>CM034153.1:652690150-653949027 GCA_019776745.2 Taxus chinensis | reverse complement strand
TGCGTGTCAACATATTCAAATGGTCAATTTGACTTTAGTGTGTTTTGGTCACATGTGAATCTTAATGTCTAAAAAGTCCAGTCATAAGGTCTTGCATCAATTATGTTGTCATGATCCCTCAAATGCAAAATGCATGAAGTATATGTCTGTTGTTCAATATATAAGGTATAATCTAGATTTTCCTTTCTCACAATGACTATTGATATGAGTAAGGTAATGCAATACTTTCATAGTTCACAAGTGCACAAGGAAAGATTATATGATCTATATGAGCAAAAAGTAATGAGCAAGTGATTACAGACTATAAGTATGGAAGATGGTGTTTTTATTATTGAATTCGAAATGGACATATTAAGCCCCCAAAGATGTTGAAAAATATTAGATGATTTTATGGTGGATATATCTTCCAATGAGTACCGTAGCATAACAATTGATATAGCATTAGGTATCTCATAACAATTGGTATCTCCAAAATATGCACACAACATGCTCAAGAATTCATTTTTTGAGCAGACTACAGGTTGAGTTAATGACTAATTATGGATGAGATTAGAGAAAGAATATAGGTTACAAGATTGATTAGATTAATGCACATAGTATGAGGAAATAAGACACTAATAAATGGATTTTGGGCCCCTAAAATATTGGCTAAGTACAAGAAGGCTCGTGAGCACACAAGACCTATATGAAGAAGGGTACACAAGGATAAAGTACACATCACATGGTTTTAGGAGGTTTTTAGTAGAGATAATAGTGTACGCGCAAGGAAGAGAAAATATCATGGGACTTAGCCATATTTGTCATATCAAGAAGAACATGAGGAAAGAATGACCTGACTGTGCATGCATAGTAGATAAGGTGCAATCTTAGCAACTTGGCACCCATGAAAGGAATATACCTTGTAATAGAAGATTCCAGAAGGTCATCATGAAAAATGATGGAGGGCCCACATCTAAAGAAGAATGCTCCCATGGAGGACCACTTGGACACATGGAAAGTGATCTACAACTTCAGAAAGGCATGGTGGTGCTTGATAAGGATATATATATGAGCACCTGGTAGAAGAAAAAGAGATATACATGGGCAGACAAAGAATTAAAGAGAGGCAAAGCCATGCAGGAATACTATGAGAGCTCCATAGGTTAGGTTTAGAGGATTTGTAGGAGTGTGTTGTAAGGGATGAGCCTGAGTATTTTTCTTTGTACTATGAAGGGCATAAGTCCATTTCCGATGCATGACATTGGTCTGCACTATCATATGGATTGTGATTGCCTCAGTTAATGTAATATGGTTATCAAAATACTTAATATGAATATATGTGGTACCATTTTTACTTATATCTTTATGGATTGGTTTTATATTTATTTCACATGAGTGGGTGTAAACCCTTGTGTATTTCCCTTATGTTGTGATTCAGATCTATATTTTGTAATGCTCTTCTTATCTGAATGAATACATTGGTCTAGAAGCCTTTCTGAACTCTAAGATAAATGTATGGTTAATTTCAAGTTTCTTCACTTAAGTTTTTGTCATAGCTAATGAATTCTCACACAAATCACATAAAGGAGGAGCTCGACACTCACGTGTGCCTCAAGTGAGCACCCAACACCCATTGGGTGATAGGCCGACGTGCATGGGATTTCTTTGTTCTTTGAGAGGGCATAAAAAATGACTACATCTTGGTTCCGTTACCGGGACCTCTTTTCAAAGTTTTGAGAAACGACATACATATTTTTCTTTGTGATGTGTAATGACAGAGCGCCTAACTCTAGAAATTGTTAAAATGTGGTTCAAGAGCATGAATGATGAGTTTTCTCAAAGATTCAGCACTGGACTTGAGTTCAATACACATGGATGTGTAGAAGAGAACCAATACCACGAGTTGTATGAGACATTATTTTTTTGCTTTCCAGTAGAGCTATATGAATGGCTTTTAGCATACGCATCCAGATCAAGCTGGTTCTATAGATCATGTGTATGGACCCAAGATAACTATCATAGGCTGCAAGATACATATATGACATGGACGCATGTTATTGATCACTGGTGGAAGGAAGTGTTGGCCAGTTACATTTTAGAAAACACCATTTCAACGTATTCTTTCCCAAAAGTTGTTGATTTCGAGTTTCTGAGGGAGCCTAGAGGTTCATTTGTGAGTGTTATTCCTATAGCTATGAAGATCTTGGTCATTACTTTTAGTTTAGAAGCATTACCCATGGATGGCTAAGTTACTTTGAGCATTGGGTGAGGAAGCTAGGGTGGAGGAAGATGGCAGACATTATGACTAAAAAGGAAAGGGATGAGAGATGACTCAAGTATAGTGAAGCTCAAGACAGGGAGATGACTAGACAACGTGAGGTTGCAAGTGTGATGGATCTATGGAGGCAAATGTTGCGAGAGGGTGTTGAAGTTCACGTGAAGGATTTGAAGCCTAAGCGGTCTCTATGACCCCATCTTGGAAAGCGCAGGAGATAGGCCTGTTATCCAAAATAAGCCCATACTTATTTTTGGCTAACTCCTCCTCCATTTCCTTTACCGGTACTTAAAATGGAATTTTTGCACACTTTAGGGACTCAAAAAAATTTGGGTATGACTCCATCAAATAGAGAATTTCCTCACCTTTTTAGAAAGGTAAAATTTTCCTCCTAACTCCAAATATTTTGAGAGTTATGGCTTGGCAGAGTTTCTTGGAAAAAATTTCCCTTGACAGGTCCACGGCCAATAGGAATGTGCCACATGGCAGAGGAGGTCGGGCCGGTGGGGCAAGGTTGAATTTTTTTTCAAAAGCTTAGCGAGGGCGCAAAGGAAAAAAACCAGCCACTGGCCCGCTGAGCGATGAGGATCTGCCACGTGTCCAGCCCGCGGAGGAGAAGGAAAAGGCGTGAGTGCGGGGGCGCAGAGGGATTTGAAACATTTTTCCTTTTGGCCCAAATTCCCAAAGTCAAATGTTAGCCCTCAAGCCTGCTAAGGAGGAAATGGAGGAGAAATTTTTTGAGGCCCGTGTGAACTAGGAGGTGCCACGTCGCAGCGGGGCAGTGGAGCACGAAGGTAAATAGAAAAATTTTCCCAATGGAAATTTTAAGCGAAAAGATAGGTATTCGGCCCGCATTTCCATTGGCAAACCAGAAGGTGACACGTGTCCCGAGGGGTGGAGGTGCGGGGTTTTTTTTGAAAATTTTCCAAAAAGTGTGAAAAGCAAATTTTGACCCCATGAGCCCATTTTTGAAATCCAATTTTGCCGCCAAGTGTGCCCTAATTCATGCCTCAAAATTTGTGCCCAAGTTTTTGCCCTAAATCTTCAAATGGACACATCTTTTGATTCGGAGATCAGATTTCAACAAAATTGGAATTTTTGGAAAGATCTCGAGCCCCTTTATGCATTGGAGTAATAAAAACATCATTTTGTGTAGGTTTCAATGGAGAAAAATGTCAAAACGTCTTTCAATATTTTAATGTGAACCAGATTGCTTCAAATGGGTCATTTTTTTCAAAACCACCATGGTTTCCTTCTCCAGCACACTAAGGATGAAGAATCAGTTCGTTTTGGTGGAATAAAACCCTAAAAATATCTTCTCATGCCATAAATGTGAGATCAGATTGCTTTGAGAGATGTGTTGCACCAAATTTATCATTTTTTCTCTCTAACACACAAGACAGAAATAGAGGAGCTCGAATTAATGGATTGCATGCCTATTTGAAAGGATTAATGGCGGGTGGTTGAGTCCAAGGATCAGATTTACTTATTCCTTATGTTTTCTCTCTTCTACTTCAGATATAAATGGATAGGATTCATTCTTTGTAAGGGTTGGATATTTTGGGTTTTCTCCTTCCTTGTCTCTGTTCTGCAGTGAATTTGTGGAGTTTTCAAACCTTTCCATGAATCTGTAATGCAAATGTTCTGCCATTTTGGCCATTGTAATGCCTTCTATCAATTCTATGGAGCAATAAAATAAGTCTATGGGTGATTTTCAGCCCTTTTCTTACACTCATTGCATTCATCTGATATTTTCATTACATTTTGGTCATATGTGCATGGTTGCAGTATTACATTTTCATTGGGTCTGTGTTTAACAGTAGAATCTGTATTCATCATTCCTTGGTGCATCACCTTATTAGCTTAGATTAACTTTTATTTTTTCAATCTCTCAACCTTGGTCCCTTGGAAAAGATTAGAATAGATTGTTGAGTGAATCCTCTACAAAATGAATGCATGCACTTGAACAAAGGAATAGAAACTAGCCTTTAATCTGGAGAGTTTTTTTCCATTTTATGCAAGTCCCACACTTGGGGGAAAAATTCCATGTATTGCAATCACATTGGATGCCCATTATCAAACTAGAAATTTGAGAAAACATCTAGGGGTGCTATAGATTTGTACTAACAAGGCCCTTTCAACTTCTAATGAGAGTTCGTTGCATGGATAAAGGAGTGCCATTGGCACGCATCTGAACCCACCTAGCAATCAAACCTTATCACTTGGTTTTCTAAATCATAGGGGTATTGATAACCTAGTTGGTATCAGTGGGAGTAACCAATCAGCACCCAAAAGATATAATTTTTCACTTAGAACATCCATGGCTGCAAATACCATTCTGGTGTTTAGAGGAATTTTTAGGCAAAGTGCAAATACGCAAGGTTTGGGAACCTCATCTGGGATTGGTACGGGATACACTTCTGGTAGTGGGTAAATCTCACATACCATTGGCGTGTAGTTTAGTGGGATGTTGGGAACAATTAGTGTGACTACTTCAAGCCCATTACCGGTTACAGGAGGATCTGGAGGTGGAACTAGTGGATCTAGAGGCACAATTCATGTGGATCTAGTCAATCTGGTGGAGGGAACATCGTAGGGAACCAGGGATCTAGATCAGGAGGACAGGGGCCTCAACCACCTCCTCACGTCTTCTTTAAAATGTCTTTACACTTGTCAGATTACCAGGGTATAGAGGATGTTGCAAAACATGTGCACAAGTGTGAATTGCTATGGCACACCAACGAGATGACTACCACAGAGTGGAAGGTAAGTCAGTTTACAACAACGTTACAAGGACGCGCACATAGATCGTATAGGAAGTATGACCCCTATCAGATGGTGGTAGACTACACTGCATTAAAAAATTCCTTCCTAGCAGAGTTCCATATACTGGAGTTCGAGCAAAAGAGCATCGATGCTTTGAAACAGATCCAGTAGGGAATGATAGAGAGTGTGCGAGAGTATGATGCATGGTTTAAAATTCTCCTTTCAGAACTATCATATGACATTCACCCTTCATAACATGTTCAATGGTTTTTTGGAGGATTGATCACAACATTTGGGAGGGCATTGTCCCATAATACATTTACTGACTTGCGCGAGGCTCTAGAGGTTGCCATACACCCTGAACTAGTTAGGAGCTTTGATACTGGTGTGAGCCCTTTTCTGGAGGCTCAAATTTCTGCCATGGCCAAGCAGTTAGAGAAGCTATCTGCAAACTCTACACATGAGACTCATAGTGGTCTTTGGTGCATGGATTGTGAAGTAGAGGGGCATGTCAATGATAGTTTCCCCCATAAATTAGTATGTGCCAAAGCGAGTAGATTGTGAAATTTTCCACTAGGACCAAGATGTGAGTAGATGTCCCTTATTACAGTGTGTTGATCTGGAAGAATTTTCCTTTCTCTTACAAGATCTGCACCTCTATGACCACATGGTATTAAGAATTGTAAACTCATTGACTAGATCCATGAATCTATTGATCATGGTGTCCGCCAGACTAACCTTTCCATTAGTTCCAAGGATGATGATCACCGTTATGAAGGACGTGCAGATAGAGTGATGTGTGGGAAAGGTTCTCGAGGAATATTCTATGGCCATAAATAACCAAGGAGGAGGAGGAAGTGAGTTCCCATGAGGATCCTACTATAATTATGGATCTACAGAACATTACAGGCACGAGTGTCTAGATTTATTGCAGTCCTCATGTTACGGGAAAAAGCATAAGTATGAGGAGTTTCCTGAGTTGTTTGAAACACTATGATCTAGTAGCACCAGAAGGAAAAGGGCACTAGGATGGTAACTATAAAGAAGGATGACACACATTGGATGCCTAGAGTGGTGCATGAGTCAAGGTTAGAAACCTGTTCTAGTGACAACATGAGAAGAAGTTGTGCGTGCCAAAGAAATACCAAGGATAAAAGACTCTAGTGTCAAGAGAAGAAGTGGTGCATGGGAAGTATCTAGATCCTACCCTCAAGAATGAAGTGTATCAAGAGACAAATGAATTTCATTCGGAGTTTGCAGGGAGAAATCTAATTTCTAAAGGATTAGTCTAAATAACTAGGGAGTAAAGAGGAATGTTGAGGGCTCCGTAAATAAGGACCTTGGATGAGGTCAAGGAAGTGTGCAAAATGTTAAGGCAAGAGAATATTATTCCCTTACTAGGATAAATGGCTATAGGAAAAGATGTCACCGTGTGGGAGAAGAGCATCACGAAAGGTAGGTGTTGCATACAAACCTCCCTCCCCATAGCCTTGACTATGACAAAGAGATCCACATTGAACGCCAGTTGTGGATGGCTAACTTCTAAGCAATATATTGATTAACATGAGAGTAGAAGTGAATGTTCTTTACATTAGATGCCTGACATCAAAATGCGAAGGCATGCATTATATCCATCTTTCGAAAGTGTTGTATATAGAAAACAAAAACTAAGGCAATGCCCATTGGGGTATTAAAAGGATGTAGTGATTACCATTCAGGGGGAAAGTTTACTAAAGACTTTTATGTCTCAGTGATCACTGAGGCAGACTTCAATTTTCCAGCATTGCTTGGGTGCCCATAGTGCTATAAGAAACTAAACGCTGACCTGAGGTTCAAGAAAAGGATATAGTTTTCGAGAGTAAAGAAGAATGGGTCATCATCGCTCTAATGGATGGGAATTCCGGTGCCTTACACTGAACCTTTGGGAGAAGAAGTATTTGATATAATTTATGTGCACTCCATCAGAGACCTAAAGATAATTCATCCTATAGAAGGAGTTATCCAATTTGAGGATGCCCAATCTGTGAGTGATACCATAAGTGTGATGCGGTGTGAAAATTGGGTACAGAGGATCTATGAGTTAATTGGATGATAGTTTGAGGGGGGTCTATAATGAAAGTGAAAAAAGGCATGCTCACTCAAGCACAGCACCGAGGAGGAAAGGAAGTTACCACATGTTACTCTGGAGGGGCATACCTTGAAATTTTCTTATTGGACATGGAATCTTAGTGGAAAAATGAGGGCGAAAGAAGAGGGATGCTTAGTTATATCCTACTTGGGACTACAACGTGTTTGGTGGGACTACACATTGGGAGAACCTTCTGGAGATGCGCGAGGTGAGAATCACATTCTCTGTAAGATTTTCTAGGAGTAGCATGCCCACGATCATTCAAGACTACCCATTGTAAAGAGACCACTTCATTTCATATCCAAGCATGTGAGAAGGCCTGGATAGGAGGTGGAGAAATCCTTTTTCACTCATCATTATGGCTACATAAGATGTATTCCACACTACAAGGTTATACACGTGTGTGGTATATCCATTCAGAAATACACACAGCCAAACAGGAAATTGGTAGGAGATGACAACTGATCTCATCCAGGATTTTGAATATCGAAGCACAAATCCATCAGTGGATAAGGCATTACAAGTGATCAAGCACCTTATGATGGGGGATAGTACCATGGAAGAAGACAGGATACTAAAATTACTAGGTGGGCCCAGTTTAGAGGCATGTTTTTGATGAGGACGAGTTGGAGGAGATGCAGTTTGAGAAACCATGCATAGAAAAGGAAAAAGGAAATATGGTTTGTCATAGATGGAGAGGAAATGGAGAGTCTATATGTTAACCACTTCTTTAGGTACGCGTGATGTTATAGTTAGTGCTGATGAATGGATGCGTGCTTACCATGAGCCCTTAAAAACAAAAAAGGTTAACATTGGGTTAGAAGTAGAACCCAAGGAAGCAATCATTTAGATACTATTGGTTTAGAAAAGGAGATCTCAAAGATCATTAATTTGTTACGTGAATTTTAGGATTTATTCCCTTGCGTGTATCATGAACTCAAGGGGAATCCACCATTCCTTAGGGGAGATGAAAATAAAAACTGAAGGAAGGTGTACGCCTAATCCAGAAGAGGCCATACTAGATGAATATAAATTTGCGTGTACGGGTCAAGGAGGAGATAAACAAAATGATAGCTTCAGGTATCATTGAATCTGTGGAAGAACCAGAATGGATAAGCCTAATGGTCATCAACATCAAAAGGGATGAAAGGATCAGGATCTGTGTTGACTATAGGGATTTGAATGCAGTATGTGTCATTGATCCCTTCCCTACCATGTTTACTGAAGAAATCTTAGAGGGAGTGGTCGGGTGTGAAGTCTACTCCTTCACGGATGGGTTCTTAGGGTACCACTAGGTGAGGATTCTAAAGGAAGACTAGAGAAAGACAAATTTTTTCCACTGAATGGGGAATTTTTTCCTATACAGTCACTCCTTTTGGATTGAAGAATTTTCTTGCTATGTTCTTGCACATTGTAGTGCAAGCCTTTCAGGACTTCATCCATAAATTCCTTCAGGTCTATTTGGATGATTGGACTGTGTATGGTCTATTCAAGGACCATTTTGATAACTTATGACTAATTTTTTAAATGTGTCGACAACTGAGGATATCCCTCAACATCAAGAAGTGTGTCTTTGCTACCCCATTTGGAACCTTATTGGTACATATCATATGCAAGGAGGGCCTACTAGTAGATCCCGCCAAGGTTGCAGCCATTGTGGGTTTAGGGGAGCCTACTAGCCAAAGCGACATGCACATATTCCTTGGGCATACGGGTTACTATAGAAATTTCATCAAGGGATATGCCAAGATTATCATGTCATTAGAGGAATTACTTAGACATAAGAATTTATTTCATTGAGGAGAGGTGGTAGTAGAGAGGAATTGGACACTCTGAAGGATAGGCTTATTACAACACCCATTCTTCGTTTCCCCATTTGGGATAAAAATTTCCATGTTCATGTGGATGCCTCTGGTACAACCCTTGGAGCAGTACTGGAACAACCTGGTGAAGGGATTGTTGACCATCCCTTGTGCTTTGTAAGGAGAAATTTAACATCGATAGAAAAAAATTACACCACTACTGAGTGTGAAGCACTATCCATGATCTACGCGTTGCACAAGTTCAAGAAATATATACTGGTGACACCATTTTATATTTTACATGGACCACATGGCATTAAAATACTTGGTAAACAAGCTCGTTCTATAAGGGCGCATATGTCGATGGGCTCCTACTATTCCAAGAATTTGAGTTCACCGTGGTTGTCAAGCCAAGAAAGAGTAATTATGGGCCTGATCACTTGTCTAGAATTGACTCAGGAAAGGATGTGGAAAGTGTTAAGGAGACCATGCCAGATGCGCAACTTATTTAGGTTGTGGCACACACCCTCGGAATTAGAGGATATTGCGGTGTTTCTCAAAAACAGGTATGTCACCATAATGAATGAAAACATTAGAGAGGAAGCATTTAGCCATATGCACCGCACCCTACATGGTGGTTATTGGTGATTTGTACAAAATAGGATGTGATGAAGTGTTGTGTCAGTGCGTGCTAGAACACGAGCATCTGGCTATTATGGAGGAGGCACATGGAGGAAGTGCAGGTGGACACTATGTAGAGGATGCCACTAAACACAAGATATTATAAGTTGGGTTATGGTGGGAAACTCTATATCAAGATTGCAAAGAGTATTACAAGGCATGTGATCACTGTCAGCACCTTGGAAAAGTAGGGTGAAGGGATGAAATGCCTTTGCACCCTATTCCAAGTACAAAGCCATTTGAAAATTGGGTCATAGATTTTGTAGGCCCCATTTTGCTAGCCCCGTGTAAGATAGGATAATGATATGTAATCACTTGCAATGATTATTTGACAAGATGGGCAGATAACAAGCTGCCTACCAAGGATTTTATAGTGGCTACAGTAGCCAGGGTTCTATGGGAAAATATTATTACATAGTATGGATGCCCATTGAGCTTAAATAGTGATAGATGTACACATTTCCTAAATGAGACCATTTGGATTTTGCTAGGAAGAGTTCATGGTGGCTCATCATAAGACTACCCCTTACCATCCACAAGTAAATGGAACTGCCGAAGCATTTAATAAAATATTGAGTCATACCCTGACCAAAAATTTGTGACATGGGTAGACGAGGTTGGGATGAAAAAGTATCATCAGTTCTATGGGCATATGAGGAAAACCTACAAGAGGTTGAACAAATCCACACCATTCCAATTGGTGTTTTGTGCAAATGATTGTCCTACCCGTTGAATTTATGTTACCTTCTTTGTGTATAGCGCACGTGCAGGAAGATTGGCCGACAAGTAAGTAGTTGGAGGAAAGGATTGACAAATTGATGAAATTGTATAAGAGATGATCATTTTCCAGGTGGATTCAAAAGGCTAAAAAGGATAAATAAAAAAGCATGGAATGACCGCCACATCAAAAAAAAAACAATTTAAGAATGCGTAGATAGAATTGTTATATGATTCTAAGTTTTTGTGCATCATCCCAAAAAGTTGAAATTTCATTGGTTGGGGCCCTATATCATCTCGGATATCCTGAATTCAAGTGCGTGCTAGTTAAGAGCACTAGATGCGAATGAGATTTCCCAAGCCATTTCAATGGGAGTAGGCTGAAGCCCTACTATAACTAAGTCTTCTTAGTGGTTATAATAAGGTAGATTTTGCCATTTCAGTATAAGTTTCGCTTTGTGTAATTTTTTTCCTTTCTTGTTTCCCTTTCTCATCTTTTTTCTATCATTTGTTTTATGCCTTAGGCACCTTTAACCACATTAATTTTAAAGATGTTGTGCATGCATAGAGGACTGCACATCTATTTTAGTGTGGGGTGGAGTGATGTGAAAGTATAGGCCCGTAATACAACTTTAAACTGGCAGTAGAAGTTGCGGTGAATTTCCCAGTTGATGGATACAAAGCACACAAGCGATGAAGGAATCATGTGGAAGAAGAGGTGGATGAAATAGGTTGGTGTCAGGATAAAAATTTAGAAAAACCCCATGGACATAGGAAGAAGCACAGGAACAAAATGAGGTAGGCATGAGAGCAAAAATTAGGTGAAGGATAGAAGAAGTTCCTTCAGCACTATTAACATGCATGCGTAAGAGTCTTCTATCATGATGGATTGTTTACACACCAAAAGGTTATAAAAATTTTACGTGCAACATTGGGTGCGTACGTGAAGGTATGTAAGGTTGGCTCGATGGAAAGAGCCACGTATTTTATTACTAAGTAAGGTGGTAGGTAAAATATCATTTAATGCTAAAAAGAAGGAAAATGATATAAATAAGAAATCAAGAACTTCATTATTTACCTTGCATTTATAAAGAGAAAAGAGCTCTCGTCCGAACAAGGACATCCAAAGGTGATCTATGTGAAGAAAATTTAAGAAATCTGAGAGGATGGGACTAGAGCAGATCCGTAAAAAAACAGTAATGCAAAGGAGTACACAGGCATGGTGGAAGTTGTTGAGAAGGAATTTTTTTTAGAAGCACCATCTTTTGGAAGAAATTGTTCCGAGTTAGGGTTTGGTGGCTAGGGCACGGTGTAGGAGGGTTTCTTCACAAGGTTGTTGCATCAGGGTTGGATAAAGTGGTAGAGCAGAGCAAGGAAAAGAAACTTGAAGTGATAACCTAACCAGAAGGATGGGCACCAAAGAAATAAACCATCTCATCTAAAAATCAGAAGGGCAAGGGCAAGGGGAAGAAAATGAGCTGCCATCGCAAACACAAATGAAGAGTGGTACGTGGAGATGCAATACCCAAATGGGGTATTTCTAGGAAAAGAATGTGAAATCTTATTTCCAAAAAATGACTGTGAGTGACTATAATCACTGCACCAGCATGAAAGAAAAATAAATGGCATTGAAGTTGGTTTTTCGCCCAAACAAATAAGAGGACACCAGAGGGCATGCCCATCTACAGTGGACAAATCAAAGGTTAAATTGGAGAAGGAAGGGGTTACTATAACTTTACGAATTACCCTATTTCAGAAAAATTGAGCGCCTCTACCATTGGCTAATGGCGCGCATTTCACAAAGACCATTTTTATTTAGTAGGGCATAAGATGTGCATAACTCCTCAGTTAATTTTCAAGTTCACATGCCTTATCTATGAGGGGGATAGCATTGATGATGACATAAGTGATAAGGAGGCCATTAAGGAAATAGTTGTTATATATGACTATAAGAAATAATCGTGATACTTTGACATCGCAGAGATCCCAGACCCCATGATGAGGATGGTCATACGCTTCGTAACCAATCTCAATGATCAAGAGAGATGGACTCAAGTGAACAAGGCATGGTTAAATGTAAGCTGGAAAATATATAAGGGGACCATCTACAACTTTTCTGATTTCATCACGGATGAAATCATCAGCAGCTTACAAGAAGGAGAGAAGATACTATTTGGAAATGTCCTCCTCACAATTATTTTCTCAAAAATTAGAGTGCCCGATGGGCTAGAAAGGTTTGTTTGGGAGTACCCAGAAGAGGATCCCTCGCCCACGAAGTGGTTCATGAAATATACTTGCGAGACCATGATAGCCACTCACAAGGCATGTTTAGAAAAAATGTATAAGCGCATGAGGGACACATTCAGGGTAGAATGGAGGATTATGGAGTAGTTATCTACACTCAGGAAAGAAGAGGCATAATTTGTAGTATTTTAACACTTCTGCATTGGCAGATTTAGGTTGACAGATGAATACATGGGCCCCTGGTGCAAGCTCTCCTTGGTGCAAGCTCTCCTTCACCATGCAATACTTCCAAGAAGGGGTGAACATGTTCAAAAATTCCAAGAGACTAAGGTTCAACCTTAGTGATGTGGATCAAGACCACAAAGAGCTGTGTAGAAAGTTAGTTTACCCCAAGAAGTCTACATACATGGAGAGATATGTCTCCCACAAGATATAGATGATGAAAACAGTAACATTGTGAATTGTTGGAAGGGCTACACCAAGGATATACCATCAAGCCAAAATTTGAAAAGGGAACATATTTAGAAAATGATGTATCCATCCCTAAGGACCCCATAAGAAGAAAGAAGCCCACGCCAAAGAAGAGGGAAAGAGAAGAGGTACAGAAAGCACCAAGTGTTTAGGCTACACAAGTGGTAAGCTCACTTGAGACAAGTGCTAAGCCAAGTACTTATGTGCGGAGAGGTCATGAGAGGAGGAGGAGAAGGAAGTAGAATCTCCTACCATGAAGAATCAAAACATGAGAGAAGAGAATGATTCAGAGGATACATAGAGCTTGGAGGCTTATAGATGTAAGAGAGATGATGATGATGAAGATGAATAAGGAGGAAAGGACCATCCTATCTATGAAGTACATGACTCAGAGGAAGAAGGAGAGGAAGAAGAAAAATGAGTACACTTTTTCAAGAGGATGATTGACAAGGAAGAAGGAGATACTCAGGACAAGGGGGTAAGAAAGGAAGTTACAAAAGAACAAAGGACCCCAAGCCTCACTAAGGAACATGTAGACAAGGTTGCGGAGAAAGAAGTATCAAAGATCATTAGAGACCTAGTAGAACAAAATATGGAACGTAGTGCGGACCTAGTGATGAAGGAAGTAGAGGAGGAAAGCGTAGAAAAGGAATATGGAAGCATGGGAGGGAATCCCAGTTTGGCTGTGAGCTTTCCTAAGGCCGCGTGCATGGGGAGAAAAAATGTAGAGGCATCAAAGATTCAGAGGATGGGCTATATTGATGATCCCAAATAATTTTTTGTGTGCACACCTTTCAAATCACCATACCAACAGAGAAACTCTTCGCTATGGCATCATTTGATGAGGAAGGTGCATACCCTCAGACGAGGAAAATGCTTTCTTGGGAATTTGATTCCTACATAGAAAAATCATAATTCAAATTAATCCAAGGGACAATAATGAAGGTACCAGAATCAAAAGGTGACAACCCCTTGCTAAATGCTCAATGGCTATCAGACGAGAAAATATGCAATGCACTAAACAAGGTTTCGGTGGAAGTAGAGGTCAGCCTCTTCAGGAGGAACGACAGGGTAAAGTTCCTAGAGGTAGAGTTGGAGAAAATAACCAAGGTCATAAAGTAGGAGGCAGTTAAGGCATGAGTTGAAAGAAGAGCAGGAAAGGGTGCGTGACGTCTAAAAGAAAGAAGAGATTATCACATATTCCATTTTCTTGAAGCATCCTGATCTAACGCCACCAACACAGAAGTATGGATCCACCCTGGAGTGTCTAGAGGACATGACCCGCATCCTCACAATGGAAAGATGACCTCAGGCCTTGGAGTCTAGAGAGGAGGTATTGACACGCAAGGAAAAGGAGGACAAGATGAAGGTTGTGGCAATTGTCACCTAGTACAAGAAATTCCTCTAGGATGTGAAAGTTTCCACCCAAGTCATTGAGGCCACTTATGACAACTACACCGATAGAGATAAAGTGGTGAACAATATTGTCACCACCCATGAAGTGGATCTTAAGGAGTTCCAAGAGAAGAAAAAGTGGAATAGGGTGGAACGTGACACAATTCTATCCGAGGTTGAGAAGAAATTAGAGGCTATTGAGACCTTGCGTAGCTTAATCAAAAAATGGCTAAAATATTTGTATCCCCCAAATCACTTGAAGGATGGACGTGCTTGAGGATTTGGGAAAACAGTTGGAGGGGATTGTGGAAACAATGAATACCCAAGAAGAAGGACTAAGCTTTGAAGAGGTGACCACCTTAGTCCATGACCTCTGTTAACAGGCGCAGAGTGAGGTCAATACCTAGAATAGGTTGGAGGTAGACTTGATGAAATATTTCCTTCTCCTCTTGTAGAAATAATCATAGTTCCCCATTCTTTCATTCTTCCCCAAATTCTTCATCCCTTTATTATTTTTTGAAACTATTCAAAGACAATCATTCTTTATTCTTTGAGAATGTGTTATTGAGGGTGGAGAACAGACATAGTGTGGGGTGATGTTGGGCCCCTAAAATATTGGCTAATTATAAGAATGCATGTGGGCCCGCAATGCCTATATGAATAAGGGCGCGTAAGGAGAGAGCACTTAAGACAAGGTTTTAGGAGGCTTTTAGTAGAACCAGTGTCGCATGCACAAGGCATAGCAAAGATCATGGGACTTAGCCATGTTTTTCATATTGGGAAAAACATGCAGAAATCATGACCTAACTGTGTATGCGGAGTAGATAAGGTGCCATCCTAGCAACTTGGTACCCATGAAAGGAATATACCTTGTGATAGAAGATTCCAGAAGGTCATTATGAAAAAGGATGGAGAGCCCACATCTGAAGAAGCACACTCCCATGGAGGACCACTTGGACACATGGAAAGTGATCTAAAAATTCAAAATCACATGGGGGTGGTTGATAAGGCTATATATATGAGTGCCTGGTAGAAGAAAAAGAGATACACATGGAGAAACTGAGAATTAAAGAGAGGCGAAGCCATGTAGAAATACTGTGAGAGCTCCATAGGTTTGGTTTAAAGGATCTGAAGGAGTATGTTGTAAGGGATGGGCATGAGTATTTTTCTTTGTACTATGAAAGGCCTAAGTATAGTCTCGATGAATGAAATTGTTCTGCACTATCATATGGACATGTAATTGCCTCAGTTAATGTAATATGGTTATTAACATACTTAATATGAATATATGTGGTTCCATTTTCACTTATATATGTATGCATCAGTTTTATATATATTTCACATGAGTGAGTGTAAACCCCTGTGTATTTCCCTTCTATTGTGATTTGGATCTATATTTTGTAATGTTCTTCGTATATGAATGAATACATTTGTCTAGTAGCCATTTTGAGTTCTAAGATAAATGTATGGTTCATTTCCAGTTTCTTCACTTAAGTTTCTGTCATAACTAATGCATTCTCACACAAATCACATAAAGGAGGGGCTCAACACTTGCACGTGCCTCGAGTGAGAGCCCAACGCCCGCACATGCCTTTGGTGAGTGCCCAACGCTCGCTAGGTGATAGGCCAACGTACATGGGATTTCTTTGTTCTTTGAGATGGCATAAAAATGACTATAATGGATAAGGGTCACGATGCCAGAGACCAATAAATTATAAGAGAACATTGAACCCATAAGAAAAGTGTCCGAGACAGAAATCTATGACATACAAGATGAAATATAGCCTCAATAAGAGCATATAGACAAAGATAGCTTAGTTTCAGTTAAAATAAAATGGAGTTAAGCACAACATGGAACATATAGAGAGTTTTAACAACAAAAAACACAACATTATCCAAGGGAGAGTTACTAGTGATCAAGTGGATCTATTTTTTTGTTAATGAGAGACAAAAAATATGGAACACATTCCTAAGGGAGCATTCTCGTGAAATATAATCTCCAAAACAGTTCCAAACAATATATAATTTAGGAAAGGGGAGCTAGTTTAGTAGTACAATTAGTATCATCAACTAAGGAGGAGCATTACCATGGACACACTAGATCAAGTGCATCAAAAGCATGAGCCTAGGGAGATCCTCTTAAGGTAAGAATAAGATGAATCTATCTTACCAGTATATTCAGCCTTATATGGCATAATTAGTCCTTTGTCATTGTTGTCAAAGGGGGAGAGAAACTTAAATTAGAAACCAACTAATCATATGTCAAAGGGGTAGAACAGAAACCATGATTGCTAGTGTTTTTTCCATCAAGGGTTATAAGTTTCTAGGTATGTTGCCATCAATGACAAAGGAGGAGATTTTTGAACCTTTATCATTATGGTATGTGTTGTCATTGATGTCAAAACTACAGAAGATGGGAGAAGTGACATTGATGGAAAAAAGGGTTAATTGGTAAAGTGAACAAGAAATGAAGATGAAGGTTGATTAGTAGTGTAATCTCACATACGCTTCAGGATGACTAAGGTTAAGTTCTAAGGGACTTAGCCAATTTTTCAGAAAGCCGCGGAGAGAAGTAGATATCCACCAAAGTCAATAGATGGCTGTAGAAGTCTTGGAGTAGATGCCAACGTCTGCAAAAATCCATGGATCTCTAGAAGAAACCGCGGAAAGTAATTAAGTGCCATCGATAAAAAGATGAAGTCACCAAAATGCGAGTCAAGGAATAATCTCTAATCATAAAAATGTAATCCATGGATTCTTAAAAAGTTTTGTGTGAATAGGAATGAAGCCACTAAAGAAAAAGAAACCAAAGGAAAATTTTCATGAGAGAAAAGCAAGGTTGTGGATGTGAATGAAGAGCCACAAAAGTAAGAATAGCTTGAAGGAAAATCCGTGTGAACTAGAAATTATTAAGGAGAAGCCACAGAGTAAAGAAATTAAGGAGTAATGATGTGGACAAGTAGAAAATCCACCAAGAACTAGAAAATTCACTAAGGAAGAAATTCTTGGAAATGAAAAATCCGTAGACAAAACGATGGATTCATGGATGTGAAACAAAGTCATGGCAAGACAATGTAGATAAGAAGAAAGAGTAACGTACAAGGATCAAGCCGTGGAAAAGCAAAGGACAAGAATTATATCCATAAGACACTGAAAATGCCATGAGAAGCATATAAGAACTATAGATAACTAAAAATCCAAGAATATTGTCACAATACAAAGGAAAAGGTCACAAAATCCAAGGGAAGCCGTGAATTAACCAAATATGAATTGGAAATGGATCAAGGACAATCAAATAGACTTCAACATGGAAGAATTTAAAGTCAATATACAAAATCGATGATGATTCAATTGACAAAAGTTTACAATTGTGTATACAACTAGAACTCCACAAAGAGTTATAAATTCCACTGTTTCAGCTGCAAGAATTTAATGCTTCTTGAATTCAAAGTAATTAAGTTACACTCTCTCTGAAAATTCCTAATTTCAAGGCGTAAATTAAATATTGAGGAAGAAAGGGGCTCGTTAATTCCTGATCATGAGGAAATCCTAATAATACAAGAAATATATTTTTAGGAGTCTGCTCGTAAATAATTTCTTTTAGATGCATAGAAGAAGGTGTGATCAAGTTGAATATAGAAGGATAAAAATGTGGAATTAGTGACATGCATTTAATAGTCCATATTTTTAGGAAACAGAGTAGGAGAGATTGTATGACAAGTACTATGAAGTGGCAGATTGGGTTAATTGTTTGTATAGAGAAAAATTGGATGCATTTGGTAATTTTATCGAGTGGGAAAAACAATGCACCAGAACTAAAGGAGCGATAAGAGAAAAGAGGCTTAAGATAAAATTGATGCATTCAAGTTAATAGAGTGAAAGAGGAAGAGAGATGCCAAAGGAGTAATGTAGATATAAGTGTAGAGTCTGAAAGTTGATCATATGTATTACAGACTAATGGAATCAACAAGAGAACTCTCATGAGCTCGAGAGATGAAGAGTTGAAGATCTAAAGAACATATAAGAGATAAAGAGTAGTCAAGCCAAGATGGTTTTCAAAGAAATAAATGAAATAGAGTTATTATTGAATATCTGATGTTGATGTAGGAAAGTCGAGCAAACAACTATATAAGGAAAGAAGATGTAGATTTCCTGATGAGAAGAGAAAAGAGAAACTGACAGATTCATTGCAGAGAGGAAGAAAGAAGATGCAGCAGAATAATAATTATCTAATTTAGAGATAAAGAAAAGATTTGTGTGTAGAAGGAGACAACGTTATCAAATGAGGAACTGATGTGTAGAGAAAAATAGAAAATATCATATGCAAATGAGAAAAGAGACAAGAAAGAGGTAAAGAAAACATTACACATTTAACTGTGAAGAGTGGTTGTAAATGAATGAAAAATCAAAGTGATCATAATATGTTGTATGTACAACATAGAAACTAGATGATCAAAATTTATGTAAACAATAATTCTAAGTTGTAACTTGGCATTTGTAAGGGGTTCCAGTTTCCTTGTGGGTAGGTTCCTATAGAAGATCTGTTGTAGCTGATTAAATTAGGGGTTGGAGCTCCTTGTGGGGTTGGTGCCTCACTAAAAAAATCTCTTGTTATTTGTTATATTCTCTTGAGTTATTTTTTGTGCCAACACCTTGTTATTTGTTAAGGTTTGGTCTGGTTGAGATAAATATCATGAAATAAGGTGAGGTAAGATTGGTAGGATAAAAAGCATGGGTAGCATTATTGCACAGTAGAGCGAGTAAGTGAGGTTGATTGTCATATACACGAGGTTAAGTTGGTGAAGGTATATAGGTAAGTTCATCGATAAGGCCTAGGTGAAGTAAAGCATGCCCCTAAGTATCTGTAGGGAGTTGGTGAGGTGGTGAAGTTGTTATGTGAGCTTGAATGGAGGTTTTAGGACTACATAAGCTAGAAAAAGGTAAGTGAGAGAAAAAATAATGGCTAATAAATCATATTGATTGAGATGCAAGGTGATTGATGCTATTTCAAAGGGAACTGATGCTGATATCGTGACCACTACCAGTCACCTGGGGAAATAACTAACCAACATTCATCACCAAAATGGTGAGATAAAAGTGAAATCCCACCCAAAATATGCTCATTCAAGCATTGGTTGAGTTCGAAAATGAATAGTGGAGTGGTTATTCACAATGAAGATGACAAATAGTGCCAAGAGACTAAGTTTGCGAGAGGGAAGTGGGTAGAGGATGTCATTTTGTGGCCCTATGTACATCTATCTGATTGGTTAGAGATTTGGGAGCTATTTGACATGGCAGAGGTAGGAAAAGGATTAGGGGGTGCTCCACTTCAGGCTCCAGCAATCCCAACATGGATATGCCGGTCAGTAGAGGAAGGATTTGGGCTATAAAGTTGGTTTTGTAGAATTATAGGTACTGGAAATGCCAATTTGATAGTTTTTTTAAATTGGGGTGAAATCAAGGTATGGGAGTTGTTATATCTCGAAAGTACACCCTATAGAGAGATGGCTGCAAGTTTTCTAAGCTTGCAAAAATGATCTCTCTCTTTTGTAGATACAATGGAAACACCTCAGGTCTATGGGTATACCTATTCCGAGGTGAGTCTCTGGTATCAAGGTTGGTTCCTTATTGGTGTATCCTAAACTACTATCTAGGAGTTTGAGAGTAAAATATGACTGTAAAAATGATTAAAACTAAGGTGATACACCAAATTTTTATGAGGAATTTGACTAAGTATATGCACAACTGATCTGTGCAGGATTCTTTATGCACGAACCAATAGTTTTTTTCTACAAAATATCTACGGGAAAAAACACTTGATTGTACCTGGGGAGGGTCACAATAGTAATAATAAGTTAACATGCACATTAAAATTAAGTGGAAAGAACTAAAATTTGTAGTAGAGTGATGTTGTTGATCAGGGAATTTGCATTCACAAGATTAATGTAACATACACAAGACTACAAAATAACTTGGAAAGGTAGAAAATACTTCACACTCAAAGGGAAAAACTGGCAAAATTTTCTTCAGTACTCATATATCCAAAAGTCCTCCAGTGAGAATTTTCCATCCTTGTGCTTTGTAAAGGCACACAATATATAGCAAAATAAATTTCACCCCTTCCTAAAAATAGCCTAAGGCTTGTACTCGCCCATGCATCCTAATTTTATCCTTTATTTAATAATAAATAAAGCGATAAAATAATACAAACTAGTACAAGAGGCATTAATAGCCATTGATTACATCTCAGTCAACTGAAGTTGATTGTTCTAGTTTTAATAAAGTTGGGTGAATAAGTTTTCCAAAAATAAAATTACTTGCTAGGCAAGTCTCTCTCCATGACATGCAACTTGTCTCTTCTCTGTTTTGTCTTCTTGTGAAGCATGCAACAAAATTAATTCTATGCCTGTGAGTAAATAGATCAGAATATTTGTAATATTTGTAAAACAACCACCAAATGTGGGGCCACCTGCCACGTGTACATATTCTGATGCTGACATCTCTTTTGGCTCCAAAAGGTCACAATAGTGACATACTGCTAATTATCTCCTTTAAGTGGGGACCACCTTCATATTACCAGGTTTGGCCACCTTTGTGGACTTAGCAAGTACAAAGGGTCAACCATTTTGTTTGACCATCTTGTGAACTTTATTCATGCCATGCTATAATCTGCCACCTTGTGGACTTTGCAAATTACCATGGTTCTTAATGTAAGATGAGGGGACCACCTTTGATAACACACATGCCTTTCTTAGACCATGGTTTGAAAATAATCAATATTTGATCATTCGTCCCCCCTTTGATTAATTTTATATGGCAATTACATAGTCGTATTTGCATGTTTAAATGGACTATAGTTTAATATCTCATCTTTTTAGTGATCATTATGGCATAATTTGGTCAACTTTGCATGTTTAAATGGACTATAGTTTAGACTTTGAAAGTCTTTAGCAATGATTTAAGATGTGTACACATGGGCTGGCCCCTTCTCCACAGTGACTCACCCCTTAGGAAATATTGTCAGTGGCTTTGATTAATGCTGACCTAACTATGGTTAGGGTTTATCTGACTCCTTTAGTTTGTATTTGAACTCTCCTTAACAGATGATCATCGATCTCTGCACTTTTTCATGGTGGCCATTGATCTGTGACTTGTGGTTGATGGCTTAAACCTCGTAATTAATATAGTTTGTGGAATTTGTAACTTGAGTTGAGTTTGTTGGAATTTAGTGATCATCCTGGGCCCTTGATTTCTGTACCTTTTGTATCCAATGTCATTGATCCTTGACTGTGATTAGGGTTTTAAACCAGAAATTAATGTGGTCGGTGGCAATCGGATGTGGTTAATCTCTTTGATCTATGAGCTTGATTTTAGGCCATTGATCATCGTACTTGATGAAGCCTAATCATCGATTCTCAACCATGGTTGAGTTTCGTTTAACTCACCTAAGGTGAACGAGTAAAAGATGCACGAAGCCTTTCATTTTGATCATTTTTTTCTTGCTCACAGAGAGTGCCAAAGCCCTGACAAATTTTCTTGGATGCCCTTTTTTATTTCTGAAGCTTGGCCATTTCTGCTTCTTTCAGCCTTCTAAGCTCTGTTGCATTTGCTTTCTTACTCTACTCTGTTCGAGCTTTTATTTGAAGTGGCCACCATGGTTGATCACTTCAATATTTGTACCATGTTATTCTTTGATCTCTACAAATTCTGTAACCTCCAAAGATGATTAGTCAAGCTTGAAACTTATTATTTTGAGGCAGTGTATTGTCATGCGGCTCAAATATTTGTATTTCTCTCTGTCATTTCAGCTCTGTTGATCGATCTTTGTCCTGATGTAAGGATGGTAAGTATTTGACCTCTGAGCATGATAGTTGTCTTGTCATTTGTTACTTTGACCTCGAAACACTGATAATTCACTATTTCATTTGCATATTTCATGTCTTTGTGGTTCTGTGATGATTTTGAGTTGAAACTCGTGTTGGGTTACTCTTTTCTGCTGAACTTGATGACCATTCGAGGGTTTCTCAGATTTGATTTAAGTAGTAAGTACTTATTTCCTTATTCTAATTGTTTTCCCTTTATACCCATTGATGGGTCTGCAATAAAAATTTTACTCTAAGTGTTTCCTTGATACATTCCTTGCAGGCTGTTATGAATATATGTATCTCTGTTTTTCATAGCTCTTCAAGTTGTATTAATATGAAATGCTATTCTGAGACTGCCTTCATTAAGAAAATGACTCTGTTCATTGGCTGAGAGTTGTTTCTTTGATTAAAGTCTTGAGTTATAATCATATCCTTTACTCCAAGCCTAAAATGATATACATGTTCTGAATAGATAGTTACACTTTAGATCTGGGTTATTATGACTTTTGTAGCTCTAAATTTGATGATTCTCTGAGCCCTTGACAAATTGATATTAACTAGTGAGTTATGTCTCTTATTCTGATTTCTGAAACTTCGTTATTTTAGCTCAAAATTCATTCGGGTGCTAATTCAGGTTGTGGATGGTTTTATATTCACTTCAATTTCCTGAATTGTCCATAAAGTAGTTTTCTTAATCTCTGAATATTTACCTTTATTCTGAAGCTTTGTTCTAATGATGAAATTTTCTTTTACTTATCATTCAGAACTGGAACAGTGGCTTCACTTTGATAGTTTCTTTTACTTATTACATTTCATGTACTTTGTGAATCCTCTAAACTCATAAACTAGTTCTGCCATCATCTTAGGATTGTAATATATAGTTATTTTGAAGAAAATGAAATGTTACCTTACTCAAAACTATATCTGTATTGTTTGACTCTTCCGTAACTCTTTGACTTGGATATGAGAGCCATTTGTATGGGTATTTACTTTGTATTCTGAAGATGATGATCTGATGCACAATTTAACCTTTCTACTCCAAGTTTGATCTTTTCTTGGAGTAGGTAGTGATGTTCTACATGCTTTCCTTATTGTTCTTGACAGTATGAAATATTGTTTACTTGTTTGCAAAACAGAATCTGAATTTGATTCTTTTGATTTCCTTAATGAAATTCTGAACCTGCATTCTTTGTATTCCTTTATTTCAAATTCTGAGATGGCCCTTTTTTGTAATATTGTAAGTGGATTTCTAGAAATTGTAAAGAATTCTTCACTTGTTATAACACCATTTTCAGGCATAAGCCTTGATTTAGATGCTTTGTTGAAATACTATAACTTTTTTCTTTTACTTAGATGCTTTTATTTCCTTGATAGTAGTATTTCTGGCATGCTGGAAAATTTTAAAAGTTGATTTTACATGGTGAAGCCCTATCAAAAGTTTCCCAAAATCTTCTCTCTCATCCTGTTTCAGCTATAATCCCTATTTACTTTTAGCTTCATCTTCTTGAAATCTGATTCTCCCTCTTCTTCGTAAACTGAAAAATGTACTTCTATCTTCCATTCTCTCTTCTGTATTGTAACTTCTTCCATTTGCAAAATGGTTGCTAAACTTTGAGTTGCACTCTTCCTTCTTCTTAGTATGTACTTATGACTTGTTTATTTCTCTCTTTGGCTGTAACCTATACCTGTACACTTAGGAAAATAGTTAGAAAATATTTAGGCTTTTTGGCCTCTCTTCTATCCATGTTTTCTTCTTTCTATTCACTTTCTTATTTCTGAGTGAATAAAACATGCCTGCAGTTTGTCCTTCAAGTAGAATGCATCTCCTACTTAGGGGAAGATTCATATGCATGAAGTAGGATAGTGTAGGAATATAGTTTGATCCTTGAGGTCATAAATGATAGTTAACTTTTCTTCTTTTCAAGTACAATGGCTTCTATAATGAATATGAAAGAGAACAAAAGATGGAGATGAAGATGCTTCAAATGAAGAACAAAAACCCCAAGGCAATGATGGGTTCAATCATACTCCTTTGCTTTCTCTTTCATGCATGTGTATCTTTCTTTTTAGTAGCTGTATTTTACTTTTCAGTTACATCCCATGGCTTGTGTGGGAAATATTTGACTCTCCTTGTGAATAAAGCATTGAATTTTGTAAATGAGTTATATATCTCTTTCTACATTTCTTCTTTCTATATGGATTGTATAATAAACTAAACAACTCAGTAACATATTTGAATGTCTTAATCATGAAGGAAAGAACATTGAATAGAACTTGTAACATTTAGTAATGAACTCTGATTTTTTGTGATATGCACTTATGTTTGTTGTTGCAAAACTTACACTTCACCTACTCTGTAATTGGATTTCCTCATCAAGACAACACAACTATCCTTCAGGGCTTGTGTTCTTTTGCTGAGGATGGTCATGAAATTGCAGACTATGTGATCTGTTATGTTTTGTAACAGCACACATAGTTATATATTTCATGTAATCTTTTAAATAAATTAGCAGTAATGATATAATATGATGTGATCTCCCCTATCTTAGGTATACTTCACCAATGCTATCTATCGTAACAAAGTTTCGAGTTGCCCATTTTTGCACAAGTGCAAAAATTGTCAACAGGAGGGTGGAATAAGATTAATTAGGGGTTTATATTAACTTAGGGCCAGTTAGAAGGGATTTGGGAGGCTTATTTGGGTCTTTTTGTGACTTTTTTGGTAATTGGGGGGCATCGGGGTTCAACCTTGGGATTAAACCAGTAATTGACGTCAATTGGTTATCGACCAATGTCGGTTGACTAACCAGCTCTAGTTAATGACGGGTGTTGGTATGGTTAGGGAACCGATGTCGGTTTCTCAGTTAAATGAAAAAGTGTAAGAAAATACTGATTTTAGGTTGTCTAAGGGAGTGTGAGGTTTGGTAGGGTGGAAAATATTTGTCTTAGGGAAGGATATGGGTAAAATATGATGTTATAGGATGATTTCAGGAGGGATGGGGTTGGGTAGGTCAATAAGTGAATTAGTGGGAGGGAAGATAGGTAATATCAGAAAAGGGGGAAAATAGTGGAATGGAGTGGGCTGAGATAACCTCGGAAGACCACATGCCTTCTGATTGCTTTCTACATAACCCTTGCAAAAGAGGCCTTAGGCCGATGTAGTTCTCCCACAGGATAAGGAAGAATGTGATTTTGGTAAGTAGGTTGGGTGAGGGTGAATGGTCTAGGTAAGGCATGGAAAACAGTAGGCAAGGTTGAATTTGGAATAGAAATTTGAAAGGGAAAAATTATGAACATGTGTGGGTGTTGATAGTGCAGGCTAGGTAGTAGATGAATATAAGGGACTAACTACCACCCCTTCTAGTATAGATGTGACCCACTATTTGAATTGATGAGTGAGAGCATATGTAGGTAGTTGGGCTAGGCACAGTGAGGAGGTACAAGAGGATTGCACAAGACCACAATATGATGGTAGCCATCATCGATTGATGGGACTCGACTACCATCACCTTTCATCTATCGATGGGAGAGATGACCATCACATTAGAGAATGTATAGAGGATTTTGTTGCTTTTGATTTTTGGGGAGCCACTTTATCAAGTGTCATCTAAAGATGTGGTAGATATTATTGTTACAATGTTTGGGTCGTGTATGGCAGAGCTAACATACCATAGTGTGAGTATTATTTATGGTGTGATGTATGCAACACATCCTCAGGAGACACATATTTCAATGTTGATGATGGTTGGTATCAGTTGTTTTTCCCTTCTAGACTCAAAGGGTGGGATATTTCTGTGGACCATAGATGGGAGTTCTAGAGGACATGGTTTTTGATAGGGTTTGTTTTGAATGGGCACTAACTTACTTGGTTCAATTGTATAGGGAGATTTGGGCATACATGAGGATACGACAATATAATCTCTGTTGCATGTATTTTTTACACTGTTGGACATATGATCACATTGCGTGTCTTTTTCCATTAGGGTCTACCATGATAGGGGTGTCATGAGGGTGTATGCAGGGTAGGATATAGGCGATGGATGTTGATAGGAGAGAAGGTGAGGATGGATGGGGTGACTTGGGATTTTGCATATTATCGGTGGGTACTATATACCCTGTCACTTGTAGTGATTCTATGGAGGCCCATACCTCACTTACACAGTGTTCAAAGGTATGGAGGAGGAGTTAGAGGGTCTACAAATTTTGATATTGATCCAAGGGCACAGGGCCGAGGAGAAGGAGCTCATACCCATATATCGGGTCAAAGGACAGTTCAACTTACAAAATAATGTACCCTAGCCATTTCCATAGTATCGTCAAGATGATATAGAGAGGCCATTACCTCTACCATAGCCAACACCACTAATAGGAGTGGAGGAGTAGGTAGCTAATGAGATGATAGATGATACTAGGTGCACGGCTGGGTATAGGCAGTGGTGGATAACACAGTTATAGGAAGCACTAGCTAGACTATGATAGCCTAATTTGGCCATTGTTATCAGTGATAGAGACAGGCTACAGGGGGTAGGTTATAGGACTGCAAGCCCAGGTTACTGCTTTATAGGCACAGGTAGCCACATTACAAGACATAGTTAGTGGCAGCACAAGCACAAACTAGTGTCAGGGGATTCGTGGCTTCCCTTCCTTCACATTCGAGGGCATATGATGGGAAAACCATACATGGAAAAGTTCCATTCTCATAGGTACATGTACCGAGATAGGTTCCACGACCACTGGGATAGAGATAAATAGGTAGTGGAGTGATGCCACCACCATAGGAGGCATCGATGGACCGAAACAAAGAGATTGTGGTTGAGGCTATATATTATGAGGATCAAATTATAGATCTTTATCTCCCTATTGTCATATATGATAACTACAAAGCACATGAGGCATATAATCAGAGGTCTGTCTCATAGACCCATAGTGCCAGTAGTTCAGGGAGCCACCATACTCATGGGCAGTGCCAACAGGAGGTGATCAGTAGACAGAGATAGAGGCCAAGTGAGGGGACATGAAAGAGTGGCAGCGGAACTGAGACCTCCTAGGTATGATGAGATGATGGATATTTTTTTTAAATTTTTATTTATGACTTATATATACTAACCTGCGTGTTGAAGAGGAAAGTTCTATATGAGAGTTTTTGAGAGACTTATTTATATCTATGTATATAGTGTATTAACACACGGACTTTCCAATATATAGATGGTGGTATTTATATTTGTGGTGTTTGGTTTCATTTCCATTGTATTGTTATCATGAAAATTATATGTAGGTATGAGTGATAATGTTGTGTTTCGGATTAATTTCTAATGTATTGATAGTATGGAAATTATATGTTTAGACATGGTGATGATGTATGGTTTGGGTTGAGTTTAATTTCCATTGTATTGATATTATGGAAAATAGATATAGGCATGGTTGTTGATCTTTTTGTTTGGTTTGGTTTAATTTTCCAATGTATTGATATTATGGAAATTAGATGTGTAGACATGATGATGATGTATGGTTTTGTTTGGGTTTAAATTTCCAATGTATTGATATTATGAAAACTAGGTGTAGGCATGGTTGTTGATGTTTTGGTTTAGTTTGTTTAAATTTCCAATGTAATGATGTTATGGAAATTAGATCTATATACATGGTGATGATGTATGGTTTTGTTTGGGTTTAATTTCAAATGTATTGATATTATGAAAACTAGTTGTAGACATGGTTGTTAATGTTTTGGTTTGGTTTGGTTTAAATTTTCAATGTATTGATCTTATGGAAACTAGTTATGGGGTGGGAGAGCATTTAGGTAAGATAGGAAAAATCATAAAGATCACATAAGAAGGGAAAATAATGGCCGAGCTAACCTCAAAATACCCTATTCCTTCGTAATGTTTCCTACATAGTCCTTGCAAAAGGGGCCTTAGGTCGATGTAGTTCTCCCATAAGATAGGGAAGAATAAGATGGTGGTAGGTAAGTTGGGTAATATTGGGTAAGGTAAATTGTGTAAGATAAATTGGGTAAGATATATTGTTGGAAGGTAAGTTGGGTAAGTTGGGTAAGATTGGGTAAGATTGATTATGGGAAGGTAAGTTGGGTTGGTAAGTGTATGATGTTATTTGATTTAATGTCTAATGTATGATGGTACTATGGGAACTATATGATGGATGTAGGTGTGGGTGAGACGAGAATAGAACCAATATATTTGATGTTGATGGTCTCATCCTGTGAAAGAATAAACAAGTAGACAAAATGGAATAAAAAAGAAGTGAAATGATCCGTAGTTGGCAAGGACCATAACGACCATACCAAATAGGCTTATGAACATAAACCCCTTGAGATGTTGCATGATTAATAGGTATATTTCTGAAAGAAGTTGCATGATCACAAAGTGTTGTATGAGCACCACGTCCCTTGAGTAGATAGGAGAAAATAAAAGAGGTTATGGTGGAGTGCTTTGTTTAGCGTAACCTTGTTTTGGGACAACATGATCCTTCTGCAAGATACCCAAAACTAGCATAGGCAAGTCCATGACAAAAATTTTGTATTTTTCTTTTTTTTTTCTTTTGTGTTTTACTTTTTGCATTTGTAGATTGATCGATGGGGGAAGTCTATATTGGGATGAATAGTAATTTCTCCTTGAGGTCTTCATGAAGTTGATCAATGTGGGAAGTGTCAAGATAATTTTTTCTTTAACAAATACAGATTAGTATAACATGTGGCTAGATTTTTATAGTTTTCCTTCAAGGGAGAATTCTACTTATAGCAGCAATAGAGAGACATAGATTTTTATTTGAGGGAATCATCTACTTACAAGAAGTTTGACTCAAGGAGTATAATTTTTTCTATCCCAAATTTTTTGAATTATTTTGTACTTTTAGTCATGGACAAAACTATAAATGAGTATAGGCCTCTTTTATGAAGGAAAAACCATAACACGAGAAATGTTAGATATGAAAGAGGGGTTTCAAGTGACTAACAACCATGGGATTCCATCTTGAAAAGGAAAAAATTATCCATGAGAATCATGCCATGAGTCGAGCCATGGTACTCATATTCAAGATAAGGTTGAATGGTGATGAATAATAACACAATCCTGTTTGATTTGTTGGTGCTTAGAAGAGTAGGTGGAAGGAGAGGTTCACTCAAGGGAAGAGCATATATGAGACATAAAATGATGTAGTAATTTATTCAATAATAGAACAGTCAAAGATGCAACACATTAAGGGGTTGAGGTTCAGGTTTATCCTTAAGAGAAGATAACCAATAAGTTCTTGATCCATAGGTATGGGTGACAATATAAGGTCCAATCTAATCAGGAGAAAACTTTCCTCATTTAATTTTATCCATTTTGGTTACATGTTGATTTTCCTTCAGGAAAAGATCATCGATATTGATTGTTCGTTGTCTAACACATTTTTCAAAGGCACGCTTAATGAACTTTTGGTAGATTTTGAAGTGGTCTAGAGTTTTTAAATGACATTTGGCCAGTAGCTCAAGTTGTGACAAACATTCTTAGTGAAAAGCATCATCAGAGATGATATCTTAAATAATTTGGACTTTAAGAGGTAGGAAAAACTCTGTACCGTAGACCAAAAAGAAAGGTGTGGCAGTAGTAGAGGTTTGAATTCTAGTACGATAAGCCCATAAGGTGAAAGGAATGTGTGTGTGTCAATCCTTACAGTGTCATCAATCACTTTCATAAGAATTTTTGTGATATTTTATCAGAAGATTCAGCTTAACTATTTTCTTATCGGTAATATGGTGAAGAGAAATTGAGTTGAATACCAATTTTTTCACATAGTTGACATAGGGTTTTATTTTTGAATCATTTTCCATTGTCAACGATGAGGTGATGAGGAACACCAAAGCAAAAAATGATATGATGGTTGATAAATTTGACTATTTTCTTGGATTTGGTAGAAATGAGAGGGATGAATTCCACCCATTTAGTGTAATATTCAATCATTGTGATGATCTAGAAATGACATTGCGAGGAATTAGGGTTAAGATCCCTAATAAGATCTCAATCCCATTGAGAAAAATGATAAAATTCTCTAGCGACTTGTAAGGCGTGACTAGGAGTATGATGAAGGTTAGCATGCCACTGAAACTTCACACAACATACATAGTCACAATAGTATTGGTTAAGGGACTATCAACAGTAGCTGAGTTGAAGCATACACTTTGCAATAAAGAGGCCACTAAAATGTCCCCCACAAATCCCATCATGAATTTTTGTGATGGTGTATGGCATTTCAAAACTGGTTAGGCACTACAGGAGTATATCATCAAAGCCACATTTGTAGAGAAGACCTCCCATGATGATGTAATGAGAGAAAATTTGTAGGAAGGCTTGTCTTCCATTACGAGTGAGATCCGGAGGTAGGATTGAAAGTGAGATATAGTCAACAAATTGCTTATACAAAATTTTGCATGGGTTAGTATTGATGCTACCCACCAAATTAAGTTTGGGGATAATATAATAATGCGAGTGTAACTGTTGTATTGTGACAAATATTTTTGAGTGTGAAGGTGACATAGGTATTTGAGAAGTAAGAAAATCCATGGTATCTATGAATCTGTTAGTGGATCATGGAGTTTCTTGAATGAGTTAGTGATCAAACGTGGTCAAAATTAGTTTGAAGTGATGCTTATAATTTTGAAACTCATCATTATGACACTAGTATAAACCATTGATTTGGTTCATACCCACTTGAGATTCACAAAATATTTTAATGGTTTTAACACCTAGGGAAATGGAAATTTGAATACCTAACACAAGAGCTTCATATTCAGCTATGTTGTTTGTGCAGTCAAAGTCTAGTTTAAAGGATAGTGACATAGGCTCACTATCAAGAGGAATAACAATGACTCCCACACCTCCTCTGCAGTGACATTTAGATCTGTACAAGAATAATGCCATTTTATAAACAATATAATTAATGGAGAGGGTGGCAATAACTTGTCGGTAAAATCAAAGTTTGAGGATTGGTTTCTGTTAGATCTCAAATATGCACCCATGCCCAAATCATAGACAATTCGGGATTTGAGACAACATGGGACTATTTCCAAGTTATGGCACCCTAACTAAGACAAACCTCTGGAGAATTTCAGCTTCCTCTACTTACTCCTAATGCTAAAATACTCCTAGGAATTGAAATGCAACTATCTAGCTCTACTCTAACTTTCTAAGAGACCAAGGTGAGAAGGAGATGCATAAAACATAAACCTGAACTAGAGAAGGTGATAGCACCAAAAATAAGGGGATGTATACTCAAGAAAGAGAAAAAATGGAAGAAAAAAACAATGAAGAGGGCTAAAACGATGTCCATAGGTTGAAATCGCATCCAGAGTTCCACTTCCATTATACACAATAGACATAAAATTCTAAAAGAATGCATACAACACACCTATGAGTGAATGAGAGGAAAGAGAGTGCAATAAACAATAGCTAAGGCCAAAATGAGCCACAAAACCAAAGATTTTATTACTAAGAGATCATACACTGATCATCATGATGCAGGAAGAAGATGCAAAACATTTACAGAAGCATATCCCAAGGAATGTGACTCTTTGAACACTTAAGAAACATAAAATGATGCCCTTGTATTCCCAAAGAATCTAGCATTAAAATAAGGCATCATTTTACAATATATATAAAGATGGAAAAAGGATAAGAAAGAGAGGGAAAATTCAAATTTTCCTTCCACCAGCCAACCATCTTCATTTAATTTTATGAAAATGTTTGATTATCTCTATAAATCTACCTTCCCATGCCATTTTCTTGTTAAAAAGGAATGGTTCCTATACCACATTTAATTATGGTGGTTGATTCTTCTGGAACATAACCTTTGTTTTTTGGAGATGTTGTCCTTAACATTAACCATATACTAGTATTTACTTCATGAAATACAATTTCCTTCACATGTAGGAGGCCAAGATTCCTTAAAATAGAATGAAATTTACAAAATCGAATCAAATTTGATATTCATATTCATTTCAGAGCTCTGTGGAAAACTACAGTTTTTATTTGATCTGCAACTTTGACTCCTGTGATTCTTCCTTTTATTATATGGCATTACCATGGCATGGCCTCATGTTTACCTCCATGGTCTATCTATTCTTTATCCTATGGATTTGCATTTTGTTTGTTTCACAGTTTGAGACTTCCTCAGAATTTCAATTTTTTTCCTTCATTCCATGACATTCAAAACATCTATAGAATTGCTTCCTTCGCTCCATTGCTTAACTAACTTAAGCATTTTTTAACCTTAGCCACAAATTTCACTTCTTAATTCTGTGACATGCATAGATCTTTTGCGGCCCTTCTTCTAAGTCTGCGGGAAACCAAGTTTCTCTATTTTGTAAGGGGTGCAAAAATAGACAACATTTTTGGTGACTCATACAGTCCATTTTCCTACTTGATGAGATGATTAATAGCCTTAGCATCCATTGGACATGGATTTAGCTTGAAATTTCTCGAATCTAATTTATTGATCTAAATTTGATTTTCTAAGAAAATTTGTAACTACTTCTTGATACTTTGAACATCCCTCCCCTACATCTTGAGAACATAATGAAACTATGCACAAGGACATCTCAAAGAAACAATATAATGCAAATCACTTAAGAAAGAAACCTAAACTACCAACAATGCAATGTGCTGAAATAAATTGGAGGAATTGAAATTCTACTTTATTATGTACAATGATTTAAGAAAAAATTTAATGAGAAGGTTTAAGATGAATCCCATTAACTGGAATTTGAAACATGTTCACATAAATATCAGATAACTCAAATGTGTTAGCCTCTCTACAAATGGTGATGATATATGGTCTACTCCAAATAGCATAGAATTTGGAGTGTCTATCTGGTTTATCTTGATCCACATCCCATATCAAAACCAAATTTCCAACATTGAATGTATGACTTCTAGATTTTCTGTCAAACCAGTGTTTGATTGATGCCTGATATTATTTCATCCTAAAAATGGTGACATTCCTATTTTCCTCTAGTTGCACCAATTCTATCATTCTAATTTCCCTTTGATCCACACCTTCAAATTCCAGTTATTGAGCTAATTCAAGTGAAGGAAAATCTAATGATAGGAGAAGTCTAGCTTCCTTACCATATACCAGTTTGTATGGAGAACTACCAATAGCATTCTTCGTTTGTTACCCTGTATGCCCAAATAGCATTTTTTGCCTTTGTATGCCATTGTCTTTGATTTATGTCCATTTTCCTTTTCATGATTCTTATCAATTTTTTTGTTAGTAAATTCCACCAATCCATTACCTTGGGGTAATAATTGGAGGAAGTTTTTAGATAAATCGCAATTCCCAAATCCCAATTAGAAATCCTAGATCCTAGAAAATCCTTAGCATTATCAGAAATGATCATTTACGAAACATAGAACTTTGTAACGATTTCTTCAAGAAATTCCAGGATAACTGATTCAGCGGCTTCCTTCAATGGAGCGGCTTCAGTCCATCTGGTAAAATATTCTATGGCTGTAAGGACCCATTTATTACCCACACTAGATGGTGGGTTGATCATCCCAATGAATTCAAGACCCCATTGCACAAATGGTTGATCTAATTGAATTAAATGAAGTGGCAAGGCTACCAATATTTTATTTCCAATTAAGAGCATGCATTCCTTGCATTTTCTATCCCACCCGTGGGGTGTCTGTGAACAACGTAGGATAGAAATAGCCTACTTTTATGATTTTCATGGTTGTGGCTTTAGCAGAGAATTGTCCACCTGATTTCCCATCATGAAACTCAATCAGGACCCTGTCACATTATTCACCTTCAATGTACCCATGTAGCACTCCATGAATATTTCTTTTAAACAATATGCCATGAATAGGCACATAAGAAATGGATTAAAATATCAGATGTTTTCATTTTTACTTGTTCTAACCAATAGGAAATGCACCACTAGATAAAAACTTTGACATATCAACAATCCAGTTGTGATCATTGAATGCATTCCTTTCATCTTGATGTCATTCAACATTATGTAGCAACTCATTATTTTAGGGTACTTCATTTATGAGGGTCATTTCATGAGGTTCCACAACATCCAGAGCCATTTATTCAAAAACTGCTCTCTCTTAACAATTTTGTGGCCTTAATGGTTACATAATACTCCATGATCTTAGTCACCCATCTAGCTTGTTTCTCACCGAATTATTATCCCATAATGAAGTCTCTGACACTGTAATGTGAAACTAAAATATTTACATAGCTAGCAGCAATCATGCTTTTGAATTTCTGTAAGGCTATCTGATGAAAAACACATATTTTTCAATATGACCATATTAGAGCTCCAACAGTTCCCAGGAAGAGGAGAATCTACATGTTGATCCGCAATGGTTTGTGATGAATGAACTCTAACTCCAATTTTGCAAGAAGCATGAGCCAACAAGTGGTGCGTTGGTGTTAGTAGGGTTTGGCATACATGTAATAAAGAGGGTCAGTGTTGGTAACAACAAACATTTTGTGATTAAGAAGGTAGTGGTAATTTTTTGTGGCCATAAATACTAGGGCTAAGCAAAGATCTTTCAACATGAGTTTATTGAGTTTTTTAGTCTAGAAGAGTACTATTATTTAATAAACCAATTTTTCACTGTGTTTCTCATCACAATGAGTGAGCATGACACATGTTGGTGTTTAAATTAGTCTCGCCCCATTTGCCATTAAAATCCCTCAGTTTGTGGCCTCTGTCACATTTTTTATTTCCCCGTGTTGTGCTTGAAAAGACTCTGTCTTCCATTTGGTTGCCATGATCAGTCCCTTCCTGGGTTGAGGATCACTTAAACATCCATAATTGGTTTTTCATTTTTGTCCATCTGAAAGAGTCTGAGAATTGGGTGTAAAACTTGGTTGTTCCTTTCTTTCCATTTTCCGCAGTCGGGAATTGTTGTCCTTGTCATTTTTGTCCCAAATACCTGAGGAAACATGAATAGATGTAGCTCGAAGGATTATGTTCAAAAACTTGTAACATTTCCAAATTCTCTTTCTTTGAAGAAAATTTCATCTCCTGACTCAAACGGTTGTTTTTCCTGCATTTTTACATTTTGATGGGTGTGTTTTCGCAGTCAAATTTACATCTCTACATTAGTGGAAATGTGGCCTTTTTTTGTTGGATGCAGCTTGGTGGGGCACTGTGAAAACATTTTGGCTCACCTTGACCCAAATTTCCACTAATGTGGAGGAATGGTGCTTGTTTGAAAAGTTCACATTTTTGGTTTGGCCTTCGAGTTGTGCCGGAAAGACACGTGGAGGATTCCATTGCTTTGCTCAGACTTAGACAAATTTTTCATGTACCCAGTATAGTTTTTGATGGGATAGGGACACATGGTGGGCTAACACTAATTTGAGGCTCCGCCTCAGGGTCCCACCTTAACAATTGCAACAGGGGGATATGTGGAGGCTTCCGCGGCTCCACTTTATACTAGGACTTTTCAAACAAATTTTGAGAGGCCTAAGACATGTGGAGGGACTGCGCATGTTTCAGGATTGGCCCCTAAGTTTTGTTTTGAAGAAGTGTTAGGAGGACACTTGGAATCTTCCGCTCACTTTACCTTTTGCAAGGAATTTTCTGAGAAAATTACTTTGATCTAATACATTGAATACATGAAATAGATACACAGACAGTAATTAAAATCAACAACACTATATTATTCTCACAATCATTTTTTATTGATTCATTATTTCATTCCACTCCATTATATAGGATATGTATAATAAAAATCCTCACAACAACCTTTTTCTGCATATAAAACCATACACTCGTATGGTTTCAACCTCTCACCAATACAATAATAAAACAATACTAATTGTTTTATTATTCTAACTTACTAACTTACCACATACTAACCACATTTTACATTTACATAGTAAATGTACTTTCACTAATTTACCATAATATTAATTACACATGTAATTATTATTCACCCATACATACAAATGGAGAACTAAGATATATTTCCTAACATTCCTCCCCTTAGGATGAACATGGGGAAAACTTGCCTTTGTACTTGCACTTACTTTCATGATCTGATGATTTTACAGAATGACAATAAACCTAATAGATGGTTTTTCATAGGTTTGACCATAAACCAAAATGGATGGTTATGCAACTGGTTTACCCACAAATCAAAAGGGTGATTGTTTTGCATAGGGTTTACCAACAACTAAAAATGGTGGTTTTACAAGTGGTGTACCACAAACCAAAAATGAAGGTTTTCAAGGGGTTTACCTACAACCACATCATGATGTGTCAAATACAATTATCAACTCTCATCACATTTCACTCCATGGAAAAACATAGGAAATATAACTGCTCACATATAGAAAATACCAGAAATAGAGAAAAATAGAAATGGAACATTGAGATCATGTTCCCCCCCTCAATGTGAAATTTCCTTTATTTTGCAAACCATAATAGGAACACTGCAACCAAACACTTTTCTATACACACAAAGAAACAACAGGAACACATTGTATAAAAAACTAATCACCATAGCTAATAGGGCCCCATCGTTGGTGACTAACGAGAGGTCGCTGAATGACCTCCAACCTCCTATGCCTCCTTCCTCAAAGATCTTCACTTAGTATCGAAAATATTTAGAATTATAGTCAATTTCATCTATTATTTGTTCATCTTCATTGTCTGATCCTTCTTCAGTGACTATATTGCTTCATTTTTAAGATTTCCATCAAGCAATTCTTTAGCTCGATCTCTAGTTTTCCATTCTACAATTTTGCTTACATCTGTAGGTGCTTTTTCTTTTCCATCTACTATCCTCCATAGGTTTTTATTCATTTATTGCATCTGGATTTTTACTCTCCATGTATGGAAGTTTAGCCCATTAAATTTATCTAATGGTGTATCCATTTTACTGAACTTCTAAATATCTAAAAAAAATTGAATGTAGATTTGAATTACCTCTGATTTTCTGATTTCTTAAAAAAAAATAGCAGTGATCAATGTGATGTATAGTAAATTGCACGTTTCTCCCAAACGACAAACTAGGTTTGGTTGAAATTTATTTTGTAGCTTCTTGTATACCAAATCGTTCCACACACAAAATTGTGGAGAAACCTAGATGATGAAACAAACGTTACAAGATATTCTTCGAGACATATTTAACCTGCTTTGGTACCAAATGAGAAAATTACTTTGATCTAATACACATAATACATGAAATAGCTACACAGACAATAATTAAAATCAGCAACACTATATTAGTCTCACAATCATTTTTTATTGATTCACTATTTCATTACACTCCATTATATAGGAGATGTATAGTAACAATCCTCACAACAATCTCTATTTGCATATACAACCATAGACCCATATGGTTTCAACCTCTCACCAATATAATAATAAAGCAATAATAATTGTTTTATTATTCTAACTTACTAACTTACCACATACTAACCAAATTTTAAATTTACTATTTACATTTACATATTAAATGTACTTTCATTAATTTACCATAATAATAATTACACATGTAATTATTATTCACCCATACATACAAATGGAGAACTAAGATATATTTCCTAACATTCCTCCCCTTAGTGCGCACATGGGGAAAACTTGCCTTTGTACTTGCACTTACTTTCATGATCTGATGATTTTACAGGATGACCATAAACCTAATAGATGGTTTTTCATAGGTTTGACCATAAAACAAAATGGATGGTTATGCAACTGGTTAACAACAAACCAAAAGGGTGACGGTTTTGCACAGGGTTTACCAACAACTGAAAATGGTGGTTTTACAAGTGGACAGTACCACACAACCAAAAATGGATAGTTTTTCAAGGGGTTTACCTAACAACCACGATATCATGATGATGTCAAATAGTATCAACAACTCTCATCACTATCTCACTGCAGGGAATAACATAGGAAATTCTACTGAAATCTGTTGCTCGTACATACAATACCAGAAATGCTGACATACTGGAAATGGAACATTGAGAATGATGTTCCCCCCCTCAATGTGAAATTTCCACTTATTCAATCACGAACACTGTAAAAAGGAACACTGATACTGGAACTCTGAAAAACTATGACAAGACAGCACAAAGACACAAGCTGTAAGCAAATTGTACCACAAAAAAATGTCACCAAACCTATCTATGCGGCCCCCCGTCGTTGGTGACTAACGAGAGGTCGCTGAATGACCTCCAACCTCCGTTTGCCTCCATCCTCCAAGTAAATTCACTTAGTATAGAAAATATCTTCATAATTATAGTCAATTTCATCTATTATTTGTTCATCTTCATTGTCTGATCCTTCTTCAGTGACTATATTTGCTTCATTTTTAAGATTTCCATTGAGCAATTCTTTAGCTCGATCTCTAGTTTTCCATTCTATAATTTTTATTACATCTGTAGGTGTCTTTTTCTTTTCCATCTACTATCCTCCATAGGTTTTTATTCATTAATTGCATCTGAATTTTTACTCTCCATGTATGGAATTTCAACCCATTAAATTTATCTAATGGTGTATCCATTTTGCTGAATCTAAATATCCAAAAAAAAAATTGAATGCAGATTTGAATTACCTCTGATTCTCTGATTTCTTCAAAACAAAACAGCAGTGATCAATGTGCTGTATAGTAAATTGCACGTTTTCTCCCAAAATGTGAAACTGGGTTTTGCTTGAAATTTCTTCTGTAGCTTTTTGTATAACGGATCATTCTGCACACAATTTTTTTGGAGAAACCCAGATCGATGAAACTAAACGTTACGAGATCATTCTTCGAGACAGATTTAACCTGCTCTGATACCAAATGTAGAAAATTAATCTGATCTAATACAAAGAATCCATGAAATAGCTACACAGAAAATAATTGAAATCAACAACTCTATATTAGTCTGACAATCATTTTTTATTAATTCACTATTTCAATACACTCCATTATATAGGAGATGTAAAATAACAATCCTTACAACAATCATTTGTCTTGCATATACAACCATACACCCATATGGTTTCAACCTCTCACCAATATAATAATAAAACAATACTAATTGTTTTATTATTCTAACTTACTAACTTACCATATACTAACCACATTTTACATTTACTATTTACATTTACATAGTAAATGTACTTTCACTAATTTATCATAATAATAATTACACATGTAATTATTATTCACACCATACATGACAAATGGAGCACTAATATATATTTCCTAACATTTTCAATTACTAAATGAGTCTGCCTCTGACCCTGGACACATGGCACCTTCTGGTTAACCTTCAACTTTTAAAAAATTATGCATGGCTAGGACACGTGGTGAGAACGCGCTCATTCAGGGTCTTTACATTTTGGGACCATCTCAAGATGTGCCATTAAGACACGTGGCATTTTGAAAAGTCAAAAGGCGGGCCTCCGGGGGAAATTTGAAAAAAATTAACTTTTGTGAAAAAGAGGTTAAAGTGTAAAAAGGAAGCGTGGTTCCACTGAGACCCACATTAGGACATGTGTCAAGCCCGTTTTGTTTTTCAAAACTTTATAAAAGGTAAAAAGGAACTCCTGGACCTATTTTAACTTGGATCTCCCATGTGGACGATCCAAATTCAAAAGAGAAATCAATAGAAACTGTGCATCTGTATCTTATTTTCTGCCATTTTTACTCTAAACCTCATGGAGATGTGAGTCTTCATGATTTCTTGATGTATCTGTATGTAACCAAAATTGTATGTACTGTACAGTCAGAAATTGGTTACAAAAACCCCAATGATGATTAAGATCTCTTCGCAAGGTGTTCAGAATCCAGAAAGCTCGTTAAACATGCGTTAACATCCCGCATGCCCCGCTTTTCCCCTGCGTGCTTTGTTTTTCTCCTTTTTCCTCTTTTCTTGACCTTTTTCTCTTTAATTACGAAACCGCTGCCCTGCCTGGGTGGCGGTCTCGTGACCGCCGCCCTAATCAGGGCGGCGGTCCTGTAACCGCCGTCTTGTACGCGCTTTCCAGAATGTTCTGACGATCGCGTCAAGCGTGAAAATTCAATTTTCACTCACATTTCTCAACCACTAAATCTTGTATTTATGTTTTTGCCGACTGAACAGTGATTTATCTTTGTTTAATAGTAGGAGAGTTCAATTTGAACTTGCCTTCTAGTCTTTGCAAATGCTATAAATATGTAGCTTGTCTACATGTAAATGGTCTTGGTTCTTTGGTCTGGAGTCTTCATTCTTGAGTTTCAGTCTTCAATACTCATTCCTAGATTTATTTTATGAACCATTTTATCTTTAGCATAGATTAGAATTTTGAGTATTTAGTTATGCCTCACTGTACACCGACAATGATCCTGCTAGGAATCGTATAGGCCAAGCTCTGTTCTCTTGCGCCATCCCTCTCCTACTTGTACTTCGTTGTATTTCTCTGAAGCTGCTATTATTCATTGTTTGAGTACCTGTTGTTTATCATTTTGTTTCATCATTGATGTAACGAACCTGCTAGGAATCGTATAGGCCAAGTTCTGTTCTCTTGCGCCATCCCTCTCCTACTTGTGCTTCATGCCTTTTTTACTTCAAAATAATTGTCGTCCTAGTGCCTTCCCTTGCCGATGTTGCTATACTCCTACTCTTTCTGGATTCACGTGAACACATAAGAACGAAGAGATCATTCTGAGGGGACAAGCTACAACACAACTGGATTTTCCTCTTCTCAGTAAACTCCAGGTTTAAATTGTCGAAGTTATTATCAAATAGAGTAGTGAATCATTTTATTTCAATTAAGCTTGCTTTCAATATTGCTAAGGAAGCTATGGGGAATAATAGTTTCTGAGAAACTATGATTTTTTCCTCACTTCTGAGGTAGGATTGAAGGTTTTCAATTAAGTTAATTAGTTGCCTTTTATTTAGATTCACACATCTACACAGGTGAATAACCACACCGGGTTATCTCGCTTGTTTAGTTTTAGTATAAAGTAGTTTAATTGTTGCTTGTAATTATAATGTTTCAATCATATATTTTGTTTAGATTAGTTTCCCTTTCAATAGTAGTATAAATTGTTATTTTCAGTTTAAGTTAATTTGGAGACTTCATAACTAGATTAAACGCTTAAATTCTAGTTAGGAGGATAAATCACTAGGGAATTTATGCTACCCGCTCATAGCCTCTAAATCTCCCCTTTGTCATTTTAGCTACCAGGAGATCACACTACCAGATCTTAGTCACTGATCCTCCCATGGTTAGCCATAAGAAAGTTGCTTGTCGATTCTCATCCTCGCTTGTAGCTTTTCTATCATAGAAAACTGACCATAATCCCGGCTGTGACTTCATCTAAGACACCCGCATTTCAAACCATCGGCTATCTCGGCACGACCTCGGGAGGTCGGGTACGGGGAAGGTCACTTGTCGATTATCATCCTCGCATGTCACTTTTCCATCGTACAGTATCCTACACGCCAAACAGAGAGGAGAATTAATTTGATATTTTTGTTTGGTAGGGAGGATATGAAAACATATTTTACCATTACGATGTGATCTGACTTCAGGTTCGATCTGATATTCCAATTTTTCCTTCCTTGGCACGCAAAGAACCAAATTTGACATATTAGAGGAGGAAGTAGTTAGCCCATGAGATGAAGAGTGATCTACAAGATGAAAGAATCGAATGTTGGAGATATTTGAAGAGATTTTCCCTTTGAGCACCTGACAACCTTTTTTGTAAATCTGATTATGGAAATCATGATCAAAATCGTAACAAGCAATGGTACTTTGAATGTTTTTTGTTTTTGGGGGGAAAACTCTGGTGCAAAAATGTTATAAATTGCATGAATTTTCTGTGTAAATGGTTGGAGTGTTAGAGGTCGGGATTTAATTCCTAAGAGAAGAGTTTGACAGAGCCCATCTTTCTAAAAAACCTATTTATTTATTTTGTATTAAATTTGATCATGTCAAGGTGGTTACAAGTGTACATCCATTGACAAGATATGAGATTGTTATAGAAACTTTCCCCTGCTAATGAATTTAATCAAATTCGAGTTAATCTATGTTGATTTTGGGAAAAATCATTTCTGCCTCATTTCTCAATGTCTGCAAATAGGTTTTCTTGTTCCCATTACAATCTTACATTGAAATCTTTGTGAGTCACATGAGATCTTATCCTTGTGATAGTTTGGTGGCATTTGTAATTTCATTTATCAAAAGAACATTCATTTGATAGTGAAATAAACAAATTTAAAATCATTGTACTCCTAGCATGATTATAAGATTGTTTTATAGCCTTTGAGGGTATCTTAGGAGTGATGAAACATAGGTTGATAATGTTTAATTGATTTTTTTAATTTGAGCCTTCATTTTGGATTCTTAAAGTTTGTGTGAAAACATACTGATCTGGGCCTCCATTAAAGCACACCTTCTAGTTAAAGGAAAATTCTAGCTATTCTGAAGCATTCTGTTGATCAAGCATTCCATTTTTGTAAAAGCTCTCAGATTTTGCAAATCAAGCTCATTTTGCCTCACCTCCCACCAAAAAATCATTTAAAAACAACCAATCTTACCCATACTACCCCTCTTTGTCCTGTGTGTGCACAAATGCATAATTTCTATTACCAAAACATGCAGAAGCAATCAAGTTTTCATTTTCTTTTGTAGTCTTAACCTTGCTTAGAAAATATCTCCATTATTTAGGGTGACAACACACAAGAGTCATGTTTTGTTGTATTGATCATATTTTCTTCAAGGTCTTCTTAATAACTTTACAAGGAAGGACATCTCTATGTCCTCCACAAACAACAAGCTACAAAAGTGTCCTCTCACCCTGGTTTAAAGGCACAACCATAAATTAGTGAGGATTGATCAAATCCTCTTAAGGGTGTTATCCATTTCTCCACATATGAGTGACAAAGAGCAAGCTGCATTTCTTCCCCAGCTACAAAATGACATACAACATGATCTTCTTGTCTCTAAGCTTCTTGTCAAGCCTGTGATGCTTCTCAGTTTGAAAGGAGAATGGATTTGGATACCAACACTACTGGTGTCGTTGTCGGGGACATTGTGATTCCAATTCATATTCAGACCCTGGTAAACATTTCTTATATGCTCTAAGTGCTAGTACATTGTTTCAACATCATCATGTGTTCAGGCCTGTAAAAAGTATTCAAAGTTACAAGTGTTGTGTGCAATTCTTTTAGATTTCTACACCTATTGCACTAAGCTTTCATTTATAAATTTGGGTAAAGAAAGGTCAGGTCATTTCCATTTTTAGTTTCTAATGTTGTCAGACATTTGATGGATCATATTTTTTAGTGCATTTACACAACTAAGGTGGAAATCCTTAGTGGCGACTCCATGTTGATCTAATTCTTGATAAGCACCAGTGTCTTAACCTCTTTCAAGTGAGATTTGTTACTAATATTTTCAAAGCTGGATAGGGAAGAAGATATTTCTTCACTAGGGACCCTACTAGGACATTATTTCCAGATCTAGGAAAAACAAATTTAGAAGGAAGAAGATCCTGGACGAGTTTTTGGAGATTGGCACTCAAGAAAAGAGATCTCCATCGATGAAAGTGATCAACCTATCATTGAAGATTGTCATTCAAGTGCTTTTGAATAAAGTAGTCTCTTTTTCAAATTGAATTCTCCATCTGGAGAGGGGCCTTCATTTGAATTTGAAAATTTTGTCTTCTCATTTTTCCCATCTGTTTTCCAAAGTTGATAGGGTTTTCTAGGAAACAAATCCTTTAGGGGATATCCATTTTGAAGGTTATACTCCTGTGTTTCAGATACCCCTTGTCCCTTGTCAATTTTGTTTCTCCCACTAAGGTCACCTCCTCAAAACAACATGGCCCATCCCCCACCCGGACCTCCATTTGTTGTAAATAACCTTTGGTCCTATAAATTTTACAGGGATGGTTGGTTATCCAAATAGCAGTTACCTCAAGATGTAAGAAATAGATTACTAAAGTTCCAAGGAAATAATGTCTATAACTAGTGATCAACATTTAAAGATTTTTATCAACAAGATGGATGACTTTGAGATTGAATATGAAGATGTATATATCAAATTTTTTATCCATACTTTGGAAGAGGATGCAAGGGACGGGTATAAAGTATTTTCCAGATAATTCCATTGATTCTTGAACAGAGATGAACAATGCATTTGGATTGTAATATGGTGATAGGATAGACCCTAGGTTTCTTTTGTCAGAGTTTGAAAACATCAAGAAGAATCCTAATGAGTCAGTACATTATTTCAACACAAGATTTAACAAGACCTAGAGGATATTTCCTATTAACTTGAGGCCATGTGATGAATCATGGTCTGATCAAATTCTTCAGATGCATTTGATAAAAAACGTTGCTTACTAATTGAGGGATAAAAAACCCTACCAATTTGAGGCAGGCCTTCACCATGGCACTGCAAATTGAGAACAACATCAAGGCAATTAGAAAACCTCCTAAGAGGGAGGGTGTGAAACTCAGTTAACCCAGAAAAAACCTCAAGCAAGTAAGGTTGCTTATTTGGAGGAAGTTGTGAAAAAATTTGGCAGGGGTTGTCAAAGAAATCTCATACAAATTAGCCCGGGAAGAGAAAGGAATTGGGAAGAGCTCACAAGGTCATCACAAGCAACAAGGCCAAGATAGGATTTTCAAATCATCATAGAAATGATCAGATATCTGATGACAGAGGCAAGGGACCTGTTGGATTTGGAAATAAACAATCCCAAGGCTAGGGAAAATAGAATGGTACCTAATCCTTTGGCTGCCATAGTAGTTGTTGTGGAAGATACATATGTCATTGATTGGTGTGACAGATGTTTCATGCCTCATGCTCCATGTGAGGTACATCAGCAAGAAGATAGAATTTGATGATGATAATGATGATGATGTTTGCATGATGGGTTCCTCCATGAGCTCACAATAAGGATCAACTTCAACTGAAGTGATAAGTGCTCGAACTGCTGCAAGTTTTTGGGATTACATCCACTGGGTACCTCTTCTTCCTCCCTCTCATACATTAGAAATAGATACTATACAGTATTTTGAAATACCTAATAATGATTTTTAATACTTAAGAGTTTTAATGATAAAGAAGTATGATGGAGGAATCCCATCTGAGGAGGATAGGTAGTTATTGATGAACGTTGTTGTTTCCTAAGAGAAGGAGTATAACACAAGAAGTAAAGTTTTCAAAGGGGCACGACCTCAGGCCAAGCCAAAAACTCCATTATTTTCAAATATTCCTAAAGAGGCTCCTAAGAAAGGTGCATCTGCCAAAGGCCTTGTTGTCCCAAAAAAAATTCATACTTCTCCTCATGCCCAAACTGTAAAAAATCCGATGCCATCTGATGAGTTTGTCAATCTCCCTTCCAATGTTTCCTTGCTAAAGTGTGTTCCTTATGATATTGCCCAAGTCTTGAGTCAGATCAAGATTTCTATTCCAATTGTTGAGTTGCTTAGGATTCCCGAGAACAAGAAAAGGGCCTTTGAGTAGTTGGGGCTAAAAGAGGAGAAGACTACCCTAAGCAGAAATGTAAACATTATGGAGACTCCTCCAATCATTGAAGAACTAGAATCACCACCAGCATTGCAATAACTAGGTGAACCACCTAAGGTTTACTTGGGAACATCCTTGGTGGAGTCTCAGCTAAATGTAGATCCATTTTTCACTACTTTTATCATTAAGGATAGATTGCTACACAACTGTATGTTTGATTCAAGAGCATCATGCAATGTTATGCCCTTGGAAGTCATGAATGAACTGAATATCAAAGTAATAACAGCATATGGGAAGTGCACTACCATGGATTCCAGAGAATTACAAGTGGTGGGATGTGTGAAAGGTTTGGTGGTACAACTTATAGCTTATCTGGGTAAGAACTTGAAACTTGATGTTGTTATTGTTGATTACCTAGCCAAGTGGGGTATGTTGTTGTCTAGAAAATGGGCTACAAGTGTTAGTGGGATTGTTCAAATGGATATGTCCTATGCCACCATCCCAATTGAGGGAATCCTTGTTAGGTTATATGGATAAAAGAAGATGTTACACCTCATTGAAGATCCTAACAATGCATCTTATGAAGTGTTGTACAAAAATGTTGATGCTGATAATTTCGTTGGATTTGCTGATGGGAAAGAGCAAAAAATTGAAGATTGCAAGTGTTTGAACATGCAAACTCTCCTTGGGCTTTATTTTTTTATGGAGCTTGTTCCAAGTTTGGAAATGGTGTTGGTGTTGTTATGATCTCGCTAGGCCAGGAAGAGTTTTTTTTTCTTTCAAACTCAATTTTGAGTGCACTAATAACATTGTTAAATATGAAGCATTATTATTGGGTTTGAGAATTGCTTGGAAATATGGTGTTAAGGACATCATTGTCAAAGGAGATTAAGAACTAATTATCAAGCAAGTTAGAAAACTTTATGCTACTAAAAATCAGTGAATGAAACAATACAAGCATGCATTTTGGGATCTTGTTGAGATGTTTCATTCATTTAATATTGTGCATCATGATAGGAAGTTCAATGTTATGGTAGACAAACTTGCAGTATTGGGATCTCGGTTTGATAATTGTGCAATGTCCCCATATTGTGAATATAATGTTGAAGTGTTAACAAGCCCATCTATCCCTGACAACATTAAACATTGGAATTTTTTTGATGATGATATTCAGGTCAGAAGATCTCTGTAGAATAAAGGGGGTTTTTCTGATCAATTTATTGATTGGGAGCCAATCGTGTGTGCAACAGAGGGTAAAGAAACCTTGTTTGGCAAGGGCATCATCAAAATAAAAACTAATACCATTCCTAGAGGGTTGGTTGCTCTTGAATCAAACTTTGATAATGTTGATTGCATTATTAACAAACATATAGCAGCATCAAGGGATGTTAAGGAGCATGACCTTGGTACAAAGGAGAAACCAAGGAAAACGTGGTTAGGAAGAAATCTCAGCAGGGAAGAGAAGCAGTCCTATATTTAATTGCTGAAAAAATATCAAGATTTCCTAGCTTGGTCTTATTTTGAACTAAAGGCATATAGAGAGGATCTGTTTCAACATGAAATTCCTCTAGAATATAATGCAAATCCATTTAGGAAGAAACAGAGGCTAATCAATCCAATCTTATCTCTTAAAATGCAAGAAGAACTGAAGAAACTGAGGGATGGAGGGATTATTCAGCCGACAAGGTATTCTTATTTGGTTGCAAACTTAGTGCCAATTAGAAAAAATAATGGTGATATCAGGATGTGAATGGATTTTAGAAATTTGAACAAAGCATCAATAAAGGATAATTATCCTTTACCAAACATGAAAAAAAATACTACAATTAGTGACTGGTTCTGAGCTACTTTCTACCTTGGATGGTTTCTCTAGCTATAATCAAGTTGTTGTGAAGGAATCATAGAGAATTAAGACAACCTTTACCAATCCTTGTGGAACTTATGTCTATATTATAATTCCCTTTGGTTTTATGAACACCGGAGAAACCTTTCAGAGAGCAATGGATGTTACTTTGATTTTATTGTTGTTTACCAAAATGATGTGACTATGTTTTCCAGAAAGAGAAGTGATCACTTGCAGCACTTGGAAAAAATGCTGATAAGGTGTAGAGAGTATCGCATTTCACTAAATCCAAAGAAGTGCCATTTTAGAGTGTAGAAGGAAAATTTGATTGGTCATATTGTATCAAAAGAGGGGGTAATGATATATCCAGAAAGGGTAGAGACCATCAATAAGGTCCCAATTCCAAGAACCAAGAAAATAATTAAGTCCTTTGGGAAAATAAAATTTATCAGAAGATTCACATCAAACTTTGTTGAGTTGACCATTCTAATTACTTGCATGCTAAAGAAGGACCAAGTTATCAAATGGGAAGAGGTTGTCATTCAAGATTTCAATGGGATCAAAGAACCACTAAAGCATGCCCCTGTTTTAGCAGCTTTAGATTATAAGAATCCTTTTCAACTATTTTCTTTTGCTTCAGATAACACTATTGCATCTGTCTTGTTACAGAAGGATGATGAATGGATTGAGAGGCCGATTTCCTTTTTCAGTAAGGCATTGCAAGGGGCTGAGTTGAAGTACACCATTATGGAGAAGAAATAATTTTCCTTGGTAAAAGCAACAAAGGTCTTAAGACCTTACATTCTAAGCTCTTAAGGTTTTGCTTATGTTCCCCACACTATGGTGAAAGACATCTTATTAGAGATGGAGGTCTCAAGCAAAAGATGCAGATGGGTGAACAAGTTACAGGAACATGACATGGATATCCAAACCACGAAGTTGGTAAGAGGTTTTGGCTTACCTAAGCTTATGGCTGAGAGAAACTTACAAACTATTGAGGTGAATGAAGTAGAAGAAGGAAGGGTGGATGTCCTTGAAAAGTTGATGATTTATGAATGGTACAAAGATATGATTTTTTATCTCAGACATCTATAATGCCCTAAGTATTTAAGTAAAAATCAGAAAATAGATCTTAAGTTGGCTTCTCAAAAATATGTCATTCCTTATTTTGGGTTAGGTTGGAAGAACCCTGAGGGAGTTCTCTTAAGGTGCATTACTGAAGATGAAGCCCCCAAGATAATTGATGATCTCCATGGAGGATTTTGTGGGGAGGTTTTTTTGGAAGAGTCACAGCACACAAGGTCTTGAGGGCTGGTTATTGGTGGCCAAATATCTTCAAGGATAAAAAATTTTTGGTTAGAAGATGTGAGAGGTGCTAGTGTTTTTCTGGAAGACTAAAAGATTCAGGATCACTACCTTTACAGCCTATATCAATTGAAGTCCCATTCAAACAATGGGGAATGGATTTCATTGGTGAGATTTCAGACCCTTCAAGTGCTGGCCATAAGTGGATTCTTGTAGCCATTGATTACTTTACTACGTGGGTGGAGGCAATCCCCACTAAGTGAGCAACACACCAAATTTTCATGGACTTCGTGCAAATCCATATCATTTGCAGGTTTGGAGTGCCAGTTAAAATTGTTGTTGACAATTCCCTAAGCTTCAAAGCTAAACCTTTGGTGGAAATGTGCAAAGAGTATGGGATCAATTTGACATATGCTTCTAACTACAATCCCTAAGGAAATGGACAAGTTGAGTACAGTAATAAAAACTTGCTAAAAATTATTAGAAGAACCTTGGAGCTGAACAAAAGCAAATGGGGTGAGCAGTTGAAGTTTGTTGTTTGGGTTGATCGAATTACTATTAAAAGAGCTACTGGAAAAATTCCATTTGAATTGGTGTATAGAGCTCAAGCCCTGCTGCCCCTGCATATGTAATTATCCTCAGATCAATTCATTCAAGAACTAGAAGATCAAGAAGTTATTCCATATGATTCTCGCATTAACTAGATTGTTGAACTCAATGAAGAAAGGAGGGAATCCCACCAAAGGAATGTAAAGTTCAAATAAAAATTGAAGAATTTATTTGACAAGAAGGTCACTCCAAGAGCTTTCAACGTTGGAGATCTTGTGCTGTTATGGGATAGCAGACATGAAGATAAGGGAAAACATGGTAAATTTGATTCATTATGGATGGGCTCTTACTCTATTGACATTTGAATTGGTGAACATACCTTCTTCTTGAAATACTTGGATGGGGAATTGCTCAAATTTCCTGTTAATGGTAGGCCTTTGAAACATTTCCTTGATTGATTCCCCAGAATCAAGATGAGCATCATTTGTATAGTGTGTAGTTCATTGGTTGTTTTCTGTTTTTTTTGTTTTTGCTCATTCTGGTCCTTGGTGACTTGGTTTTTCTAGTTTCTCGGTTCATTTTTAGGACATGGTTCTAGTTTTCTAGTATGCAAGTTGACTCCTTTGTCCAATGGATATTTTTGGCACTTGGTATGTTATTTGGTTCTTATGGCACTCACAGGGAGTGCCCATCCCTGATTCGGAGCTGATGTTGGTGCTCAAATTAGTCTCGCCCCATTTGCCATAAAAATCCCTCAGTTTGCGGCCTCTGTCACATTTTTATCTCCCCATGTTGTGCTTGAAAATACTTTGTCTTCCATTTGGTTGCCATGATCAGTCCCTTCCTGGGTCGAGGATCACTTAAACATCCAAAATTGGTTTTTTGTTTCTCTATCCATCTGAAAGAGTCTGAGAATTAGGTGTAAAACTCAGGTCGTTCCTTTCTTTCCATTTTTTATAGTCGGGAATTGCTATCCTTGTCATTTTTGTCCTAAATATCTGAGGAAACGTGAATGGATGTAGCTTAGAGGATTATGTTTGAACCTTGTAACATTTCTGAATTCTCTGTCCTTGAAGAAAATTCTATCTCCAGGCTCAAACGGTTGTTTTCCTACATTTCTACAATTTGACAAGTGTGTTTTCCCGGTCAAATTTACATCTCTACATCAGTGGAAATGTGGCCCTTTTTGGTTGGATGCAGCTTGATGGGGCACTCTAAAAACTCTATGACTCACCTTGACCCAAAATTTGTCCACGTGGAGGAGCAACACTAGTTTAAAATTTCACCTTTTTGGTTTGGCCTTGGAGTTGCGCCAAGAGGGCACGTGGAGGATTCTTCTACTTTGGCTGGACTTAGACAAATTTTTCATGCATCCAGTACAGTTTTTGGTAGGATAGGGAGACGTGGTGGGATAACGCTCATTTGAAGGTCTGCTTGAGGGTCCCACCTTTACAATTGTGATAGGGGGACAGTTGGAGGCTTTCGTCGGCTCCACTTTATACTTATACTTTTCAAACAATTTTTGAGAGGTCTAAGACATGTGGAGGGACCATGTATGTTTGAAGACCGACACCTAAGTTTTGTTTTAAAGAAGCGCCAGGAGGACACTTGGAAACTTCCACTCAATTTTCATTTTGCTCATACTTTTCAATGGCTAAAGGAGACTACCTTGGACCCTAGACACATGGTGCCTTCCGCTCAACCTTCAACTTTTAACAAATTATGTTGGGATAGGACACATGGTGAGCCCACGCTCATTCAAGGTCTCTACTTTTTGGGACCATCTCAATATGCACCATTGAGACACATGGCATTTTGAAATGTCAAAAGGTGGGCCTCCAGGGGAAATTTGAAAAAAATTAAATTTTGTGAAAAAAGGGGTTAAAGTGTAAAAAAGAAGCTCAATTCCACTAGGACCCACATTGGGACACGTGTCAAGCCTGTTTTTTTCAAAAAGTTATAAAAGCTAAAAAGGAACCCCCAAGCCTGTTCTAACTTGGATCTCCCATGTGGACAATCCAAATTCAAAAGAGAAATCAACGGCAATTGTGCATCTGTATATGATTTTCTACCATTTTTACTCCAAAGCTCCAGGAGATGTGAGTCCTCATGATTTCTTGATGTCTCCTACATGCCAAACAGAGAGGAGAATTATTTTGATATCTTGGTTTGGTGGGGAGGATCTAAAAATGTATTTAACCATTATGATGTGATTTGACTATCGGGTTCGATCTGATCTTCCAATTTTTCCTTCCTTGGCACGTAAAGAACTATATTTGATATATTAGAGGAGGAAGTGTTGGCACATGAGATGAAGAGTGATCTACCAAATGAAAGAGTTTAATGCTGGGGATATTTGAAGAGATTTTCCCTCTGAGCACCTGAAAACATTTTTTGCATATCTGATTATGGGAATCATGATCAAAATCGTAACAAGAAATGGTACTTTGAATGTTTTTTGTTTTTTGGGGGAAAAATCTATTGTAAAAATGTTATAAATTACATGAATTTGTCGTACAAATGGTTGGAGTGTTAGAGGTCGGGATTTAATTCCTAAGAGAAGAGTTTGATAGAGCCCATCTTTCTGAGAAACCTGTTTAGTTCTTTTTTGTTAAATTTGATCATGTCAAAGGTGGTTACAAGCATACAACCATTTGATAAGCTCTAAGATTGTTCTAAAAACTTTCCCTTGTTGATGAATTTAATCAAATTTGAGTTAATCTGTGTTGATTTTGGGAAAAATCATGTTTTCTTCATTTCTAAATGTCTATAAATAGTTTTTCTTGTTCCCATTGCAATCTTACATTGAAATCTTTGTGAATCACACAAGATGTTATCCTTGTGATAGTTTGGTGGCATTTTTAATTTCATTTATCAGAAGATATTTCATTTGATAGTGAAATAAAAAAAATTAAAATCATTGTACTCAGGTAGCATGATTATAATATTGTTTGTTATCCTTTAAGGGTATCTTAGGCATGATGAAACAAAGGTTGATAATGTTTAATTAAATTTTTCAATTGGAGCCTTCATTTTGGATTCTAAAAGTTTGTGTGAAAACGTACTGATCTGGGCCTCCATTAAAACACACCTTCTAGTTAAAGGAACATTCTATCTGTTCTAAAGCATTTTGTTGATCAAGAAATCCATTTTTGTAAAATATCTCGAATATTTGGTGAATCAAGCTCATTCTGCCTCACCTCCCACCAAAAATTCATTTAAAACCAACCAATCTTACCCATACTACCCCTATTTGTTTTGTGTTTGTAAAAATGCATAATTTCTATTACCAAAACATGCAGAAGCAATTAGGTTTTCATTGTCTTTAGTAGTCTTAACCTTGCTTAGAAAATATCTCCATTATCTAGGGTGACAACTCGTGAGAGTTAGGTTTTGTTGTATTGAACATATTTTCTTCAAGATCTTCTTAATAACTTTACAAGGAAGAACATCTCCATCTCCTCCACAAACAATAGGCTACAAAAGGGTCCTCTCACCCTAGTTGAAAGGCATAACCATAAATTAGTGACGATAGATCAAATCCTCTTAAGGGTGCTATCCATTACTCCACATATGAGTGACAAAGAGCAAGCTGCATTTATTCCCTAGCTACAAAATGACATACAACATGACCTGTTTGTCTCCAAGCTTCATGTCAAGCCTGTGATGCTGCTCGGCTTGAAAAGGAGAACGAATTTAGATACTAACAACACCCAAGGAATTGTCATTCGTAGAATTATAAAGGTAAAAAGGTTGGTCTTCTTTAGGTGGAATGAGCATAGGTGGCTGAATAAGGTAGTTCTTCAATGATTCAAGTGACACTTATCATTACAATGGAAAGAAACATCCTTTTTAAGGAGGTGGTGAAATGGTTGGCATCGTTCTGAAAGTTGAGAGATAAAGCATTGGATGGATTGAAATTTTCCTTGTAAGCTACGAATCTTCATAAGGTTAGTAGGTGGAGGCATGTTAAGAATTTACTTGATCTTAGCTGGATCAAATTTGATACCCAACAAAGAGATGATGAAACCAAGGAGCTTACCTATGAGAAATCTAAAAAAGTTCTTCTTTGGTTGAAGGTGAACATAATATTGGATAAGGTGGTCAAAGATAACTTTAATAATGGTTAGTTATTCGATGCAATGCTTGGACTTACCATGACGTTTGCCAACATAGTCTAAAAATATGTCATTTTTGATGTCATGGAAGATATAAGTCATAGCACGCTGATAGGTAGCACCAATTTTTTTCAAAACGAAGGCATGGTGCGATAGTAGAATTTATTTCCAGTGGTGAGGAAGGCAATTTTGTGTTGATCTTCTAGAGTGAGTAATATCTGATTATAACCTAAAAACCCATCCATAAGAGATAACATGTCATAAAATGATGTAAGATCAACCAATTGGTCAATGTTTGGTAGAGGAAAGTCATCCTTTGGAGAGGTAAGGTTAAGGTCGTGAAATTCAGTGTAGATATGAATTCCCTTGGTCACTTTTGTGACAAGGAAAATGTTAGAGACTCATTGTGGATAGTCAATAGGTAGGATGAAGGAAACAAAGAGAAGGTGATGAAGTTATTCTTTCACAAAAAGAGTAATAGGAGGATGCATTTTATGCACATTTTGTTTCACAGGTTTGGCATTAGGGTTAGTTACAATATTAGGGAGCACGATATTAGGGTCAATAGTTGGCATATCACTATAAGACGAAGCAAATTCATTGCTATGATCACAAAGAAAAGAGGTGAAAGATTTTTGTTCCACTGAGTCTAAAGATTGGCATATCTTTAGAATTCATGGGTCGTCCGAAGTGTCAATGTTGATTTCTGTTGTAGATTCATTCAACATAGTTTGTGTGTTAGAGGGTAACAACCTTTGAATATAAGAATCCTCCGTACCTAAATAGGTCATAATAGAATCATCATCCTGACATTGAACAATGTTTATAGAAGGCATTTCATCATTGAACATGTCAGGATAAAGAAGAGAAAGAGAAGAGGGAATCTCACCATCATGTTGATAGGTCTGAGGTCCCAAGGAGACCGTGGTCACGAAAAAAAATTTAGGTTGAATGGATTCGGGATCCATAGACTCCATGTGAGAAGGCGGTGTGACAGGTGACGAAGGTGGGAAAGGATTTTTGTCTTCTACGAGGGTGATTTGGGCCTTCTTAGGAGGAGGATTCCTAGGAAAACCAAGATCACAATGGTCATTGTGTTTCCTAGTGGTGTATGTTATGAAGATGTGATGACCTTGTTCATAATGACCAAAGCCAAAGACTTTCTAGGCACAACAGTGAATAAAAGTAAGTGTAAAGTTGTGTTTGGTGAGGTGGGTGTTATCCAATTTTGCCCCCAGGAAAAATTGATCAAACACAACCTTACGAAAGAGAAATGGAAAGGCTATAGTCCTCCCGTGCATTCTCCTTGCCATGAAATTTTTCCACCTACCCCTCGGTAGACGACTTCCAAATTGGAAAAGTCCCTGGTCATCTTTTCACATGCCCTCTTTCCTTTCTACCATCACGCGCCCTTCCTCAGTTAGATGTTCATGCCCCCCTCCTATTTCCCTCTTTTGCATCTTCCCTTCTTCCTATGAATGCACCTTATTTTCTATCCCCTCGCGCCCTTCCCACACACCCCTCTTTCTGTCCCCCTTCCACACCTCGTGCCCAACTCCCACACTTTAAAATTGAGCCCAGAGTGAGTCGACTCGAAGCAAAGCAATAACAGGCCAATGGAAGCCTCCACGTGCCTCAATGGTGCACCTCTAAGGTCAGGTCAAAGTAGGGTCCCCAAATGAGTGCGAACCCTTTGTATGTCAAAATTCTAACAAGTTGTTCCTAAATGGGTGGGAAAGATAGAATCAGCTGTTGAAAATTCCAAGGCCAGTGGAAGAAGCTACATGTCAACTCGACGCAACTTTAGGGGTACAATCTAAAGAAAGAATCTCAAATGAGTGCTAGCCCTCCATGTGGTTAGGGTTCGAGAAAGGTTTAAACTGGCCATTGAAAATTCACAGGGTCAATGGAAGCCTCCATGTGTCTAGGGTCAGACGTAGTACCTTCACCAAATATAAGGGACTTAGGAAAAATACAAAGGAAAGTAGAGCAGAGCTGTAGAAGGTGCCATGTGCCTCATGGATGCAACTCCAAAAGAAAAATTCAAAGGTATTCTCCAAACAAGCACAAGCCTTCCATGTGGTCATGGGTAGAAAAGGCAGAGTCATCTGTTGAATCAGCTAAGTATAAAGAACCATAGAAGGTTCCACGTGCCTCATCAGCGCAACTCCAAAGGCAAAATCCAAATTATGTCCTCAAATGAGCACGAAACCTCCATATGTCTAAGGTTAGATATAGTGCTCCGCTAAATAGAAGGGAATTAGTGAAATATAAAGGAAACAAATCAAACTAGCAAACGATGCCAAGTGTCAGTTCTGCACACCTTCAAAGGTAAAGTACAAAGTGGGGTCTCCAAACGTGCACAAACTCTCCACGTGTCTAGGGTCCAACAAGTTATTCCTACTTGGGCGGGACAGATAGAGTCGGCCATTGAAAAGTCTAAGATCCCATGAAAGCCTCCACATGTCAGCTCGGTTCAACTTCAGAGGTAAGATCCAAAAGGCAGCCCCCAAATGAGCTCCAACCCTCCACATGTCCATGGCCCAAGGAAGTGGCATCGGCCATTGAAAATTCCAACCGTTAGTAGGAGCCTCCACAAGTCACTTCAGTGCAACTCCAAGGGTAAAATCCGAAGGTAGGTTCCAAACATGCACTAGTCCTCCACGTTTCTAGGGTCAAACATAGTGCTCCGCCAAATAAGAAGGACTAATCCAAAACACAAAGGAAACAGAGCAGGCTCGTAGATAATGCCAAGTGTCCAATCGGCACAACTTCAAGAGTGAAAGAAGGGGGGTGAAATCTTGAGATGCGCAAGGCTGCCATGTGGATCTTGCATAGATAGGCTCTTTTGAGTATTGTGAGCCTGTGTTAAACACATGACCCTGACCTTCAGACCACCATATCTTTCAACTAGGGACTCAGGTTTGAGTTGGAAAGGACATTTTGGAAATCTCTTGACGTCTGCTACCAACCTACCACCATAATGTTTTAGTATACCATTTTAAGGCTATCACGCTTCTCACCCACCACCATAATGAAGAATGAGCTCCCTTTCTTTCCCAGCAAGGAGCATTAACGGAGGCATGGATTTTGTAGTGAAGCCCATCATTATTGTAGGTCGATTCAATGCTCCTTTAGGGGTGGTTGAAGTAGGATTCAAATTTTACCTCTCTCCTCTCATTCTTCTACATATTGTAAAGGAGGGACATTTTTCTTTAGGTTGGTCATCTTTTCTCTCCTGCCCCCCTCTTTCTTTCGTCCCTAGGGTTGAATGTGGAGATTAAGCCTCCTCTCTTTACTTTGTAATGGAATTTTATTACCTCTTTCCCACTGATGATGTACTGTGTGAAATCCTGGAATAATAAAATATGTTTTTTGATGCTTTTTTCCATATTTCCTTATTTTATTGTCTCTTCTTTCCTCTCATCATTGCAGGGTATACTGTGCATATCTCTGATGTCTATTTTAGGTTTTGGGAGCTGTGTTTAATGGGTTGAAGTTGTGTTCTATGTGAAATATATCTTTGGTCTGTGATGCATCTTGTCTATCCTCTCCATTTCTCACCTCTCTCCACTTCAGGAAGTTGGGTTTGTGATCAAAAACCTCCTTTTCTAGTGTATCACTACTTTAGTGTAGGCTCTATTTTCATGCACTCTCTCTCCCTAGTCCCTTGAAATTATTAGATTAGGATTAGATAGTTTTCCTACATTAAAATAGCTTTTGGTAGGTATTTTAGGAGTAGGAACCATCCTTTTCTAGAGGACCATCTCAAGTTTGCAAGTCCCACATCTTGAGTGATGGTCCAATGTTGTGCAGATCACACCGGGTGCCTCGCTAACATCTAAGACCATTTGGGGGTGTTGTGATTTTTCACTAACAGTGGGAGAAGTCAGATGAAAAAGGTCTGGTTTGAAAGGGAGGTTCAATAGGATAAGAGGAATTATTGAATCCCCCATAGGTTAGGTTGGTGTGAAGGTTGGGAGGGTTGTATGGTATGACATCTCCTAATCGATGATCGTAACACAAGTGTTGGTGTAGTTTTCCATACTCTTGATAAGTAAGGAATTATTTAATGCTAAGGAGGTGGTATTCTCTGAGTGAAAGGATTTGAAAAATTCCTACCAAGGGATCTGAGGTTGGTACTTGGGTAGCAGGTATAGACGAGCTATCTAAATCTTGAGAAGATGGGGCATCAGTAGAAGGTGGAATATGAGGGTCGGTAAGTGGGAGAGATGAGGAAGGTGAAATGCCATAAGTGGTAGATATATTAGATACCTTAATTGGAATTACGACATCATTTGGATGGTAAGTCATATTACAGGTTTTGAAGGGGGGGGATTTTCCATAATGGTGTAAGGTTCCCCTTCATTTTCAAATTTGAGGAAACGGTGAAGGGTGGAAGGTACATAAGCCATGGCGCAAATCAAGGGGCGACCTAGCAACATGTTATACTCGAAATCTCCTTCAAGAACTTAGAAGAGTTCAGGAATAGTTCAGGGTCCCACATGGATGTGGAGGACAATGGTGCCAAGGTTAGTGGTCATGACTTTGTTAAAATATCGAAGCATGATGAGGTTTCTAGACATTGTGACGCCTAAAATTTTACATGAAAAACCAATTAAAATTAAGGCGTAAAGATTATCAAATAATTTTTTTTGTTTGATCAAGAGATAGTTATTGTGGTTAAAAAAGGGTTTATGATTGATGAAAGATTTAATGAGAAGAAACTTAAGTCTACATATTCTGAAATTTGTCACTCTACCATGCATAATGATCACTTACGTTGCTATAGCTTAATGCAAGGTACAGTGGTGTTATGGTGATTGACAATTAAATTGGTGAAACCAATAACCGTGCAAATGATCCAACCTTAAAATATTTTTTTACTGTCTACTTAGAAATTACCAATGTTACAACCTTCTCTAATTATATTACCTTACGGGATAAAATTATTAAATTATTTCCAAGTGCCCCCGATTCACTAAACTTTAAATTAATATCATACAAGATTGGAGTTACTTGTAATCGACTTACAATTAATCCCTCTTGTGCATATACATTTTTAAAATTTTCCCCACTATCCAATTATATTGGCATGTTCAAATCTACAATTATATAATTAACTTAAATCTCTTGTTAACATCCATTATATACTTACCATATCATTCCATTAAATAAATACACTTAAATCTATTTATTACTATTATATCTATTTAATTAACAACTAAATAAATAATATCTTTAAAAATATATGTATTAACTTCCACCATGATTTAGTAAATTACTTTTCTAATAAAAATATTTAAAAGGAATAAAGGTCTTTTATTTTGAAATAAAAGATTATATATGAGTAAAAGTATAAAAGATTATATATGTGAGCCCTTACATTTATTTGTTTATTTTTCACTATATGATTTAGCATCTTGAAAACTCTAAAAACTTTATGGTGGGAGTTCTTTACTTTATTTCCTTATCTCAACCCCCATCACAGGAAGAACGTGGGTCTCCACCTCCTACTATAGACAGAGAGGTTACGTCAAAGCTCAGAGAGAGGTCTAGGAGTCCACCACCTCAGCGACGAGTAGAGAGACATCCATAACAGGATAGGCCTAAGCCCAAGACATTGGATGCATCTGATCATATCAGGAACATTTTGAGACTCCACTTGCATACTTATTTTGAAGACAGTTCTAGATTCTAGGCCAAGGCATGGCCACATCCTAATATTTTTCCGTTCAATATATTGACCATGGAGTTGTATAATCTTATGTGAAATTCATTCGAACAAATCCAAATCTGCACAAAAAGAGAAAGATAATTTATTTTTAAAAAAAATGTAGCAAATGGTATGCCTATTTTTTCATAGGCATGAGAGGAGATGATGTTGATGCTAACACCCCCATCAATCATAACACATTTAATGTGAATACAATTAATTTAAGTGGAGATGAAAAGAACGAGATCAAGATCATCAGGTTGTAAAGGAGAAATCTCTGATTTGGAGAAACTAATGGAAGCAATATGATGACGGGTAATGAGGAAGGTGATAGGTGAAGTTTCGCTGGCTGGAATCTCGATGGATTTAAGGACCTCAATGAGGCCCTGACGATGAGAATCCAAGATTTGAATCAATTCATATAAATACATCTTCAATGGGGAGTGGTGAAGTTGTTTGATCATTGAAAAATGTGTAACCCCAGAAGAAGTAGGTGATGTCAGCCCAAGGATGGTTATCTTGGAGGGAGGTGTAAGTTTAATGGTAGGTGAAGGTTAACTAGAAGGGTTGCCAAATTTTTCCTTTCCTTTTTTTGTCGTGTGGTGAGACCAAGTCGCTACATGCACCATGATAATTTCAAATATAGGAGGTGAAAAATAGGCTTGTTTATCCCTACCTTTATCCCTAGGTGGATTCGAAGGAGAAAGTTTTAAAAATGGGTTTGGGGCTAGGTTTTGTGGCTATGGGTGAAGAAATAATGGAATCATCCTCCAAAAAATCATCTTCTTTGAAGATACCATCAAAATCATAAAGCTAAAGGATAATGGTTTTAAGAGCCGTAAAACTCTCGACATCATGCCCTAGTGAGTGATGATAGGTGCATTTTTTTGTGTCGTCAAACCCTACTAGTTTAGGTCTAAGAGGATTATAAGGCTTGATAGGTGGAAGTGATATAGCATATGTATCTAAAAACTAAGCAAGGATGTTAGAATAAGATCCTACTAAAGGATCATAATGAGAGGTCAAGGTTGTCTTTGGAAAATGGGTAGACGACCTTTGTGAGGGAGGCAAGGAGAGAGATTGTGTTGGTGTAAAAACATTTTTGGTAGGTAGTGAAGGTTTTAGTTTAGGCTGCACCTAGTTGGTTAAAGGTGGAGGAATATCACTTGAGGGTGAAGGATACGTAGAAGGTGTAGGTATCCGAGTAAGCCAAAGGTGAAAGTGTGGGTGTTGGAAAGAGTGGTAGTTAAGGTAGTGAAGAAAGGGAGGTGAAGGAAATGGAATAGGTTGTCCCACTTTGGGTTTTCCTTAGTAAAGGGGTAGGTTAACCAAGTTTGAAGGATGTGGGCCTAATATTGATGGTAGAGGTGAAGGTGAGTGAGAAGATGTGGGGAATACCAAGGTGTGAGCCCCTAAGAGGTTGGGTATTTTTTTTAAGTGTCGGAGTAGATTTTTTTATTGGTGGTGAAGAATTTGACCAGTCTAGATTTATAGGGGGGTGTAATAGACTTGGTACCGGTAAAAATCCTAAGGTGGTAGTAGGTTTTTGAGTAGATACATGCATAAATGGAGGAATTTTTTATGAAGAAGGGGCTAATACTACTAGTTCATGCATGATAGCCCTTAGTCATCTTGAAGATCTTTGGATGTATGATAGATGTATCAGGGGAGGACATATATATATGTGTGGAAATGGGGATTCTAAGTTGTCCCCAGAGGTTAGTGTAATCAATGTACTCTAAAAGTCAACACCAACGAGAGAAGGGTTTTGGAGTAGATGAAGAGGACAATGACTTGGTGTTAGATCTCATGAAGAGATCTGAGGCTCATGAGACATTGAAGGTTATTAGCCTCAGAATTGGTGGGTAAGAGTGAGGTAAGAAGAGATATGGGATCTTTGAAGAGGTATCGCCAATAGGAAAAGTAGATAAAACTAGCTGCTTTAAGAGTTGAGAAGGAAAAGTGGGTAATGTAGACTCCTCTACGAGTATAAAGGATGATAAGGTGGGTTCCTCTATGGGTAGAAGAGTAGGTAAGGTTTGTTCCTCTTTGGGTAAAGGAATAGGTAAGGTGGGTTCCTCTATGGGTAAAGCAATAGGTGAGGCGAGAACCTCTATGAGTAAAGAAACATGTGACGTGGGTTCCTCTATGGGTAAAGGAATAGGTAAGGTAGGTTCCTCTATGAGTAAAGGAACACATGAGGTGGGCTCCTCTATGGATAAAGGATAAGGTAAGGTGGGTTCCTTTATGGGTAGATAATTTCCTTTGAATATTTCCTTAATAGATGTTACAGAAGGATAATGGATAGAAGCATCAGACGTTGTATTGAATACTACATGAACCACATGTACATTGGTTTCTTCTTTAGATGTCTTGCTAACATGAGTTGATGAAGGGGCATGGTTAGGAAACAGTTTTCTGAAAACATCCAAGTTTGTATTAGTAGGCATGTTAGGGTTCTCATGGATGAGATCACCATTATCTAACATTCCTTGCACAATGTTTTTAAAGGTTTTGCAATTTGTGTCACTATGTAATTTTACATAGTGGTAATTACAAAATTAATTTTCCTTATACTAAGTTGGTGTGGGGCAAGAAGGGTCAAAACTAGTATGTGGTTTTATAAGAGGAAGATTGATGGCTCTAGCCTTCAATAGATTTTCAAATAAAAAATAATAAGGCTCCCCAATGGGAGTGTAACTCTTTTGTTCATATTGATATTGAAAATTTTGCACCTACGAGAGATTGGAATGAGGTTTCGGTTGATTGGATGGATGAGAAGGGCCAGATATTAGAAATACCCGCGTTAGTAGATTATTTCATCTTGGGATGGTTTTTGGGTGGTTTTGGAAGAAGACTCATTTGATTTGAAGGTGGAATTTTTGTTATGTAGTTTTAGTTTGTCTTCTTCAAGGGTGTGGATCTCAAGCTTCATAGCCATGGTAAAAGCATCATCAAACGTACCAAATTTTTGAACATGGAGAGTTGAGGAAATGTGTCTAGCACATGCCATCGTAAAAAACTCTATGAGCTCAGGATGTGGGAGTCAGAAGGAAAGTTAATTGATTAGGCTTCACCACCATTCCACAAAATCAATGATAGACTTGTCGTCGTAGTGACGAATATAATATAAATTTGTGACAGAGAACTTTGTACAATTGTTTATTGAAAATTGATATATAAAGGTCTTCACCAATTCATTAAAATAAAATATCAAGTGGTTGGGAAAAACAATGTCTCAGTCTAAGGTGGGTCCCAACAGGGACATGGGAAAGGTATGACGGAGCAAGGCATCATCATGGACTATTAGGTAACAAGCATGTCTAAATGAACGCAAGTGTTGTTTTCAGTCTTTCTTATTGTTGAAGTGGTTTAATTTAGGTAGCTCCCATTGCGTGGGATATGGATTAATAGGTATAGAGGGATGGATGGGTTTGTTACAAATCTCATCATATGTTAAGACATTACGGGACCCAGAAAATGAGGCCTCAAGCATCTGTATTTAATCCATCATCATTTTAATGAGATCCATTGTGGGGTTTTAGCGAGGGATGCCCCCTAAGGTATAAGGAGATTTATAATATGAATGGGTCGTAAAATGCATACCATTATGTTGTGGCACTGAGTACATGAATCGAGATGTAGGTATACAGTAAGTAGTGGATGAGGAGGGCATATGCCTTGAACATGTAATTGAGCCGACATGTTACATTTGAGGTAAGATGGAAGTAGGAGGGGGCTTGTGGAATGATCCTCTTGGTGATAGGGGAAGAGTTTGGGGAATAGAGACCACCAAATTTTGAAATGGAGTGGAAGAGGTCAACACAACCGGTCATTGTGTAAGAATAGGTACATAGGATACTGATGATGATATAATATGGGCACTTAATATCGGTACTCGCAAATGTCAGTGGGAGAGAAGATGTAAAGGATGTAGAGGTTATGTGAGAATTAGGTGGTTATGAAACAGGGTTAGGAAACACTAGAGTAGTTTTGGTCGTCACATTAGCATTCCCTGATATTGTAGAGATGGTAGAAATGACGAGTATGGAAGTGGGAATTCCATAAAGGGGTTGACTTGATGAGTCGCGGGTGGAAGAATTAACAAGGTAATGTTGCAAGGCATTGGTGTTATGATCAAGAAATCTAGTGAATTCCTCATCACCTTTTGGTACGGTTGTATAATAATTAGGATCCATTGGAGACGAAATGGATGTTAGAGTAGGTATTTTCCTTAGCTCATGTTCACTTAGGTACTTTATTTACCTTTATTGTATTTATCCTCACCCACTTATGTGTGTGGATATTTCTTTTTATTTATTTAGATATTAGGGGGATATTATCTAGTTATTAGGTATAGTTCTTTCCTTGATCTATGGTATGGACTAGATCCTTGATGTCTAGTTCTCTCCTAAATCTATGGTCCTGAATAGTTCTTTGATGACTAGTTCTTTCCTTGATTTATGGCTTGATCTATGACCTTCAATGGTTCTTGGATTTTTATTCCTTTCCTATATAAGAAAGGCCCATTCTCATTTTATTTCATTGAGCTCCATAATAATATATGATATTCCTGCTCATTTTTTATAAAGCTTTATGTAAAGTTATCATGGTGAATTACTTTCATCTTATTGATCATGGTGTTTGATTAGCATCTGTGTTCTTGGCTTGGTACAATCTGGTTATCATTCCTTTTATGGTATCAGATTAGGAGATTGTTATTGACATCTATCTCTAAGTTTCGTTTTGCAAACATTTTTTTTGTATATTTCTATATTCGTGGTTGTCTATTTTTATTGTTGTGTTCATTTTTATGCCAAAAAAATCCTTTCATTGGATCTGGAAGGTGACAATAACCCATTAAAATCCTTAGCCCTTGGTCATATGGTATGGTCATAAGAGGGATTAAATCTTGTGGTTCTATTAGGTGCTTAACTCTAGCCCCCTTTCATTTTATTTATGTGGTGAAGACAAGAGCATTTTTTTTAGTGGCAACTAAAATAAATAGCAGGGCATAAACTTGTAGTGTTTGTATCTTTTGATTCACAACTTGGATTAGAGTGTTGTTTTTTGCAAAAGTCATTATATTTTCATGATATTTCCATTGGAAATATTTATTTTGAGAATTGAACTATAATTATAAAGTTCCATAATGTAACATGAACTCATTATAAAGTGCCAAAATCTGGGGGGCTCTTGTTGCATTTCTTGGGGGTCTTGTTGCATTGCTTGGTTTGTGCATTTATTTTGGTGATTTTTTGAGAATGGGGTCTACTTATGCATTAGATCATGTTGAGACATTAATAACACATAATTACCACACATAGAAACTAAGAATGGAAATAATAATTTAGCAGAAAGGATTATGGGCTTTAACTACTTTAGAACAACTAGTGTTCACTAGAAAATATGAGAAATCTCAATACCAATGAAAATTTAATGTGTGTATGGGTTTGATAGGAACTTATGCAAGTGATAGTCTTTTGTTTCATTTGGAAAAGTGTGACTCACCTTTAAAAATATGGGATAAATTGAAGGATTAATTTGGTAAGGTGGATCATATGAGAGCCATGTAACTTGAAATTGAGATCACCTCTCTTTATCCTAAAGATTTTCCAAAAATTATAGACTATATTACCAAGTTCAAGAATTTTTTTATAGAGTTGAAGGGAAGTGGAAGAGATAAGAATGAAAAAGAGTGTGTTTACTTGATTCTATCCAAGTTGAGAGGACCTTTCCAAAAATTTTATTATACCTTTTTCTCTAACATGGATGCCTTAGGTGACACATTCAAAATGCCTAACTTAGAAAAACATTGTGAAAGAATTACAAGGGAGGAATCAAAATTTTATAACCTTGAGTCTTCCACCTCTCAAAAGGCATTAGTTTCATCTAATCCTAAGGGCAAGGGAAAACCAAAAAGTAGAATTAAATCCACCCCTTCTTCATCTCAAAATGCTCCTAAACCCAAAGAAAACAACTCTAAACCCAAGGAGTCTTTTAAATACAAGAATAAGTATAGCCTTTCATTATCTTTTTGTGGGGTTAGTGGTCATGAAGAACATAGGTGTTATAAGAAAAAGAAAGCCTTAGAGGATGTAGTCAACAAACAAAAAATTTCTATCTCCACTCCACCTCCTTCTAATCAGCATGGCAAAAAACTTAATGTTGTTAGGAGATCTCATTCACCACTTGCAGATAGTTGGGTTATAGATTTTAGTGCTTCTCATCATATGAATTCTTCCAAGGAGTCTTTTATTTCTCTAGGTTTGAGTTCTACTTCCAAAATTGAGGTTGGAGATTCTTCCTTTCTTTTTGTTAAAGGAAAAGGTTATATACAACTTGATGGTGGCAGTATCCAAGATGCACTATATGTTCCTAACATTACTATAAATTTAATTTCTATATATCAAATTTGTCATTTTGGTTAAGGGAAAATAGTGACTTTGACAACACATGGGGTAGAAGTATAAACTTTTTTGGAGCCTCATTCACTTTTTTCTCAAGGTATTGTTGATCATAATTCTAGACTATATCACTTTGAGGGTTTTTATGACATTTCCTCTATAGGGACAAGATTGGTTTCTCATGCAGATTCAAGAGTAAGATTTGGCATGAAATATTTGGACATCTCAATTATAGATATTTGAAGGAGTTGAGAATTCATGGTATAGTAGATGGTATTCCTAGAGTTTCTTTTCTTGAGGGAGTTTTCTTTGGCTGTGCATTAGGGAAACAACACCAAGATCCATTTCCTAATAATTTTTCCAAGAGAGTTTCTTCACCCCTTGAGCTTGTGCATAGTGACTTGATGGTATTTCCTACCCCCTGTTTCAATGGAGCTAAGTATGCACTTACCTTTATTAATAATTTCTCAATTCATACTTTGGTTTATTTTCTCAAGTATAAAAGTGATGTTTTCTCACACTTTAAAGTCTTCAAGGCTTTGGTTGAGAAATAATCTTCTAGTTTCATAAAGAATGTTTGTACTGATAATGGGGGGGTACTTCAACAATGAGTTTTCTAATTTTTTGGCAACTCAAGGCATTATTCACCAGAATTTTATTCCTCATACTCCATAACAAGATGGATTACCAGAACAAAATAATAGAACTTTGAAGTAAATGGCTAACTATATGATGAATTCTAGATATTTACCTCTTATCTACTGGGAAGAAGTAGTTAATTGTGCTAACTACATTCGGAATTACACCCCACATATAGCACTTGAGCATTTGACTACAGAGGAAGCCTTGTCCAACATTAAGACAAATGTACCATTTTTTTGAGTCTTTGGGAGCCATGCTTAGGCATTTGTTCCAAAGAAGAAAAGGAAACCTTTGGATAAGAAGAGAAAACCCTTTATCTTTCTAAGGTATTGTGAGGACATGAGAGTTTATTGACTTCTAGATTTTGATACTCATGATGTTATTTTCTGAACACATGTTCAGTTTGATGAGAGATTCATTTCTCATGATTCTTTATCTTCTTCCATGCCTCCTTATTCTTCATCTCATCTTGAGGATCCTTTCTTTGAGGAGGTTATAGATGTCATTGATGATCCTATTCCCACTGATGTTGTCACTATGTCTAAGTGGGCTCATACTACAGTTTCTGACGTAGCACCTTTCATACAATATCTTCCACCCACTAGGTATCACCATGCACATTCTATAGGTTATGTACTTTTATGTCAGGAAACTTTTGAGGATCCACAATATTTTTTAAAAAGGCTCATGGAATACAGGAGTGGGATGATGTGATAGCAACTGAGTATTCTTCTTTGATGAAGAATCATACTTATGATTTGGTATCTCATGCTAATGGAAGAAATATGGTTAGGTGTAAGTGGATATACCGAACCAAATATGTAGTTGATGGGTCCATTGATAAATATAAGGCTCATCTTATTGCAAAGGGTTTTTATAAGTTGAAGGTATTAATTACTCTGAGACTTTTGCACCCATTGCCAAGATAGATTTAGTACACCTTGTACTTGTTATTGTTGCATCACAAGGGTGGCCCGTATACCAGATGGATGTGAAGAGTGCCTTCTTACATGGAGATTTATAAGAGGAAATATACATGGAGTAACCTATTGGATTTTTTTTAGGATTCTTCTCTTGTTTGTAGGCTCCGAAGGTCTCTCTATGGTCTTAAACAAGCCTCTTGGGCTTGGTATGATAAGATGGATTCTTTTCTTCTATCTATTAGTTTTTTTCATTGCCATTCCAATCATATACTGTATCTCCATCATGTTGGTGATGATATTGTGATACTTTTATTATATTTTGATAATTTGTTACTTACTGGAAGCTCTTCTTCCCACATTTAGTCTATTCAGAGGGCTCTTTCTACACATTTTGACATGAAAGATCTTGGGTTATTGCATTATTTCCTTGGTTTCCATATTTCCCAGAAAAATTTAGGGATTCATTTGAGTCAGCAAAAGTACACCCATGATCTTCTTCAGCGCTTTGATATGGCTGATTGCAAGCCAAGTCCATCTCCTTTTCAGTCTGGGGTTACTATTACTTCTACTTGTACCATTCCACTTTGTGATCCTAATTTTTATAGGTAGTTGGTTAGAAGTCTCATGCACTTGACCAATACTCACCTTGATATTTCATTTGCAGTAGGGTTTATATCTTGGTTTGCACATTCCCCTCATAGTAGTCACTGGAAGACTGCTAAAAGGATTTTGTGATATTTGCATGGCACTTCCCACTTTGGCCTACACTACACTAGGAGTTCTACTCAGTTGGTTGGATATACAAATTCAGATTGGGTAGGTTCTATTGATGACAGGAATTCCACTTATGGATATCTTTTTTGTCTTGGTTTTTCTCCAGTTGTTTGGGCATGCAAAAAGAAACAGGATATTGGAATTTCATCTTCGGAGGAAGTGTATAGGCCAATAGTTACAATGAGTCAGTAGATTATTTGGCTTTGATAGTTATTGATAGAGTTTGGATTCCCACAGGATTCATTAGTTGTACTTTGGTGTGATAACCAAAGTGAAATTCACATTTCTCACAACCTAGTTGAGTACCAGCATACCAAGCATATTCAGATACACATCCACTTCATTCTTCATCACATTCAAGATGGAGTTATTTGCTTGGAGTACATTTTGACTCAGAAATAGGTTGCAGAAATCTTTACGAAGCCTTTTGCATCACCTCGTTACCTTGAGTTGTGTAGAATGCTTGGGGTTTCAGAAGTTGTTCTTGGGGGTGTTCATGAGAACATCTTACTTTTTCTTCTTATTTTTCTTTCTTTATAGAAGGATTCTTTCCTTCTTTTGGTTTGAGATTTCTTCATGGATATATTGTACACGAATACCTCATTAGGCCTAGTTATTGGGACTCATATTGTGGACATGTCACTTCTATTTTTTCCCCTAGCTTCACTTGAGGGGGGTGTTAGAGTAGGTATTTACCTTAGCTCATGTTCACCTAGGTACTTTATTTACCTTTATTATATTTATCATCACCCACTTATGTGTGTGGATATTTCTTTTTATTTATTTAGATATTAGGGGGATAGTATCTAGTTGTTAGAAAAAGTTCTTTCCTTGATTTATGGTATTGACTAGATCCTTGATGTCTAGTTCTCTCCTAAATCTATGGTCTTGACTAGTCCTTTAATGATAAGTTTTTTCTTTGATTTATGGCTTGATCTATGACCTTGACTAGTTCTTAGATTTTTATGCCTTACCTATATAAGCAAGTCCCATTATCATTTTATTTCATTGAGTTCCATAATAATATATGATATTGTTAATAATATATTGTTAATAATATATAAATTTTTTTACAAATATTTATGTAAAGTTATTCTGGAAAATTACTTTCATCTTATTGATTGTGGTGTTTGATTAGCATTTGTGTTCTTGGCTTGGTACAATCTAGTTATCATTCCTTTTAATGAAAGGAGACGGAGGGCTAGAAGGAAAAAGTATACAACCCATATGGAAATAAAGATCTCAAACATGTTGGAAAGTTCAAACCATACGGAAGGATGGAAAACAGGTACTCTAGGCACTGTAAAAATGGTAGAAACTCATAAACAAACTTTTGGAAAATATATGGAAGGTGAAATTAACTTGGTGTTTTTGATAGAAAATTAGAAACACAGAGACCGATACCGATTGTTGAACTAATGTTGGTAAGTAGAATAACTAATGCTAGTTGCTGAACCGATGCAGGTAGGGAAAATTAGATCTAAAATTAAGAAATTTAATATTTTTAAGCAATATTTTGGTCAAAAGAAGCTGAGAACTAGGATGTGTATATTAATTCTAATCTAACACACTCAAAAAACCAGAATTAACTGATTACACTTTCTGAGTGTGATAAAGAAATAAAAGTGATGAAATACAATCTCACACCTCAAATAGTAGAAGACAAGAAATAAAGTCACAAATCCAACAAGTAAAATATAACAAAAACTTCATCCTAGGAATAATACTTTAGTGTTTTAATGGCTTAAGCCTTAGGACTGACTGTGAATATATAAAAAAGGAGTTGATATAAGGTACCTAGGATCCAACTATGGATTGTTTCTGGAATTTTATGGCAGGGGGTGTCCTTGATATACCTTTCGGTACATGAGGTCTGAGCTCTGATATGAAAATATAGCTAGAAGACTGATATCAGACCACTATCAATGGGTTCTTAAATCCTTGATAGCTTCTTCCTAATACTTGGGGAATGTTTAAGAAATGTGTTATTTATTTGAGTGGTTTGGAAAAGTGTGTACAAAATTGGACTACGCTTAATTACCCAATCATCAACCTGTCATGACCTGTGTTATATTTCATTGCTAATTAGACTATATGAGATTAATGAAAGAATACATAGGATGAAATGCAATAATTTTAAACTCAAATCAAAAGATTGAGATTGGATGAAAGCAATAGTGAATAGGAATATAATATGACTTTAACTAATGCAGGTAAGCAAGAAGAAATAATGATTGGTTTTAATTTGCACTAAATGAAATGTTGACCTTTAGAGAAAATAAAAGAAATTTTTTTACCAAGGAGATATTTAGTGAATATTTTAGAAAGGAAACAATAAAAAATTCAATCCTAAATGAATATAACGAACACACAAATTATGATGCTCCCACTGGGTGTGACAAAATATTTCACCACATAGAAGTATCATATGATAAAATGATTTAAAGTGGTAAGGGTAATGTACGTGAGGAATACCTGGAGGTCATGAAGAGGTTACTATTGATAAAAATTCCACCTTAAAAATTTAGTTGATAAAACCAAGAGGTAAAATTAGATCAAATTCGAATATGGCGTGGTTTGCAAGATACTTGCAGACATGGATAGACGATGTTCAATGTTGCACTCCATGGAAGAATAGATCAAGATCCTCTCTTGCAAATGAATCTACAATCATAGACACTACACAAGATGGGATTAAAAAAATTATGGAGGATTTATTGGCAAAGTATAGTCCCAAGAAATCAATGGGATTCCTTGCAAGGGTTTCAATCTGCATTAAAGAAATTAATCTGATGATGATAAAATAAAATTAGAACAGAGGATATAATCAATTGATGTAAAGGCAGAGGAACCGATGTGCTCCAAGGCTATATTTTGGTCTAACGGTGGTTCCTGATCCAAAGGGACTTTGGGAGTCACAGTGTGGCTCAAAAGAGTGAGGATGTATATAGTTATGTGATAAATATTGTAAATTTGATTAAGATAATTGATAAAATTCTAAATATGGCTCAAAGGAGCTTGATATGACTAAAAAGACACTTGGAAGACCTTGTAATAATATAGTATGTGGTTTGGATGTCTAAAAATCAAGCTTGGGGGTTAAAATACCTTTTTGATAGGAATCACCAGTGATTGGGGCAATCTCTAATGATTTTGTAGCGAATTTTCAGCAATTATGCAGGGAATCATTAACGATTCTAGCAATCGTCGGCGATTATTGTAAAAATGTATAGACTGCTTATGAAAGAGTATGGTACTCTAAAGGAATGATATAAAGGTTGATTTAAGCTTATAAATCATGTGTAATAATGTAATGAAGCAAGGGAAACCAATTACCTTTTATAATTTGAGAAATGAGGAACAAAATGTGATATTACCCAAGAGAGGAAGATTGTTGATGCAAAAAGACTACTGATTTGATTTTGGACATATGAATGACATTCAAAGATGATTTGAATGTTGTTGGATGGTCTCTGGCACCATGAGAGGTATATGAAGTAAGAAAAATATAATATGAAGTCCTAGGATCACGTCCACCTGCCATCCCCCCAAAATGGAGGTATGAAGTCCATATTTATAGAGTTTATGTCAATAGAGGAGATCTTTGGCAATTTAGGGAATCCCCAATGATTTCGGTCAATTAGAGTTAGGATAAAAATTATAATTCGAATTTAGGTTGTTAAAGATATAGGGGGATTATGGTTTGATAACTTAGAGAGGTCTAGTGTGAGGGATTAGAGGTAGATAGATGTAGTTAGGATAGATGGGGAGTATTTAGAAGGTTTCAAAATTAAACTAGTCATAACTAGTGAGAAGTGAGGACTTGTCATAGGGATAAGTTAGAGGTGTTTAGGATAATATATTTATAATACTTAGTTAATATAGTCATAACTAATGTGTTAGGATGAGTGAGATGTAGGGGTGAAATTAATAAATTTATTAATTATTTAGCCATGGGATGGGTAATATGACCTAGGTCTAGGGATGTCGTTTAAATGGTGCAACAATGAGTTTAATTAAATTAATGGAGGGTACAAGTTTATAAGTATATAACCTAAGATGAATAATATATTAATATGTTAATTAATGATGGATGTGGATTTATGTGAGGTAAGTATGATGATGATTTTGATGTTTTAATAAATATGAGGAGTGAAATATGATAATGAAGGAGGCCTAGCGGATGCCGACACTGGAATTAGCATTGTTAATTTTAGGTGTCTACATTTCCCCCCTTTTATTAAGTGGTTTTGAAACAAGCCACCAGACAAAAATGAGATGTGATAGATAAATGTTGCAAAATTACATGATGAGGTTCTTCCCCTCAACCTTAGTCAGTAGTTGGCACATGCTAAAACTGATCAATGATAGGTACAAATAGATACACCGAGAGACCCTGCAAGAAGGGCTCTCAAGATGATACAAGTGACGTCCCATGATCAGGTAAAAACGAGTTGGGTCGCTGGGGATTAAATCTAGTGGTCTTATGGGAACCATCTGGTATGTGTCCTAGCTTGGCATAACTGACTAGTCAGTACGCGATGAGCTGACATACTACGAGGATTTGACAAGGTGCGAAACATGTCTACCAAGACTTGATGTTACCACAACGTATATAGCTCAAAGAGGAGAAAAAACCTAGTGTTAGGTGTAGCTAAAGTGTTTTTGTCGGCTACCATAGTAGATGAACCTAACAGTGAGGAGGATGGTGATGAAGGTGGCGATGGGGGTGCTCAGGGGAGCATAAATTCATGTTTGTGATTTCTTTGTGGGTGTCTAGTTTATTGGACTATATATGTTGTATTTTGATGGTGATCACGAATCTTTATGACAGCCCTACGACTCGTATTTAGACTCCTAGATGAATGTTACATTTTAATGAGTATTTCGATATGATTATATATATGAGATGATGATGACATTCCTGATGTGCATCATGAATTGGGTTTTTGTTGAGAGATGATAGATATGTGTCTTTAGATTTCAGTATATATGTTTGATAAATGTTTGATAGATGTGTTTGGTCTGATAGATGGATTTAATAGATGATGATTTTATCTAAGTGTTTATGTATTACAGACTTTAATGATGATCTTAATGTGTATTAACATGTGTTTGTAAAAACTCTTGAATCAAGAATGAAACATAGAATGGATTGCTTTATATACTGTTAGATTTGATACGTCTATAATGAGAATACAATATGGTGGAGGCACTTGCACTTTTGGCCTTTATTACATAGATGTTAACATATGACTAACAATGGGTAGTCACACTGTAGGATCTTATACATAGATGAAAGTGAAAAGTGTACTTTCTTAGAGACATGGGAATGAGTTGACACATGTAGGTTGTGCAGGAGATTAGGGTTCTCCTTTCAATGGTTTCATAGAGTGAAATGCCCCAGCTTTAGATTTTATATTTTGACACAAACTGATTGATGTGGGAAGTTTGTTATAATGGGAAAGTTGATCGATGCATGAAGATTTCCTAGGATGATTTGAATTTTGGATTTTTGAATGTTGATTGATGTGGGAAACCTTTTACATGGGTATCCATCCTTCGAGAGTATGGTCTACATTTTATATTTGTTTTTTTTTGTTTTTACAGAGACAACCATCCTTTGAGGGACCAGTCTATGATTTTGACTAGAAATTGTCCTTCAAGGGATCAATCTACTTTTATTTTTGAAAATATGACATTTGAATAGTTGTACTTCAAGGGACCAATCTATTATATTTTGATGTTTTGATAAGAGGAGCATCCAAATAATTTTCATATGTTTTTGAAGCTGAGGGAAAAACCCTAATAAGCCGTTTCAAGGAGAGGAAAAAATATGTAAAAAAAACTACACATGTGTGCCCCAAGACATGTCTTTGGTTGGTACACAAGGTGGATGTATGTAATTATTACGTGATTCCTGTTAAAGATGAACTTGTTCATGTGAAATATGCAATAAACAAATCCGTGGTGCTCATCTTTAAGGTGTACTAAGGATAGTGATATAAAACCACATGCTTTCAAAACATTATGATGCTAAAATGGGATAAAAAAAATTCTATGACTACTCTCATGATGGTTCATGCGTTAATACTAGAAAGGCCACAAGTGTAAGACATTCAAAGGTTTCTCCATGCTATATGGACCAATCCAATTAAGAGAGAGCTTCCCACATTTACTCCAAATGAATGACATTTTGATTAGATTGAATGGATAGGTTAGTGAGGAAATGTAAAAGGGAAGGAATGTAAAGTAAGACTTTCAAAGTCTCGGTATATAAGAGCCTTCTCAACATAATAATATAGATATAAATGACATGTGTTAAAATGAATAATGTCCTAAGGATGATAGAAGTTTTAGTGTTGATTAATCAACTATATGGTACATAACGAAACCCTTTGCAAAGAAGTTGTGGGAAATTATGATGGGGTATCAGAGGAAAATTGATAAAGAGGGGTAGATGACGAAGCTTTGGTTTTTCCTTTTCTTTGTGTATTTTTATTTTGGGTTCGTATAAGTGGGTGAATTATATTGGTTTGATATAAGGGACCTTCACTAGAAGGTGATGGGAAAATACATAAGGAAGTTTTTTCGATATTTGGTTGAGGATGACCCCTTGGTTCTAAAATTTTTAGTGAAGACATTGTCAGTGGCTTGGGCATAGATGTTGATGAGGTTGAAAAACCTTCAAGGAAAGGTGTAGACATTGATGAGATTGAGAGACCTTCAATATAAGGTGTTGATGAGATTAAGGGACCTTTAAAGGACTTTAAAGGAAGGTACTAATGAGGATAATGGTCCTGCAAAGGAAGGTGCTGACGAGATTGATGGAAATTCAAAGGAAGGTGCTAACGAGGATAATAGACCTTCAAGGGAAGATGAAAATGAGGATAATGGTCCTCCAAAGGAAGGTTCTGATGAGATTGATGGACCTTCAAAGGAAGGTGTTAACAAGGATAATGGACCTTCAAAGGAAGGTGTTAATGAGGATAAAGATACTTCAATCAAAGGTTTTGACAATATTCATGGACCTTCAAGGGAAGGTGCTAACAAGATCTCTAACGAAGGCTTATTGATGATAGAATAAGGATGTTTTCTTTGTCTTACAAATGTCGGTGAGGAAATTGACGATGGTGATGCTATAAATTATGGCTTAGGATGGTCCTCTCCTGGGGTAAGATCATCAATAAGGTAGATTCAATGGATTATGGCTTTAAGTGTTTTACAACTCTCTGTGTTATGCCCTTAGAATTTATGGTAAGCACAGGTTTTGTCTTGATCATTCTAGGAAAGTTTGTGAGTATGTGGATGGGGTGTTTTAAATGATGGTAATGTGATAAGAGATGTCTGTATGATTTTATCAAGGATATCAATGCAATTCTCTTTTGTGGGTTTTTGATTAACGAAATTTGACCTTGGCTTTCGAGAGCGCTTAGGAGGACATGTCTTATTTTTGGATGGGGGTACATTCATGGATGTTGTATGGTGTTGGAAAATTATAGGGAGATTGTGGGGTTGATAAGAGGGAGAACATGACCCAAGAAAGGGATATCATGTGTGACTAATAAGATTGGATGATGGATGAGGTACCAAAATAGAGGAGGGATGGTTGATGGATTAGATAGGGTTTGATTTTTTACCGTTATATTGAGCTAAAGGATGGGGGCCCAAAATTGATGGTAAGGGTGGAGCTGTAGGATGAGGTCCCAAAATGGATGGTGAAGTTGAGTCCTTAGATTTCATGTGCTTATATTTTGTAGTGTTTATTTTAGGTAAAGGAGAGTGTTTTATGATGGATGAGGAGGATGCGGCAGAGAATGTGATTAGTTTCCATTTCGTAACGTTTGCATTAGATAGAGAAGAGGGACTCATGTCAAATGAAAAGGGTGAGGATGTGAGTGTGATGATATTTAACTCTGTAGTGTTTGATTCTAGGAAATGTTCTAGGCTAGAAGGTAAGTGAATATCTGGGGATATGATTGGGTCTGATTCAGATGAGGGAGGAGTTATTTCTAGGCATGATTGAGGCAGATTACACAAATTTTCTAGTTTTTTAATGAATTAATAAGTGATTGAATATCAAGATCTTCAATTACAAAGGCTTATTTAGTAACAAATTCCAAAGTGGAATCTAAATGTTGTGCAGAGGTAATGGATGACTGAACAATGGACATGGGTTATATTGATGTGTGAGAATCATCCAAAAGAGGATCCAATGATTCTAAATTTTCAAGAGAAAGCATCAGTGATGAATGGGTCTTCTTATAGGGAAGATCATATTTAATATTTTTGATGACGTAGCTCGAGGGATGCGTAACATTTATAGGGACTGAATCTATTAAGGGTGTTGAATCAGGAAGATAAGTAATGTCATCATGTGTGGTAGTTTCATCAAATGAGACGTGGAGATTAAATATCGAGATGGCTTTCTTCAAGGGCTTGGATTTATAACTTCATAGCCATGGTGAAGGCTTCATTGAAGGTTTAGAATGTATGGATTTGATGGGTGGATGATATGTGATGGGAACATGATCTGGTAAATAAATCGATTGATTCTGACTACAGAATTGCAAAAGATAATTGATTAATAGTGCTCTGCCATCTAGTGACAAAGTCTCCAAGGGATTCATTTTTGGATTTTTTGATGGTAGAAAGGTCAGAAATGGTTATTTTGCGAGTGGAATTTATAGTGAAGTGATTTAGAAACAACATAGCTAACTGTGTGAAAGAGACCAAATAATGTCAAGGGAGGGAATTGTACCAATCCAAAGAAAGTCCTATTAGCAACATAAGGAATGTTCTAAGAAGGAGATCTTTATCATGGATGATGAGATAACATGAATTTATAAAGGATATTATGTGCTTATGAGGATACTCCTAGCTATGGAACATGGTAAATTTAGGAAACTCCCAATGTGAATAATAGAAATTATATGGTACTAACAGATGGATGGGTTCATTACAAACCTGATCATAAGTGAGGACTTGTTTGGATCCTTTGGTAGTGGTTTCTAGATTGTCTTATCTATTTGACAGATCTTGTATAAGATCATTTGTAGGATAAAATTTGAGGGAATTGACGAGAGAATGTGATTGATTTGACAGATGAAAATGTGAAGTAGTATAGCTTTGTAATAGATGGTCTTGATGCAGAGATTGATGAGGGGTAGCTTGAGAAGATCTTATTTGTGAAGTGGCTTGTGATAAAGGGATGTCAGGAGATGTGGAATTTTTTTGATTATGTTGTTGTTGTTGAATGAGAGGATTTGATTGGGCCTAAGTAGGGATATGTGTATGGATTTGGGATGTCTAAGGTAATAAAGACAGGATTGAAGAATAGATGGATTGGCTAGATGAAGTATGAGGGATATTAAGATTATGATGATATTTTGATGAAGAAGGGGATGTTTGAAAGACCGCTTGATGAGATACATTGGACATAGACTGAGAAGCAATGGTTTGGAAATAGTTTGGTTGTGAAGAATAGTCATAGGTTTGTTAGATTGGATTATTATAGGATTGTTGAATTAGATAAGAGGTAGAAGTTCCATAGGGAACATAAGATGGCTTAGATGACTCTAGAAACATGTCAGAGCTAAGTAAGTTTACTGAGATGTGATAGGTTGATAAAATGGGTTATCATGTTGTACTGGTGTAGCTAATGATGCATACATATTTTTTGAGGTTTAATTCATGAAATTGCTAGCAAAATTACACACAATTTCATAATCAATAAAAGCAACTAAATGGATGGATTTATAAACAAAAGATAAGAAAGAAGAATAAAGTTTAAACTTTCTTAATTTAATTAAGAAAAGCGAAATGTGAAAAAATTATTATGGGTCCTAGGAAATGACAAACTATAGCTGATTTTAGTTATGTTTATAGGTGGTTTCCTCGATATACCTGAAGTTACATGAGGAACAACTCTGTAATGTTTCTTTTATGGGCGTGTATATATGGGTGTTGAGCCAATATATACCAACAGAGAGGAGATTATACTTGGCCAAAACATCGAGTCATTTTCCCTGTTGGGTGATGAAATCCCAATCAATTTCACTTGGGTGGGAGTTATTTAAATGCAATTTTTATTTATAAGTGACTTGGTTGTGTGTGGAGGAGGATAAGTGCGTGCAATGAATTTTTGTCCTAGTTAAATCTAGATGATCAAGAAGTTAGAAATGTTTTGTTTTAAGACCCAAAATGAAATGTTTTATTTTGATGAGGACAATCAAATAAAATTTTTAAACTAAAATCAAATGGAAGGGTTTTAGGACTTACCATGAGAGTGATCGTCTTTTTTTATATATATTTTAGCAATTTTTTCGAAGCAAGCAATCAACATATCTAGTAAATGAAGCTTTTTGAAATAGTAACCTACAACCAGATTAGAAGGAAAAATAAATAGAAAGCAAGAATCAGAAAATTGATTGTGAGATTATAAGAAAAATACATAATAAAAATGTCGGTAATTAACCAAAATGCAAGCGATTAGGCTAATCATAGGTGACTATCACAAAGTGAAAAATAACTAGTATTTTATTTGATGGAATGAAATAGAAGAACAAAGGACAAGAGTCCCACCAGGCATGCCAGAATGTTGATAACAATTCCACCTTAAAAATTTAGTTGAAAAAACCAAGAGGTAACATTGGATCAACTTTGAATATGGTGGGCTTTGCAAGATACTCGCAGATGTGGATGGACAATGTTCGATGTTGCGTTCCATGGAAGAATAGATCAAACTCCTCTCCTGAGAATGAATCTACAATCATAGACACTAAAAAAGATGGCATTAAAAAATTTTATGGTGGATTTCCTAGAAAATTCCAATCCCAGAAATGAAAGTATTTCCTTGTGAGTGTGTCAATCCGCGTTCAAGAAATTAATCTGATCATGATAAAATAAAATAATAACAGAGGATATAACCAATCGATGAAAATGCAGAGGAAGTGACATGGTCCAAGGATATATGTTTGTCTAAGGGTGTTTCCTAATCCAAAGGGAGTTTGGGAATCAAAATATGTCTCAAAAGAGTGAGGATGTAGATAGTTATGTGAGCAAGATGGTAAATTTGATTAAGATAATTGATAAAATGCTAAACATGGCTCAAAGGAGCTTAATATGACTAAAATGACACTTGAAAGGCATTACAATAATAAATTATCTGGTTTGGATGTCTAAAAATAAATCTTGGTGTTAAAATACCTTTTTGACAGGAATCGCTAGTGATTCGGGAAATCTCAAGTGATTCTGTAGCGAATCATCAACAATTATGTACCAAATCGTAAGTGATTACTTTAAAAATGTATAGGCTGATAATAGGCAAGTATGGACTCAAAAGGAATGATAGAAAGGTTGATTTAAGCTTATAAATGATGCATAATAATGTAATAAAGCATGGTAAACCACTTGGGGCAATATCAAGTGATTCTGGAGAAAATTGTTAGTGAATCATCAGCATATCTAAAAATCATCACCGATTATTGTAAAAATGTACAGGCTGATATTGGACAAGTATTCGACTCGAAAGGAATGATATAAAGGTTGATTTAAGATTATAAATGATGCATAATGATGTAATTAAGCAAGTTAAACCAAATACCTTGTAGAGTTTGATAAATGAGGAATAGAAGGTGATATTCCCCAAGAGAGGAATATTGTTGATGTAAGAAGACTACTGATTTGATTATAGACATATGAATGACTTTCAAAGATGCTTTGAATGTTTTTGGATGATCTCTGGCTCCATGAGAGGTCTATGAAGTAAGAAAAATACAATATGAAGTGCTAGGATCATGTCCACCTACCATCCCCCCAAAATGGAGGCTTAAAGTTCATATTTATAGAGTTTTTGTCAATAGAGGAGAATCTTCACCAATTTAGGGAATCCCTGATGATTTCAGTCAATTAGAGTTAGGATAAAAATTCTAATTCGAACTTAGGTGGTTAAGGATTTAGGGGGATTATGGTTTGATAATTTAGATAGGTCTAGTGTGAGGGATTAGAGGTGCATAAAGGTAGTCAGGATAGATGGGGAGTATTTAGAAGGTGTCTAAATTAAATTATTCATAACTAGTGAGAAGTGAGGACTTGTCATAGGGATAATTTAGAGGTGGTTAGGATAATATAATTACAAGGTTTAGTTAAACTAGTCGTAAGTAATGAGTTAGGATGAGTGAGATGTAGGGGTGAAATTAGTTAATTAATTATTTAGCAATGGGAGGGGTAATATGATCTAGGTTTAGGGATGGATTTTTAAATGGTGCAATAATGAGTTAAATTAAATTAATGAAGGGTATAGGTTTATAAGTATATAGCCTAAGATAAAGGATATGTTAATATGTTAATTAATTATGGATGTGGGTTTATGCAAGGTAAGTATGACAATGATGTTGATGGTTTAATCAATATGAGGAGTGAAATATGATAATGAAGGGGTCCTAGTGGAATTCGACATTGGAATTAGTGGTGCTAATTTTAGGTGTTTACTGTTGTGCACCATTGTTGAATACCAAGATGACTATAAAGCACTCCTTTTTACCTGGGAAGAACTACCTAAGAAGCAAAAGAAGACCACAAAATAGAGTTAATAGCATAGGTCAGTGGATTACCTAGCGTAAGCTAGATCTGGGAAGTGGGGTGCTTCCTTAAAGGCCTTCAATCCAAGTCTTAATACAGATTAATGCTGATAAATATCATGTAATGGAAAATCCTACTATGGTTATATGATTTAGGTATCTCACACAACACAATAGTCTAAATCAATCTAAATGAATAATATAATTTTAAATCTAGGAGAATGGTTGGTTTTCAAGGTCTATAGGTATGCCAGAGGGACGAAAGAAGGTATGGGTGAAGTCTTGGGAGGTTTTGTAGAGTTCTGGGTGGAGTAATGAGCTCGCTGGTATGCGGGGAAAATTTCAGACATAGAGACCAATTCCGGTTAGGGAACCGATGTCTGTCACATGTTATAGTCGGGATTGGTCAGGTAACTGATCATGGTAGGGGAAATTGAGTTTCAAAGGTAGAAAGGGGGTTGATTTGGGCTCTCTGTGATTGCACACAGAATCAGGAGGTCTCAGACAAGGTGTAGGAATATTTTTGAAGACTCGTCAAGTGTAGAAGGGGTGGTTAAAATGGAAGAGTGGTTCCGATTAGTAGGGCATCAGGAGAATGGGCTACGGAAGGTATCAAGGAGAGGAAAGAGGTGATTAGAAAAAGATAAAGGATATAAAACAAAAGCTAATGAAATCAATGAATTCGTTAAGAATACATATCAGAGATCTGAAAGTTTATAGAAGGTGGTGGTGGGTGGGTGTGTGTAGGAGAGATGATTTGAGACCCATTACCATGGTAGCAAAGGTTGCATGCTTCTCCGTACACATCGTTCAAGCCTGTGAAGTCTTATATTGGTTTTTTGTGTTGATTTTGATGCTCTGGTGCTTAGTTAATTGTTAAGGTGTCGATTGAATGCCAAAGATGTGAGATCAAATAATTTCAACCCCAAAAGAAGAACCTGGGAAAAGATTTGAAAATGCTTATTTAAAGGAACTGATGATATTTCCTTGACTTACACCGACTGAGAAATAACCAACATCGGTTAGGGAGAAATAGTCTTATTTTCTAAAAATAACCTTTTCTCTCCATTTTTGGCATGAGTCAAGAATGGTTAAGGGTTAGGAGTCCAATTCTTGTTAAATCACATGCGAAATTTATGGGAGAGGTAGTTGGTGATTAATATTAGGTTTAGAATCAGTCTTAGTTAGTTAGGGGGAGTGATGACTCAGTCTTAGTTATTAAATGAGCATGGAATGGGTTCGAGATGAGATGGATAGGTGAGGTAATAATTAATCTAATATAGGAAATTAGATTAATAAAAGTATGTGAAAGAGGTCATGGAAAGGGGGTATGTAATAAAAGGGGACCTAGAGGGTGTCGTCCAAATTTTGGGTGTCTACATGTCCTTCTTATCCTTTTTATGGTTGGCCATTTTGGTGTTAATAATGAAATTATATCAAGAGAAACCTATAAATATAAAGTTATGATACCATAATGAGGGACCTAGCACTAGTCACTACTATCATCCATGTAGAGTTGCATCCATCTATTGTATTGGAGATCACTTGCATCCACATCACTCCTTCACAAGGCACAAGGATAGGACATCTGCATCATACACTTCATATGGGGAGGGATTCTATTTTATTCCATGCACACATTCTATTACATTTTTCTACATCTAGTTATTATTCACTACTTTACAAAGTTTGAAGAGAATAAGTGCACCTAGGGAACATTATGCACACACTCACCGGAACTTCATTTGGGTTTGAAATATAATGTAGCACTTAGTTAGTAATCCCATTTTTGTGGAAGATGAGGTCAGTATGACCCATTCATTTTTATTTTTTTATTTTTAGGGATTAATGCTTATTTATGGTTTTGCAGGTCTTTCTATTCATCTTTGATTATTGGTGACATCCAGTATGGGGTAGAGAACTTGATGTAATAGACAACGAGAGTTTCAAACCTGCTAAAATCAGTTCTAGATCTTTTACACAGAGGCTAGGGTACCCATTCGGAAGACTAGAGTTCCTATAGGTACCGCAGTCCCTCTCTAGGTTCTTCAGTCAAGGGAATCATTCTAGATCCATCATTTTTAGGCATTTTTCACAGTTGTTCCTACTTCCACACTTTCAAGTAACCTCTATGACACAGTCCTTCGAGCATCTTCTATTTACTTGAGTTCTTTCCTCTTCCCTCTTGTACATTAGGGTAAGCATTTCCTTTTGCATAGTTGCTTAGGTGATTTACATACTTATTTATTGTATTTATTTACTTTATTTATAGTTGTTCTAAGCTTAGATAAAATTTCCCCATATCCCAAATTTTAGCTAATCCCTCTCCTTTTTTGGCCTCTCTAGCATGTCAACGTCAATAGGGTGGTCATGGTGGTGTCACCATATGTGTTGTTTTTCCAAACTACCTCGGTACCTTACTCATTGACTGGGTATCCACCCAATATAATTAATTCCCTATCACCTCAATAATGGCCTCTAATTTCTTTACTCTTAGCCAAATAAGCCATTGATTAATATTCCCTATATAGGGTTGTCATATAACATCATCCCAACCCACTTGTGCTAGTGGTTGAAATGCTCAAAGTACTCTCACTCTCAGACCATGTGTCCACTGGAGTACTCTCTAAGAATTTTCCACTACCACCAACGGTGTACCTGTCAATTAGTACATAGGTAGCTTATCATAAAATAAATATTTTTCAATATAATGATGGTTCTCATGACCTTATGTCCTCTACATCTGACATTGTAGAGATCATGCACTAAATGTACCCATATGGTGGTGCTCGAATTTATAGAACATCCCTGCATATATTGCTATCAAAAATAATGGAATCACTCCTTCTACATTGTGACACACTATATGTGCCACAACAATCCCCATAACCACCTTTAGAATAATAAGAATCCCTAAGGCATAGACTATACTAAGTTAGAAAAACAACATGTCCACGTCATATATATCATTCCCAATATCCCATACATTTATGGCTCTCCACTCTTTAGAATAAAATCATAGTACATATGCGTCCCTCCAATGGGTAACCCCAAAATCCCATGGAAATATTGTAAGGTAAATGTCATCTCCATGGTCTCATGTCCCATCCACCACGGAAAGGTGTTGGTCTTAGTCTTACATATGGCCAAAAACATCTAGATCAGGTCAAGATCTAAAGGTCTTCTAGGCATCTGCATGATGCCCCCAAAGCCCCAACCTCGTAACTAGGTCATCTCTACCTGAGTTAAATAAGAAATCAACCCAATCGGTCATGCCACATGAACACTCCTCCATACCATCTCCCTACATGTACAAAATGAAAAACAAATACTAATTAAAAAAATGAATAATCAATTAAGTACATAAAATACAAATAAAAATGTGAACACAACTCCTCAGACATCATCATCCCCTTTGTTTACACCATCAGACCCTATCCAATTTCTAGAAACATCATGACACCATCGATCATCTTCCCTCAGAGGGGTCAATGACATCTGCCCAAAAAGTGGTCATGATATTTCAAAAAATAAATTGTAAAAAAAACTAAAAAAATGACAAAACCAAATTCAAATCCGCCTAACCCACTTGTATTTTTTCCTAACCTACCCTATGATGCAATTTTTGATGTAAATGATCCCTTAATGAATCTGAAGACATGAAAAACCAAATGGAACCTAATATAGTAAATAACATTAAATGCAACGACTTACCCATGGTCATACCCCCCGCGTGCACCCCCCTCATCATCCTCTTTTGCCACCTCATATTTTGTACCATGTTGTCCAAAACACACCCAAATTTGGAAAAAAAAAATCGGTTCTCTCAAATCCAAAAATAGTAATGAAAAAATAACTAACAAAATGACTATATGAACATGACATTTATATTCAAATTCGGTTACATTACGATAACCCTATAACTTCCAATGACTACTATTTTTTCTCATGAGCTCCAAAATATGTGCTTTTATTACGTTGGGACCATACCCTCCATCCGTTTATTTTGATCTATTACACATATAAGTCCAACAACTTTCAATTTTTTCCTATCTATGACACTATGATGTTATGACATGTCATATTGACACTATGACATGACACCAACCCATCCCATAGGGCCCCTAACTAGGTTATTTACTTCTTATTTTATTGATGATCCTCTATTGTTTTTTTTTTTTTGCATCTTCAGGGTTCTCATAACTTAGATTATGCCTGCACATGGAAGGATGAATGACACTATGAAGTACACATTTATGGATATATTTCATTTCAGTTGGTCCTTTATTATTTTCAACATTCCTTTGAAGCACTTACTTTCAATACCTACTTTCGATTTCGGGGTTACTTACTATTTCATTCTATTGACCACCTCATGTTTTTCTATTACAACATGTGTTGATCAATGGGTATGGAATATTTATACACCTAATCGTTCATACATGTTACTAACAACTCTTTTTTGTAGATAAGGGGTCACAAATACATCTATTTCTCAAGCAGCTTCTTGAACAAGATTTTTGAGAATAGAGTATTGATTTAACAAAAATATAATTTTGTGTTAAATCATAATTGCAGAGTAACATAGGATAAATAAAAAATAAATATTATATTTGACACAAGAAATTAATCTAATAAATATGAAACCTTAGGTGCAAGTCAAAGAAAGGAAATTACTTAGCCAAATTATGTTGAATGTCAAGATTGTGTAGATTGGAGAAATAGGAAGGTCAGACTGTCACAACCATACATGATAAAATTTGGATCTGTCAAATGATTCTGGACCGGGGTGTTTGGACTAGGTTAGGGGAACTTTTGTGTTGGAGTCTACTACTAGGCGCTTGTGACTATGAAAATGGTCAGGATATGAATTTTTTGGTGTCACAACATTGTCGCTGAGACTCTTTGTTGGTCACCTGTGTGTCACACTATGACTGTAGAATTATCTTGTAACCTAAAAATAGATAAATAACTATAAAACCCTTAAACTACATCAAATCCCAATAAAATATTCAAAATGAGGATTCACACTAACCCCGACATTCACTCGATTGAGTGAACTTATAACTGAGCACTATACTAAATTTTAAACTCCATGTATTTCTTGTGTGTGTGTGTGCCAACTTCATGCCCTAATGTTTTCCTTATGCAATTTCACTTGATAGTAGGTGATAGATACATGTACCAACGTAGATAGATGTGTGGATGGGAAAATGAACTTCCCTTCCTATGTATGTATGTATACAATGTAGTCCCTTGTCCCTTGAGTGAAAGCTAGATGGATGTCATGATGCTCTTAGAATCCCTAATTTGGATGTAACTTTAGATAATGATAATCGATGTTTACTATTTGGTCCCTTATTATGGTCACATAGATATATATTTATATGATTCCATTAGTTGAATATAGTAGTTGACAATTGGAAGTCCAAACCATAAGACAATATTATGCCTAAAATATTAAAAATTCCAAAAAGAAGCAAGAAATATAGAAAAGGATCAAGGGTGCTCAGAAGGATGAGGGCAAATAGCATTGGCATCCTTTCTAAGCACTGGTCTCTGAAGCCATAAAAGATAAATAAGTGAAATAACTACTGCGTTGTAGGGTGTAAAAGACAAAAAAGAAGACAAGAAACATATACAAAAGGCCAAAAATAATTGTTAATTTCCATTGTTCTTTATTATGAATCATATGAATAGTATTATGTGATTAGGAGCTAGAAATGTAGCCAAGTGTGTGATTTTGTAACTACATTTGCCCCCACTTTATGTTGTTTATTGAATACTCGATAACATAAAGCAAATAAGAGATGTGTACCTGATAACCATATAGATAATGATAGCGATAACGTGTTGAGGAGACACGTGAAAGCGTGAAGTGATAAAAGATGGATAATGGAAGATAAGAAAGAGGAAGTGACCCTAGGGGTGAAAAGCATATAGTGTTGTGCATGTTATTGTTCTATTTGTGATTGTTGCTTATTGTTACGTAATGAGGATGGAACTTCAAAAGAAGAGAAAAAAGAGTAGTCAAAGTCATGTGGTATGAATAATCTTGCAAAAATATGTAAAAGCATGTAAATATGTGTAGAAAGTAGTAAAAGGAAAGTGTGCACCTTATTTGTGAAGGGTGAAAATGGGTAGAAAGTGTCTTTAACTGATTTAAAAGAGCTATGTCTATATCGTGAAAACACTCTATAGATTGCTCCACACTATGATAATCTAAAAAAGTTCTTGTAATTGTCCCCTAGTCATAAGTACCCAGGAAAAGTGAAGAGAACCTAGTCACTAGTATCTGTAGTTGGGCACTGGTGTCTGTGCTAAAATTAAGGAACCAAGTCATGATCTGGGTCATTTTTATGACTGTAGTATGCCCTATTCCTGTGTTGAACTATATTTCATTGTGTCTCTATGCCAATGTATAGGGTGACTAATTCACCTAAAATATGCCCCTTGTTTGGAGTGTATGCATCATCACTAGGAGCATGCAACCCAAAGGATATGGCCTGATGTTGATTTGAATTGTATCCTTGCAAGGGGAAAGTGCATGGTAGAAACCAAGGCACATGCAAACAAGAAGGCTAGATGCATGTATTAGTAGAAAAAGTTAACAATCATGTAATAGAAAATAGTGTAGCAAGAAAATTTTCATACAAGATGGACTGTGAAAAGTGGATTTTCAAACAAGGGACGTCGTTCACAATGTCACAAGATAATTAGAAACAAAGAAGCCAAAAGAATAAAGGAAAATAATAAAAAAGCAAGGCATAGAGGAAAGCTTGTAAACAATGGCATACAATAGAAAATAATGGAAAGAAAAGAGTAACAGAAAACCATGGTGGAAAATAATTTGTGAAAAGTAAATGTTTCACATGAAGCACTCGTTAGCATGTTATAAAGATTAAAAGTATGTCAAAGCATGTATAGATTAATGTGAAATAGCATGCTATAAAGTATAAGTAGTATAAAATGAAACAATAGCACATGTGATGCATAAGAGTAGAAATGTAGGTGTTCCCATGAGCCTTTATAGGATTAGTAAGATATACAATGCCATGCACCATTGATGTGTGTAAATATCTGTAGAAAGTTTGTATTCAAAACTAGAGAACAAGTGATCGTGCATGTGTATATAGAAAATATAGTGACATACTAGATATCTGGATAATATAGTAAGTAAAGTGTAACATGTGAGTATAAGTAGACAAGAATAAATACAACCAAGGTATGTAATATGTTGTGTATGTGATGAAGTGTAATGAAATGGAATACAATATGAATGTAATAGGAGCAACGTGCCCCCCAACAAATGTGTATGATATGTTTAAGATGAGGCTCATTTATAAAATACCCCTTGACAATCAAGAGTGAACCATAGAATAAGAGTGCATCATCGGGAAATGATTATAATTATGTGTGTGAGAAATATAGATTAATGAAGCTTAGATCTTAAAGTGTATAATATACAAGGTTCATTTCAGAAATAGAGTGCATCACATGGTATTATGATGCACGAAAATTTAGTACTAGAATATGTATCTTGAATTAGAGAGCATGAAATGAGTAGTGTGTGAGGTTCATGGATTTTTTATGCCCTCAAAAATCAAGTGTGAACCTTACCACAAGATAATGTCATATGATAATGTCGATACAAAGTGTATCAAGTAGTGTAAGATTGTTTTTAAATTGAAAGTATGAAGCACATAGTGTAATAGTATAAATGAGAGACATCTAAAAATGATAGTAGGATGGGAGAAGAATGTGCATGAGGCCCCCAAGTTTATGATGTAGAATGATTTATCCAATGGATGTGAAGGGAAAGGATCCTCCATCCGATGTCTGAGGAGATAAAGGTGTGTGACCATGCTCTAAGATCGATAGAGTATGAGACTGGTGTTGTATAGATTGAGAATACCTAGGTGTGAATACCTATGTGAAGTAGACCTATGAGGTGATGAGAACCTATGTGAAGGAGACCGAGGAGGTGATTATCACCTATGTGAAGCAGACCATGGAGGTGAAGGAGGTGGTGAAATTTTATGTGAAGGGGATGCCCTATTATGGGACTTAGGCTGAGAAGATGGAGTAGCATACCGATGAGGAAAATTAGCAAATGGGTGATCTAGGTGTAGAAGATGCCTTAGATTTGAGAGGCCCAGGGATCCTAGATGCAACATCTAGTGAGAGGACATCCTCAAGAGGAGGTAAAGGTAAAAGTGTGGATGGTGGAACACCTATGAGAGTGATAACTTATTGTGAATGAATTTGAGACATAAGTGGTTGATGGACAAGATATCTTGAGTCGTGCATAACCAAGGAAGACCTAAGATCATGTCACATACTTTTATTGAAGACACAAAAATGAATGACACAAGCATGGTGAGAGGCCCAACTATAACTAGAAACTTGACATAGCTATAATATTTTAAAAATTGATTTGAGATTTGAGAAAATGGATAATTGATAGCGAAGGGTTTTGGTGCATGGGAGTCAAGTGCAAAGGAACGCATGGAAGTAGAGAAGACAATGCGTGAAGGCTCGCGCTTGGGGCTAATAAATTTGAGACTAAGCTTCATTTTTCTACAACTGGATGGTGGATGGTTGGAGTAGCTGCCAAGCAAGGTTTTAGAGATTAGGATAGAACAAGAAGACTTGCAGTTCAAGTGATCCAAAATTAATAGTTTAATAAAATTCACTGTAAATTGAAATGGATGTAACCGAATAATTTCTCTAAAATTATATCCAAAAATTAGTAATTTTAATTTAAAAAATCACACATTAAAACTTGATGGCATAAAATTTGCAACAATAAGAAAATAAAACACGATGACATAAAAGTTTGTTTACGTGGTTCACCAATTGGCTACATCCCTGGGTGCACTCTACGAGTGTTCTGATCAATTAATTGCAACTCTTCAAAATAACAATACAACTCCTCAAAGTAAGCTTACAATAAACTTGTGTCTGGTGATTATTAGTAGAAGAAATTCCCTATAAGAAAAACAAAATCCTCCTCTGTCAAATTCCACCTTCTGTAATCCGTATTTGCAATCAGATAATAAGACACCTGTGTGTATTCTTCCTTTCTTTAAACCTTACAAATACCCATATATATACACACTTAACTGTGTATTTAGTAAATTTAATCCCATTTAAATCTCCCAATAATCCTCCCAAAGCCCATGATTTTCTCTTATCCATATGAGTGGATTTTAGCATCAAAAGTGGAGGAATGATCCCCACATATGATGGGATATTACCAATTTTAGACTTTATCAAAGCGTTCAAATCCTCCATTTAATGTGTGTACTAAGTCCACATGATGCTGACCACCCCCCTCCTTCTCTCATGGATATTTTGTTGGTTGTAAATTGGCTTGCCTTGGAAAAATGCACCAAAACTTGGGGAGAGGAGATTTCGTCAAAAATTGATAAATTTAAGGTGCATTATTAGGATTAATTAAACGGATATCTTAGGATTAATTTATGAATTAATAAAATATGTTAACTAAGAGTATCTTGTAGTTGGAATATTTCCTAGATGTTCCACCTACATAATATCACTAGTTAGCATAAATAATTTGAAAATTTGAAGATTAAAAATAATGATGGTGGTCAAGAATCAACTTCTGAAATGCATAACTTTTGCTGACGGACTCAGTTTCTGCCTGTTAAAAAAGGTGTCAAAAATATCTTACCAAGATCTTGACTTTGCCAATGGTTTTTGTAGACTTCTGAAATTGATGAAAACATTTTTGTAGGGAAATCCTCTGGATCATTCCTCCCCACCTAGAGATTTTGGACCTCCAAAAGTTGACTTAATTATCAACAAGGTGAGGGTATTTTTCCCTCACTTTTCCAATTTCCATCCATTTTGCCTTGTTTGGATGCATTCCTTTTAATCCCACACGAAGGTACTCAACATCACCCCTTCGTGAGGTCTTGATTTTCGTGTCAATAATAACATCTTCCTATAACTCATGAAGAAATTAAAGAGTAAAATCATCAACATTAGGAACTTGAATACTTTCATCCTGATCTATGATCATAGGAGGTTCATATAGTTTCAAGTTTTACACATTAACCAATAAATAAATTTTCATGTAAGAAGGAAAATATAATCAGAAAGAATTTGTACCAATCTTTTCCAAAAATCCTAAAAGGACCATACCTAATTGGTTTTAACTTTCTACCTTCACCTTCCAATCTTTCCTTGTTGATATGAAGCCAAACTTGATCATCGACTTTGAATTGATGATCAACTCGATGTTTTTCATGCCTAGACTTATACTTTGCTTGACTTGTCTCTAACTGTTCTTGGACAACTTTCTGAATCATCTAAATCCTCTAAACAAACCTTTGAGGTTTCTGAGCATCACTATTTCCATCAACCATTGATTCTTATTCTTTTCCAAAAAAGAATTCTAAAGGACAATTAGACAAATAACAAAAACAAGTTTCGAAAGGATATTTTAAAGTATAATAATGTAAAGCATGATTATAAGAATGTTGTACGTAATACAAATGTTAATCCCAAAGTTTAGGATGTTTTCCATAGTACCCTCTGAGAAAATGTACCACTATTCGATTGACCATTTCTATTCGACTATCGGTTTACGGATCAAAGGAAGTAATTTTCTTAAGCTTAGTATCCATCAAGCCCCAAAAATATGACTAGAATTATTTGACAAAAAAAGAATCACAATCAGAAATGATAGAAGTGGGAATCCTAAAATGGATCCAAACATTTTTTAAGAACAAATGTGCAGTATCCTCACTTGAAACCTGTTTAGTACAAGGAATGAAATTACACATTTTTTTGAACCTATCAACAACCACATATAGATAATCATGTTTTCTTATTGATATAGGTAAACCACCTACAAAATCCATATAAATAATTTCCCAAGGATGGTTAGGAATAGAAAGAGGTATATACAATCCTAACTTCTGATTACTAGGTTTACTTGTAGAATAAATAATACAACCTTTGATATATCTAGATACATTTTCAGTCATGCGTGGCAAGTAACAATATCTTTTCAATCAATCAACTATTTTTCCAATGCCAAAATGACCTGAAACAAGAGAAGTGTGAGCTTCTCTAATCATGTGAACTCTTTCATCTTGTGGGATAAATTTTTTACCCAAATGATAAAGTATTCCATTATGCCCATGATAGTCAAATGAATCTATTGATTTTCCATTTAATGAATCTTCATAGATGCCCTTAAAATCATCATCCCTAGCATATTGTTCCTTATAAATTTCATTCACAAAAGGACTATGCTTTAAAATAGTAGATGCTATAATAGGAGGTCTAGAGAGCATATCAACAACTTTATTATTTACCCCTTTTTATACGTGACAAATAGATGGAATTTTTGTAGAAATCCCATTCATCTGAAGTGTCATGATTGTTGTAGCTTGGACTGTGACTCAAGATACTGTAAAGGTTGATCTGTATGGATGATTGTTTCTTTACCCATTAGATAGTGCTTCCATTTTTTACACTTTTTATCAATGCATATAATTCCTTATGATAAGTAGGATCATTCTTAACTTCACTTGTAAACATTTCTGAGTGGAAAACATACCGATTTTCTATTCTACATCAACACTGCTCCTATTACATAACCATTATCATACGTCTCAATTTCGAATGACTATTGTAAATCTGGTAATGCAATAACTGGTGTGGTGCTTATTTTTTCCTTTCAGAGTTTAGAAATATTCTTCATGCTTCCTTCCCCCATTGAAATACATGTTTAACACTAGTTAATGCATGTAAAGGGGATGCAATATAAGAGAAGTGAGAAATAAATTTTCTCCAAAATTGGAATGCTTCAAGAAAACTCCTAACCTTTGTTGCATTATCAGGCCTTAGGAAATTAACTATTTCTGAAAATTTTGCAAGGTCCATTTTCAATTTACCATTCCCTATAACATGGCCTATGTAAACCAAAGATTATTTTGCAAATTCCCATTTTGACAATTTCAAAAATAGATTTTGTTTCCTTTAAGTATCTAACACTTCCTTGATGTGTTTAAGATGATCTTCCCAGAATTACTAAAGATTATTATATCATCCAAAATAAACAATTACGAAGTCATCCAAAAAGGATCTTAACACATCATTCATAACTCTCATAAAAGTGGCAGGTGCATTACAAATACCAAAAGGCATAAAAAACCATTCAAATAGGCCATACTTAGTTTTAAAAGTAGTTTTCCATCTATCACCTTCATTTATTCTAACTTGGTGATAACCACTTCTCAAATCTAACTTAGTAAAATACTTTGCATTTTTCAACTGATCTAGTAAATCATCAATACGAGGCAAAGGGTAGTGGTTTTTAACCGTTATTTTATTCAAAGCTTGGAAATCCACACACATCTGCCATGTACCATCCTTCTTTGCTACTAGGATAATAGGTGAGCCGCATGGAGAGGTACTTGGCTGAATGATTCCTTTCTCAAGCAACTCCATCACCTGCTTCATTATTTCTTCCTTCTCTATCACTGATAACATATACATGTGAATGTTAGGTAGGGAGGCATCCTGCTATAACTGAATCTAATGTTGAATCCTCCTTTTAGGAGGTAAACCTTGTGGGTCCTGAAAAACATCATTGAAGTTAGAAATAAAATTTTCTATCTCAAATTTATGTTTAGGATCACAAACTTCTAATTCCTTGGATTTTTCCTCATTCATGGCTTTTATAACCATGAGAACAAAACTCTTACTTGAGTTTACTAACTGTTTCAATTTTCTTGTATAAACTAAAGTCAAGTTGTTTTTAACATGATGGGCTCTTATGATGTATTCAATCCCATATTTCTTTCGTAGGTATTTGGTCTCTTCTCTATAAAATATTTCTTTTCTATCAAATAAGTAAGGACTACACAAAACAATTCCACAAATATCCAAGGGAACCACATTTAGCTCTACTTCATCAATAAATTTAGAAGTAATAAAAAATCTCAAAGTGCATGTTTTTTGTGGCTTGCAATTTTGCATCATCACACACCCATCCCAAAGGATATGGTTTCAAATGTAAGTTAGTTTTGAGTCCCAATTTTTTAAAAACTTCTTCAAAAATCAAATTATCTTGTGAACCACTATCAAAAAAAGTGCCTATTTTGGTATGCTTAGCTATTACTCTTATATGGAACAACACATTTCTTTTCCTTTCAGCATATTTAGATTTATCTTTTGAAGAAGAAGCAATCATATAAATTTTATTGTTATAAGAGGAAGAAACAAAACCTTGAAGACCCACAATAATCACTTTTGTTTCATCACCCGAATCGGGTCCCGAGTCATGTTGTACCACAACATTAGCTTTCTTCTCTTTCTTATTCTAGAACCTCTTTGGTTTAAGTTCTAGATGAAGCTTCCAACATTTAGCTTCATCGTGGTTTTTATTGCAATGGTTACAAAAGGTTTTTCCTTCTTCTTGTTTCACAGTAGTGTAGACACTAAAATTAGGTCACACTCCCCTTTGGTCCCTCGACAAATAAACAACCTTCATCACATTCACCTAGCCATGACCCCTTTCACCTCACTAATATTAATTTAATTAAATTAATTCATTATCCTCACCATATTTATTATTTAAGTATCTTAATTTAAATAATATCCACACATACACTTCACCTAGACACCTCACCAAGCCAACTCAACCTAAGACCTATTCTTAGTAAGCTGTCATAATTAACTAAGACTTACCCAAACCCTAAAAAGCAATGCCTACATTCCCTCTAACCACATTCTCGCATGCTCATAAGAAGCTTCCAGTCTAATATACGGGATAACAACACAAGATCCGAGGAAATCAAGAGGATTTCCCTAGTTTAGTAAACCTAGGAAATCCTACCTTGACCGACGTCAATTATCCCTAACCATCGCTGGTTAAGCCATAACCACCGTCAGTTACCCTTTTAACCCCAAAACTACCTTATTCTCAAGGTTGGAAAACATTGGGAGAAGGTTGGTGAGAATTATCACATCTTAGAGAGATATCACATCTTTAGAGACAAAATTCTAGTGAGAACCCGCATGCAAGGAAGGAGATCAAGTATTTTCTCCTGCACAGCCATCCCAGCCAAGATCTGATCTAACTAAGCAAAGATGAGTGCACATGCAGCCCATGTAGAAGCTTTCCTAAGATTGGTGATCACCTGCAGTCTTCAATCTCTCACCAGCACCTCCATCCCTCACTCATAGGCATCCGGGACCAAAATCCAAGTAAGTATAACATCATACTTTCTCTGGTATATTTCATTCCATCATCATTTTATCATCTATTGTTTACCTAGCCACCTATTGACCTTCTCCAACATTTCCACCTCCATATACCCATTAAAACCTTTCCCAATCCTACCCAAATCAGCCAATACCTCATCCCAACCAACCAAATTCCTTTGTGCAATCACAAAGGAGACCCAAAGCTTTTTTTGTGGCATTCCTAGATTTCCACAGTAATAGGCACCGGTTACACCTAACCACCGTCGGTCACCCTTAACTGAGATTTGTATTTTCCCATAAAACTTAGAACAGAGACCTACACACCTAATTTCATCTCACCCTCATCCACCTGTGATCTACCAGAGATCTCTATCAGACCTGCAGAACCCAAAACTAATCATTTGACCTTCGAATCCTATTCTAGCCTAGCCTATTAGATTAGATCTATTTCTTATTGTGTTTTAAGTGAGATACCTAAAGCATTTCGAACTACAATAGGATTAACTTTGTTTACAAAATTAAATTATTTAAAACAATGGACTAACATCCATCTAGGAAGTATCACACTTCTCAGATCTAGTATACGCTAGGTAGTTCATTGCACATATTGTTTAACCATTTTTGGTGGTCTTGCTTTGCATTATAGGTAGTTCCTCCTAGCCAAAAGGAAGTTCTCACAATCAGTTGTGGATTCAGAAGTTATACACATGCAAAAAACCATTAACTAGCACTTAAACAGGCATTCCTCCTATGCCCGTTACCCTATCTATTTCATCATTTTGAAAGAAATGATCTAAGAATCAGGTGAAAAATTTTGGCACGCCTGGTGGGACCCATTCGGGGTTCTTTGCATTTCATTCATTCCTAGGAAAATTTGTGTGTTTGTTTCCCTTCTGAAAAGCATACACACTAATTTTCTTCCTTGGTAACCCACCTTTTCTTTCTATTTGCTCTAAAGGAAACTTTTCTTTTGGTGTAATTAAAAATAACCATTTCTTCGTGTTTTATGCATTGTAGTGAAAGAGCATCCATCTTCCTCTTTAGCTTATTGTGTCATCCAACTTCACACTTTGATTTGGGCTTAAAAATAAGTGCATTACATTCTGATTTATCGCATTAGCTCACATTAATTGAGGGAAATATATACGCTAGAAGTCATGACCAGCTGATGGTTGCCAAACAAATCATAGAAAAGTACTTCTTTCCTTTTCTCTTTCTCCGAGTCTTACCAAAACTCACTATACATACATTCTTAAACAACATCCTACCTATACAGTGGGCACCCAGCTCGCTGCTCTATCGATTCATACTTCAGAGTGAAGCCTGCCCCCACCATAACATACCTAAAACCTCACCTTTTATATCTCCTTCTTTGTAGGAAGCCATCCTCACCAAAAAACTCTATTTCAAAATTCATGTGTCAATCCTTAAATAACACAAGCTAAACAACATAATATAAAAATCACTCTTAGGATCATATTTTTTTCTTAGTGTTTCTGCTTAGCTTGTGTTTTGAGGTGAGAGATCACGTTCTTCACTTTTTTATTCATCCTTGCATGCTCCTCATCAAAGCTGGTGTATTTTGGCTTCACCTAAGTGTGCCTGGGCCATATCATCATCATTCTCAAAATTTTGGGTCTGATTCTACATCAAAATTTAATTCACAACCACTTTTCTTTCATCACTGTTTCAATTTCACAGTAACCATCGTCGGTTACCCCTGACCATCATCGGTTATACCCAACTGACGTCGGTTCCAGGTCCTTTTACTAACTTACCTAAAAGGACAGTTTCATTCACTTTCTTCCACTTTTCACAGTCCTTGTCACTACCATCATACCAATTGTTATTGTAAACATCATCAGATTTGGCATACCTATCAGATTTCACCTTCTACCTTGTTTTTCACTCACTATCCATTTTCTACAGTGACCGACAATGGTTACCACATACTGGCGTCAGTTTTCCCTAACCGGAATAAGTTATCCTGTTTCACATTCCAACCACCATTGGGTACCGAATCCACATTTTACTGCCAGATTCACCTGTTCCTATTGTTTTCTGTGTCATTTATAGAGAAGCAGCCCTACCTGATCTGAACTGGTTCACATGGTGTTGACCCGAAGACAAGAAAACACACTCGTATTTCACACCAGCTGTCAACCACTCCCACCTAGTTCTTCACCACCTTCCATTTTATCACCAGCCATGGATCCCATCGAACCTATCACTATTGCTACCAGAGATGAGGAGTTCGCACGACTCCTCAACCAAACCCTACCGCTTTGTAGTTTTACCTTTCCCACTCATCCACTCGAGATGCCTCGGGTCATTTGATATACGACATGCCCTTATCTATCCCCCCGACTCTCACACCCACTTCCACATCGGCCCCATCTGGCTCCCTACTTCCCGCATCTATGTTATCCCCAATCGTTTCGCAACTAGGACCTATACCCGCTCTAACTACCGCATCTTCTACCTCTGTGGCACCCGCTACATCCACCATACTCTCGACAACTACCCCAAATGAAACCTCATCCACCCCTAATGTCTCACACATGCCTGTAGCTACATTACCACCTCAAGTGTCAGTGACCCCTACCCCATTTTAGAACGTGGTCATTTCCATCCCATAATCATTAGCCCCTATTGCCACTAGGGTTACCACGACCCTTCCACCCCCGTATACATATGATCAGTAGCCTCCCATTTCATTTATTATTCACTCTGGGTATTCCCCCCTATTTCATTACCTTCTTCCCAATCAACCTACATGGTAGCACCATACACTGGAGTGCCACCCCTATTATTTGCCCAAAACCAACCCTCTCACGCTATGGGAGGCACCCAATCATCGCAACCTACTAAAGACTTGATCAAACTAATGATGGACAAGATGTAGACATTGGATGCATTGGTTACTGGCTCCCGCAACACTCTCACTTACGATGAGATTTGTAACAAGCCCATTCACCCATCCATTCCAATTTTCCCATATCCCATGCATTGGGAGATGCCTAAATTTTACCATTTCAATAGCAAGGAAGACCCACAATAGCATTTACGGTCGTTCAAACACGGGTGTTACCTGATTTCTCACGATGATGCCTTGCTCTTGAGAACCTTTCCCATGTCACTCACTAGACCTACATTAGATTAGTATAGTTGGTTACCTAGACACTCTATATTCTCATTCAATCAGGTAGCCCAAGCCTTCTTGGATCATTTCTCTATCAATATCATCAAGAAGGTTACCATGACCGACCTATACTCCACTCGTCAGTATGAGGACAAATCTATCATAGATTTTGTTTCTCACTGGCATAGTTTGATCAACCAACTTACCTTCCAATTGCCACAAGTGGAACTCATTGAGCTCTTCACATGAGCTTGTGCTAGACATATCTCACTAACCTTGCAGGTCCAAACCTTCCAAACATTCAATGAAGCATTCATCATGGCAGGAAAGTTAGAGATTCGGGCCATCAAAGAGAAGAAAATCTGATTATGAAATAATAATTCAGCATTCAAGTCAAATGATACCTCTTCTTCTTCCAAACCAAAAAAAAATTACTCAAAATCTAAGGGCACCACTAACGCAGTGGTACTCAAGGCTGGCCCAGCTCATCCATCAAATCAGGCCACCCCTTCATCTAATCTCTCACCTTTCCAAACTTTTTAATTCAGACGAGAACAACGGAAATACACCCCAATTGGGGAACCTTACTCTTATGTCTTAGAAAAGCTTATCAAAGCTAGAGCCATCACCCTTCCACCTATCAAACCACACACTGGTTTTGACCTTGCTTGCCCCATGCCAACATGGTATAAAGAACATGATTTCTGTAACTATCATCGAGTAAAGGGTCATAGTGAAACAATTGCATCACTTTAAAAAATATTGTCCAAGAAATGCTCAAGAAAGGTGAGTTAATTGTGGATAATACCAACGCCACCCCCAACCAAAATCTAGAAATCTTCAAAAAACCATTTCCCAACCATGCCCCTTCATCCAATCAAACAAGCAAGACCTCAACTCATGATACCCATACGCGCGAGGTCCACACTATTTTTAGTGACGCATCTGCTACTGCCCAATTACCTCACATCCCCTCCATAGAGGAGATCCTATCCTGTAATCCTCCTTCTGCATTGGAACCCAACTTACCTATTCCTCCACCCACAGAGGAACACCTTTCATCTCCTTCATCACCTATCGAGGAGTTTTCCGTTGACATTGAAACCATTTCACTTTTATCTTCTCTACTTAGAGAATCGATACCCACAACACATCTCTACCCTACAGACAAACATCTATCATCTCCTCAACCCATAGGGGAGAACTCATTACCTCCTCCACCCACAGAGGAGCACCCATTACCTCTTCCACCCACAGAGGAGCACTCATTACCTCCTCCACCCACAAAGGAGCACCCATTACCTCCTTCACCTATCACAGACCTTTTTGAGTTGCCTTTGCCTCTTGGTGAGAATTCTTTGTCAATTACCTAAGAGCTTGCAGACTTACATTCAGCTCTCTTACCTACGGAAGCTGAAGCCAGCCAATTCTTTGTCTCTAAAAGAAACTTTATGGGAATTTCCGTTAATTCCTCGTCAACCTCACCTATAGCCATGCCATTCTCACATTTAGTTGATCACTTAGACTATGTGGACAGAGCCTTAGTGTGGGGGCATCTTCTGCTTCTAGTCTCGAAGTAGATGTAGATGTCACTTACTGATAATTCTACCATCTACCCAAAATTATTCCAACCAATCACACCAAGCACAACCACCTCTATCATAACTCCTTCCACGATACCTATCCTAGCTCCAACCACACCCTTTCCCATCACCCAACCTATATCTAAACCTAAACCCACACCTACATCTTCTGCCTCGCCTAAACCTATCATTACCTTAGGGGTCACCCCAACCACTAGCCTTACTCATCCACCTATCAAATTGGATTTAGCTACATCCTCCCAAGTCAACACCACACCTACTTTGGCACCTAAACCAAAGAACCAAGCCCATAGAACTCGTATTCCAACTTCACCAGCCGTACCTTCACACTTTCCATCCATCTTAAGATCTCAACCTCCCAACATAGTTGAGAAACCTCCACCCATTGACAAACCAAAAAAACAACAGCCCATTCCTTCCTCACACACCTCTAACTTACCCAGACTCCCAACATGACTTACATCTGAACCTGCATTATCTTTACCACCTACACCTCCAATACCTTCAGCAATTCCTTCACTACACTCCAGTCTTTGTCCCTTACACCCCCTGCACAACCCACATCCTCTACCTTCATAGCACCTCCGTTATCCCTGTGGGTAACTCATCATCTTCCCCCATATGCCTTTCCTTCTATACCTCGTACACCCATATAACCTTTACCCAAGAAGGTGCAGCTTACAAATAAAACTCTGCTAACCCACAACAAGGTAGTCAAAAAAACCACACACCCTCCTGCCAGTCCATCCACCATACCCCTTCCTAAACAAGTGCGATCGAAACCTAAAACCATGCCAACACCCAAACCCATAGCTCGACCCGCTCCTCCATTTCCAAATACCATTCCTCAACAATCAACCTCACCTACACCCAAACCCACGTTCACTTCCGATTGCGATCCACTAGCAGGGTCCCATGCCAAAATTTTAACCAACCTTCTAGAGACTTGTGTCATCACATTACCACCACTCAGACCTTATGACCCCCTCAAATCCAGGCCAAAAGGGTTTGATGATACTAAGATTTACGCATACCATCATGTGCCAGGGCACGATGTGGAGAACTACAAGGCCTTGAAAACCGTCCTTATCCAACTGTGTCCACCAGAAACCAAATTTGATGATGATTACCTTCTTGACGAGGATCCTGCTTCACTGATACCCATTCCCACATTTCCCATTCAACAACCATGACCTTCACCCCCATAGCTTCTAGACCTGCCTCCAAGATTTGAAATTAACATGGTTTGCATCAAAGAACTTGCCAAACCTCCACCCAAATGCCGGTGTGCTCAACTCATATCACAAGGTTCCTTCTCGCCACTTGGCTTTTGCTCTTCATGTCATTATACCTTTCATGGCTCACCTACCTCGCCTACCTCCCCACCTCAAATCAACATGATCCATGTTACTACCGGTGCTCAGAAAGACAAAGGTAAAGAGAAGGCAACTGACCCACCAACCAATCCTATACCCAACATACCATCTAGACCCATACCTAAAATCACTATTCACGGCCCTACGTATCCCATTTCTAATGGCATCATCCATCGTACCATGCTTAAACAACTAGACCAATTTCCCCTCAAGATATCCTTGTATGACCTCATCTAAACCTAAAAATCCCATCATCAAGCTCTCATGGAGGTCCTTCAATCTATTGAGGTTTTACCCAATGAGCCTACACCCGTAGCTTCCATTATCACACCCCATCATGTTTCCTCCCTCACCAAATTACCACCTTCATCTACACCTTCATCTACTCACCATGTTGTCTCCCTTAGCTTCTCAGATGAAGAGATCATGCCACACCTTCATCTACACCTTAACCTACTCATCATGTTGTCTCCCTTAGCTTCTCAGATGAAGAGATCGTGTCACACCAAAATGATGACCTGAACTCAACCCTCTTTATCTTTCTCCACATCGATGACATACGTTTACGATATGTGATGATTGATGGGGGTGCTAGTATCAATATCATTTCATCCCATGCATTCACTCAAATGCACATACCTGAAAATTGCATGCATAAATATCCCATCATGTTGCACTCATTCAATGATGCTATCACCTCCACCCTAGGCACCATCATCCTCCACATTCACATGGGCCCCCACACTATTTCAGAATTGTTTTACATCTTGGAAGGGGAATTTCAATATAACTTTTTGCTTGGCAGACCCTAGATTCACGTCATGGGTTGTGTTCCTTCTACTTTGCATCAATGTGTAAAGTTTGAGCATGAAGGACATACCTACACTATTCCAGTTGATCCATCACCTTTCAAAACATGCAACATGCTTTACCGACCCAATGATGTGCTCATACCTATTAATTCATCTACCTCCGCAACCGCTACTTCTTCACCTACACCTCCACTCACCAATATAGCTGTTGCTTCTACCGCACATACCTCATCCATTCCTACCATTGCTCTAACCTCCACGACTGACCCATCAACTTCCCAATCCGTTAGCTCTACCTCCGCATCAACCTCCGACACATCATCCATTCTAGCTACCTACATACCAACCATTGATCCCTTGGAAGGCGGTTTTCAACACCTCACTCTGGGAGAATACCACCTATATAGTGTCGACACATTCCTTACTCCACAAGAGTATGGAATCCTTCACCAACACCCTCATTACAATCACCACATAGGAGAATGCCTCCTTTATGGTCCTCCTCATCTTTGTACTAGTCTCACCTATGGGGGACTTAATACTACCACTTACACACTCGAACCACTGTCACAAACCCACCCATTTTCTGCTGACTTCTAGTCTCTCACCAATCACCATTTAGCGCACACCTTCCTACACCAATGTGCGTGGAAAGGCTTTGGTTTTGGATTTTATGAACAAGGCCACCAGACCATTATTCCATGTACCTCCCACAAACATAACGACCGTAGTGGTATTAATTTTCCAGAACCACCTTTCAAACAGGCCCGCATCGAACTCATCAAGGACATCAGCTCTCCTCCACCTTCTTCACCCACTCCACATTCATCACCACCTTCACCGACAAAGTCGATGAATCCTGAATCTATTCCTCCTAAAAAAATTTTTCATAAACACCATTTCCTTGGGGCCTATGATTTATCAACACGAGGGTGAGGCCCCTTCCACTCTTCCCTTCCTGTATCCTAAAATGAACGATTATGACACACCTTCAATTAACTTCATTCAATGTTAGGATGATGAATCCATACTCACTTACCTTGGTGCAGAAGACTCATATATTCATCAGTCATTACCTTCTGAGATGCAAACCATGTTGAATGAATTGAATATCAAGATCAACATTCATACTCAAGACGACCCGCACATCCTAAAGATCGGTCAACCTTTAGATGTCACTGAACAGAAAGCCCTCACTTCTTTTCTCAAAGATCATAACCACACTTTCGCTTGGTCCTATGCAGACATACCTAGTATTGACACCACCATAGTGGTCCATAATATTGTAACTATTCCCGATGCCAAACCTATCAAACAAAAGCTGAGGAAAATGCACCCTCGCATTACTCTTCTTGTCAAAGAATAAATTCAGCGCCTTCTTTCCATCTCCTTCATATTTTCCATTGATTATCCTCGTTGGATTTCTAACATTTTCCCTGTCACTAAAGTGATAGGCAGACTCCGCATTTGCACATATTTCCATGACCTCGACCTATCCTATCTGAAATATGACTTTCCCTTACCCGGTATTGATCAACTGAATGACCTCACCACCAGTCACGAGATGCTATTACTCATGGATGGCTTCTCGGGTTATAACCAAATTTTTCTTGCCCTAGAAGATTAACACAAAACCAAATTCATCACCCCTTGGGGGACCTTCTGCTATCGAGTCATGCCTTTTGGCATTAAAAACGCTGGTGCCACATATCAGCGGGCTATGAATTATATCTTCCATTGCATCATGCATTGCATATTGGAAGATTATGTGGATGATCTCTTGTCCAAATCTAAATGCCTCTCTGAGCACCTTGCCATCCTTAAAACCATCTTTGATCATCTCATTAAATATTGCATCTGCCTTCAGCCTAAGAAATGTGTCTTTGCAGTTCTCTCAAGAAAAATCATGGGATTTATCGTTTCCCTATGTGGTATAGAATTTGAACCTGCTAAAGTCAAGGCCATTCTCAAAATGCCTCTGCCCAATAACCTTCAACAACTCCGTATCCTACAAGGTAAGTTGTAGTCTATTCACCGTTTCATTTCACAATTATCAGATCGGTGCCAACCATTTCATCATTTGCTCAAGAACGATGTCTCCTTTAAATGGGATGATGACTGGCACAAAGCTTTTGAGGCCCTCAAACAATACCTTCTCCAACCACCCGTACTCATTCCACCTAAGGACAATCAACCTTTCTACCTTTACATATTAGCTACTGATCATTCCTTGGGAGCCATGCTCGCATATCACATTGAATAAAACAGAGAGCAGGTGGTTTATTTCATAAGCCATACTCTTTTGGACTATGAAATGCGATACACCCATCCTGAGAAACTTTTCTTAGCCTTATTTTTCATTGCCACCAAGCTCCGTCATTACCTACTCAACCAAAAAACGTATGTTGTGACCAACACTGACCCCTTACACTTCATGTACACCAAACCTTATCAAAATCAGTGTGCCACACGATGGATTATGCTTTTAGCTGATCTTGACCTTTAATTCATTCATCAAAATTACATCAAGGGCCAAGCTATCAAAAACCAATTGGCCGACGCACCTATTTCCAGGGATCAACCCTCTAATTTTGACTTTCCAGATGAGTCAATTGCTACCCTTTCCCTAGACGAACCCCCTTACCAAATGACACTCTTATTTGATGGTTCCAAGTGTCAGCGTGGGGGTGGGGCTGGTATTATCCTCATTCCTCTTGATGGTGAGCCCATGCCTTTGTCTTTTAAACTAGAGTTTTAATGCACCAACAATATTTCCAAATACGAAGCACTCATATTAGGTCTCCAATCCACCTATGCCCTAAATGTCAAATCAATCAACATCTTTGGTGATTCTCAATTGGTTGTGAACCAAGTCAATGGTATATACCAATTTCATAACAAGATACTTCAAAAGTATAAACATCATTTAGACATACTTTTGACCACCTTTGACCGTTATACCCTTCAAACTGTCCCACGTTCAACCAACAAATTTATGGATACCATGGCCTGTTTGGCTTCCCAAATACCCACTTCACCTGCCAATTCTAAAATCGTTGTCACCATACAATGACTCCAATCACCTTCTTATCTACCTCATGATGTTTCCTTGATCGAAGCTGCTACCCATGACCTGAGTGACCTTTGGTATAAACAATACTCCGACTATCTTTTTCTCTCCATCTTACCTCCTGATCTCACCCATAACGGACAACGTGCCTTCCTTTAAAAGGTCTCTCGTTACGTCATCCTGGGGGGACTCCTCTATAAGCATGGCTTTGATGGTATTATCTTACGATGCCTCACAAGTTTTGAAATTCCTTATACCATTAAGGAAGTTCATGACGACATATGTGGAGGTCACTTCAGTGGCCTTGCTATTGCTAATCGTATTCTTCACCTAGGCTATTATTGGCCAACCCTTAACCATGATTGTTGTGACTATGTCAAATGTTCTGTAAAATGCCAACAACATGCCAACCTTCATCATACACCCAGTCATGCTTTATAGGTCACCCGTGACCTTTGGCCTTTCTCTTAATGGGGTTTGGATCTTGTCGGAGAGATCAATCCCCATTCTTCCCAATGAAATTAATGGATCATTACCGCTACTAAATACTACACAAAATGGGTGGAAGCCATACTACTCATCTCCACGAAAGCTGAGAAAATATTTGAGTTCATTAATCATCACATCATTTGTCACTTTGGTGTTCCTCATCGTCTCATCACTGACAATGGAAAACAATTCAAAAATAAAACATTATAAAAACTTTACGATGCCTTCGGCATTCAGCTTAGTTTCTCATCACCTTATTACCCACAAACCAATGGCCAAGCTGAATCCACTAACAAAACCCTCAACAAAATTCTCATGAAAGTGGTTGATGATACTGGGAAGGATTGGCATATGCACATTCCTTTTTCCTTATGGGCATACCACACTAGTATCTGTACTTCCACTGTCGCTACACCTTTTTTGCTGGTCTACGGTACTGAGGCAGTTTTTCCTCTTGAATTCCAATATTCCCTCACTCCACATTTCTCTCCATGACATGCTCAATGATGATGAATTTCATCAGGACCGTTTAACACAGCTCGAGTTATTAGACGAACATCATCTTAATGCTCTTGATCATCTTCAAGTTTACCAAAAACGTATCTAACATGCCTATGACAAACGTGTCCATAAACGAACCTTCCAAGGTTGTGACCTTGTCCTAAAAGAAAATCAACATGTAACCAAAGAAAAAAAAGTAAACGAGGAAAATTTGCTCCTCATTGGCTTGGACCATACATTATAACCCATACCTATGGATCAGGTTCTTATCGTTTATCTTCACTCAATGGTAAACCTGAACCTGAGCCCCTTAACGCCTTGCATCTTCGACCATTCTATTGTTGACTTGTAGTCCTACCTCACCTTTTTTCTCTTTCCCTACTCATCCCTTAAGCACTATTCACTCCATAAACCTCACCAATGATTAAACAATAATCATGTGAGTACCCGTCACTTGTTATCTTCTCTTGAATATGTGTACTACGGCACTTCACATAGCATGATTCTCATGGATACTTTTTGTCTATCTTTAGATGAGATCCCATGGTAATTTCACCTTGCCTTTTGAACAAGATACCTATCCTCCACGTTGGTCTTGTCCATGACTTTAAAGACCTCACATAGGACCAAACTCCTTGAGTCAAACTTCTAATAAAAAGATGACTCCCTCAAAATGACATCTTCCTCTCAAAAATTTCTGTTATAAATAGACTTCTCCCTCAAAGGATAGCTATGTAAACCTCTTTAAAAAAATGAGAGCACCCAAAGCTTCCCGCATCGATCAGCTTCATGAAAACCTCAAGGATTTAAATTTTGTTCATCCCATATAGACTTCCTGCATCAATGAGTCTATCAAAATAACAACTTTTTAGTCATGGACTAGTCTATTGTGACCTCAGATCTCTTGCCCAAATAGCATGCTACCCCATACCATACAAAATTAACTACCTTTCACCCTTCTCACTATTCCCACTCCTAGTTCCTCATTGCCTCAAGGGACGTCTTGTAATTTAGACATTTGGTGAACACGTGACTACTTTTCAACATAGAACCATCAATCATGCAAGGTCTTTAGAGTCTTACATTCATCACCTCTTTCAAGGTATGATCTACTCGGTATGATCCTACCCAATAAGGTGGCTTTATTGCTCCCTCTTATCTTTTAGCCATCTTTTTTTACGTTTCGATTACCTTATATAGGACTTGGTCCTCGACGCTTACCTTTGGGGTAATCCTCTTCTTTCACCACAATCAACATCACCTATATCATTTTACCTATAACCCACCCACACCTAACAAACCTAAACCCCCAATACGCCTAACATCTACTAACTCATTTTCGTACCTCCTCATATTTTTCCCTAGCTCATAAGAGAGCTACATCAGCTTGAGGTCCCTTTTCACCAGAACTATGTAAGCACCACTTTGAGGGCATGGGGCCCTTGGAGGTTAGCTCAGCCACTCTCTACCCTAACCAATTTATCTTCCATGTTCCCCACAATTTACCTCACATCTCACTTAGTTTCCCTTTTATACCCAAACTTGGAATTTAAACCACATACATAACAAGTTGCTTCATATTTTAAACATTATCACAACACACATTTATTATGCCTACCATTTCTCTATCATCACTATGCATAGATTATACCACATCTCACATCTGACACATAGTATCATTCATTGCAAATAATAATGAATCACAACTTCACCTACTTTTAACTCAATCCATGCCTAACCAAACCTAACTCAACCATGCCTATAACCTGACTCAACCATGCCTAACAAACCTAACTCAACCATGCCTATAACCTGACTCGATCCACCCAAACCCTCGCCCAATCACACTACCAGCTCATTGTCCCGTTTTGTCTGGACACTTTTCTCACTTCGCACAATAACCAATGAATAACAAAAAATGTGGATTTTTTTTGTTTTTATAACAAAACCGACACAACCAATGTCGGTTACCCTTGACCAGCATCGATCACGTGCCCTACCTAATTGTCGACAGTTTACCTCCACCGACGTTGGTTATCCATGACTGGAATCGGTCATCCTCACCTACACATTGCCCTCAAATTTTCCCTTTTACCCCACACTTTCCCTTGATCCTTTACCCCACCCTTCACCCTGATCCTTTACCCAACCCCACCTTTACCCAAACCATTTACCTCATTTCTCCTGACCTCATCATTCCCTACCTCCCTTTGTCCTCCTTTGGGGACTCATTATTTTACCCCTACCTTGGCCTTACCAGTGCCGTGACCTAGATATTTTGACTTGGACCATCGCTAGTGACCTTTGACATCATGTGCTCGCTATACCTTGTGGCACTGTTACCTATGTTGATTGACCTAATGACCTTACCTAACCTATTTCCATGACCGTTTATCCTGACCCTACATTCGGTGTACCAGAACATACCTAAATGTTCCTGCACCTAACCTACGTTGTGTTTCCTGACCATATCCTACACCTTGGATACCAAACTCACTTCAACCTTGTTTGGATGAACCTATCAACCTTAAACGATGTAGATCTTTCCTTCTCTTCAACTTAGTAGTGTGCTACAGCTTATACGTGTGCGTGCGTTCAACTGTTGTAACCTTTGACCCAGACCCATTACCTAGATTACCTAATTAGACCTTGCACCCTTTTTACCATGTACCCACTTACCTTTCCCCCACATTTACCTTTTTATCAAACCATTCACCGATTCTACCTTCGGCCTCAGCAGTTCCTACTTTGAGGGGGATCACCTTCATCCACACATGGGGCAACCATATCTTATTTTTGTTAGCATCGCTTACCAATACAAGTTACGCAACAATAAGGGGCAAAATGTAGACACTAAAATTAGGTCACACTCCCCTTTGGTCCCTCGACAAATAAACACCCTTCCTCACATTCACCTAGCCATGGCCCCTTTCACCTCACTAATATTAATTTAATTAATTTAATTAAATTAATTCATTATCCTCACCATATTTATTATTTAAATATCTTAATTTAAATAATATCCACACATACACTTCACCTAGACACCTCACCAAGCCAACTCAACCTAAGACCTATTCTTAGTAAGTTGCCATAATTAACTAAGACTTACCCAAACCCTAAAAATCAATGCCTACATTCCCTCTAACCAAATTCATGCATGCTCACAAGAAGCTTCCAGTATAATCCATGGGATAACAACATGAGATCCAAGGAAATAAAGAGGATCTCCCTAGTTTAGTAAACCTAGGAAATCCCACCTTTACCGATGTCAGTTACCCCAAACCGTCACTAGTTAAGCCAAAACCACCATCGGTTACCCTTTTAACCCCAAAAATACCTTATTCTCAAGGTTGGAAAACATTGGGAGAAGGTTGGTGAGCATTATCACATCTTAGAGACATAGCACATCTTCAGAGAGAGAATTCCAGCGAGAACCTACATGTAAGGAAGTAGATCAATAATTTTCTCTTACACAGCCATCCCATCCAAGATCTGATCTGACCAAGCAAAGAGGAGTGCACATGCAGCCCATGCAGAAGCTTTCCTAAGATTGGTGATCACCTGTAGCCTTTAATCTCTCACCAGCACCTCCATCCCTCACTCACAGGTGTCCGGGACCAGAATCCAAGTAAGTATAACATCATACTTTCTCTGGTATATTTCATTCCATCATCATTTTATCATCTATTGTTTACCTAGCCACCTATTGACCTTCTCCAACATTTCCACCTCCATATACCCATTAAAACCTTGCCCAATCCTACCCAAATCAGCCAATACCTCATCCCAACCAACCAAATTCCTTTGTGCAATCACAAAGGAGACCCAAATCTTTTTTTGTGGTATTCCTAGATTTCCACAGTAATAGGCACTGGTTACACCTAACCACCGTTGGTCACCCTTAATTGAGATATGTATTTTCTCATACAACCTAGAACAGAGACCTACACACCTAATTTCATCTCACCCTCATCCACCTGTGATCTACCAGAGATCTCTATTAGACCTGCAGAACCCAGAACTAATCATTTGACCTTCGGATCCTATTCTAGCCTAGCCTATTAGATTATATCTATTTCTTATTGTGTTTAAAGTGAGATATTTAAATCATTTTTAACTACAATAGGATTAACTTTGTTTACAACAATAAATTATTTAAAACAGTGGAATGACAACCATCTAGGAAGTATCACACTTCCCGAATCTAGCATATGCTAGGGAGTTCACTACACATATTATTTAACCATTTCTTGTGGTCTTGCTTTGCATTACATGTAGTTCCTCCTTGCCAAAAGGAAGTTCTCATGATCATCTGTGGATTCAAAATTCATATGCACGCAACAACCCATCAACCAACATTTGAACAGGTATTCCTCCTACACATGTTACCCTATCTATTTCGTCATTTTGAAAAACATGATATCAGAATCAGGTGAAACAAGTAGAAGTGAATTTTGTCTTGCCATTTGCTTTACCTTTTTCTTTGTTTTCCAAATAATTATGATACTTCTTCCCATATCCTTATTTTATCATCTTACCCCTAGATTCCATGTGGGTGGCTTGAAAACAGACTTCATCAAGGTTAGAAGGATTAAACATTAAAACACTATATTTTAAATAACTATGCAAACCTCTAATATATGTAATTAGAGTCTCAAGACTATAAAGAGGAATTCCTAACATCAATGCCTTCTTTCTAAACTCTTGAGTATAGTCTTACAAACTTTTTCGTTTATTTTTCCTTAAAGTTTTCCAATCCATAGTTGCATGTTACATGTATCCTAAAGGATAAATTTGCTTCCTGAGCTCAGACACAAAAATACTCCAAGAAGATATCAACTTACCATGTTGTTTGCAATATTCCTAAATCTTATTCTCCCACCATATAAGTGATGTACCACCCATAAGGCACACATAAAAGTAGAGAAGAAAATGCGTGAAGGCTCGTGCCTGGGGCTAATACATTTGAGACTAATTTATATTTTTCTAGAACTACATGGTGGATGGTTATTATAGCTTCCAAGAAAGGTTCTAGAGATTAGGATAGAACATGAAGACTTGCAATTCAAGTGATCCAAAAATTCAAGTCTAATAAACTTCACACTAACTTGAAATAGATTTAACCGAATAATTTCTCTCAAATTATATCCAAATTTTAGCAATTTTGATTAAAAAATCACACAGATTTAAACTCTACGGCATAAAATTTGCAGCAATAAGAAAATAAAACATGGTGACATAGATGTTTTTTTCCGGGGTTCAATAGTTGGATACGTCCCTAGGTCCACTCTATGAGTATTCCAATCAATTAATTAAAACTCTTCAAAATAACAATACAACTCCTCAGAGTAAGTTTACAATAAACATGTTTCTGGAAATAATTAGTAGAAGAAATTCCCTATAAGAAAATAAAATCCTCCTCTATCAAATTCCTCCTTCCGTATTCGGTCTCTACAATCAAATAATAATACACCTGTGTGTATTCTTCCTTTCTTCAAACCTTACAAATACCCATATATATATACACACTTAGTGTATATTTAGTAAATTTAATCCCATTTAAATCTCCCAATAATCCTCCTAAAGCCCATGATTTTCTCTTATCCATATGAGTGGATTTTAGCATAAAAAATGGAGGAATAATCCCACATAAAATGGGATATTACCAATTTTAGACTTTATTAAAGCTTTCAATTCCCCCATTTAATGTGTTTACTAAATCTACATGATGTTAACCACCTCTCTCCTTCTCTTGTGGATTTTTTCTTGGTTGTAAATTGGCTTGCCTTGGAAAAATGCACCAAAACTTGGGAGAGGAGATTTTGTCAAAATTGATAAATTTAAGGTGGTTTATTAGGATTAATTTATGAATTAATAAAATATGTTAACTAAGGGTATCTTGTAGTTGGAATATTTCCCAGATGTTCCACCTACATAATATCACTAGTTAGCATAAATAATTCAGAAATTTGAAGATTAAAAATAGTTACAGTGGTCAAGAATCAACTTCCAAAATTCATAAATTTTTCTCACGAACTCAGTTTCTACCCATTAAAAAGGTATCAAAAATATCTTACTGAGATATTGACTTTGCCAATGGTTTTCGTACACTTCTAAAATTGATCAAAACATTTTTGTAGGGAAATCCTCTAGATCATCAAGAAAAGTCTTTTTTGAGACAGATCTCATGTGAGGGAAGTGAAGATGTCATGCAAAGTTCTGGCTATTAATAGGATTAGATATATATTTTATATTAGAAGATAATATATTATTAGCGAGCTTGAATGATCTTGTAGTTTACTTTTAACACACGCAAGGCTATTTCTAGGACATGGGATATTTTTGGAGAGTGCATGAGTAGTGAAGGGCAAGTCCCCACTACCTATAAATATGTATTTATTTTGATAGTTTAGGGACTCCATGTTTTTTATTTTTTTGATGTTAGTTTATGAGCACATGAATTATGATGATACTCTTATATAAGTATTCAAATTATGTGTTTTATAGTGATAAATGCAATGGATCTATTGGTTGGATAATGATTATTGACATATTTGTTTCTTTATCGTGGATGGTAAATCTGATATTATTTTTTGTCTGATTATTTATGCATAGTGGTTAAGATCTAGTTTGTGTTATGGTTTATATTTGATTACTGTTATGGAATTTTATTTTATGTACGTTTATCATGCTAACTTCTTGAAAAATATGACATAAAAGTGGGACCTAGTACTCTTATGTGCTTCGGATGAACACTCAGGTCTTCTTGAGTGATGTGACAGGGTGCCTTGGGTTGTTTGGTAAAATAAAATACTACAGTTTGGTTCCGTTTCCGGGACCTCTTTTTAATATATTTACAAGGATGTTGCATGATGAAGATGTATTGGTTAACTTTGGCCAGTAATTAGAGTTGGGTAGAATATTAAGAGGAAGAGTTTTCTCACAGATTTAACATTGGACCTGAATTCGATGTTTGTGCGTGTGTTGAACATAATCTATATCATGAGCTCTATGAGATGTTATTTTTTTATTTCCCTATAGAGCTATATGAGTGGCTAGTAGTATATTCATCGAAGAGAATTTGGAGGTATAGAGCACTTGTTTAGAAACAGGAAGAATTTCAAGATCTGCATGATGTTAATATGACTTGGAAATGTGTTGTAGTTCATTGGTGGAGTGATGTTTTGCATAGCTAAATTTTTAGTACACATTTTATAATTATCCCTGTCTAGAGGTTGTTGAGTTCCAGTTCTTGTGGGAACCCATAGGATCTTATTTACACATTATCTCTTTAGTGATTAAGATCCTGATCTTGACCCCGGATTTGGAACAGTGTCCTAGTGGTAGCTAAACCCCACCACATGCGGGGGCAGGAGCAGGGTGGTGAAAGATGGTAGACATGGTTGAAGAGAGGTAGAGAGAGAAAAGGAGGCTTAATTTGAATGAAGCATGCAAGAGGGACTTGGCGTAGCAGTGTGATGTTGTGGAATGAATGGTGTTGCAGAGAGATATGGCTCGTGAAGGATTTAGAGCTCACGTAGAAGATGTGGAGCTAGAGCATCTAGTACTCATCCATTTGGGTAAGCATGGTAGAGATCCCTCTTTAGCTTCAGATGTAACCATACCAGTTGAAACTACAAGGACTACAGGCACACATTTGATCCCTCCTGACAACCTAGCCCTTGTGATTGGTTTTCTAGTTTCTGTGACATTCATTGATAAGCAAGCTAGTGTGGGTGGTAGAGTAGTGATAGCTAGATTTCAATTTCTGTTAAGTTTAGGAGTTAATCAGATAGCACATTCATCTATAACAACACAGATGTCGTATTTGTTATTTTTTAATGAAATTACTTGTATAATTCATATTATGAGCAGTAATAAAACAACAAATAACACAATATTTCATAATAATGATCTCAATGTGCAATTAGAATAGCTTCACCACTTCAAGGGGGCAACCTCTAAACCATAAAATAGACTCAAATTCTCTAATGATCCTTCATCCACTACCTATAATCCCCTATATATATTATTCCTATGCTATGGCCATCACCAAGGCTAGCCTCCTAAGCATGAGAAAGTATAAATGATATAATAAAATGATATGGTAAGCCACAAGTCGGCTACTCATATCCATAAAAGCAATAGGATAAGGGTGTAACATGCCCTTCCCCTTCAAACCAATTTTGTCATCAATGTTGAATAATCCTAGATGTTGTTGTAGAAACCTTCATCCTCCCACGTTGCATCTTCAATGCTTAGATTCTTCCACTTGATCAAATATTCCTTAATGTCTCTTGTTCTCAGCCTCTTAGTACGTGTTTGCAGAATCTTATCTTACTCCAAAATGATTTTTCCTTCCTCATCAAGTTTTGGTAACTCTGTATAGGCTTCAAATTTCTGTCTAATAACCTTATTCAGGAAGGAAAAATGGAATACTAGGTGTATGCATGAAGATGGAGGCAACTCTAGTTTATAAGCAACACTGCCAATTTTTTGTAGAACTTGATAAAGGCCATAATATTTAAGAGAGATTTTTTTGTTCTTTTTATGTTGCTTTAGGGACATCTTGTAAGGCTGGAGACATACAAAAAACCCAGTCACCAATTTCAAAATGTCTTTCACTACGGTGTTGATTTGCTTTTTGTTTCATCTTATTTTGTGTCAATGCTAAATTCTCCTTCAAACTAGCCAAAACCTGTTGTTGATGTTGAATGTGTTGCTCAACATCTCTAACCTTAGTTTTTACCCTGAAGGAAGAAGTGATAGCAGGTGGATGGTAACCATATAATGCTAAAAATGGGGTCATTTGAGAAGAGGTATGAAAAGATGGGTTATACCACCATTCTGCAAGTGGTAGCCATTTAATCCACCTTTCCTGCTTATGTGATACATAACAACGTAGATACCCCTCTAAGCATTTGTTGACCACTTCCATTTTCCCATTAGTTTGAGGATGATAAGATGCACTGTGAGCTAACTGAGTACCCAAACATGAAAATAATTCCATCCAAAAATTACTTGTGAAAATAGGATTACAGTCACTTACAATTATCTTTGGGGTTCCATGTAGCCTTTGAACTTTTTCCAAAAAAATAGTTACAACTGTACTGGCTGCAAATGGATGTGATAAGGAAAACAAATGAGCATATTTATTTATCCTATCCAAAATCATCAAAATAACATTCTTACCCTTTGAACAAGGTAATCCGGTGATGAAATCCATGGATACCTTCTCCCATCTCTGACTAGGAATTGGTAAGGGTTGCAACAGACCTTGTGTTTTAATTGTTTCCCCTTTGTTTTGTTGGCACACTAAACACTCTAATACAAACTTTTGTGCATCCCCCTTGATTCCTTCTCAAAAGAATTATCTTTTTATTCTATGATATGTCTTCAAAAACCCAGAGTGTCCTCCAACGGGTGAGGCATGTAGCTCTGTAAGGATCTTATTCTTCAACACAGAATCTTTACTCAAGTATAACATGTCCTTGTACCATAGCGCATTACCTTTCCACTCAAATTTGTTAGATGTTATAGATCCTTTCTTGATATTCTATATTAGAGATTGTGTATCCTTGACTTGATCCCATTCCAATCTGGCTTCATCCACCCAATCGGCCATCAACACAGACATTCCACATAGTAAGGCATCTGCGGATGTATCCCTTCTAGACAATGCATCAGCTACTACATTTTCTTTACCCTTTTTGTATATGATTTCAAAATCATAACCCAACATTTTTTTTACCCACTTTATTTGTTCCTTAGATGATAACCTTTTCTCCAAAAAGTATTTAAGACTATCATGATCAATTTTTACCTTGAAGTGTCTACCCATGAGATAGGGCCTCTATTGCTTGACTGCATGAAGAATAACCATCATTTATTTCTCATAGACAAGTTTGAGAAGATATTTTCCTTTGAATTGGCAACTCTCAAATGCAATTGGTCTTCCTTCCTACATTAGAAATTCTCCCAATCCTGATCCTGAAGCGTCACATTCAACAATGAATGTTTTTGAGAAGTTGGGAGTAGGCAAAACTAGGGTGATGTACATGGCTTCCTTTAGCTGCCCAAAGGATTTAGTGGCTACATTTTGTCCAATGGAAGGAATCCTTCTTTAACAATGCAGTGAGTGGGGTTTCTATTCTACCATATCCCCACATAAATATCCTATAGTACCCTGTTAGTCCTAGGAAACCACAAAGAGTTTTAAGAGTTATTGGTCTTAGTCATTGTACCATAGCTTTGATCTTCTAGGGATAAACTTTAACACCTTCATGGGATATAATGTGACCCGAGTACTCTACCTCTTGTATGCCAAAATAAAATTTGGATGGCTTTGCATAGATAGTATGTGTCTCAAAAACTTCCAACACTTTATTTACATGTTGTAAGTGTTCTTCCCATGTCTTACTATAAATCAATATGTCATCAAAGAAAACTAATACAAATTTCCTTTAAAATCCCCTAAATATAGTGTTCATCAAGCTTTGAAAGGTTGAGGGAGAATTTGTAAGACCAAAAGGAATTACCAAAAACTCATAATGGCCATCATGAGTCCTGAAAGTTGTTTTATGAACATCTTACTCTCTTATTCTAATTTGATGGTACCCCGAATGAAGATCTAATTTTGTGAAATAAATAGTACCATGCAATTCATCAGGTAAATCATCAATTAATGGAATAGGAAACTTATCTTCGATGGTCTACTTGTTGAGTTCTCATTAATCTGGACACATCTTCCATGTTTCATCCTTCTTATGTACCATGACCACTAGCGAAGAATATGCACTCCGGTTATGCCTGATGATACCTTCCTTTAACTTTTCCTGTACCATTTTTTCGATCTCACTTTTCTGGGAATATGGGTATCTGTATGGTCTGATGTTAGGTGTTTGACTCCAAAGAATCAACTGAATGGTATGATCATGATCCCTAACTAGTGGTAGTCCCTTTGGAATTACATCAAAAAGAGACGAGTGAGCATCACCAATCTTCTGAAGATCGGGTGGTGGCATTGAACACTCCATATTTTATACTTCTATGGAAAATAAATTTCCTATAAATCCATCTACTCCTTTTCTAAGAACCTTCTGCATCTGATGAGAGCTAATAATCTATGGAGACTTAGCTACCATCCCATTCAATTGTATTATCCTTCCATCTGAATAAAATTGCATGAACAATTCTTGGAAATTCATCTCTATAGTGCCTAAGGTTGTGAGCCATTGGGCACCCAAAACAATATCTACCCCTCCCATAGAAATAGCAAACATAGGTGAGTATAATAGGTAGTCTCCCATGGAAAGCTTGATACTATGGCACTTTCCTATACACTTGATTATCCCACCATCCGCAATCATAACTTGCATTTCTGGAGCTGGGTAAATAAGACAATTGAGGCAGGCAGCTAACTTACTATTTATAAAGTTATGAGTACTCCCTGAGTCAATCAAAACCCTCACCTTCTATTTTTTTGAGGTATCCAATAACCTTGAGTGTTTGAGGAGTACTAATACCTGATAATGCATGACAAGAAAGTGTAGGTTGGTGATCCTCTACTTCATCTTCTACTGGTTCCTCAGCCTTTCCTATAATTTCCACTTCCTCATTATCCTCATTACCTCTATCAATATAAAACAAATTCTTCTCATTACATTTGTGTCCTGGTCCATATTTGATGTCACAGTTAGAACATAAACCTTTTTCTCTCTTTTCTTCCTTTTGTTGAGGAATCACTCTAATTGGCCTAGCAAATGAAGGGGGAGAGATACTACGGTCTCTTAGTGTTAATGAAAGGTGGCCTCCTACTACAAATAAATTTTTCCTCTAGTTGACATGACATGATAATATAATTAGTAAGCTTAACTGGATTAAACATATCTACCTCATACTCGATGTATTCCTTAAGACCCCCAAGAAACAGGTCATTCAAATTCTCTTCTGGAATATTCTCCACCCTTAAGGATAGGTTATGGAATTGATGCACATAATTTTTGAATGATCCTGTTTTCCATAACTTTAATAATTGACTAAATTAGTTCTCTGAAACACTAGAACTATAGTGCAATTGCAACTCCTTGATAAAAACTATCCAAGTGACACTGAGACCATTCTTCTTCATGTGAGCACATACCCATCAATACCAAACGAATTGGTCTGGTTCAAGATATAGGGATGCCAAAGTCACGTTTTGTCTTGATGGTGTTTGATGTAACTCAAAGAAATTCTCCATTTGATTTATCTAATTCAGGGGATCCTTACCATCAAATTTGTGCATATCCACTTTTTACATCATGTTCCATGGTTACGAATAAGGTGGATTTTGATTGGACTGAAAAAGTGATTCAACATGGTTATTTTGTCCATGATTTTGAACTGAAGATCCTCCTTGATTGATATGGGGCAGATTTGGGCCATACTATATACCCTTTACATGTTGCATGATATCATCCAACCACTGATTGATTTGGTCTATGTCTCCTTTAGAGGCCATCTCAGATTGTACATTTCGTAGCTCATACTCAAGTTAGCTCACCTTATGATCAACTAAGGTAAACCCTAGTGTTGAAGAATCTATATTTACCCCTTCTGACTCCATCTCTTCAATCACTACCCCATATTTATCTGAGATTTTACCTAGAGTAACCAGATCCTTTTTTGCTCTTGTGGAAGGCCCCGTCATGATGTCAAACCTTAGGGTTTAGGGTTTTGATACAAATTCAGCTAAACAAGAAAAACCACAGACAAGATATTAATACTATTTTTTAAAACCTTTCTGAAAAATGTAAATAACTTGAGAAAATACCACAATTTGCACCCAAGAGAGTGATTTTATGAAAAACCCTAAATTTGTAATAACTTTTGAAAAATAAATCAATAAAGTCTGAAATTGTCAGGGAACCTTACTTGAAATGTTTCACAACTCGGATAAAAATATCTTACACCAATTCTCTTTAGTTAGAAATATATGGTGGAAACAAAAGATTAGGGTTTTTACTAATTTTGGCCCAGATCGTAGATATGATACCACTTGTAATGAAATTAATTGTATAATTAAGATTATGAGATGCAATAGAACACCAAATAACATAATATTTCATAATAATGATCTCAATATGCAATTAGAATAGCTTCGCCACTTCGAGGGGGGCAACCTCCAAACCATAAAATAGACTCAAATGCTCCAATGATCCTTCATCTACTACCTACAATCCCCTATATATACTATTCATATGTTATGGCCATCACCAAGGCCAACCTAGTCAGGATGAGAAAGTATAAATGATATAATGAAATTATATGGTAAGCCACAAGTTGGCTACTCATATCCTAATAAAAGTAATAGGTTAAGGGTGTAGAATATTTAGGGGTCTAGTTGGAGGTATATTTTATGGCATGTCAATTACATAGAACGTGGGCTGGTAGAATGTAGGTATTACGTTTGAAAGTATTACAAATTTATAGACCATGGAAGTTCAATTTAGTACAACTATTGGAACATAGGGCAGTAAATCCTCTGGTCCAATTCCTACCAGAGGAAGGGGATCAACAGCATCAGATGGTTCAGGATCTAGTGAATCTATTGGTTCTAGAGGAGGAGAGAACATTAGAGGTAATACAGGTTCTAGATAAAGTGGGCATAGTTCATACCAATCCCATAAATTTTGTTTCAAAACGTCCCTTCACCTACCAAAATACAGAAAAATTGAAGATGTAGTTAAGCATGTCCATCTGTGTGAGATACTATAGCATGCTAAGGGGATTACAACTCCTAAGTGTAAGGAAATTCAGTTCGCTACTACTTTATAAGGGCATGCACGTAGTTGGTACAGGAAGTATGATCCAAACCAGGCTTATGTATACTAAAATGGCGCTATGTGATGATTTCTTAGTAGAGTTCCATATACCTTAGTTCAAATAGAAGAGCATCAGTGCACTAAAGGATATCAAGCAGGGCATGGCTGAAATCCTTAGAGAGTATGATGCATAATTTTAAAATTTGTTATCAAATTTATCCTACAATATTCACCCTAGTCAGCATGCAAAATGGTTTGTTTGAGGTTTGATCACACCTTTCAGGATGGCGCTCTCAAAAAATACTTTCATAGATCCATGTGAGACATTTGAGGTAGTTCTATGTGTTGAGGTAATTAGGAGTGTAAACATTGGATTCATACCATTTTAGGAAGCATTGATTACATCTATGGAAAAACAATTGGAAAAATTGTCAGCTAATTCAGGTCATGAGATGTGTAGTGGTATTTGGTGTATGGATTGTGAAGTAGAAGGACATACTGAGGATATTTGTCCTCGTAAGTCAGTGTGCGCCATGTTGTTGGATTATGAGATCTTTCATTTAGGTTGTGATTCAAGTAAGTTCCCACTACTACAGTACACGATAAGGAAGAACGTGTCTTGTTGTTGTAATATTTTTATGTCTACCACTCATGACATAGAAAATTACAGATCGATTGATCAGATTCATGATTTCATTGAGACTGGTGAACGTTAGATTATTGTTGCAAATAATTATAAGGAAAAAGGTGAACAATATATTCGTAATCACAATGAAAGGTTATCTAATGGAGGTGGTAGAGGTAGAGGTTATCGAGGAGGATTCAGAGGCCAAGGTCATGGTGGTGGAAGAGGTGAATTCCCACGTGGAACCTATTATATATGTGGATCTCCTGATCATTATAAGCATGAATTCCCTCAGAACATTTTTTCTCTTGGTGCGAAATGAATCACAATTATTAAGAATGTGCATATTTGTATGAGCACTTGAGAAAGAAGAATAAACAAGATAAGGGCATGGGAATGGTTAGAGTACATCATGCTATGGAATATTAGTGGATTCTAGAATTATCCCTTGACCTTGAGGTAATACCTATGATGATTATGACAAGCACTGACATTGTGTGCATGCGACAAACTCTGCAGAAGAATCCTATAATTACAAAAGTGGAGGTATTACATGTAAAGTATCTGAACCCTTACCATCAGAAGGAGGTTTATCATGAAACTATGGAGGTGATTAGGAACTTGCATGGTTAGATACAATGTTTGAAAGAGCATTCAAAAAACCTGGAGCAAAAAAAATAAGTTGAGATTCCTCATAAATATGTTGATGACTTGAAGGAGGTTTGTAAGATGTTGTGCCAAGAAAACATCATTCCTTTGCAAGGGGAATGGTTAAAGGGGGTGATGCCACGTGCTAGAGTTGAGCATGAGAGATAGATTTTACATGAAAACTTACCTCCTCATAGTCTTGATTATGACAAAGAGATCCATTGAATTTAGTTGTTGAGGGACGGTTGTTCAGTAACATTTTGATTGATACATGTGCAGAAGTGAATGTTCTCACCTTTGATGCATGGAATCAAATGGGGAGTCCACCATTACAACCATCTTCAAACTTTTTGTATATGGAAAACATAACTAAAGCAACACCCATTAGATTCCTGAAGGATGCCACTATTACTATATAAGGGTCCAAGTTTACTAGGGAATTTGAAGTCTTGGCACTTGCCATAGATAGTTTCCCAAACTTTCCTTTTTACCCATGGTGTTATGTGAACAATGTTGATCTACACTTCAATTAAGGTTACATCATTTTTTAGAACAAATTAGAGCTCGTGATCATCCCTTTGACAGAAGGAAAAGATGCACCTTATGTGGAACCTTTGAGTGAAGAGGAAGTGAACATAATTTATGTGCGCACCATTAAAGATTCAGAGGTGCTTGAACCATCAAAGGAAGGAGTTATTCAATGGGGTGATGCACATTCTATAAGCAATACAACTATCATTACTTATGATAAATGGGTGTTGGGGCTTATGAAATGGTTAGGCGTGAGATCAAGAGTGTAGTTATGCACATAAGTAGGCCGTGTTTTGTTAAACATTTAGGCAGTAACCATGAACCAAGGTACATTGGTGAGGGAATTCCTAAACTATTTCTATGCGCTATGGAATCCTAGTGGATAGATCAAGTGGAGAGAAGGAATATGTTGGTATATACCTTACATGGGACAAAAACGCATTGGTGGATTACACACATATATAATCTATTAGAGTGGCATTTACTAATAATCACCTTTTGTACTAGGTTTCTTAGGATAAATTTTCCTACCAAGACATGTTAATTTCACAGGAAAGATTTTGCTTCACATCATGTTCATAGTGTGAGAAATTTTGGGTATAGGGGCAAGAGGCCTTACCACCTTCATTGTGGGTGCACAAGTTCTACTTCATCTTACGAGGTTGTGCATGTGCATGGCATGTCTATGTCAAGTTAAATAAAAAAAACAAGGAATTGGAAAGAATTGACTGCAAGTATGATTCCAAACTTTGACTATTTTTCTACAAATCCTCCAGTGAATGAAGCATTATAGGTTTTAAAGCATTTGACTATGGGAAATAGTGCAAAGGCTAAGGAGCTTATTTAGGAATTACTAGGTGAGTCAGATTTAGAGGCGTGCTTTGAAAAGTGTGAGATAGATGAAGAACAGCTTTGTCGCTCCTGCCTAGAAAAAGAAATAGGTGAAATGGTCTACATGAATGATGATGAAGAAGTGGAGAATATAGATATTGATCATATTGTGGGTATACGCAAGGTCTTAGATAGTTCATATGAGAAGGCATGTGCGTATCATGAGCTTATGAAAATGAAGAAGGTCAACATTAGGAAAGATGCATAACCTAAGGAGGCCATCATTGTTGATTATTGGTCTGACTCAGAGGTTGTAAAGATAATTGAGCTACTGTATGACATCTAGGATTTATTTCCTAGAGGCTATCATGAATTGAAAGGGGTACATCACTCTTTGGGTGAGATGAGGACCAATTTAAAGGAAGGTGTGCACCTAGTTAGGAAGAGGACTTACAGGATGAATCCTTATCTGCGTGTCAAGGTAAAAGAAGATATTGATAAGATGTTGGAATCTATGATCATTAAGCCCATTGAGGAGTTAGAGTTGTTTATCCCCATGGTGATTAGCTTAAAGAAATATGGAAGGATAAATATATGTGTGGATTAAATGGATTTGAATGTTTCTTGTGTAATAGATCCCTTTACCACACCATTTATAAAGGATATTCTTAAATGTGTTGTAGGGCATGACATCTATTCTTTCATTGATGGATTTTATGGATATCATCAGGTGTGAATTGCTAAAGAGGATCAGGAAAAGTGAACTTTCACAAATAAATGGGGGATTTTTTCATATACTAATATGCCTTTTGGATTGAATAATATGCCTACAGTCGTTTCGTGTATTATTGTGTAAGCATTCTAGGACTTCATTCATAAGTTTTTGCACGTTTACTTGGATGATTGAACATTTTATGGGCCAATAAAATACCATTGTGATAATTTAAGACTTATGTTTGAGATGTGTCAGTAGTTTAGCATCTCTCTAAACATCAAGAAGTGCATTTTTTTTACCCTTTGGGACTCTTTTAGGGCATATTATATGTAAAGAAGGCTTGTTGGTAGATCCTGCTAAGGTTGGTGTTATTTTGTTCTTAGAAGAACCTAATAACTAGAGTGAGGTGTACAAATTCTTGGGAAACATAGGCTATTACAGGAAGTTTATCAAAGGTTATGCTAGGATTGTCACTCCCGCATAGGAATTGTTAAAGAGTAAGGGAAATTTCCATTAGGGTGAAGCACAACAACGTGAATTTTAGACATTGAAGGAAAGGGTTACTTCTGCACCTATTCTACATTTTCCTTATTAGACCATGTACATGTGGACACCTATGAAAATTCCATTGGAACAGTATTAGCCCATCCTAGAGAACATAGTTTTAATCATCCTATTTTATTTACAAGCAGGAATTTGACACCAGATGAATAGAACTATATAACTACAGAGCATGAGGCATTGCCCATGATTTAGGTGTTGCATAATTTTCAACAATACTTGTTGGATACTCCTTTTATTTTCTATACAGATCACATGTCACTGTTGAGGTTTTCAACAAAATATTGGGACATACATTGACAAAGATCTGTGATGTTGGAAGGAAGGATTGTGATGACAAAGTATCTATTGTACTTTGGTCATACAGGAAAAAATTACATGAGGTTAAATAAAGCCACATTCTTTCATTTGTTTTTTGGCATGGAGGTTGTTCTACCCATAGAGTTTATGTTACCTTCTGTGTGTATTGTGCATGTAGGTGGATTAGATGATAAGCAAGCACTTGAGGAGTGCATTCATAAACTAATGTAGTTGGATGAGAGAAACATGATATCGCGGTGGAGTCAGAAGATAGAGAAGGCCATGAAAAAGGCATGACACGATAAGAATATTAAAAAAAAATAGTTTGAAGTTGGACAAATGGTTCTTCTTTATGACTCCAAGTTCTTATGCCACCCTAGAAATCTCAAAGTGCATTAGTTGGGACCGTATGTTGTGACTTACATACTTGATTTATATGCTTTCCAGTTATAATCACTACATGGGACACGATTACTGTTGACAATATTTGCACTTGTGCAAAAATGGGCAACTCAAAACCTTGTTACCTAAGCTAGGGGAGATTATATCATATTATGTCGTTATTGCTAATTTATTTAAAATATTACATGAAATCTGTAGTTATGTGTGTTGTTACAAATTGTAATAGATCACATAGTCTACAATTTCATGACCATCCTCAACAAAAGAATACAAGCCCCAAAGGGTAGTTGTGTTGTCTTGATGAGGACATCCAATTGCAGAATAGGTGAAGTGTAAATTTTTGGAACAAAAAACATAAGTGCAGATCACATAAAATCAGAGTTCGTTACTGAATGTTATAAGTTCTATTCAATGTTCTTTCCTTCATGATTAAGACATTCAATTATGTTACTGAGTTGTTTAGTTCATTATACAATCCATATAGAAAGCATAAATGTAAAAAGAGATATAAAACTAATTTACAGAATTCAATGTTATATTCATAAGGAGTTTTGAAATGTTTCCCACACAAGCCATGGGATGTAACTAAAATTAAAGTACAACTACTGAAAAGAAAGGTAAACATGCATGAAAGAGAAAGCATAAGGAGTATGAGTGAACCCATCATTGCCTTGGGGATTTATTTCTTTGATCGAAGCATCTCTACTCCAGCCTCTTCTTCATCTCTATTGAAGAAGCCCATGTACCTGAAAAGAAAAGAGTTAACTATCAGTTACAAGCTCAGGTATCAAACCATATTCCTACACTATCCTACTTCATGCATATGAATCTTCCCCTAAGTAGGATATGTATTCTACTTAAAGGACAAACTGCATGCATGCTTTATTCATGCAAAAAGAAGAAAGTGAAAAGAAAGAAGAAAACATGGACATAAAAGAGGCCAAAAACCCTAATCATTTTCTAACTATTTTCCTAAGTGTGCAGGTACATCTTACAACCAAAGGAAAAATAGACAAGTCATAAGTGAATGCATAAAGGGAAGAATGAAACTCAAAGTTTTAGTAACTATTCTAAAAAAGAAGAAGTTACAGTGTAGAAGAGAAACTAGTAGATAAGATAGAAATACTTGTTTTAGTTGTAGCAGAAGAGGGAGTATCAGTTTTCAAGAAGCTGAAGCTAAATGGAAAGAAGGGATTACATCTGAAACAGGATGAGAGAGAAGATATTGGGAAAATTTTGACAGGGCTTCGCCTTGTAAAATGGACATTTACAACTTTTCATCATGTTGTTTTCAATTCCTACATGCTTTAAGGAATTATGCAAATCAAGTAAGTAATACATGAAGCAGAAAAACATCACATGATCAAAATAAACAGCTAGTATGTTTTTAGTTTTCAATTGCTATATCAGTTTAGCAAAAAAGGTGTTACTTTGTTTATTCTGGATCAGAAAATACAACTACTATTTTTGGAAAAGGCATTATGGAAATGATTATGGAAAACTTTTTCCAAGGCTTCACCATAAAAAATCAACATTTCAAATTTTCCAGCAAGCATCTAAGTAAAAAACAATTGCATAAAGGAAATAAAGCATCTTAATCAAGGTATATGCCCTGAAAATAATATCTGAAATAGTTAAAATATTGCTTCTATTTTTTAGATAAGCACTTATAGATTACAAGTTCACAGAATAGAAACAATGCAACCACTATTATACTTTCATGGTCAAGTATTTTAGAAATGAAGCAAATATGAGAGCACAAAAATACTACAATGTTAATGAAGTATATTCATTCAAGCAAAGTAGTACTCATCTATGACATGATCAGAAGCCATTATAGGTAAACAAAGGAGCTATCTCATGATGACATTAGAAGTGAGAAGTAATTCATGTAAAATCTACAGTTATAAAGGGCTTCAAAAAGAGATAATAACCCAGATTTAAGGTATAACTATCTTCAGAACAAGTATATCAATTCAAGATTAGAGTAAAGGATGAAGATCTCTAAAAGGATAAACAGTGAATCCAGGTTCTATTGTTCCACTCAGTCAAACAGTCAATAGAAACTCATACAGAGAGGAGGTAGAGGTAGATAAGAAGAGAAGTAACACCAAAGTCATGGTGGCCCAAGCCACCCTTCCATTATTTAAGCCTCCAGGGAAGATAATTTGCAGCTACAAAGATAAAAGAGTTCTGAATGTACAATAATGGTCACTCAGGATAATACACCATCCAGACACAAGGTTTGAAATGTATTGACTTAGCTTCATTCTCTAGAAAATACTCAAATCATGGCCATAGAATATAGCTCAGTAATCACATAAAATGGTAATTTGAGAAAATTAGAACTCATATATGGGCAATCTATCAAATTCGAGCTCGAAAGTAAATAGATAGAGATACAAAATTCCAATGAGAAAGTAGTAGTACTTTCCTTTCTCAAGCACAATTCAAGTGAACTTGTAGTCTAATTACGAGGAGAAGATTTCAGAATAGCAGAATTAAAATACAAAGAAAAAGCTGATACACATAGATCTACAATTACCCAGATTAAGCCAAAGTGAAACTTATGCAAAGTCCTGAAAATGTGTATAATGGAAGGGAAAATACAAGTGGCTATAGCTTCAGATAGATACCCCAGATCTACTCTGAGAGAGGCACAAAATATACCATACAGACCAAGAAATCATGATCCAATGGCGGCCAACTAGTAGAAAGAAGCACAAAGAAATTTCTAAATTTGTGTTTCAGTTTCCAAGAAAAATTGCAAATACTCATATCTTAAAATATACAGATGTACAAGTCATTAATGGTAGCCATTGTTCTAAGTAAAAAAAAACCAAAAAAAACCACAAACTCTATACTCAGAAAATAGATATTTACAAGATTCATATAATAAAATCGAGCTCAAAGACTCAGCATTCATGACTAAAGCTTGGAGGCTCACCACAAAGGAATAATACAAAATCATAGCTTGAACAAAGAGAAATACCTAGATAAAATGGGTCTTCAAACTCTAAATATTTCACTTACCGAAAGAAATCGAGACCTGCAAAGTCCTCGTAGAGTTCCACATAAATGCATACATTTATCTCAAAGAAAATCCGAGCTCAAAGACCATGACAACTGATAAAAATGATCAAATCTTGCAAGAAAAGCCAACCCAGAGCCCGAAACAACCAAGATGTTGGCCATAAAACTCTACAGAAAGTTAAAGAACCCATCTCGACAAAGAAATGACCAATGAATACAGGTATACCTGTCTGCAAAGGAGAACCCGAACAAAGATGCTCAAGTTCCAAGCAAATATCGACTCAAATCCTCCAAGAAAGAGTTAAACTAGAGCTTGAGATCAAATTGATGCCATCCAAGAAAAGTGTTATCCAAAATTAACCCCTCAAGGTAAATTTGATAACATGCATCAAATTCTCAAGTCCCAGGCAAATAGATTGATTCAGGGCAAAAATTTCATGTTTCTAGGGTCCCCTCATATTTTTCTAACTCCCCTGTCCAAGTAGAAGAGAGCAAGTTCTGAGGAAAGGTAAAAAAAAAAAAATGCAAAAAAACAGGCTCGGGCCAGAAAAAATCATGAAAAATGGCTAAGTCCTAGTCCTCACAACAGTCGGGACAGTTGGGACAAAAGGGACCGAACCAGCCAAAAGGCCGCCAGGCGGTCTGCGCAGCATTTGGGACATTTGGAACAAAGGGACGCGCAGGACGCGGAGATCCGAACTGGCCGAAAATGGAAAAATTTGACTAACTGTTGAAACAGGCAGTCTGGGACATCTGGATAGTTAGTACGCGGAGGATGCAAGTTGGCCAAAAAGACTTAAGGCAGCACGGAACAGTTGGGCTGAAGGTACGCGAAGTACGCGAACCAGCTGGATCGGCTGAAATGAGAACTTTCGTACCGGGACAGTTGGGACAAAAGGGCACGAACCGGCCGAACCGGGCGAATCGGGAAAATTTGTTCCAAACAGTCCAGGACATGCGGGACAAGAGTACGTGAACCGGCCGGTTCGGCCGAAATTGGAAATTTCAACACTGTGCCAAGTGGGACAGAGGGATGCGTGGGAAGAGTACGTGAACCGGCCGGTTCGGCAGAGAAGAAAAGTCAACGTTTGGCCCGTGAAACTTCAAACGGCCATAACTTTTGATTCCGAGCTCCGATTTTCACAAAATTGGACTTTCTAGAACGAGCACGATGTCCTCTACGCCAAAAAAACTGGATTTATTAATTTTAGTGAGGGTATATATATTTAAATAAAAGAAACATATTCGGCTCCAGTCAGTCAATGCTCATTCTCGTCAAATAACAGAAAACGCCTGCCAGACCCAAAATAGCTGCCCGCACTCAGAAGGCCATAACTTTTGTATTTCTCAACGAAATTGCACAAAATTGGTACCGTTGGAATTATGGTTCTGAGCCCGATGCATAGAAATCAATAAATTCTAGATTTGATCAGAAATTGATTGAGATTTTTAAGAAAACGTGGCCGGGTACAGAACAGTGTTTTATTTGGTAGCTGGGAGTGCAATTAAGAGGCATGGTCATCATTCTTTCTCTGCTGCAGCACATGGGACAGTATGGGGAGCCTTTTGCAAGTAATGTATAACCATTTCACTCAATTTAATGCCTCTTACAGGTGGTTGAAGGACAGATTTCGGGATTTCCATTTTCCCTTCTCTTTTCCTTCTCATTTTTCTATAAATTGGAGTGTTAGGCTCATTGTAAAGGAGAGAGTTTTTTGGGTAGCAAAGCTCTACCAAAATTGATTTGTTAAGCCAGTGTGTTGCAAGCCCTTGTAGTGGACTCCTTGCATGGTGATCCAGGCCCTTACCTTGTAATAGATTGAACTGTGCATATCATGAAGCAATAAAATACCAGTTTGTGGATGTATCTTCCCCTGCTGTGTTTTCTTGCATTCTTCTTGCCCCTTTGATCTTTCTATAAGAATATTGTGTCTATTTATTATGTTCTTGCAGGGATTCATTATCATTGTGTATGCTTGGAATATTGTTGTGAATGCATTCTGCTAGATTATGGTGAACTATCATCACCTCTTCTAGTGTGCACTTTGCCTCTGTATTTCACACATTTGGAGACTACTCTCACACCCTCCTTTTCTGGTGTATCACCGCTTTAGTGTAGGCTTTCATTTTATGCATTCTCTCTCCCTGGTAGTTAGCTTATCCTGCATTAGAGTAGATTGTGGCAGGTAGTTTAGGAGCAAGAACCAGCTTTCTCTGCAGGTCTATCTCAAGTAGCAAGTCCCACAACTTGGAGATAGTACCCATGTTATCCAATCACACCGTGAGTTTAGGTATATGCACTTGTACAAACATAAGGGTGCTGTGATTCGGTGATAACAAAAAATTTTCCAGGGCTTCACCTGTATAACCGAAAAATAAATGAAATGTGCTTGAGGGTCGAATACACTTTTTATTATGCAAACTCGAGAGAGAGTCAACAAAACCATAACTGAGGGTCGGGGATCGATGATCAAGCTTCAGCCAAGTACAAAGATCAATGGTTAAGGATCAAGCTCTAATCTCAAAGCAGCTAACTACACTTAAAACCCACCGACCACATTCAATACAAGCTGAAAGTAATCAACCACAAGTCACAAATCAACGGCCACGATGAAAAGAACATAAATCAATGACCCAAGATCATCACTAGATATCAAAGCAAACTCATCTTGTGTTAGGTTTCCACCGACAAAATGCATAGAGGGGTGAGTCACTATGGAGAAGGGGCCAATCCACGTCATTAAATCAAATAAATAATCATTGTAATGATTTTCAAAAGTATAACCATAGTGTATGCTCTCGATAATACAAATGCCAACCAAATTATGCCACCAGTTATCACCAAAAAGGTGAAATTCTAAAGTATAAACCATGCAATATATCCAAAGAAAATCAAGTGTGGACAACTATATATGACCATGATAACCAAAAGGCGGCAGATATCTTAATAAACCATAAGTAATGTGCCAAGTCCACAAGGTGGCCAAACTCAAATTATACATAAGTTCAATATCAAAGGGTGGTCCCTGCTTAGAGTTAGCACATCAGAACAAAAGAGATGATTTTGCATGCTTCATAGGAGATCGGGACAGAGAATAGACAAAGTTGCATGTTCATGGAGAGGAACTTGCCTAGCAAGTAATCTATTTTTAGCAAATTATTCACTCAGCCTTATTAAAAATAGAATAGTCAATTTTAATTGATTGAGATGTAATCAATGGCTATTAATGCCTCTTATACTAGTTTGTATTATTTTATCCCTTTATTTATTATTAGATAAAGGATAAAATTAGGATGCATGGGTGATTATAGCCCTAGGCTATTGTTGGGCCCCTGGAATGTTGACCAAGTATGAAGGCACGTAGGTGCATGGGATCCCAGTTATAGAATGGCACGCAAGGAAAAATCACGCAAGAAAAAGAGTGAAGGAAGCACATAGTTCACGTGACACATGAAAGGGGGTTTAGGACTTAGTCAATCTGGGCACCTAAGGTAGAACACATGAAAATCGTGATCGGTTGAGCATGGATAAGATGCCAACTTGGCAACAGGTTGGCTCAAAAAGGAGCATGCCTATGATGGAATCCTCTAGAAGATCATCATGAGGTAAAGTGGAAAGCTTAGGCCTAGAGGAGCATGCTCACATGAAGGACCACGATCGACACTTGGCATCCAATCTGAGGGAATTGGAAGGTGATTTGGCAGCTTGAGAAAACTATAAATACAAGTGCCAGCGGAGTATAGGATATATTGATATACACATATGCATCTTCATAGAGATATATGGAGACATATAGACATATGGGGAGATATACATAGGGAATAGCGGGTTAGGGAGTGAGTGGGGCTCTGCAGAATTGCTGCGAGTGGATATTTGGGTTCAGGAAAGGATGTACTAAGCATGGAGTTGTAATTTTTCTTTTTCTGTTAGCTTAATTACATACGTCCAGTGATACGCATGACTACAGTATGCTCTCTGTGACTCTCTGTAATGGATCAATGAATATAATGAGGTTACTTGTTATAAATAGACATGGATATCATTCATTTTGATGCATATTTCTCTTATATGAGTTCTCTTTCCCTTCATACTATGTATGACTACTTGTATAATTTCTTTCTGTTATAATGTACGTTTTGGATTCTGTTAAAGCATTTGGTCTGAAGTGACTACAAGGATCTGGAGGCCATTCTGAGCCCTATGGTTCTTGTATGCCGTAACTTCCCTCCTAAAATACTCTTACACTAATCATAGGTGATGCTTCCCATTAAACTCACATAAAATAGAGACTTGGCACCCACGCGTGCCTCAGGTGAGTGCTCAACTTCTACTAGGTGATAGGCCGACATGCATGGGGTTCTTTCCTTTTGTGACAGGAGTAAAAATGACTACATCTTGGTTCCGTTGTCAGGACCTCTTTTCGAAGTTGTAGTGGGATATAACATACATCATTATATGTGTAATGAGTAATGACAGAGCGACTGACATTGGAAATTATTGAATCATGGTTCAAAAGCACTGAGGATGAATTTGCTCAAAGATATAGCACTGGATTTGAGTTTAATACAAGTAGATGGGTAGAAGAGAACCTCTACCATGATATGTATGAGAATTTCTTCTATTGCTTCCCTGTAGAACTATATGAATGGATTTCAGCCTATGCATCTAGATCTAGTTGGTGTTATGGATCACATGAGTGGACTCAAGAAGACTACCAAAGGTTGTAGGATGTAGCTCTTACATGGACTCGTGTTGTAGATCATTGGTGGAGAGGGGTACCGACTAGCTACACTCTGTAGTACACCATTTCTATGTATTCTTATCCAAAGGTTGCTGAGTTTGAATTTCTGTGAGAACCTAAAGGGATGTTTCTATGTGTTATTCCTCTAGCTATGAAGATATTGATGGTTACCATGAGTTTAGAGGCTCTCCCAATGGCCGGCTAAACCATTTTGAGCTCTGGGTAAGGAAGTTGGGGTGGAGGAAGATGGCAGATATCACAACAGAGAAGGAGAGGGAAGAAATATGGCTCAAGTATAGTGAAGTGCGTGAAAGGGCGATTGCTAGATGATGTGAAGCTGCAAGTGTGATGGATATATGGAGACAGACGTTGCAGAAAGGAGTTGAGGTTCACATAGAGGACATGGAACCTGAGCCGTTTGTGCTACCCCATCTTGGCAAGCACATGAGGGAGACCCCTTCGGATTCTAGTGAGTTCTCATTGCATGGAGAAAGCAGAATTGTTGACACATATCTGAACCCACCCAGTGACCGAGCCCTAGTGCTTGGTATTCACGATCTAGGAAGAAGTGCTATTTACCTAGCTGGTATAAGTGGAGGAGACAAATCCATGCCTAAGAGGTACAATTTTATAGTCCCTTCTTCTATGGCTACACATATTCTAGTATTTGGAGGATACTTTGGACAAGGGGAAAGTATACAAGCTTTCAGTCTCACATCAGGGAGTGGCACGGGACAAAGTAGTGGTAGTGGGGTGCTATCACAAACCATCGGCTCACAGTTCAATGGGACCATAGGGGCAGTTGGCACAACTCTTGTCAGCCCTATTAGACCCAGTGGTTCAGGTGGCTCTGGAGGCAAAGGACCCGGTGGACCTGGTGGATCAGGTGGTGGAGGAAACACCAGAGGGAACCAAGGCCCAGGCTTGAGAGGATAGGTACTCCAGCCACCACCTCAAGTATTCTTTGAAATGTATCTACATTTTCTAGATTACAAGGGAAGTGAGGATGCTACGGAGCATGTTCAGAAATGTGAGCTGCTATGGTGCGTGAAGGGTATCACAACCTAAGAATGAAAGGCCAGTCATTTTGCGACCACATTGCAAGGTGTGTGCATATTTGGTATAGAAATTATGACTCTCATCAAACAGTGGTGGACTATACTACCTTAAAGAATGCATTCTTGGCAATCTCAAAATTCGAGTGTTTGAGCAGAAGAGCATCAGTGCTTTGAAGGATATTCAGCAAGGAATGGCTGAGATTGTGCGGGAGTATGATGCATGCTTTAAAACTCTCTTGTCTAGATTATCATATGATATTCATCCTTCTCAGCATGCACAGTGGTTTGTTGGAGGACTGATCACCCATTTTAGAATGGCCTTGTCTCATACAACTTTTATAGACCCACGTGAAGCATTGGAAGCTGCCTTGTGCACCAAGGTTGTTGGTAGTATTGATACTGGCATTAGCCCATTCTTGAAGGCACAGATTGCTGTTATGGCTAAACAATTGGAAAAATTATCTGCAAACTTAGTCCATGAGACTCGCAGTGGTTTGTGGTGCACTGATTGTGAAATAGAGGGGCACGTTAAGGATAATTACCCCCAGGGGACAATACGTGCGGTGACAGCAGATTGTGAGATCTGTCATGGGGACCATGATGCAAGTAGATGTCCCTTGCTGCAGTGTGTGATCAAGAAGAATGTATCTTGTTATTACAAAATTTACACCTCCACAACCCATGATACTAAGGACTGTAGGCTCATTGATCAAATCCATGAGGCCATTGACCATGGGGTACATCAAACCAGCATTGCCAGTGGTTCCAAGGATAATGATCGTAGTTATGAGGAGCACGCAGGAGACGCGCATGGAAGAGGTTTTCGAGGAGGATTTTGTGGTCGAGATAACCATGGAGGAAGGAGTGAGTTCCCGCGTAGAACATGTTTCAACTGTGGATCTGTAGAACATTACAAGCGTGAATGCCCAGACCTGTTGTAGTGCTCATTTTGTGGAAAGAAGCATAATTATGAGGAGTGCCTGAAATTATTTGAGCATATGAATCAACAGCACTGAAAGGACAAGGGCCCTATGATGGTTAGTATCAAGAAGGTAGACATATAGTGGATGCCTTAGGTAACACGAGATGAAGGTTTGGAGCCTGTCTTGGTAACAACAAGGGTAGAAGCCATGCACACAAGAGAGGTACCAAGACAGAAGAACCTGGTTACGAGGGAGGACGTCATTCATGGGAAGTATCTAGACCTTGCGCATCAAAAGGATATATATCAGGACACCTTGGATGTTATTTGAAGCTTACAAGGGGAGATCTAGTGTCTAAAGGAGAAATCCAGGAAGGAGGAACAAGGAAGGAGAGTCGAGACGCAAAAGGATGACCAGGATGAGGTCAAGGAGGTTTGTAAAATGCTAAGGCAGGAGAACATCATTCCTTTTCTAGGATCCTGGTTGAGGGAGAAGGTACCATGCACCAAAGACGATTGTGAGAGATAGTTCTTACACGCAAACCTTCCCCCTCACAGGTTCAACTACGACAAGGAGATTACGTTGAATGTAGTTGTAGATGGATGGCTCCTCAGCAATATACTCATTAACACTGGCTTGGAGGTTAATGTTCTGACTTTGGATGCATGGCATTAGATGGGGAGACCTGTATTAAAGCCATCTTCCCATCGGTGTCTTGAAGAATGCAGCTATTACTATTCAGGGAGCCAAGTTTACTTGGGACTTCAAAGTCTTAGCGCTTGCCAAGGTGGACAATTTCCTAGCACTACTTGGGCACCCTTGGTGTTACAAGAATAATGCATACCTTCAATTCAACAAAGGGTACATCAGCTTTTAGAACAAGGAGGAATAGGTCATTATACCCCTGGTTGATGGGAAGTCGATGCCCTATATTAAACCATTGGGAGAAGAAGTTCTGGACAAGATTTATGTGTGCTCAATCAGAGACCCTGAGATGATACACCCTACTAATGGGGTTATCCAGTTTGAAGATGCCCAGTCAATGAGTGATACCACCAAGTCTGTCTTGTGACAATTGGGAGCATGGAACTTATGAATTAATTAGTTGAGAGGGTCGGTGACCAAGGCAATAAAGGCGTGCATGGTTAGGTGCCTTCGAGGAAAATAACTACCCAAGTATTCAGGAGGATCCTTCCTTGAGATCTTTCTACAGGAGGTGGAAGCTCAGTGGAAGAATGAGAAGGAGCAGAGGGAGATTTTAAGTTATGTTTTGCTATGCACAACAGCTCAGTGGTGGGCCACACATTATGAGAGCCTTTTAGAATGGCGTGAGGTAAGAATTTATCGCTCTATTATATTTTCTAGGAGTAATGTACCTACCATCATCAAGGACTACCATGGGAAGGAGCCCACCTCTTTCCATATCAAGGAGTGTGAACGGGTCTAGAGAGAAGGCACGGAAGCTTTTCCACCATCCCTCTGGTTGCACAAGTTATATTCTACATTGTAGGGTTATGCGTATGCATGGTACATTCATTCAGAGACATGCCACCAGACAAGGAATTGGCAAGAGCTCATTGTTGGTGACGAATCACAGCACCCCTAGGACTCTGCAACATGATGGATTGAAAGTCTCAGTGTGACTGCACAACATGGAGCTTTTCCCAAGTGTGGGACCATCGCGAAATAAGAAAAGCTCTCCGGATGAAGGCCGACTCCTATTCCTCTGTTCAGATGCATGAATAAACGCAAAGGATTTACCCAAAAACCTAATCTAAATTGCCAAGGAGACAGGGTAGAGAATGCATGAAAATAAAACCTAAACTACGGAGGTGATGCACCGAGGAATGTTGGACACCCATTTTGCTAGAATAAACACAGACCACATAGATGCAATAAAACACCATGCACAGGGAACCAAAATGCAATGAGAGATCAAAATAACAGCAATGAATACATGAGAGGGTTTAGAATCAATCACAGACATATATATATTCCTCAAAGGTCGATATAGTACATTGCAGTGGCCAAGAGGCAAAAAACAGCATTATAATCCATATGGGAGGCTTGAAAACTCCACAAATCCTCCTGCGAGCAGGAGAGAAGGGAGGATGCAAAATGAAAAAATGTCCAACCCTTGAAAAGAACCACTCCCGGCCATTTATATAGGAAGAAAAAATGGGAGAGGAGAAGAAACCGAGTTTTCACAACTACCTCCAAGACTACACTTAACTTCAACAATCATGGCGGTAGGTAAAACTCAACAACCTCAAAAAATGGCAAACTTCCCATTTCCACGTCGGGATTTTGCACCTGTCGGGTTTGGGGTCTCCCTCTACATTTTCATCGAGCTTTGAGGATAGCTCGACATGCTGCTTGATTTTCGCGTTCTCCCGAAACCTGCTTCCACTGTGATTTCCGAGCTTTCCTTTGTGTCAGGGCGGAAAATGAACTTGCATGCGCATCAGGTTCGGAGGGGTGCTCGAAATGCTTCTTTTTCATGTTTTCCCGACGTGCTTCCTCGACGCCGAGACCCGATTTCCTTTGATGTCGGGTTTTGGAGACCCCTCGACATGTTCCTTTGGAGCTAACGCCGACGCCCGATTGGTGAAGATACGTGGCGATTTCTCATTGGTCGCGGGCCATGAGGGCAAAACTTTCCATTTTGAATTTTTGACCAAAACTTGGCCAAAAAAAACCAACTTCTCCCTGACGCCCGCCATCTCCCCTGGGACCCGTGGCACATTCCGACTCGCCGGCGGGCCCGCGGGCTAAAATTTTCCTTTTGCAAATTTATCCAAAACTTGAAATTTTTCCAAGTTTTCCTCCGGACTCTGCCACTTCCCCTTGTGTCAGGTTTTGAAGACCCCCCGACATATCTCTTTGCTGTCGGGTTTTGGAACCCCTGCGACATGTTCCTCTTGCATGTTTTTCCACCTTGTTTCTCCGAAACTGAGACCCGATTTCTTTGATGTCGGGTTTCGGAGGCCCGACGACATATTTTCTTTGTTGGCGGGTTTTGGAGGCCCCCCGACATGTTGTTCCACCATGTTCCTCTGCCTTGTAAACCCGATTTCCTTCGTTAATCTATATTTACCCAGGGGGGTAAATATATACAACAATTTGGCGACTCACAGGGTTACCTGCCTGCTAGGTAGAAGATCAATGGCCTTGTAGCAATCCATTGGGCACAGAGTCATAAGCAATAACTTGAAACCGACCTGATACCTGCAACTCCTGAGCTCTGAGACCACAACGCCCTCTCCATAGAAAACGCTGAACCCAGGAGCAATAAAACCTATGCCAAAGCACTTAGGGAAATTGAAACCTAACTACAACAAGATAATGTGCATACGCAATTAGAGGAATTGAAATCTAGTCTAATATTCACAAGGGTACAACTTTTCTCTCTTTCAGTAGCAATGTTTAAGATAGATTCCGTTGATCAGAATCGGGAGTTCTTCTCCGTCCAATGTAGACAATTGGAAGGAATTGCTATGTTCTTACACTCTCATGACCATGTAGGGGCCACTCCAAATGGAATCAAATTTGGAATGCCTTCCCGGTTTTTTCCCGATCTGTATCCCATTTCAGAACTAAGTCTCCTTCTGAGAAGGTCCTTGCTCTTGCTTTCTTATCAAACCATCTTTTCACTAAGGCCTGATCTTTCTCAATTGTTTGAGCTGCATGCTCTCTAATTTCTTCCAATTCCATCAACTCTGCATACCTAGCCTCCATTGGTTCGAACTTAGCCAACTCTAATTGCTTCATGAACTCCAATGCACGGCAGTTCTAATGATATAGGCAATACTACCTCTTTTCCATAGACCAACTTGTAAGGGGAATTACCTGTAGACCTCTTCGGTGTTATTCTATCAGCCCATAATGCTGATTTTAGCTTGGTATGCCATGTTCTTTGATTTTCATCCAGAGTCCTCCTGATGATCCTTAGCAAATTTTTTTGTTCGTGGACTCTGCCTGTCTATTACCCTGCGGGTAATAATTTGAAGAGGTGCTCAAATAGATTCCATTCTTGATGGCCCATTCTGTAATCCTGGAACCTATGAATTCCAATGCATTATCTGATATGATAGTGGCTAGCACACCAAACCTGGTCACTATTCCTTTATAAAACTCTAGTATATTAGACTCGTTTGCATCTTTGAGCGCTATTGCTTCAGTCCACTTGGTGAAGTAGTCCGTTGCCGTGAGAATCCACTTGTGCCCTTGGCTTGAGTTTGGGGTTGATGACCCCAACAAAGTCCAATCCCCATTGCATAAATGGTTGGTCAACCAAGATTGGGTGCAATGGAAGTGCTGCTAGTCTTTCTTTGCCTGTGAAGAGTGCACATTTCTTGCACTTTCTTATCCATGTATAGCAGTCACTTGAACACTATGGGTGAATAATACCCTGCTTTCATTATCTTGAGAGATGTTACTCGTGGGGAAAAATGTCCTGCCAGAATCTCCATCGTGAAAATCTTGTAACACCCTCTCAATTTGACCTGTCCCAATGCACCTCAATAGAACTCCATTGACGTCCCTTCTTGAACAAAGCACCATCAACAAGCACATATGGAATAGTCTTGTAATCTAAAGTACCTTCTCTTTGCTTTTCTCATTTCTGGAAGGCATAGGCCTGTCTGTAGGAAGTGTATTATACTCTGGGTCCAAGAAGGAGTAGGCACATCATCATTTTCATGTTCTTGACCATCCTGTAGCACCAAGGTAGTCTCTTTTTCATCACCTGCTTCAAACTTGTTGACTCAAGGCTAGTTGTTCGCATAGTCCCCTTTCCACGTACTAAATTTTGTGACCTTGATCTCAATGTCATATTCCATGACATGAGTTATCCATCCTGCATGCTTCTCATTCAGATCCTTGTTTAGAAGGAAGTCCTTAACTCCCACATGAGAGACCATCAATTGGATCTTGTTGTTTGAGACAAGGTGCTTGAATTTCTTTAAACTCCTCATCACTGCAAGGACATGCTTTTTAATGAAAGAGTACCTTGTTTCATATTCCTCCAAGCCTTGACTGAAGAAAGAAATTGGTTGCTCTAACCCTTCTTTGTTTTGTTGTGCCAGGATTGCAGAAATTGTGTCTCCACCACCGAAGGCATATAACATGAAATCTTTGGAGAAGTCTGGATTGACAAGAGTCGGAGCTTGAGATATAGCTTCCTTTATTGCTTCAAAACTTGCCTTGCCTTCAGATGTCCACTTAAATGCCATGCTCTTCTTTAACATCAGCATTATTGGTTTTACGAAAGCTGCAAAGTTTGGAACAAACCTGTGGACAAAATTGATCCGTCCTAAGAAGCTTTGAAGAGCCTTCTTGTGACTTGGCAATGGCAAAGCTTGAATTGCTTTGACTCTCTCAGGGTCAATCGTCAACCCTTCCTTTGAAACAATATGGCCTAGAAGTTTTCCCTCGTGAGCCAAGAATATGCATTTTTTGGGATTCAATGATACCCCAAATCTTCTACACCTCTGAAATACCTGCCTTAGATGAAAGAGGTGATCCACCGCATCTTTTGAGAATACAGTAATGTCGTCAAGATATATTAGAACTATTTTATTGATCAACCCCTTGAATGCCATATCCATTACCCTTTGGAAGGTGGCTCCAACATTTGATAGTCCAAATGGCATCTTCTTGTAGGCATATGTTCCCCATTTGGTGGTGAAAGCCGTCTTGAATTGATCATCTTCTTTCACCATCACCTGATTGTACCCCGAGTAGCCATCTAGGAGAGAGAACCTCTCTGAACCGGATACTACTTGCAATATTTATTCCATTGAAGGAAGTGGGTAATGATCTTTGAGAGATGCCCTGTTGAGGTCTCGAAAATCCACACATAACCTGATCTCTCCGCTCTTCTTCCTGACCAGAACCAAGTTCGCAACCCAGCTTGAGTGCTTGATCAGGAATATAATACTTGCCTCTATTAGCTTGTTAAGCTCTTTCTTCATGAGAGGCTCAATGTGAGGGTTGACTGGTCTCTGCTTCTGTCTGACGAGCTTAGCATCTGGATCCAATTCTATTGTATGTTGTGCCAAATTTGGATCGAATCCTCTTAATTCTTCATAGCTCCAAGCAAAGACATCTGGAAATTCTTGGCAAAGCTGTGTGAAATCTGATTTTTCCTGCTCAGTGGCCACTTTGCCAACTTGAAGTGTTTTGTCTTCCCCAACTAGAATTGGCCCTGAATCTTCTCTCTTGACCTGTATGTTAGCCTTTTCCTTACGAAACTGGTCATTAGGGTTGAAGATAGACTCCAACGTTACTAAACCTTTAGGAATCTTGTTTGTTCACAGCTGCACTACTTGATCCCCATACTGCTGCTCTAGCCTATCCTGATTCCTAGCTGAGAATTCAGCTTCTTCTTGTAAGAAATTGACGATATGTTGATTGTTCTCAAACACCTGCCAGCTCATGTTGTTATCTAGAACATATGGTTCATACTTCAGACCCAATTGATCTGCTATCTGCTTCGGCATCAGCAAACTACTTGCTCCTGAATCTATCATGAAGTTGTGCACCAAGTGGTTTCCAACAATCAATGAAACATAGAAAGGTGGAGGCTTCAAATTTTTCCTTGTCTGGCCCCCATCATGTTGCACTGCATTAGTGAGAACTTTCTCATGCCCCTGGTTTGATACATTTGTGGCAGACCAATTAGCCATTGCAGCTTGCAATAAGTCTCGTTGCCCCGGGATCACCAGTGATTCCCACATGGAAATGTTCACCATGTGTCTTCTTCATTTAATCGATGATGTTGAAAGGGGATGAATTGTACTTTTACTACCCCTTACTTGGTGCAACCTTTTCTGGAGCTTGAACAGGTGCGTGGGTTGCTACAAACAGGTACCTTAAGCTGATTTTGCACATTTGGAACTATGTTTGGTCTACTGGCCCCCTCTTGTGTAAGAGTGGGTTGAGAAACAACTGGATTGGGCAGTTGTTCCTCTACTATGCCTCTCTTCTTGACCATGTGCTGGCAGCCATGCCTTGAAAAGGTTGTTGGTTAACTCCATAGAAGTCTTCCGTTTGCTAATTGGCAAATGTGGTTTCTGTCAGAGGTCCTTCTTGTTGCATTCCTTACTGCTGATTCTCTTCTTATCTTAGTTATTGAGGCACACCAATGGTTTGCACCATCAAGGGCCTGATTCAGTGCACCATTGAAACATGTTGACTGCTTGTGAGGTAGACTGCAAGGGTAACACCAGTTGTACTCCTATGCCATGTTGTTTTTCATCGGGACCAAAGCTCTCGAGGACGTTGCTGCATTTGGATCATATGACCGAAATGGCCTAGCAGCTTGAGGTTGTCCTTGGTTTTGGTTTTGATTTGCAGCCTGAGGTGGTGGTGGCCTATTTTATTGGTATGGGGGCCTAGCTTGGTACTGTGCTTGAGGCTGATACGGTCTAGCACTTTAAGCTTGCTATCTTTTGATAGTCACAAGCTCATTTCCGAGGTTCTGCAGTTGTTTCATAACCTCCTGCAATTCCTTTGAAGTATTTGAAGAAGTCGATGCCTCATTATTGCTTTGATTTCTAGGAGTTGGAATGGGATTCAACTCTGGTGCTTGACTGGTTGTTGGATTTCCCCATTTCTGGATAGAAAGGCATCGGCGGCCTTGGTGCAAGCTTGCCAGCTTGGATCAAAACAGTTCTCTTCTCTAATTGTTGTGTCGTAGGCCCCTAGCAGTGTTGTCCCTCCCATTGACTGGATCATCATGGCTATGTCCGAATTTATAGCCTTCAAGAAATAAAGGAATGCTCCTTTGGCGGTTGGTCTAACGGCTATTGCAATCCTATCCCATGTCCGTTGGAATCTAAAGTTGAAATCTGCCATTTGTTTGTTAGGAGCCCTTTTGATTGTTGTCAGCTGTTCCAATAAAGATAGATTGTCTGCCCTCTCCCTGAATTGGCTGCAAAGAGAAGAACAAAGTTGTTTCCAATTCATAATAGACCCTGCGGCTAAGGCTCCTAAACCATTGTAAGGCCTTACCTTTGAAAGATGAAGCCAACAGCTTGACCGCAACATCCATTTCGTTTATTTCATGAATTGCGCATACATTAGCAATATCCTGGATGTGATCAATAGGAGTAGTGTGATTTTCTCCTGTGAAATAGGGTATGTTCTTTAGTGCTGCAAGTGGAATTTTATTCTGAGCATTTAGGGCAAGTGAACTACTACCCGTGAAATTGATAAAGGGATTCGGTGGTAGATGTGCCATTATGATTGGCCTTAGAACCCTTGTCAATGCGATAAAAGGCCTACCAGGTGGAGGTGTAGACAAAGTCCTGTTAGGTGGAGATGGTGATCTTTGTGGTCTTCTTCCTCTCCTTCCCCAACTTGGTGAAAGTTTCAAGTGGACAAATAGTCCCCTCTTCTCAAGTATAAGACCTGGTTCTGAATTCTTCTCATATGCATGGGCAACCTTTTGCTGCTGCACCGCTGAATTCTATCCCTTTCGGAGTTGCCAGATGTGTTAGAGAAGTGAGCCTGTAAAAGGCTAGATCCTGCCAAGTTACACACTAAACCTGACAATCTTTAAAATATAATTTGAAATTTGAAAGACCCAAAGGAGACAAGCTTCAAATCGGAAATCCGGGCCTATGCTGTGCAGCTGCGGTTCCCTGATTGGTAAAGGCGGAACTCAGGTCATGCGATGCAACTCACAAAACCCCGAATTGCTATGTGTCGGAACTTAGAACATGTCTAACAGTCCCCCAAAATCTGAAATCACTGTTGATGCTCTCAGACCCCGAAAACTTGAAAATCACTGCTATTTGGGGGTAGGACAATGTACTGCATCCCCCCAAAACCTGAAACACTACTACTTCTACTTTGATGTTCTCAGATCCCGAAAACCCCGAAATCACTAAAAACCCCCGAAATTTTGAAAGTCAAAATTTCAAAAATATCAAGAATGCCCATTTGAAGATTATCCCCCAGATCTATCAACTGTTGAAATTTTTACTTGTTCTGAGCGAGCTGCACCCTTGAAAATTGATTTCAAAGTTCAGCCTGGAAGGTAGGCACAAGAAACCGAAACTTGTAAAACCTACAATTTTTTAAGTCCAAAACTTCTTGAAAACCCTCCTTCGAAATCTTGATGGAATGACCTCTTGGTCCTACCGGGTGTGCCAAAACTATTGATGTCAAATCATAGCACCCATAAATGTTTGCGACTCGATGGGCTGAGACTCTCAGTGTGATTGCATAACATAGAGCTTTTTCCCAAGTGTGGGACCTTGCGAAATCATAAAAGATCTCCAGATGAAGGCTGGTTCCTATTCCTCTGTTTAGATGCACAAATAAAATGCAGAGGGTCTACTCAAAAAACCATAATCTAATTTTCTAAGGAGAAAGGGAGAGAGAAGATGCATAAAAATAAACCTAAGCTAACAAAGGTGATGCATCGAGGAATGAAGAACAACTGTCTGCTTTGCCAAAAATGAACACAAACTATACAAAATGCGACACAAGATCATGCACAGATAGCCAAAAATTTGTAGTAAAAGATGAAAAGGAAGATAGTAAATAAACATTTAATAGGGTTGATAAGGCATCCAAAAACATGCACATATATTGCTCCAAGGATTGATTCAATACACTGCAAAATGGCCAAGAGGCAGAAAAAACGTTGCGTTATAGTTTTAGATAGGAGGTTTGGAAACTCCACAGATTCACTCTTGCCAGCAGGAGAAGAAGGGAGGATGCAAAAAAAGAATGTCCAACCCTTAGAAAGAAGCCCCTCCTTACAATTTATAGGAAGAGTGACAGAGAAAAGAGAGAGGAATTCGAAATCTACCCCAACCACCGCAGGTTGTATTTAATTCATCTCATTATGGTGGTAGGTGAGAACCCTAGCGACCCCCAAAAGTGGCTAACTATATTTGTCATTTTAAAGAATTTTTTCTCACCTAATTAAAGATATCCAATCGTAGTTAGACAGATGACCTCGTAATCTTTCCAAAAAGTCCAACTTTGCACGAATCCGAGCTCCCAGTCGGGGCAGAAAATGAACTTGCATGCACATCAGGTTCGGAGGGGTGCTCAACATGCTTCTTTTTCATGTTTTCCTGACGTGCTTCCCTGACGCAGAGACCCGATTTCCTTTGATGTCGGGTTTTGGAGACCCCTCGACATGTTCCTTTGGCGCCAACGCCGACGCCTGTTTAGTGAAGATACGTGGCAATTTCTCATTGGTCACGGGCCATGCGGGCCAAACTTTCCATTTTGACTTTTTGACCAAAACTTGGCCAAAAAAAACCAACTTCTCCCCGACGCCCGCCATCTCCCCTGGGCACGTGGCACATTCCGACTCGCCGGCGGGCCCGCGGGCTAAAATTTTCCTTTTGCAAATTTATCCAAAACTTGGAATTTTTCCAAGTTTTCCTCCAAACTCCACCACTTCCCCTTGTGTCAGGTTTTGAAGACCCCCCGACATATCTCTTTGCTGTCGGGTTTTGGAACCCCTGCAACATGTTCCTCTTGCATGGTTTTCCGCCTTGTTTCTCCGAAACTGAGACCCGATTGCTTTGATGTCGGGTTTTGGAGGCCCGACGACATATTTTCTTTGTTGGCGGGTTTTGGAGGCCCCCCAACATGTTGTTCCACCATGTTCCTCCGCCTTATAAGCCCGATTTCCCTTCATTAATCTATATTTACCCGGGGGGTAAATATATACAACACTCATGTTTGACATTATTCAAACCTTTGAATATCTGAGTACCAAGCCATCGGTTAATAAGGCCTTGCAGGGTATCAAGCACCTTACCATAGGGGATAGTGCCATGATGGAAGATACGCTGTCGGATTTACTAGGTGAACCAGGATTAGAGGTGTGCTTTGAAGAAGAAGAGGAAGCAGGAGAGTTATAGGTTAAGCTCCCGTGTTTGGAAAAAGAGAAGGGAAAGTTGGTATATGTGATTGATGAAGAGGAATAAAAAATATTAGATGTTAGCCATTCTATAGGAACGTGCGAGGTAGTGAATAGTGTAGATGCCCACACGCGTGCCTACCATGAGCCTTTTAAAAAAAAGAAAGTTAAAATCGATTTAGAAGAAGAATCTAAGGAGGCTATTATTGGGGATTACTGGACAAAGAAGGAAGTATCAAATATCATTGATCTGCTATGTGAATTTGAGGATTTATTCCCACGTGGGTACTATGAGATCAAAGGAATTCACCACTCCTTAGGGGAAATGAAGATAAAGCTAAAGGATGGTATGCACCCAGTTAGAAAAAATACCTACAGGATGAATCCCAATTTGCATGTGAAGGTTAAGGAGGAGATAGACAAAATGATAGCTTTTGGGATCATTGAGGTAGTGGAAGAATCAAAAGGATAAGTCTGATGGTAATCAACATCAAGAAGGATGGGCGGATTAGGATTTGTGTGGATTATATGGAATTGAATGTAGTTTGTCTCATTGATCCATTTCTGACCCCCTTCACTGAAGAAATTTTGGAAGGAGTTTTTGGGTGTGAAATCTATTCCTTTACGGATGGATTTTCAGGATACCACCAAGTCTGGATTGCAAAGGAAGACCAGGAGAAGACAACTTTCACTACCGAGTGGGGAAGTTTTGCATATACGGTCATGCCATTTGGGTTGAAGAATGTGTCTACTGTGTTTTCACGCATAGTGGTGCAAGCATTCCAGGACTTCATCCATAAATTTCTTCAGGTCTATTTGGATGATTGGACAGTATATGGTCTAGTTAAGGACCATTGTGACAACTTGAGATTAATGTCTGAAAGGTGTAGGAAGTTGAGGATATCCCTCAACATTAAGAAGTGTGTGTTTGCTACACCCTTTAGGACTTTATTGGGGCATATCATATGTAAGGAAGGCTTGCTGGTAGATCTCGCTAAGGTTGTAGTTATTGTGGGGCTAAGTGAGCCTACTAGCCAGAGCATAGTGCATGGATTCCTTGGGCATATAGGGTATTATAGAAAATTCATTAAGGGATATGCCAAGATTACCACACCTTTAGAGGATCTTCTTAGACACAAGAGTTCCTTCCATTGGGGAGAGGCGCAGCAGAGGGCATTTGATACATTAAAAGATACGCTTATTACCGCGCCTATTTTACATTTTCCCTCTTGGGACAAGCCCTTCCATGTCCATGTAGATGCCTCATGAACCACCATTGGAGTAGTGCTTGCACAACCAGGTGATGGGATTGTTGATCATCCTCTCTGTTTTTTGAGCAGGAAGCTAACACCAGCAGAGTAGAATTACACCATAATCGAGCATGAGGCATTGTGAATGATCTATGCTCTCTTCAAGTTTTGACAATATCTGCTAGCAACACCCTTTGTGTTTTACACCGACCACATGGCATTGAAGTATTTAGTGAACAAGACCGTTCTTCAAGGGCTCATATGTCGATGGGTGTTGTTGTTTCAAGAGTTTGAATTCACCATTGTAGTGAAGCCTGGAAAAAGCAATTATGGGCCTGATCATCTGTCAAGGATTGATTTAGGAGAGGATGCGCAAAGTATTAAGGAAACAATGTCAGATGCCCAACTATTTAGGTTGCAGTGTGTGCCCTCAGATTTGGAGGAGATTGTAGTATTCTTAAAAGAAGGTGTTACACAGGATGGAATGAAAGCATTAGAGAAGAAGCAGTTGGCCATAAGCGTCATGCCCTACATGTTAATTGGTGGAGACTTATAAAAGTTGGGATGTGATGAAGTTTTACATAGGTGTGTATTAGAGCATGAGCACCTGGCCATCATGGAGGAAGCACACGAAGGAAGTTCGAGTGGGCATTATGTAGGTGATGCAACCACGCGCAAGATATTAATGGTGGGTCTATGGTGGGAAACCTTGTACAAAGATTGTAGAGATTATTGTAAAGTGTGTGACCATTGACAACGCATTGGCAAACCAGGAAGAAGAGATTAAATGCCTTTGCACCCTATTCCCAGTGCAGAGCCTTTTGAAGAGTGGGTGATAGACTTTGTAGGACCTATTGCATTGGCAATGTGTAGGACTAGGTCATGTTATGTCATCACTTGCACAAATTATCTCATAAGGTGGGCAGATGCATCCCCAATTAAAGATTACATGGCAACAATAGCAGAAAGGTTCTTATGGGAGAACATTATCATGAGGTATGGATGCCCTTTGGGTCTGACTAGTGATAGGGGTATGCATTTCTTGAATGAGACTATGAGGATCCTATTATCTGAGTTCATGGTGGCTCATCACAAGACTACGCCCTATCACCCACAAGAAAATGGAACTGTGGAAGTATTCAACAAAATGCTAAGTCATACCTCGACCAAGATTTGTGATGTTTGAAGACAAGATTGGGATGACAAGGTATCAGTAGTATTATGGGCTTACAGGACTACGTATAAAAGGCTAAATAAAGCCACACCATTTCAATTGGTGTTTGGCATGGAAAATATTTTTCTGGTTAAATTTATGTTACCTTCTCTACAAATAGCACGCGCAGGAGGATTAGCCGATGAACAAGCACTGGAAGAAAGGATTGATGAGCTAATGAAACTAGATGAGAGACGATCACTTTCCCGATGGAGCCAGACAGCAGAAAAGCCAAAGCAAAAAGCTTGGCATGATTTCCATATTAGAAACAAGAATTTTGAGGTTGGGCAGATGGTGTTACTTTATGATTCCAAGTTTATGCGCCATCCTGGGAAGTTAACACTCCATTGGTTGGGTCCCTACACAATCTTGTACATCCTTGATTCGGGTGTCTGCCAGTTACAAGCGCTATATGGGAAGAAGTTTCTTGGACACTTCAATGGCAGTAGGTTGAAGCCGTACTATAAATAAGTCTTCTTTGTGTTTGTAAATAAGGTAGTTTTTCCAGTTAGTTTAGAAGTTCCCTTTATGCATTTTTTCTCTATCTTATGTTTTCCTTTTCACGTTGTTGTTTTGTTTTGCACCTTGGGTGCCAGTAACCTTATTGATATTTTTGGAGAATTTGTGAGTACACAGAGGACCGCGCATCACTTTAAGTTTGGGGTGGAGAAAAGTGAAGAAGTGCATGATTAAAGTACAAAGAAATTTGTGTTAAAAAGCCTTGTTGAATGGACAGGTTGAAAGAGGTATATAAAGAGAAGATTAAAAGAATGGTTGGTGCAAGGGTAAATCTACTTGTAGATCCCACATACCAAGAAGGAGAAAGCACATTTGAAAAAAACACAAGGTAGGTGAGAGCAAGGATCAGGATAGAAGAAGTGCCTTTGGCGTGGGTTACATGTGCACAAGAGTCTCCTGTCAGGCTGGATTGGTTGCGTCCCAGAAGGTTGGGCATGCAAGTGAAGGCACTGAATACGGGATTTGCTTGAAAAATCCACATTAAATCATCAAGGTACAGTGGTAGGTGAAGTAGCATTTAATGATAAAAAAATGGAAAAGCTATAAATAAGGGATCGAGGCACTTTCATTTTCACTTTGCGAATAGAGAGAAGAGATTGTGCATTTGTGGCAAATTAGGGCTTCCAAAATTTTATCGTGTGAAGAATAATATGCAAGTGTGAGGTGTGAGCAGCTAAGTTTGAATCTGCAAACCATAAGGGATTTCACTGGTGTTAGAAGGAGTATGAGGAGGCACCGTTTCGTGGAAGTGTTATCCTAAGTTAGGGTTTTGTGAAGCTAGGGAACGGGAAAAGTGATTTTCTTCAAAGAATTAAGATCTGAGACTAGAGGAAGTTGAAAAGTAGAGTGACAAGGAGTAAGTGAAGGGGTAAGAGGACGTAGATAATGGCACCAAAGAAAGGGAAGCGCAAGGCCAAGTATCAAGAGCCCGAGACAAGTACGAATGAAGAGTGGTATGCAGAGATGCAGTACCTAGACAGGGTAATGATGGGTAAAGAATGGGATTCTCACCTGAGGAATGTGCCTGTGAGTGACTACAACCATCGGACAAGCATGATTGAGAAGGAGGTTGCACTGGAGTTAGTGTGTCCCACAAATAAATGGACACGATAAGGGTTTCCCATTTATAATGATGATGTAAAGGTCAAGATGGAGAAGGTGGGATTGCTGCAACTCTATGAGTTGCCCTACTTTGGAAAGCCAGAATGACTATATCAATGGTTGATGTCACAAGTACATGAGGATTACTTCCATTTTGCAAGGTTCAAGATGTGCATCACTGCTAAACTCATCTCATAGTTCACAGGCCTCAAATGTGAAGGAGTCAACCTAGATGATGACCTGAGTGACAAGGAGGTAATTTAGGAAACCATTACTAAATACGCCTGCAAGAAAGGGTCGAGATACTACGACATCTCAGACATCAAGGACCCAGTGATGAGTATGACTACACATCTAGTGACAAAGTTGTATGTTCACGAGAGATGGACTCAGGTAAATAAGCCTTGGTTACATATCTGTAGGAAATTTGTAGAGGGAACCATCTATAACCTACCTGCATACATCACCGAGGAAATTATTAGTTGCATGAAGGAGGGGAAAAAATCCTCTACGGCAACATCTTGTTAACTATAGTGTTTTCGGAGGTTGGTGTACCAGATGCGTTAGAAAATTTTGTATGGCAATACCTCACCAAGGACCCTTCGCTCATGAAGAGGTTTGACAAGTATCTGTGTGACACAATGTCAGCACCCCACAAGGCACACCTGGAGAAGTGGTACATGCACCTGAGGAATGCATTCGGGGTGGAATGGAGGATTCCTGAGCAACTTCTCATGGTCACTAAAGGAGAAGCCAAATTTGCAGTGTACCAACACTTCTACCTGGGTAGGTTCAGACTAGTAGATGAGTCTTGGAGCTCATAGTGCAAGCTTCCCTTCGTGTTCACAGCTCAATAATTCCAAGTTAGAGTAAATAGATTCATGGAGTCCAAAAAGCTAAGACTGGAACTGAGTAGGCTGGACCAGAAACACAGGGAGTTGAGAAATAAGTTAAACTACCCTACAGGAAAGCATGCATACATAGAGAGATATGTATCGCATGAGATACAAATGACAAGGCTAATGATGTTTCCCATTATAGGAGGATCCACGTGCACGTGTACCTCTACATAAGGCCCAAGTTTGAGAAGGGGTCATACCTGGAGAATGAGGTTTCCATACCTAAAGACCCCATGGGCAGGATGAGGCCCGCACCCAAGAATAGGGGAAGAGAAGGAGAAGAAGCACCAAGTGTGCAAACTAATTAGATAGTGAGCATGATATTGACAAGTGCCAAGCTCAATACTTACACATGCAAAAATAAGTCCCTGACAAAAGAGAAGACACTTGAGGAAGAGGCACCAGAGCAACCCCTCACCAAGGAGAAGTCAAGGAGCCACCTCTTAAGAAAAAGAAAAGGATAGATGAAGAAGCTGACTCGAAGGAGACCGAAATCTTGGAGAAACACCTGGGTGAAAAAGAGGATAAGATTGGAGAAGGTGACAATGGGGAGAATTAACCTGAAAGGGACCAAGAGCCACATGTCCTGGAAGTATATGACTCTGGAGAAGAGAGTGGAGAGGAGAAACAAGAATTCATTTTTGCACGGCGAAAGAGTACACAGAGTGAGGAAGGCCCCCAAGACATGGGAAATACTGAGGAGGATAGCACAGAGAAGCAAGAACCCATAAACTTCACAAAAGAGAAGATAACTAAGGTGGTAGAGAGAGAAGTGAAAAAGATGCTCGAAGCCCTTGTAGACTAGGACTTAGAGCGCAACGCAGATATAGTATTGGAGGAAGGAAAAGAGGAAGACAGTGAGATGAAGCAAGCTAATACGGGAGGAGGTCCTAGCCTAACTATAAGTTTTCCAAAAGGCACGCACTCGGGGAGAAGGACTCTTGATGCAGAGAAAAGGCCAGTAATGAGCTACATAGATGACTCAAGAAATGTGTTACACACATGATTCCAGAGCACTATACCTAATGAAAGGCTTCTAGCCATGGGGTCGTTTGAAAAGGAGGGCGCATACCCCAAGACTAGGAATATGCTTTCTTGGGCATTCAAGTCCCACATTGATGAGCAAGACTTTGAAGTCTACCAGAAAGCACTCATCACATTTCCAGAATCTAAAGGAGACAACCCCTTAGTGAATGCTTAGGAGCTCTCAGACGAGCAAGTATGCAATGCTATTAATAAGGTCAGGATTGAGATAGAGGTAAGGCTATTTGTGCGAAATGACAGCATAAGGGATCTAGAGGGGAAGTTAACCAAGAAAGAAGAGGAGCTGGCTAATATGGCTAGGGACTTGAAGCAAGAAGAATTGATTAGCACACAACTGAGGTGTGAGCTCAAAGATGAGAAGTCGAAGGTGCAAGAAGTATACAAGAAGGTGGAGTCGATCAAGAGTGCCATCATATTGAAGCACCTAGACCTAGCACCAATCCCATAGAGGTAGGCATTAACTTTGGAATTCTTACAAGACCTAACACGCAACCTCACCATGGAGAGAAGGCCATTAGCCCTGGAGTTTGTGGAGGAAGTAGCAGCGCACTTGAAGGAAGAATACAAGTTGAACGTGGTAGTGCTCATTACTGAGTATAGCAAGGAGCTCGCATATGTAAAGATTGCTTCCCAATCTGCTGAGGCCACATATGACAAATGCATGGACAGGGATAAGGTAACAAGCACCTTGGTCGCTACCCATGAAGTAGAGCTAAAATAATTCTAGGAGAAGAATAAAGGAAATAGGGCGGGGAGGGATAAATTCCTAGCAGAAGAAGAAAGAAAATATGAGGAGATTGAGGCACTAAGGGGCTCAATCAAAACATGACTGAAGGAGTTATACCCTTAGATCACCAGAAGGATGGACACACTTGAAGACCTAGACAAGGAGATGGAAAAGATTGTTGAGACTTTGGGTGCCAAGGGGATTGGCCTAACTTTTGATGAGGTAAACATCCTGGTCGGTGACCTCTGTCAAAAGGTGTAGAACAAGGTCGATGCATGGAACAAACTAGAGCTTGACTTGCAGAGGGATTTCCTTATCTTGGTAAGCTAATACCCCCCCATTCTTTCTTCTCTCCCCATTCTTTCATACCCTTATTCTTTTGTGAAATGTAAGGCTATCACTAAAATTATTTAAGGCAGCGTGCATCTTGGTTAAGTAGAGTGTTTCCGAGGATGGAGAACAGGTGTAGTGTGGGGTGTGCTGGACCACTCAAATGTTGACAAAGTATGAAGGTGCATAGGCGCATGGGATCCCAGTTATAGAATGATGCAGAAGGTAAAAGTGTGCAAGAAAAAGAGTGAAGGAAGCACATAGTTTGCGTGACACACGAAAGGAGATTTGGGACTTAGTCAATTTGGGAACCCAACGAAGAACATGTGAAAACTGTGATCGGTTGCATGCGGATAAGATGCTAGCCTAACAACAGGTTGGCCCAGGAAGGAGCATGCCTGTGATGGAATCTTTTAGAATATCATCATGAGGTAAAGTGGAAAGTTCAATCCTAGAAGAGCATTCTCTCATGAAGGACCACGATCGACACTTGGAATCCAATCTAAGGGCATTGGAAGGCGAGTTGGCATCCTAGAAAAGATATAAATACAAGTTCTTGCAGAGTACAGGATATATAGATATACACATATGCATCTTCATAGAGATACATGGAGACATATAGACATATGGGGAGATATACATAGGGAATAGCGGGTTAGAGAGTAAGCGGGGCTCTGCGGAATTGCTGCGATTGGATATTTGGGTTCAGGAAAGGATGTACTAAGCATGGAGTTGTAATTTTTCTTTTTTTGTTAGCTTAGTTACATACGTCCAATGATACACATGACTATAGTCTGCTATTTGTGACTCTCTGTAATGGATCATTGAATATAATGAGGTTACCTATTATAAATAGACATGGATATCAATGGTTTTGATGCATATTTCTCTTATATGAGTTCTATTTCATTTCATACTATGTATGAATGCTTGTATGATTTCTTTATGTTATAATGTATGTTCTGGATTTTGTTAAATCATTTGGTCTGAAGTGACTATAAGGATCTGGAAGCCATTCTGAGCCTTATGGTTCTTGTATGCCTTAACTTCCCTCCTAAAATACTCTTACACTAATCATAGGTGATGCTTCCCATTAAAATCACATAAAAGAGAGACTCGGCACCCGCACATACCTCGGGTGAGTGCTCAACTTCTGCTGTGTGATAGGCTGGCACGCATGGGGTTCTTTCCTTTTGTGATAGGAGTAAAAATTACTACAGCTATTTTTAGGAAGGGTGGGAAAATTTATTTCGGCTATATATTGTGTGCCTTTGCAAAGCAATGGGGATTCTTCTGTAGGACTTTTTGATATATGAGTACTGAAGTAAATTTTGCCATTTTTTCCCTCTGAGTGTGTAGTATTTTATGCCTTTTCAAGTTGTTTTATAGTCTTGTGTGTGTTATATTAATCTTGTGAATGTAAATTCCCTGATCAACCACCTTACCTTGCTGTAAATTCAGTCTTTCTGCTTAATTTTAATGTGCATGTTAACTTATTAGTACTATTGTGATTCTCCCTCAATACAATCAAGTGTTTTTCCCTTAGATATTCTATAGAAAAAATATTGGTTCATGCATCAAAATCCTTCCAAATCAGTTGTGCATATACTCATTCTAATCCCTCATACAAATTCAGTGTATCACCTTAGTTTTAATCATTTTTTACAATCATCTTTTACTCTCAAACTCCTAGAAATCAGTTTAGGATACACCAATAAGGAACTAACCTTAATACTGGAGACTTGCCTCAAAATAGGTATACCCATAGACCTGAGGTGTTTTCATTGTATCTATGAAGGAGAGAGATCAATTGTGTAAGCCCTAGAAAACCTGCAGCCATCTCTCTACATGGTGCACTTTTGAGAGATAACAGTTTTTGGCACGTCTGATGGGACCACGAATCAGATCTACATGCAAGTTACAAATCTACAGTAGATTAATAGCAGTTACAAAGTCACTTCCGTGAGCACGTTGCATCATTTTTTTTTAAAGATTTGAATATCTTTTGGCGACTCCACTGGGGAGCTGATTTCAGACCAGTATTACAGCATGTTCCATGCCTAAAGTGACTACAAGATCATCGGTAAGAGGAATTTCTCCATAATTTTTTTCTTTACCTTTGAATTCTGATAGAAGGAGAAGAGTTGGTAATACTTTACCTTATAATAGACCTGGTTTTGATAACCCTCCTCCTGATAGTCCTTCACCACGTATCAATTTTTCTATTAACATCCCAGTTTTTCAAATGGCCATTCAACCTCCTAGGAATTTTGTGACCTTTACTAATGGCATCCCATTAGTAATCCCACTTTACCATGACATTCCTAATGTTGCCATGAAAATTCTGCCATCATTCACAGGTGAAAATCAAGTTACACTAGCTGAACATATCAAATATGTTGCAACCCTATGTGCAGTCCATAATATCACTCATGAAGACATGGCTCTAAGACTTTTAGCTTCGTCTTTTAAGGGACAAGCCTTGTAATGGTATAGAAACCTAGAAATTGGCAGCATAAGCACTTGGGATGACTTAGGTGAAAAATTGCTGAAACAGTTCTAAGATAATTCAGATCATTTGTCTCTCACTGAACAGTTGTCTACTATCAAAAGATCTCCAAATGAATTTATGTCTAGTTTCAATATCCACTTTGCCAAAACTTGGGAGAGAATTCTAGCAAGTGTTAAGCCTCAAGCTGATCATGCTTTCCTTCATTATCTTAGAGCATTAAATAGTGATAGCTCAACTATGATTCAGTCAATGGGTGGAGAGACACTTCCAGATACTTATGATATTGCTATCCGAGCTAAAAATAGTCTTATTCAAGCTGTAAAGTTAGCACCAAGGCCATCAATGCCATTTTTGGTAGATTTAGCACCTATTTCTTAGCCAATTACAATCATAGAGCCCACAGTTGTAGCTCCATCAGATGATGTATTCAAATCTTTGCAGACTATGGGAAATAAATTGACTTCGATTGAGAATAAAATTGCATTACCTAGCGGACCCTACCAGGCTTCTTATCATTCCTACCAATAGAATCAACAAAACAGGCAGCCCTATCAACAGAATCAAAATTATAGGTAGCCTTACCAGCAAAGGCAGTTTGACACAAAGGCTCCTAGTTCATCTAAAGCTTTAGTCCTAGTTAATATGGATACAGAAGAGTGGTGTCAACCTTGCAATCAACCTCATTCAGCTACAACTTGCCCAAATAATTTTTTGAATATGAATCTTGTTGCACAACCTCAATATGAAACATTTTTCATGCCTCAAATGGAGGGTGGGCAGCAAGAGACTCATGTTCAGAAAGCACCTGCATAGAATTTAGTCAATTTTAATGAGGAATATTTCATTGCAGTCACTACTAGGGCTCAAGGGAAGGCTATTGAAAATAAAAAGTAGCAAAATAGGCCTATCCTACCTACTGTCACTGACAAGACATCATCTACAACTCTAAATTCAACTAACAACTCTATTGTTCCTCAAAAACCAGCAAGTGTCCTAGTTGATAAAGGTCATCAAAGACAGCTATAGCCTGATCCAAGAAGACTGTTTATACCTTAGATATCCAAGGTAGCTGAAGCAGAATCAATTTTTGCTAAGGTCTATTCTAAGATAGTTTCTTCTTTTAACATTGTTGATGTAATGAAAAAGCATAATGTTAACATCTCAATGTGGGATGCTCTAATTATTCCTGGACAACAAAATTTACCATCTCATGAACTAGCTAAGCTGCATATTTCTTCAAATACAGTAGAAAAAGAAGTTGAGAAGACAGACATGGTCCTTGGGACATTTGAGCAAAACCATATTAAAGAATTTAAGTGGATGGTTTAGAAAGTTCTGAATGCTCATGACATCAAGAAACCACCACCATTTTATTTATCGCTGATTATTGGTGAAAATCTAGTTCATAATTACATGGTGGACAGTGTTGTAAGTACCACAGTTATGCCAAAAGTGATTGTAGAAAAACTAGGGTTACAGTATGAGCCTATAGAAAGGAATGTCTTACAAGTTGATGGAACTGCAACTAATACGGTTGGTATAATCAAAAATTTAGAAGTGACATTACATTCTTGCCTAAATGTTTCTATTCTGTAAGATGTTACTGTTGTGAACCTACCTCCATATTTTACCTTGTGCTTATCTAGAGATTTCACAATGAAAATAAGAGGTTATCTCTCTTCGGATTGGTCTTTCTTATTTTTTACTACACGTTATGGAACTAAGGTTACTATCAATTCAGAACCATTGGCCATATTCCATATTGAGCCTCATTCTCCAAATGCAGTAGCTAATTACTCAGCTTTAGAGCAATCTAACTTTGATGATGTAGCTCAAGTTTCAGCATTAGATGGTGTTTCTAACATGTTTATGGATGAAAAGACAGTTGAAGAACATGCCCATGATTCTCTTAAAGAAGTTGAAGAACATCTTTTTGGTGTGTATTGTATGCATGAAGAAAATACACCACTTCCCTTACTGTCTAAAACAGATAATTCAGCAGAAGGGACTTGGAAGCTTCATTTTAATGGAGCTAAGAACAAAAAAGGACAAGGAGCAGGTTTGATGCTCACTTCCCCAACAGGCCAAAGGTATTTCTCAACTTTGAGTCTCCAGTTTTCATGTACTTGCAATGTAGCTGAATATGAAGCATTAATTCATGGCTTACTTTGGGCCAGAAAGAAAGGTATCAACACATTACAAATATTTGGTGACTCTGAGTTGGTTATCAGTCAAGTAAAAAAATTTAATGTCTATAACAATCCATTAATGAAATCTTACAGACATAGAGTTTCAGACTTAATGGAAGATTTTGATGCTATTAATATCCAGTCTATCCCTAGAACTGAAAATAAGCACACAGACAGACTTGCAGCAATTGGTGGCAGTTTTGAAGTACTGGAATAGATAGAAAACAACAAAATTTAGCCCCATATTAAGCTGATTTTCAGGATTTCTATACCCGATAAAAAATCAAATTGGAAGGTCTTTGAAATTGATGATCAAATCTACATGTTTTTGTAGCAAGAAGCTGATTTTTCTGCAGTAAATCAAGATAAGTTACAACATTTATATAGTGATCAGATTGTTCAGTTGAAGACAAATAAACTTCCTTGAGGTCTAGTCACATTAGAAGACATCTTCAGTACTGACGATCAACTAAGAAAGGTGAAGACTAAAATGTCAACCCCCTTTGATAATTATGAAGAGATCTTGGTTGATGAAGGGAAAAATCTATTTCTTGGAAAGGTATGTTCCTTAACTGAAAAGAAGTCATTTATTAATCTTTGCAAAGAGTTTAAGGATTTTTTTGCTTTGAAATACCAAGATTTGAAAGGATTTGATCACAGTCTAGCATAACATATAATTGAGTTACATCCAAATGCTAAGCCTATTAGGCAGAAACAGAGGCCTGTAAATCTAAAAATAGAACCTCTGATGAGGAAAGAATTATCTAAATTGATTGAATCCAGTATTATCTTTCAAGTTAAGCATTCAAGTTGGGTAGCCAATCTTGTTCCTGTTAGGAAGAAGAATGGTGAAAGTAGACTATGTGTAGACTTCAGAGATCTTAATAAATCTTCATTAAAAGATCATTACCCACTCCCAAATATGGATCAAATTTTGAGAACAGTCTCAGGTTCAGATAGACTATCTCTTCTTGACGGTTACAGTGGCTATAATAAGATTTTGGTTCGAGAAGAAGATAGATATAAAACAACTTTTACCACCAAGTGGGGTACCTATGCTTACAAAAGAATGCCTTTTGGTCTTTCAAATGCTGGTGCAACATTTCAATGTGCAATGGACATGGCTTTCCAGAGCTTGTTAAATAAATGTATTCTTGTTTATTTGGATGATATTACCGTGTTCTCAAAAAATCCAGAAGAACACTTGATGCATTTAAGGTAGACTTTTCAGTTGTGTAGGCAATTTGGAATATCCTTGAACCCACTGAAGTCTATATTTTCAGTACATCAAGGTAAATTACTTGGTCATATTGTTTCTAAGTAGGGTTGAAAAATTTATCCTTTCATAATCGAAGCCATATCACAGCTAACATTGCCTCGTCATAAGAAGGCATTACAGATTTTTCTTGGAAAAATCAACTTTGTTAGAAGATTTACATTCCAGATTTTATAGAATTGGTTAAACCACTCACAGTTATGCTAAAGAAAGAGAAAACTTTCTCTTGGACCAACAAGGGAAGAGACATTTTTGAAGCAATAAAAACAACTATCTCTCAAGCTCCTACTCTTGCAAATCCAAATTTTGATAAATATTTTACAATGTATGTGTTGTCAAAATTTCACCCCCCCAGGGTAAATTTCGATAACATGTATCAGAGTTTTGCAGTTCCAAGCATGTAGATTGATCCAGGAAAAATCATAAAAAATGACTAAGTCCTAGTCCTAGGGGCAGTCGGGACAGTTGGGACATCTGGGCACGAACCAGCCGAAAGGCTTCCAGGTGGTCTGTGCAGCATTTGGGACATCCGGGCCAAAGGGACGCGCGGGACGCGGAAATCCGAACTGGCCGAAAAGTTGAAAAAAATTGACTAACTGTTGAAATAGGCAGTCTGGGACGCGCGGGACAAAAGTATGCGAACCGGCCGAACCGGGCGAAATGAGTCAAGGCAGCCCGAAACAGTTGGGTCGAAGGTACATGAAGTACGCGAACCGGCCGGATCGGCCGAAATGAGAACTTTCAGTCCGGGACAGTTGGGACAAAAGGGCGCGAACCGGCCGAACCGGGTGAATCGGGAAAATTTGTCCCAGACGGTCCGAAAGCAAAATGGGACATCTGGGCTGTGAGTACGTGAACCGGCTGGTTCGACTGAAACAGGGAACTTCAGCACTATGCTAAATGGGACAGAGGGATGCGTGGGACGTGAAAAGCTGAAGCGGCCGAAGCCAGAGGAGAAAAGTCAACATTTGACCCGTGGAACTTCAAACGGCCATAACTTTTGACTCTGAGCTCCGATTTTCACAAAATTGGACTTTCTGGAACGAGCACGACGTCCTCTATGCCACAAAAACTGGATTTCTTAATTTTAATAAGGGTAGATATATTTAAATAAAGGAAAAATATTCGGCTTCAGTCAGTTGATGCTCATTCCCGGCAAATGACAGAAAACGCCTGCCAGACCCAAAATAGCTGCCCGCACTCAGAAGGCCATAACTTTTGCATTTCTCAACGAAATCACACAAAATTGGTACCGTTGGAATTTTGGTTCCGATCCTGATGCACAAAAATCAATAAATTCCATATTTTATCAGAGATTTATTGATATTTTTAAGAAAACGTGGCCGGGTTCAGAACAGTGTTTTATTTGGTAGCTAGGAGTGCAATTAAGAGGCATGGTCATCATTCTTTCTCTGCTGCAGCACATGGGACAGTATGGGGATCCTTTTTCAAGTAATTTACAATCATTTCACTCAATTTAATGCCTCTTACAGGTGGTTGAAGGACAGATTTCGGGATTTCCATTTTCCCTTCTCTTTTCCTTCTTATTTTTGTATAAATTGGAGTGTTGGGCTCATTGTAAAGAAGAGATTTTTTGGGTAGCAAAGCTCTGCCAAAATTGCTTTGTGAAGCCAGTGTGTTGTAGGCCCTTGTAGTGGACTCCTTGCATGGTGATCCAGGCCCTTATCTTGTAATAGACTAAACTGTGCATACCAGGAAGCAATAAAATACAAGTTTGTGGATGTATCTTCCCCTGCTATGTTTTCTTGCATTCTTCTTGCCCCTTTTATCTTTCTACAAGAATATTGTGTCTATTATTATGTTCTTGCAGGAATTCATTATCATTGTGTGTGCTTGGAATACTGCTATGAATGCATTTTGCTAGATTATGGAGAACTGTCATCACCTCTTCTAGTGTGCACTTTGCCTTTGTAGTTCACACATTTGGAGACTACTCTCACATCCTCCTTTTCTGGTGTATCACCACTTTAGTGTAGGTTTTCATTTTATGCATTTTCTTTCCTTGGTCCCTTGGAAATTTAGATTAGAACGGTTAGCTTATCCTGCATTAGAGTAGATTGTGACAGGTAGTTTAGGAGCAAGAACCAACTTTCTCTGGAGGTCTATCTCAAGTAGCAAGTCCCACAACTTGGAGATAGTACCCATGTTATCCAATCACACCATGAGTTCAAGTATACGCACTTGTATATGCACAGGGGTGCTGTGATTTGGTGATAACAGTATGCACTTGCAGGAACTAAAACAATCTCAACTATTTTAACTCAGGTTAATGATGAGAATATTAAGCAGCCAATTGCTTTCTTTGGAAAGATTTTGCATGATTATGAAATAAGGTACACATTTCTTGAAAAACAAGTACTTTCAGTAGTCAGAGGACTAAATAATTTCAAGTATATTCTTTCGAACAATAAAGTCCACGTTCCTGTTTCTCATCCAAGTGTGAAAGCATTCTTACTAAATAAGGAGTTAAATGAGAAAAGAGCAAACTGGATAACAAAGGTCATGGAGTATGATGTTGATATTTGGGTTGCTAAAAAAGTTTGAGGAAAAGGTTTATGTGAAAGGGGCTAAGGGTCAAACAGGATAGAACAAAGGAATCATATGATAGGGTTGGCACACAAGTTAAGAGAATTTTTTAACAATGTTCATCCATGGTTAGTCAAGCATGGACATATTATAATGATGAGATGGAGTATCTTGAGGACTTTGTGGGAATGTTATTGGTTAAAATTTGAAAGGGTGTAGGACCATCTGATGAAGAGATATCCAAAGAAAAAGATAACAACAAAATAGAAGTTAATGGTTTGATCACTAAGTTGGAAGACTTGTTTTCCCAACTCTAGGAGGTAAATGCATTGGTATATATGGGTTTCAATAGATGCAAAAGGTGTGAGCCATTTATTGAAACTAAAATGGTGGAAGAGGAAGAATCTCCGAAGGCCATACAAGAAAAGGTCCCGAAAAATAAAATTAAGCGCACTTAGTTGATTATTGATACCACCACATAAAAGGAAAAAGTCAAGACAAAGTGTGAGAAGCTTGAGTTAAGGATTGCCGAGTTCCATAATTCCATACTAGAAAAAATGGATGTTTTTGATGGATTTTGTGTAGAGTTAGTGGTGGTCATGCAGGAGCTAAAGAGAAGAGTAGAGGAACTAAAATCAGATCAAATACCGGATCTTGTAGAAGTAGCATCGGGGAAGGATTTGAAGGAGTTATAGGAGTGCAAGTAGCTGAAGGATGTAGTGAATGTAGAGTTCCCCAAGCTCTTCTAGACATCTTATAGGTTTTTGGTATGACATGTGTAATTTTGGATTTTAAGAGTCTTTTTTTCCCCTTGAAACTTTTTGTACTTGATGATCAAATAATTGATAGGGAAAGCAATCTAGGTATTGTGGGGTAATGTTGGGTCCCTAAAAGATACTAAGTAGAACTAACATAAAGTATTTTGGTGCATAGGATTCAGGTGCAAAGGCAAGCATGAATGTAGAGCAGATATTGTGTGGAGGCTCACACATGGGTATAATACATTTGAGACTTTGTCGTATTTTGGTAGAACTGGATGATGGATGGTTGGTGTAGAAGTCAAGCAACGTTATGGAGATTAGGATAGAATATGAATACTTGCAGTTCAAGAAAAGTCTATTTTGAGATAGATCTCATACGAGGGAAGTTAAGACAACATGCAGAGTTTTGGCTATTAATAGGATTATATCTATAGTTTATATTAAAAGATAATCTATTATTAGCAAAATTTCATGCTCTTGTAGTTGTCTTATAATGAATGCCTGGCTATTTCTAGCATGTGAGCTATTTTATGAGAGTGCATGAGTAGTGAAGGGAAATTTCCCACTACCTATAAATATGTATTGATTTTCATGGTTTATGGACTCCATATTGGTTAGTGTTATGTTGCTAGTTTATGAGTTCATGACTTATGATGATACTCTTATGTAAGTGTTCAGCTTCTATGTTTTATAGTGATTAATAAAATAGATCTAGGTGGTTGGATAATGATTATTGACATATTTGTTTCTGGATCATGTATGGTAAATCTAATATTATTTCTTGTCTGATTCTTTATGCACTATGGTTAATATCTAGTTTGCGTTATGGTTTATACTTGATTACGGTTTTGGATCTAGATTGTATGTACGTTTATCATGCTAACTTCTTGACAAATATGCCATAAAAGATGGACTTGGTACACTTGTGCACTTTAGGTGAGTGCTAAGGTTTGCCTTAGTGATGTGCCAATGCACCTTAGGTTATTTGGTAAAATAAAATACTACAGCTATGATGTTACCGAATGGACAATTAGATCATAAAACCAATGCATAACTTAATATTGGAGGCTTCTAGGAAATAGCTTTGCTAGTAAATTGTGATCATCTACATTATCTAGAAATCCTACATGAAAATATTGTAGATGCTCTTGAGGGTCACCATGGCCATTAAAGGTGGACAACTTAGGAGTGACGAAATTTGGAGGAAGTGTATAAGTTAAAATAGAGGGTGTCAAAGGAATATGAAGAAGGTATAATCAATAGGTGGAGATACATAAGCACTATCTATTTGAGACTAACAAATTTAATTTTATAAATCCTTATATAAAGAAGTAAAATCAAGATTTTTTTATGAAGATTTGGGTTGTGCTAGAGATGTATTAGGTTGAATGATCAGAGTGGTAGTAGTGGGAATGGAAGTAGGAATATGAATGGGTTGAGTGGAGGGTATGGAAGCCAAGGAAGAGCCTATAAGGGGCACCAAAGAAGCATCTTGAGATTTTTTAATAACTATCAAAGCATGAAGAATATGTGGAAGATGCGTAGGATTTTCGTGCAAAGCTTAACAAAAAATTGGAAATATTTTCTAGTTGTTACCTATCATTAGTGTCCTCATCATTGGATTGTTCACTATCAATTGTTTCACTATTTTTCATAGGAATATTTTAAGAATAGGAAAAGGGGTTATCAGATTTATCCATTGATTTAGAAACTATAGGGGAAGATGGAGGGAGATCAATTTTCTCAAAAGACCCAAAATGACCACTATGGGTAACATGCATAAGAAGAAAACCCTAGAAAGAAGGTGGAATTTGAGTGATGTGTTCACCAAATGATTTAACAAAAATATAATTTAATGTTAAATCTTAATTGCAGAGTAATGCAGGATAGTAAACAATAAAACTCAGATTTGAAAAAATAAAGTAAGAAAATAAATTTGAAACCCTAGGTGTAAGAGAGAGAGAGAGATAGGAAATGACTTAGCTTAATGTAGTATTGTTTTCTATACTAAAATTCCTATGCACGTTGAAAATTCATCCAGATGATCTCAATGCTCATCCAAAGCATGCAAAACTACCGGGTCCCTCCTTAGTATTGGCTTAATAAGACGTCAACATTCTTAACCAGAAATATAACTAAGCATATCCATGTTCAACCATAACAACTTATTACATGCATTCAATTAGAAACACACAAAATAAGGAAACATATAGATCAGATCATAATTACTACCAATTTCACCAACAGATCACCATACTTAGATACATTAATTATCAGAGTCCAACTAAAATTATCCATTCATAATAGAAGTATTACATATCAAAAGTTGAATATATAGTAATAATATCATAGAGTTATGTGTGCCATTATACCATAACATCATACCAGTACAATACATGTGGTCCCTAATACACGGTGACATGTAAAAGATATATATAGAGGTGGGGACTTTACCTTCACTGCCCATGCATTCTGAAAACTAGGCTACATGCTAAAAATAGCCATGTGTAAATACAAAAACAACTATAATGCATGCATGCTTTCCTAACAAGACTAATAATAGATTAATCTATAAAAAAAAAAATTTAATCCTATCGTTAGCTTGATTCATGCATGACCTTTTATCTTCAACTACATATTCTTTATCTCCATAAATAGACATTCCTTAATTTAAAATCATTCATGAATTTACTCTTTGGAATGATCCGCACTCTAACTTACTTCTTCCTAATTTTATCCCGTATATGCAAAATCAACTAAGTCATGGGACTAGACTTTATGGGCATGCACCAATTAAACTAAACCTACTGCAAGGTCATGCACCCCAATTTCATGCTTACATCTACCGCACACCTACTTGTTACTTAGTCAATTTTTCCAACCCAACATTACCCCACACTAATTACAATGCCACCCTTAGCAATGGGGTTTCTCAACTTATCTCTCAAAAGAATAAAAAATAAAGAATGTTCAACCAAGTTTTAAAGAATTAATTAAATGGAATAATTCCCAACCTGCCTTACTCCTCATCTGGTAACAAAATTTCAAGGTACTCTTTATTTATCGTGCTCTCTATCTCATTCCATTCTCCCAGCCCCTTCTTTGTTGTATCTAGGATTGTACCGATTGTCTTCTCCAACTACTCTAGATTCATATCTTCCCTTTTTATTTTTAACCTCTCATATGACTCCCACAATGCCTTAGATCATGCCCTTCATATAATTTATCCTTCACGCTATCAAGGATCCGAAATCCTTTACTTTATCATCATACAACTCTCTTACATACTTAAGCACATCGCGCTTCTTCGCAACTACAACCAACATTTCTTCTCTCCTTAGAGTCTTATCCTTTTTGGCTACTAGGACTTCATTCTCCTCATGGATCATGTATTCCTTAAGAATATTCTCTGGATCCTCATAATTACCTAGCGTCCATCCTGCATTCTTTAATTCATCCTTCAATGTGTGTAACATGGTGTTGTACATCCCAATTCTACACACTATATTATTCTTGTTCCTTTCCTACTCTACCACCGGGTCTACTTGAATTTCCCCTTGTGCATCTGGCATCTCATTTAGTAGTATGTGCACTTAATCTTGTAGAAAATGATATTCTTAAGAATAGGTCTTCTACATTTATTCATCAAATTCTGGATGTGCCTCTCAAATTTCCCCCCTAATCTCGGTAGCAAAATCCACAATCTCCTTCTTCCATTTCTTTTTCCTTCTGTGCACCTCACTCAGGGTTTCAATTTAATTTATCTTGTTATTATTATATTCTAGCAACATCTTGTGTGTGGTCACCTTATCCAAGTTCCTTCACATCACCTCTACCATCATCTTCATCAAGGCATTACTCGCATGCTCATCTATGAACTCTTTCAGCTTTATCGTCATATTTTCTTCTTGTGGCATCTTCTTCATCCTGTACTCGATGTAAGGTTAATATTTTACATCGAACTTAGGTTCATCCATGTGTGTTTTCATACTCCAAGAAATCTGATTTTTTTGTGTTCATATTTGCACCCTTGGGATCTATCAACTCCTAGCCATATGACTTCTCATGAGAAACGGTGCTCTGGAATCTTGTGCAAATGATCTTTGAAGGGTCATCCACATACCCCAGATCCAATGTCTTCAAATTTTACTCTCCCTTCTTCTTCTCTGAATGGTTATCCTTAGGAATATGTGTTTATGTGCCAAAAATTTGACCTTTACCTGAAGCACCCCCAAACTCACCTGATGGCTCACCAGCACTCTTCTATTTTTCCTCATCTTCTCTTGTGGGGCATCTTTCCTCTTCATGCTCATCATGCCCCTATATATCATATTAGGATTATTCTTCTCTAAGATCCTCATCTCCTTCCACATCAATAATTCGTGTGGAATATGTGTTTTTCATGTCTTCCTTAGATACTTCTTCCTCTTTATCACCCCTAGGCACATATTTGTGCCTTCTCTTCATCTTCTTTTCTGGGATTGGTTTCACAAGTGATATCTTGGGGAACTTCCTGGGTGGTTTTTCACTGCTACCCTGAGGATTAGTTATTTTTAACTTTCTCCTACCACCTTACTCAACCATGCCACCTTCCTATTTTTCTTTCTCCCCGACCTCTGTCTTAATTATCATTTCTTCTTCCTACATGAGAGGTCTTGTTATCTCTCGAAAGTACACCCTGTTGAGAGATGATTGCAAGGGTTCTAAGCTTGATTTGGATCTCTCACTTTTGTAGATAGAATGGAAACACCTCAGGTCTATGGGTATACCTATTGTTGAGGTGAGTCTCTGGTATCAAGGCCGGTTCCATTTTTATGTATGCTAAACTAGTTTTTAGGGGTTTTGAGAGTAAAAAGATGACTATGAATGAATTAAAAATGGGGTGATACACCAAACTTGTTGAGGGATTTGACTGAGTACATGCAAAATCAAATTGAGAATGAATTTTGGAAGCAAAAACCAATAGTTTTCAGCAGAATACTAAGGAAAAACACTTTGTGCATTGAGGGAATGAGCCATAACAACACAATAAGATAAACCTGCAAACTAATATTATGTAGAAATTACTAAATTTGCAGCAAGGTAAGATCATTAATCAAGGAATTTGAAATTCACAAGAATTAATGAGATATACACACCACTGCAAATAATTAGAAAGGCATAAATCAGTTCTCATTCAAGGGAAAAAACTGGCAAAATTTGCTTCAACACTCCTATGTCCAAAAGTTCTCCAATGTGCCTTGAAATTGCACCCAATATATAACAATATTATTCACCTATACCATCCTAAAAATAGGTTAAATTTTGTACTCACCCATGCATGTTAATTTTACCCCCTTTATCATGAATAAATAAGGAATAAAGATTAGACATGCTAATTATAATGAAGCATTACTAGCCTTAGTTATAAAAATACTTCCAGTCAAATTGGAGTTGACTGATCTATTTTAATAAAATAGGATGAATAATTTGGCTAATAATATCCCTTGCTTATTGTGTAAATCTTCTCATATGTGCATGCAATTTTTGTCTTCTTCTGCTTGATGTGACACATGTGCATTCATCCACTTGTAATGGTAAATTTTTCTTTATCTATGATCTGTCTTCTTGTAGAGGCATACAAAAATACATTATGTGTAAAAATCATGCCTTTAATTTCAATCGCTTAGCAAAAATTATTCATCCCCTTTGTGGGGGGCACCTCTAGGTATGTGCACAATAATAATATAATTATTTTGCAAAAAAAATGAAGTCATTGAGAAAGCTCCAATTCTGTCCTTTCATGATCCATGTAATAGCTTATGATGTTGACCATTTGGCATGTATTACTTTACCATTGACCCATTTCTAATTCTTTTCTTAGCACACATCTTTGGACTCCTTCGTATCATGACATATATCTTTGTTTTAATCATGACCACCTTTGACTCCATGCCACATAGTATAGTGGCCCCCTCCATTTAATTTGTCAAATGACACACATCATAGTGTCGGGCCCTTTTATGGACTAGCACATGCTTTGGTTTAAACTTTACTCTAAGGTTAAGAGGTAATGTAACCTTTAAAAATTTGGTCTCCCTTTGACTAATGCATCATTGCACAAATGATTTAATTGGCCCCTTCTGATTTATATGGCATAAGGATATGGTTTTCATTTTGACTATCTTTGATCATGAAAAAACATTATAGCGTCGAGCCTTTTGATAAATCATGAAATATAGTATAATGGTGGATATAATCATGAGTGGGAAAAATACACCCCCTCCCCACATATCTTTGACCCTTAATGAGGTCGGTGACTCTTCGTTCAAGACTAACCCAACTCTTGTTAAGTCTTTGTGATGTAGCTGCCACGTTTGTTCTTTCCTTAACTGTGGTCGAGTTTGGTTATCCATGGTTTTATGGTGGTCTGTACTACAAACCATTTATCCTTGGCATTTTATCTTTTACTCGCTAATGAGTTAGGTTTTAACATGGTTGAGTTTGTCAATCAAAATACTTGGAAACCTAAAAAGCATTACATCTTGTGATCTCGAATGAGCTAGAGGAACTCTGCTAAAAAAATTCACTTCCTCCATTGATTTTTGTGTTGAATTTTCAAGTTCATTATATGAGGCTTATGTGGATCTTTTGGTTTTCCTTTGAAATGACCGTCATTTGTACAAGTAAGCTCGAATTCTATTTTCTTTCTATACTTTTCCTAAAATCTGGGTGAATTTTCTATAGTTTGAAAATTGTATAATTGAAACCTTTGATAAAATATTTTATTGGCGTGATTGGCCATCATTATTGTCACTCCTAAAAACTCTATCTTCAGGCTATGAGTTGTTACTTTGGAAATAAAATAACTCTATTCTCATATTCCCAGATCTAGGTTTGTCAGTATTTGTTTCAAATCATTTCCTTTGTAGATGAAGCTCCAATGTTAGTTTTGTTTCGTCCAAGGCTATCGTGATTGGATTCGTTTAAATTTCTGTTATTATGGTTGCTATTATGTTATGGATAAACTCTTTGTTTGTATTTAAATTTTCACACGGTTGGGTTTGAAACCTTGAGCCTAGTACTTATTTGTGCCTCCTATTTTTGTTTTAGTGGATTAAACTCTCATTTTATCTGGGTATATACGTTTTTTGCTACAAGTTCAAGCTCATTTCGAGCTGAATTTACATCCATCATCCTTATTTTCTTATGGGTCTACTCTGTCAGCTATTTCCCTTATCCTTTCCTTTGGGCTGGTTGAGATTCGTTGCATCTATATCTTGTACTGTGTATACGATGGAGGTGTTGGGATAGCTCTGAATGCCATTGTTAGAAGAAGAACTTTGTACTTTGAGTCCTAGCTCAGCCATGTTGATGTTAGATCCCCCCTGTGTAAATTTCCTCAGTGTTTGAGTCGTGAAGAATAAATTTTTTCATTTCTCGACTGGGCCTCAAAATTTTCTTAGCTCATTTCGATGTATTTGACATGTAACTCATATTTTTCTCTATCTTGACCTGAAGGTGAGTATCTCCATTTACATTATTTTATCATCATGGTTTGTGCCTTATGTTTTGACCTACTTATTTACCATTAGGGTTTCAATGGTTTATGTGGCTTGAATGCCACAGATCTGTTCTGTGTCATTTTGAAAAGGTAAAACTCAAACTCCTATTCTTTGTTGTGAGACAGCGATTTTTTTGAAATTTTCATCTAAATATTGTAGCTTATCCCTCATTTCACTCCATCACGTTTCGATTTGGGTTCTATTTCAATATTTTAGTGGCCACCATTTTTAACCATTTTGAGCTTTGCTTCACACCTTATGCGTCGAGTTTGTTTGCTCCAAAAGAACCCCTTGTAAATCTTCCCACAAGAGTTTGTCAAAGATATGCTCGTTATCAGAAGCCTTATGCTTGCCAAAATTTTCCTTCAGATCTCTCTTCTCCGATCTGTCATGGATTCCACATTCTTTCCATAATGTATTAGAAGAGTTTCTATTTTAGCTTCATATAATCAATAGCTCAATACTTGCATTTACTTCTCATTATCCTGGAACAGTTCTATTGTAGGTTAGGGTTGAAAAAATTATGGAATGGTGGATTTCTTTCTAAACTTATGCCACTTAGTAGATGAATTTCATCCTTTATTGATCTGTATATTGATTAAAATAAACATTGTCATGAATTTTCAAATCCTGTAAGTGAATTGGAATTTGAAAATGTATACCAGAAACACCTATAAAAATGGTCATAAATTTGTACTCCTTTGATACTCTATTACCATTTCTTGTTCTCTTGTAGCTTGTTGATTTTGTAATGAATCTTCCAAAGACAACTTGTGAGAAAAAAATTCTTGCTATGCTTGAGAAAATGTTGCAACACCTTGATTATACCACTGAAAACCTATCCTAAGCTTTGGGTCATTTTGTGCAACTTTTAGAAATATCATATGATAAGTGCCAATGATTATAACTTGCATACTTTCAACTTTTTTGAACCTCTTATAATTGTATTTTCTTGAATGAATGAATGGAACTTGCCTTATAATTTTATGAAGATCTATATTCTATTAACTTATTTTCATGAATGTTTGACCTTAATATGTTTGCACATGTTTGAAAGTATTGATGGAAACATTCTTATAACCTTGCTATTGAATAACCTCATCATTTCTAGGCTGAATTCCATATTCATGATAGCAACATTCCCTTGTAGCTTGCATTATTAGATTTTATTTCTAGAAAAATAAAAGAAGTATGATCTTCTAGATTCATAAATGTACATATTGTTGTATTGATGCTATTATGCTTTTGACCTTGAATATCTAGAATCAATTCAAGTTCGTTTCTTCCTTTAAGTTGTGGTATATTGAACTAAATGTACTTGTGATTTGATGCTTATATGGATGGAAAAATTTGCAAGTTAATGGCTTAAAAAATCATGGAAATTTTGTATTATTTTCCTATACTCTATAACAAGAACTTGAGGCTTGATATTTATTAAATGATGGTACCTTTCTGAATTGCATCCCTTGCTTCATTTGTGTTTTGTGAATCATAAAAAAAATAGATATGAACCCCTGAAATAGTTTCTTAAGTACTTTACTTGTTCTACAACTTAATAACTACATCTTGAATGGAGATCTGTAGCCTTAAACTTGAAGTTTGATCATAGCTGGAAATGGCGATTACTAGATTTCCTTGGAATCTACAATTTTGTTACATCTATCTTGAATGCATATGAGTAATGTACCTACAAAATCAAAACTTAGTTATAAAGATAGAGGCTTGCAGTATTTCTTGCAACCTTTTCATTCATTTTATTTTTCTATCTTGACTTTTTCTATTTATTTTTCTATCTTGAGTTGATCTTCTCGCAATCTGTAGGAATAAGAGTGCATTTTTATTATTATACGCCATGGGATCTAAATGGATTTCCTAAGTAAGCCTTGTAAAAATTATGTGACTGATTACTCCATGTTTGCTAGTAATTCTTTTATATTATTAATATGGATAATTTGAGAATTAGTTCACTGCATTTCTATGGAAGTTGGGGTTGATTTATACCCTAACAAGTAGCTATAACTCGATGAGCATTATACTAATCCTTAATAATGTTATAAGTCAAAGCAATGTAATGGATGGATTAAATTCACCATGTCTTATTTGCAATAAGTTTGATACATTCAGTCTTCAGGGTTGATAAGAACCCTTACGGGTTAGTTATCCTCCTTATGAGAGAACTTAGGGCTATTGACCTATTATGAGGAAATAATATTTTTAGGGACCGATGGACACCTTGACGAGGTCACAAATCTTATTAAAATTCTCTCTGTGAAAATTGAACTTAATTACGTAAGGCAACTCAAAGATGTGAAATTCTGGGTTGGGAAAATACTACCCAGTTAGGAGGGCCTTTAATTCAAATTCAACTCAATATAAGTAACTTTGTGAAGTTATGTAAATATTTCTGAGGCAGTATTGTAGGATGTTGACACATGACAACTACAAGGTTGTACCTTCGAGAAGATCAGGATCTTCTTGAGGATACAACAATGCAGTTGACTTATGGCAACACCCTTTTGCATTGATCATTAAGATTTACACCTGAAACTCGAATAAGATTTTCCTTTGGGACTGGTTAAGACCATAGACATGTTACGAGGCAGCCCTTTCAGACTCAGGGTACCTTGACACATGGGGTTAACAGTGGGTGACCCAGTATGTCAGCTTACCCCTAGTCTACAAGAGCATCCTTATAACGTGTGTTATGATATTAACCCATTCCTAAGTGAAAACTTGGGACAGGGGAGACTGATAGAAGTCAGTATAAGACGTTCTATATAACATCGGAGTGGGGTGAAGGACGTATTCCAGATTGACGAGTATGCCGTCAAGGAATATGAGACATGAACATTATGTTTCAAATCTTTGGCCAAAGTATCGCAAGCTGCTGATTGCGTTGTCCTATGTCACCTAGTCTAAGGGACGTGATGCCAATGAATGATGGTAACAATTATTCAGATAGGTTCCTTGGACAGAGCATTCTGAAATCCCAGATTAGGGAAGAGAACCGCAAGAGTGAAGTGTTCAGATGAAAACTGCCAACTCTATTATACACATGAATAGATCGGTAGTTCACCGAGTCATGGAATGAATAGATCGGTGGTACACCGAGTCATTACAGCTACATATGGTTATCTGTTATAAGAATGATTGTTATGATCTGTGAGTTCTAAATTATGTATTTAGAACTAGAAAGCACTTTTCAAAAAAAAAAAATCTTGTTCTAATGTTCTAAAATGAGGATGTTACATCTTGGTATCAGAGCTGAAGGTTACAGCTCTTGGACCTATTGTGTCCATAATCTGATAAAAACCTGAATTTTCTTGTAATAGAAAATGGTTAGAACAAGAGGGAACGTTGCGAATAATGCTCCACCAGAGGGAGGGGTGGTAACAACCCAAAAACTTGATGAGATCCTTGCTGCCCTATTGGACACAAGGGATCGTTTGGCTGTACTTGAACAGCAAGTAATGGGAAATGAGGAGGATGATGAAGCTGGTAACAACAATCAGCTACCTCCTGAGGACAACCCCGATATGGGTGTTGGTAATAACCCTGGAAATGTACTTGTCCAACCAGAAAACAAAAAGGCCAGGTTGGCAGCGGAACTCACTAATGATATAAAAAGGATAAGTCCACCTAAATTTGATGGCACCACATTAGGAGATGGAGCTGAGAACTGGCTCAGTGAAATGGAGAAGTACTTTGCAATAAGAAACTTCTCGGAGGAAACCAAAGCTATTTGGGGAGCCTATCAGCTTTCCCATGAAGCATCTTCATGGTGGGACAACCATAAAGCTGAGCTAAATATTGATGAGACCAACATCACTTGGGATCAATTTAAAGGCTATTTTAGGCAACGTTGGTTGCCACAACTTTTCTATGATCAGAAAATGACAGAATTCTAGAACTTAGTTCAAGGAAAGCTAATTGTAACTGAATACTGGGAGCGGTTTACGAAACTTCTCAAGTACGTACCGTAGTATCAAACTGACGAGAAGTTCAGAATACGGAAATTCATCATGGGACTAAATCCTATGATAGGAGGAGAGGTCGATGTTCACAGCCCAACCACTATGGAAGGGGTTGTTGAAAAATCCATAAGGCAAGAACAGAAATTAAAGGCTATTTCTGCTCATAAAGAGGAAGTGCGGAAGAAGATTGCAAACCCTTCTTCAACTTCACTTGCACCCAAGAAGGGGCCATGGAAAAAGTTTGGAAACAGAAGTAAGTTTCTAGTGGATAATAATAAGAAAACGACAGCAAATAAGCCTGCTGGAAATGTAAGGGATAGTTTTGCCAAGAATTATAACAATGGGCAGAAGCCCTATGGAGGACAACATGATAATTTTAAGGCTGGAAGTAATTTTGAGCCTAAAAAGGGACCTGTAGGAGGCTACTATAATTGTGGCAAAGATCACTACGCAAATCAGTGCCCTTTGAAGAAGGATGATCGTAATCAGCAGCATAAGATACATGCTGCAGTAGCAGACAAGCAAGCTGAAAAGCAAGTGACACCTATAGAAGTTCTAGGTAAGTTATTTGGCATACCTGTCACTATTATTTTTGATACAGGAGCTACTGAATGTTTTATTTCTAGTAAAATCACTTCTAAACTTAAAATAAAAGCTAGAAAAATGGATAAATCTTGGACTGTGTAGTATGGTAATAACTCTGTTCATACAGTGAGTATGTGTCTTTTTGGGGCAGTCCTTGACTTACCTAACTTTTCCATGGAAGTTGACCTCTATGTTGCACCTTTGGGATCCTATGATGTTGTCATCGGCGTCAATTGGTTAGCTGACCATAAAGCAAAAGTAGACTGCTTTGAAAAGAATATAAGATGTTTAGATGATCGGCTGAAAACAACAGAGATTCAAGGTGTGAAACGGAAAATTTCAGTTAGGAAACTGTCAGCTATGCAACTTAAAAAGGCTAAAAACAAAGGATGTACCTTATATGCAGTAAAGATATCTGAATTTGCAGAAGAAGATGGTGATTCCATGAAACAATACCCACTGTTGCAAAGTTTCAAGGATGTATTTCTCGGAGGAATTACCAGGTTTACCACCCAAAAGGGAATTTGACTTCACCATTGAAATCAAACCAGGGACAGAACCTATTTCTAAAGCACCTTATCGGATGACTACTACAGAGTTAGTCGAGCTTAAGGCACAATTGCAAGAAATTTTGTCTAAGGGTTTGATTAGACCAAGTGTTTCACCTTGGGGAGCGCCAGTAATATTTGTGAAGAAGAAAGATGGAACACTTAGACTGTGTATTGATTATCGGATGTTAAACAAAGCAACAATTAAGAATAGATACCCACTTCCAAGAATTGATGATCTATTTGATCAGATGCGTGGAGCATCATTTTATTCCAAGATAGATCTTCGATCTGGGTACCATCAATTAAGAATTAAGGAAGAAGATATTCATAAAACAGCTTTCCGAACCAGGTACGGACATTATGAATTCACGGTTCTACCCTTTGGATTAACTAATGCACCCGCAGCTTTTATGAACTTAATGAATAATATATTTCAAGAATATTTGGACAAGTTTGTGCTTGTATTCTTAGACGATATTCTCATTTATTCCAAAAGTGTTGAAGAGCACAATGAGCATTTGAAGATAGTTTTGGAAATTTTGAGAAAAAGAAAGTTATACGGTAAGTTATCCAAATGTTCTTTCTTTGATACTGAAGTTCACTATTTGGGTCATGTCATTAGTAAAGAAGGAATTGCAGTAGATCCTTCAAAAATAGTGGCAATAACCAAGTGGCCTACACCAAAGAATGTACATGAAGTAAGAAGCTTCATGGGCCTTGCTAGTTATTATAGAAAATTTGTTAAGGATTTTTCTAAGGTGGCTGCACCGATAACTTCATTGCAGAAGAAGGATAAGAAATTTATTTGGAATGATAAGTGTGAAACTACTTTTAAAACTTTGAAAAGTCAGTTGACTTCAGCACCTATTTTAGCTGTACCGGACCCTAATGGGGACTTTAATGTTGTAACGGATGCTTCTGGGGAAGGCCTTGGAGGTGTTTTGTTACAAAATAATCATGTCATAGCATATGAAAGTAGAAAACTTAAGTTACATGAGCTGAATTATGCCCCTCATGATTTAGAGCTTGCTGCAATTGTTCATGCGCTTCAAGTTTGGAGACACTATTTACTTGGGAAACCTTTTGAGTTGAAAACTGATCATTTAGGGCTGAAATATATTTTCACTCAGCCTAATCTAAATGCAAGACAACGAAGGTGGTTAGAGTTTTTGTCTCAATATGATTTTGATATTAGCTACATCAAAGGAAAAGAGAATAGAGTAGCAGATGCTCTAAGTCGTAGGAAGCACATTTCTGCTCTTATAACATTAAGAACTCAGTTTAAAGATGAGGTAAAAAGTGCCTCAGAATCTGATATATACTTTCAGCAAGTAAAAGCAGCACTTGCTGCAGAACCAAAAGATGAAAGGTATAAAGGTTTTCATTTTGATAATGAAGGAATCTTACGTTATGAAAATAGAGTATACGTACCTTTGCTAAATGATTTGAGAAAGAAATTGTTAGTTGAATTTCATAATTCACCCTTTTTTGGACACCCGGGTATTACTAAAATGCTTGCTGATCTAAAACAGCAATACTTCTGGAAAGGAATGAAAAAGGATGTTATTGATTTTGTGACTCATTGTCTGGAATGTCAGCGGGTTAAGGCAGAACACATGCACCCTGCTGGTCTATTATATCCCCATAGCATACCGCAGTATAAATGGCAAGTAATAAGCATGGACTTTGTACAAGGGCTGCCTATGTCGAGAAATAAACATGATGTTATCTTGGTAGTTGTAGACAAACTAACAAAGGTAGCTCATTTCATCGCTAGAAATCTAAAGGATGATTCTCCAGTGTTAGCCAAAAGATTTGTGCATGAAATTTTCAGGTTACATGGAGTACCAGAATTGATTATATCTGACAGGGATCCTAGAATGACATCAAGATTTTGGCAAACGCTTAATACAGCTCTTGGAACTAAACTAAACTTCAGTTCTGCATATCATCCAGAAACGGATGGACAAACTGAGAGAGTAAATCAGGTGTTGGAAGATATGTTACGAATGTATTGCATGGATCAACAGTATAAATGGGAAGAGTATCTCCCATTAGTTGAGTTTGCATACAACAACACATATCACTCTTCTCTTAAAATGGTGCCTTTTGAGGCACTTTATGGAAGAAAGTGCAGAACCCCTGTTAGTTGGGATAGTATTGAGGATAGAGTGGTAATTGGACCAAGAAATCCTCACTGAAATGGAACAACAAGTTAAAATGATTCGTGAACGATTGAAAGAAGCAGCAGATAGGCAGAAGAGCTATGCTGACCTAAAGCGGGTTGATCGAAAGTTTGAACTTGGTGAAAAGGTTTTTCTTCGTGTTAAACCTAGAAAGAGTTCTATAACTTTTGGCAAGGCTGCCAAGTTGTCACCTCATTATGTGGGACCTTTCGAAATTGTCGAAATAATCAATCCTGTAGCTTACCGATTAGCATTACCACCTGCTTTGTCTCACATGCATGATGTTTTCCATATTTATTTGCTTAAGAAATATGTTTCAGACTTGTCACATGTTTTAAATTGGAATTCCTTGCAGGTCCAAGACCTAGGAATAATCATGGTTAAACCCACACGAGTGCTGGAAACTCACCAATTGCATTTGAGAAATCATGAAATACGGCAATGTAAGGTCCAGTGGGACCAGTTTAATGAAGAAAGTGCAACTTGGGAAAATCTAGAAGAGATGAAAATTGCTTTTCCCTTTCTTTTTGAACAGAATGGAATCTGTTGACAAAAAAATATATATAAAATTATTATGAATTTATCTTTTTCATGTCTTTATGTAAGCCAGCTTTGGGGCAAACATTATCAGGTTGAATAAATTGTGTCATGTTATTGATTTCTGGAATTATTCAAGTTGAAAATAGTAATTGGTTTTGTGAACCAATGAATTGATTGACCTAAAGGTAAATCAAAGGATGTAATCATCGGGACGATGAATCTTTTAGGAGGGAAGCATGTAACACCCCGAACTGTTGTTACTTTCTCCAGAGCATTCAAGTATTGATAAATGATTTCTTCTGTATAAGGACATGTTCCTTTGGTTTTGGGAAGTCATGCTTGATATGGATTGTATCCTCTTTGCTCTTGAAGATCTTTGACTGAGCCGGAATATGCTTGGACTCTTTTGTTTCTTTCATTCTTGCACTTGAGTTCAACCTGATTTCTGGATGAATAGTGGATTTATCCACCTTTATGACTCAGCCTTGGATCAGTTGCATTGATCCAAGGAATGTTTTAAGTTTATTCAGGATGAACAAAATTTATTGACCTTACAAAAGTTACAAGGTCTGATTGAGTTTTGAATGATCAATTCCAGAGTTTAACTCAGACTGATCATGATAAATGGAATGTGGTTCCAGATATCGTAACATCAGGAAAGCCTGGACCTTAAGCCAGGTAAGATGTTTATGTTTATTGATGCCAAATAGAATCCTTTACAGGAATGTTTTATCCAGTATGGACTCTAACACTGATTGGTCCTATTTTGGGACCTAGACTAGATTCGTTAAGGTTAATAGTCTTAACCTAAACTATAACCTATTGGTTAAAATAATTGCTAATCTAACCTAGCCCTAAACTATGAGCTTAATGCTCCTAAGGGTTAACTACACCTAGCGCTATGGAAGTGAGACTAATGTCTTACCCTATGATCTAACCTAAGTTTCTAACCTATCTTAACTAATGATAAGAAGGGAGGGAGACCTAAAGAAGGGTCGCGAGTCATGGGCGGTGGTTTCCATGGCATTTAAGAGGGGGATAAGGTTGAAGGACTTGGAATGCTGTCAGGTTTGGCGGAGGATAAAAACGGCTAGTAAAACTTGACGTGGCAAGCATTACCAAGGATGGGAATGTTTGTTTGTTTTCATGTGGCAATCACCAACTTTGGCGGTCGTGGCAATGGAAAATAGGCGGGAGGATGGAAGTAAATGCAATTAATGAACTTTGGTTCCCGAGCGCGGATTGCTTGGGAAGGCATGCAAGTGGAATATTGTTTGGTTGTTTGGCTTTCCATGCATTCCATTTTTCACTCTGCTTGAGCACTGGTTCTTCGAACCAGCCGTCTACTCTATGTTGCATGGAAAACTTTGAGAGTTTCTAGCTTCCTTCTCTGTCAGGGAAAGTATATAAGGCATGGAGGTAACAATTTATTGTTGTTTAATCTTTCGTGGAAGAAGAAGAGAAGGTGCGAGCACATTCAGTGGTCTTCTTCGAATTTTTAAGCGACACTATCAGGCATGATAGGCCCTAACTTTTAAAAATCTTGCTTTCCTTTAAATGCTTTCATTAGAACAACTCTGTTCAGATGATTTTTGGTACAGTTGGTTTGGCTGGTAGCAATGTATTGGGTTTCTCTTTTTTCTTGATGATTTGGGAATCTCTAGTTATAAGTAGACCCTTATGAAATCTACTTCTTTTATCTTCTCACCTTGCTGTGAATACTATATGGGTATCGTCTTCTGTAGACACGTTTTATGTCTCTTTGTTCGACTGAGGTAATGAGTTTCCAAACTATACCATGTTAGACGTTGTGCTTGATGATTTCATGTTTGAAGAATGGACACGGAAAGAATTGTTGTGTCTGATTTGGTTGGTTTATTGATTGTTGCTTAGTTGTATGAGCTCTTTTATTACTTGACAACTTCAGGTGAATATAAAGTTGGATTGTGATTGAAACTGTTAGTTCCTTCTATAAAGCTCGACTGGTTTAAGTCGCATGCGTAAGAAATATGTTGAATACTAAGCCTGTACCTTTGTTTGAATAGGGTCTGGATGTTTCTATGATTATGGGTTCTGTAAGTAATGAAATATTTGGTGTAGCTGTTTTCTTTACGATTTTTACTTGGATATTGGAACACAGTTGTGACCCAGTGAAAATTTACTTGATGAACTCTGATCCCTAACAATTTGTGGGTGATCTTAGGTCTGCATGAATGGAAATTAGTTTTTATATTAGAATATGAATGACAGTGTTGATGTTACCTATAGTGACCTTGAAATCTATCATTAGAATCCATCTATTAACACTGGAAGTGCTATTTGTTTGGTATCCTTGAACGCAATAACAAACTATCTAGTGTAATGGCTAGAAATAGGTAGTGTAACCTATTGGTAAGTAATGATAACAGTTACCCTAACTCGTAGTCTAAAATGATTCGAGTCCTGGGTGAAGGGTAGACTGTTTTATTTGGATCAGGATTGTGGACTGATTTTTGAACGTATATGTATTTCGTTTAAAACAACCTGTGGCTTTTGTTAATGTGCCATTGCAAGACCCTAGGGATCTAAGGGTGACCTTTTAAACAGTTCTACCAGATTGGAGCTAATGGTAAACTTGGGTGTTGATTTTCTTGCTTTCTCTTCTTCCCTAATTGAATTCAAGATTGATTGTATATGCATTACTCCTGGGAAGTTGGTACAGTCCTGAACTTGTTTGGAATGGAGATCTGAATGCCTCTGTTTCTTTCTCTTAGTTGTAAAGTATATGTTGATATAGGATTTTTGGAATACGAAAAGTATTCTCTCCCTTTCTGGATATTATGAGTGCTCCCTTCTTTTGTATCTCCATGAGATCTCTACGGTATGGGTATAAGATGAATAGTCTGTTAAATTATGGGGAGAGAGTGGTAAGTGCTGAGTCTTGACCGAAGTCTCCTTTCCTTATCTATAGTTATATTATTACCCTGTTTGAGTTATTCAGTTACCTACTTGTATAAAAGTAGTATTGTAGTAAAGTTTGTATACTTATCAATGTCATTGAAATAATGCAATGAGTATAAAGGAAATCCATCAGTTGAACTTGCTAGAGGCTATAATCTGTCTTTGCTTGAATTGTTAAATGCACATCTGTTGGATACACGTACTGGTAAGAATTCATTCTTGAATGGAGTAATTTTATTAGGATTGATACTGTCCTTGGTTTTCGGATGGATGGATATTTTAGATTCATTTTGTTTCTTCTTAGTCTCTAATATAAGATGAATCATCCGAAAAGATTAAAGTTGATATGGTAGTTATAATATGAAGTTATGTTATAAAGTCATGTATGGTAGAAGGATAATTAGTGTGATTCATGTTTATAGATTTGATGAAATGATTTCATTTAAACAGATTGTTTAATGGAAACAATTGGTGGAATGCAGTTGTTTTAAGAATTAGAGCTTATCATGCTCAGTTCACTGAACTGACCCGTGCTAGAAATTTTTGCAGATGGTCATCGTAAGTGGTAAAGGCACGCAGATCTGATATGATGCTCAGAATGTTTAATCTGATTTTTATGATGAATTACGACAGGATCTCTCTAATTGTACTATAGGAAGAAAGTTTCTCTTTTGTTGATGTTATTGTATTAAAATATGCCTTAGTGCATAAATTGTAATGGTATAGGTTGAGATTAAAAGAAATGGAGAAATGTTTTCTTACATGGCTATGTTCTTATTTGTTGAGTTGATCTTCTCGCGTCTGGATGAATAAGAGTGCATTTTTATTATTATACGCCATGGGATCTAAATGGATTCCCTAAGTAAGCCTTGTAAAAATTATGTGACTGATTACTCCATGTTTGCTAGTAATTCTTTTATATTATGAATATGGATAATTTGAAAATTAGTTCACTGCATTTCTATGGAAGTTGGGGTTGATTTATGCCCTAACAAGTAGCTATAACTCGATGAGCATTATACTAATCCTTAATAATGTTATAAGTCAAAGCAATGTAATGGATGGATTAAATTCACCATGTCTTATTTGCAATAAGTCTGATACATTCAGTCTTCAGGGTTGATATGAACCCTTACGGGTTAGTTATCTTCCTTATGAGAGAACTTAGGGCTATTGCCCTATTATGAGGAAATAAGATTTTTAGGGACCGATGGACACCTTGACGAGGTCACAAATCTTATTAAACTTCTCTCTGTGAAAATTGAACTTAATTACGTAAGGCAACTCAAAGGTGTGAAATTCTGGGTTGGGAAAAGACTACCCAGTTAGGAGGGCCTTTAATTCAAATTCAACTCAATATAAGTAACTTCTGTGAAGTTATGTAAATCTTTCTGAGGTAGTATTGTAGGATGTTGACACATGAAAACTACAAGGTTGTACCTTCGAGAAGATTAGGATCTTCTCGAGGATACAACAATGCAGGTGACTTATGGCAACACCCTTTTGCATTGATCGTTAAGATTTACACCTGAAACTTGAACAAGATTTTCCTTTGGGACTGGTTAGGACCATAGACATGTTACGAGGCAGCCCTTTCGGACTCAGGGTACCTTGACACACGGGTTAACAGTGGGTGACCCAGTATGTCAGCTTACCCCTAGTCTTCAAGAGCATCCTTATAACGTGTGTTATGATATTAACCCATTCCTAAGTGAAAACTTGGGACAGGGGAGACTGACAGAAGTCAGTATAAGACGTTCTATATAACATCAGAGTGGGGTGATGGACGTATTCCAGATTGATGAGTATGCCATCAAGGAATATGAGACATGAACAGTATGTTTCAAATCTTTGGCCAAAGTATCGCAAGTTGCTGATTGCGTTGTCCTATGTCACCTAGTCTAAGGGACGTGATGCCGATGAATGATGGTAACAATTATTCAGATAGGTTCCTTGGACAGAGCATTCTGAAATCCCAATTAGGGAAGAGAACCCAGATTAGGGAAGAGAACCGCAAGAGTGAAGTGTTCAGATGAAAATGCCAACTCTATTATACACATGAATAGATCGGTAGTTCACCGAGTCATGGAATGAATAGATCGGTGGTACACCGAGTCATTACAGCTGCATATGGTTATCTGTTATAAGAATGATTGTTATGATCTGTGAGTTCTAAATTATGTATTTAGAACTAGAAAGCACTTTTCAAAAAAAAAATCTTGTTCTAATGTTCTAAAATGAGGATGTTACATGTAACGAGATGTATATATTTCCTTTATGTAATTTCTTCATTTGAATGGATAATAAATGAACTTTTACAAATCAATACACTTAAATAATTCACTTAATCATAGAAATAAATTAAAATCAAATGTACCTTTTTTATACTCATTTGATGACTAAATGCTTGTAAAATTAAATTTTCCATGCTTCAAACCTGCAACATTGTTTGTAGCTTTAGAACCTCATGTCTGATACATGTTTCCCTTCCATCCTTCCTCACAACCTTGCAAGGGTCTTTTATGGTTGTTGCACAGTTCTAAAAAGGGTTTCAAATGGAAAGGCTATATCTATGAAGCATAACATTTTGTAATTATTCCTGAGTAGCAGTTTTTATCCAAATGTGACTTTCAGGACTATCCAAAACCAAAAAATAAAAATCTATATCCCTTTCTGATATGGCTTCCCCAAACATAGTCAAAATTCTAACTGAATAATCAGAGAAACTTAAAAGTTTTGAGTTAACCTTTTGCTTGGGGTGCAAGATAGTCAATAGGGCTTTGTAACGTCCCCATTTTAGTACATTAGAACAAGGAAATTTTTTTTTTTGATAGGTGCATCCTAGTTCTAAATACATAATTTAGAACTCTCAGATCATAAACAATCATTCTTATAACAGATAACCATATACAGCTGTGATGACTCGAAGTACCTCCGATCTATTCATTCCATGACTCGGTAATCTACCGATCTATTCATGAGTATCAAAGAGTTGGCGTTTTTATTTTAACACATCACTCTTGCGGTTCTCTTCCCTAATCTGGGATGTCAGAATGCTCTGTCCAAGGAACCTCTATGAATAATTGTTACCATTATTCATCGGCATCTCGTCCCTCAGACTAGGTGACATAGGACAACGCAATCAGCAACTTGCAATACTTTGGCCAAAGATTTGAAACATACTGCTTATGTCCTCGTATTCCTTGACGGCATACTCCTCAATCTAGGAATACGTCCTTCACCCCCATTCCTATGTTATGTAGAATGTCTTACACTGACTTTTGTCAGCCTCCCCTGTCCCAAGTTATTCACTCAGGAACGGATTAATAATACGACAACGTTATAAGGATGCTCTCGAGGACTAGGGATACGCTGACATACTGGGTCAACCCTAGTTAACCCTAGTGTGTCAAGATACCCCGAGTCTCCAGGGGCAGCCTTATAACATGACCACATTCCTAACCAGGTCCCAGAGTAAAACTTATTCGAGTTTAAGGTGTAAATCTTAATGATCAATGCAAAGGGTGTCGTCATAAGTCACCTACATTGTTGTATCTTCGAGAAGATCCTATTCTTCTCGAAGGTACAACCCTGCAGTTGACTTGTGCCATCAACCTTCAAATCTGCCTCGAAAAGATCTACTTAACTTTAAGGTGTTACTTACGTTGAGTTAAAAGTTATACTTTAAGACGCCCCTTTTTAGGGTAGTCTTTTCCCAACCCCTGGGTTCCTCACCTTAGAATTTCCTTTCTTATTAAGACCCATTATCACAAAGAGAATTTAATAGGATTTGAGGTCTCATCAAGGAGTTCATTGATACACAGTAATCTAAATCAATGAAATTGGGCAATATCCCTTAAGTCTTCTCATAAGGTTGCTAACCATACCCTTTTAGGTTTATATCAGTTCTCAAAACTGAAATTATATCTTACTTATTAGTATTAAGATATAGTGATTTAAAATAAAATTAAACGTTGTCTTGACTTAGATCAAGATTAGGGAGTAATAATTTATTCTTCCCGTTCAGCTTCCTGTTGAGGTTTATTTTAACATTAGCTTCTCGAAAGACAGTGATCTAAATTTCCAATTTAGCTTTAGATAGAACATAACAGAACTACTAAACATTTACAAGTATTCAGTTACATAATCTTTGCAAAGTTTACTTAGAGGAATCCCAAATGTCTCCAAGGTATACAATAATAAAAATGCTCTTAAAATCATTCGAACCGAAGAATTTCAATCCATCAAGATACGAATGCAAACACATAAGTAACAATTCCCTCATTTCATTCATTTCTAAGCTAATCAAATACAATTTATGCATTCAGCATATTTGATACAATACTCAACAGCAAAAGAACATCTTTCTTCAAGTAGTACATTTAGAGAATCAAGTTGGAATTCATCATAAAACCAAATTAAACAATTTGAACATCATATCAGATCTACATGCCTTTACCACTTACGGCAACCATCTGCAAAAATTGTCAACATGGGTCAGTTCGGTGAACTGAGCATGATAAGCACTAATTCTTAAAACAATTGCAATCCACCAATTGTTCTCATTAAACAACCCTGTTTAAATGAAATCATTTCTTCAAATTCCAAACATAAATCAAGATATTCATCGTCTTATATTTCTAACATGACCTTTAACGCATGACTCGTATTATAGATGTCAATTAATCCTTAATGCCTTTCAGATAATTCATCTTATATGTTAGAGACTAAGAACAAATGAATACAACCATTCTAAGACATCAATACTCCTACAAGAATATTTCTAACAATTACTCAAAGGCAGTTTAAACATTCAACAAGCTCAACTGACTTAATTCTTTTATAATCATAACACATTTCAATGGTATTGACAAGTATACCCTATTTATACAGCAACACAACATTTTATACCGGTCCTCTCCATACAATACCACGGTCTATTCTTGTTTTTCCCTTACCGTAGAGATCACATAAGGGTTCAAGAAGAAAGCAACACAAAGGTTTCCTGACTAGGAGAGAGAGTATTTTCTTATTCCACTTATTATACATCAACATATAATTTACAGTATAGGAGAAGGAAACAGAGTCAATCAGATTCCCATATCAATCATGTTCTGGACTGTACCGACTCCTCTAAGAATAATGCAATTACTTTTACGCATGTGATTAAACATTCGAGATCACAAGAAGAAACTACAGTTTCCATCTAAATTCAATAATAAAAATCACCTGAAGCTATTAAGCAATACAAGAGCTCTCGCGACAAGCAATAGTAAATAATCCAACCATAACAGACTCAACAAATCATTTTTCATATCATTTATCAACATGAAAATACCCAACGCCATCATCTAACTTGGCACAGCTAGGAGCTCTTTATCACAGTCAAACCACGAGACTAGATAACACTTATAAACAAATGACGTTCCATATGCAAATACAGTCGACATTCACACTGAGTCTGAAACACAAACATGCACAGACTTCATTCAACTAAATCAAATCCCTACGATTATACAGCAAGGACTTATATTAGAAGCCGCATCCATTACATAAGCTCATCCAAGTTTTAACCTATATAGAGCCATCCTGCAAACACATCAGGACTTCACAAGAAGCCGAGTTCACATGGAAATACTGCAAGGGCTCCAACGGAGTCGTATCCTCACAAGAACTCACAGCCTGAGTTAAGATCGAAGTCTAATTCATACGAAATACATTCAGGGTCTCAACTGAATCAATAGTCAACAGTTTTTACAAGAAAACTTCTACAAATCCCGATTACATGATACATATTAAGAATTCCACAGAATCTGATATCATTAAGTATTCACAACTGAGCTTATATAGAAGTCAAAACACTAGTTACATATCACGATATGCACTGTGTCAATAGCGACCGTACTTCACAATTGGGCAATCGTAGCCATATCTGACGCAACAGTATTCGTAACTAAGCAATAGTATTCACATCCAAGGCTTTGATTGAATTCAAATTCATACAACAACAGTTTCAGGACTCCAACAGACTCAAAACCAATGAGTTTCGATAACAAGCTCCGCAGAATTCATATGACATACTACCCGATTTCAAGAATTCCAACAGTATCCACAGCAGAAACTTCTACAAAAGTTAAAAACATAAATTACGTTTCAAGGACTTCAAAAGGAGTCAATAGCCATATAGTATTCTCAACTAAACTTCTACAGAAGTCGTAACATACTATCCATTTCACAAATTCCAACAATATCAATGCTAAAAAGTATTCACTGAAAAACTTCAACGGAAGTCGTAACATACCAAACATTGCAAAGACTCTCACTGAGTCATTTTCGTATTTAATCCTTGCTACTTTCAACATATTCTAACCAAAATCGCAAACTCAGTAAGGACCTCGACAATAGTCGCATTCAAGTAGTATAATCACTGCAAGCATTCCAAACAGAAGAAACTTCAAGAATTCACAGGAAGATTCCAAACAAAAGAAACTTTAAGAATTCACAGTAGGATTCAACAGGATTAAATCAAGAGTAAAAGCATAGCCGGGTCTGTCAATCGAAAATGAATCCAAAAGGAAGAATAAATACAGTAACCATTCCAACAAAGTCTTCGAATAACATCAAGTATTCCTAATTCCACAGGAAAAGAAGAACCAAAACATTGCTTCAAACCAACTGTACTAAAATCACCTGAACAGAGTTGTTTTAATGAAAGCATTTGAGAGTAAAGCAATATTTTTAAAAGTCAGGGCCTATCATGCCTAGTAATGTCGCTTTAAAAATCCGAAGAAGACCTCTGAATGTGCTCGCGCCTTCTCCTCTTCTTCCACGATAGATTAAGCAACAATAATTTGTTACCCTCATGCCTTATAAACTTTTCCCCGACAGAGAAAAGAGCTAGTATATTCTCATAGTTGCCATGTAACACAAAGTAGACTGGTTCGAAGAACCAGTGATCAAACAGAGAGAAAATCGGAGCATATGGAAAACCAAACAACCAACTAGTTTTCCATTTTGCATGCCTTCTCGAAGAAATCCGTGCGATCGGGAACCGAAGTTCATCAATGACATTAACTCCAAGATTCCCTCGCCTATTTTCCATTGCCACCGACCGCTAAAGTTGGTGATTGACAAATGAAAACAAACAGACCATTCCCAAATTTGGCGACTCTGCCACGTCAGGTCACAATAGCCGTTTGCAATCTTTGCCAAATCCCTTGTCCTTCATGCTTATCCACCTCATTTAATGCCATGGAAACCACCGCCCATGGCTCGCACCCCTTCATAGGTCCCCCTTCATCCATTATCATAAGTTAGGTTAGAAACATAGGTTAGATCTTATGGTAAGACATTAGTCTTACTTCCATAGAGCTAGGTAGCTAACCTTAGGAGCATTAAACCTATAGTTTAGGGCTAGGTTAGATTAGCAATAATTCAACCCATAGGTTATAGTTTAGGTTAAGGTTATTAACCTTAACGAAATCCATTCTAGGTCTCACAAGTAGGATCGATCAGTATTATAACCAAACAGGGTATACACATTCCCTGAATATGGATTCTAATCTGACATTGATAAATAAGCTTGCTGATATACACCAGGAATTTATTACCTGGCTTAAGGTCTAGGCCTTCCTGATATTACGATATCGGGAACCAATTCATTTAACACGATCAACCTAAGTTAGAACTCCGGAATTCCTTATTCAACACATTCAGACCTTGCAACTTTCGTAAGGTCTATAATTTTTGTTCATCCAGAATAAACTTAAAACATCTCTTGGATCAATGCAATTGATCCAAGGCTGAGTCATAAAGACGGATAAATCCACAATTCCTATCCCGAAATCAAATTGAACTCAGGTGCTAAAAATGAAAGAAATAAAATATTCCAAGCATATCCTGACTCATTCAAAGATCTTCAGGAGCAAAGAAGATACAATCCATATCAAGCATGACTTCACAATCAAAGGAACACATCCTTATACAGAAGAAATCATATATCAACACTTGAATGCTCAGGAGGAAGTAACAATAGTTCAGGGTGTTACAGGCTTTCTTCTCAGAACCTCTTTGTACTTACAGTTGGTTTCCTTCTAGCACCATCACCTAGCACACCAACATCCTTCGTCTCTTTCTCATCCTTACATTATTCTTCTTATGTTTTGGGAGGAGAGGTCTCACTCTCCTACATGGTGCCAACAATATGCTTTCACTTAGTTGCATATGAGAGTTTAACTTGATTTTCAATATAATTTCCATTCACTAATTTAGGCTTAAGGTTTTATTTATACCCCTCTACGTACCCACATTTCCAATAGCCAAATACATATAATTAATGATGATATCATTTGATATCATAGTCACAATGTAGGCCAACTTACTTGGGGTAGATCATAAATTTTTACGGAGTGTATGTTAATCATAATAAATTTTTTCCACATCAAATTGAGGCCTCCACGCATCTGAGAATCTATCCACTGAAGCTTGAAAATATCACACTTCAAATGTGTATGGGAGCTTACACTAAGGGATCCATTGACCATTCTTCAGGAAAAACCTTCCAATGCAGTAGTGCTGGGAAAAGTACAGATTTTACCTCCTCATCACACCATTACAGTCAAATATTTTGGTATGCACCACTCATGTTCAAAGCCTTCACACATTCCCCTATACCACATCTCAATCCTAGTTTTATAGGAATTGCTCGTGGATCCATCATATGTATATTTCTCAAACATTTCATCCAAACACTTATTTTCTGGTGGGTAGTGCCACATCTTGTCTTTGGGGCCATCTAGTACCCCAATCTCTGCAACCACAATTGACAAAAGTATTGTTAGTGTGAAATCACAGCACCCCCAAATGAGTTAATGGATCTACTTTTCTAAGGCATGGTCATTTGGTGGGATTTTCATAGCATTAGATCATTCTCTAAGCTGTGGGACTTTGTAAATGGGAATGATCTTCCAGAGAAGGTTGGTTCCTCTTCCTAATCCTAGCCACTAAACTACTTATAAGGAAGCAAATGTGACTATCTACTCCTAATCTAACAATTTCCAAGGGACCAGGGAGAGAGAGAGAGCATGAAAATAAAGAAATCCTACACTACAGAGGTGATAGCACTGAGAAATGGGAACTGCTGATCACAAACCCAAACTGCCTGAAATGGAGAGAGGTGAGTAATGGAGAGGATGGACAAGATGCATCACAGACCAAGGATAAAGTACATACATAGAACACCATTTTAAACCACTTAAACACAGCTCCTAAAACCTACAATGGACATCAGAGATATGCATAGTATACCCTACAATGGTGAGAGGTGAAAGAAGAGACAACAAAATGAGCAAAGGATGGAAAAAATGCATCACGAAACAAATTTTATTGGTCCAGGAGTTCACACAGTACACCATTAATGGGCAAGAGGCAAGAAAATGCCATTACAAAGCTAAGGGAGGAGGCGTATACTCCACATTCGACCCTGGAGAAGAAAGAGAGAGGGGGGCAAGTTAAGGAGAATGAATAACAACTTTTACAATGAATCCTACCCCTGTATTTATAGATTTGATCGGAGAGAAGAAAGAGAGAGAGAAGCGGGAACAAACAGGTTGCATCTCAACCAGCGCTGCTTAATTCCTCTGATGAAATCTTCCTCCCAAATATCATCTTTACTACATGTCAATCCCTCGGTTTTATGCACTTTGAAGGAAGAGGAAACAGTGGCATAAACATATCGAATCCGATCAGGTTGTTGATACAGATGGATCCTACATTGAATGCCTGAAGATTTTTCCTCCAGTTTCCTTTACCTGAACCTCCTCAAAATTAAATTCTTAGACCTCCATGGCATAGGTGAGGCTGAGATCTTTCCAACGACATCATATTTGCAATATTTTGAGCCTTGAGTCGAAAGATATGCCTCTTCAAAGTTTTTCTCGAGATCCATACGAATGGACGTGGGAAAATAGTTTGAGAAATGGGCCCCCCTTTTAAGATGGGACACCTGACAGCCAGATTAGAGAAAAAATTGGGTTTACAGATCCATAATTTACCTTTTCCCCTTTGATCGTGAAATGCAAAACTTTCAGAAAACCTTCCCATGGCCCCACTTTCTCTAGGACACACGTTAGTCTGGCACTTTGTTTGGAAAAGCATTTTCCCTATATTTACCTCCATTGAATCAATGCCATGAAGACACATGGAAGCCTGCGGTAGGCTTGTTTGATTGCATTGACTCATTTTCCCCTACCTCATTTTCACCTTTGGAGGAGCTCCATTAGAACATGTGGTTCCTTCTATTGAGCTCTTCCATACTTAGTTGATTCTGGGATTCTTTCCTAAACAGTTTTGAGCACCGTTAGGAACAACTTGGATCCCTCTGTTGGATTTTCAATCCTTTCTTGCTCCTAGACCTCTCTTGCGGCACTGCCCCTTTTCTCTGACCCTGATGGCTTCCATTGTTGAGTCATTTTCCTCTACCCGTTAAATAGATTTAGTACATGGAAATGGCTCAGAAGACATTGTTTCATTCTATTTCCAAACTCCTGCAGGGTTGAATTTGACTTTCTCGGGCCCATCTATTTTCACTGTTACCTAGTCATCCTGGAATGTCGAGCTCGTGGGTGTGAATCATTTCCCTCATAATTTTTTCTCCATGTGTGGGAGTTTTTTCTGACCAAATTTATCTAGGGGGGGGTCGGGGGGGCAAATTTGGGATAACAATTTAGACGACTCACGGGGACATCTATCTGCTAGATGAAGAAGACCAGTGGCCTTGAAGCATTCATTGGGCATGGAGTCTAACTGATAAACATGAAACTTGATCTAAACTCTTGAAGATTCTGACCTCTGAGCCTCTTGGAAACCCTCTGAAACTTGAATTTGGACTTCACCAAAAGCCAATTGAAATGCATTTTGCAAGAGCAAAAACAATAGCCACACACAAAACTATGTACATAACTTAAAAATCATACATGCTCCAAATGGAACATGCAAAGTGTGCAAAATCACTTCTTCTACTGAGAAACAAAGTCTACTCCTACTCCTACGCTAACCAAGAGAGAAAGGGAACTGCTAAAAAAAACCTCCTAGTACAGGAAGGGAGAAGTAGCTTCCCTTTCTCAAGAGGGGCAGCCATTAAAATGATTTGACACTGAACATGGATAGCTTCCTGTGTGAGTGAAAAACTGACAATACCACGATCGGTCCTCCACCCAAATCATCAAGGTATCAACTGTTAATGGAAAAACCAATACCCTCCTTAAGATGACTCTGCATCGTACTTCTGAAGAGGTGTTGCATGATGACCCTTGGTACTTTGTATGCTCATTCTCATAGCCCTGAAGAAGGCATGACTGGTTTTGGTCTTCTCCTTTGGCTCTCAATGAATCCAAGTACCTGATTGGGCACGATCTGATCCTTTGGAGTGTGCCCATTTCTCTGAAATTCAGCTCCAAAAATGGAGTACTTCATGTGGACCTGCTTGGATGGATGGTTTGGGATGGGATGATGACATCTTCATTCTTTTTATCTTCTGTCCTCTGGTGAAGAACATGGGAGAGTACATGATCCTCCAATCTTGGTTCCAAAGGGTTGTTATGAAGTGCAGGATGTTGTATCCTTGAATGTTCTCCTCCATGGCAGTAGGCTCATGATGCTTGGGACTGTCTCACCATGATGGATCTCTTCCTCAAACATGAATGTTGAAATCTCCAACTGGGTTCTTCTCCATCCAGAGATTGAAGGGGATCCAAGGTCAGAGGAGGTAATCTTCCTCCTTGTTGTCCTGCTGTAGCCTGCTCAACCTCCTTCATGGTGTCCCTCTTGATCTATAATTGACTCACCATGGTTCCCTTCATCCTTAAACATGGATATTTGAAAGCTCAAACTCTTCCTCAACATCAGAGACCTTAAAGGGGATGAAGTGGGAGGAATAACTTAAGGTTCTTCAATGATGGCCTACTCTGCACTTGAGAGGCCTGTGAACAGTGATATGGTCCTCCTCCACAGCCGAAATGTACTCCTCTTCATTTTGGATTAGGACTGATTATTCCTCCTCTCTTCCTTGCTCTGCTTGTACTGTAAAATAGAGCCTCATCCACCACTTGTGGCTTGAATCTTGAGCCTCCTCCATAGGCTTAAGCAACAAGGGGGACCTTTGAAAACGCCAAATTTAGCAGCCCAACTCTTTAGATTTTCTATCATTTCCTTCTTTGTTGGGTTCCTCTGTCTTGATGTTCTCCTTGGCTGGTTTCTTGGAGTTTCTTCCCAACATGGACTTGGGAAGGAAAGAGGAGTGGCATGGGTGGGGTTCAAGGATCTTTATTTTTGTTCTTGGTGGGAAGGGATGTGTAAATTCTGTTTGATTTAAGGGGATGACTATTTAGAAGGGAAAATGATAGAAGAACTGAGATGAGGATGGAAGACTAGGGGATGGAGGGATGGATTTCAACACTTGGGGCAGCGTAAATGTTGGGCTTAAAACCTTGGTACTGTTGTAATGATAAAGCTTGAGAGAGAGAAAAATGAAAGACAAGGGGCTGTTGAATGAATTACCCATTGAACAAGGTTGATCCCAGACTTTGCTCATATGCTTCTATCCCCTCATTCCACTACACAAGTTGGGGCAGCACTTCCAAGCATGAAGTCCAGCTTCTCCTGAGGGCTATAATGTCTTGGAAAAGGGCCTTCCCATGGACAAGGTTCCCTGCATAACCAATATCTGAAATGCCTTCATTTGAGTTGTTATGCCCCCTTGATTGAACCATGCCAGCCTCTATTTTTTGAATCTTCTCCAGCATAAACTAGCATCCTCTACATAACTATCACCATCATATGTGCATCCCCTTGTCCTTGGTAAGCTTCATAGTCAAACTGGTTTTGACACTACCCATATGGGTAAGCATAATGATACTGGATCTGATTATAATGTTGATCTGGAGGAGTTGGGAAATACATTGGAGGTGGATTGTATTGCTGTAAGTGTGAGTTCCATGAAGGGAATGAAGTCATGATTTCATAACCTCATGGAATGTGAGAAAATGAAAGAGATGGAAGAAGAAAATGGATGAAATGACTGGAAATGGATGGAAAAGGTCTGCAACTCAGAGAATGTGTTTTTGACTAGATGGAGTCGCTAGATGTGCTTGAAAGTGCCTCCAAAGGCTAAAACCTTCACCAAGAGCACATCAAACCTAATGAAGTGAAGTGGTAAGGTGCTTCAGACCTATCCCACCAAGCATGCCAAAACTGTTAGTGTGAAATCATAACACCCCCAAATGAGTTATGGATCTACTTTTCTAAGGCAGAGTCATTTGGTTTGATTTGCATAACATTGGACCATTCCCCAAGCTATTGGACTTGCAAATGGGAATGATCCTCCAAGGAAGGCTAGTTCCTCTTCCTAATCATATGACTAAACTACTTCTAAGGAATGAAATGTGACTATATAATCCTAATATAACAATTCCAAAGGACCAAGGAGAGAGGGAGAGCATGAAAATAAATAAATCCTACACTACAGAGGTGATAGCACTGAGAAAATGGAATTGCTGATCACAAACAAAACTACCTGAAATGGAGAAAGGTGAGCAATGGAGAGGTGGACAGATGCATCACATACCAAGGATAAAGTTCACAAAGAACACCATTTCAAACCCCTTAAACACAGATCCCAAAACTTGCAATGGACATCAAAGATATGCATAGTATACCCTGCAATGGTGAGAGGTGAGAAGAGGTAACAAAATGAGAAAATTATGGACAAAACGCATCACGAAATAGATTTTATTGCTCTAGGAGTTCACACAGTACACCATTAATGGGAAAGAGGTGAGAAAATTCCATTACAAAGCTAAGGGAGGAGGCTTAAACTCCACATTCGACCCTGGAGAAGAAACAGGGAGGGGGGCAAGGAAGAAGAATGAACAACCCTTCATAATGAATCCCGCCCTTGTATTTATAGATTTGATTGGAGAGAAGAAAGAGAGAGGGAAGTGGGAAAAGTGGGTTGAAGCTTAACCACTATTGTTAATGCTTCTGATAAAATATTTACCAAATCCTTCTTTACTACATGATTCCTTGATTTGGTGCCTTGAATGAAGAGGAAACAACGAACATAGATCAAATCTAATCTGGTTGTTGAGATAGATGGATCCTACATTGAAGGTCCGAAGATGTTTCCTCCTTTTTCCTTTACCTAACCTTATCAAATTATATTCTCAGACCTCTATGTCGTAGGTGAGGTCGATATATTTCCAATGACATCATATTTGTAATATTTCAAGCCTTGAGTCGAAAGATATGCCCCCTTTGAAGTTTGTATTGAGATCTGTATGAATGGATGGGCAGGAAAACAACTCGAAAAACTGAGTCCCCCATTTGAGATGAGACACGTGGCAGCCATATTAGAGAAAAAATTGGGTTTGTGGGTCTGTAATTTACCTTTTTCCCTCTGAACGAAAGGCAAATTTTGCAAAATTCCTTCCGACTCCCTGCTTTCCTCTGGGACACGCGTCAGTTTGGCACTCGTTTGAAAACCTTTTCTCTATTTGCCCCTTGAAGCTTTTCCATTAAGACACTTGGAAACCTTCATAGGCCTGGCTCATGCATTGACCATTTTCCCCTACCTCCATTTCATCCTGAGACACGTGGAGATGCGGCGCTTGTTTGAGCTTCTCTTTTTTGGATTCACCTTTAGAGGAGCACCGTTAGGACACGTGGTTCCCTCTACTAGTTCTTCCATACTTAGTTGATTATGGATTCTTTCCTGAATGATTTTGAGCCCGAGGGCTTCGAATCTTCATCGTTTCTTCCCCTTCTTTCTCCTGGATTCTCTGCGACATTGCTCCTTTGTTTCCGACCCTGCTATTTCATTTCCAAGCCCATATGTAACCTGTTTGTCATCCTAGAATGTGATCTCGCGGGTCTGAGTCGTTTCCTTCATAATTTCCTTATGTACAAGAGTTTTCTTGACCAAATTTATCAGGGGGGGGGGTGAAATTTGGATAACAAGTATCACACCCCATATAATCTTATCTCCCTTGTGTGCCTCCTCAATAATGCTTTCTGTTATGAATGCATCAAGGTTATTAACAATACCTTTATCCATCTTCTTCGCAATATGGATCCATTTATTATTCACCTTGCCCTACCTCTCTTAGCCATTGAACTTTGTTAAAAGGTGTGCTGCAATGTTAACAACAGGATCAGTTACCTTGGATATGTGCATTGTGCACCCTTATATTTGGTAAGCCATCTCCACAGCAGTGGATTCCACACCTTCTTCATCATCTAAGTCACTAGAAATTTTAGTTCCTAAACTCCTTAGTCATGTAAGATTCCCAATTAAAGGCACGATGATAGCCACTCGCCTCCCTGCAAAGTAGAAAAATTCCTCAAACTCTGGACATCAACTTCAGATAAAGCCTTTCTAGTTTTTCGAAGTATGGTAACTCATAAATCTGCAAGACTCCATCTTTCTCCAAATTCATTTTTCCTTCTTCATTGTAGATGGGTTTATAATATTCAGTGCGCAAGTTAGTATTTTTCACCAACTCCTTCTCAATTTGATCCTTCTTTTCAATGGTGAGGTGGTTTTATTCGCTCACCTTACTCTTACAAACATTGATCTAGAGACCATTTGAGACATCAGGAGTTCCCTATATCTCTGTAAACCATGAAAAAGTGATACATAATTTAGTGAGATTTATGTCGGTACCTAGAACATGGGAATAAAACTTTGTATGCTAAAGATACAGTTGGTTAAATCTTGGTCAATATTAAGACCCAATAGGGGTAACTAGCCAATGTGGCAGTGACACCTGGCGGAAGCGGAGTGAATTCGAAGAATCAAATGAAAAATATTTTTTTGCAGCACTAGTCTTTGACACTCATATTTGGATGCCATATCAACATATTGCCAACATGGTGGGTCCTCAAGCCACCATGTGGCCTGCCACCATGATGATCGTGCTACTATACCGAGCCAGCTCAATTTTCTATTAGCTATCTCATGTGAGTTATACATAGCTTGGAAAGATAAAAAATTATCTCCATGTTTTATTTCTACGCTATATTGGAGACTGAGATCATTATTATTATTGGGAGAGTTTTTAATTACATGTCTTGGGGAGATTTATACTCCACTCGCCCAAGTGATTTCATTGGCATTGGCTTTCATACCTATGTGGAAGTCCACATTATTCTCATACCACATTTAACATGACACTCCAGCAAATCAGCACGATAGGAGTTATCAACTTGGTAGGATTTTATTAACTCCACTGCCAATGTTAATAGGTGGCAAACACACATGGAGGTGGGCCAAATCCCAAGTAGTTTGCGGACCGATGCATGCAGATCGGGTAATCCTATATTAAGGCTAGTGTAGGTTTGAAGGCACACGTACAAGGGTTAAATTTGACAACCATTTATACTTTTTCACAATTTTAACAATAAAATACATGGAAATATTTGAAATAACCATCACACACTACTTGCATATTTTAAGTATGGTCGTCATTTTTAATATAAAAACTATACAAATATAATTTTAAAATAGTTAAATATATATAGAATGATCTTGAATATATTTTATTAAGAGTATATAAATAACACTTTATTATATTTTTGAAAGGTAATATTTGGAAATGGTCGTCACCTAAAAATTGTCTGACATGCATATGTGGCTATCAAATTGAACACCTGTTGGCCACGTATGTATGATTTTAATATCCACCAGCCGAACCATATTACATAGAGGCCCATGTGTAAAAATTGGGGGTGTTTAACCAAAGGTGGACCAGTCAAGTACAAGCTATGTTTTGGCATTCAAATGCAAGGTGACAATTATAAATATAAAATGGTGCATATATTAAATGCCACAGTTATGTGGCATGTGGTCGTAATAAATTAAAATGCTTAAAATGGTAAAGGGGTTGGTGGGGAGAATCAAACCCCCATTGCCCAATTTAATAACCATTATGCCTCACCACCAAACCACTTTTGCTTGATAGCTATGTAAAGGAGTTCATGGCATTTGATCAAGAATTTTTTCCTCTATAGGGCCATTGGCCATAAAAGGTAGATTTCATATATCACTATTTTTGAAAGAGTTAGATGCATTTTCAGCTCTTGCTATAGAAAGGGAAAATGTTCATAGTTTCCCCATGCTCCTTGTGATATATTTAGCTTCCTAATTTAGAGGCATTTCGATATTGTTTTAATCTAAAGAAGTCATATATATGTTTGGTTTCCATCCAGAGACTTCATCGAGTGTGCCTCTCATCCAAGGATGATTATTGAAGACATATAATTTTGTGATGGTAATTATCAATAGATCTTCTACTTCTCAACAAACTTGTAGTAGCTTGTTTTCATATTTCCAATTTAGAGTAATCTAGTGGATCTTGATCACTTTTATTTACTTGGTTAAAATTCATGTGTAATCAGCTAGGTATGTGATCATAAAGGGAAGAATCACTATACCAATATCACAAGGGTGGAATCCCTATACAACTATCACAAGAGCAGGATCCATATACCAATATCATTGGGTGAAATCCTATTATAAACTATCATATGGGTACTCATATAGATACATTCCCTGGTATTTACATTTAGACTCATCTCTTCATTATATTTTTTACTAGTTTACAAATCAGAAGTGTAATAAATTGGTTCATGTTAACCTGGAGATGTAGGCATTTCCAGACTCCTTTATTAATGTTCTTTGCAGTGTGGGTGTGATCTATTTACATTGCATTCTTATTTGAAGTTGATAATATATGTGGAGTATAAAATATTGCAGTTCCTATAGGGGTCCATGAAAATTAGAAATATTCACCCCCTTTTTACAAATCAAGTTGGTATCAGAGCTGGTAAATATTTCTAGGAGACCTACTAATCTCCAAGAAGGTTGGTATCTCAGTAGGATGTTTTGACAATGTTGGCATCATCTTGTGCTTTTGGAGTCTATATCTGTGAGATACAATAAGGGAAAATTTTATCATACTAAGTATTTATCTCACATTTATATTTGGATTACTGCATTATATCTCCTAATCAGATTTATAGTGCATGTTATAGCCTGGATACATGATATAACTGTTGATCAAGAATTTTGCGCTTGTTACCTGTCCAAGTTAATGTACCAAACTAAACACAAAAACCTTGAAAAACTCAAATGAAATTGATACCTGATGGACAAGATCCGAAGATGTAGATGGATAAGGAAGCCGATGTAGATAAGACGGGCGCACACGAGCAATTCTGCACAGTAGATCCAAGTAACCTGCGAGACACCGATGCTTGACAGAAAAAGACCACGTTAAAAGATATTTAGGTGGACTGCCCGAGAAGCGGGTCCGGGAAGCGATAAGCTCCCTCGGTGGATGTCAGTCCACGTTTTCAATTAAGTAAAGAAGCATACATGATAAAAGATGTACGTACAGGACTAGATTTTCTGATCAAAGTAATAAATAGAATCTAAACAGCAGACAGAAAGCAACAGAAAACAGGGAACTGTGAAAACAAAGCTAGATTTGTGTTACCTGTGTCCTTTTACCTGTCTGCAGGATGATCGGCGTCGATTATGTAGAATCGGCGTCGACTGGTTCAGATCGGTGTCGACTGATATAGATCGGCGTCGATCCGAGACAAAGTACGAGAAGGTTTGGGAATCGAAAAACGAAGGCAAGATCGTCAACGTCTACTGGATCTGTAGAAGCCAGAGAGATACTGGCAAGGCTCCACCTGTGCTGGATGCAGGAACAGATTCACCAGAAAATCAATGGAGATGTGAGATGTTGATGTGGTAAGAGCAGAGTAACGGTGCTCCTCTCAGGGATTGATTTGGACAAGATTCACTCTCACTCGATAGATAATGTTCAAACTTGATGCTCAAAACTCTCTCGTTCTCTCTGTCTAATTCACTATCTATCTCACCGTCTAATTGTCTCTCTTACAATCTGTGTCTAACCAGAACTGAGTTCTGGGCTTCTATTTGTAATCGGCGCCGACCGATATTAAATCAGTGCCGTTCTGAAAAATCGGCGTCGACCGAGTACCGGTCGGCGCCGATCATGGAACAGACTCCCGAAATGGCCAAAAGGAGTGATTTCTGGAAAGATAAGAGTGATCCCTCCACCTCAAATACGGGAAATATCCTGTTGCTTGGTTTGGGAGGAGGAGAAATAGGGGGGATATATGGATAGAATAGATATGGGGTAGATAAGTGGTTAGGATACATGTAAAAAGGTGTAATTAAATAGTTAATATTTAATTACTCACGGGTAAAACATAATGGGGTGAATTAAACTTAGGATAGGTGTTTAAATCACAAATTGAATAATACCCCAAGGGGATAGTGGTGATATAAACGTGCCCCAGGTTACCTGAGAGAGAAAACGCACACGAGGGACACTAAATTGGATAACCAATTTTAGGTGTCTACATTTTGCCCCTTTTTGTCAAGTAACTTGCGATAAGCAAGGTTGTGAGACAAAAACAAGGAGGTGGAAGAAAGGAAGAAAAAGTGATGATGTGATCCCCCTCAAACTAGGGATGGGATGGGTGATAGAACAAACGATCCCAAGTTTGAAAAAGGTAGATGAAAACGTAGGAAGCCCCAGCTAGATGTCTGGAGTAGACCGGATCATTAATGACACACAAAAATAAATAAAGAGGCAGCAACCTAAGGAACTCACATTGGTAGGGCAGACTAGACGGTCTCCTCATGAGACGACGTTAGTACCTATAGACCCATGAGTGTAAGGAGGGCTGAAAAATAGTCAGCATCTAAAGAGAGACACATTGGTAGGGACAACCAGATGGTCTGCAAAGCAGACGACGTTAGTGCCTACAGACCCGTTAACTCTAAGCTGCCAAAAAAAGTGCGAGTGCCCCATGCAAAGGGAACAAACTCGAAATGGATGATAATATCAAAAAAGTATGCGCCAAAAGGTAACACTCAGGGCAGGATGACGACCAGATAGATAAGCCAAGCATCAACACCATGGCAAGAAGATTAGGAGATGGAAGTAAACGACGTGGAGAAGCGATACTGCAACCCATCGGCAAAAATGAGTATAAATCGGCGTCGATTTAGACAAATCAACGCCGACCGACAAAAATCACCACCGACCACAAAAATCGGCACCGACAGTGCCCAACACATATAAATATGCCAACGAAAAACGTGAACAATTTATTTACACCGTGACGATTGATTCAGAGAGAGTCAAAAATTGGATTTGAGCACCATGGAAGCCTCTGATAGATGAGGAGGACACGACCTGGGGTAAGTGTAATTATGATGGATATAGACATAGACCCGATAGATGATGAATAGATGTGATGGGATAGACATAGATGTAGAGGATATAAATAGATGTGATTTGATGTGATTGATATGTGGATTTAATTTGGATGAGAAAATAGATATAGATAGATGTAATGTTACTTGGATGGACAAGTGTTTAGATGATGTGATGGATAGGTGGGAGTTGATAGTTGGAATGGATTTGATATTTTTGAGATTTTAATTAAATTTTGATGAAAATAGATAGATAGACCCACATGTGTTTATAATAGAGGTGATGAGATGTGTTTTGGACAAAGTAGATCAGATGAAATTAGATAAATGATAGAGTTTTGATTAAATTAACATGTTAAATGTTAATTTAACTGGATGAAATAATTGGAAATACTCTCTGTGAGAGCCAAGGATGTAATGAAAATGACCTTGATTAGAAATAAAGGAAATACACCCAGATAAGAAGAAAAATGATAAGCTGGGCTCCCAACCGACCATAAATAGAATCTGGATAGGAAACCAAAAGATCATGCATACAAGGCCCTATATGAGGTTAAAATAAACCTGACACTAACTAGCCGCAAACCAGATTTAGGAGGGAAACGGAAGGAGCAGTAAGTAGGTATCTTGTCGAAATTTACAAGGGACAGAATACATGTTCATACTGGGAAAATAGGATTCTCCATATGATCGACAAAAGGTCTTATATCTCAGCTTCATGATTTCTGGCAGAAAAGCAAACTGATCAATGCGGGAAGTTTGCTAGATATGGAAAGACTGATCAATACGGGAAGTCTTTCAGTGATGCTAAAAAGTGTATAAACTGACTGAAAGGCTGATCAATGCAAGAAGCCTTGAGAATTCCTTTGAGAAACAGCCGTCCTTCAAGGGAGCGGTCTGTATTTTGAATTTTAATGATAGCCATCCTTCGAGGGCATGGTCTATATCTTTTGATTCATTTGATAATGTATGGATAGCTGTCCTTCAAGGGATCAGTCTATCTTTTTTGGATAGCATCCTTTTTTTTTTCTTTTTTTGTTTTTTTTTTTTGTTTGAAAAGCTTTTTGGAAGAAGCTGAGTTTAGACCTAGATAGATCAGATAGAGGGGAAGAAAACGTATAAAGAGCACGCACTCATGCCCCGAGTAGATCCAATTAAGATAAGCACTTGGGACAAATGAAGTGGTGATTAAGGTATTCCTACCATGAGGAGAAACATATCCAGAAGAAAAATGCTATGAGTAGAGCCGCGATACTCATATTTAAGGTAAAAAAGACAATAGGCGGAGAACCACATAGTTTCGAATCACCATGAAAGTATATGACTGGTTGTTAGATGGATGAAAGATCTGTCTTGCAACTAAATTTGTGTAAGATAGATTTTAACAGTAGAAGGGCCATAGATGCAAGGCATTAAGAGGTTCCACTTCAGGTATACCATCCATGGAAGATAGACGATAAGCCCCAGACCCATATTTATGAGTGATAACGTACGGACCCATCCAGTTGGGAGAAAACTTACCACGCTGACTCCTTTCGAGTGTAGTGACATTTTGGTTTTCTTTAAGAACAAGATCACCAATTTTGAAGTCACGGTGCTGCAAGTTCTTGTTATAAGCACGTTTGACATGCTCAAGATAGATTTGATGATGTTCAAGAGCGTTGAGATGCCGCTCATCTAATAATTCAAGTTGTGCTAGACGATTTTGACGATAGCCCTCATCAGAGACAAATTCTCTGAGAGAAACACGAAGAGATGGGATTTGGACTTCCAAAGGAAGAACAGCCTCAGACCCATAGACGAGAGAGAAGGGAGTAGCACCAGTAGGAGTACGAATGCTAGTCCGATAAGCCCATAGAGAAAAAGGGATATGTAAATGCCAATCCCTACCAGCTCGACTAGTTACCTTTGCGAGGATATTACGCAAAGTTTTATTGGAAGCTTCGGCCTGGCCATTAGCTTGAGGATAGTATGGAGAAGAAAAGCTGAGTTTGATATTGAAAGTGTCGCAGAGGTTCTGCAAATCAACGTTCTTGAAAGACTTACCGTTATCTGTGATGAGTTTGTGTGGAACACCAAAGCGACAAATGATGTGTTGATAGACAAAATCAACTATGGGTTTAGCTTTTGTTGAAGAAAGAGGGATAGCTTCCACCCACTTAGTAAAGTATTCAGTGGCAGTAATGATAGAATGATGACGCTGTGAAGAACGGGGATTGATGAGACCAATGAGATCAAGACCCCATTGCGAAAAAGGCCACAAATCCGCTGTAGGTTGTAAAGCTTGACTAGGGATATGTGTGAGATTGGAATGTTGTTGACACTTGACACATTTCTTAGTGTATTCACAACAATATCGATTAAGAGAAGGCCAATAATATCCCAAACGTAAGATGCGTTTAGCTACAGCCAAGCCACTAAAATGTCCACCACAGATACCGTCATGGACCTCCTGGATAGCTTTAGATGATTCAAGGGTTTTGAGGCACCGAAGCAAAATACCATCAAAGCCACGTTTGTAGAGGATCCCGCCTAGAATAGTATAGCGATTAGCGCGTAGGATAAAAGATCTTCTACCATTGGAAGTCAGATCTGGAGGAAGCACTAAATGAGATAGATAATCAACGATCTGTTGATACCACTCATCCTGAGTATTGGTTGTGACAGCATGGATTGAAGTTAGTTGCCTAAGATGAGATGGTTGATCTAATCGTTGCACAGCCACATAAAGTCGCGAGTCCTCGGTAAAAGGCGGGATAAGCGAGGCTAACGAAGCCATTGTATCTGTGAATCGATTCGCAGTACAAGGAATAGCTTGGATAGTGAATTTATCGAAAGATTGGAGTTGAACGAGAATGATATCATGATATTTTTGAAGGATATCATTCTTGCATTGATAGACACTTGTGACTTGATTAACGATGAGTTCAGAATCACCAAAGATGTCAATATGACGAGCACCGAGATTAATGGCATTTTGAAGACCCAAGACAAGAGCTTCATATTCAGCCATATTATTGGTGCACTCAAAGTTCAATTTGTGTGCGACTGGGATAGGCGTACCCCAAGGAGGAATCATCACGAAACCTGTACCTCCCCCTTGCTGGCATTTGGATCCATCAAAGAAGAGTTTTACTTTAAATGGAGACAGACCAAAATCAATTTGTTGGATATATTCATCGGGGAATTGAGCAAGGGGGACTTGAGTGTCCGGAAGAGGAGCATCAGCTAATTGATCTGCAATGACCTGACCCTTGATAGACTTTTGCGGGATAAACTCGAGATCAAATTATGTCATAAGCATGAGCCAACGAGTGATACGATCATTGTGATAAGGCTTCGCATGAATTGTCTTGAGTGGATTGACACTTGTGACAATGTAAGTTTTGTGATTAAGGAGGTAATGACGAAGCTTAGAAGTTGCGAAGAAGAGAGCACAACACAGCTTTTCAGCTTCAGAATAACGTGTTTCATACTCATGGAGGGTGCGACTGATGTAATAGACAGCTTGTTCTTTACCGCAAGCGTCCCGATGCGAGATCATGGCTCCCAGAGCATGGTCAGTCACAGAGATATAAAGATAGAAAGGCTCCCCCTCGCGTGGAGGTGTAAGCACAGGTGGAGAAAGAAGATAAGATTTGAGATCATCAAAGGCCTTTTGGCAATGCTCATCCCATTCAAAATGAACATTCTTACGGAGGAGATGATGAAAAGGTTGACAACGGTCCGACAATTGTGAGATAAAATGACGCACTGATTGAAGACGTCCTTGGAGACTGCGGAGTTGCTTTAAGTTAGAAGGGGGAGGCATCTCAAGGATAGCTTTTATTTTTGCAGGGTCTACTTCAATACCCCTAATGGAAATGATAAAACCTAAAAGTTTACCAGTGAGAACGCCAAACACGCACTTAGATGGATTTAGACGAAGACAAAAGTGAATAAGCCTCTCAAAGAGAGGTGCAAGAATGAAAAGATGATCCTGATGACGTTTGGATTTACCGAGGAGATCGTCGACGTAATCTTCCACAGTTTTGTGTAAGAGATCATGGAAGATGTAGGTCATTGCTCGCTGATAGGTTGCTCCTGCGTTCTTAAGACCGAAAGGCATGACACGATAACAAAAGGTCCCCCAAGGAGTTATGAAAGAAGTCTTATGTTGGTCTTCTGGTGCGATGAGAATTTGATTATACCCAGAGAAACCATCCATAAGAGAAAGCATCTCATGACCCGCAGTTAAATCCATGAGTTGGTCGATATTAGGTAGAGGAAAATCATCTTTTGGACAAGCAAGATTAAGATCCCAGAAGTCGGTACAAATTTGAATTTTCCCAGTAGCTTTAGTTACTGGTACTACATTGGAAACCCATTGTGGATAATCGATGGGTTGGATGAAGTTAGCCGAGAGCAAGCGCTGCAATTCTTCTTTAACAAGAAGGGCTACTCTAGGGTGCATTTTACGCAATTTTTGTTTAACCAGTTTGATGTCGGGAAGAGTAACGATATTGTGGACACATGATATCAGGATCGAGTCCTGGCATATCCTCATATGACCAAGCAAAGGCTTGATGATGGTTGGAAAGAAAAGTGGTAAAGTCTCCTAACTCCTGTGGATTAAGGGATTGGCCGACCTTAATGATGCGAGGGTCTTTAGAAGTCCCTATATTAAGGTTGACAGTGGCTTCGTTGAGAAGCGTAGACATGTCAGAAGGAATGGTTTTAGGAAGATAGGAATCCTCTGCCCCTAGATAGGTGAGGACAAGAATCATCATCCGCACAGTGGATAGTGTTGATAGTAGGAGAGTCGTCTCCAACTATTTCAGGGAAAATTAACGGTATGGAAGTGGACCTGTCATTAGTCTTATAGGCTAGTGGCCCTAAGGAAATGGTATTGACTAAAAAAAAAGTTAGACGGGATGGAAATGGCGTCGTCCACATCGAGTGATGCTTCTGACCTAGCGGGAGAAGATGGTTCCTCAATAGGAAGAGGCTCATCGAGAACAATGACGGTGGCTTTTGAAAGAGGTTTAAATCCTAAACCAAATTTTTGATGTGGCTTGAGAGTTGGAATGGATGCGAGGTCATGCACACCTTGTTCATATTTACCCAAGCCAAAGCCCTTCCACGCGCATCGATATAAATAAGTTTTTGCAAACGTGGGATTCTGTAGACAATCGAACCCTGTTAAATAAGGTTTGGTCCTAGGAGGAGAATCCGGGTGATAGTGAGGCGTATCAAGACCACCGTAAATGAAATTAGTCTGTTGATTGGGCAGACCAATGGTGACGATGTGACCAAGACCTGGCTGATATTCAGGTTGTTTTTCTGGTCTACCATACTCACTAGGTTTGAGATGGGCGTCAAAAGAAAGGAGAGGAAGCTCTCCCAGTGAGAAACGCTGCAATGTCTCTTCTAGATTTTGTAAATCCGGTAGTTTGGTTACAGGTATGGAAGAAGATGAGGCCCCGTCAGGAGAACAAGCATTTTCCTTTAGAGGGGCAGACCCTGTGGTCATGTCGCATTGTGCGGAAGGAAAAGGATCTCCTGGATGAGTATAGATTTTGCCCTCATATTGATATTTTAAGCATCGATGGAGGGTGGATGGGACACAATGCATTGCACGAATCCAGGAGCATCTGAGGATCATATTATAGTGGAATTTCCCTTCAACAATGTAAAAGAGTTCGTGAAGTAGCTTCTTACCTACTCGAATGGGTAGGACCACAGTTCCTAAAGTAACTGCTAGCTGATCGTTAAATGATCGAAGAGCGAAAGGCGGGGGTGACACTACGTTCTTCGGTAACTTAAGTTGCTCGAATGTGTGCGAGGAGATGACGTTGAGTGCAGCACCACTATCGATCATAATGCGTTTTAATGTAGTGTTGTCGATTTGGACTGTGATAAAGAGGGGAGCCTCCAAATCCTCGGAAGAAAGGGAAGGAATTTCTGAATCTTCAAAAGAAATGGTGGTTGATGGTCTATTCAATCCAACAACCATCTCGAAGGGCTGGGGCTCATCTGAATTCACTGCGATGCGACGCAGATTATCAATCAGAGCCTGGCGATGTTGCGGAGAGGATTGAATGAGGTCAAAAAGAGACATTTTGACCGGAGCCTGGGTGAGTTGTTTCATAACACTCTCCTCAACTGACACGGGAATTTGAGCCCGAGGTGCAGCACGAATAGAGACCTGAGGTCTCGGGGCTAATGAGGAAGGAGGAACTCCTTCGGGGCTGCAGAAATGACAACCCGTGGTCGAGATGCTGTAGATGAGGATGGATTATCATACTGTTGGGTTCTAGTGGCAATATGAATTGTGTCGATTTGAGAAGGTGGAAGATCATTTGGAGTGGAATCACTAGAAGTAGAGGTCTGAGTAGATCGTTGGGGCTCAGATGGAGCTAAGATGACAGGAGATACTTGTTCCTCCTCCTCTTCCAGCAAAAGATCACTTTCTTCCAAAAGGCTGTTGACGACAGATTGAAGAGCTTTACATCCCTCGGTATCATGACCCGGGGTACGGTGGTAAGCACAAATCAAATCAGAGTTAAACCAAGTAGGTTTAACTCCTTTAGGGTTATAGGGTTTAATCGGAGGAAGAGATATGGATGAAGATTGGATAAGTTGGCGAAGGATTTCAGTATAGAACCCGGTAGACAAAGATGAGGACAGAGATGATGAAGGTGCCTCTTTTACTTTAACAGACTGCCGAGGTAAAAGAACCTGCATGTTAGGTTTGACAGTCTTTTTAGGGATCATCTTATTTTTTTGGACATCTGGAGGAGCAGCCTTGGGCACTTGAGATGGAAGTAAGTGAGACATGATTGATTTCGATGGAGGAGGAGCCCCTAAAATAGATTTTGAAGATGATGGAGATGTGACAAGTGTTGTGGTCTTCAGAGATAAGGGAGGCTGCTTGGTTGAAACTAATGATGATTTAGATAATGTCGATTTAGATGAGGGAGAAGCTCCCAAAGTAGGTATAATCAGAGGAACAGAGGGTGCCCTGGTTTTTGGTAACGAAGATGATGATTCTGATAAAAGAGGTGACGTCTTTTTAGTAGGTAAGTCCACTTTTCGAGGTGCTGGTGAAGAATGTGTTGTAGAAGAAGATGATGGTTTTGATAAGTTTACAGAAGAAGACACCTTCTCAGCAGACAAATCCAATCTTTTATGAGGCGCAGAGAGAGATTTTTGCGGGAAAGCACCAAGAGTCTTGATGGTTCGAAATATGGGCTTTCCTTTTTCAGGGATGGTGACAATTTCAACCGCATAAGGTGATTGTAACCTTTTCGGGGGAAGCAAATGGGGAGGTATTGATGATGCAACGTTAGATTTCAGTTGTCTCGGTCTAAGTTCAGGAACCGAGCGTATAGGTGTCGGTGCTACTTCTTTAGATTTTCCCTTAATAGGCAAAGTAGCATTGGTGATGGAAGAAGTGAGTGATGAAGAAGCAGTTCCTTGCGAGGGAACTACTTCTGGTACAGTAATTGTGGGTGAAACTACTGTAGGAAAGGAAACGGGAAGAGTCAAAATTGAAGACGCTTCCGTCAAAGTTGGTACAACTATAGGTACGTTCACCAATGGCATAGTCACAGCAAAAATGGGAGAAACAGAAGTAGATGTATCCGCGGTGGAAACTCGAAGGGATGTAATTTCCTCGAGCATTGAAAGAATGTCTGACGATGAGACAGATGAGGATGATACTGTCTCGGGTATGGATGGAAGATCAGACAAAGAAGTAGAGAGAGGTGAATCCATATCTAACAATGTTGGAATATTCAAAGACGGGCTATCTGAAGATGGTGGAATCCCAACGATTAACGAAGCGGAAGGAGGTTCTGATTCGGTCGATGTGTTCGCAGATGGCTTAGTTTTAGAAGAAGATTCTTCAGTAGAGATGAAGCTGATAGTATGAGTGTTTGGTTTTTGAGACTCTGAAGCATCATGGTTTGGGGAATGATTGGGAAAAGGTTGTTTAAAAACATCCAGCGCTTGATTTGGGGGAGCATTTGGGTTATCCAGAATGAGCTCGCCTTTATCAATGAATTTCTGGACAAGATTTTTGAAGGTCTGACATCGTTCGATGTCATGACCTTTGGTTCTATGATAATGACAGAAGTCATTTTCCCTATACCAGAATGGACGTTCTTGGCTTTCATCAATATTCCTAATGGGGGGAAGTTCAATCATGTGAACTTCCAACATTTTTTCCAGGATAGAAGCATATGATTCCCCCAACGAAGTGAAAGATCGAGATGACGAGGACCCTTTTCGAGAAGATGAGGAGTCTCTTCGTGGTGTTTGATTAGAAGTGTTATCGGCTCGTGATGTTTTTAATACGATAGCATTGGTGGATCCCTGATTCTTGTCTTTAGAAGTGGAAGGATTTGATTTGGTAAACCGAGAAAAATCTGGTTTAGATTTAGAGTGAAGTTTTAACTTCCCTTGTTCAATGGCGCGAGACTCAAGTTTGTGTGCCATCGTAAAGGCTTCTTCAAATGTATGAAAGGTCTAGATCCTTAAAGTGGAAGAAATATGATTAGCACAAGATCGAGTAAACAACTCGATCTGTTGGGATTGAGGAAGGGAGAAAGACAATTGGTTTATTATCCCTCTCCAACGAGCGACAAAGTCTGCAATAGACTCATCATCGAATTGACGAATGTTATAAAGATCTGTAATCGAGATCTTATGCACGATATTTATTGAAAAGTTTTCAACAAACATCTGGGCCAATTGAGAGAAAGAAAACAAGGAATGTTGAGGAATGTTATTGTACCAGTCTAAAGCAGGACCTGCTAGAGACATAGGAAAAGTACGGAGCATAAGCTCCTGATCCTGGACTATGAGGTAGCAAGCATGTTTGAATGCTCACAAATGCTGTTGAGGGTCCTCCCGACTATGAAATTTTGAAAATTTAGGAAGTTCCCATTGGGGAGGATAAGGCTTAAAAGCCACTGAGGGGTGAATGGGTTCATTACACACTTCTTCAAAAGAGTATGAAGGACGAGCCCCTTTGGTGGAGGCTTCCAAGTCTATGATTTTCTTGAAAAGAATTTGAACCACATCAGATTGAGGAGGAGGCACACTGGCATGTCCTACATAAGAAGCAAATGGTGGATGTTGTTGAGGTGTCAACGGGGGATTCATCTGTTGATTGATAGGATGATAAGAGGAGTAACCAGGTGTTCTGGGTGACACCTGGTGGGGTATTTGCTGTGAAGGAGCCTGTGTATAGGCAGGCTGTGAGATAATAAGTGGTTGAGAAAATGAAGGTTGGATGACGGACGGAGCCTGTGATTGGTGGACTCCTATGCTTGTTGACTGAATCGGAACAGATTGAGGAACATGGGTGCCGATTTGATTGGACATGGTGGGGAACAAGACCTGAAAGAGGCTTTTTACTGCCGGATTAGTTATTAAGGGTGCCGATGCTAGAGGATGGGCGAAGGTCACTGTTGCTGGAACATTGGAAGAAAAACCCACTGGAGGACGAGAAGCAGGAACCAACTGACTAGTCGAAGGGGGTTGACTCATAAAGAGGTACTGACCCTGGGACACAATGGACAGCATAGATGAATTAACAGCAATATGTGGGTGCGCAGACGCACCCATTATAGCCAGAGAAGAGGACTTCTCAGAAGTAGGTTGTGGAATAGTCGAGGTAACTGCGGCGTTAGGAATAGGTAAGACTATTTGAGAACTAGTCGATATGGTCGGTGGAAGAGAAAAAGGAGGCACAGGTGCGCCACCCTCTTCCGTGGCTCGAGGTGAGAAAAATGATGCTAACTGTTCTACAAAAGCCTGGGATGGTTCACGAGAATAATCATACACTTGCTGGATTGGTGGTCCCTGATCAGATATTTGAATAGACTTGTGTACTAGGTAGTCCATAAGGGCTACCAGATTGCGATCAAGGAGCGCCTGAAATTCAGGATCCCCGCGAGGAACATACTCTAAGTCAGAAGCAGATGATATTTCTGAAGGACTAGGGGAAGCTGGACGTGATGGGGTTGCTTTGGCCTGATAGAAAGGATTATATGACCAGGATGGGGAACCAACTAACAGCGGTCCCGAGGAAGACCTGGGGGGTGCCGAAACATCCACACTAGCGGTGATCTCGGAGGAAGAAGGGGCTAGTTGAGCCATTCTTCTAGATTGTAACCGAGTGATGACCGTCATAAACAAGCAGAAAAGAATATTGACCTAACTAATGCACAGATAATTCAAGCAGCGTAGGTGATTATCTCTTTTAATTTTTTATGCTTTTAAGAAAGAAAATATTAGGGAAGGCCTTTTAGAACAGGAACTACTCAGATAGCCAAACTAAGGATGGTTTGGGGGATGTTTTGGTGAGGAGTCCCGAAGGCACTTCAGTAAAATACCGGTACGTGGCTTGATATAGGGGCCTACCCCCACACTTCACACACCGCTGCGATAAGGGAGTCGGGTGCTTTGCCAATATATACCAGAAATTCCGTGAATTTATAGCGCGGCCCAAGTACCACGTAGGCTCTTCCTCTTGGATGTCACTTCCAAGTAGGCGAGGCCAGGGAAAGAATTTTTGTTTAAATGCTTTATACCTAGTGATTTTGGCTTTGCGTGCAAGGGTGAAAAATAAAAATCAAATAGTGTCACTACCGATTTTGATCAATTTTCCAGCCTAATTAAAACTAGATGAAAAACATACAGCAGAAATGACAAAGAAAGAGTTCTTTTTAAGCACTTAAAAATGAAGTGTTTGATTTCGATGAAGACAAGTCAAACAGATTCTTTCCCAAATGCGATTAAATTCTTTTTAAGCACCAAAAATTGAAATGTTCGAATGTGATAGACAACAAACAAAGAAAGTTTTTTTTTTTCTTTTTTTTTTAGTTCCTAAAAAGGAGAAAACACCGTAAAAGAGAAATACCTGTAGATTTAGCTCTCCAAGGTGTGTGGACTTCAAAAAGTGCGTTGTTGAGCTCTTCCCCTCGAACAATCCCACGAACAAGCAAAGTGCTCCGCAAGAAAAGGTTAAGCAAACACCAAACAAAATCCAGAAAGATATATCCAGATAATGGTGAAACAAAAATTTCTATTTTAAGGAACTAGAAAAATTTCAAGGAAATAACAATTTCGCATAAAGAGATGGATCAAACATGCAATCTTGAAATCAAAATGAAATATTTACTAATTTTATAAATAGAAATTGGAATTGAAATTTGTAAAAAAAAAAAAAAGAACGGACCTAACTTTGCAAATTCAGAAATGAAAGAAGCAAGACTGAAACGATGAAAGGAAATGCTTAAGCAGAACTGATAAAAATCAGTGAAGAAAAAGAACAAAGCTCAAAACTAGAAAAGAGATGAACTTACCAATAAGGGACTTTGGTTGGGTCCCACCGGGCGTGCCAGAATGTTGATCAAGAATTTTGCGCTTGTTACCTGTCCAAATTAATGTACCAAAATAAACACAAAAACCTTGAAAAACTCAAATGAAATTAATACCTGATGGACAAGATCCGAAGATGTAGACGGATAAGGAAGCCGATGTAGATAAGATGGGCGCACACAAGCAATTCTGCACAGTAGATCCAAGTAACCTGCGAGACACCGATGCTTGACAGAAAAATACCACGTTAAAAGATATTTAGGTGGACTGCCCGAGAAGCGGGTCTGGGAAGCGATAAGCTCCCTCGGCGGATGTCAGTCCACGTTTTCAATTAAGTAAAGAAGCATACATGATAAAAGATGTACGTACAGGACTAGATTTTCTGATCAAAGTAATAAACAGAATCTAAACAGCAGACAAAAAGCAACAGAAAACAGGGAACTGCGAAAACAAAGCTGGATTTGTGTTACCTGTGTCCTTTTACCTGTCTGCAGGATGATCGGTGTCGATTATGTAGAATCAACGTCGACTGGTTCAGATCGGTGTCGACTGATATAGATCGGCGTCGATCCGAGGATAAAGTACGAGAAGGTTTGGGAATCAGAAAACGAAGGCAAGATCGTCAACGTCTGCTGGATCTGCAGAAGCCAGAGAGATACTGGCAAGGCTCCACCTATGCTGGATGTAGGAACAGAGTCACCAGAAAATCAATGGAGACGTGCGATGTTGATGTGATAAGAGCAGAGTAACGGTGCTCCTCTCAGGGATTGATTTGGACAAGATTCACTCTCACTCGATAGATAATGTTCAAACTTGATGCTCAAAACTCTCTCTAACTCTCTTATAAAAATCTGTGTCTAACCAGAACTGAGTTCTGGGCCTCTATTTGTAATCGGCGCCAACCGATATTAAATCGGCGTTGTTCCGAAAAATCGGCATCGACCGAGTACCAGTCGGCACCGATCATGGAACAGACTCCCGAAATGGCCAAAAGGAGTGATTTCTGGAAAGATAAGAGTGATCCCTCCACCTCAAATATGGGAAATATCCCGCTGCTTGGTTTGGGAGGAGGAGAAATAGGGGGGATATATGGATAGAATAGATATGGGGTAGATAAGTGGTTAGGATACATGTAAAAAGGTGTAATTAAATAGTTAATATTTAATTACTCACGGGTAAAACATAATGGGGTGAATTAAACTTAGGATAGGTGTTTAAATCACAAATTGAATAATACCCCAAGGGGATAGTGGTGATATAAACGTGCCCCAGGTTACCTGAGAGAGCAAATGCGCACGAGGGACACTAAATTGGATAACCAATTTTAGGTGTCTACAATAACTCATATTATTAAGCTTGGATATTCATTCTGTTTAGAGGCATTGTGACCATACAACAAAATGGTAGCTGATCACCATTGACATCTGACGTCATGTCAGATAGTCACTCTACATAGAGGATCATGGTCATGTAAAAGAGTGGTACCTGGTAGTCATCATCAACTAGAGACTTTGTACCATGTAGAGGTAACCGTTGTAGTGGGTTTAATTCATCATTATTGATCTCATGGTATATCATCTTGGATTGTCACTTTGTGTAGAGGCTTTTGGTCATGCAACAAAGGAAAGATGATCATCATTATCACCAGACATTAGCTCAGATATTCATTCTATGTAGAGGCTGAGACTGTGTAGTAGAATGAAATATGATCATCATGGACTTAACACCGGGTTGAATCTTAATTTTTTGTAGAGGATCATTGTGGCCGTGCAGTAGGATTGTACACAGATAGTCGTCAATTAGAAACTTCATATAGCATAGAGGCAGAAGTCATGTAATGGATAGAAGTACTCATTATTGAGCTAGTAAATATTTTTCATACCTCTTTATTATTAGCATGTAGTTTTCAGATGCGTTTATTTGGGCACTATTTGTACCTATGATGCCTACAAATGTAAGACCCTATAAAAGGGAAAATTTTTGTTCTAACACATAATATTGTGAGTATCAAAATTTCTGTTGCAAGAAATTATGCAGACAACTTTTAAGGAGCTCTGATCTTGTATACACTGGGAATATCATCTAGATCATTGGATTTAGCAAAGGATCATGATCACTATTGTGCTTTTGTAATCAAATCTTATATTCATTTTATGAAGAGGCAAATTCATGTAGTAGAATGGTAGCTAATAAGTTACTAGCATCTAGCAGCAGGCTAAAATGTCACTCTATATAGAGGCTACTTGTGGTCATGTAGTAGAGGAGTACATGTTTGTCATCATCATTCAGGGACTTGTAGCATGTAAAGGTGGAAGACATGCAATGGAGTAAATTCACCACCAGACAATTATCAGTATTGTGTAGAGGCGCAAGCCATGTAGTGGGGTGAAAGATAGTGTCTTCTTCATTTGGCACCAAATTTATTCTATGTAGAGGTAGTGTCTGTGCAAAAGGATGAATCTTACCAAGAGGTCTCATCTTAGTGGAGAAAATTCCACATGTCCCCAGGGATAAAACCATCAGTTGTTTGATTTTGGAGGAGCATATCTCTTCTCAACAACACTAGGTTTGGGGTTCTCAAGAATTTTGTGGCGAAAAATCCTTCCCACTAGGGATGTGTGATACAAAGGACATTTGGGACATCACAATTTACCTATATCTCCATAAACCACAACATAGTGGTAGATAATTTAGTTATCTTTCTGTCAGTTCCTAGAATATGGGAAACATAATCCATATGCTCAAGATACACTAGTTGAAATCTTGGCCAACAGTAAAACCCAAGAGGGGTAGCTGACCAATGTGGCAACGACACGTGGTAGAAGAAGAGTGTATTTGGAGGAGGAAAAAGATTTTTTTGTTTGTGATTCTAGTTTTAGACACTCATACTTGGATGTCATATCAAGATATTACAAACATGGTGGGTCTTCAGGCCACCATGATGATCGTGCTAGTATACCAAGCCAACTCGGTTTTCTATTAGTTATACATTGCTCGGAAAACTATCCATTTATCTCCATGTTCAATTGTTACACTATATTGGAAATGGGCAAGTTGTTCATTGGCATTGTCTTTGATACCTACTTGGCACTCCACATCATTCTCACATAACATTCAATGTGGCACTCCAACTCATAGCACCGACCCTCTAACAACTCAGCACGTCAGGAGTTATCAACTCGGTCATATTTTATTAACTCCACCACCAATGTTAATAGGTGGCCAACAAACGTGGAGGGGGGCCAAAGCCCAAGTGGTCTATGGACTAATGCATACAACTTGGGTAATCCTATATTAAGGATAACAAAGGTTTGAAGGGCCTGCATATGTGGGATTTTAATATTCACCAGCTGAACCATATTACATTGAGGTCCATGTATAAAAATTGGGGACAGTTAACCAAAGGTGTACCGGTCAATTTTAAGCCATGTGGTGACATTCAAATGTAATTTGGTTGTTATAAATATGAAAATGGTACATATATTAAATGCCATGGTTATGTGACATGTGGTTGTAATAAATTAAAAGGCTTAAAATGGTAAAGGGATTGATGGGGAGAATCGAACCCTCACCACCCAAGTTAACAACCATTATTCCTTGAACCCAAACCAACTTAGCTCGAAACCTATATAAAATATCTCGTGGTATTGATCAACAAGTCTACTCTATGCACAACTTAAAGGCATAAGGATCACTCTTCATATATCACTATTTTTAAGGAGTTAGATGCATTTTCAAATCTTTTAGTAGAAAGGGAAAATGTTCAAAGTTTCCCCACACTCCTAGTGATATATTTATCTTCCCAATTTGAAGGCATTTCGACATCGTTTTAATCTAAGGAAGTGATATATATGTTTGGAATCCATCCCGAATCTTTGTCAAGTATACCTCTCATCCAAGGAAGATTATTGAAGACATATAATTTTGTGATGGTCACTATCAGCTGAGCTTCTACTTCTTGAAAGACTTGGATCAGTTTCTCTTCATATTTTTACTTCAAATAATCTACTGGATCTTGATCACTTTTATTTACTTGGTTCATATTCATTTGTAATCTGCTAGGTATGTGATCATAAAGAGAGGAAACCCTACACCACTATCAGAAGGGTAGAATAGTTGTACAACTATAATTCGGTGGAATCCATTTATAAACTATCATATGGGTACTTAGATAGATACCTTCCCTAGTATCTGCATTTAGATTCATCTCTTCATTGTATTTTGTACTAGTTTACAAATCAAAAGTTTAATTAATTAGTTCATATGAACCAGGAGATGTAGGCAATGCCAAACTCTGTTATCAATCTTCTTTACAATGTGGGTGTGCTCTATTTACATCACATTCTTATTTGAAGTTGATAATAAATGTGGAGTATAAAATATTTGAGTGCCTGTAGGGGTTTGTGATAGTTAGAAATATTCACTCATGTTTACAGATCAAACATGATACTCCCATATATGCCCCATGATGACACCCTCGAAATATTGCATATCAGAAAATATTTCCTCTAATGCATCTTTAAAATCTACCTCTGGTTCATTCATCTTCTTTCCCATATAAGTTGCTTCAGGTCCATGTCTTAGTGTCATGTCTTACTTACAACTTATCCTTGCACTTTTTCTTCTTTCTACTTCCTCAACAACCGCGAATGTGTGTGCACTAACTACAATTTTTTTTTCAAACACTAACTCCTCAACCCCAATAGTTCGCACACCTTATACTTTCTCAAACACTTTCTCAATGGATCTCCTCTACATCCATGAACAAATTAAACTAGTTCACAATTATTCTCATCTACGCTCACACTTTGCACTCATTCATTCTTCAATTCACTCTTCCAAGGCTTGAAAACTCAAACATGATAAGTAAGAATAAAGTCGTATGCACCCCTTTTATAGATTTTACAAAAATTCCCACAATAATTGTTCCTCACCTACCATAGTACTTTAACTTTAATGAAATTTTCCTTATTTTTCCACACTTTTCTTTTCTTTCTTTCATACCCTAGTTGTAACCTTCTAGTACACCTACTACTTCTCAGACACAAATCTCCTTACACACACTTATATGCATCAAAGTACATAATCCTTTATACCTCATCCCAAGTAGTTTACCATGTTGCATCTTGCATCGTGTTATACTATGTGAACCATTTCCTATGCGTGGTCTTCAATCTGATAAAATTTCCTCTGAAAACCATCATTTTTCTCCTGTGTGCACCAACCCTTGAAAGAACATTTATATTCCAACCCATATATATATCTGCGTGACAACTTAAATTTGAATCTCAGCACCAATAGATTCCTTTTTCTACTCGACCCCACACTAAAAGTATGTGTGGTCCTCGACACATAAACTCAATAGATAGTAATTATCTTCCTACGCACAAGCATGCTTATTACAACAAAAAAAACAACTAAAATGATAATGCATAGAAACAATTGAAAGGAAACACATGAAATGTGATTTCTAATTTAAGTGGCATTACTACATTAAGGTAAATACCAAGAAGACTTATTTATAGTAGATATTCAGCCTAATCACATCGAAGTAACTTGGAAACATGGTGCTATCCAACACCTACAACTGACAAGAACCTAATTTAAGTATCTAGGTTACAAAAAAGGTCCCAACTGATAAACCTTTAATTTTCCTGGATGGTGTGTAAACTTGGAGTCATAGATAAGGACCATATTTCCAATCTCAAATTTCTTGCTCCTAATATTTCTATCATGTTATGCCTTCTATCTTTCCTTCTCATTCTTCTAGCTCTAATGTGCAATGGCACACCTCTCATCTAACTACAGGAGTTTATCAATACACTCTTACACGACTTGATCATCATCAAGTCCACCTGTGCACGCAATACGCAAAAAGGGTAGCATCAATTATACTAGTTGAACTTACTCCACACCAAACACCAACTGAAAAGGTGTGGCATTATTAAACCTTTTATAAGTGGTCTTTTATGCCCAAAGTACAACTGACACTTTTTCATCGTAGTCTTTCCTTCCAACATCACTGATTTTGGTTAATGTCTTTCCCAATATTTTGTTAAACGATTCTATAGTACCATTGGCTTGAGGGTGATAAGGAGTAGTTTTATGGTGTACCACCATAAATTCTGCCAATATGATCCTTATTGTCTCATTCAAAAAATGAGTTCCTCTATCACTCATCAAGCTCAAAGGACAACCATACGTGCCAATATTTTTTTCCCATAAAAATATTGTTTTTGTTACCACTGTAAATCCTTTGTAGGTATTGCCTCTTCCCACCTTGTCAAATAATTTGTACAAGTAATGATGTAATGCATGTCAGTTATATACATAGGTTGTGAAATAGGACCTAAAATGCCAATCACCCACTTTTCAAAAGTCTTAGCACTTGCAATAGGCTACAAAAACATCTCATCTCTATTTTTGGGATTTCCAAGGCATTGACAATTATCACATGACTTTACATATTCCTTTTTATCCTTATAAAAAGTCTCCCACTAAATTCCAGCCATTATAATCTTGTGTGTGATAGAATCACCCATATAATATCCTTCCGCAATTCCACCATGAGCCTCTTTCATAATACCCTCACGCTCATTCTCCATAACACAATGGCACAAAACTTCATCACGACCAAACTTGTATAAGTCTCCACTAATCAAATTATAATGCGTCACACATATTGTGAACTACTTCTTCTCCAATGTCTTCATTTCTTCATGCGCCTACCTAGTTCTTAAAAATACTACAGTGTCCTTCAATTTTGTGGGATCACTGTTTAATCTGAATAGTTGTTCATCTGGCTTTGTGTCCTCAATGATCTAGGTGTCCTCACCAGAATTAATTTGGGATAAATGGTTAGGTCTTGAATTACTCTTCCCAGGTTTCATAACAATTGTGAAATCAAATTGTTAAAATAGAAGTATCCATCTACATATGTGCACTTGTAAAATAGACTTTTTGACCAAGTACTTGAGTTCCATGTGATCTATATAGAAAACAAATTAGGTCGCCAACAAGTACTATTTAATCTTATGCAGTACATAGATCATAGACAAAGCTTTGTGCTCAATAGTTGTGTAATTCTTCTCAGTGGGGGTCAACTTCCTCCTCATCAAACCAATAGGATGATCCACAAATCCTTCCCTTAGTTACACCAATACTACACCAATTGTCATAATAGAGGCATCAACATGAACACAAAAGGGCCTATTATCCCATGAATGAAAACATAAAATAGGTGCAGTAGTTAATCTTTTCTTTAGTATTTCAAATTCCTAATGTTGTGTGTTACATGAATAGAATTTCCCTTTAGCCTTCAACAATTCTTATAAGGGCATGAAAATCTTTGCATATCCCTTGATGAATTTCCTATAATAGCTTGTATAATGTAAGAATCCATGCACCTCACTTTTGATTTTTAGGTTATTCCAAATGCAAGATAATGACTATCTTGGTTGGTTCTACCAACAACCCTTCTTCACAAATGATGTGCCAAAGTAAAGTGCCAAAAGGTATTACAAAGATGCACTTCTTAATCTTAAGGGAGATTCTCGACTTCCTACACCTTTCACATATAAGCCTCAAATTATCATTTTGATCCTTGACTAAACCATATAGTCCAAGTGTCTACATATACATGTAAGAAATTGTGAATGAAATCCTAGAAATCTTGCACTATAACGACGAGAAAAATGTTAGCGTGTTCTTCAGTCTGAAAGTCACACTGTATATGCAAATCTACCCCACTCAGTGGTGAAATTATTTTTCTTATGATCTTCCTTTGCAATGCACACCTGAAGATAACCTTAAAATTAGTTGGTAAAATAATATATCTCGCACCTCGAAAATCCTTCAAGGATTTCTTCTATGAAAGGAATGGGTAAAATATTTATAACACAAGAATTGTTGAGTTCCCTGTAATCTACACAAATCCTTATCCTAGCATCCTTCTTGATGCTTACAACCATGGGGCTAACCCATTTAGATTCTTCAATAGGATCAATTATTCCAGATTTGAGAATCTTATCAAATTTTTCTTCCACCTTCACGTGCAAATTAGGATTCATCTTATAAGGCCTTTTCCTAACTGAACACATGCCTTCTTTCAGCTTGATCTTAATCTCACCTAAAGAAGGATGCACACCTTTAATTTCATGATATCCCCATGGGAATAAGTCCTTAAAGTGTTGCAATAATTCAATAATCTTAGTCACTTCCTGCTCTAACTAGTAATCACTAATAATTTCTTCATTGGGCTCATCTTTTGCTCCAGTGTTAACCTTTTTTGTCTTCATGGGAGCATGGTACATGCATGCCTTCACATCTACAATGTACATTACCTCACATGTACCTTCAATGTGGTAAACATCTAGATTATCAACTTCATCAGCATATATCATGTATACCAATTTACCCTTTTCTTTTTCCTTCCAAGTGAAACCCTTTTGTACTTTGTCTGTCTCCTCAAGATCAAGGCATGCCTCAAGGTCAGGTTATCTAAACAGTTATAACATAATATCTTCATCTTTCATGTTATCTCCCAAAGTGATGCGCGTAATTATTTGTAATGCTTCATAGACTGGAGTATTAGTAGAAAATTAATCCAAAGTTTAGATCATATCGGTAGTCATCTCCTACTAATTTATTGTCTCTTTTAATTTTTGCATGGAAATACCATGCACGCATGCATCCATGCAATGTGGAGTATAATTTATGTACCCAAATTGTTGGTGGTAAAGCCTCCTTTCCCTACGCCCTTGAGATCTCTCACACTCCTGGACATGATGAGAGGCAGGAGACTTCCCATGAAATTTGCATGTTTTTATAAGTACACTTCTCTAAGTGAACCTGTTAGAGAAATCGATTCTCAATTCTCTCCACTCCAAAAGGCCATCTCTATGTGTCACCCACAAACGTGTTATTGTCCCACACAAAGTATATACCAACATATTTATTTTGTACCCTTCATTCTACCACTAATTATCCATGGTGCATAGAAATTTATCAGGATTCCCTTCACCAATATACCTTAGTACGCTATTAAATCCCAATCGCCTTATCATACGTGGTCTAATCATCCTATTACCTCATGACCAACCATTTTGTATTTTCCATGAGCCTAGTTATCACAAGAAACACTTGTAGTGTCACTTATAGATTGTGCATCTTCCCAATGTAGTACACCCTCCTTAGATGGTTCTAAATTCTCTGGATCACATACTGAATGAACATAAATTCTATTAAGTCTTATTCACTCAATGGATCAACATAAGGATATTCCTTCTTATTCAGCAAAGGTATAATCAAGCACTCCACATCATTCTCAAAATTGAATTACCTTTTATTAAAGCATAAATTTTCCTTATTTGCATAGCACCAGGGCCATCCAAGTAATGTTGGGAAGTTATTTACTTTAGCAATATCTAATAGCTCAAAATCCCCAGTAAACATCACTCTTTGAATTGTAATATTTTCATCCTTCAATACCCCAATTGGCATGGCCTTAGTCTTGTTTTCCATATACAACACATTTTTCGATGGTTGAAAGGTTGGCCTACCCATCTGATTCCAAGCATACAGAGTTAGCACATTCACTTCCATGCCAGTGTTAGTCAAAATGTTGCATAATAGTCAACCATAAATTACTACATCAAGTGTAATTTCTTTGTGAAATTCATTATTCTAATGTGGTAGATTTGCAGGAAGTATTTTTCTTTTGCACTCATATCCAACATGTGTTACCTTTTCTCATAGCATTACCTTAGCAAAGGAATGATTTTCTCCTTGTGCAACATTATGCACAACTCTTTAAAGTCATCAACATCCTTCTGTGGGAGTTCAACTTTCCTTGAATGATCCCTATTGTGTGCGTGTTCCTTTAAACATGGTATTTCTCCCTCCAACACCCTAAAAACTTCCATGGTATCTTGATAGACTTACTTCTAGTGTGCATCATCTGTATACTTAGCATGTATCACGTCTTACATAAAAATTAGTGGCTTAGTCTTTGGAGGCATGCATGCGCATGCAGCCTCAGCACGTGTGGTAACCAATATAGTTTATAACTCAGGATAAAGGGTATTCTTTAACATTCATTGATTAGCAACAATTCCTTGCACTTTAATCATTCCTACACCCTTAACCTACTTATTCTTGCTCATGTAATCATATAATTCTAGGAATTACTCTAACTTATGTCGTTTCCCACACTAAGAGCAAGTAATATTCTGATGGCACTCATGGTGACAATGATCTGGAGATCCAAAAGTATAACAAGTATCTCACGAAAATATACCACTACCACCACTATGGCCTTAGCCTCTATATCCTCCAGGAAATCCACCATTTCTATTATTTTAATTGTCGTGCCCTTCATGGTTATGGCCTTCGTGTTCCTTAGATCCACTAGCCACACTACTCTGGTGCACTCATGTCTCAACGAATTCATGAAATTTATCAATTAATTTTCAATCAGTGGTGTTGTGAGTGTGGGACTTACAAATCTTATAATACATGGACACCTTATTTGTAATCACGTGTTGTAACAATGGAAAATTTTGAACATCATGGTTCAGGTGAGAGACTTCACAACCTAGTAATAATGCTCACACTGATCTTCATGGGAAACTATCCTTTGTATGTCCTTCGACCTTGCAATATGTGCACCATATTACACTACGCGTCTCATGAGATGAATTAGTAGAAAGTTTCTCTAGATGCTTCACCATAGATTACAATTTGTACGTCCAAAAATGGGCGCACTCTAGTATCAACACTCTCGACAACTTTAGCGCACAAAGCTACTACCAAGGCATCACGCAAATTAGTATATATCTTGTGAGATAGTGCCCTCCATAATAGAATTAGTTATCCTCCAATGAACCATTGTGCATGTTGACTCGAATGAATTTCATAAGATAATTTATACAATAGATTCTTGAAACGCACATCATACTCCCTCAAAATTTCATCGAATCCTTGTTTGATGTCCTTGAGCACGTTGATGTTATTTTACTCAAACTCTGTAATATGAAACTTAGCTAAGAATACAAAGCATAAAGGATCATAATCCACTGCATTTTGATGCGGTTCATATTTTTTATACTAGTTATGTGTGTTCCCTTGAAGAGTAGTTGAAAAATGACTAGCATTCTTATATGAGGTTGTAACTCCTTTCTCATGCTATAATAGCTCACACTTGTGCACATGCTCTACTACATTTCAATTCCTCTATATTCTAGTAACTAGAGAGACATCTCATAATACACTTATTGAAGTTGATGTGGGGGTTTCTAGGGATGTGGGCCTTGTCCACCAGATCCAGAGCCAGAACCTCCACTAGTATTTCCTCCACCTGATCTAATTGATCTACTTGATCCACTAACAGGGGGTTGTTGACCAGTTGACACACTTCCTAGTGTCCCAATCATGATACTAAACTGAACACTAAGGTTCTATGTATTCGTAACTACTATTGTAGTAATCCTAAAATTATGCACACTAAAAAAATTCTTGGTGACGTGCCTGAAAATAATCCTACAATCGAACTCCCAACAAATGGTGTTGACTGTGTCGATATGGGTGCACTGTTAACTTTTATCTTCTGAATTCAACACAAGACGATATCTTCAAAATTTCCTGGTGACGTGCCTAAAAATAATCCTATTTCTCAATGACTACTAGATGTGGAACACCAAATTCAAGGGCTGGGTGGTTAGACAGAATCAGATGCATGCCTGCGGTACTCATGCTCTCCTTAAATGCCCTCTAATCTGAAGGCAAAGGGGACTCTATGTTGCGCTTGCCCAATACTAGGATAAATAGGTGTTGTGGCTCCTCTTCCTCCATACGAGCTTCAAATCCTTCATGATCCATCTATCTAATAAACACCATTGAATCCTCAATTTCCCTCTCTCACGCTTCATTATATCTGAGTCAACTTTTCTCTCTTTCCATTATTGCCAACAGGTCTAACATATTTCACCACTCCTACTCCTATCCCTACACACATTGGGTTTTATCTATCTACAGGGATACTATTGTAAATATCTCCCCCCTGGGTAGATATAGACAAGCTGAAGAATATGGAAATCAAAGGAACTCAAAACTCGAGTGTTGACATGGAAAAATTTGCTCCCTTGGCGCAGGTAAGAGGCGCACGACAGAAGGTGTCGACACGAAAATGGATGCGCCCTTGGCGCAGGTAAGAGGCGCATGACAGAAGGTGTCGACACGAAAATGGATGCGCCCTTGGCGCAGGTAAGAGGCGCACGACAAAAGGTGTCGACATGAAAATGGATGCGCCCTTGGTGCAGGTAAGAGGTGCATGACAAAAGGTGTCGACACGAAAATGGATGCGCCTATGGCGCACCTTCAGGAGGCGTAACACTCTGAGCACTGACAGGAAGCAGACCCTGGCGCAGATATTCAGATGGCCATAACTTTTCACAGGGAGCTCGAATTCATGCAAGGTTTGACTTTTCGGAAAGCTTACGAGGTCCTCTCTCCAACTACGATTGGATATATTTAATTAGGTGGGAAAAATTTCGTAAAAATTCAAAATACAGTTCGCCACTTTTTGGGTTTGCTAGGGTTCTCACCTACCACCATAATGAGATAAATTAAATGCAACCTGGAGGTGGTTGGGGTAGATTTGGATTTCCTCTCTCTTCCATCTCTCATTATTCCTATAAATTGTAAGGAGGGGCTTCTTTCTAAAGGTTGGAAATTCTTGTTTTGCCCCTCCCTTATTCTCTTTGGCAGGTGAATTTGTGGAGTTCAAACCTCCCATTAAAACTGTAATGCAACTTTGCCTCTTGGCACTTTGTAGTGTGTTGTATCAATCTTTGGAGTAAATAATGCATGTCTCTAGATGATTCTCAACCCTCTCTGTGTTCATTTTCATCCTCTTGATCTTTCACTGCAAATCTGGTTATTTGTGCATGATCTTGCATTGCATTTTTATGGTTTGTGTTTATTGGCAAGACAGATGTTTCTTCATTCCTCGGTGCATCACCTTTGTAGTTTAGGTTTTATTTTATGCATCTTCTTACCCTGTCTCCTTGGTAAGTTAGTTTAGGTTTTGAGTAAACCCTCTGCATTTTTACGTGTGCATCTGAACAAAGGAATAGGAACCGGCCTTCATCCGGAGAGCTTTTCCATTTTCGTAAGGTCCCAGACTTGGGAAAAGCTCCATGTTATGCAATCGTACTGAGAGTCTCAACCCATCGAGTTGCAGACATTCAGGGGTGTTGTGATTCGACATCAACAGTTTTGGCACGCCCGGTGCGACCAAGAGGTCATTCCACAAGATTTGAAGGAATTTTCAAGAAATTCGGACTTAAAAATTGCAGGTTTTACAATTTCAGATTTTCACCTTCTAGGCTGAACTTTGAAATCGATTTTCAAGGGCTTAACTTCCTCAAAACAAGTCAAAATTTCACCAGTTCATAGATCGGGGGATAATCTTCAAAAGGGTATTCTTAGATTTTTGAGATTTTGACTTTCAAAATTTCATGTTTTTTTGAATTTCGGATTTCAGGATTTCAGAAGTCTAGCATTTTTGGGTTTTCGGGACTGTCATTCCAAATCAAATTCCAAACCCTAAATTCTCAAAAATACAGGTCTTTCAAAATTTTGAGTTTAAATATTGTCAGGTTTTATGTGTAACTTGGCATAAGCTAGCCTTTTGAGGCTCATTATCTAACACATATGGCGACTCCGAAGGGGTAGAATTCAGTGGTATAGCAACAAAAGTTGCCCAAGCATATGAGAAGAATTCGAACCAAGTTTGATACTCGAGAAGAGGGGATATTTGTCCACTTGCAACTATCACTAGGAGGAGAAAGGAGAGGAAGAAGACCACAAAGATCACCATCTCCACCTAACCGGACTTTGTATACATCTCCACCTGGTAGACCTTTTCTCGCATCAACAAGGGTTCTCAGGCCAATCAGAATGGCACAACCACCGAATCCCTTTGTCAATTTCACTGGCAGCAGCCCGCTTTCCCTCAATGCATAGAACCCAGTTCCAATTGCAGCATTGAAGAACATTCCATTTTTCACTAGAGAAAATCATACCACTCCTGGTGATCATGTCAAAGAAATTACTAACATTTGTACAATCCATGAGATAACTGAAATGGATGTTGTTGTCAAATTGCTGGCATATTCATTCAAAGGGAGGGCATTACAATGGTTTAGGTGCCTTAGAGCTGGTACTATCCAAAATTGGAATCAGTTATGCATAGTTCTCCATGAGCAGTTTGGGGAAAAGGGAGACAATTTGTCTCTGCTAGAACAATTGACAACTATCAAGAGAGCTCCCAATGAGCAGCTGACTGACTTCAACTTCAGATTTCAAAGGTCTTGGGACAGAATTCCAGTGGCCGTTAGGCCAACAGCTGAAGGTGCTTTTCTATACTATCTTAAGGCTTTGAATTCTGATATTTCTATGTTAATTCAATCTATGGGAGGCACAACCTTACCTGCTGCTTATAGCATTTCCATTAGGGCTGAAAACTATCTTATTCAAGCTGGTAAGATGGCTCCTAGGCCTCCCATTCCCTTGTATCCAAACTTAGAAAATTCAAGCACTAGTCAAGAACCCACTTTGGCTCCTATTCCCACTCCTAGAAATCAAAGTTCAAATGAAACATCTACTTCATCCTCTAGTGCTTCAAATGAACTCTAGGAGGTTATGAAAAAATTGCAGAACCTTGGAAATGAGCTGGTGACTATCAAAAGATAGCAAGCTCAAAGTGCTAGATCGTATTAGCCTCAAGCGCAGTACCAGGCTAGGCCCCCATACCAACAAAATAGGTCACCAGCTCAGGCTGCAAATCAAAATCAAAGCCAAGTAAGGCCTCCCGCTAATAGACCATTTCAGCCCTATAACCCCAATGTTGCATCTTCTTCTAAAGCATTAGTGCCAGTCCAAAACAACATAGCTCAAGAGTATGATTGGTGTTTCCCATGCAATGAATCTCACAACCAATCTATGTGCTTTAATGGTGCTTTGAACCAAGCCTTGATGGTGACAAATACTGGCGTTGAGGGTGAAGTGAGTCAAGAAACAAATCAGCAACAAGGGACACCTCAGCAAAACACAACTACAAATGATACCACACTTGTGAATTGGCAACCTGAGGATTTTTGTGGCATGAATCAAACAATTTCTCAGAGTGTAGCAGCTAACACAAGATCAAAGAAGAGGAATATTGGTGAAGGGAAGTCATTGGCTCCAAGTGATCTACAATCTTCCATCACTCCACAAGTTGTCGGTAAGAAAAATGCAGCTCCAAACATTCAAGGACAGCCCAAACCACCTTCTAAACCAACTCAAATGCCAGTTGTTGCTGCCCATGCGCAAGAAAGGAATGTATAGGCCAAAGGATAGCAAAGAGATATTTTTTCCCCATTTAGCATCATTGATCAAATGAAGAAGACGAATGTGAATATATCGATGTGGGAATCTTTATCCATCCCAGGCCAAAGAGATCTTCTACAAGCTGCCATGAAGAATTGGTCAACCTCGAACCAGCAGGCCCAATTGTAAGAGAAGGTCCTCAAAAATGCTACTCAGCCTGAAGGGAATCATGGAGGACAACAAGGTAAAGTTTTGAAACCCCCTCCATTCTATGTTTCATTAATCATCGGGGATAAATTAGTACACAATTGCATGATTGATTCCAGGACAAGTAGTTCTGTCATGCCTAAGCAAATAGCTGATCAGCTGGGTCTCCAATATGAAGTAATATCAAAGGGGGTAGTGCAATTAGATGGTACAGCAGTAGAAACTGTGGGAGTAATTAAAGGTTTTAATCTTACCTTGCATACATGCCCCAACGTTACCGTTTTACAAGATGTGTCTGTGATAGATTTGCCACCACTCTTTGCCCTATGCTTATCAAGGGATTTCACAGCCAAAATTGGAGGCTACTTATCTTCTGATTGGTCACACATGTTGTTCAGAACAAGATATGGTACTAAGGTCACAATCAAATCTGAACCAATTGCAAATTTTCATATTGAGCCTCATACTCCAAGCCAAATCAATGCCAACTGTTTAGCATTTGATCAAGAAGATTATCAAAGCACAGATGAAGCTGACACCAAATTTGGAAGCATCCCAGATTTAAATCTTGATGAATGGGTAAGCAAAGTACATGCTTTTGATCCCTACCAAGAAGTAGAAGAATCTGAGCTAGGAGTTTATTGCATACATGAAGAAAACCAGCCTATTCCTAGCATCACCAAACAAAACCATAAGGATGACAATGAGGTATAGAAATTATTTTTCGATGGATCAAGGAGTAGGTAAGGTGCAGGAGGAGGATCTATGCTTGTTTCACCTCAAGGCATCAAATATTATTCAGCTTTTCGTTTCCAGATTTCTTGTTCAAACAACACAACTGAATATGAGGCCTTGATTCAAGGACTTCATTGGGCTAGGAAAAAGGGCATAAAGAACTTGCAAGTGTTCGAGGATAGCAAGCTGATCGTCAATCAAGTCAGGGGACAACATGCTACAAAGAATGAATTGCTAAAGAACTACAAGAACAGGGTATGGGACCTCACTGAGGATTTCGAAGCTTTCAACATCGTGTCCATACTTAGGAAGAAAAATGAAGCCGCGGATAGGCTCGCAGCTGTTGGAGCAATGTTTGATGTGGTTAACAACATCAAAAGGGAAAAAACACAGCCACATATCCATGCGATTGTGAGGCCAGTAGTTCCAGATAATAACACAAGCTGGCAGGTGTTTGAGAATGATCAACAGATCATCAATTTCTTACAAGAAGAGGCTGAATTCTTAGCTAGGAATCAGGAAAGATTAGAGCAGCAGTATGGGGATCAAGTAGTGCAGTTGCGGACAAACAAGCTTCCCAAGGGTTTAGTAACATTGGAGTCTATCTTCAACCCTAACGACCAGTTCCGTAAGGAAAAGGCTAACATATAGGTCAAGAGAGAAGATTCAGAGCCAATTCCGGTTGGGAAAGGAAAAACACTTCAAATTGGCAAAGTGGTCACTGAACAGGAGAAATCAGATTTCATACAACTTTGTCAAGAATTTCCAGATGTCTTCGCTTGGAGCTATGAAGACCTGCAAGGATTCAACCCGAAGTTGGCACAACATACCATAGAATTAGATCCAGATGCTAAGCCCATCAGGCAAAAGCAGAGACCAGTCAACCCTCACATCGAGCCTCTAATGAAGAAGGAGCTAAACAATCTAATAGAGGCGAGCATTATATTTCCAATCAAGCACTCAAGCTGGGTTGCAAACTTGGTTCTGGTTAGAAAGAAGAGCGGAGAAATCAGGTTGTGCGTGGACTTTCGAGACCTCAACAACGCGTCTCTCAAAGACCATTACCCACTTCCTTCAATGGAACAAATATTGCAAGTAGTATCCGGTTCAAAGAGATTCTCTCTCCTAGATGGCTACTCAGGGTATAATCAGGTAATGGTGAAGGAAGATGACCAGTTCAAGATGGTGTTCACCACCAAATGGGGCACATATGCCTACAAGAAGATGCCATTTGGCCTATCAAATGCTGGAGCCACTTTCCAAAGGGCAATGGATATGGAATTCAAGGGGTTGATCAATAAAATAGTTCTGATATATCTTGATGACATCACTGTATTCTCTAAAAATGCAGTGGATCACCTATTTCATCTGAGGCAGGTATTTCAGAGGTGTAGAAGATTTGGGGTATCATTGAATCCCAAAAAATGCATATTCCTGGCTCATGAAGGAAAACTTCTAGGCCATATTGTTTCAAAGGAGGGATTGATGATTGATCCTGAAAGAGTTGAAGCAATTCGAGCGTTGCCATTGCCAAGTCATAAGAAGGCTCTTCAAAGCTTCTTAGGAAGGATCAATTTTGTCCACAGGTTTTTTCCAAACTTTATAGCTCTCGTAAAACCAATAACACTGATGTTGAAGAGGAGCATGGCATTTAAGTTGACATCTGAAGGCAAGGCAAGTTTTGAGGCAATAAAAGAGGCTATATCTCAAGCTCCAACTCTCATCAATCCAGACTTCTCCAAGGATTTCATGTTATATGCCTTTGGTGGTGGAGACACAATTTCTGCAATCCTGGCACAACAAAACAAAGAAGGATTAGAACAACCAGTTGCTTTCTTCAGTCAAGGCTTGGAGGAATACGAAACTAGGTACTCTTTCATTGAAAAGCATGTCCTTGCAGTGATCAGGAGTTTAAAGAAATTCAAGCACCTAGTCTCAAACAACAAGATCCAATTATTGGTCTCTCATGTGGGAGTCAAGGACTTCCTTCTAAAAAAGGATCTGAATGAGAAACGTGCAGGATGGATAACTCGTGTCATGGAATATGACATCGAGATCAAGGTCACCAAACTAGTACGTGGGAAGGGACTGTGCAAACAACTAGCCTTGAGTCAACATGTTGAAGCAAGTGATGAAAAAGAGACTGTCTTGGTATTACAGGGTGGTCGAGAACTAGAAAATGATGATGTGCCTACTCCTTGTTGGACTCAGAGTATGATAAACTTCCTACAGACAGGCCTATGCCCTCCATAAATGAACAAAGCAAAGAGGAGATACTTCAGATTACAAGCCATTCAATATGTGCTTGTTGATGGTGTTTTGTTTAAAAGGGACATCAATGGAGTTTTATTGAGGTGCATTGGGACAGGTCAAATTAAGAGAGTGTTACAAGATTTTCATGATGGAGATTCCGGAGGACATTTCTCCCCATGAGTAACAGCTCTCAAGATAATGAAGGCAGGATATTATTGGCCGACAGTGTTCAGTGACTGCTATACATGGATAAGAAAGTGCAAGAAATGTGCACTCTTCATAGGAAAAGAAAGACTAGCAGCACTTCCATTGCACCCAATTTTGGTTGACCAACCATTTATGCAATGGGGATTGGACTTCATTGGGGTCATAAATCCTAACTCAAGCCAAGGCCACAAGTGGATTCTCATGGCAACGGACTGTTTCACCAAGTGAACCCGAAGCAGTAGCGCTCAAAGAAGCAAATGAGTCTAACATACTAGACTTTTATGAAGGAATAGTGACCAGGTTCGGTGTGCTGGCCACTATCATATCAGACAATGCATTAGCATTCATAGGTTCCAAGATTACAGAATGGGCTGTCAAGAATGGAATCTATTTGAGCACCTCTTAAAATTATTACCCACAGGGTAATAGACAAGCAGAGTCCATGAACAAGAATTTGCTAAGGATCATCAGAAGGACTCTAGATGAAAACCAAAGGACATGGCATACCAAGCTAAAATCAGCATTATGGGCTGACATGATAACACCAAAGAGGTCTACAGGTAGTTCTCCCTACAAATTGGTATATGGGAAAGAGGCAGTATTGCTTATATCATTAGAATTACCAGCATAGGAGCTCATGAAGCAGTTGGAGTTGTCTGAGTTTGAACCAATGGAGGCCAGGTATGTAGAGTTGATAGAATTGGAAGAAATAAGAGAACGTGTAGTTCTGATGATTGAAAAGGATCAGGCCTTAGTAAAAATATGGTTTGATAAGAATGCAAGAGCAAAGACCTTCCAGGAGGGGGACCTAGTTCTGAAATGGGATGCAGATCGGGCAAAACCAGGAAGGCATTCCAAGTTTGATGCCATTTGGAGTGGCCCCTACATGGTCACGAGATGTAAAAGTAGTAATTCCTTCCAATTGTCTACATTGGATGGAGAAGAACTCCCGATTCCGGTTAACGGAATCTATCTTAAACATTGCTACTAAAAGGAAAAGGTTTACCCTTGTAAATATTAGATTAGTTTTCAATTCCTCTAAGTGCGTATGCACTTTTGTCTTGTTTTAGTTAGGTTTCAGTTTCCCTAAGTTCTTCGGCACAAGTTTTGTTGCTCTCAGGTTGAATTTCTATAGTTCAGCATGCTCTTGGAGAAGGAGTTGCGGTATCAGGCTCAGGATCAGAGATCAAGTTGGTTTCAAGTTATTACTTATGAATCCATGCCCAATGGATTGCTAAAATGCCACTGATCTTCTACCTAGCAGGCAGGTGATCCCGTTGAGTCACCAAATTGTTGTAAATATCTCCCCCCCGGGTAGATATAGACAAGCTGAAGAATATGGAAATCAAAGGAACTCAAAACTCGAGTGTTGACATGGAAAAAGTTGCGCCCTTGGCACAGGTAAGAGGCGCATTGCAAAATGTGTCGAAAAAAAATGGATGTTCCCTTGGTGCAGGTAAGAGGCGCACGACAGAAGGTTTCGACATGAAAATGGATGCGCCCTTGGCGCAGGTAAGAGGCACACGACAGAAGGTGTCGACACGAAAATGGATGCGCCCTTGGCACAGGTAAGAGGTGCACGACAGAAGGTGTCGACATGAAAATGGATGCGCCCTTAGCACAGGTAAGAGGTGCACAACAGAAGGTGTCGACACAAAAATGGATGCGCCTATGGCGCACCTTCAGGAGGCGCAACATTCTGAGCGCTGACAGGAAGCAGACCTTGGCGCAGATATTCAGATGGCCATAACTTTTCACAGGGAGCTCGGATTCATGCAAGGTTGGACTTTTCAGAAAGCTTACGAGGTCCTCTGTCCAACTAAGATTGGATATATTTAATTAGGTGTGAATTTTTTTAAAAAAAATTAAAATACAGTTCGCTACTTTTTGGGTTTGCTAGGGTTCTCACCTACCACCATAATGAGATAAATTAAATGCAACCTTGAGGTGGTTGGGGTAGATTTGGATTTCCTCTCTCTTCCCTCTCTCATTCTTCCTATAAATTGTAAGGAGGGGCTTATTTCTAAATGTTGGACATTCTTGTTTTACCCGTCCCTTCTTCTCTTTAGCAGGTGAATTTGTGGAGTTCAAACCTCCCATTAAAACTGTAATGCAACTTTGCCTCTTGGCACTTTGTAGTGTGTTGTATCAATCTTTGGAGAAAATAATGCATGTCTGTGGATGATTCTCAACCCTCTCTGTGTTCATTTGCATCCTCTTGATCTTTCACTGCAAATCTGGTTATCTGTGCATGATCTTGCATTGCATTTTTATGGTTTGTGTTTATTGGCAAGACAGATGTTTCTTCATTCCTCGGTGCATCGCCTTTGTAGTTTAGGTTTTATTTTATGCATCTTCTTACCCTGTCTCCTTGGTAAGATAGTTTAGGTTTTGAGTAAACCCTCTGCATTTTTACGTGTGCATCTGAATAGAGGAATAGAAACCGGCCTTCATCTGGAGAGCTTTTCCGTTTTCGCAAGGTCCCACACTTGGGAAAAGCTCCATGTTATGCAATTGCACTGAGAGTCTCAACCCATCGAGTTACAGACATTCAGGGGTGTTTTGATTCGACATCAACAGATACACTTTAAATCCAATACTACCATCAAGGTCTTAATTTCCAATGGCATAACATATAAATATGATCCTTTGGGTTTGTGCAAAAATTGAAATTCAGCTTCCTTAGGGCACATATAAGTAGAAATACCATACTGCAATGTATAATTACACAATATTCCATCCCACCAATGATCTAAAACTCTCATCTAATCTACGTTAGCATCATAAAGAGTCTAGTAATCTTACTGTGTCTAGTTCCTTGGCCTATAACCCCACAACTTCCCTATTGCATATGTTGACAACCACTCATACAACTCTACTAGAAATATGCAAAATAAGTGTCATAAAGTGCACCATAAAGGTTTTATTCCACCCATATGCATGTATTAAAATGAGGTCTAATGTTATATCTATGTGAAAACTTGTCTTGTTTGTCTTCTACCCAAATTTCAATGCCTTCAAGAGTTAATCGATATGCCATCTGCATGTATCATCCTGGTAAGAAGTTTAAGAAGAGGTCTCGACAAGGGAACCAATATGTATTCCTGTTTTCTATAGTTAAGTTCTTAGGCATGTTAGCACTTCATTTAGATGATCTGAATTCTCACCTAAAGTGCACGAAGCTAGCATAACCCTCCTTAGTATTGGTTTTATAAGATGTTAGCATTATTAACTAGAAAGATAACTAAGCAAATCCGTGTTCAACCATTACAACTCGCTGCATGTATTAAATTGGAAACACCCATAATAATGAAAAATATAGATCAAATCATAATTACTACCAATTGGATCAATAGATCACCATACTAAGATACATCAATTATCAGAGTCTAACCAAAATGATCAGAAGTTGAATACATAATAATAATATCACAGAGTTATTCATGTCATTATACCAAAACAACATACCAATACAAATACATGTGGTCTCTAATACATGGTTACATATAAAAAATAGAGAGAGAGGTGAGTAATTTCCCTTTACCACCCATGCACTCTCATAAATAGGTTGCATGCTCAAAATAGCCATGTGCACACACAAAAGCAACTATAAAGCATGCATGTTTTCCTAGAAAACCTAATAATAGATTAATATATAAAAAAACTTTTCTTTTGTATGATTATTAGCTTGATCCATGTGTGACATTTTATCTTCATCTACATGTTCTTTATCTCCAAAAATAGATGTTCCTTAATCCAAAAATCTTCATTCTTTTACTCTTTGGCGTGATCCGCACTCCAACTTACTTCTTCCTAATTTTATCCCATATATGAAAAAATGACTAAGTAATGGGATTAGACATTCTAGGAATTCGCCACTTAAACTAAACCTACCAGAAGTTCATGCACTCTACTTGTGCACCTACTTCTTACACCCTACTTAATACTTAGTCAATTTTTCTAGCCCAACTTTTATTCCAAATGTCAGGATAGTGCAGACTAGAGAAACTGAGAAACAAAAAGGTCAAAGTTTCACAACCATGCATAGTAAAAATATGGATCTTCCTAATGATCATGTAATAGAGCCCAGCCTGGACTGGTTCAGAGGAACCTAGGTGTTGGAGTCTGCTACTGGGTGCACATGACTACAAAAATGGGTACGATCTAAATTTTTTGGTGTTGCGAGGTTATCACTAATAGTCACTATTGGTCACCTATATGTCACACTATAACCAAATAATTTACATATATCATGTAAATAGATAAAGACCTGTAAAACCCTTGAACTACATCAAATCCAAAAAAGAAAAGATGAAAAATAAGGAGTCTAACTAGACCCGACAGTCATCTAGCTAATGAACTTACAACCGAGCATTGAACTACATCTCATACTCCATGTAGTTCTTATGTGTATACACAATAATCATGCCCTAGGATACCCTTGAGATAGTGCACTTGATAATGGGTGATGGCTAGATGTGTAGATGGAAAAATAAATTTTCCTTCCTATGTGTGTATGTAGAAAATGCATACCATTGTCCCTTGAGTGAAAGCTAGATAGATTCCTTGATGCTCTTATAAGGGCTTTAGATGCAACCTTAGGTGATGATAATAGATGTTTAGTGCTTGGGCCCTTATTATGGTCACATAAATTTCTATTTATATGATTCCCTTGGTTGAATTTTGTAATTGACAACTGAAATGCTGACCCATAAAAATACAAGATGCCCAAAAGATAAAAGAGACCCAAAAGAAGTGAGTAAGATAGAAAAGGGTCAAGGGTGTCCATAAGGATGAGGGTGATTAGGCATTGACATCCTATATAGGTGTTGGTGTATGAAGCCAAAAAAGATAAATAAGTGAAATACCGACTAGGATTTAGTGTTTAGAAGACCAATAAGAATACAAGAAACACAGAAAAAAGGCCAAAGATAGTTGTCAATTATTATTTTTCTTTCTTAGGATTCATATAAATAATAGTATGTGATTAGGACCTAGAAATGCACCCAAGTGTGTGATTTTGTGTCTACAGGTATGACTATACACATGGTCATTATGGGTTAAAAATAGTACACAGAGATACATACCACTATGCGGTCCTATCTTTAGTTACCATTGCCTCTATCATTCTTTTTTGTTGCACACACTAGTACTCCTAACACTTGTTTGCATCTAACTTCATCATTGACACCTTTTTCTCATTCTTACCCTTGATCCATGACACATTAAAAATCATTCAAAATTTGGTTCCTATTTTTCCTCTTACATTACCTATGTGGGATTGTGTCAGTGTTGGGTTTTCCCTTAGTTAATTTCATCACCCATTGGCAATGGTGTCAGGTATATATGCACACCACACCCAAACATTTAATGAAAGAAAGGAATGACATGAACAATCCATTTTCTCTCCTATTTTTCATCATCTTTGTATATGCCCACTCTAATATTTTTCTATATTGCACTTGATTTGGATTATACACTCTTCTTTTTTTTTGGATTTCTTACATGATTAGGTCATCTATAGTGAGCATAGGATAGGAACAATGTTCCCCTTCTCCACCCATAGTGATTCTCTCTCAGTTTATTATTTCTTTTGAGAGATAGATGCATCAACAACCACCTCATAGGTAAGTTTTATAAATATTTTTGTGTATATTAGTTCATCTCCATTACCATTTCTCTATATTAGCTTAGTATTGTATGCAAATCATTGCTACTTAGCATATTATTATTATATGATCATATCTTTATCTTTCCCTCATTTACATTTCATTCATATTCCATTAATATAGATTATACATGATATGATTTTATTATCTTTCTATTAATCTACATATCTCCCCTATTAACTAATATTCTAGAAGGGTACTCTCCTCTATCTTGACTAGGGGTCTTGTAAACCCTAGGTTAACATAGTGTAGGAATCATTTCCCTCTTGATACGTGACTTTAACACTCACTATATGCCCTTTTCCATCAACCAATTGTGTATTGATCCATGGTTTTCTCCTTTTTGTTTCCTCATAAAATTATAGAATGGAAAATATAGGAGTGTAATCCATCGAGACACATTATTGGCCCACCATACAACATTTATCACTGAGTAGAAGAAAAGAAAGATCGATTCAAAGTTCGGCATCACCTTCAGATAGAGTCTCCACTCCCCCTCTTGGTAGGCCTTTCTTGTTGTCTTCTATGGTTATAAAACCCATCACATTCATGGCCCACTATAGAAATAATTTATTTGTTTCTTTTAATGGTGGGAGTCCATTGTCTTTTAATTCCTAACATGACATACCAGTATCTTCCCTAAAAATCATTCCATTTTTTACTATGAAAATTTGTCTACACATATTGAGCACATCTCAAATATTGCCAATGTTTGTTCTTTTCATATTGTTATGGAAGATGATGTGGTAGTTAGGATTTTGGCCTCATCCTTCAAAGGAAAAGGAAGACCTTGGAAGAAGTTTTCGAGAAAAAGGAAGATAATATATGTTTATTGGAGAAACTGACAACTGTCAAAACGGCCCCTTATGAGTTGATGATGGACTTTTACTTTACTTTAAATGACATGGGAAATAATTCTACCCCTCCCAAGGTCATCTCCTTAAGGTGTATTCTTATAATTTTTAAGAGGTCTTAATTATGATATTATAGTAATGATTCAGGCAATGGGATCTATGGATTTGTCTTATACTTATGAGATAGTTATTCAAGATGATAATCATTTAGTTCAACCTAGAAAGATGGCCCTAGACCCTGAACCCCTATTTTCCTAGATATTCCCTAATAAATGTTACCTTCTCTTGCCCCAATCCCTGAATCCAAAGCTATTTCATATACCCCCACATCAAGTTATTCTAATTACATAGATGATCTCAAAACCTTGATCAATAATATGTTAGATGAGATAGTTTCCCTCAAGAAGAAATAAATCCAAGCCTTTAGACCCTAAAAAAATCAGAATCAATGGTATCAATAGAGGAATTACTATCCAAAATAGGGTTATGGGAAAATTTATTAGTAAATTACGTTTAAAGGTGTAAATCCTAATTTTCCTCTTCAAGCATTTCCTCCTCCACAACATGCAAATGTTCTTAGTTAAATAAAACCTATCATCCTAGTTCAAAAAAATCTTGCTTAGGGAATTGAATGGTGTTTCTAATGTAATCAATCCCATAATCAGAAATCTTGTGAAAATGAGGCTAAAGGTCAGGCTTTTTTGGAGTATTTTTCCTTCAACCAACATGAACTAATGATGGAATTTAAAAATACTAATGTTGAAGAAGCTCAAGAAGTTTTCCCTGATGAAAAAATCATTTTTTTTGGGTCTAACAAGTTTTTTTTCAGTTGATAAAATTATGGGCAATTCCAATATACCTCAAATTCATGTTGATGATAATACAAGTTCTAAGAATAGAGTATTAGATACTCAATATTCATATTCTTATAAGTGAGATAATACAAGTTTTAAGGAAAAGGAAATTTGGGTAGATTTAATTAAGAATAGGTTACCTAATGTTTCTAGCAGGCATTACTCCATAAAGGAGGTCATTTCTCAACCAATAGTATCTTTCCCAACATTAGATATATCAAAGAAATAAATAATGGCACAAATGATGAAAAATTTGGTAGGCATTCCTATCAAAATTGTTGAACAAATGAAGAAAACTAATCTAAATGTAACAATGTGGGATGCCTTGTCCATTCCATATCACTTGGATCTCTTGTAAGAGGTTGTGAATCAACTCATTCCATCAGATAGGATAGAAAAAAAAATGACAAGAACTTTAATTATCTTATGTCAAATCAAGGAGGATAAACCCCCATCATTTTATATTTCTTTGATTGTTGGAAAAACTCTCGTGCATAATTTTATTTTTGATTCAGGAGCAAACACATTTATAATGCCTAAAAATATAGTAGACACTTTGGCGATTGAGTACACTCCAAACACTGATTTTTTTTTGTAATTATATGGTACTACAGTTAGAAAACTTGGAGTAATCAATGGTCTTGACTTGACTCTCCATGCATGCCCTAATCTAACCATTTCTCAAAAAATATCAGTTATATATCTTCCTCCTCTCTTTGTTATTTACTTTTCAAGAGACCTCACAACCAAGGTAAGATGTTATTGTTGATAATTTTTGGTCACCATAGTGGAGGGGAGTACAAAATTTTTACAGATTCATGGTTCTTAGTAAATGGAAAAATGAGTAGGCATGGAAAAAATAGGAAATCAAATTTAAGAGTGCCCATTCCCCATAAAGGATGTCATTCTATTTTTTTTAATCTTCACCTGAATCATGCATCAGCCCTTAGGAACTATTACATGGTTCTTATTAATATTGGAATGTCATCATACATCGGAAACAAACATGTTGGAACAAGTAGATAATCAATATTCAGAGTATAAAATTGTTAAGTGTGGAAGTAGGTTGCGTTTTAGGATTGAGCATTGATTCATTATTTTAGTTTTTTATTTCAAGTGATCAAAAAAGGTACAAATATTTCATTATTAAGTTCATTATGATTATATGAAATTATTCTAAGAAATTAATTTTTAAATGTTCATCCAATTATGGAAATTAAGAGGATTATGAAGAGTGGAAATAGTAGACAATTAATTACAAAAACAATTGCTTATACTTATAAGGAAATTTGTGCAAGATCCCACACAAGCCATGGGGTTTATCTTTTTAAGTGATACAATGACAATAAATTATAAAATAAAAATATAAAGAAGAAAAGGGGATCCATCTTTGCCTAGAAACGAACCCCCTTTCTTGTCGTTTCTCCTCCCAGCTCTCCATCTTCTTCTCTAGTGTACCTATAGAAGATGGAAGAAAAGTTTTGTTAGAGCTCGGGACATCCTTAATCTTATAATATTTTAAGCTTCAAATGAATTTTCATTCTATCACTAATTCAGGATTATTATAAAAGAAAGTAATAGAGGAAGAAAACATTTTTCTTCAATACTCTTAAATAACATATCTATAGGAAATATTGTAGAATATGATTATAGTTTACCTTTAACAGTTTGTGCATGTAAATTATTACATCAAGAGGTCAACATAAAGAGTACATATCAGAGTAAAGTATCGTACATTTTCTAGCTGTGTATGCATCATTTAATAGTACTAAAGAGAAATAGACTATTTTAGCCCTCACATAGTACTAAAATCAAATCCATGTATCATGTAATCAACAACAAAAAAAGAAAGGCTATTTGGCCTCTTTTTATAACCTTTTTTTCAAAAAATGGACAAGGTTCTTCATTTCAAGAAAGGAAACATTTAGAAAGTTCCATGAGAAAGGAGATATATAGTTTTATTTCATTTTTTTAATATTTATCTAGTGTGATGAACAAGTAGATCTTCTTGTTTTCCTTCATTTACAATAAGGAGAAAATAGAGTGTAGGGTCCTATTAGGAAAATAAATAGTATAAATATTTCTTTCTTTTTTTAATGAAAGGACAAAAATAAAAATAAAATTACAAGGTTTTCTTCTAAATCCGAAGTGTGAAAAAGCAAAGTTTCTACAAACTTTAACAATGGAGTTGATACATGAGAAGCTTTTCCACTGAACCCGCATATTACAAAATTATAATTTCAAATGCTTCAGAAGAGTAAAACATTACTTACCACGTTTTTCATAGAGCTCAAACTCAGAAACTGCAGTTGAGATCACCAAACACAACTCATAATAAGGGCTTGAAGTGCAAGTTTTTCAACATGGAGAACTTAAAAACCAAGGCCGAGCTCAGAAAATCAGGGTTGAGATAGAGTTTATAGAACTTGATCTAATAAAACCATGGCTGCCAAGCTCCAAAAATCATGTCTATAATAGAGAAAACCATGGCCACAACGTAAAAAAATGATGGTGTGTTACAACAGAGAAAACCATGGTGGTCGAAACAAAGAAATGACGTGCCTCACAACAAGATGAAGGGTTGAGATAGGAAATGCAGAGATCAAACTGATAAAACCATGGCATCCAAGCTCCAAAAATTATTGTTATAATAGACAAAACCATGGCCACCAAGTAAAAAATAATGACATGTTATAGCAGAGAAAACCATGACGGATGAAACAGAGAAATGGTGTGTATCCTAGTAAAATTCAAAGATTGAATTGAAAAATAATAGCCACCAAGAAAGAAACATGCTTTCTAGGAAGATGTAGAGATCAAACTGAGGAGTCATAGCAGCCACAAAAAATTCTAGGGGTTTCAACATAGCAACGCCTCTAAAGAAGCAAATCCAAATGCCAAATGAAAACACATTTTAGTGTTTGAACCCTAATGATATAGGTCGACCAATTGTGTCATAACCATGGTCAAATTTGACCATGGCTAGGGCCATTTATTAGCATTTAATCATATTTGACAAGGTGCCCATGTGGATTGGACTCTAATAATGTTTTTAATTATTATGAAGTATTATAACATTGTGGGGAAAATACATGCTTCGTCTAACTCAAATTGACTAAAAATTGCCTCATTTGTGCCCAAAACCAAAAAGGAGACCAAATGATTTCCTTATTTTATGTAAAGAGGGAGGTTAAACAAGGTCAAAAAGAGATATAATTTCATGCAAAATGATTATTTTTTCCCCTTTTTAAATCATATGCATAATGATAACCTTATGATTATTATTGAATAGTTGTAATTTAATTGCAAGGGTTGAATTATACGATTGGGAGATAAAATTGGATTTGTCTCCAACTAGTCCCTAACTAAAGCTTCAAACTCAAAATTGAAGTGTTCCATTGAGAGAGATAGAGAGTTGAGTCACTCTTGAGTTCTAAGAGTAAACTGAGGTGAACTACGGATAGCTGGAGTAGACTGAAATGTTGAGCAGTTTGAGTTCCACTTCTCTTATTTCTACTTTTCACTTATTTATTCTATATGTACACATTATTTTGAGTATTTGGGAGAGACTTATGATTTATCTATGTCAACGCTATTGTAGGGTTTTTACTTTAACAACTATTTGATCCAATAAAATATTGCATTCCTCTATTTACAAGTTAAACCGAAGTTTGTTACATGAATTCATTAATGTGATTAAGTGAATGTCTTGTTTTATTTGCATATTTATTATTGACTATTATGTTATATTGTTGTCATTCATGTCAATTCCATTGATGGTAAATGGTTTCATGGTTTTTTATGAGTCTCCATGAGGCATTTTTTAGTGTAAACCATGAAGGTTGATTGGTAGTGTCATGTTTGGAGATGGTCTATGAAGTCCTAGTGCATGGTTCTAGCTTGTATAGTCATGGTATGAGTCCTCTAAATTTGATTGAAGTTTTTCATGGGGTCATATATGGTCCCTAATTTGTTTTAGATGTGTACATGTTTCTGCATTGATTCATCTTAGTTAGTTCATAGGTTGACGTGGTTGAGTTGGGTCATTCCATGCCTATTCCTAGTCCTGGAGCATGTGGAATGGTATGGAGGTATGTGTTTTGGAGTTGATTAGTCCTAAAAAATCATGTTATAATCATGATGATAATTTACATGAGGTGTATGATGGATTTTAGGTCATTTATCAGAGTTTTCACAATGTTTCATAGTTTTTGGGAAGAAAGAAGGTGGAGAATAGGTAATTTGGCATATGTAAGTGAGATTGGTTGGAGAGTTTCAAGACTATTTAGACTAGATGGTGAGTTTGTATATTTATTGGATGTTTTCATGATGCTTCACTACAATTTTTAGGTCATTTTGAAGAAGGAATTGCAAGATATGTTAGTTTTGGAAAAACTGGGTTTTTCCAGAGTGTGATTTTGAGGCAAAAGTTAACCTTTTGATGCTTGTTGTGGGTTATGTGATTTTCATGAGTACTTGAGCCCTTTGTAATATATTTTTAGGTCATTTATGAATGTTTTCCCAAAAATAATAAGGCTTTTTGATCATCACGTTTTTATGAACGATTGTTAAGAAGGTAAGTTTTTTTGAAACACTAACTAAACCCTAGCTCAAAGAGACTTAGAGAAAAAGGATTATAATGAGCCTATCTTGATTGGTTTTGAAATTTTTGTGATTTTAGGTTGTAGAGGACTCATCCATATTTCTAGAAATGTAATATATTTCTTATGACTATATGTGGGCCTTACCTAAAAATGGTGGGTTTTGAATGAAGTTTATTTTATGGAGAAGTTTTCCAAAGAAGATGAGAAATAAATTAACATTTTTTAACAAAGGATTTTATCTACATGTAAATGATAGTTTTAGATCATGGTTGAGGTAATAAATGGAAAAGTGTACCCTATTTATGAGGACTTTTTTTTGGTCCAGTTTGGAGAATCATGTGGTAAAAATGAAATTGCAGGAGGTACATGTGGAGTTAAGAATTTATTAAAGTTGTGTTGTGATCCTAATTTATATAGATTTATAATGATTTATAAAACTTATTCTTTTGATAAAGGATGAAGAATTTATGACCTGATCTTTGAAGGTCAAATCTAAAGGATGATTAGTTAAGCATGGTCTTGAGTAGCTTCATGAGGTAAGGTGATAGATATGAGTTATTCATGATTTTTTAAGGTTTATAAGTGCATAGAAAACATTTATAAGAGGTGTCTGTGTTTTTTTTAATCTTTTAAGTCTTTTTGGAAGCGATAGAGCAAGTTGACCTCAAGACTAGTTTTTGAGTTCTAGAAGGCCAAATGAGTAGTCACAGATATGGACCTAGTCGAAGACCTTCCACTTGGAGTTGGAAATTTTATGGAAAGAGGATTCAGATATATTTACAATGGTGTATATTTTGTTTCATGAGGAGGTTATTTGATAGTCAACTAGCTTAATTTGTGAAGAAGAAGGCTTCTTGTTTTCAAGATAGGATTTATCTTGCTAGAAGATTGAGGTAGAGAAGGTGTGAGATGGATTAGTTGATGTTTTATATCAATATGAGAGTGAAGAGAGATTTTTTTTTTCCTATTTAATTCCTTTGGAGTTATTTAATATAACAACAAGGGTTCAAAATGTTGGTGTGTGTGACATGCCTAGTCATAGTCCACATCACCTAGTGAGTCATCTCGCCTTGCGAGAGCCATAGGTCTTAGGAAGTCAAATGACAAGTGTCAGATTCTGTCATAAAATCTGTCATTGTCATTTGTGTCAGTGCATCATAGGAGTTACATTCCTTATTTGGAATTATAACTTCTCCTTTAGTGGCGTCATATGCGTCAGTCACGTCATATGCATCAGTGGCGTCATTGATTTTTTTTCCGTGTTTAGGCATGGGGGTTACATGACACCCCTATTTGTACTTCCTTTTTTCAATCTATGAGAATGAGCATACCTATTTTCTTACTTGCATTTTCTTTCCATTGATTCGAATCTTACTTATTGCGTTGGATCTTGACGTTACCATCGGAGTGCAACTTTGTTGTGGTGCATTATTTTTGACATCGATTCTCATTTTCCCTCTTTCATGGTATCAAAGCTAGTTTCAGTAAAACATGCACTCTTAATTTTTTAGTTACTTATTACTTCTGGTTTCTTCTTATTTCCTTGTGCAAGTCTTTTTGATTATTACTTTGGAATCGTGCTAATCTACTTAACATTTTTCTCTTTGAGTTTTTTTATGGGTTTTTGTGCATGTGTGTAGGCTTGCATGTGTGTAGGATTTCTCTTCTCATGGTGTTGTTCACGGTTTGAACAGCCATGGTGTTGTTTGTGGTTTGCATAGTCGTGGTGTTGTCCTTGCTTTAGCTCATGCTGAGTTCTCATGAACTACCTTTATCAACTCGTGGCACTGTCTGTTCTAGCTTGACCACTGACCTCTACACTTTGTCTAACCTGGGTTTCTCTCTACGTGGAAGCATATGCTATGAACTTGTAACTTGTGCTCATGCATTTCCGGTTTGCTGTTTTTTTAATGTGTTGGCTCATCAAAACTCTTCCCTATTTTTTTGAGTCTCACTGTGCAAGCTCATTGTTGGTTAACTCATGTACCATTGGAGGTTCCCAGCTCCCTGAGTTTTTTCCTCAACCTTGCCTTGTTCCGCTGGTCTGTTTAGGCTCTCATTCCCCTGTTGTTCCTTTTGTCATTGGTATGATGCCCTGGAATCTCCCTCCTTCTGCCGCTAGTCTGGTGCCCTGGCTTGTTCTCCCTGTTTAACATTCATGTGACTGTTACTCTTGTAGAACATTTTTAGTCAACCCGGACCTCTGCTGCTACACGTGGCTTCAACCTATATCTACCCTCTATGTTTCAGCCAATAGCACCCTACCACATTGAGTTCCTCATACCACTCTCTACCGACTTGATTGTTCCTTGGGAGTTTCAACCTGTATCAACTCGTGCACTTTATGTCTTCAAAGGCTCAGTCAATGTGGGTTCCTTAGAATTGATTATTGGTAAAATCAATCTCTCCTTTTAAATATTTTAAGGTTAAAATATTTTATTTAATTGGCATTGTAATTCTTTTTGGATAGTTTTTTGCTTGTTTTACTTTCCTTTCTTCGAGTGATGAAGACGGAGGGTGAGGTCTGGGGTTGGCAGGAGGCTAATCCCCCCTCGCAATTAAAAAAAACCCTATCTAAAATTTGATGCCATTTCTAACGAGCATACATACAACACCCTTTGCATGCGTTTAGGGAAATTTTTAAATATGTTTGCAGGCTTATTAGCATTTTTCCATCAGTTGTGAGAATTGGTTTTTGCTATAACTTTTGACTCGTTACTCAGTTTTGAGCACTTCTTTACTCAAAGTTGCATGTTTTTCACACTCTAGTTGATGGGATTATCATTTTTGTAAACACGTTATTTTTATAAAGTGCCACATTATGGGGGGTGTCTTTTTATTGCTTAATTCAACTCTTTTTTTCTTGAGCTTTGTTCTATCCCTTTTATTGATTGTGGACTTGTGAGCGCATCCGCCACAATCTTACAGCAAAGGGATTCTTTTTGTGATGTGAGATGCTATTTATCACAAGGATTTCTCTTCCCCTTCTTGTTTTCCCTCATTCCTGTGCTTTCTTACGGTGTCGAACTGTTGCGCTCAATGAACCTTGATTGTTGTCTCCACTCTTGTGTGTTATTACGCTGATTGCAAGGTGAGTGACAGACTAGTTCTCGGCACACAATCGCATCTGATTGTAATAAATGCACTGAACTAAAGTTATAAACTCGGGGGGTATGATATTGTTCTGGGGTGGTTGTTTCTTTTCTCTCTCCTTCCTTCTACATCCTTTGGTTCTATCTCTTCATTATAGATATCTCTAAAGTATCAGTGCTCACACCTTTTAACTTCTTTGAATGGAAATCTAAAAGTATATTGGTTTTTTTAAGTAAAGGGTTATACCATGTCACCATAGGGTTAGAGACCGAACCTAATGATGAACCTGAAAAATATAAGTGGTTCAACCGTTGTGATGAAGCCTTAGGTCTTCTCTGTATCTCCATCTCTCCTGACTTTCTCTTCCACATTGAAACTTCCTTGACACCTGATAAAGCATGGAAAATGCTTGACAATATGTTTGGGAAGCAAGATGACATGAGAGCGCATGAGTTGGAGAATGAACTACTAGGGTTAAATCCTAGTGACTTTGAGAACCTGCAGGCCTTCTTCTCAAATTTTGTCCACACTAGACTACTTCTAAAGGAATGTAAAGTGGAAAAGAAAGACTCTCAATTGATCTTGTCAATTCTTTCTAAACTAGGTCCTAAATACTCTATCTTTGTTTCAACTTTCCACACCATGAAAGCCACCTTGGGTAGTGCTTGGACAATGCCCTCCTTTGGCAGTTTTTTGTCCCAACTCATTCGAGAACAAGAAAAACTCATTCAAATGGGGACTCTAAAATCCAAGTCACATGCCCTTGTGGTGAATAAGGGCAATAAAAATGAAAAGAATAAAGAAACTAACGACCAACCTAAGAAAGAAACCAAGACCAACCAACCCCCAGCTAAGCCCAACACTAACACTTCGACTTCTGAGCCTAAAGCGAAGAAGGAAAAGTTTAAATGCTCCTATTGTAAGAAATCTCACCACGATGAGCATCATTGTTTTTGGAAAGAAATTGATCACTTAACTCATTTACTTTAGAAAAATAAAGTAAGGGTTCCTGAATCTGTTAAAAAAATGCTCAGAAGGGTGAGTCTTCTAATGCAAAGGAGTCTAAAAATGAAAAGAAGAAAGGTATGGCCCTCATAGCTAGATCAGATCCATCATCAACTTGGATTATTGATTTCAGTGCCTCACACCACATGGATTCTTCACAAGTTGAATTCTCTAGCATTAAACCATGTGGTATGTCCCAAATCACGTTGGGTGATGACACTCATGTGTCAATTTCTGGTAGTGGATCAGTAGAGATAGAAGGTGGAACATTTAACCAAGTGTTGAGTGTTCCCAATCTCTCTACCAATCTCCTATCAGTTTACCAAATCACCCACCTTGGTTAAGGAATGCGAGTGGAATTTGGTCCTAAGTCGGTGATCATTCATGAGCTTAACTCTTACCTCATTGTGGCTGAGGGAAAGGTGGATCACTGTTCATGGTTGTATACCTTTTTCCACTTCTCTTCAAATTTGACACCCAATGCCTTACTCACTCATGCAAATGAGGTTAGCAAGCTATGGCATGAGCATTTTTGGAATCTTAATTATCGTTACCTTGAACAATTGAGCCAAAATGAAATGGTCAACGGGTTACCATGAGTTAAGTTTTCTAAAGGTCTTTGTGAGGTTTTCACCCTCGGAGAGCTACTCGTCCCTTGGATCTTGTTCATAGTGATGTTTTTGGCCCCTTTCCATCTCCTTCTTTGACTAGAGCTCTATATATACTAACCTTCATTGATGAATTTTCACGTTATACTTGGGTATATTTTCTTAAGCTTAAGTATGAAGTATTTGAGCATTTTCAAAAATTTAAGGCTCTTGTTGAGAAATAAGCGGAATGGTCTATCAAGGTTATTTAAACTAAAAATGGAGGTGAGTATGTGAGCGACATAGGTTTGAGGATTTCTGCACTTCTGAGGGGATTTCTTTGCAGCGTACAGTTGCTTACAGCCCTTCCCAAAATGGAGTTGCAGAAAGAAAGAACCGAACTTTAAAGGAGATGGCCACTTGTATGGTTCACTCGAAGTCCCTTCCTCCATGCGATATTGGGCTGAAGTGGTGAATTGTGCTTGTTACATTAATAATCATGTTCCACACAAGGAAGTCAAGAGGGATGACAGCCCTTTGAAGCCTGGTTTAGACAAAAGCCTGATGTTGAGCACTTTTGAGTCTTCAGTATCTAAGGCTATGGCTCAGATTCCCAAGAAGAAACACAAGGCATTGGATCCGCAATCTAAACCTTGTATCTTTATCGGGTATCCTAATGGCGTGAAGGGATATCAATTTTTTAACCGTACTACCCATGAACTCTATATTGAAAGGAGTGTGAATTTTAATGAGTCATCCTTGACTTTGACTTCCACTGAGGTTCTTTTGCCCACTAATTTAGATTCTGACTCATTAGATGATGATGTTGTTGAGTGAGTTCCTCCTCTCTATGCTCCTCCTGATCCTCAAACTTCTGAGTCTTTTGATTCTGACAGTAGTGATGATGAGGACTATGTCCCTTCTCACTCGAGTGAAGAATCTTCCAACTCTGAGCTTGAACCTTCGGGACCTCTTTGGGCCAGGAAAAACTTTAGAGAGTGCTGGAGATTTAGTTGGAGATCCTTCAAATGAGAGACATACAGCGCTCACATTTTTGTTGGACCCCACTCCTTCTTCTGCCTCTACTTCTAATCTCACTGTCTTTCTAGGAAGCTTCTGGGATTCTTGAGTGGGATTCTACTATGGATGAGAAGTATTCCTCGCTCATAAATAATAACACTTGGGATCTTACCCCTCTTCTCAAAAGGAAGAAAATTCATTCGGTGTAGGTGGATATATCAAACAAAGTATGGAGCCAATGGAGAAGTTGAGAAGTATAAAGCGCAAGTTGTAGCTAAGGGTTTCTCCCAGGTAGCTTGGGTTGACTACTCGAGAAACCTTTGCTCTAATTGCAAAGATGAATTTCATTTGACTAACCCTTTCCATTGCTACCACTAATAGATGGGAAGTCCACTAGATGGACGTTAAGAATTCCTTCCTTCATGGGGACCTAGAGGAAGGGATCTATATGGAAGAACCTCTGGGTTATGTCCATGATCCATCCCTCATTTGTAAGTTAAAGAAGTATCTCTATGGCCTTAAACAAGCCCCTCGGGCCTAGTATTCCAAGATGGACTCCTTTCTACTTGCATCAAGGCTCACTTAGTGTCACTTTGACCCAAATGTGTATATTCTGAGGTAGGATGAATCCATGCTTATTCGTGTTCTCTATGTTGATGACTTGTTGATCATGGGTAGATCTTCCTCTATCATTGATTATGTGAAGATCTCCTTGGCCAACAAGTTCTCCATGTCTGACTTAGGATTTCTTCATTACTTTCTTGGGATCCAAATTTCACAATTTTACTTGAGAATTATGATCTCACAGCCTAAGTACTCTCCTAATTTACTTTCTCAGTTTCACATGTCTGATTGCAAGTCCTCACCTACTGCCTTTTCTTTTTAGGGTAAAGCTGGTGTCTGATTTCTCTTCCCCCTTAGTTGATGGCAATCTTTATCAGATAGTTACTGGGGAGCTTAATCTACCTTACTCCCACTCGACCAGATCTTTCATATATTGTCGGGATCGTTTCTAGATTTATGTAGGAGCCTCATGAGATGAATTTAAAAGCGGAACTGAGTGGATCCTTCACTATGTTCTTGTGACACTCACACTAAATGGTATTCATTACTTATGAGGGACTGAGATTGACTTGGTTGGATTTACAGACTCAGATTGGGCTAGTGATCTAGATCATCATAAGTCTACCTCAGGCTACAATTTTACTCTTGGTTTAGGTCCTGTCATTTGGTCCAGAAAGAAGCATAATTCCATTGCCATATCATCGACAAAAGTAGAATAATACAGAGGATTAATTAACATGCTGCCACCATACGTTGTTTGGTTATAGGGTATCTTGATAGAGTTTGGCATCCACTTTTGGTAGCCCACCATTATCTACTATGAAAACATGAGCACTATCTCAATTTTTAGAAATTCAAGTTCAACATCAGTGGACAAAGCACATTGAGATTCACATGCACTTCATATGGGAGCTGATACATGAAAACATCATCAACATACAGTATATTCAGATAGTTGATCAGGTTGTAGACATATTCACCAATACCTTCACTGAGGTGAAGTTTCTTCACTTCTGGTCTCTTCTTGGGGCGAGGTCTGCTACAACCACCCATCTTCTTTGGGCTATATAGACCTCCTTATTCTCCTCTTATTCTCTCTAGAAACATGTTGTTTGTATATGAGACACCTTAACAGGACTTTAGTTATCAAGCCCCATTGCCACATCTTTCTTAGTTGTCTAGGGGATTCTTCTTTTCTATTCTAGCTTACCTTGACGTCTTCCTCAACTTCGATGAATGGGGGGTATTGGTGTGTGTGACATGCCTAGTCATCATCCACATCACCTAGTGAGTCATCTTCACCTTGCGAGAGTCATAGGTCATAGGAAGTCAAATGACAATTGTCAAATTCTATCATAGAATCTATCATTGTCATTTACGTTAGTGTGTCATAGGAGTTACATTCCTTATTTGGAATTGTAACTCCTTCTTTAGTGGCATCATATGTGTCAGTCACATTATATGTGTCAGTGGCGTCATTGATTTTCTTTCCTTGTTTAGGCATGGGGGTTACATAACACCCATATTTGTAACTTCCTTTTTTCAATCTATAAGTATGAGCAGACTTATTTTCTTACTTGAATTTTCATTCCATTGTTTCGAATCTTTCTTATTGTGTTGGACCTTGACATTACCATCAAAGTGCAACTACATTGTGGTGCATTGTTTTCGACATCGGTTCTCATTTTTACCTCTTTCAAAGTCCCATGTTGATGAAATTGAATTCAAGGTCAACCAAGATGCATTGATGAAGATACCATATGCCAAGGGAGTAAACCCTCTGGTGAATTCCCAACAATTTTCCAATGATAAAGTGATGTACATTTCATGGTAATTACATTTAGTAGTTACATGTCATATTTGATGTTTTTTTTGTGTTCTTGACGCCCATAGGTGAAGATAGGTTCCTAGAAACAGATGTTTGGTTAAGGATATGAGCCTTCTTGATAGAGTTATGAATAATTTTATTTGTGCAAGCTTATGCAAAACTATGGATGTTGTTTTTATGTCATATTTGGCATGTTTTAACAATATGGGAGCTTGAATAATCATGTTGATGATGTTTGTGGTTTTTGGCCATTCGGGTGATAGGGTTTTGAGTTGTTTATGAGATTGTCTAGTAGATTTGACCATGGCTCACCTATATGGGTCTGTTATGAATGTTTTTATGAATCTATTGATATAGTTTATAAGATTTATTTGTTAAGATAAATGATAAGTACCTAATTGTTTCATTTTTATTAGTTGAGAATGGTATAAAGTGCATGTTTGAATTCGAATTTGAGTTAGTTGTGAGAGAGGGAAAAAGTGTGACCCAGGTGTGAGAGTAAAAAAGGTATGAAGGCATCTCTATTCAAAGTGAGAGAGTAGTCAAAAGGCTTAGGAAAATTAGAGAGGATGTTTAGAAAGTTTTGATGCCTAGTAAGTCCATGAAAGAAGAATAAATAACAAGTTGAAGGAATGAGGATTTGAAGGTGTGTTTGTGAGCTGCAGTTGTGATATTCATCAGTTGTGGAAAAAAAAAATAGATATATTCATCTTCATATGTTGAGTTGTTTCTTTATCATATTTTGGGGTTACAGCCTCCTTGTGGAGTTGGTGCATCATTAAATTAGGGGTCTATGCTCCTTGTATGATTGGTGCTCCTTATGAATTTTTTGCTTCACTAAAACTCTTTACTTTGTGCAATATAAGAAGATTTTCAGTGAATTTTCTTCCTCATGATGGTTTCCCACTTATATTTGGTGTCTTGTGTACTCTTTCTTGTGTTATGATATTGTGAATGGTTAATGCACATATAATATTATTAGGTATGGTTATGTATGATGAATGGCTAATTGAATAATGAATGTTAATACATAGTAATTGAATTTTAAGGTTTGAATGACTGGTTCATCCCCCCTCTTAGTCCATTGTGCTTCAAACAATTGGTATTAGAGAAGGTCCTTGAGAAGTAAGTTTAATCACGTGAAGGAGATCCTTGAAGCATAAGTAATTTGTAAGTCTTTAGATGTTGAAGCTAAATTAAGGATGAAGTATGAAATTGAATATTCAATTATTCATAGCTTACAAGATCATATTAGATGTATGGAGTTAGAGTATGGTCAAGCCATCAAGGGTTTGGAATAACATGTTGAAAGAGTATATAAAGCCATCGAGGTCAAAGAAGAAGTTTTTTGCAGGTATGAAGAAAGGTTGATATCTTTGGAATCTGATTTAGAGGGTGCATCCAATAGATTGAAGATATATGAGAGGATAGATAATTTCTCTAAATCTCTTGATGGGATTTTAGAAGATCAAATAGTTGTAAATGACAAGATAGGACTAGGTTTCAAGGGAAAGTAAAAGGAGAATGATGAAGGAGTTGAACCAAGTTCTCAATCTGATGTGAAGATGACCAAGAAGGTTAATTTAAGAAGGTCTAAACATGTTAGACAATCTAATTTTTCTACTTATGGTTCTTCTTTCAATGGTTATTGGTATTTTTGTCATAGAGCTTGAAATTGCAAAATAAGGTCCCCTAGGAATCGTGAAGGATTCTTTAAAGGTTAATGTCATTCATGTTGTGAGTATTTCCATAGAGCTAAGGATTGTGGTTAGAACTTAATTATGTTTTAACCTAGAAGATGCAAGAGTTTTATGTGTCACAGGTGTCATAAATAGGGACACATTGCTAGATCCTATCACTAAGGTGAAAATTCAAGAGACATCAGTAGGTTTCAAGAATTCAAAGGGCAAGAGAAGAAAAAGTTCAAGAGAATAATCAGTACCTAGAGTGAATCTAAGATTGTCAAGACTATTCATTTGGTCAAGAAGGATGTTGATCAAGCCAAAGAATTCAAGAGGATTGTTTCTTAGTCTGAAATGTATAACATGATGCCTAATCTAATGAGGCTTTTAAAAGAGGGGTCTTGTGCTACTAATATGGAAGACAAAGTTGAAAATCCCAAAAAAGTCAAAGAAGCATGTTTTCATTAGTTGAAGAAGAAAGATATGAGGAACATCATATGTGTCTATATAGAATTCACTCTCCAGTACATGATATTTTGAAGAAGCTAGGAGTGTGGGAAACTTCATGATTTATAAGGTATGTGGTTTTATCTATCCACAAGATTTTGATTCCTTATCACTTGTAGGTGTCTGAGTTTATTATGTCGTCATCTAAGAGGATTCTAATGTATCACTATGAAACAAGGTTGTTATGATTGGTTCTAACTATTTTAGATGTGAGATTTATGAGTTATTGTCTTGTTATGAAGTATGTGTTTAATCATAAGTAAGGACATACTCAAATGGGATAATTGTCAGTCAAGCTTGAAGTCAAATCACGGTCTATAAAAGTGTGCATTTGATTGTTGTATCATGATGGTATTATCAGAAAAATATGTCTGGTATTTGGTAAGTGTGTTTTTGAGATCTACATCAGTATTGATTAACTAAAATTGGTTGTGTAGTAATGGGATAGTTAATTTAAGCTATGAACAACTATAATAAAGTAAATAAATACAGTAAAAGGAAGGATGTAAATGATCTAGGGAACTATTCAAAATGAAATGCTAACCCTAATGAGCAATAAGGAAGAGGAAAGAACTTAGCTGATAAGATATGCTCATGGGACTATTTCCCAGAGGTGATTGGAAGCTCAAAAAATGCAAGAAGCTGATTTTTTATTAGTTGATTGTCCGCTCCCGAAATGGGAAGGGAGAGTTTGGCTTTATAGGTTCGACGGAAACTAGGCTGGGTCACCACTAGCTATGGGGAAAGCTTCCCCCATGGGCATGATTTTCTGATTTTGGCATGATTTTGGCTTGTTTTAAGGTTTAGCTAATTGCTTTAAAGCATTAGGTGGGAAGAGGTTGTTTAGGGATGAGGTGTAGGTGAGTTGGAAGTGGAGATAGGTTTAAAAAAGTGTAGGGAAAAGCATAAGTGAAGATTTAGAATAACAACATTCCAAAATGGGAAGATGGTTAGGGAATTATTAATTAATGAATTGATGTTGATTAAATATGACTTAAAGGTTATGGTCATTTAATTAATTAAGGGGGATGAATTAATTAAGAGATAATTTGATTAAATAAGGGGTTGAATAGAATAAAAGATATGCACACAGGAGATGTGGGTATAGAAAATGAATTTATGTTTCTACATTTTACCCCTTTTTGTTGAATGGTTTCAGCTAGCAAGTTGTTGTCGTGTAAATGTGGAACATGGAAATTGACAATTTCCAAGCATGAAAACTATACCCCAATGTCAAAATTTTCAAGTTATATCATTCCAAGATACCCCAGCTCTATCCAGTAAGTCCAAGTGACCTTCTGTTTAATTTTCTATCTCTTCCCTAGGTTATTTAGGAAATTTCATTCATTCCCCCTAGGTGATTACAGGAATTCATTTGCAAACTACAGGTACTTGTATAAAGGGCTATCATTGACCTTCCTAGGATTAGATCAACCCTGCTCAAGCCAAACAAAAAGGCCAAATTCAACATGGAGGTGAATTGATCACCTTAGAATATCAGGGAAATGATTTTGTAAGGTTTGGAGTATTTTTGAAATACTTGGATTAGTCTGAGTAAAAATAGGGTTCACAAGCCTAGGCAATACACAAGCCTAAAAAACTTGTTGGGATTCAAAAGAAGATTCTGAGAGCTCCGGATGGAGTTAGAAGTAAAAAAAGTCCCCTAATATAGGATTCCAGAAGCCAACATTTTGTACCAAGGTAGAAGGAAGATGAATCACTTTGTGATAACTAAGCAGGACGAGGATATTCCCATCTAGATAGGTTCAGACATGCCTTCTCAGAAATATTTGGACTTTGAATAAGCATTAAGGAGATTCGAGTTACAAGAGGGCATCTCTAAATTGCTAGATGATGCAAACCATGAATAAGAGGAGATGGTTCTTGATGATTTTCAAGAAGAAAATTAATCTTATATGATTTTCTAAGATGAGGAGTTATTCTCATTTCCATTTGGGGATGAAGATGATCTCAGTCAGGCCAACTATGCAGAGACAAAATCAGCTTGTGATGAGCTAGTAAATGGTTTGAAAGAAATGTTTGTACAAGAAATTCTTAGAGCCCCATAAGAAACTGAAGATCTTGAGCTCAGTCTCAAGCTCCTGATGAAAGCCAAAAATTTTCAAGACAAGCGTGAAGCTGATTTGGAAGCCTCAACCAATGTGAAGGTTGGCCATATTGAGATAAGGCAAGATGAAACATATGATGTCACTCTTGATCTAATGATTGATGGGTGCAATACCAAAATGGAGATATTTTCTTTCCCATTTAAAGATGAAGACTCTTTCCATGATGAAGAAATTGAAGGAAGGAGTTTCGAGACCTCTAAAGATGAATCTCTTTTTGATAAATGATTGATAGAGTGTAGTGATTCCCGATCTGATGAAGTAATCCCTCCAGATAGTTTCCTTGAGCTTCAAAATAAAGATTCTTCAAAGGCATACAAAGAGAAGTTATAGGAAACAATGAAGCATAACTTCATGTAAAAAATATTGGATTCAGTAGAATTTGCAGAAGATCCCGAGCCAATTCTTGATCTCTTCACTAGTGTCATGGACATAAAAGAAAAGTATGAGTTTTCCTCTGATCCTCCCGTCAGTATTCAAATGCCTCATAGGGAAGTAGAGATAAAGGATGAATAAAATGTTTCTCACGGAGAATATGTCAATGAGTATAGACATAGAAACTCAAGTAACTTAGAGTGTCCAAGTAATTTGAAAGAAAAGTAGCCCTGTGGAAGTGATGATATGCTCGATGGAGAATCAACTATATAGATAAACATGGAAAGAAACTGGAACAATGAAATTGATTTCAAAGATTTTAAGACAGTGGAATTTTCAAGAAAGTACCTGAGCATCAAGAATCTCACATGGAATCACTCCTACCAAGTACAAATACAATTGTGAGAGCACTTGGCTTTCATAAGCAGCTGAGGAGGGAAGACTACTTTCTGGAACTCATCAACGGCTTCACAGAACAACATCATTTGGTGTTTCCTCTTCAAGGGTAACTTTTGAGAAATGAAAAGTTAGTAAAAGTAGGTTATCCCCTACCTTGTACCATAGGTTATTGTTAGGTGTGTTTCCCTTTCTTCTTTGTGTGTTTCCCTTCTTGTTGTGTGACATGTGTTTCCTTTCTGTCCTTTTCATGTGTGTGTGTGTTTCCTTCTTATCTCTCTCTTGTTGTAAGTTGTACATGAATCTAAAAGGCCAAATGGATAAGGAACTGGTCAACAAATTATATGGTCTAAAACTAAGATTCTATATTCTCGTGTCATGTCTTCACTATGCTCATTCCATGTCATGTCCCCAAGATAGAGCGAATTGTTGTCGTGTAAATGAGCAACAAATAAATTGACAATTTCTGAGAACAAAAACTATACCCCAATGTCAAATTTTTCAATTTATATCATTCCAAGATACCTCGGATCTATCCAGTAAGTCCAAGTGACCTCCCAACTAATTTTAGATCATCCGCCTAGGTGATTTATGAAATTCTATTCATTCCCCTAGGTGATTTCAGGTGTTCATTTTCAAACTACAAGCAGTTGTAGGAAGGGCTATCACTGGCCTTCCCAAGACTAGATCAACTCCCCTGGAGAGGAATGGAAGGGCCAAATTCAACATTGAGGTGAATTGAAGACCTTAGAACCTTAGGAAAATTATTTTGGAAGGTTTGAAGAATTTTTGAAAGACTTGGAATAGTCTGAGTAAAAACAAGGTTCACAAGCCTAAGCAGTACACAAGCCTAAAACAATTGTTGGGCTTCAAAAGAAGATTATAGGAGCTCTGGATGGAGTTAGAAGTAAAAAAAAACATCGTCGGAAATAGGACTCTAATACCTACATGACAGAGAATATTATTTTTCACAACACCTTGGCGCATAGGATTTACAGGCAGTTTTTATCAAGCACAAGTGGAGTCTCAAATCAAAAATCCTATTTTTTAGGGATCAAATGGATGAATCAAGACATTATACCCCAACCATTGGATTTATAATTCCATTTCCAGTTAGCATCATATACCATTTCAACAAGAAATTCCACTAAGATATAAAGTTATCATCATTCCAAGTTGCCCTCTCAAAGTTTGTTCAGGAGTTAGTCAATTTTTGAGAGGACATGTGTAAGCACTAGGATCCTAGAGGTATTTCATGTCCCTAAAGTCCCTGAGTTTAGGTACACCAACCTTTTAAAAATGTTCCTAGCCCCCATGTGACCTCCAGACTTGACATTTCAGCCCCCAGGTGTATTTTTGGAGTATCCATTCCCTGTCGTTAGATCAAACAACACGTGTCAGCTCTAGGACCACCGTGGAAACTGATGTCCCTCATGTCCCTTAGTTAAGGTACATAAGACATGGAAAAAGGTGCTCAGCCCCTATGGGGAGTCTTTTGGTCACTCATGTGACCGACTTTCAACCCCTAAGCGTATTTTTTGAGCATCCATTCCCTGTCGTTGGATCAAGTGCCACATGTCAACTCTAAGACCACTGTGGAAACCGATGTCCCTCATGTCCCTAAGGTCAGGGAAATAAGACATGGAAAGTGTTGTCCATCCCCTATGGGAAGCCTTTTGGTCACCCACATGATCGACTTGTAGCCCCCAATGCTTTAAAGAAGATTTTTTCACCTTCACTCCCTACCGTCAGATCACTGCCATGTGTCGCCATATTGCTCATAGTGGAATTTGATGTGCCTCACGTCCTTGGGGTCAGGTACATTAGGGAAAAAAAATTGTGCCCAACCCCAAATCAAATATTTTAAAACTTTTCTAACTGTTAGTTGTTTCTCACTGCTTCTCACTGTGAGAATAAAAGTTGTAGAGAACACCTCACTCCACCATTGCCAAATCTTGAACAAGATCCATTACAACACATCATCCTTCACTTGATGGTGGTACATAGGTCACACGAGGAATATTTATCAAGTCATATAGAAAGAACAAAGAACAGAGGAAAAGAAGTCTGAAAAATCCACTGCCATAAAACCAAGAATCGAACATATCATGCAAATCATTGCATGAATTTACACACCGTTTGTTGTTGAGTTCTTCTCTCTTGAATGCCATTAAAAAATATTATTCAAAACACCATTTTTTAGCAAGGAACATTCAAAGTGAATAAATCTCATTTCTGGCTCAATGAAGGAAAAAATGAATTTCCCGTCAAACCATTTGTTGAATTGAAGAGAAATTTCTCCTAAAGCATAAGAAGCAAAAACTTATCGCAGTGGAATATATTAGGTCACGAACGGAGATAAAAACCATACCTTCAATTTTCAATCTCCATTAATGTCTGCCATGACACAATAATGGAAAAAATCAACGAGCTACCACTCCACTTCTCAGGATTCTAGTGGGTGAAATCGTGTGAAAATTGGAGGGAATGATCGTTGAAAAATCTAGTTTCACGTGAACTAGTTTTCACGCCATGAAGTACCTATTTTTTAGGGATATGGAGGGTTGTGTTTTTTTTCATTATTCTTCCCCCACCAATGAAAATACCATTTTCCCACTTATTTAGATGAAGGAATTGTTGTATATATCTCCCCCCGGGTAAATATAGACAAATAGAAGAATATGGAAATCAAAGAAACTCAAAACCTAACATGGAAAAAGTCGCGCCCTAGCGTAGGTTGGAGGGCACAGGTTAGAAGGTGTCGACATGGAAAAATTCACACCCTGGCACAAGTTGGAGGGTGTAGATAAGAAGGTGTCGACATGGAAAAATTTGCGAACTGGCGCAGGTTGGAGGACACAGATCAGAAGGTGTCGACATGGAAAAAGTCGCGCCCTGGCACAGGTTCGAGGGCGCAGATTAGAAGGTGTCGACATGGAAAAATCTGTGCCCTGGTGTAGGTTGGAGAGCATAGATCAGAAGGTGTCAACATGGAAAAATTTTTTCCCTGGCGTAGGTTTGAGGGCATAGGTCAGAAGGTGTCGACATGGAAAAAGTCGCGCCCTGGCTCAGGTTGGAGGGTGCAGGTGAGAAAGTGTTGACATGGAAAAAGTTGCGCCCTGGCATAGGTTAGAGGGCACAGATCAAAAGGTGTCAACAGGGAAAAATTCATGCCCTAACGTAGGTTGGAGGGTGCAGATCAGAAGGTTTTGACATGGAAAAATTTGCGCCCTGGCGCAGGCTGAAGGGCGTAGGTTTAAAGGTGTCGACATGGAAAATGTCACACCCTGGCATAGGTTGGAGGGCGTAGGTCAGAAGGTGTCGACGCCAAATTTTTAGTTCCTATGGAACACTTAAAATTATGTTGAAGTGAGGATGGATGCACCAAGGCACACCTTCAGGAGGCACAACATTTTGAGCATTGACACCCCGAACCCGACATAAAGCAAACCCTAACCCAGATATTCAAATGGCCATAACTTTTCACAAGGAGCTCGGATTCACACAAGGTTGGACTTTTCAAAAATCTTATGAGGTCCTCTACTCAACTAAAGCTAGATATCTTTAATTGGGTGAGAAAAATTTCTTCAAAAATGTAAAATACAGTTCGCCATTTTTTGGGTTTGCCAAAGACTCTCACCTACCACCATATGAGATGAATTAAATACAACCTGGAGGTGGTTGGGGTAGATTTGGAATTCCTCCCTCTTCCCTCTCTCATTCTTCCTATAAATTTTAAGGAGGGGCTTCTTTCTAAAGGTTGGAAATTCTTGCTTTGCCCCTCCCTTCTTCTCTTTGACAAGCAAATTTATGGAGTTCAAACCTCCCATTTAAAACTGTAATGCAACTTTGCCTCTTGGCATTTTCTAGTGTATTGTATAAATCTTTGGAGAAAATAATGCATGTCCGTGGATGATTCTCAACCCTCTCTGTGTTTATTTTCATCCTACTAATCTTTCACTGCAAATTTGGTTATCTGTGCATGATCTTGCATTGCATTTTAATGGTTTGTGTTTATTGGCAAGACATGTGTTCTTCATTCCTCGGTGCATCACCTTTGTTATTTTAGGTTTATTTTTATGCATCATCTTACCCTGTCTCCTTGGAAAGTTAGACTAGGTTTTTGAGTAAACCCTCTACCTTTTTACGTGTGCATCTGAACATAGGAATAGGAACCGGCCTTCATTCGGAGAGCTTTCCCGATTCGCAAGGTCCCACACTTGGGAAAAGCTCCATGTTATACAATCGCATTGAGAGTCTCAACCCATCGAGTTGGAGACATTCAGGGGTGCTATGATTCACCATAAACAATTTTGGCACACCCAGTGGGACCAAGAGGTCATTCCACAAGATTTGAAGGAAATTTCAAGAAATTTGGTCTTAGAAATTGCAAGTTTTACAATTTTGGATTTTTTCACCTTCTACGCTGAACTCTGAAATCAATTTTCAAGGGCTTAACTTGCTCAAAACGAGTCAAAATTTCACCAGTTGATAGATCGTGTGATAATATTCAAAAGGGTATTTAGTATTTCAGGTTTTCCTAGGTGTCGAGCATGTCCCAAGTTCTAACACGGTGTAATTCAGGTTTTGTAAGTTTCCTTGCATGACCTGAGTTTCACCTGTACCTTTTAGGGATTAGTAGTTGTACAACAAGACCCGATAACCAAATTGAAGAACTGTATCTTCCGGGTCCTTCAAATTTTTAAATTCTATTTTTAATATTGTCAGGTTTGGTGTGTAACTTGGTAGAATCTAGCCTTTTGAGGCTCGTTCTCTAACACATCTAGTGACTCCAAAGGGATAGAATTCAGTGGTGTAGCAACAAACTTTTCCTAGGCACATGAGAAGAATTCGAACCAAGTCTGATACTCGAGAAGAGGGGCTATTTGTCTACTTGCAACTATCATCAGGTAGAGGAAGGAGAGGAAGAGGACCACAAAGATCACCATCTCCACCTAACCAGACTTTGTCTACACCTCCACCTAGTAGACCTTTTCGTGCATCAACTAGAGTTCTTAGGCCAATCATAATGGCACATCTACCACCGAATCCCTTTGTCAATTTCACACGTAGTAGTCCACTCACCCTAAATGCTCAGAATCAGGTTCCGGTTGCAGCGCTAAAGAATGTCCCCTATTTCACAGGATAAAATCATACTACTCCTATTGACCACATCCAGGATATTGCCAATGCATGTGCAATCCAGGAAATAAATGAAATGGATGTTGCAGTAAAGTTGTTGGCTTCATATTTTAAGGGAAAAGCCTTATCGTGGTTTAGGAGCCTAATAAAAAGATCTATCACGAATTGGAACCAACTTTGTTCAACTCTTTGCAACCAATTCAGGGAGAGGGCAGACAATTTGTCTTTATTGGAACAACTGATGACAATCAAAAGAGCTCCTAACAAACAAATGACAAATTTCAACTTCAAATTCTAACAGACATGGGACATGATTCCAATAGCTGTTAGACCAACCGCCGAAGGTGCATTCCTTTATTTCTTAAAGGCCATAAATTCAGACATAGCTATGATGATCCAATTAATGGGAGGGACAATGCTACCAGGGGCCTATGACATAGCTATCAGAGCAAAGAACTGTTTGATCCAAGCTGGAAAGCTTGCACCAAGGCCACCAATGCCTCTCTATCCGGATATGGGAAATCCTACAACCAGTCAAGCACTAGAGTTGAATCCCATTCTAACTCCTAGAAATCAAAGCAATAATGAGGCATCGATTTCTTCAAATACTTCAAAGGAATTGCAGGAGGTTATGAAACAACTGCAGAACCTTGGAAATGAGCTGGTGACTATCAAAAGACATCAAGCTCAAAGTGCTAGACTGTATCAGCCTCAAGCACAGTACCAGGCTAGGCCCCCATACCAACAAAATAGACCACCAGCTTAGGCTGCAAATCAAAACCAAAACTAGGGACAACCTCAAGCTGCCAAGCCATTTCGACCATATGATCTAAATGCTATGACATCCTCAAGAGCCTTGGTTCCAACACAAAACAACATGGCACATGAGTACGACTGGTGTTACCCCTACAATCAACCTCACAATCAGTCAGCATGTTTCAAGGGTGCACTAAACCAAGCCTTGATGGTGAAAACCACTGGTGTGTCTCAAGAACCAAGCCAAGCAAGGAATCAGTAGTAAGAAACACAGCAAGAAACACCTCCAACAGAAACCACGTTGGCGAATTGGAAAACGGAAGACTTCTGTGGAGTTAACCAATAGCATTTTCAAGGCATGGTTGTCCACACATGGTCAAAGAAGAGAAGCATAGAAGAGGGGAAACCTTCTAATCTAGTTGTTTCTTAGCCCACTCCTATGCAACAAGGGGTCAGTAGACCAAATGCAGCTCCAAATGTGCAAAATCAGCCTATGATACCTATTATAGCAACACATGTGCCTGTTCAAGCTCTAGAAAAGGTTGCGCCAAGTAAGGGACAGCAAAAAGATAGATCATCCCCTTTCAACATCATTGATCAAATGAAGAAGACACATGTGAACATTTCCATGTGGGAATCACTGGTAATCTGAGGGAAATGAGATTTATTGCAAGTTGCAATGGCTAATTGGTCTGCCTCGAATGTATCAAACCGGGGATAGGAGAAAGTTCTCACTAATGCAATGCAACTAGGTGGGGGGTCAACCACGCAATAATTTGAAGCCTCCACCATTCTATGTGTCATTGGTTGTTGGAAACCACTTGGTACACAACTGCATGATAGATTCAGGGGCAAATAGTTCAGTGATGCCGAAGCAAATAGTGGATCAACGGGGTTTGAAGTATGAGCCAGTGTTGAAAGGAGTAATACAGCTGGATGGAAAAGTAGTTCGAATAGTTGGGGTCATAAAAGGGTAAAGCCTAACACCACATGCATATCCTAATGTTACAGTTCGCAAGATGTGTCTGTGATTGACCTTCCGCCACTCTTTGCATTATGTTTATCAAGAGACTTCACTACAAAAATCGGTGGGTATTTATCTACAAATTGGTCACACATGATTTTCAAGATGAGGTATGGGGCCAAAGCAACAATCAGGTCAGAACCAATTGCCAATTTCCATATTAAACCTCATGTGCCAAGTCCTATAAATGTAAATTACTTAGCCTTTGATCAGGAGGAGTGTTCAAATGATCTAGAAACAGGTACTAAGGTCGAGGGAATTCTTGATTTGACTTTGGATGAATGGGCAAACAAGATTCATGAATTTGACCCATACAAGGAAATTGAAGAATCAGAATTGGGCATGTATTGTGTACATGAAGAAAATTCACCCATTCCCGACATCATTCAGCCAGAACAAAAGGATGACAACGAAGTTTGGCAACTATTTTTCGATGGTTCAAGAAGCAAATAAGGTACTGGAGGTGGTGCAATGTTGATTTCACCACAAGACATAACATATTTTTCAGCTTTTCGTTTCCAATTTTCCTGTTCAAAAAACACAGCTAAATACGAGGCATTGATTCATGGACTTCATTGGACCAGGAAAAAGGGCATAAAGAACTTGCAGGTGTTCGGGGATAGCGAGCTAATCATCAACCAAGTCAGGGGATAACATGCTACAAAGAATGACCTGGTGAAAAACTACAAGAACAGGGTATGGGACCTTATTGAGGATTTCAAAGCTTTTAACATTGTGTCCATACCCAGGAAGAAAAATGAAGCCGCGAATAGGCTCGCTACAGTTGCAACAACATTTGATGTGGTTGAAAAAATCAAAAGGGAAAAAACACAGCCATATATCCATGTGATTGTGAGGCCAGCAGTGCCAGATAATAACACAAGCTGGCAGGTGTTTGAGAATGATCAACAGATCGTCAATTTCTTACAAGAAGACGTTGAATTTTTAGCTAGGAATCATGACAAACTAGAGCAGCAGTATGGGGATCAAGTAGTGCAACTGCGAACAAACAAGCTTCCCAAGGGTTTTGTAACAATCGAGTATATCTTCAACCCTAACGACTAGTTCCATAAGGAAAAAGCTAACATACATCTCAATAGAGAAGATTCAGAGCCAATTCCAGTTGGGGAAGGAAAAACACTTCAAATTGGTAAAGTGGCCATTGAGCAGGAGAAATCAGATTTCATACAGCTTTTCCAAAAAATTCTAGATGTATTCACTTGGAGCTATGAAGAATTGAGAGGATTCAATCTAAATTTGGCACAACATACCATAGAATTGGATCTAGATGTTAAGCCCATCAGGTAGAAGCAAATACCATTCAACCATCACATTGAGCCTCTAATGAAGAAAGAGATAAACAAGCTAATAGAGGCGAGCATTATATTCCTGATCAAGCACTCAAGTTGGGTTGCAAACTTGGTACCAGTTAGGAAGAAGAACGGAGAAATTAGGATGTACGTGGACTTCTGAGACCTCAATAGGGCATCTCTCAAAGACCATTACCCACTTCCTTAAATGGAACAAATATTGCAAGTGGTATCTGGTTCGGAGAGATTCTCTCTCCTAGATGGCTACTCAGGGTATAATCAGGTAATGGTGAAAGAAGATGACCAGTTTAAGACAGCTTTCACCACCAAATGGGGCACCTATGCCTACAAGAAGATGTCATTTGGGCTAACAAATGCTGGAGCCACTTTCCAAAGGGCAATGGATATGGCATTCAAGGGGTTGATCAACGAAATAGTTTTGATATATCTTGAAGTCATCACTGTATTCTCCAAAAATGTAGTGGATCACATTTTTCATCTGAGGTAGGTATTTCAGAGGTGTAGAAGATTTGGGGTATCTTTGAATCCCAAAAAATGCATATTCCTGGCTCATGAAGGAAAGCTTCTAGGCCATATTGTTTCAAAGGAGAGGTTGACGATTGACCCAGAAAGAGTTGAAGCAATTCGAGCATTGCCATTTCTAAGTCACAAGAAGGCTCTTCAAAGATTCTTAGGGAGGATCAATTTTGTCTGTAGATTTGTGCCAAATTTTACCGCTCTCGTGAAACCAATAACACTGATGTTGAAGAAGAGCATGGCATTTAAGTGGACAGCTGAAGGCAAGGCAAGTTTCGAGGCAATAAAAGAGGCTATATATCAAGCTCCGACTGTCATCAATCCAGACTTCTCAAAGGACTTCATGCTATATGCCTTCGGTGGTGGAGACATGATTTTTGCAATCCTAGTACAACAAAATAAAGAGGGATTGAAATAACTAGTTGCTTTCTTCAGTTAAGGCTTGGAGGAATACGAAACTAGGTACTCTTTCATCAAAAATCATGTCCTTGCAGTGATCAGGAGCTTAAAGAAATTCAAGCACCTAGTCTCAAACAACAAGATCCAATTGTTGGTCTCTCATGCAGGAGTCAAGGACTTCCTTCTAAACAAGGATTTGAATGAGAAACGTGTAGGATGGATAACCCGTGTCATGGAATATGACATCGAGATCAAGGTCACAAAACTAGTACGTGGAAAAGGACTATGTGAACAGCTAGCTTTGAGTGATCAAGTTGAAGCAGATGATGAAAAAGAGACTGTCTTGGTACTACAAGATGGTCAAGAATAGGAAAATGATGATGCGCCCACTCCTTGTTAGACTCAGAATATGATACACTTCCTACAGGAAGGCCTATGCCCTCTAGAATTGAGCAAAGCAAAGAGGAGATACTTTAGATTACAAGCCATTCCATATGTGCTTGTTGATGGTGTTTTGTTCAAGAAAGACATCAATGGAGTTCTATTGAGGTGCATTGGGACAGGTCAAATTGAGAGGGTGTTACGAGATTTTCACGATCAAGATTTTGGAGGACATTTCACCCCACGAATAACAGCTCTCAAGATAATGAAGGTAGTGTATTATTGCCCCACAGTGTTTACTGACTGCTATACATGGATAAGAAAGTGCAAGAAATGTGCACTCTTCACAGGCAAAGAAAGACTAGCAGCACTTCCATTGCACCCAATTTTTATTGACCAACCATTTATGCAATGGGGATTGGACTTCGTCGGGGTCATCAATCTAAACTCAAGCCAAGGCCACAAGTGGATTCTCATGGCAACGGACTATTTCACCAAGTGGACTGAAGCGGTAGCGCTCAAAGAAGCAAATGAGTCTAACATACTAGACTTTTATGAAGGAATAGTGACCAGGTTCGGTGTACCGGCCACTATCATATTAGACAATGCATTGGCATTCATAGATTCCAAGATTACAGAATGGGCTGTCAAGAATGGAATCTATTTGAGCACCTCTTCAAATTATTACCCGCAGGGTAATGGATAGGCAGAGTCCATGAACAAGAATTAGCTAAGAATCATCAGAAGGACTCTGGATGAAAACCAAAGGACATGGCATACCAAGCTAAAATCAGTGTTGTGGGATGACAGGATAACGCCAAAAAGGTCTATAGGTATTTCTCCCTACAAGCTGGTTTATGGGAAGGAAGCAGTATTGCCTATATGATTAGAATTGCCAGCATTAGAGCTCATGAAGCAGTTGGAGTTATCTGAGTTCGAACCAATGGAGGCCAGATATGCAGAGTTGATGGAATTGGAATAAATCAGAGAGCATGTAGTTCAGACAATTGAAAAGGATCAGGCCTTAGTAAAAAGATGGTTTGATAAGAAGGCAAGAGCAAGGACCTTCCAGGAAGGGGACCTAGTTCTAAAATGGGATGCAGATCATGTAAAACTAGGAAGGCATTCCAAGTTTGATGCCATTTGGAGTGGCCCCTACATGGTCATGGGATGTAAAAGTAACAATTCTTTCCAATTGTCTACATTGGATGGAGAAGAACTTCTGATTCTGGTTAACGGGATCCACCTTAAACATTGCTACTAAAAATAAATGTTTCACCGTTGTAAATAATAGCATAGGGTTTTAATTCCTCTAAGTGTGGATGCACATTGTCTTGTTGTAGTTAGGTTTCAATTTCCCTAAGTTTTTCGGCACAGGTTTTTTTGCTCTCAGGTTGAATTTCTATAGTTCAACGTGCTCTCGGAGAAGGAGTTGTGATATCAGGCTCGGGATCAGATATCAGGTTGGTTTCAGGTTATTGCTTATGACTCCATGCCCAATGGATTGCTAAAAGGCCACTGATCTTCTACCTAGCAGGTAGGTGATCCTGTTGAGTCACCAAATTTTTGTATATATCTCCCCCCGGGTAAATATAGACAAATAGAAAAATATGGAAGTCAAAGAAACTCAAAACCCGACATGGAAAAAGTCATGCCCTGGCACAGGTTGGAGGGTGCAGGTCAGAAGGTGTCGACATGGAAAAATTCACACCCTGGCATAGGTTGGAGGGTGCATATCAGAAGGTTTCGACATGGAAAAATTCACTCCCTGGCGTAGGTTGGAGGGCACAGATCAGAAGGTGTCGACATGGAAAAAGTCGCGCCTTGGCGCAGGTTGGAGCCGTAGATCAGAAGGTGTCGACATTGAAAAATTCACACATTGGCGTAGGTTAGAGGGTGCAGATCATAAGCTGTCAACATGGAAAAATTCACGCCCTAATGCACGTTGGAGGGCGCATGTTAGAAGGAGTCAGCAAGGAAAAAGTCGCACCCTGGCGTAATTTACAGGGCACAGGTCAGAAGGTGTCGACATGGAAAAAGTCGCGCCCTAACACAGGTTGGAGGGCATAGATCAAAAGGTGTTGACATGGAAAAATTCATGCCCTAGCATAGGTTGGAGGGCACAGTTCAGAAGGTGTTGACATGGAAAAAGTCACGCCCTAGCGCAGGTTGGAGGGAACAAGTTTAAAGGTGTCAACATGGAAAAAGTCGCGCCCTAGCACAGGTTAGAGGGCGCAGGTCAGAAGGTGTCGACACCACATTTTCAGCACCTATAGTACACTTAAAATTATGTTGACATGAGGATGGATGTGCCAAGGCGCACCTTCAGGAGGTGCAACATTTTGAGCGTTGACACCCCGAACCCGACAGAAAGCAAACCCTGACCGAGATATTCAAAAGGCCATAACTTTTCACAGGGAGCTCAGATTCATGCAAGGTTGGAATTTCCAAAAATATTACAAGGTCATCTTCCCAACTACAACTATATATATTTAATTCAGTTTGAAAAATTTCTTCAAAACTGCAAAATACAGTTCATCATTTTTTGGGTTTGCCAAGACTCTCACCTACCGCCATAATGAGATGAATTAAATACAACCTGGAGGTGGTTGGGTATATTTTTAATTCCTCCCTCTTCCCTTTCTCATTATTCCTATAAATTTTAAGGAGAGGCTTATTTCTAAAGGTTGGAAATTCTTTCTTTTCCCCTCCCTTCTTCTCTTTGACAGGTGAATTTTGTGGAGTTCAAACCTCCCATCTAAAACTGTAATGCAACTTTTCCTCTTGGCATTTTGTAGTGTATTGTATAAATATTTGGAGCAAATAATGCATGTCTGTGGATGACTCTCAACCCTCTCTGTGTTCATTTTCATCCTCCTAATCTTTCACTGCAAATTTGGTTATCTGTGCATGGTCTTCCATTGCATTTTAATGGTTTGTGTTTATTGGTAAGACATGTGTTCTTCATTCCTCGGTGTTTCACATTTGTTAGTTTAGGTTTATTTTTATGCATATTCTTACCCTATATCCTTGGCAAGTTAGATTAGGTTTTTGAGTAAACCCTCTGCCTTTTTTCGTGTGCATCTGAACAGAGGAATAGGAACCGGCCTTCATCCGAAAAGCTTTCCTGATTCGCAAGGTCCCACACTTGGGAAAAGCTCCATGTTATGCAATTGCACTGAGAGTCTCAACCCATCAAGTTGCAAACATTCAAGGGTGTTTTGATTCGCCATCAACAAGAATTACTCAAAATTAAGAGTGTGGAACCCTAGAATAAAACCCAGAATTTCAAGACCCATTTTGTCAAAATTTAACATTTGTGGTGCACTTACTAAAAATAACATATCTCCCTGTATAGGGGTTTGTTACTTTAGGTAATCAACCATTTGAAGAGGATATGAAGAAGGTGATAAACAAATAGGGAGCATCGCAAGAAAGGTCATCAAAAAGGTCATCTCGGCTTGCAACTCACACTTACTAAAAATAGTAAGTTACACTCAAAGAGTAGTTTGGGCACAATGGGTCATACAAGAATAATAATTCAGGGGGACATCATCATTGAGGAGCATCCTAGTCATTTTTCACAGGGAATTCAAGATCCATCTTAGTTCACTCAACTTCTGCAAGCATTCGTGAGCTAATTAGAAGGAGTTTCACAGTGTGTAAGGAGTTCAAAGATTCAGAGTTTCACTACGTTTGGAGCTTTCCATTAACGAGGATCAACTGACGTCATTAGGAATGACATATCCTCTTCTTCTCTCTTTCTTTCTCTCTCCTCTTCCCCCTAACTTTCTCTCACTTTTAAATTTTCTAATTCTTCGTTGGGGTTTGTTCTTTTTTATATGCCTTTAAGTTACTTAAAAGTGACTTTAGAAACATAATGTAAATTAATTCACCTTGGTTTTATAAAAGGGACTTAAATATTTTATAGGAATATGAATAGTCTAAAGTTAGGAATAAGGCATATGAAGGTTCATGAGGAAGATGATAAGTCACCTCTCATTCTATAAATTGTAATGCCATTCCCATTTCAAAGGGTGGGTGAATGATCTTGTAAACTCAAGAGTGCATTGTACCTAGAGAAAGCAAAGCAGATAGCCATTTTCTTCTACTTTCCTCCACTCTCAAATTTCTTCCATTCCCACACTATGTATAACTTTTTTTAAGCATCAATAAAAGAAGAAGGATTTTATAGCCTTTTTAATGAGGAGATTTTAGAAACTATGAGTTATCAATCTTATCTCATCTTGTTGCCATTTGCAGGGTTGTTTTTTCTGATAAATGCATGTGTTGAAGTTTCTAACTAGTGTGTGTAGGAATCTAATTTCCTACCTACAAAATTAGTTCCCCTATCTCATTTCTCACTCCCCTTTCCCACTTTTCAGACATAGTCTTCCCTAGCAAGAGATTGATAGCTTTTCTATAGGGTCAGTGGAGTGCCCCTGTTAGATCCCTGATCAAAAGGCCACCACAGAAATCTACATTTTATCATGCATGCACATACGAAAAATGCATCTGTTAAGTAGAGGGACTTAGATTCCCAGAGCATTAGCAATAAATCCACAAGTTTTTCCACCTGACAAATTTTCTCGCCAAAACAATCCATGAGACAAAAATTATGTGTTTTGGATAAGGATTGACAAAAGGATTGGTGATGAGCTCCCCCGCAAATGGGGGATCAATGACATGTTTGAAAAAGGTAAATGATGAAGGGTGGGTGGGTGAAGAAAATATGTGTAAAATTACTCGCATATCACATCATTAGGGGACAATTGTGGTCACAACGGAGATGGAAAACAATGTTCTATTGACCAGTGAGAGGTGAAGATCACTACAGTGTGGATGCAGGTCGGGATGACCAATGGGTCATAGAAGAGTCATCAAATTATGCGCAATTATATGCAAAAATTATTTGAAATCCTTCTTTCATGAGGAATCAAATGAAAAGTTATGTATTATTAGCAAATCATAACACCCTCCGATTTGCACAAGTGTGTGTGCTTGAGCTCACGGTGTGACTGGGTAACATGAGTATGACCTCCAAGGTGTGGGATTTGCCAGTTGAGATATACCTCAAGAGGAAGTTTGTTCTCAATTCTAAACTACTTGACATAATCTACTTTAATGTAGTAAAAACTATCTTATCCTAACCTAACTTTTCGTGAGACTAGGGAGAGAGAGTGTATGAAAACAAAGCCTACACTACTGTGATGATACACCAGAAAAGGAGGGAATGAGAATAACTTTCCAATGTGTGAAAAATGGAAGAAAAGTACATACTAAAGAGGGTGATAAAAATTCTCCAAAATCTAGCAGCTACATTCACAACAATATTTCATACACACATAATGATAATGAATCCCTGCAAGAGCATAAAATAGACACAATACATTTGTAATGAGGTTTAAGAGGCAAGAAGAATGCAATAAACTCAGCAAGGGAAGATAAATCCACAAACTTGAATCTATTACTCCATTAATATGTATAGTCCAAACTATTACAAAGGAAACACATAGATCACCATGCAAGGAGTCCATTATAAGGTCCTGCAACACATTGGCTTCACAAAACCAAAATTAAAAAAAATTGCTACTCAAAAACTATTCCTCCACTTTTACAGTGAGCCCTGTATTCCAATTTATAGAGTTTGGAAGAGGGAAGATTAAAATCCCAAAATATACCTTTCAACCGCTTGCAAGAGGTAATATATGAAGTGAAATGATGGTATGTTTCTTGAGAAATTAAACCTGAAGTTGGATAAAATGATGACCATGCCTCTTAATTGCACTCGTAACTACCAACTAAAACATAGTTCTGAACCTGTTCCATTTTCCTCAAAATTATCTATCAAATCTAAGTGAAATTCTATATTTCTTGATTATTTTGCATTTGGATCAGATCCACAATTCCAACAAGACCAATTTTACATGATTTCGTTGAGAAATGCAAAAGATATGGCATTCTGAGTGTGAGCAGCTATTTTGAGTTTGTCAGGGATTTCTTTCATTTTATGGGAATGAACTTTTAATTTTCTTAGAGCTGGATATTTTTATTTTATTTTCACCCTCATACCCTCATTAAAAATAGTAAATCCAATTTTCTTGGTGTATCTGATGTCATTCCCTTTCCAAAAAGTCATTTTTTGTGAAAAACGGAGCTCTAGGTCAAAAGTTATGCTAGTTTGAAGTTCGGGGGGTCAGGCATTCCACTTTCCCTTTGGGTTTCAGGTATTGCGGGTTTTTGGGGATGTCATGTCCCCATAGTACTTGGACTGAGTGGGCTTCCTTTCTCTACATCACTCGATTCGGGATTTTCTATCCTCGTGCATCTGTCATTAACCAGGTCAGGTGGGTCGTTGACTGCCGACTTCTCCGCACCACTCGCCTATGGGTATTTCAGCTATTTAGGGTCCACATGTCCCAATTGTCCCAGAAATGTTTCTCCACCATCTCTGCACTTCACTCATTGTGGGTACATCAGATTTTTTGGGGCCTGCACATAATTTTGTCCCAATTGTCCCATGAACCATGACGGACAAAATCTTCTACTTTTGTCGTAATTTACTTGACTTGTGCTTTGATCGACTACTTCTAATTTTTTGGGCCCGATTGTCTCGGAAATTTTTTTCTGCCATCTCCACACTGAACTGGCTGTAATCAAATCATCTTTTCATATTTTTGGAGAACTCGTGGCCTGAGTGAACATGTGTTACGTGGCACGAGCCAACTTGACTTACCAGCAACACATTACATCCTTAGCATTTTGTGCCCAAACTAGGTATGATGAACCCTAATACAATCCACATTGGTTCCATCAGTAGCCTGAAATCTGATTTGCACTAAAATAGGCCCTTGACTTCATTTTTATAATTTTTTTCAAATTTTCACTAACTCCTTGGATTTTTTTTGGATAGGGAAGTTAGAGAAAAGCCAAGGGATCCCTCAAAACTTGATTTTGACCCTCGAACCATTTTTTCTTGCTCAAGCCTGGAGAAATTGTGCAAGTTACCAAAATTACCTTAGAGGGTGAATTTTGGATAACAGTATGTGTCCACAAGGGATGACGATGAAAATTATGGTGCTGAATGGGATGTGAAAAATGGCCGAGAAGGAAAACTGAAAAATCGAGTGATGAAGTAATATGCTTTGAAGGAGAAGTATGGCCGAGAAGGAAAAAATGAAATATGCCCCAAGTGGGAAAAGATATGGCCTCAAAGGAGGACTTCAAGAGTAGAAATAAGCAGAGTGAATGTTGAAATAGAATACACCAAGGGGAGAATAAACATAACCTCAAAGGAAGACTTCGTGGGTGGATCAGAGACAATTGTGAAATAAAGATGCCTAAAGGGGGAGAAAATATGGCCTCAAAGGGAAAGAAAGAAAATGAATGATTAAATAAATTTTCCCGAGGGGAAATAAGTGCGGCCAAAAATGTGGAATTTGGGATAAAATTTTGAATTAAATTCCCAGAGGAAAGAATCAATATAGCCACAAATTTGGACTTAGAACGGATCACGAAGGATTCGAAATATTAAAGAAAAATGTCCTAAAAGAGGAATATAAATGGACACAAAGGTGGAATTACGATGAAAGATATTGGATGAGATCCTATAAGACGCAACTTAATGATGGGGACCTATAGGTATGAATAACTCCACGTCATATCAAGGAATGTGTTAGGAAAGTATGCTTTCTACTGCATCAAATATAAAGAAGAGGATATCCGGGTAACACAAGGCACATGCGACCAAAGAAGAAGCTAGCAATATAACCAATGATAGTTATTCATTTCAAATATCACAAAGAAAAAAAGGGTGAAACGATCTCATAAACCTAATTTTGACATGCAAAAATGGGTTTAGATGTACCTATATAGAGTAAAGGGGGTTCTCCAAAAGTGGTGTTCCCTACACTATGCCCCAGCTTTGGGAAGGGGAAAGAGAAAAGTGATTAATGCGGGAAGTATGCTAGAAGAAAGTTTATCAATGTGAGAAGCTTTCTTAGGATGCTAATAAAATGGAAGGATGATCAATGCGGGAAGCCTTCAAATTCCATAAGGAGTAGCCATCCTTCAAGGGTATGGTCTACTTTATACAATATATAGATGGCAAGAATAAATGATAACCATCCTTTGAGGGATCGGTCTATTCCCTTTTTTTATTTCATGTTTTTTATTTTATTTTTCTTCTTTTTTTTTGCATGAACAATTGTCCTTCAAGGGATTGGTCTGTTTATGATAATTTTTATTTTTTTGATGTAAGCATCTATGAATTTTGATTTTACATGGGGCAGAGCTGGGACTAGCTAAGTAGACCAATTAGAAGGAGATACTAATGTACAACATACACCCCTAGACCCTTTACATGGTTCGAATAGGTGAATGAGAGGGTGATGGATGCGTTGATCACAGAGTTCTAAACAAAGGGGAGAACCTATCCATAAGAAATATGCTACGGATGAAGCCATGGTGCCCATATTTAAGGTCACATCTAGGAAGTGATGGAACACATAATTCCAAATCATCATTCTGAGATATGTAAGGGGCTGAAATGAAGGAATTATATGAAGACATGACTAAGGGCACATTGGTAAATGCGCTAACAATAGAATGGTTACAAGTGCAATGCGTTAAGTGGTTTGAATTTTGATTTACCACCAAAAGAGGGAAAAATTTCCATATAATGTCATGATTAAAGTCTCACTCAAGATAAAATGACAACTTGATAAGATGGTATACAACGAGATATAAAAATGAAGATAAAAACCAAGCGCTACCCTTAAGGAAGTGGAAATATGAATTCTTAATGAGACAAAAAAGATGGTCCCCTAAGAGAGGGACAAATCTGACCACAACAGTGGATTTTGGATGAGATAAAATATTGGATAAGAGGTTGTGAAATAAATAAGATGGAAAATATGCAATACCTTTAAAAAGTGATAGAAAAAAAGATATTTCCCAGTGAGATGAAAATGGTCACAAGAGTGGGCTTATGATGAAAATATGGCGCCTCCACAGGAGGCACAAACATGGCCTCAAAGGTGATCTTTGATGAAGATGGTGTCCCAAGAGAGGCATGAATATGGCCACAAGGGTGGACTTTGAATAAATATATGGAAATATGATGCCCCAAAGGAAGCACGAGTATGGCCACAAAGGTGGACTTTGAATAAAGAGATGGAAATATGGTGCCCCAATGGAAGGACGAGTATGGCCACAATGGTGGACTTTGATGAAAATATGGATGAATAGTTCCTCAACGGAGGAAGAAACATGGCCAGAATGGTGGACTTTGATGAAAAGGATGGAAATATGGTCCCTCAATGGAAGGACAAATATGGCCACAATAGTGGACTTAAGATAAAAATAAATGGTCGCTCAAGGGAGGGACGAATATCGCCATAAAATTTGACTTAAAATGAGATAAATATTTTGATGAAATCAATTCAGATTTAAGATTGAATGAGATAAAATAAAGTGATGCTGAGAGTGAAGTCCCCCCAACATCAAGGGATTTTTTGGATAGGAAATTAGTTAATGCAGATGATATACTCAAGGACGAGGGGAGCCTGATCCCCAAGTGAAAGAAATTATATCACGGTGGAAAAATTATATGTGGATGAGTTAATGGATGTTGAAAGAGTTTAGATGAGATCCTCTTGAACTTGGATTTGATAGATGGTCGGGGATCACAAGGGTGATTAACAAAACCAATAGTATTAATAAACAAGGGAGGATCCTATTTAGGAAGAATGGTAATGGATGAAGTAAATGAAGGATGATATTTAGTAATTTTGGTGGATGGGGATGTAGGAATTAGATTTGGATTGGTTTTGCTAGATGGAGAAGAATGGTTCCTGTGAATGAGGAAATCATCTTTCTCAACAATATTATGAACTATAGTCTGAAAGGCTTTGTAATGCTTGGTTTCATGACCCGGAGTATGATGATAAGCGCAAGAATGATTAGGACTAAACCATGAATGTTTGGGACTATTTATATTAAAATATTCAACAAAGGCAAGCATGATGACAAATATTTGAGTTAGAATGCGAAGGATATCTATGTAGGACCTAACCGAATTGTTAAAAGGAAGATAACTCTTATGAGTTTTAATAGGATAATTTGACTTGAATTTAGGGGAAGAAATGGATGTAGATTGGATGGGTAGATTAGGCATCTTGGAAAACAAATCAATTTTGGATTGTTTTGATTTGGATTTAGGTGTGGAAGTATATTGGATGGGTAGATTAGGTTTCTTAGAAGAAAAATAAATTTTGGATGGTTTGAATTGGGATTTAGGTGTGGATGTAGATTGGATGGGTAGATTAGTTGTCTTGGAAGAAAAATCAAATCTGGTTGGATGATTGGATTGTTTGGATTTGGATTCATAGTTACGAGATGTCGTTTCTTTGGAATTCTTAGACTTGGATTTGGACGTGGATGTTTGGGATGTTGATGTATGAGCTGATTTGTATGTTGAGGATGGGGGTAGATTGTGTTGAGGTTTTGGTGTTTTGGTTTCAATTTTGGCTTTGGCTGATTATTTAGGGTCATGTGGACCAGACCGAGTGGTTACTCGTATAGCTTTGATGGACAATGAAGGATCCTCTTTAGAAGAATCATCATTTGGAAGTTAAATGGCTGCAAAATTTCATGAAGTACAAGGGGAATTTTTTATTTTGATAGATGAAGTCGAAGGTGTAGATGTGGAAGTAGAAGGAAGAGATTGGTTTGGTTTGGGAAGGAGGTATATTTCCTTAATGAAGTTATGAACAATGGCTTGAAGTACTTTGTAATGTTTAATATTATGTCCAGGGGTACGATGATATGCGTAGATGAGGTTGTAATTAAACCATGATGGATTATTGTTATTTAGGTAAAAGGCCCTAATAGGTAGAAACATGATTCCAAAAATTTGTAAAGTGTTAAAATCCCTACATACATGATTCAACCAAAGTGTTAGGAGGTGTTTTGTCTTTGCAAAATATCTTGGTATTTGAAGAAGAAGTGGATGTTTAAGATGATTCGGATGGTGAGGATAAAGTTTGAGCATAGTGATTTCTTGATAGCCTGAATTTAGTTTTGGTATTGGTAAATGCCCTAGTGTTTAATGGTTTCGTTTTTAGTTGATGAAAAGATTGTCATGTTGGATTGTTTAGAGGTAGGAATATCAATTTCCTTATAGGAATGTATAAGTGATTTTTGAGGTAATGTAAAAGTGGTTGTATATTTTGTTTATGAGGTCGCATCCTTAGGAGGAATGACAACAATTTCCATCAGAGGATCCAGAGGTGGTGTTGGTATAGGCATAGGAAATAACATTTGTTTGATGGAATCCATGGAAAATGAATATTGAATCGATTATGTTGATAAGGTATAAGGATATTTTGAGGTTTTCATAAGTTGTAGTGCTTTTAAAGATTCTTCAAATGATGTAGGAAGGGAGGACGATATGGATGTGGTATTAATGATTGATGTGGTAGGTGTAGGGACTGTGATTAGATCTATGGATGGTATTATGGGTAAGGACAGAATAGATGTGGATGATGAAGTGGATGAGGTAGATATAGGTGTGGAATCAATGGTAGATATGGGTGTGGGTACTGAAAGGGGTATTTGATGTACATTATTAATTAAATAAGGATCAAAATTTTATGTTGCTGAAGGTGGTAATGGATTTGTCAATGGTGGATCTGGAAGGTTTATTCAAATATATCTAGGAGTGGAGATTGAATTGGTTGGGGGACTGAGTAATATTGGAAAGTAAGGCCACAATAGGATGGCTGATATTATTGAGGTACATAAAGTGTGGTAGATGAATCAGGGATGGCATTGGCATTAGGTGACGTGGATAGAGTAGGACCCTCTGGTTGACATAATTAAGAACCAAAGTTATACTGAAAGTATTTGTGGATGGGGCTAAAAGGAGACAAGCACGAGATATCGATCGTGCTAGATGTTTGACGAGTGGTGGTAAATAATGTGATAGGCATGGTGGTTATAGTTATGGTTGGTTCGGTTGTAGGATAAGTATAGGATGGCCTTGGGCACACAATACAAGGAGTGGGTGGATATGGATATAAGGAAGCTTGGTGTTTTAAAGTTGGAGGAGATGTTTGAGGTTGGATTAAAAAAAATTATTGTTGGAGCACACAAGAAGTTTGAATGTTGGTATATTGTGATGATTTGGCATGTATTCCATTGGTAAAACCGATGGAAGTAGGGAAAGTGTTTACAGGAGAAGATGTAGGTGGAATAGAATCCTCCGATTGAGTAGGTTGATAGGTTTGAGATATTTTAGGGGGTCTACGAAGTATAAATTCATATATGGGGATAAAGGGAGGATCTGAAGTCTCTAAAGGAGCACGAAGTAAAGGTGTTTGAGGTATGGTATTAATTAAAAATGGGTTATATTTATTTGGTGTGGTTGGTGAAAACAAATTTGTTTGTGATGGGTTAGGGAAAGGCTCTCTGAAAATGTCTGGGAGTGGTGAAGATCATATTGATTGAGGGGGTGCATGATATTGGGTAAGAGGAACATGATAAGATGGTTGGGATTAGATGGGAAGATCTGATGTATGAGGTATAGACATGTCAATAGGCTAGATATGCATGGTGACGTGGGGAAAACTAGAGATAGTCTAAAGGGGTGGGATAGAATATACTAGTCAATGTGATCTACGGAGTAGGAGTTCACAGATATGGCTAAAATGTGACAAGGATGAGATGTCAATAGTGATAGATATTTGTGCAAAACCATTTGGGGTGAAGTTTTGTTCCATTTTCAATCAATAAAGTCAAGAAAATAGTTGTTTTTATGTTTTTCATTTAAGAAAATATGAAAAAGAAAAGTGGAAATTAATAATGGGGTACCTAGGAGGAGGAAATCTATGATTTATTTCAGGTATGTTTTGGCTTGGGAAGTCTCAGGTGGCTTCCTATTGGGTGATCAAATCCCAATTAGTCTACTACGTAAAGGAAGTGTTTTGATGTGTTAATTGATTCGTGAGTTTTAGGTAGTGTGTGATAAAATGTGACATGCAAAATATTAAATCCCTACTTACACTATATGAGTAGGAAGGATGCAAAAAAAATGTTCTTTTTAAGCCCAAATGAAGTGTGATATTCGATGAGGACACAAAAAAAATTAGAAAATTATGATGCAAAAGGATTAAATAGGGAAAACGTGAGGAATACCTATATAGCTTTTTTCCTATTTTCCTGCACTCTTGACCGATGATCAATCCAGGCCACAAACCCAACATGAGCAAGTCATAAATCGGAACCTCACGGTGTAGAGTTAGTGGAAAACAAAAAAATCAAAGATAAAATCAATAAGTGCAAAATATCACCTAAAGGGTGTCCCATTGGGCATGCAATGAATGTTTATAAAGTTTATTTTTTTTAATGAAGTTAATACACTAGATACTAAAGAAACTAACAACTCAGAATTGTTGGAGGGTTTATGTTACCTCAGATGTGATTGGATGGTTACGGGCGCAAAGGTGATTGACCTCCACTACAGCTAGCTGACAACTTACAACCCAAAGACTAGGAAAAATTTATTAGATAAGATATGCAAGGGTTTCCTGATGAAGAAGATCCAAGAGAGCGTTAACTTCCTTGGTGGATGTCACCCCCGTGTTTTCATAAGATAAGATAGAAATGTAATAACAATAACTTGGATATATGTAGAATCTAAGACACAACAGAAACTAAAATATGCAGAAATATAAGCCACATACAATCCATCTAAGAGTTGGTTTAAATTGAAGTAATTAAATATATCCAGATCTTCGTCAACGACAACCCAAACTATGTACAGGCAAGTCGACAATGACCTAGAAGGAAGATTTGGAGAAATAAGGTGAAATATGAATGAAGATCTGTTAGAATTGGGATGAACCTGGCTGCGACAGAACTATAAATTGTTGGGAGGACTTCAGAATAAGAAACTGAGGAAATAGAGACCCATAAGAAGACAAAAAATAGAGGTTGGGAAGGGTAAGTTGGGAATCAAGACACTGGTCAATGGTGACCAGGGTGCAAAAAAAAAAGTTGATTTTAATGCCACAAAGGGATCAAAAGAGAGACTTGTTAATTTGGGGTAGACACAAAACTTATGCAAAGATGGGATAAGGTTCTAGAATAGAGATGAAGATATACAAATGGCAGGATCGACGAGAATTTACCTAGGTTGAAGGTGACTATGACAGAGCTAGATGAATCCGTGGGAAGGCAGGCCAGGAAAGTAATATATAATTATGGATCCAAAAGAGGAGGTTGGGGATGAAGCTATAGATGTTTTTGTGGCTGATCTGTTCTTGTAAAAGGTTAGATGCCAACAAAAGTAATGATAAAATGAATCTACTGAAATGAAGTAATTCACAGATTATGATGCACTCATGAGAGATGATTGTAAGGGATGAAAACTCATTCCACAGAGATCTAAGAGGTCTGTAATTTCTTCTGAAATGGTCAGGTGCGAGGGAGGATGTTTAGTTCGCAAGGAAGCTCGAAAAATGCATGCAACTGATTTTTGATTTCCTGATTTTCTTCCCTCTAAATGAGAAGGGAGAGATTGTCTTTATAGGGTTGACAGTGACTAGGTCGGGTTACCACCAACTATGGGGAAAGTTTCCCTAATGGGCATGATTTTCTTATTTTGGCGTGATTTTACATTTTTTAAGGGTTGGCCAAATCTATTAAAGCATTAGGCAAGAAAAGATTTTTTAGGGATGAGGTATAGGTGAGTTAGCAGTGGAGATAAGTTAGAAAAGTGTAGGGAAAAACATAAGTGTAGATTTAGAATAAAAACATTCCAAAATGGAAACCTAGTTAGGGCATGATTAATTAATTAAATAATTGATGTTGATTAAATAGGACTTAAATTTGATGGAAATTAAATTAATTAAGGGGGGTGAATTAATTAAGAAAGCATATAATTAAATAAGGGGGATGAAAAGAATAAAATATACACACGCAGGCAATGAGGGTATATATACTGAATTTAGGTATCTACATTATGCCCCTTTTGTTGACTAGTTTAGGCTAGAAAACCATGAGAAAAAAAAGGTGAGAGTTGGATAAGGATTGATAAAAGGATTGGTGATGAAATCCCCCTGAAACGGGGGATTGATGACGTCAAGGAAATCGATGACATGTTTGGAAAAGGTAAATGATGAAGGGCATGTGGGTGAAGAAACAATGGGCACAATTATTACCAAGGAAATATGCCCCCAAGAAAAAAGGATCCCAATAATGATTGGAAACTATGGAGGTGACTTCAATATCACATCAATAGGGGAAAATTGATGTCTCAACGAGTATTGAAAACAACGATCTATGAACCAGTGAGTGGGTGAAGATCACTGCAGTATGGATGCAAGCCGAGATGACCAAAGGGTCATATGCAAGTCATCAAAGTGTGCTCAACTATATGCAAAAATTATGCAAAATCATTTGTACATGAGGAATCGATCAAAAAAGATACGTGTCCACAAGGGATGAGGATGAAAGATATGGTGCCCAATGGGATGCGAAAAATGGTTTTGAAAAGACAAAAATGAAAAAGTGAGTGATGAAGTAATAAATTATATTAAACAAAACTATACTAATTGGGTCAACACAAATTATAACATAGACTTACTGTGAAAAAATGAAAAATTGAACAAGGAATTTAAAACCTTAAATATAGAAAAACATTAAAAAAAATTAAAACCAAACTAAAATACGCCAACCTAGAGGACTTACAAAATATTAATGGAAGATGAGAACGGATGACAAAATAGCTATGGAAGATAGATGTCAGTAATATGCTACTTTGAAGATATGACATAGGTGAGCTTGAGGAACATGATCTGACGATGCAAAAAAGTATATAGTACTAGCCACAATCCACGTGACATGCCGCAAAAATTCTGCGAGATGAATGCAAAATAGAAAATCTGTTTAAAAACAATGTGTCAAGATAAAAAAAAAACTCCAATACAAGTACTTATATCTCTTAATGATGACCGCGTGGATGAGGAAATGGAAAGGTAGATGGTGGTGTAGTGGATTTTCCAAGTATACAACCAAACGTCAATTCCTCGTGCCGATCTGACAGTCAATTCCTAATGCTGATCTTTATATGTGGGCCGAGTCAAGATGGTTGCAACTTGCACCAGATTTAGGGTATTCAATGAAAAATCCAATGCAGTGATTGGAATGTACCCGAATGAAGTAAGGACCAACCGCCTTCCTGCAAAGAATAAGGACCGACCGCCTGAGCTGTGAGAGCATTCAACTAGGGGAGAGGACCCGTCTGTGGTGCACCCTATCTTTGCACAGTCACCGCGCCACGTCACTGCCACCTGGGCGAGTAAAAACACCACTAATGGATGCAGCACCAAATTCTTGACCTCCAACATTGCACCACCACCTCACTACCACCTCAGTGCCACGTGGATGATCCACATTTGTGGAGATGTCAAAAAAGTTGGTTTTTTTGCATGGGACCAAGTGTTGTCCACTCACCGCGCCAGTTGTTGTCCGGGATACCACCATGCATTGAATGCTCACCCACCAGCCGTTAATGTGCGCGGGGGGTTGGTTTATTGACCCTGCCACCGCCAAATCGCGCCATGGGATTTCATGGGAAATGGAGATGGAGCTCGTTCAGTCTGGTTTTTGGTGTGTTCGGTTGCAGAGTTCAAGCGACCATTTCGTGGGATCTTGCAGACCGGTGGGTGCGTGTGTTTTTCTCCACTCCTGACAGACTTCGTCCTCGGCATTGGCTTGGCCTACTACGAAGATGAGAAGAAAAGGCAGAGGTGAGAGGGTTCTCACTCAGGAAATGATCCTTAGTGTTTTTAAACACTGCACTACTATGGAAAGTTTGTTGTTTGCCATTCAGCAAAAGAAATTTGTTTTTTTTCCACTCGTCTTATTTTACAAATCCAAGCTTAAAATCGTTGGTGTATTTGTCTTGTTTATGAGTGCCAGTCTCGGGTTTTATGGGTGCCATGCGAGCTCATGTTCAGTTGCTAATTACTATTAATGTGATTACTGTAACTTTTAATGTGTTTATGTCTGTTAATGCGTTTATGAGTGCCATGCGTTTATGCGAGCTCACGTTCAGTTGCTAATTAGAGAACGATTTTCCTTTTAGAATTGTTATTTTTCATTTTATTTCTCCTTATATTTTTGGAGGTGCAGTTGACACTCCCTTTATACAATAAATTCAAGTAATATCTTCTTCTATCTCAATTATTCTTAACCTCTAATAAATATTTACACTGATAGGTGTTTATTTACAGTCGGGGATCCACCTACACTGTGTAAATCAACGGTGAGTGACTTCTCCATGCACTTGCAAAACCATTGAAAACAGACCAACCGTTGATATGCCTATAGGGTTTCGACAGGGTGTTGGTAAAGGTTTTCCTGGCATCCCATTTGGCACGGAGTGCCTGCTACTTTGGATGGGAAAAACCACATACCTGTCTTTTCATACTATCACTATGGAAAATGGTACAGAAAGATTGATTTCTTCTGCATTACAGACATTCGGCTTCCAAATTTCCTTCATCTTAGAGTTTCAGAAAACTGAAATTTTACTACAACTTCAATGAAGATATCTAGAAATTGTTTTTTTAGTGTTTGTATATTTTGAAACAAGAGGAACTGAATAAACAGTATCTTGTTTAGTGCGAGTTAGAAACATATTAGTACCCAAAATTTTTAGTGTTTATATAGAAACAAGAGGAACTTTAATGAAGATATCTAGTAATTTCTGCTTCACCTCTTAGTGTATCCAATTGTTTTCTTTTTGTATCAGTACCCAATTGTTTTTTTTTAAAGTACTTAGCAGCATTACCTCATCATTGGACTTAAAGTAATCTATTTTCTAATACCCAATTACCCCTTTAAGCAATTTCTAGGTCTAATTATAGATAGATTTTTGTGGACATAACCGATCTAGATAATAGGAATAAATATTGCAAATTGTTGAGGGTTGGGATAAAAGCTCACCACCAGAGATAAAATCTCAGTTGCTGTATACAAATGTCTTTCTTTCTATGGAATTTTATTGCCCAAAATTGTATTCTAGCTTAAAGTGTCTTCCTGGTTCCATCATGGGCCAATGCCTTTTTTGGCTTTCAAAGTTTGAAGATAACTTTCATCATTTTTGGCATTACCACTCTCTATTACTACCATTTACATTGTTTTTTGTTGTAATTTCTCACTTCTGTATTAGCATTTTCTCGATCTTGAGTCTAAATGTTTGAAGTGTCTTCCATGGTTCATATATACATGTTGCTCCCACGGGCTGCATTGCTGTAACGCATTGCACCGGTTGTGGTGCACCCTATCTTTGCACAGTCACTGTACCACATCACTGCCACCACTGGTCGAGTCGAGTAAAAACACCATGCCATTTGCCACGCCAGTTGTTTTCCTGGCTACCGCCATGCATTGAATGCTCACCCACCAGCCGTTAATGCACAAGGTTTGGTTTATGGACCTTGACACTGCCAAATCGCGCCATGGGATTTCACGGGAAATGGAGTTGGAGCTCATTCAGTGCTGTTTTTGGTGTGTTTCAGTTGCAGAGCTCGAGCAAACATTTCTTGGGATCTTGCAGATCGGTGGGTGCATGGGTTTTCTCCACTCCTGATCTACTTCTTCCTTGGCATTGGCTCGGCCTGCTACGAAGATGAGAAGAAAAGGCAGAGATGAGAGGGTTCTCACTCAGGCAATGATCCTTGATGTTTTTAAACACTACACTATTAAAATAGTGAGCATAATCATACTGATATATTAACATAATTTTAATTGTATACATAGAATGATGGAAAGTATTTCTGATTACATACGCAAAATTAATATGAGTATTCTGATTACACCGCCAAATAGGGTGTAAAATATAGAGCATCATCATATTGATATATTAACATAAGTTCAATTGTATACATGGACGCCTGGAAAGTATTATGATTACATACGCAAAATTAATATGAGTATTTCTGATTACACTGCCAAATAGGGTGTAAAATATAGAGCATCATCATACTGATATATTAACATAATTTTAATTGTATACATGGACGGCTGGAAAGTATTCTGATTACATATGCAAAATTTATATTGCACTATATAACTTTAGAGACTACATAGGAAGACTTCGGTGAATACATCTAGGAAAATTGTATCACCAACAAAATTACTACCATCATCATATGGGGTAATAAGCATTGTTTACGGGCACATGTTTATATCTTAGTTAGTATAAGTAATATTTCCCTCTTTCTATACTACTTTTGGATTTTCTTTTCCTGCCGATACAGTGTTCGATTGGCCAACTGAAAAGGGATTTAGAATCCCTTTTGACAGAGCATTTGGTTTCCCAACTGATAAAGGATCTGGTCCCCCTACTGAAAAAGGATTTGGTTGTCTGCTTGAAAAGGGATTTTCACCTGTTGTTGACAGAAGAGTTGGTTGCCCTGCTGAAGCTTGCATCCATGGTGGCATTGCAAATGAACTACTAGGACTGCTTGAACTTGTACAAAGTAAATGAGGTGATACATACCAAGATGGAATTGTACAAGAGTTATTCATAAGTGATGGAGGTGTTCCAATTTGAGCATAACCTTGAATTTTAATATTTAACATATCTTGAAAAATCCTTCGATTTTCATGATCAGTTGCAGAACTTACACGCATCCTCTTTTCGTATTCCCTTAATTGATTTGCAAGTTCCCTCTCCCTCTTCTCTTGATCTTTCCTTTGTTGCTTGTGTGCCTTCTCAATCTCTTTCTGTTGCTCCTTAGCCTGCTTCTCCCTTTCTCTTTCAAGCTTCTCCTGCAATTTTTTTTTCTTTTTCTGCAAGTCTAGCAACCTTTTTTTCTTGTGCCACTTATGTTTTCCATAACTTTAGTTTTACTTTGTTCCTCCTTTTTTCTTTCCACATCAACCAATAGCTCCATGTACTCAGGTGCAGTCAAAATCTTTGAATGCCTACTCAGTCTAATAGAACCATCTGATTTGTTTATGATCTCCCTTGGAAGTCGTAGAAAATGGGAAAGTAACGTACCGCGTCCATCTTGGTTTTCAGTCTCTTCAGGGTGTTGAGGTTACAATGGTGACTCCTAACTGACTGTTGGCACTAACAACAAAATCTCAGAACCGATGTAGTTCTATGTGCAAGTATGTGTCAATATGCCCTAGGTTGCTCTTGTATCAGTCACACTTTGTGAAGTACCAAGAAATAACTGTGTAGAAAATGTAATAGAATGTTTGCATGGAATAAAATAGAATCTCCCCCCCTACGAAGTGTGATGTAGATTTCCTAGCCTTGTGCGTTGATGATGGAGTTATGTAGATGCAAGTGATCTCCAACGCAATAGATGAATACAACTCTAAAGGGAGTGATATTGGTAAGTGATGTTAGTCCCTCATTATGGTCTCAAAACTTTATATTTATAGGGTTCTCTTTGTCTAATTTTTTAACTAACCCTGAAAATGATGACCAGAAGAAAGATAAAGATCCTAAATGACTAGAAAGAGACCAAAAAGTGGGAAAAACCTCTAGAAGGATTTCAGCACCCATGGTGGGACCAGGGTGCCCATAGCTACCCCAGTCAAGGATAAAATGATGTCGGATGACAGAAGCTGACTGGGAATATGGGTGCAAGAATTCGGCAATGAAAAAATAAATTAAAAAAACATGGCCAAAAGACGAGGGATAAGTAGTAATTTCTTCACATAATAACCTTCTAAATAGTAGTATGAGACTACGATAAATAAATGTCTAAAGTGCATGATTATGTGTTTACAAGTATGATGACTCTATCAGGGCCTAAAAGTAGAAGGGGTGTTTTTTTTACAGTTTTAAAATGTGTCTTGAAGAGTGCTTTAGTACTAGATTGAGAAATGACAAGAAGTTTGAGTCTATATCTCTGTAAAATGTGCTTTAGGTCTTATTTGTGGCTTGTCATCAATCATGCTTGGTTTAAAGAGGTCTAATATCATATCATTAAGGTATAAATCTATTGTTATGAGAATTAAATTTCAGTTTTTTGTTGAAATGTCCTTCTTTGTCTTGTTAGTTAGTTAAAAGGTTTGTGTATATGTATCCTAAGGTTATAGGTCTATCAAGACTATCAAAACCCACCATGTCATTGACATAAAGGTTTGGGTCATGTCAAAATTCAGTAGTTGTGCATCTTGAGCAACTGATTGTATGCTTATAGAGTTAGAAAGTGTGAGTTTTATGCCTCTAGAAGATTGCTGAAGGTATGAAAGGAATGGATAGTGAATAATAATGCTCTGTGGCTCAAGGGTGACAACAAGTATCAATCCCTATGTATGATTGAAACTAGATTCTTTAATTGGGTCAGAACAAGCTCTTCAAAAATGAAAAATACAGTTCGCCATTTTTTTGGGTTTGCCAAGACTCTTACCTACCGCCATAATGAGATGAATTAAATACAACCTGGAGGTGGTTGGGGTAGATTTGGAATTCCTCCCTCTTCCCTCTCTCATTATTACTATAAATTTTAAGGAGGGGATTCTTTCTAAAGGTTGGACATTCTTGCTTTGCCCCTCCATTCTTCTCTTTGACAGGCGAATTTTGTGGAGTTCAAACCTCCCATCTAAAATTGTAATGCAACTTTGCCTCTTGGCATTTTGTAGTGTACTGTACCAATATTTGGAGAAAATAAAGCATGTCTGTGGATGATTCTCAACCCTCTCTGTGTTCATTTGCATCCTCCTAATCTTTCACTACAAATTTGGTTATCTGTGCATGATCTTGTATTGCATTTTAATGGTTTGTGTTTATTGGCAAGACATGTGTTCTTCATTCCTTGGTGCATCACCTTTGTTAGTTTAGGTTTATTTTTATGTATCTTCTTACCCTGTCTCCTTGGAAAGTTAGATTAGGTTTTTGAGTAAAACCTCTACCTTTTTACGTGTGCATCTGAACAGAGGAATAGGAACCGGCCTTCATCTGGAGAGCTTTCCCGATTCGCAAGGTCCCACACTTGGGAAAAGCTCCATGTTATGCAATCGCATTGAGATTATCAACCCATCAAGTTGCAGACATTCAGGGGTGCTGTGATTTTCCATCAATAGGAATTACTCAAAATTAATAGCGTGGAACCCTAAAATAAAACCCAGAATTTCAAGACCCATTTTGTCAAAATTTGACATTCGTGGCACACTTACTAAAAATAACATGTCTCCCTGCATAGCGGTATGTTACTTTAGGTAAGCCACCATTTGAAGAGGATATGAAGAAGGCGGTAAACACAGAGGGAGCATCGCAAGAAAGGTCATCAAAAAGGTCATCTCGGCTTGCAACTCACACTTACTAAAAATAGTAAGTTACACTCAAAGAGTAGTTTAAACACAATGGGTCATACAAGGATAATAATTCAGGGGGACATTATCATCCTATTCATTTTTCACTGGGAATTCGAGATCCATCTTAGTTCACTCAACTTCCGCAAGCATTCGTGAGCTAATTGGAAGGAGTTTCACAGTGTGCAAGGAGTTCGAAGATTCGTAGTTTCACTACATTTGGAGCTTTCCATTAACGAGGATCAACTGACGTCATTGGGAATGACATATCCTCTTCTTCTCTCTTTCTTTCTCTCTCCTCTTCCCCCCAACTTTCTCTCACTTTTAAATTTTTTATTTCTTCGTTGGGGTTTGTGCTTTTTTATATGCCTTTAAGTTACTTAAAAGTGACTTTAGAAACATAATGTAAATTAATTCACCTTGGTTTTATAAAAGGGACTTAAATATTTTATAGGAATATGAATAGTCAAAAATTAGGAATAAGGCATATGAAGGTTCATGAGGAAGATGATAAGTCACCTCTCATTCTATAAATTGTAACGCCATTCCCATTTCAAAGGGTGGGTGAATGCTCTTGTAAACTCAAGAGTGCATTTTACCTAGAGAAAGAAAAGGAGATAGCCATTTTCTTCTACTTTCCTCCACTCTCAAATTTCTTCCATTCCCACACTATGTATAACTTTTTTAAGCATCAATACAAGAAGAAGGATTTTATAGCCTTTTTGATGAGGAGATTTTAGAAACTATGAGTTCTCAATCTTATCTCATTTGGTTGCCATTTGCAGGGTTGTTTCTTCTGATAAATGCATGTGTTGAAGTTTCTAACTAGTGTGTGTAGGAATCTAATTTCCTACCTACAAAATTAGTTCCCCTATCTCATTTCTCACTCCCCTTTCCCGCTTTTCAGACATAGTCTTCCCTAGCAAGATATTGATAGCTTTTCTATAGGGTCAGTGGAGTGCCCCTGTTAGATCCCCGATCAAAAGGCCACTACAGAAATCTACATTTTCTCATGCATGCGCATACGACAGATGCATCTGTTAAGTAGAGGGACTTAGATTCCTAGAGCGTTGGCAAGAAATCCACAAGTTTTTCCACCTGACAAATTTTCTTGCCAACACAATCCATGAGACAAAAATTATGAGTTTTGGATAAGGATTGACAAAAGGATCGGTGATGAGCTCCCCTGCAAATGGGGGATCGATGACGTGTTTTAAAAAGGTAAATGATGAAGGGTGGGTGGGTGAAGAAAATATGGGTCAAAATTACTCCCATATCACATTATTAGTGGACAATTATGGTCACAACGAAGATGGAAAACAATTTTATATTGACCAGTGAGAGGTGAAGATCACTACAGTGTGGATGCAGGTCTGGATGACCAAAGGGTCAGAGGTGAGTCATCAAATTATGTGCAATTATATGCAAAAATTATTTGAAATCCTTCTTTCATGAGGAATCAAATGAAAAGGTATGTATTATCAGCAAATCACAACACCCTCCGATTTTCACAAGTGTGTGTGCTTGAGCTCACAGTGTGATTGGGTAACATGGGTACTACCTCCAAGTTGTGGGATTTGCTACTTGAGATATACCTCCAGAGGAAGTTGGTTCTTAATCCTAAACTACCTAACATAATCTAATTTAATGTAGGAAAAACTATCTTATCCTAATCTAACTTTTTGTGAGACCAGGGAGAGAGAGTGTATGAAAACAAAGCCTACACTACTATGGTGATACACCAGAAAAGGAGGGAATGCGAATTACTTTCCAATGTGTGAAAAATGGAAGCAAAGTACATACTAAAGAGGGTGATAACAATTCTCCACAATCTAGTAGCTACATTCACAACAATATTTCATACACACATAATGATAATGAATCCCTGCAAGAGCATAAAATAGACACAATACATTTGCAATGAGGTTTAAGAGGCAACAAAGAATGCAACAAACTTAGCAAGGGAAGATACATCCACAAACTTGAGTCTATTGCTCCATTAATATACATACAGTCCAAACTATTACAAAGGAAACACCTAGATCACCATGCAAGGAGTCCACTATAAGGTCCTATAACACATTGGATTCACAAAACCAAAATGAAATTTTTTTGCTACTTAAAAACTATTCCTCCTCTTTTACAGTGATCCCAGTATTCCAATTTATAGAGTTTGGAAGAGGGAAGATTAAAATCCCAAAATCTACCTTTCAACCACTTGCAAGAGGTAATACATGAAGTGAAATGATGGTATGTTTCTTTAGAAATTCTCCCCATGTTTTCGCATAACCTGAAGTTGGATAAAATGATGACCATGCCTCTTAATTGCACTCATAACTACCAACTAAAACATAGTTCTTAACCTGGTCCATTTTCCTAAAAATTCTCTATCGAATCTGAGTGAAATTCTATATTTCTTGATTATTTTGCATTTGGATCAGATCCACAATTCCAACAAGACCAATTTTACATGATTTCGTTGAGAAATGCAAAAGATATGGCATTCTAAGTGTGAGCAGCTATTTTGAGTTTGTCGCGGATTTCTTGCATTTTACGGGAATGAGCTTTTAATTTTTTTAGAGATGGATATTTTTATTTTATTTTCACCCTCATACCCTCATTAAAAATATTAAATCCAATTTTCTTGGTGTATATTATGTCGTTCCCTTTCCAAAACGTCAATTTTTGTGAAAAATGGAGCTCTGGGTCAAAAGTTATGCTAGTTTGAAGTTCGGGGTGTCAGGCATTCCACTTTCCCTTTGGGTTTCGGGTATTGCAGGTTTTTGGGGATCTCATGTCCCCATAGTACTTGGACTGAGTGAGATTCCTTTCTCTACATCACTCGATTCGGGATTTTCTATCCTCGTGCATCTTTCGTTGACCGAGTCAGGTGGGTCATTGACTGCTGACTTCTCCGCACCACTCGCCCATGGGTATTTTAGCTATTTGGGGTCCACGTGTCCCAGTTGTCCCAGACATTTTTCTCTGCCATCTCTGCACTTCACTTGCTATGGTTACTTTGGATTTTTTGGGGCCTGCACATACTTTCATCCCAATTCTCCCATGAACTGCGACGGACAAAATCTTCTACTTTTGCCATAATTTACTTGACTTGTGCTTTGATAGGCTACTTTTAATTTTTTGGGCTGACTATCTCAAATTTTTTTTTCCGCCGTCTCCACACTTAACTGGTTGCAATCAAATCATCTTTTCACATTTTTGGAGAACTCATGGCCTGAGTGAACATCTGTTACGTGGCACGAGCCAACTTGACTTACCAGTAATACATTACATCTGTAGCATTTTGTGCCTAAACTAGGTACGATGAACCCTAATACAATCCACATTGGTTCCATCAATAGCCCGAAATCTAATTTGCACTAAAATAGGCCCTTGACTTAATTTTTTTAATTTTTTTTCAACTTTTCACTAATTCCTTGGATTTTTTTTGGATAGGGAAGTTAGAGAAAAGCCAAGGGATCCCTCAAAACTTGATTTTGGCCCCTAAACCATTTTTTATTGCTCAAGCCTGGAGAAATTATGCAAGTTATCAAAATTACCTTGGAGGGTGAATTTTGGATAACAGTATGTGTCCACAAGGGATGAGGATGAAAATTATGGTGCTGAATGGGATGTGAAAAATGGCCAAGAAGGAAAAATGAAAAATCGAGTGATGAAGTAATATGCTTTGAAGGAGAAGTATGGCCGAAAAGGTAGAAATGAAATATGCCTTAAGTGGGAAAATGTATGGCCTCAAAGGAGGACTTCAAGAGTAGAAATAAGCAGAGTGAATGTTGAAATAGAATACACCAAGGGGAGAATAAACATAACCTCAAAGGAAGACTTCGTGGGTGGATCAGATACAATTGTGAAATAAAGATGCCTAAAGGGGGAGAAAATATGGCCTCAAAGGGAAAGAAAGAAAATGAATGATTATATAAATTTTCCCAAGGGGAAATAAGTGCGGCCAAAAATGTGGAATTTGGGATAAATTTTTGAATTAAATTCCCAGAGGAAAGAATCAATATAGCCACAAATTTGGACTTAGAACAGATCACAGAGGATGCGAAATATTAAAGAAAAATGTCCTAAAAGAGGAATATAGATGGACACAAAGGTGGAATTACGATGAAATAGATTGGATGAGATCCTATAAGATGAAACTTAATGATGGGGACCTATCGGTACGAATAACTCCACGTCATATCAAGGAATGTGTTAGGAAATTATGCTTTCTACTGCATCGAAGATAAACAAGAGGATATCCGGGTAACACAAGGCACATGCAACCAAAGAAGAAGCTAGCAATATAACCAATGATAGTTATTCATTTCAAATATCACAAAGAAAAAAAGGGTGAAACGATCTCATAAACCTAATTTTGACATGCAAAAATGGGTTTGAGATGTACCTATATAGAGTAAAGGGGGTTCTCCAAAAGTGGTGTTCCCTACACTATGCCCCAACTTTGGGAAGGGGAAAGAGAAAAGTGACTAATGTGGGAAGTATGCTAGAAGAAAGTTGATCAATGTGAGAAGCTTTCTTAGGATGCTAATAAAATGGAAGGATGATCAATGTGGGAAGCCTTCAAATTCCATAAGGAGTAGCCATCCTTCAAGGGTATGGTCTACTTTATACAATATATAGATGGCAAGAATAAATGATAACCATCCTTTGAGGGATCGGTCTATTCCATTTTTTATTTCATGTTTTTTATTTTATTTTTCTTCTTTTTTTTGCATGAACAATTATCCTTCAAGGGATTGGTCTGTTTATGATAATTTTGATTTTTTTGATTTAAGCATCTATGAATTTTGATTTTATATGGGGGAGAGCTAGGACTAGCTAAGTAGACCACTTAGAAGGAGATAAAAATGTACAAGATACACCCCTGGACCCTTTACATGGTTCTAATAGGTGAATGAGAGGGTGATGGATGTGTTGATCACAGAGTTCTAAACAAAGGAGAGAACCTATCCATAAGGAATATGCTATGGGTGAAGCCATGGTGCCCATATTTAAGGTCACATCTAGGAAGTGATGGAAGACCACATAATTCTAAATCATCATGATGAGATATGGAACGGGCTGAAATGGAGGAATTATATGAAGACATGACTAAGGGCACATTGGTAAATGTGCTAGCAATATAATGGTCACAATTGCAATGCGTTAAGTGGTTTGAATTTTGGTTTACCACCAAAAGAGGGAAAACTTTCCATATAATGTCATGATTAAAGTCTCACTAAAGATAAAATGAAAACTTGATAAGATGGGATACAATGAGATATAAAAATGAAGATAAAAACCAAGCGCTACCCTTAAGGAAGTGGAAATATGCATCCTTAATGAGACAAAAAAGATGGTCTCCCAAGAGAGGGACGAATGTGACCACAACAGTGGATTTTGGATGAGATAAAATATTGGATAAGAGGTTGTGAAATACATAAGATGGAAACTATACAATACCTTTCAAAAGTGATAGAAAAAAAGATGTGTCCCAGTGAGATGAAAATGGTCACAAGACTGGGCTTATGATGAAAATATGGCGTCTCCACAGGAGGCACAAACATGGCCACAAAGGTGAACTTTGATGAAGATGGTGTCCCAAGAGAGGCATGAATATGGCCACAAGGGTGGACTTTGAATAAAGATATGGAAATATGACGCCCCAAAGGAAGCACGAGTATGGCCAAAAAGGTGGACTTTGAATAAAGAGATGGAAATATGGTGCCCCAATGGAAGGACGAGTATGGCCACAATGGTGGACTTTGATGAAAATATGGATGAATGATTCCTCAACGGAGGAACAAACATGGCCAGAATGGTGGACTTTGATGAAAAGGATGGAAATATGGTCCCTCAATGGAAGGACAAATATGGCCACAAAAGTGGAATTAAGATAGAAATAAATGGTCACTCAAGGGAGGGATGAATATGGCCATAAAATTTGACTTAAAATGAGATTAATATTTTGACGAAATCAATTTAGATTTAAGATTGAATGGGATAAAATAAAGCGATGCTGAGAGTGAAGTCCCCCCAACATCAAGGGATTTTTTTGGATAGGAAATTAGTTATTGCAGATGATATACTCAAGGACGAGGGGAGCCTGATCCCCAAGTGAAAGAGATTATATCACGGTGGAAAAATTATATGTGGATGAGTTAATGGATGTTGAAAGAGTTTAGATGAGATCCTCTTGAACTTGGATTTGATAGATGGTCGGCGATCACAAGGGTGATTAACAAAACCAATAGTATCAATAAACAAGGGAGGATCCTATTTAGGAAGAATGGTAATGGATGAAGTAAATGAAGGATGATATTTAGTAATTTTGGTGGATGGGGATGTAGGAATTGGATTTGGATCGGTTTTGGTGGATGGAGTAGAATGGTTCCCGTGCATGAGGAAATCATCTTTCTCAACAAGATTATGAACTATAGTTTGAAAGTCCTTGCAATGCTTGGTGTCATGACCCGGAGTACGATGATAAGCACAAGCATGATTGGGAATGAACCATGAAGGTTTGGGACTATTTATATTAAAATATTCAACAAAGGGAAGCGTGATGGCAAATATTTGAGTTAGATGTCAAAGGATATCTGTGTAGGACCCAAGCGAAGTGTTAAAAGGAAGATAATTCTTATGAGTTTTAATAGGATAATCTTACTTGAATTTAGGGGAAGAAATGGATGTAGATTGTATGGGTAGATTAGGCATCTTGGATGACAAATCAATTTTGGATTGTTTGGATTTGGATTTAGGTGTGGAAGTATATTGGATGGGTAGATTAGGTGTCTTAGAAGAAAAATAAATTTTGGATGGTTTGAATTGGGATTTAGGTGTGGATGTAGATTAGATGGGTAGATTAGTTGTCTTGGAAGACAAATCAAATCTGGTTGGATGATTGGCTTTTTTGGATTTGGATTCATAGTTACGAGATGTCATTCCTTTGGAATTCTTAGACTTGGATTTGGACGTGGATGTTTGGGATGTTAATGTATGAGCTTATTTGTATGTTGAGGATGGGGGTAGATTGTGTTGAGGTTTTGGTGTTGGTGTTTCAATTTTTGCTTTGGATGATGATTTAGGGTCATGTGGACCAGACCGAGTGGTTACTCGTATAGCTTTGATGGACAATGAAGGATCCTCTTTAGAAGAATCATCATTTGGAAGTTAAATGGCTGCCAAAGTTCATGAAGAACAAGGGGAATTTTTTATTTTGATAGATGAAGTCGAAGGTGCAGATGTGGAAGTAGAAGGAAGAGATTGGTTTGGTTTTGGGAAGGAGGTATATTTCCTTAATGAAGTTATGAACAATGGCTTGAAGTACTTTACAATGTTTAATATTATGTCCAGGAGTACGATGATAAGCGCAGATGAGGTTGTAATTAAACCATGATGGCTTATTGTTATTTAGGTAAAAGGCCCTAATAGGTAGAAACATGATTCCAAAAATTTTTAAAGTGTTAAAAGCCCTCCATACATGATTCAACCAAAGTGTTAGGAGGTGTTTTGTCTTTGCAAAATATCTTGGTATTTGAAGAAGAAGTGGATGTTTAAGATGATTCGGATGGTGAGGATAAAGTTTGAGCATAGTGATTTCTTGATAGCCTGAATTTAGTTTTGGTATTGGTAAATGCCCTAGTGTTGAATGGTTTCAATTTTAGTTGCTGAAAAGGTTGTCATGTTGGATTGTTTAGAGGTAGGAATATCAATTTCCTTATAGGAATGTATAAGTGATTTTTAAGGTAATGTATAAGTGGTTGTAGATTTTGTTTATGAGGTTGCATCCTTAGGAGGAATGACAAAAATTTCCATCGAAGGATCCAGAGGTGGTGTTGGTATAGGCATAGGAAACAACATTTGTTTGATGGAATCCATGGAAAGTGAATATTGAATAGATTGTGCTGATAAGGTATAAGGATATTTTGAGGTTTTCATAAGTTGAAGTGTTTTTAAAGGTTCTTCAAATGATGTAGGAAGGGAGGACGATGTGGATTTGGTATTAATGATTGATGTGGTAGGTGCAAGGACTGTGATTGGATCTATGGATGGTATTATGGGTAAGGACATAATAGATGTGGATGATGAAGTGGATGAGGTAGATATAGGTGTGGAATCAATGGTAGATATGGGTGTGGGTACTGAAAGAGGTATTTGATGTACATTATTCATTAAATAAGGATCAAAATTTTATGGTGTGGAAGGTGGAAATGGATTTGTCAATGGTGGATCTGGAAGGATTATTCAAATATATCTAGGAGTGGAGATTGAATTGGTTGGGGGATTGAGTAATATTGGAAAGTAAGGCCACATTAGGATGCCTGATATTATTGAGGTACATAAAGTGTGGTAAATGAATCAGGGATGGCATTGGCATTAGGTGACGTGATAGAGTAGGACCCTCTGGTAGACATAATTAAGAACCAAAGTTATAGTTAAAGTATTTGTGGATGGGGCTAAAAGGAGACAAGCACGAGATATCGATCATGCAAGATGTTTGAGGAGTGGTTGTAATTAATGTGATAGGCATGGTGGTTATAGTTATGGTTGGTGCGGGTGTAGGATAAGTATAGGATGGCCTTGGGCACACAATACAAGGAGTGGGTGGATAAGGATATAAGGAAGCTGTGTGTTTTAAAGTTGGAGGAGATGTTTGAGGTTGGATTAAAAAAAATTATTGGTGGAACACACGAGAAGTTTGAATGTTGGTATATTGTGATGATTGGGCATGTATTCCATTAGTAAAACTAATGGAATTAGGGAAAGTGTTTACAGGAGAAGATGTAGGTGGAATAGAATCCTCCGATTGAGTAGATTGATAGGTTTGAGATATTTTAGGGGGTCTACGAAGTATAAAGTCATATATGGGGATAGCGGGAGGATCTGAAGTCTCTAAAGGAGCACGAAGTAAAGGTGTTTGAGGTATGGTATCAATTAAAAATGGGTTATATTTATTTGGTGTGGTTGGTGAAAACAAATTTGTTTGTGATGGGTTAGGGAAAGGCTCTTTGAAAATGTCTGGGAGTGGTGAAGATCATATTGATTGAGGGGGTGCATGATATTGGGTAAGAGGAACATGATAAGATGGTTGGGATTAGATGGGAAGATCTGATGTATGAGGTACAGAAATGTCAATAGGCTAGATATGCATGGTGACGTGGGGAAAAGTAGAGACAGTCTAAGGGGGTGGGATAGAATATACTATTCAATGTGATCTACGGAGTAGAAGTTCACAGATATGGCTAAAATGTGACAAGGATGAGATGTCAATCGTGGTAGATATTTGTGCATAACCATTTGGGGTGAAGTTTGGTTCCATTTTAAATCAATAAAGTCAAGAAAATAGTTCTTTTTATGTTTTTCATTTAAGAAAATATGAAAAAGAAAAGGGGAAATGAATAATGGGGTACCTAGGAGGAGGAAATCTATGATTTATTTCAGGTATGTTTTGGCTTGGGAAGTCTCAGGTGGCTTCCTATTGGGGTATCAAATCCCAATTAGTCTACTACGTAAAGGAAGTGTTTTGATGTGTTAATTGATTCGTGAGTTTTAGGTAGTGTGTGATAAAATGTGACATGCAAAATATTAAACCCCTAATTACAATATATGAGTAGGAAGGATGCAAAAAGAATGTTCTTTTTAAGCCCGTATGAAGTGTGATATTCGATGAGGACAAAAAAAAATTAGAAAATTATGATGAAAAAGGATTAAATAGGGAAAACGTGAGGAATACCTATATAGCATTGTTCCTATTTGTCTGCACTCTTGACCGATGATCAATCCAGGCCACAAACCCAACATGAGCAAGCAATAAATCAGAACCTCACGGTGCAATGTTAGTGGAAATCAGAAAAAGCAAAGATAAAATCAATAAGTGCAAAAGATCACCTAAAGGGTGTCCCATTGGGCATGCAATGAGTGTTTATAAAGTTTATTTTTTTTAATGAAGTTAATACACTAGATACTAAAGATACTAACAACTCAGAAATGTTGGAGGGTTTATGTTGCCTCAGATGTGATTGGATGGATATGAGTGCAAAGGTGATTGATCTCCACAACAAGTAGCTGACAACTTACAACCCAAAGACTAGGGAAAATTTATTAGATAAGATATGCAAGGGTTTCCTGATGAAGCGGATCAAAGAAGCGTTAACTTCCTTGGTGGATGTCAACCCCCGTGTTTCATAAGATAAGATAAAATGTAATAACAATAACTTGGATAATATGTAGAATCTGAGACACACAGAAACTAAAATATGCAGAAATATAAGCCACATACAAATCCAATCTAAGAGTTGGTTAAATTGAAGTAAATTAAATATTTCCAGATCTTCGTCAACGACAACCCAAACTATGTACAGGCAAGTCGACAATGACCTAGAAGGAAGATTTGGAGAAATAAGTGAAATATGAAGATCCTGTAGAATTAGGATGAAACCTGGATGCGACAGAAACTATAAATTGTTGGGATGGACATGCAGAAGGAAACTGAGGAAATAGTGACCCATAAGAAGACAAAAAATAGAGGTTGGGAAGGGTAAGTTGGGAATCAAGACACTAGTCAATGGTGACCAGGGTGCAAAAAAGTTGATTTTAATGCCACAAAGGGATCAAAAGAGAGACTTGTTAATTTGGGGTAGACACAAAACTTATGCAAAGATGGGATAAGGTTCTAGAATAGAGATGAAGATATACAAATGGCAGGATCGACGAGAATTTACCTAGGTTGAAGGTGACTATGACAGAGCTAGATGAATCCGTGGGAAGGCAGGCCAGGAAAGTAATATATAATTATGGATCCAAAAGAGGAGGTTGGGGATGAAGCTATAGATGTTTTTGTGGCTGATCTGTTCTTGTAAAAGGTTAGATGCCAACAAAGTAATGATAAAATGAATCTACTGAAATGAAGTAATTCACAGATTATGATGCACTCACGAGAGATGATTGTAAGGGATGAAAACTCATTCCACAGAGATCTAAGAGGTCTGTAATTTCTTCTGAAATGGTCAGGTGCGAGGGAGGATGTTTAGTTCGCAAGGAAGCTCGAAAAATGCATGCAACTGATTTTTGATTTCCTGATTTTCTTCCCTCTAAATGAGAAGGGAGAGATTGTCTTTATAGGGTTGACAGTGACTAGGTCGGGTTACCACCAACTATGGGGAAAGTTTTCCTAATGGGCATGATTTTCTTATTTTGGCGTGATTTTGGATTTTTTAAGGGTTGGCCAAATGTATTAAAGCATTGGGTAGGAAGAGGTTTTTTAGGGATGATGTATAGGTGAGTTAGTAGTGGAGATAAGTTAGAAAAAGCGTAGGGAAAAACATAAGTGTAGATTTAGAATAAAAACATTCCAAAATGGAAAGCTAGTTAGGGCATGATTAATTAATTAAATAATTGATGTTGATTAAATATGACTTAAATGTGATGGAAATTAAATTAATTAAGGGGGGTGAATTAATTAAGAAAGCATATAATTAAATAAGGGGGATGAAAAGAATAAAATATACACAGGCAGGCAATGAGGGTATATATACTGAATTTAGGTATCTACATTATGCCCCTTTTGTTGACTAGTTTAGGCTAGAAAACCATGAGACAAAAATGGTGAGAGTTGGATAAGGATTGATAAAAGGATTGGTGATGAAATCCCCCTAAAACGGGGGATCGATGACATGTTTGGAAAAGGTAAATGATGAAGGGCATGTGGGTGAAGAAACAATGGGCACAATTATTACCAAGGAAAGATGCCCCAGGAAAAAAGGATCCCAATAATGATTGGAAACTATGGAGGTGACTCCAATATCACATCAATAGGGGAAAATTGATGTCTCAACGAATATTGAAAACAACGATCTACGAACCAGTGAGTGGGTGAAGATCACTGCAGTATGAATGCAAGCCGGGATGACCAAAGGGTCATATGCAAGTCATCAAAGTGTGCTCAACTTTATGCAAAAATTATGCAAAATCATTTGGACATGAGAAATCGATCAAAAAGATACGTGTCCACAAGGGATGAGGATGAAAGATATGGTGCCCAATGGGACGCAAAAAATGGTCAAAAAGACAAAATGAAAAAGCGAGTGATGAAGTAATAAGATTATATTAAACAAAACTATACTAATCGGGTCAACCCAAATTATAACATAGACTTACTGTGAAAAAATGAAAAATTGAACAAGTAATTTAAAACCTTAAAAATAGAAACATTAAAAAAATTAAACCAAACTAAAATACGCCAACCTAGAAGACTTACAAAATATTAATGGAAGATGAGAACGGATGACAAAATAGTTATGGAAGATAGATGTCAGTAATATGCTACTTTGAAGATATGACATAGGTGAGCTTGAGGAACATGATATGTCGATGCAAAAAGTATATAGTACAAGCCACGATCCACGTGACATGCCGCAAAAATTCTGCGAGATGAATGCAAAATAGAAAATCTGTTTAAAAACAATGTGTCAAGATAAAAAAAAAACTCCAATACAAGTACTTAGATCTCTTAATGATGACCGCGTGGATGAGGAAATGGAAACGCAGATGGTGGTTGTAGTGGATTTTCCAAGTATACAACCAAACGTCAATTCCTCGTGCCGATCTGACAGTCAATTCCCAATGCTGATCTTTATATGTGGGCCGAGTCAAGATGGTTGCAACTTGCACCAGATTTAGGGTATTCAATGAAAAATCCAATGCAGTGGATTGGAATGTACCCGAATGAAGTCAGGACCGACCGCCTTCCTACAAAGAATAAGGACCGACGGCCTGAGCTGTGAGAGCATTCAACCAAGTAGGGGAAGCTGGGTTTCCACAGGGGTGTGAGAAGATGCATTGTGTCAATAGTACCTCATCTCCCAAAAAATAGACACATATTTTTCCTAATAAACAATGCTCAAAATTATCTTTATGGCCATTGAAAAATCTCTACACGCATCCGTGGATGAAAAATTATTGTTAGGATCGAAGACTTCACTCTTGGAATGTAATATCAACTACAATGAAGGCCTCATGAGTGTAAAGCACAAACGGTGAGGATTAGTTATAAAAATATCTAAGATCATATGCACAAATCATTGCACTCATACAATTATTTTTGTCTAACAACTATTAGAAAACTAAAATTCTCACAAATACAATATCATTATTCAGGGGAAACAAATAATAGTTATATTTCCCCTAGGTCAATGATTAAAAATTTAATTCTTCCATCTAATAACTGGATCTGACCTAATTGGGTACCAAATATTAGGTACGATCCTTTCATAGAAAAATAATATTATGCATTATTTTCATAACAAACAAAAAGCTATTATATAGCCATACAAATAACAAACCAGCTTCCTAGTTAATAGGAAGTACAAACAAATGACCCGTGAATAGTGATACAGGTTTAACAAATTTATACACGAAATATTATTGTTATATACAACAATATAAAAATTCTAATAATTACCTATATTACCATATTTACTCGTGGTAACAGTAAATAATATTTACCTAATGTAAATACTAAACTCCTAACATGCAAGTGATCTCCAATGCAACAGATGAATGCAACTCTAGATGGACTGATCTAGTTGTAAGTGATGTTAGGTCCATCATTATGGTCTCATAACTTTATATTTATAGGGTTATTTTTGTATAATTTTCTAATTAACCCCGAAAAGGCTGACCATCATAAAAATAAAGATCCCAAATGGCTCAAAAGATCCCAAAAAGTGGTGGGAAATATCTAGAAGGATCGAGGTGCCCATGGTGGGACCAAGGAGCCAATGGGCACCCCAGTCAAGGCTAAAATGATGCAGGATAACAAAATTTGAATGGGCATATGGGAGAAAGAAGTCGGCAATGACGAAATGAAATAAAACAAGATGGCCAAAATATAAGGGTTAATTAGTAATTTCTTCACTTAATAACCTTCTAAATATTAGTATGAGACTGGGATAAATAAATGTCTAAAGTGAATGATTTTGTGACTACATTTTTCCCCCACTTTATGTTGGTGAGCGGAAATTTCTGTAACATAAAGTAGATAAAGATGCATACCTGATGTCCATGAAGAGTGTAGTAGAAATACAACAAAGGACTAGAAAAAGTGGATAATGACAAAAAAGATGAAGGAGCATAGAAACCAAAGATGAAAAATGTGCAAAGATAAAGTGATGAGAGTGAACCTAGGGCAGAATGTATGTGTAGTTGTTATGGTGTGTAGTGTATCTGCATGGTTAGTAAAGCATATGTGATATTGCGGAGTGTTGTTGTTGACATTGTTGTTGTTGTTGTTGCCCCCATTTGACTACTTGTTTCTCATATGGCCAGACCTACAAGGATAAACAATCAAGTAGTCAAATATGTATATATGTAAGTGTAACAATGCTATGTAAAAGATGAATTTAAAAGTATGTAAATGCAAATGAAAAAGTGTAAATGGAACATGTGCCCCTGATCCATGTCGAGAAAAAGAGTGAAGAAGGATATCCTCCACTGCGATTCTTTTGGGTGATCTCACACCATAGGCCAAAGAAGTGTAGTGAGGGAATGCTTTGTGTCCTCTAAGCTCTAACTTCTTCCCTAAATATGTGCGAAGAGATATCTATTTCCTCCTAGTTTTTTCAGAGATCTGACACCATTGGCCAAAGTAGTGTAGGGAGGGAAACCCACTGTAACCCCCAAGCATGTAACTGCTTCCCAGAATGCTAAGGACACCATGTCTTATAAAATTCGTTGTGTATGAGGTTTGTAGACTAGTATGAACCCACTCGTATGTAAACCCACAAATCCAACTACGGAAAGTGCACTAAACTGAAACGGTATAAATGCATTGTATTAGTATGTAAACCCTAAATGATGCCCCACTCTTTAAGGGTACATACGATGTCACTGATAGGATAATGTGGCCCAAAAGAGGACCAACCACATGTAATATACCCTTGAAAGTGCTTGGTAAAAACCAAGGCATGCACAAACAAGAAGACTAGCCAAAGACTAACTTGTATATAGAAAACAAAGTGTAAGCTACGTAAATAGTGTAAAAGCTATTATGTACAGCAGTAAACACACAAGAAGACAAATTAAGCTGCACAAAGTGGGTTACAAACATGTGACATCACTCACGATGTTGCAAGACACATAAGGCAACATAGGGCAAGGCCCACATACAAGAACAAATAATAACAGACAATATAACAAACAAGTATGGAAGCAAATATCCTTGCATAACCAATGTTGTACATGAAACACCCATTAGCATATTAAAAAGATAACTAGTATGTTAAGGACATGTGTATAACCAAGTAATGTAAAGTGCTAAGTATAAAATGAAACAATAGCACCTGGAAGAGATGAATGTAGATGCCCCCAGCGACCAGTCTAGGAAGGATATAAGGCGAGCATCCATGTTGCATATAAGAGACATGTATCTGTGATCAAAACTAGAAAAAGGCATAAATGTGGATGTGTGTATGATATTGATAAATGACATACAAGTGAGCTAAAATCCATGAACAAGTATAAGTAAGCAAGAGTAAAATCAACCATAATATGCAATAAGTTGTGGATGGGTGGAATGGAATTCAAAATGGAGTGATAGGAGCCATGTGCCCCCCAAGTGAATGGAAATTTATACAGTGAGGTTCATTTCTCCCCCCCTCAACAGTCAAGAATGAACCGTAAATGAAAGTGCGTCATCAGGAAAATAGTCAAAGTGTGTGTTGTATCTAACATGTTGTGATGAATGTGTAAGTATAGTGATGAGATGCGACCTAGAAATGATGTGTGTGTGAACCCTATAGCTGAATCGTATTTCACGATTAGATGAAAGTGTAAGTGATGATTTATCCTAAGCGTATATCACTATAAGATAAATGGTGGAGTGATGATTTATCCCAAAGTGTATATCACTATAAGATGAATGGATGAGTAATGATTTAGCACTAAGCGTATATCACTACAAAAAGAAAGGAGGCAGTAGTGATGTAACCTAAGGTGTATACCACTAAAAAAATGATATGATAGGTGACGAGTTAGCCTAAAGCATATGTCACTAAGCTGGAAATGTCGCATGATGAAAGGTCGAATAAAAAATGTGTGATGAGTGTAAGGTCCATTTGACTTGTAAACCCTTGATAATCTAGTATGGACCGAGGAACTAAATTGTGTCATCGGGTGGTGAGTGTAGCACGTAGAAGAGTATGTAATATGTGTGATAAGAGACAACCATGTGATGGGTAGAATGTGTAAATACGCTATGTGTAGAATGTAAATGCAAGATGTGTGTAAAACACAAGGTAAATAGAACGTGTGAATATACGAGATGTAGAATGTAACCGTAAGAGTTGTAGAATGTGTAAATTGCAAGTATGTAGATGGACTAGTAATGTAGTATGTAAGATGATGTAATGATAGAATCATGTGTAATGAAAACTAGGATGATATATGATGTGAAAATACGCAAATGTCAAAATAATGTAAAGGAAATGTAGAATGTATGGTGTATGACGTGTGATGTATGGATGGGTGTAGTGTTCAGTGTGTGGAAATTAAGCGTAGTAACCCCTCAACATTCAAGTGTGAACTGAAGCACAAGAGTGTTTCATCGAGAAATGACATCCAGAATGTATGATGAGTATGCCAAATGTGAGGAGATTAATGTAGGAAAAATATGATAAGGGTAAATGTAGCTATGATAAGAAGATATGTGGGGAAGGTGAGGTGTTATGCCCCAAATTGTATGTGAATGAATGACCTATACAATGATGGTTAAGGATGGAGGTCCTTCATCTAACGTAGGAGGTGAAAGCGTATGACCATGACCTAATAGTTGAGGTATGGTAGACAAACATTGTAGTGGTGAATGAAGCCTATGCGTATGTGAAGGATAAATGTATGAAGAAGGTCGTGGGCATCGTAAAATGTGTCGGTGATGGAGATCTGTGTGACATGGAGTGCAAATATGAACAAGACCCACATGGAGTAAATGATGTAGTGATGTATGATGTGATACAGTAACTGCTTGAGGAATGGGCCCATATTGATGTATAGGGCTAGTGGAGTGATACAGTCATGGAGATGAGACGCAAGTAGGAGAAATAGGAGTAGATTGTGCTTTAAGTAACATAGAGTGTGATGTGGTAGAAGAATTAGGTGGTTTACTAGTGACAGTGTGGGGAGACAATGACCATAGAGTAGATGGAGGGACGTCATCAATAGAAACAACCTTATTGTTGTAAATTAATTTGATTTGTAAATGATTCATGAAAATGATATATTGTGAGAAAAGAATCCAATTGAGACCAAGAAGCATGTCACATCCCTAAACTATATTTCCAATAAGGAAAGGTACGAGCATAGTAAGTGGGCCAACTATAACATGTAGCTTAACAACACCAAAGGGTTTTGCATAAGGGTGTTTGATTTGGGATAGAGGATACCTGAAAGTCTTAAGGAGAGACATAGAACATGCATTAATGGGCCATGATGGGTCAACCTTAGTTTTTTTGATGGAGGTCAAGTCAATAGATGCATGGATGTGTAAATAGTGAGATGTAAAGTTAGCGTGATAATCAATATTGGAAAAATAAATTATTGGAGGTGAAGCTTCAATGTTAGCAACTATTAAATCTAGGGCTCCTGATCTAGGACATGATATCACTTGATACACATGATTAGCAGAAAATTATTTTGTATTTTTGTCACGTTGTTTAGAGTCACTGTTAAAAAGCTTGAGTTTACCCTTTTCATTGGTTAGGGTAGAGCTAGAAGACTCTGAGAACTCTTGTTTGTTGTCATTGATTAATTCTTGGATGATTGTTCGGAGTTGTAGGCATTTATTTGTAGAATGTCATATGCATCAATGATAATCGTAGAAATTTTTCTCATTTTAGTTCCTAGCTTTTGGTCACGATGGGTCTAACTCAAGTGGAGAGGGAAGTGTGATAAGATTACTTTCAAGAAGTTGTTTCAATATAATATGCAGGGCCATTGGGATGTTTATAAATGTGCTCTGAGGTTGTTGTGTCTAAACCTCTTTAGTAGGAGTGATGGTGTTCACAATGACTTTGGTATCGGTTGGTTTAGTTATGGATTGTTTGAATGGATTCTTGTTAGGAAAACAAGTGGAAGATGAAGTTTGTTCTTGATACTTAAGCTTTCCTATGAATATGAGTTTGGTCTCACAAAAATTAAGAGTATGACAAAGTTGATCAAATGAGGGAGAGGTCTTAAAGAGAACACTCTCTTATAGAGATGGTAATAGACTTTGAATAAATAGATCCTGAAGCTTAGAGTCAAACAAACACATTCATTATCTTAGCTAGATTATTTTTATACCATAAAACATAGTTAGTGAGGTTTTCATTTGATCCTTATTTAAGTTGTGTTCGTCTGGGCGTAAGTAATAAATGCATCAAGCTAGATGTGTAAAGGAGGTTACTGAGTGAACGGGTAACTCATAAAACCAACACATCGCATAATCATGGAGACTACAAAGAAATAGTTTAGGTAAAAGGATATGATCATCAGTAAAGTCAAGACAAGTGACATGGAATGCTCTAAGGTGTTCCTCTGGATCACCATGCCCATTGAAAATTGGAATCTTAAGGGTGACAAAGTTAGGAGGAAGCAGATAAGTAGAGATGGTATGTGTGAATGGAGCATGCAATAAAAAATTAGAATCTAAATATGGTGATGCATGCGAGGTAGGCCTGTTGCAACTTATGAATTTGAGCTTGAAGATCATGATAAAGAGAAGTTATTTTTTGATTGCCAACAAATGAGACTTTTCATAACTAAGGGTGGCTCAAAGTGATTGGTAGGAGTAGGAATAAAATCAAGAATAGTAGAAAAAGGAGGAAGAGTAGAAGTAGGTAGTTGAGTGATAACATAAGTGGGTATGGAAACCAATGTAGTGAGTTCTGCCAAGTTAGTAGCTTCCTCACGAGAAACATGCAAAAGTAAATCTAGATCTTGGGGATGCTCATAAAGGTGATTTTTGATGGCTTTAAGGTGAGATTCAGTAAATTTCTCATGAGAGGGAGCCATGGAAAAGGAAAAGAAACCATAGAATGGTGAGGTAAGAAGGAAGAACCTAGAAGCATGTATGATTGAGTTAGGTTCACCAAAATGATTAACTAAAATTGACTATGTAGTAATGCGATAGTTAATCTAAGTTATGAATAATTTTAATAAAGTAAATAAATACATTAAAAGGAAGTATGTAAGTGATCTAGGAAACTATGAAAAATGAAATGCTAACCCTAATGAGAAAGAAGGAAGAGGAAAGAAGTCAGCTAATAAGAGATGCTTGCAGACTGTGTCGTACACGTGAATGGATAAATCAATATCAGGAATGAATGTGCAAAAGTCCTGAAAAGGACTTAGCTAGAGGATCTATTAGGATTGGAGTGTCTAGAATAGGACCGGGGGGCACCTGTCGGTGCTCTGGTCTGCAATATTGGTGCCCTAGTTTGTGTAAAAGCTATGAATTTTATCTTCACAGGGACAAAAAGTGATCCTTAACCCTAATTGTTTGTCACATCAACTTCGTTGTCCTATGTCAAATGTTGCCAATATCTCAAGATGGAAGAAATACCTATAAGACCCCAAAACAAGCATCACCCTGAAAAATTAAAATGCATATGAAGGGGTCGGACTAACCTCAACTGCCACAATGGTGGACGTACTAACTGACCATTGCACTACATCTCAGAACTGATGTAGTTCTATGTGTAAGTGTGTGTCAATATGCCCTAGGTTGCTCTTGTATCAGTCACACTTTTTGAAGTAGCAAGAAATAACTGTGTAGAAAATGTAATAGAATGTTTGCATGGAATAAAATAGAATCTCCCCCCCTACGAAGTGTGATGTAGATTTCCTATCCTTTTGTGTTGATGATGGAGTTATGTAGATGCAAGTGATCTCCAATGCAATAGATGAATACAACTCTAAAGGGGAGTGGTATTGGTAAGTGATGTTAGTCCCTCATTATGGTCTCAAAACTTTATATTTATAGGGTTCTCTTTGTCTAATTTTGTAACTAACCCTGAAAATGATGACCACAAGAAAGATAAAGATCCTAAATGACTAGAAAGAGACCAAAAAGTGGGAAAAACCTCTAGAAGGATTGGGGCACCCATGGTGGGACCAGGGTGCCCATAGCTGGCTCAATCAAGGATAAAATGATGTGGGATGACAGAAGCTGACTGGGAATATGGGTGCAAGAATTCGGTAATGAAAAAATAAATTAAAACAAGATGGCCAAAAGGCGAGGGATAAATAGTAATTTCTTCACTTAATAACCTTCTAAATAGTAGTATGAGACTATGATAAATAAATGTCTAAAGTGCATGATTTTTTGTTTACAAGTATGATGACTCTATGAGGGCCTAAAAGTAGAAGGGATGTTTTTTTGATAGTTTTAAAATGTGTCTTGAAGAGTGCTTTAGTACTAGATTGTAAATGACAAGAAGTTTGAGTCTATATCTCTATAAAATGTGCTTTAGGTCTTATTTGTGGCTTGTAATCAATCATGCTTGGTTTAAAGAGGTCTAATATCATATCATTAAGGTATAAATCTATTGTTATGAGAATTAAATTTTAGTTTTTTGTTGAAATGTCCTTCTTTGTCTTGTTAGTTAGTTAAAAGGTTTGTGTATATGTATCCCAAGGTTATAGGTTTATCAGGACTATAAAAACCCACCATGTCATTGACATAAAGGTCTGGGTCATGTCAAAATTCAGTAGTTGTGCATCTTGAGCAACTGATTGTATGCTGTATAGAGTTAGAAAGTGTGAGTTTTTTCATTTTTACAAATTTGTGTTAAATATTAGAAGATTTTGAGTCATATAACAAGTACAGTCATGGATATTTTTTTTCATCAAAAGGCCTCTAGAAGATTGATGAAGGTATGAAAAGGAATGGATAGTGAATAATAATGCTCTGTGGCTCAAGGGAGACAACAAGTATCAATCCCTATGTATGATTGAAACTAGATTCTTGGAGGGGTGAAATTGGTATGGGTGACCTATCGTTACTTTCATAGGCTCATGATGAGATGTAATTTCTATATGGGACCAAATTTGACAAGATATTCATAAGGAAAGATGATTTATGGGTTTTTCATGAGTTCTTCTATTAGAAAACAGAAGGATTGTAACGCCCCGTGCATCGAGGACTTCTGGTTCTGCCACCCTGGCCTCCTCCCAACCACCCGGCCTGCTAAATTTTTACCATAGTGTCTTGTCTGTCCTAGCGGGGAGGGGTGAGCGAAGTCACGTTTTTTCTTCGCCGTGATCTCCTTTTGATCCTCTTTCAATGCGTGCAGGTGGGGGTTAGGTGCGTCGTGTTCTTCCTGTGCATTTTTTCTTCTTTCCTGGCACGTTTTTTCTTGCCTTGGTTGTTGCTATGGTGTGGGTATGGATCCTGAGAATCGTGCTGTACAGGCAGCTGCAGTGGAGCGCAGAACTAAAATTCTCCTCGCGAGAGTGCCGTGTGGAGGTGTCTGGCTATATGCAAGCAGCTACAGAGCAGAGAAGTAAACTTATCTCAGAAAATAAGTGGCCTCCAGAGAGAGTGAGGTGCGACAGCTGTAGGGTGATCCCAAAGGCACCGCCAGTGTTGATCCTGATGTTTCTGGATGCACGCAACCTCAATGCAGAAGCTGTCTTGAGCGCTTCCAACGTGCAGGTCGTCCACTATGTTGTTATCTGTTCAGTTTGACTGCATCCTCAAACTCGGGTTTCTCCCCTTCTGGTTATGTTTCTCAATCGACAAAGTGACAGTGAAGGTGTTGCAAGGGCAGCAGCGTGTTGGCGGGTTAACCATTTTGGTGTTCTGTCCAGTCTGTTCGGGTACACGCGACCACAGCCATGATCGGCTGTTGCAAAATCTCGCCGCTGTGGTAGAAGAACGGGATAAAGTTTTTGGTTGAGCTGTCTCACCTCTGCATTTGGAAAGTCGCTCCGTCCCAGGTGATGAATTTATCATGGAAGAAGCTCAATCAAATCTTGAGGCAGTTTTGCAAGTGAGGCTGAGATTTCATTCAATACTGTTCCTAGCTCTGGCTGGAAGTTATTCCAGCGCCTAGCCCATGGGTTGATATGGGGGTTTGTTGTGAAGATACAGAGCAAAGGAACATTGAAATGCAGCTTGCCTCCACTTTCTTTTTTTTTACATCATCTTTTGTCTTGAACGACACTTCCTTGCATTATTTCTTGTTTTTACCACAACATTGTGGATGCATTGAGTGGATTTTGTGGCCTGTTCTACACATTTGATCCCTCCTTATATGATGTAAGTAAAAATCAAGGCTTCTTTAGAAGCTATTTAAGGCCTGGTTTTGCTGTTAAAATATGTGCTGATGATATATATATATATCTCCGTGCGTGTGTAAGAGATGACAGTTGCATTTGATTTGAGAGTAGCACACATTGTGAAGAAAGCTGTAGTTGCTATGGTATGCCAGATTCATCTGACGGAGCAGGCAGGAGATGTTCTTGTGTTCTTCGCTGGGGGGGAAAAAAGAGATGTATTTTTAGAGATTTCTTTCACAGGGATTTCTTTTTAAGGAAACAGTAAACTATATCAGGACGTGAAGGCTCAGATTCTTGTCAAAGGGCATTGATGATACTGAAGCAGGTGGACATGTATTTTCATTTAGGATTTCACTCTAGTGTTTGTTTTAAGCAGATATTTTTTTTATTAGCAAGATCATGGCTGAGGCCGATAAGAAAAGTGTTGAATTGAATAAACATGAGGACGAAGATGAAGTTCAGTTTATCATGGCATCAGTACTTGAAGGAGATAAGGATGAGGATGACCATGATGATAATACTAAGCTAAAAAATAATGTCTCTCCAGCAAGAAAGGAAGATGCTTCCCATCGATGCTTTGAGAGAAGAGTTGATTCAGGTCATAAATGATCATCAGATTGTTGTTGTTGTGGGGGAGACTGGATCAGAGAAGACGACACAGATACCTCAATATTTATATGAAGTAGGGTATACAAAACTAGGGAAGATTGGGTGCACACAGCCACATGGAGTCGCAGCAATGAGTGTGGCTTCTCGAGTTGCACAGGAAATGGGTGTTAAACTAGGTCATGATGTGGGTTATTCTGTTGAGTTTGAAGACTGTACATATCATAAAACAGTTCTCACATATATGACAGATGCAGTGTGTCTGAGGGAATTTATGGAGGAACCAGATCTAGCAAGCTACAGCTGCAATGTTTGCACCGAGATTTTGACGCTATCCCCAAATCTAATGAAGGAAAAGGTTGTGTATCATCACGGTAGATGCCTACCCGAGCCAGGAGCGTGGTGTAATCAGTATGTCTTGTGTCTGAGCTTCAAATCATGGGGTTGGTTTGTAGCTGTTTCTCACTGCGTGATTGTGGCGCTAGCTCGAGCTCGCAAAGCACTTTGGGTTAAAGGCAAGCAACGTCATTGAAACAATCATATGCATATGGAGATGGTGTTTTAAACCAGGCATGTTAAATCTACCCCTTGTAATAGTTTTCTACCTTCTTTCAGTATCTTGAAATGAATTTTCTTTCCTCTTGAATGGCGCCTAGACTAGATGTTTTCATGGTTGTTTATATCACTGCCTGATTGTGTGGTTGTTCCTTTAAATCTTATTCCAATTTCGTTGATTTTGCTTGGAATGTTCCTTCCTCTCTTATAGCTTACTCTATTTCATATTTGTCTAAATGGGTTACTGCAATATTGAGTGAGGCAGTCTAGTTCGTAGGGAAGGAAACATTATTGAGTTTTGGTTTGCTTATATGACCCTCTTTTAAAAGAATTATGTGATGGTAGTTATAATTGAAGGTTACTAAATAGAAGGTTAAGCCTACATACCTCTTTTGGTTGAGTAAATACGCATTTCTTGTTTAAGGCTCTCTTGTCTTGCTAAAAGGTACATTAATAGTGACGTTGTGTTCTGAAACTTGTTTAAGCCTATGGGCATTCCTTACTTTATGTTTGATTAGAAAATGGCATTTGGGGTTTGTTTTAGAACTGTACATGGTTGACTGTTGTACCTAGTCTAGATGAGGGATAACCTGGCATCTATTTGGCCTCCACGTGTTGAGAGTATTACTATACCTATTTCTTGATGTAAACTCTTGTTTGATTAAAGCAAGGGGAAACATTGTAAGTTTAACTGAATAAAATTTCTACAATTTTTATTAAGGGTCGTAAGCAACCTATTCCTAGCTGGACTGAAACAAAAGTTGTAGGTGAATCCATGGTACTGGACTCGTGAACTCGTTTCCTGTTAGATGACAGCTGATTTCAGTGATAATATCATAGGTGGCTGTTATATTTATCTGTTTGATATTTGCTAAGACTTTTTCTCGATAAGCCCATATGGATCGGGTAAAAATTTTCCATCTTCTATACCTTTGGCAAGGAGTTCATAGAACTTCTAGCCCTGACCGCACTACGTAACCTTCCTGATAGCTATGTGCGTTGGTTCTTGGTTTGTGCTTGTACTCGTGGTAAGGTCTTTTGAGTCTGGGGCATCGTTGGTGTTTTGCCCTCTGCGTATCGAATCCCTTTATTTTCGAACTCGAATACCTTATACTTCAAACTTGGTTACTAAAAGGTCCCATTTTGTGGCCTTGTTAGGGAAATCAATTTTTATTTTAATGTTTTTTTTGACATTGTCTGAATTATATAAAAATTATTAATGACCTTTGGGTTTAGTCTTCCCTTATATTATGTAGATAAGTTGACGATTAGGATAGGGTTTGTTGGTAGAATAATGGCCCTTTCTGTGTCTCTTTCGTACGCTTTTGGAAGAGTGGATTTTGTTTTGGTTAACTTGTACTTCGTTTTAAGAAATTTGATAAGGAGGTAGTGGTAAACTCCTTGGTTAAAACCAAAACTATAGTTGTGTTCTTTTAAGGGCGTCGAACCCATATTACTTTGAAGCCCCCCTGGAAAAATTGGATAACGTCATTTTTTTGCTTCGCGCCTATGATCATAATTAGTACGCTTTGTCTTCTCTTGGACCCCTTAGTTGGATGAAGTAAATTTTGGATTCCTATCACGTAACCCATAGCATTACATGAAGGAGATATCAACACTCTTGACTTTCTTGTTTCCAACCCATAAGGTCTTGCCTGGATTTATGTAATTTTGTTCTTACTAGTATTTAGACTTTCTCCTTGTTGGATAATTTTAGTTTTCTCTCTCATGAGATTAATATTGGATTTGTGAGTTGTGTTTTACTCCATTTCTGAATTTAGAATATTCCTTTCTTGATATTGTTAATTGTTAGCTTACTATTGCATTGTGTAGCCTTAACATGCTCAGTTCTTGCGAACTGACTTTAGTTAATATTTGTGCAGATGGATTATGCGAGTAGACTAGAAGAAAAGAGTGTAAAAGTTTCATCTGTACCATTATGAAGTTCCTTGTAAAAAAAAGTCCAATGTGTTGTAAATTGTGTAACATTGCTTGTAAAGAGAGTTGATATGACCTCTTGCCTTGTATTGTTTGGTAATGGTGAAATAAAGTGTCTTGTGCTTGTGTAGTTAAGCTTGAAATTATCCTTGTGAGAAATGGCATTCAATCTTTACATTGATATGAGTATTGTAAAACTTTGATCTTCAGAATAAATTATTAAGTTAAATCTTTCTAAGACTTAGCGACAATATTTTATAAGTAAAGAAAAATGAGTCGGTTAACCCTTAAAGAAGCTAAACAAAAATAATGATTTTATATTCAACAAATAAATGTAAAGGTGATCTATTTGAAATCAAATAATTCCATGAGTGATCAAAATGAAAACATCCTTTGTGAAGTAAACATTTATAAATTGATACCCCTAGCTAAACTAGCGAACACTATCCCTTTGGGGTGAACTCTTAAACAAGCTTAAAGGAAAAAAAAATGGTTAGTTTCTGGAAGATATTAAGATTTAGTAAGTAGGAGAAGACTTTTAGTGAACTACTCTACATTGTTTAAGAGATTAACTTAGTTGGTGAGATGAATTTGTGCGAACCATATATTGATTCCTTCTGAAAACTTAGTCATGAGATAAAGGGTGTCTTACCAAAATAAATAAACCCTAACCATTTCTTACTGTGGCTTGCCCTAGCTGTGAGTGTGTCATGTGGTTGGACTTCCATGTTGTCTCGTCAAAAAGAAAAATAAATTGTCCTTGATAAGTGTGAACGTTTCCATGCTGACCTTGTGGTCTTCCCCGTAACAAGTGGTTCCAAGTGTTGGTTGTAACCTTGTGACGACATGTTGTGCCGTGTTGAGTCAAGCAAGTTAAAAAAAAGTTATCCTGTATTTCACTGTGTTGTTCTTGTCTTGGTAATTTTGGTGTGTTACAAGGATCTACATGGTTGAGACACATAAATGATGAAAATAATCATCATCTAGGTACTTAAAACATAAAAATAGGGTACGCAGGGTCTTCGCTGGAAGTATGTATGATTCTTTCAAGAATCAAGTATGAAGACTCAAAGTTTTAAGATGTCCAAAATCAATGAAGGAGATTTGTGATCTGTGATACTATATAATAACATAGAATGATATGATGATAAATATAATGATGAGTGAATAAATATGAGTGTAATTAAAGTATGAAAATATCAAGAGATATCTATAGGAATGAGTATAGGTTGAGGTCTATGATGACATGCCTCAGCTGTGTTATGAGTTGTCAAGAACTCAAAATGTTAGGTCACATTTTTTGAATCATGAATGATAATAATTTAGTGTGAATACTCATCTTGAGAGTAGTTTGAAGTAACTCAAGGAAATGATGATTATGTGAAATGGTGAGAGATAAGAAGCTACAGATTTGAAGGGTGATGTCATGATTAGTTAATTTATTGAAAACATGATAGAAATTATCTATAGTCTCTTGACTATCATAATAACTATATGGTTATATGTAAGGCCTTGATATATCTGTGATAGACCAAATTGAGTCCCTAAGATGATATGAAATGTGCAAGTCTCTGGACAGCTATTTGAGGTCTGCAACACTACCTCAAGAAAGAAATGATGAGGCTCAAGATGTTTTGGTACGACATTTTTTCTTAGAGATCTCATCTCATCTTGAAGTTTATCCCATAATGTGCAAATGCCAAGGTATGACTCTGTAACTCTTTTAAATTAATTACCATGCTAAGATGGAAAGAGTAAATTGTAGTTGAGTGTACTTTAAAAAGATCATGATATTTTTACATGAATAAGATTGAAAGTCTCTAGTAGTTCTCATACTCCATAGAAGGTAAATGAATAATGTTAGGGTTCAATTGAGAAGATAAATATGACTAGTTTCATAGTTGGTATGGAGACTTTCATAACTGTGAAATTGTGTAAAAGCACGTTATAGGATTATGTAGACCTATTGAGTTTGCAAATGAAGGACTATTTGGTTCTTATTGGGATCACAAGATAAGAAGGTGTTTGAATACTCTTTATCCTAATAATTTGTAGCTACGAAGAAGATAACATCTAAGTGTGGTACCTAAAATATATGGTAACAAGGTATTGTGACTCTTGAAACCATACAACTGTGATCTATACGTCTGTGTAAAACCACTAAGTTAAGGGCATTCTACTATTAACCTGATCAAATGATATTGTGTTAAGCAAACTATTACAGGAATAATATGGCTACAACATATTGATATATATAGTTGTAGTGAGCTAGAGGTCCATGATAACACTTTGTATCATAGGAAGTATGATATGTTTTCTACTAAGATAAATAATAAGGTTAGTATGTGTGAAACCTAGATTTTAAAGTTTAAATATGTGCACCATTGAAAAAAGGGACAAGGTTAATAGGGAAAAATTTATGTGAATATACTAATGTGGTAGATATCAGAGGCTCCATGATGTAGAGATAAGTGAGTCTTGTAAGTAAATAAGGTGTCAAGAAAAGAATGAAAAAGTAGAGTATCATGTAGAATATTAGAGTGTGTAAGTGCTAAAATTAATCTTGTGTTTTCTTATACCTTTAATAGACAAGGGTATCCTGACATGGCCCTAAAAGTTGAAGAGTGGACACTCTATTAGAGTGTGCTATAGGATTGTGAGGATATAAAATATATTTACAGGTCTGTAAAGAGATATATATGCTCTAGAAGCATATATTAAAATTGAATCAAGTATGAAATAAATTTAATAAGGTAGGAAAGGAATATAAATGAGTGTGTGTTGTAACAAAAGTAAGTCAAGTGACCTCACTGAAGGTTAATAAGAATGATATTTTTTTCCGGACAAAGAAAATGTCATTGATCCCAACCCTAGGCATGAAATCAAGGTAAGAGCCCAATAGTTTTTTCTTCAATTAAAATTGGATGGAATGATTCTAGGAGGATCCATAAGGAGTTATGTTATGTTGAATTTGGACTTCTAGAGCTTGGAGAAGTTGGCCAAATAGGTATTGAAGATATGGTTATGGAAAATGGTCCTAAATGGTGTTTTGAAAACATTGAAGGCATTTTTTTGGGTTTTTGCATGAGATACACATAGAAAAATAAGAATGATAGGGTGGAAGACTAAATATGAGGCTATCAATTTAGGGGGAGCTGTTTTGAGACTCTTATCAAGTCCATGGATATTCATTGTTGTTGTTAAAGTCAAAGAAGAGAGAGTACAACCTAAGGGGGAAATCGAGAAAGTAAGCATGTCTAGTGCATTGTTTCATTCTGTGAGGTTGAGTGTTGTCATTTCCATGTCTAGTTTTCATAATAGCCTTTTTCATATATTTCAAGGGGGGAACATCAGAAACATGGAAATATGGTCATGTAGGAGTTTTTGTCTTGGTGGTCACAATCAATGACAGAGGGGGATATGTTGAATATTGTTTGTTAGTGTTGTCATTGATATCAATTCCATTGATTGCAAAGGGTGTCATGGTGTTTATGAGTCTCCATGAGGTGTATTTCAGTGTAAATAATGAAGTTTTTATTGGTAGTGTCATGTTTGGAGATGGTCTATGAAGTCCTGGTGCATGGTACTAGATGCATAGTCATGGTATGAGTCATATCAAATTGAGTGTGGGCTGTCATGAGGTCATACATGGTCAACGAAGTGTGTTATAGGTGTACATGTGTTTGCATTGAGTCATATTGGTCAGTTCATATGTTGGCCATGGTTGAGTCTGGTCATTCTAGGCCTATTCCTAGTCTTGGAGTATATGGATTGGTATGGAGGTATGAGTTTTAGAGATAATAATTCCTAAACAATCATAGTAGAAGAATGGTGACAATTTTCATGAGGTGTATGATGATATTTTAGTTAATTATCAGAGTTTTCGCAGTGTTTTCATTGTCCTTGGGAAGGCAAGAAGGTGGAGAACATGCAAGTTGGCACATGTAAGTGAGATTGGTTGGAGAGTTTCAAACCTATTTGGGCTATATGGTGAGTATAGATAGCTAAATGATGTTTTCATGATGCTTCATGAAAATTTTTAGGTCATTCTAACAAGGAATTGCAAGATATGTCATTTTTGCAAAGTTGGGTTTTCTAAAGTGTGATTTTGAGGCAAAATTTGACCTTATGATGCTCATTGTGGGATGTGTGCTTTGCATGGGTACCTAAGCTCTTTGGAATATATTTTAGGTTAATTATTGAAGAGGTGGTTTGATCATCATGTTTTTATGAATGATGGTTAAGAAGGTAAGTTTCTTTGAAGCCCTAGCTCACAAAGAAAATTGGAGAAAAAGTATTATACTGATTTTGTATTGATTGGTTTTGAAAATTTAATGATTAGAGGTTTATTTATATTACTCTTTCAATATTTCCCATACAAGGTAACAATAGTCTTATGACTATATTGTGAGCCCCAATTAAAAATGCTTATTTCTGAATAATTTCAGTTATGAACAAAAATAAGATATATTAATCTTCAGATGGTTGCGTTGGTTCTTGATCATCTATGGGGATTGTAGCCTCCTTATGGAGTTGGTGTTTCACTAAATTATGGGTTTGTTTCCCTTATTATGGCTTGGTTCCAAAAACTAGGAGTTTTTGGACGGGCTTTGTGAAGTTGGTATTAAACATTCCTCTTTGATTTGTGAATAAGTAGAATTTTCAGGGTTTTCTTCCCATGAGGGTTTCCCAATTATATTTGCGTGTCTTGTGTTACTATTTCCCCACCACCACTTTGTTCCCCCTCCTGCTCCCTTTCCTATCCACCCCGCGCCCCCCTATATCATCCACCAACTTAACACATCCCATTTTCATTCCATCACTCAGCTCTCCACTTCCTCCCTGTACCCCTCCCCTCCACAAACCTACCACCTCCCTCCCCCCCCCCACTCGTCCAACACTACCCACTCAAACCGTCTTCAACCTCCATCTCCCCCCGCACCCCCCCTCCCCCTTCCACTCAACACCTCCCTCACCGCCCCCCTTCTCCCTTCATCCATCCTTCTTCCCCCCCTAAGCTCCCGTTCTATCCTTCCCTCCCTCCCACCCCTACGTCTTCCTCCCCACCTCATTCTTCCTACCTCCCCAACTCCCTTCACCACGCCCCAACCTCCTCTATTACCCCCCTCTCTCCCCACCCCACGTCCACAATATATCACACAGGTATCCCCCCCTACTCATACCTCTCGTACACTCATCTCCATCCCCTAACCCTCACCCCATACCCTTTCTACTCCCCTTCCCCACCTCTCCAAACCTCTCCCCCATCTTTACACCAGCCCTTCCCCTCTCCATCTCCACCCCCACCACCTCTTTCATACACTCACTCCACCCCTCCTATCCCCGTTACTATACCATCACCCTTCCCCCACTCCCCTCCACCTATTCTTTCTTGTGTTATGATCTTTGACAGGGTAAGGCACATGTAATATGCTTGTTGTATGTATGATGAATGACTAATTAAAAATGAATTTTACTACATAATAAATTGAATTTTAAGTTTGAGGGGGGATATTCGCCCCCCCCCCCCTCACCGTCATTCCAGTGTCTTCCACACTTTTTGATATTATCACCTCCATTAAGATTTTTTTGAAATACATGTCATTTTTAATTGCATATGTAGTTTGTTGATTATTTTTGGAAAGTGGCAAGAGAAGAACTAAAATCTTCCCTTAATGCTAGATTATAGCTTGTTCATTACATTTGTTGAAATTATTGTGTTGAATTCAATCAAAGAGAAAAATTAAGTGTATTTATAGGTCTCGAAGGATCTAAAAAAATAGTGTGTCTTGTAGCAGACAAAGTGTATGAAAATGGGTTTTTTTTGTATCCTAAATTTAACATGGTTTTTTGTGAGTTTATGTTACTCTTTTCCTTTATCCCCGAATAAAGAAACTAGTTTAGGTTGATTTATCCAGGGGGGCGGAAAACACAACCTTCTCGGGAGGTTCTCTCACTTGATTCACCTCACACTTGATAATATCCCCTTGTCTTCGCGCAAGAGAAGGATAATTGCACTTATTTCAACTCATGAGTTGCTTTTGATTTGATAACAATTTTTGGCATAATGCCTATGGGAGCAATAAGAGTCTTAGATATTAGCATTACATCAGCTTTGAAAATAATATAGTGTTCTATGATGTTTATTCCTCTAAAATTATAGTGTTCTTTTCCGCAACCAAACTAAATTTTACAACAATAATCAACACACTCGCTGAGATTAATATTGAGTTGGAGTTGTGTTTTAATCCATTTCTGAATTTAGAATATTCCTTTCTTGATATTGTTACTTGTTAGCTACGATTTGCATTGTGTAGCCTTAACATGCTCAGTTCTTGCGAACTGCGTTAGTTAATATGTTGTGCAGATGATTAATCGAGTAGACTAAGAATAAAAGGTGTAAAAAGTTTCATCTGTACCATTATGAAGTTCCTTGTAAAAAAAATGTCCATGTGTTTAAATTGTGTAACATTGGCTTGTAAAAGAGTTGATATGACCTCCTTGCCTTATTGTTTGGTAATGGTGAAATAAAAGTGTCCTTGTGCTTTGTAGGTAAGCTTGAAATTATTCCTTGTGAGAATGGCATTCAATCTTTACATTGATATGAGTATTGTAAAACTTTGATCTGAGAATAAATTGTTAGGTTAAATCTTTCTAAGACTTAGCGACAATATTTTATAAGTAACGTAAAATGAGTCGGTTAACCCTTAAAGAACTAACAAAAATAAATAATTTTATATCACCACAAGGTAAATGTAAAGGTGATCTATTTGAATCAAATACGTCCATGAGTGATCAAAATGAAAACTTCCTTTGTGATTAAACATTTATAAAAATTGGTACCCCTAGCTAACTCCGAACACTATCCCTTTGGGGTGAAACTCTTAAACAAACTCACAGGAAACCAATGGATTAATTGTGTTTCTTTCTGGAAGATATTAAGATTTAGTAAGTATGGAGAAACTTTTAAGTGAACTACTCTACAGTGTTTAAGAAATTAACTAGTTGGTGATATGAATTTGTGTGAACCATATATGTTTTCCTTCTGAAAACTTAATTCATGAGCAAAAGGGTGTCTTACCAAAATAAATAAACCCTAACATTTCTTACTGGGGCTTGCCCTAGCCGGGAGGGGGGTCATGGTTGGGACGGCCATTGGGGTGTGCTCGTAAAAAAAGACAAAAAATAATTCTCCTTGATAAGTGTTGAACGGTTTCCGTGTGACCTTGTGGTCCTTCCCCGTAACAAATGGTTCCAAGTGTTGGTGTGTAAACCTTGTGCCCGACATGTGGGTCGTGTTGAGTCAAAGCAATCAAAAAAAAAAGTTATCCTGTATTTTCACTGTGTTGTTCTTGTGTTGGTACTTTTGGTGCGTTACACTTTGGTATCAGAGCGTAGGTTCATGCTCTCGAACCTATGGGCCGGATTGGTGTGTATGGTGATGTTGCATGGTGGTGGTGGTGTTACATGATGACTGAGATGATGATGATGTTGCATGATGATGATTTATTGGAAGAGTAATGTGCTTTAAGCGTGATGTGATTATTGTCGTAATTGTGATATTGTTGAACGCACGTGATGTGTATGTCAACTCAGTGCGTATTTTGTCAATCATGTTGATGTGTTGGGGATGAGAGTATTCTCTCTCCTTCTTGTAATTCTAGGAAGAATTCACGTGTAAATTATTGTTTGTGATGTGTGAAAAGAATTCTTAATGTGGATGATGTAGTGTTGGAGCATTGTGGCATATTGTGATATGTGGGTGTATCAATGTGTTGTATGACTAGTGATGTTAAAAGAACGAGTTGTATCATGATGTTTTTACCATGTTCTGAAGAAATGTGTGTACTACTTGTTATGAAGCAATTATTGTTATGTTGTGATGTTATTATGTTCATCGTATATATGAGTTGTGTAATATGTAATGCTTCATGTCATGAATTAGGGTCATACGGTGAGTGTATGAACCCTATCGTATTGTGATTTGCACTTTGGGTGCAGAATGTAGTAAAGTGATGTATTGTGCCCTGTGAATGTATAATTGTGATCTACCCCGTATACCTACCATACGTGAGATGTTATGGTAGCTATGTGTGTACCACCCATGGTGTTAGTGATGTAGTTACATGTTATGTTGTGAGCCTTACACTAACCGACCCTGAGGGAAGTGGTAGAAGTGTATGTTAAGAGTGAGGAATGGTGTACCATGGTCAATAACTCGAGTCAAAACTCGGTTTAGTAGATTACATGTGACTCTTTCCTCTCTCCCTATGTGGTTGTATGTATGCAACCTTAGTGTATCTATGACTATGTTTAGCCTTTCGAAGGGTGGCGGGATTGATATATATATTTTACGAGCTGAGGCTCGATGTTCCGAGTTCCAGCAACTCGTGAGTACCCCTTTGGTGGCTAGATAAGGCCACACGAATTATCGTAATGTGACATTATATAAGTTGATTTTATTCGTAAATTGAGCTTTTACTTATTTTTGCAAGGACCAGCATCTTTTCTTGATTGCAATGCTTTACAATTTTGGGCATTTCCTTGGTTTGTGGCACTAACATGGGGATTTGATACTAAATTTGGCCATTGGTCATTTATTTTAGCTTTAATTTGGGGTCTTCTTTTAAATTTGTAAATTTTAACCGCCTTGCCTTAGGCTTGTACTTTGCCACTTGGCACTTGACTGGATTGTTGTGCTGGTTCTAATGTCGTGATGTGTGGAATAGGGTCATGGGATGCACCATGGATTGGTTGGACTATGGACCCGCTTCGTTGTAATGGGGGTACGCCCCAAGGGGTACATATGACTAGCGGGTTATGGAGAACTACTGCGTCATTATGTCACTTGGGTTAGGAGTGTCCCAAACTCTGTGTGTCTTTGACCATGGGGACAACCGGCCTCCTTGAGGGAGGCAAAAGAGTTTGAGGGAGGCATAAGAGTTTGAGGGAAGGCATAAGAGACTTGAGGGAGGCATAAGAGTTTGAGGGAGGCATAAGAGACTTGAGGGAGACATAAGAGTTTGAGGGAGGCATAAGAGACTTGAGGGAGGCATAAGAGTTTGAGGGAGGCATAAGAGACTTGAGGGAGGCATAAGAGTTTGAGGGAGGCTTATGATATTTGTCTGTATGGTTGATGTTTCAGGATATATGTTGAGTTATTGTGATGTTTGGTAGTGGTCTTTGATGTTTATGAATTCTCATGTCAGATGGTTATGTGTTGTGATGTTGTGGACATGTCATTGATTCCCTTGTGGACACTATGTACCTGTTAGCATGGTTGTTGGTATGCGAGTCTTTCATTGATGCAAATTGAGGAAATTCTGGTGGATTGTAGTACTCTTTTGGTTGAGTATTTGGTATGTCAGTCATTAATGTGTGATGAGTACCTATGTTATGTGGAAGTGTTCCTATTCTATTCAATATTTGAGTAACCTTTAGTGGTATGATACAATCATGAAGTATATACCTTGTGTGCTTGTGAATCTGTCGTGTCTTGTGAACCTGATAGGGTGTTGTGGTAGCAGTTCATGTTGGGCACCCACAATAAGAATAAACCAAACTCTTCAATGATGAGATTTTAAAAGGAATTAAACTAAGAATAATGTTAATAGAAGAGACTAATGAAAATACAAACAAGAAAGAACTGCCATCTGCAATCTTCATAGAACATTGAAGTTAAAATTTCTAACCAGATGTTCCTAAGGCTACCCTGTGGCCGTGCTTTTAATCAGCTAGATTTTAACATAAGGTGTAATGTCTCCTCTCCTCTGCCTGTTCTTGGTCGCGAACCTTTTCCTCTTCTGTTGTGTAATGTCTCATCGAGACGATTCTTCTTAAGGGACGGAGATGTACGGCCCCGTGAATCGAGGACTTCTGGTTCTGCCACCCTGGCCTCCCTCCCAACCACCCGGCCTGCTAAATTTTCTACCATAGTGTCTTGTCTGTCCTTGCGGGAGGGTGAGCGAAGTCACGTTTTTCTTCGCCGTTGACTTCCTTTTTGATCCTCTTCAATGCGTGCAGGTGGGGGTTAGGTGCATCTGTCTTCCTGTGCATTTTTTCTTCTTTCCTGGCACGTTTTTTCTTGCCTTGGTTGTTGTGTGGGTGGGTATGGATCATGAGAAATCGTGCTGTACAGGCAGCTGCAGTGGAGCGCAGACTAAAATTCTCCTCGGAGAGTGCCGTGCTGGAGGTGTCTGTCTATATGGCAGCAGCTACAGAGCAGAGAAGTAAACTTATCTCGAAAATAAGTGGCCTCCAGAGAGAGTGAGGTGCGACAGCTGCAGGGTGATCCCAAGGCACCGCCAGTGTTGATCCTGATGTTCTGGATGCACGCAACCTCAATGCAAAGCTGTCTTGAGCGCTTCCAACGTGCAGGTCGTCCATTATGTTGTTATCTGTTCAGTTCAACTGCATCCTCAAACTCGGGTTTCTCCCCTTCTGGTTATGTTCTCAATCGACAAAGTGACAGTGAAGGTGTTGCAAGGGCAGCGTTGTTGGCGGCGTTAACCATTTTTGGTGTTCTGTCGCAGTCTGTTCGGTTACACGCGACCAACAGCCATGATCGGCGTGCTTGCAAACTCGCGCTGTGGTTAGAAGAACGGGATAAAGTTTTTTGGTTGAGCTGTCTCACCTCTTGCATTTTGGAAAGTCGCTCGTCCAGTTGATGAATTTATCATGGAAGAAGCTCAATCAATCTTGAGGCAAGTTTTGCAAGTGAGGCTGAATTTCATCAATACTGTTCCTAGCTCTGGCTGGAAGTTTATTCCAGCGCCTAGCCCATGGGTTGATATGGGGGTTTGTTGTGAAGATACAGAGCAAAGGAACATTGAAATGCAGCTTGCCTCCACTTTCTTTTTTTTTACATCATCTTTTTGTCTTGAACGACACTTCCTTGCCATTATTTCTTGTTTTTACCACAACATTGTGGATGCATTGAGTGGATTTGTGGCCTGTTCTACACATTTGATCCCTCCTTATATGATGTAAGTAAAAATCAAGCTTCTTTAGAAGCTATTTAAGGCCTGGTTTTGCTGTTAAATATGTGCTGATGATATATATATATATCTCCGTGCGTGTGTAAGAGATGACAGTTGCATTTGATTTGAGGAGTAGCACACATTGTGAAGAAAGCTGTAGTTGCTATGGTATGCCAGATTCATCTGACGGAGCAGGCAGGAGATGTTCTTGTGTTCTTCGCTGGGGGGAAAAAAGAGATGTATTTTAGAGATTTCTTTCACAGGGATTTCTTTTAAGGAAACAGTAAACTATATCAGGACGTGAAGGCTCAGATTCTGTCAAAGGGCATTGATGATACTGAAGCAGGTGGACATGTATTTTCATTTAGGATTTCACTCTAGTGTTGTTTTAAGCAGATATTTTTTTTTATTAGCAAGATCATGGCTGAGGCCGATAAGAAAAGTGTTGAATTGAATAAACATGAGGACGAAGATGAAGTTCAGTTTATCATGGCATCAGTACTTGAAGGAGATAAGGATGAGGATGACCATGATGATAATACTAAGCTAAAAAATAATGTCTCTCCAGCAAGAAAGGAAGATGCTTCCCATCGATGCTTTGAGAGAAGAGTTGATTCAGGTCATAAATGATCATCAGATTGTTGTTGTTGTGGGGGAGACTGGATCAGAGAAGACGACACAGATACCTCAATATTTATATGAAGTAGGGTATACAAAAACTAGGGAAGATTGGGTGCACACAGCCACATGGAGTCGCAGCAATGAGTGTGGCTTCTCGAGTTGCACAGGAATGGGTGTTAAACTAGGTCATGATGTGGGTTATTCTGTTGAGTTTGAAGACTGTACATATCATAAAACAGTTCTCACATATATGACAGATGCAGTGTGTCTGAGGGAATTTATGGAGGAACCAGATCTAGCAAGCTACAGCTGCAATGTTTGCACCGAGATTTTGACGCTATCCCCAAATCTAATGAAGGAAAAGGTTGTGTATCATCACGGTAGATGCCTACCCGAGCCAGGAGCGTGGTTGTAATCAGTATGTCTTGTGTCTGAGCTTCAAATCATGGGGTTGGTTTGTAGCTGTTTCTCACTGCGTGATTGTGGCGCTAGCTCGAGCTCGCAAAGCACTTTGGGTTAAAGGCAAGCAACGTCATTGAAACAATCATATGCATATGGAGATGGTTGTTTTTAAACCAGGCATGTTAAATCTACCCCTTGTAATAGTTTTCTACCTTCTTTCAGTATCTTGAAATGAATTTTCTTTCCTCTTGAATGGCGCCTAGACTAGATGTTTTCATGGTTGTTTATATCACTGCCTGATTGTGTGGTTGTTCCTTTAAATCTTATTCCAATTTCGTTGATTTTGCTTGGAATGTTCCTTCCTCTCTTATAGCTTACTCTATTTCATATTTGTCTAAATGGGTTACTGCAATATTGAGTGAGGCAGTCTAGTTCGTAGGGAAGGAAACATTATTGAGTTTTGGTTTGCTTATATGACCCTCTTTTAAAAGAATTATGTGATGGTAGTTATAATTGAAGGTTACTAAATAGAAGGTTAAGCCTACATACCTCTTTTGGTTGAGTAAATACGCATTTCTTGTTTAAGGCTCTCTTGTCTTGCTAAAAGGTACATTAATAGTGACGTTGTGTTCTGAAACTTGTTTAAGCCTATGGGCATTCCTTACTTTATGTTTGATTAGAAAATGGCATTTGGGGTTTGTTTTAGAACTGTACATGGTTGACTGTTGTACCTAGTCTAGATGAGGGATAACCTGGCATCTATTTGGCCTCCACGTGTTGAGAGTATTACTATACCTATTTCTTGATGTAAACTCTTGTTTGATTAAAGCAAGGGGAAACATTGTAAGTTTAACTGAATAAAATTTCTACAATTTTTATTAAGGGTCGTAAGCAACCCTATTCCTAGCTGGACTGAAACAAAAGTTGTAGGTGAATCCATGGTACTGGACTCGTGAACTCGTTTCCTGTTAGATGACAGCTGATTTCAGTGATAATATCATAGGTGGCTGTTATATTTATCTGTTTGATATTTGCTAAGACTTTTTCTCGATAAGCCCATATGGATCGGGTAAAAATTTTCCATCTTCTATACCTTTGGCAAGGAGTTCATAGAACTTCTAGCCCCTGACCGCACTACGTAACCTTCCTGATAGCTATGTGCGTTGGTTCTTGGTTTGTGCTTGTACTGTGGTAAGGTCTTTTGAGTCTGGGGCATCGTTGGTGTTTTGCCCTCTGCGTATCGAATCCCTTTATTTCGAACTCGAATACCTTATACTTCAAACTTGGTTACTAAAAGGTCCCATTTTGTGGCCTTGTTAGGGAAATCAATTTTATTTTAATGTTTTTTTTGACATTGTCTGAATTATATAAAAATTATTAATGACCTTTGGGTTTAGTCTTCCTTATATTATGTAGATAAGTTGACGATTAGGATAGGGTTTGTGGTAGAATAATGGCCCTTTCTGTGTCTCTTTCGTACGCTTTTGGAAAGAGTGGATTTTGTTTTGGTTAACTGTACTTCGTTTTAAGAAATTTGATAAGGAGGTAGGTGGTAAACTCCTTGGTTAAACCAAAACTATAGTTGTGTTCTTTTAAGGGCGTCGAACCCATATTACTTTGAAGCCCCCCCTGGAAAAATTGGATAACGTCATTTTTTTGCTTCGCGCCTATGATCATAATTAGTACGCTTTGTCTTCTCTTGGACCCCTTAGTTGGATGAAGTAAATTTGGATTCCTATCACGTAACCCATAGCATTACATGAAGGAGATATCAACACTCTTGACTTTCTTGTTTCCAACCCATAAGGTCTTGCCTGGATTTATGTAATTTTGTTCTTACTAGTATTTAGACTTTCTCCTTGTTGGATAATTTTAGTTTTCTCTCTCATGAGATTAATATTGGATTTGTGAGTTGTGTTTTACTCCATTTCTGAATTTAGAATATTCCTTCTTGATATTGTTAATTGTTAGCTTACTATTGCATTGTGTAGCCTTACATGCTCAGTTCTTGCCGAACTGACTTTAGTTAATATTTGTGCAGATGGATTATGCGAGTAGACTAGAAGAAAGAGTGTAAAAGTTTCATCTGTACCATTATGAAGTTCCTTGTAAAAAAAAAGTCCAATGTGTTGTAAATTGTGTAACATTGCTTGTAAAGAGAGTTGATATGACCTCTTGCCTTGTATTGTTTGGTAATGGTGAAATAAAGTGTCTTGTGCTTGTGTAGTTAAGCTTGAAATTATCCTTGTGAGAAATGGCATTCAATCTTTACATTGATATGAGTATTGTAAAACTTTGATCTTCAGAATAAATTATTAAGTTAAATCTTTCTAAGACTTAGCGACAATATTTTATAAGTAAAGAAAAATGAGTCGGTTAACCCTTAAAGAAGCTAAACAAAAATAATGATTTTATATTCAACAAATAAATGTAAAGGTGATCTATTTGAAATCAAATAATTCCATGAGTGATCAAAATGAAAACATCCTTTGTGAAGTAAACATTTATAAATTGATACCCCTAGCTAAACTAGCGAACACTATCCCTTTGGGGTGAACTCTTAAACAAGCTTAAAGGAAAAAAAAATGGTTAGTTTCTGGAAGATATTAAGATTTAGTAAGTAGGAGAAGACTTTTAGTGAACTACTCTACATTGTTTAAGAGATTAACTTAGTTGGTGAGATGAATTTGTGCGAACCATATATTGATTCCTTCTGAAAACTTAAGTCATGAGATAAAGGGTGTCTTACCAAAATAAATAAACCCTAACCATTTCTTACTGTGGCTTGCCCTAGCTGTGAGTGTGTCATGTGGTTGGACTTCCATGTTGTCTCGTCAAAAAGAAAAATAAATTGTCCTTGATAAGTGTGAACGTTTCCATGCTGACCTTGTGGTCTTCCCCGTAACAAGTGGTTCCAAGTGTTGGTTGTACCCTTGTGACGACATGTTTGTGCCGTGTTGAGTCAAGCAAGTTAAAAAAAAGTATCCTGTATTTCACTGTGTTGTTCTTGTCTTGGTAATTTTGGTGTGTTACAAGGATCTACATGGTTGAGACACATAAATGATGAAAATAATCATCATCTAGGTACTTAAAACATAAAAATAGGGTACGCAGGGGTCTTCGCTGGAAGTATGTATGATTCTTTCAAGAATCAAGTATGAAGACTCAAAGTTTTAAGATGTCCAAAATCAATGAAGGAGATTTGTGATCTGTGATACTATATAATAACATAGAATGATATGATGATAAATATAATGATGAGTGAATAATATGAGTGTAATTAAAGTATGAAAATATCAAGACGATATCTATAGGAATGAGTATAGGTTGAGGTCTATGATGACATGCCTCAGCTGTGTTATGAGTTGTCAAGAACTCAAAATGTTAGGTCACATTTTTTGAATCATGAATGATAATAATTTAGTGTGAATACTCATCTTGAGAGTAGTTTGAAGTAACTCAAGGAAATGATGATTATGTGAAATGGTGAGAGATAAGAAGCTACAGATTTGAAGGGTGATGTCATGATTAGTTAATTTATTGAAAACATGATAGAAATTATCTATAGTCTCTTGACTATCATAATAACTATATGGTTATATGTAAGGCCTTGATATATCTGTGATAGACCAAATTGAGTCCCCTAAGATGATATGAAATGTGCAAGTCTCTGGACAGCTATTTGAGGTCTGCAACACTACCTCAAGAAAGAAATGATGAGGCTCAAGATGTTTTGGTACGACATTTTTTCTTAGAGATCTCATCTCATCTTGAAGTTTATTCCCATAATGTGCAAATGCCAAGGTATGACTCTGTAACTCTTTTAAATTAATTACCATGCTAAGATGGAAAAGAGTAAATTGTAGTTGAGTGTACTTTAAAAAGATCATGATATTTTTACATGAATAAGATTGAAAGTCTCTAGTAGTTCTCATACTCCATAGAAGGTAAATGAATAATGTTAGGGTTCAATTGAGAAGATAAATATGACTAGTTTCATAGTTGGTATGGAGACTTTCATAACTGTGAAATTGTGTAAAAGCACGTTATAGGATTATGTAGACCTATTGAGTTTGCAAATGAAGGACTATTTGGTTCTTATTGGGATCACAAGATAAGAAGGTGTTTGAATACTCTTTATCCTAATAATTTGTAGCTACGAAGAAGATAACATCTAAGTGTGGTACCTAAAATATATGGTAACAAGGTATTGTGACTCTTGAAACCATACAACTGTGATCTATACGTCTGTGTAAAACCACTAAGTTAAGGGCATTCTACTATTAACCTGATCAAATGATATTGTGTTAAGCAAACTATTACAGGAATAATATGGCTACAACATATTGATATATATAGTTGTAGTGAGCTAGAGGTCCATGATAACACTTTGTATCATAGGAAGTATGATATGTTTTCTACTAAGATAAATAATAAGGTTAGTATGTGTGAAACCTAGATTTTAAAGTTTAAATATGTGCACCATTGAAAAAAGGGACAAGGTTAATAGGGAAAAATTTATGTGAATATACTAATGTGGTAGATATCAGAGGCTCCATGATGTAGAGATAAGTGAGTCTTGTAAGTAAATAAGGTGTCAAGAAAAGAATGAAAAAGTAGAGTATCATGTAGATATATTAGAGTGTGTAAGTGCTAAAATTAATCTTGTGTTTTCTTATACCTTTAATAGACAAGGGTATCCTGACATGGCCCTAAAAGTTGAAGAGTGGACACTCTATTAGAGTGTGCTATAGGATTGTGAGGATTAAAATATATTTTACAGGTCTGTAAAGAGATATATATGCTCTAGAAGCATATATTAAAATTGAATCAAGTATGAAATAATTTAATAAGGTAGGAAAGGAATATAAATGAGTGTGTGTTGTAACAAAAGTAAGTCAAGTGACCTCACTGAAGGTTAATAAGAATGATATTTTTTTCCGGACAAAGAAAATGTCATTGATCCCAACCCTAGGCATGAAATCAAGGTAAGAGCCCAATAGTTTTTTTCTTCAATTAAAATGGATGGAATGATTCTAGGAGGATCCATAAGGAGTTATGTTATGTTGAATTTGGACTTCTAGAGCTTGGAGAAGTTGGCCAAATAGGTATTGAAGATATGGTTATGGAAAATGGTCCTAAATGGTGTTTTGAAAACATTGAAGGCATTTTTTTGGGTTTTTGCATGAGATACACATAGAAAAATAAGAATGATAGGGTTGAAGACTAAATATGAGGCTATCAATTTAGGGGGAGCTGTTTTGAGACTCTTATCAAGTCCATGGATATTCATTTGTTGTTGTTAAAGTCAAAGAAGAGAGAGTACAACCTAAGGGGGAAATCGAGAAAGTAAGCATGTCTAGTGCATTGTTTCATTCTGTGAGGTTGAGTGTTGTCATTTTCCATGTCTAGTTTTCATAATAGCCTTTTTCATATATTTCAAGGGGGGAACATCAGAAACATGGAAATATGGTCATGTAGGAGTTTTTTGTCTTGGTGGTCACAATCAATGACAGAGGGGGATATTGTTGAATATTGTTTGTTAGTGTTGTCATTGATATCAATTCCATTGATTGCAAAGGGTGTCATGGTGTTTTATGAGTCTCCATGAGGTGTATTTCAGTGTAAATAATGAAGTTTTATTGGTAGTGTCATGTTTGGAGATGGTCTATGAAGTCCTGGTGCATGGTACTAGATTGCATAGTCATGGTATGAGTCATATCAAATTGAGTGTGGGCTGTCATGAGGTCATACATGGTCAACGAAGTGTGTTATAGGTGTACATGTGTTTGCATTGAGTCATATTGGTCAGTTCATATGTTGGCATGGTTGAGTCTGGTCATTCTAGGCCTATTCCTAGTCTTGGAGTATATGGATTGGTATGGAGGTATGAGTTTTAGAGATAATAATTCCTAAACAATCATAGTAGAAGAATGGTGACAATTTTCATGAGGTGTATGATGATATTTAGTTTAATTATCAGAGTTTTCGCAGTGTTTCATTGTCCTTGGGAAGCAAGAAGGTGGAGAACATGCAAGTTGGCACATGTAAGTGAGATTGGTTGGAGAGTTTCAAACCTATTTGGGCTATATGGTGAGTATAGATAGCTAAATGATGTTTTCATGATGCTTCATGAAAATTTTTAGGTCATTCTAAACAAGGAATTGCAAGATATGTCATTTTTTGCAAAGTTGGGTTTTCTAAAGTGTGATTTTGAGGCAAAATTTGACCTTATGATGCTCATTGTGGGATGTGTGCTTTGCATGGGTACCTAAGCTCTTTGGAATATATTTTTAGGTTAATTATGAAGAGGTGGTTTGATCATCATGTTTTTATGAATGATGGTTAAGAAGGTAAGTTTCTTTGAAGCCCTAGCTCAAAGAAAATTGGAGAAAAAGTATTATACTGAGTTTGTATTGATTGGTTTTGAAAATTTAATGATTAGAGGTTATATATTACTCTTCAATATTTCCATAAAGGTAAAATAGTTCTTATGACTATATGTGAGCCCCAATTAAAAATGCTTATTTCTGAATAATTTCAGTTCATGAACAAAAATAAGATATATTAATCTTCAGATGGTTGCGTTGGTTCTTGATCATCTTAGGGGATTGTAGCCTCCTTATGGAGTTGGTGTTTCACTAAATTATGGGTTTGTTCTCCTTATATGGTTGGTTCTCTAATAAACTAGGGGTTGACGCTTCTTGTGAAGTTGGTACTTCACTATTCCTCTTTGATTTGTGTAATTTAAGTAGATTTTCAGTGGGTTTTCTTCCCCATGAGGGTTTCCCACTTATATTTGGTGTCTTGTGTACTCTTTCTTGTGTTATGATCTTGTGAAGGGTTAATGCACATGTAATATGCTTATGTATGGTTATGTATGATGAATGACTAATTAAATAATGAATGTTAATACATAATAATTGAATTTTAAGTTTTGAGGGGGTGATTCGCCCCCCCCTCCCCGTCATTCCATTGTGCTTCCAACATTTATGAATATTATCACCTCCATTAAGATTTTTTGAAGATACATGTCATTTTAATTGCATATGTAGTTTGTTGATTATTTTGGAAGTGGCAAAGAACTAAAATCTTCCCTTACATGCTATATTAATAGCTTGTTCATTACATTTGTGAAATTCTTGTGTGAAATTCAATCAAAGAGAAAATGAAGTGATATTTATAGGTCTCGAAGGATCTAATAGTGTGTCTTGTGCAGATCATAAGTTTATGAAACATTGGTGTATCCCCTGAATTTACATGCTTTTTGTGAGTTTATGTCTAATTTTTTCTCTATTATGCCCAATAGGAAACTAGTTTATGTTATTGGTCTAGGGATATGGCCCTATCTAGAGGTTCTTCTCAACTTGATGTCCCCCACACTCTGAGAAGATCCCATTGTATCAATTGCAAGATAAGGATTACTTGCACTTCTTTAACTCATGGTGATCTTCAGATTTGATAACAATTTTAGGCATGCACCTATGTGGAGTACTGAGACATTGGCGTTATATCAACATGAAAATGAATATATTATTCTATGGTGGTTGTTGTTAAAAGTATAGTTGTTCCTATCCAGTAAGGTAGCCTAAATGTTTGTGGTAGTAATCAACACATATGAAAATATAAATGCTGATTTTGAGAGTTGTAATTAGTTCAGGAGTCACTCAATCAATACTAGACTCCTTACTATACAAATACCATTTAGAATGAATACTTTGATAAATCATCTTAGATCGAGTGATGGTTGGCTACTGTTAGGAGAATTTTATTGTAGACTAAGTTCATGTTCCATGCCTAATATGCATCCATAAGTGTCATCATTAAGAGGTATTCCTTATGATTTTATTCAATTTCCTATTAATTTATGTTAGAAGGAAAATATTTGTTAATACTACACCTTATAGCATACCTAGCACTTCCACTGGAATTCAGAATTTGTTCATTCAAATCATCTATTTTTCCCATGTGCTAGAAATCACCCTTTTGTCACTTTTGCAGGTTGTAGTCCATTACAGCTTGTTATATTTGATGACATACCAACCATTTCTCATTGAAAATCCTCCATTATTTGAGTGGTGAGGATCAAACCACCCCCATTTAACATATTAGATATATGGCTGCCCTATTTTCTGTGTCACAATTTTACCCAAGAAAATGTTTCTTTGAGACTAAATGTTGCATCCTTCAAAGGTTCAATCCCTCGAATGGTATATAAGTTTTCTCAATAACATATATTACGACATGGGATGAGTTAATTACATCCATTTGTAAATAATTGGAGGATAAATTACACCACCATATAACTCGTAGATCAAGTTTACCACTAGTAAGAGAGAACCTCAAGATTTTATGAAAAACATTAACTTGAGATTTACAAAAAAATGGTAAACTAATACTACAAGCCATGAAGCCATTAGTTTAAAATGCATATCTTGTAATTACTTTTAGGTATTGGATAGTGACATTTTAGTGATGATACAACCTATGGCCAGGTGTCACACTCGCTATCTACCTTTGATAGAACAATAAGGGCTGAAAACAACCATATTCAAGATGGGACAATTGGCCCCTATACCTTCTATGTACCAATATTTCTATAGATCTAGATCTCTTATCCCGACCTCCTTTAAAATAAGCAAAACCATTCCACAGTTCATCAAAATGAGATAGATGAGCTAAAAGGGACTTTGCAAAGCCATTGGAAATGAGTTAGTGCAATAGAAAACACAGATAGTTCTGAAGCTAATATACCTAATCATACCCGCTTATCAAGCTCTTTGTATGTCTCAATACCAAGCATATAACTATCAAACACATCCTTCTCAAGTTTATAGACATTCTTATCAAGCTCAAGGACCTATTATAATAGCAAAGTCCACATGATACGATTGATAAAAATGTTCCTTTAGTCTGTAAGGTTGTAGTTCCAGTATGCAACCCTGAAATAATATTATACAAGATCCAAATCTACAACTTACTTCTGTAAATGCCACATTTGAAATGGTGACACAAAGATTCTTTGTGCCAAAAATGAATGCACGAAGAAGTATTCCGTCAAGCTCAGTAAAGTGGATAACTAGCACCAAAAGGTAATCCAAATTTTCTGTACAGGGGTAGAGTTATATAAACCATTGTTAATTAAGAGGCTAGTTATTATGTGGCATTTAGTCAAGAGGTTGAATCCAAAGGAAAAAATACATTTTTTGGTTATGTGAAAATATAAAAGAGGAACATTGATGACTTACTTGACTTAGGAATTTTTTCTAATTTTCCAAATCTTAATTCTATGAGTACTAATTGTCAAGTTCCTGATCCTCCAAGTTAAGAAATTTGGGATTTCAATGCTGGAGAGAACTCACCTTCCCCTCAAACACAAGCACATGTCATTGCTGAAAAATTCTAGCTTAAGATGGGATCTACTCCCTTTAATATTGTTCATCATATGAATAAGGAACATTTAGCATGTGACTATATGGGATTCGTTGTCCATTCAAGGATAAAAAACAATATAATTATTAAATAGATTTTAGACATTAAAATACCATCAAAACTAGTAGAGGGTCAAGTAAGTAACGTCAATATGGTTTTATCAAATACTAATCAACAGGTTAAGTATCAAAACCACCAAGCCAAAAAAGAGTTAAAGGTTGTGGTTGATGAGATATAATTGATCAAACCACCTCATTTTTATCTCTCCTCTACATTTGGTGATTCTTTGGTACATAATTGTATGGTAGATATACAGATAAGTAGTAAAGTGATGTCAAAAAATATTGCAAATAAGTTAAGATTGACATATTAAACAAATGATAAAGGTGTGTTGTAGTTAGATGACTCTCTAACGAAGATAATAAGAGTGATTAATAATTTGAAACTCACCTTGCATGCTTACCAAATTTTTTCAATTTTAGAGGATGTATTCGTGGTGGATTTCCCTCCTTATTTTTCCATCTGTCTTTCAAGGGATTTCACCTGAAAGATAGGAGGATATATTTCATTTGATTTCTCCTACCTTGTCTTCAAAACCATGTATGGAACAAAGGTAACAATCCAATTTGAGCCTTTTTATCATGTGCATGTAAATCCTCATATGCCTAGCACATAAAATGTCTTTTACATTATCACTTATGAGAAATTGGAAGAGATTGAAAGTGAGACCCTTCATGCCTTACAGGGTATACCAGATTTATTTAAAGATGACTGAAATAATGAATTTTATGAGCATGATACATATAGGTCAATTGAGGAGAAATTCCTTTATATCTATTTTATTCATGAGGAGAATGGAAAGGTTCCAACAATGGAGAAAATTAATCAACTTAAATATGCTATTCAGAAACTATTCTTTGACGGCTCTAAAAATTAGAATGGTTCAGGAGCTTTTCTTATGCTTCTTTCTCCAACAAATCAAAGGTATTTTTCAGCTATTAAGTTTAAATTTGGGTGTTGTAACAATGTTTTTGAGTATGAGGCACTCATTTTTGGCCTATAGTTGGCAAGGAATAAGGTAGTTAAAACATTTGAAGTATATGGTGATAGTAAGCTAGTTATATATTAGATAAAAGGCACAAACACTTGTAAAAATTCAATAAAGATGACCTAAATACATAGATTTTGGGAGATGATTGATTATTTTTCTTTCATTTATCAATCAAACCATTCCTAGAGATAAAAAACAATAATGTTAATAGACTTTCAGCCATTGGTTTTAATAGTTTTATATAGTTTCTGATATCACAAATGATAATTTTTCACCCTCATATTAGAGTTGTGGTCATGCCATCCATCCCGATTAACATCTCAAATTGGCAGGTCTTTTATGGTGATGCTCACATAGTGATATTCTTGTAGGAATAAGATGAATTTTCTTAAGAGAATCAAGAAAATATTCAACAAAGGTACAACGATCAAATTGTTCAACTTAAAAAAATAAATTCTAAAGGAATTGTAACCTTTAAAAGCATTTTTTGGAGAAAATAATGAATTGAAGAAAGACAAAGTTATTTTTCCTACTAGTAAATATGATCATGAAAATAATAATATTCTTAATAGAAAATACCTTAATCTTGATTAGGTACGTTCTAAATTAGAAAAGGATTCATTTATTGAGTTATGTTGAAATTATGATGATTTATTTGAATGATAGTAATGTGATTTGAAAGGGTTTTATCCCTCATTGGCACACCATACAATTAATTGGAAGTATATGTAAAAGTAGTGAGGCAATTGAAAAAGACCAATCAATCCCAATTTAGAATCATTGACGAGGAAGGAAATCTAAAAAATGATTGAATCATTTATTATATTTCCCATAAAGCATTCTACTTGGGTGGATAACCTTGTGATGGTAAATAAAAAGAATGGTGAAATCAGATTTTGTGTGTACTTTCACATTTTAAACAAAACCTCATTTAAGATGATTATATATTTTGCCATCTATGGAAAAAATACTTCAATTAGTTGCTATTTCGAAGAGGTATTACTTTCTTAATGGATATAGTGCATATAACCAAATACTTGTCAAGTAGGAAGACCAATGTAAAACATCATTCACAAACCAATTCAGGCACTTATGTATACATGAATATGTCATTTATGTTGTCAAATGTAGGAGAAACATTCCAAAGAGCTATTGATATGGATATTTAAGGTATTACCAATAAATTTATTGTTTTTTATTTGTTTGTTGTAACATTTTTCTACAAAGTAGTAAGTGATAATTTGTCTCATCTCAAAGAAGAATTTTAAAGATGTAGAGAGTATGGGGTTTATTATAAACCTCAACAGTGTATTTTCATTATACATGAAGGAAATTTGCTTAGTCATGTCATCTCTAAGCATGGTATGAGTATTGATCTTGAAAGGGTGAGTTCCACTCTTGCACTATCCTTTCCAAAACATAAAAAGGCATTGAAAAGATTCCTTCGGAAGATTAACATCAGAAAGAGATATATTGTTGATTTTTCCTCAAATTCAAGGCCACTAATTGATATGTTGAAGAAAAATAAGGATTTTACATGGACTAAAGAAGTAGTAAGAAACTTTGAAGCTATTAAGCAATCCATTGGTTCAGTTACTACACTTATTAATTATGAATTTGTAAAGAATTGTATTTTATATGCTTATGCTAACATTAATAAAATATTGGGAATGTTGAGTCAACACAACTAAGACAATTTTGAGTAGCGAATAAAATTTTTAAGTCCGATCTTTCTATAATATGAGACAAGATATTCATTTATAGAAAATTATGTCCTTTCCTATTATTAGATCGATTAAAAAATTTAGGCATCTACTATCTAACATCACGGTTGACTTAATGGTTGATCACCCTAGCATTAATGAGTTTTTATTGAAAAAGGATGTAAGTGAAGGAGGGAAAGAAAGATAACAAGATTCATGGCATGTGAAATTAATATCAAAGTGATAAATTGATAAGAGGAAAATGGTTTGTGTGGACATTTGGTATAAAATTTGTAAGAGAACAAAGAGGTTGTCCTATTTCTACAAATTAAACCAAATGAAGTTAAAAAATAACCTTCTTTAGATTGGATTCAACACATGTCAATGTATCTTCGGCATGGTATGTATTCGCCTAATTTAAACAATTCTAAAAGGAGGTATTTTAGATTTCAATCAGTTCCCTTTTTACTAGTTTATATATTTCTTGTTCAGAAAATATCTTAATGGGGTACTCTTGAGGTGTATTGAATCAATCCAAGTTGAAAGAATAATTTAATAATTTCATGATATACAATGTGGAGGACACTTTTTTGTAAGAACAATAACTCTTAAGATCATGAGAGGTTGATATTGTTACCCAAATATCTTCAAATATTGCCATGCATGGGTAAGGAAATGTCAAACATGTGCATTTTTTATAGGAAATCAAAAGATTACTACCTTAACTCTTCAATAAATTTCATTTGATCAGGTCTTTGTCCAATGGAGATTGGAATTCATAGACCTCATTAACCTACCTTCAAGATTTTCTCACAAAAGGTTCCTTCCTGCAACATATTACTTTACAAGGTGGACAAAAGCATTTGCCTTGAAGGAAGCAAATGATTTAAGTGTTTTAGATTTATATAAAGGTTTTTTTCGCAAGATTTTGTGTTCCCTCAACCATTATTTTAGATAATTGTAAGGGATTTGTTAGGAAAAAATATTTTTACATGGGTTGCAAAGAATGGATTTTTTTATTTGAAATTCCTCTAATTAATATCAAAAAGGAAATGGCCTTATTGAATCTACTAATAAGAATATTTTTAGCATTATTAGGAAGAATATTAATGAGAACCAAAGAACGTGGCATACAAAATTGAAAGAATATCTATGGGATGATAAGATCACATACAAAATTTCCATTTCCAACTATCCATTCAAGCTTGTGTATGGCCTTGAAACCAAGCTCTCTATTCCACTGGACTCTTCCATCTTTAGAATTAATGCACCAAGTGGAGTTAATGGATAATGAACCTATAGAGGTGCGGTATGCTCAAGTTATAGATCTTGAAAAAATGAGAAATCAGGTAATGAGATCTATGGATATGAACTAAGCACAAGTGAAAAGGATTTTTGATAAGAAGACCACTTCAAGAAGCTTCATTGAAGGTGATCTAGTGCTCAAGTGGGATGAAGATAGAGCCAAAATAAGAGGCTACACAAAATTTCATTCTTTATGGAGTGGACCCTACATAGTTGTCAGTTGCAAGCCTCATAATGAATTCCAAATTTCCAAGATGGATGATGGATAGCTCCCAATACCAAACAATGGGATCCATTAGAAACATTATTTCTAGAGATATTTTCATCTTGTACATAGTTTTTATGCAAATTATTTTTAATGTAAAATCACAGCACCCATGAATGTCTATAACTGAATGGGTTGAGACTATCAATGTGATTGCATAACATGGAGAATCTCTCAAAGTGTGGGACTTTGAAATCGAGAGAGCTCTCTAGATGAAGGTCGGTTCCTATTCCTGTGTTTAGGTGCACACATAAAATTTATAGAGGATCTATTCTAACTTTCCAAGAAATCAAACCTAAGCTAATAGACGTGATGCACCAAAGGAATGTTGGACACTGGCATTGCTATCAAACACAGACCATTAAAATGTGATACAACCATCATGCACAGATAACCAATATTTCAATGAAAGATAAGATAAAGAAAATAAATACAAGAAGGGGTTGGAATCATCCACAAAAATGTATTATTGCTTCAAAAATTGATACAGAACACTACAATGGCCAAGAGGTAGAAAACTTGCATTACAGTCTTAATAGAAGGTTCGAGCTCCATGAATTCATCTACAAACCAGAGAAGAAGAGAGGGCACAAAATAAAAATGTCCAACCCTTTACAATGAGCTAAGATCTTACCTTTATAGATGAAGCAAAGACAAGAGAAGAAGGGAGGTGGGAAATCTAATTTGGAATCTTAGATACCAGCCATCAATGCCCCTTGCAAACCCACCTACAATCTGTCAAGTCTACCTCTTTATGTTTGTTTGGCATGTTGAATAAGGAAAGATAGCAAATCCGATCAGATCTGGGTAGTTGAAGTAATCAGATTCTGTATTAATGTCTTGAAAGATGTTTTCCTAATTTTCACCCACCTAACCTTGTCAAAATTAAAGTTTCAGGGTTTCATGGTGTAGAAGAGGTCGAGACCTTTCCAATGGTACCAAATTTGTTAATTTTTGAGCACTGGATTGAAAGTTATTCCCATTTGAATATTTGAATCGAATCCATCAAAAATGGTAGAAAAACAAGTTTTGCAAAGCGGGTCCACGAACCCAAAATTCACTTTTCACCTAGAAGCCTCCATGAGCTCAAAATTGAAATTGTGCCATTTATAAAAGTTGCAAAAATTGCCAAAGTTTCCCCGACGATCCGCCTTTCCACTTTGTCTTGAGACATGGCCACGTGTCCCGTTGCGGGCCTTAGGCATTTTTCTTCATTTGGCGCAAAGATCCTTTGCGGGCTTGTGGGTCCGCAATATAACTATTTCCTTTTGGGTGAGTAAGGGAAAAATGCTAAAATTTCTCCCCATCGGTCTACAATCTTCCTATTTCCCAAAGGTCTTCATTGGGCCCGTCGGCCGGCTTTTTCCCCTTTGGCAAAAATTCTTCCTCGGGCCCGCCGGCCCGCACTTGGAAAAAATTCCTTCCAAGGCCCACCTCTGTTTAGAATTTTCAACGGTTGATTCTTCCTTTTCGGGCTCTAAACACGTGGTGAGTTGGCACTCATTTGAGTCTCAACTTTGGATTCACCTCTTGAAAGAGCACCTAAGGGACATATGGCTCCTTCCATGGCTTTTCTCTATTTCTTTGTGTTTTGGTTAAGTTCCTTTTGTTTAGAGGGGCCATATGTCTAACCTTGGACATGTGAGGGCTCAGCGCATATTTGGGACCTACCTCCAGAGTTTCCCTTTAAATTCGTGTGGATGAGGCATGTGAAGGATTCCACCATTTCTCCTTTCCTTAGCTGATTCAACGGTCGTTTCTATCCTTTTTGGCTTTTGGCCACACGGTGAGCCTGCGCTTGTTTGGGGATCGCCTCTAAATTTTAACCTTGGAGATGTGTCGAGTTGACATATGGAGGCTTCCACTTGACCTTGCATACTTAGCCAATTTAGGGCCTAGAGTGAACACTCCCTTGTTCCTTTGGGGAGTAAGGGGGGCCACTACACTTAATGCCAAAAAACCCCTTGTAGGTGGGACACGTTTTATCCAACTCTCGAAATCATGATGATGGGACACTTGGCATCGTCCGTAGGTCACCCTTCCATTTCCACATGTTTGACTTAGTCTCTTTTGTTTAGCGGGGTTATATACCCGACTTGGGGCATGTGGGAGGCCCGCGCTTGTTTGAGACCTGCCTCCATATTTTTCCTTTGAATTTGTGTCGTTAAGGACACGTGGCCCCTCCCGTCAGCCTTGGAATTTTCAACATCCGAATCTATCCCTTCTTGGACTCTGACCACGTGGCGAGCTGGCGCTTGTTTGGGGACCGCTCCTTGGACCCAACCTTGGTGTTGCACTGATGAAGCATGTGGAGGCCTCCACAGGCTCTATTACTTTTCAATGGTCGGTGAGACCCTTTTCAGACCTGGGGCATGTGGTGGGTTGGCGCTAGTTCAGGGTCCCTCTTTGGACCTAACCTTTGGAGATGCGTCGTTGGGACACGTGGAACCTTCCATGAAATTGTTCATACTTGGGAAATTCAGGGCTTCGAGAGGATATTGTGTGGAGTCCCAAAACTTTGATCCATTCCCCGATTCCTTCCCGTTGAGCCTTTGGTTCCTTTTGATGTCGCATGGCCTCACATTTGACCCCACTCCTCCTTAGTCAAGCTCGTCTACCCCTCGGTGCTTAGATTTGAACTATGGAATCACATAACTGAACTGTCCCTTTGATTTTCTTGTGCAAGGTTGTGTTTGACCAATTTTTCCTAGGGGTAAAATTGGGATAACAATTATTTCAACACATATTTTTGTTTTTTTTCAATAAGTAGTTGCCCTCTTGTTGGCTAGCCTTGGTAGGTATTGTATCTTTCCTCCATGTGGATTTTTACACATATTGTTAGTGCTTGATTTTAGTAAGTGCAGGGGATTTTTTAGTCTTGAGGAAAGCTTATTGGCCTTGGGGATTCTTTCTCAATCTTATGTGGAGGTTTCAGATTCATTTTCATGGCTATGAGGCAATATATCAGAGGGTTATTTTTTATTAGAAAACAATCAGTCCAACAAATATGCCAAAGATATTGACCATTTTTTATCACCATAGTAGAGGGGAATACGGAATTTTTATGGATTCCTTTTTTTCAGTAAATGGTCAAATGAGCAAGCATGGAATAAACAGGGAATCAAGTCACAAAGTGTTTATTCCCCATATAGGATGTCATTCTAGATCTTTATCTTCACTAGAATAATACATCAGCCCTTATGAACTATTGTAGGGTCCTGTTGTTGCAAATCAGCAGCACCCCTGGATGCAAATCAAGGTTCTAAGTTGATGTTTAGGGCATCCAGTGTGATTGCACAACATTGAAACCTCTCTCCAAGTGTGGGACTTGCAAGATGAGAGAGGAATCTCCAGGATTAGAGGCTGGTTCCTCAAACTCCTCTGATTAGATCTATTATTTACACAACTGCAGAGGTTCAGATCCTAATTTATCCTAATTTGCAAGGAGACATGGATAAGAAATGTAAAAATTAAAACTAAACTGATAAGGGTGATACACCAAAGGAGTGGTGAGCACTTCTTGCTCATGAAAATTGACACAAATCAGAAATTGCAACATAAAACATCATGCACAGGTTGATAAGCTATAAACAAGGGTTTGAAATGAAGCAAACAACACATACAAAGGACTGAAAGCATTCACAGAGCCTGCATTGTGATTTTCAACATCAAAATCCTTGTATTCCAACACCAAAGAGGCAGAAAAACCTGGTTACAATCCCTAGAAGGTCTGATACTTGCCAAAATCACTTGTTGAAAGTGAAAACAGAAGCTTGCTGTGTAAAAAAAGTGTTCCCCTTTGAAAAATGAGCCAAATCTAGCTTTTACAGTGCATGGGCCAAACCTAGGAGAGAGAAAACATGAAAAAACATGGGAGCCATTCCTCATTGACCAAAATGCATTAAAAACAACATGGGTGACCTGACAGACCCATCCCCTCAACATTTTTTACCATGCTGGAGAATAATGCGACCCATTTTGCATTAAAATTGGTTGTTGAAACGTTAAAGTTCTGTCCATAGGGCAAGTACCAGAAGCATTTTTTAATTTTCTCCCTATAAACTAAACTAAAATTCAAAATTGACCATGAAATCATGTAGATAATTTTACCAGCTTTCCATTGATATAAAGAACGTGAAAATTTGAGCTTTGGATCAAAAGTTATGGCCGTTTTGAAGATTTAGGGGAAAAAACAGGCCCAAAACGGATCGACGGGAAAAAATTTCAAATTTTACCTCTTTTTTGCATTTGGAATTTTTTTTTCAAAAATCCCCATGCTCCGCCACCTCTTGGGACACGTGGCAGCTTCCTATTGAATGTGGGCTTCCAAGGAGAAAATTTCCCACAAAAACTCCACCGAGCCATAACTTGAAAAATATGAGGAGTTAGGAGGAAAAATTTACCTTTCTGGAAAGCTGAGAGAGAGCTCTATCCAATGGTGCCATTTCCATAGAGAGATTTGAGTGCTTGAAAATAAAAAAATGGAGATTGAGGCAAAAGAGAGGCAAGAACACAAGGAGTTATCCATCCAAAATGAGTAGGGGCACATTTTGGATAACAATTTTGGCAACTCAGAGGGGTCATCTGCCTACTAGATGAAAATAACAGTTGTCTGAAGTAGTCCATTGGGCATGGAGTCATCAAATTTTTTGTTTGGAACCCCAACTAACTTAGAATGTTATAAGGAGGAAGATGAAATATCACCTGATGGAAGCAAGGACTGCAAAACATCTCCAGGGACAACAAGCTGTGCCAAAGCACTTAGGGAAATCAAAACTAACCTACAACAAAACAAATGTGCACAAGCACTTGAAGGAATGGAAACCTAAGATAATATTTACAAGGTGGAAAATTTCCCTTTAGAAGCAATGCTTGAGATAGATTCCACTGACTGGAATCTACAGTTCTTCACCATCCAATGAAGACAATTGGAAAGCATTGTTGTTCTTGCACTTTGTGACCATGTATTGGCCACTCCAAATGGCATCAAATTTTGAATGCCTTCTCGGTTTTTCTCTATCTGCATCCCATTTTAACACTAGATCTCCAACCTGGAAAGATCTACTCTTGGCCTTCCTGTCAAAGGTCTTCTTGATCAAAGCTTGATCCTTCTCCATTGCTTGGGATGCCTGATCTCTGATCTCTTGAAGCTCCATCAACTCTGCATATCTCACCTCCATGGGCTCAAATTCCAACAACTCCAACTGTTTCATGAGTTCCAATGTTGGCAACTCAAGAGACATGGGCAAGATTGCTTCTCTTCCATAGACAAGCCTGAATGGAGAGTTACCTGTGGATCTCTTGGGAGTTATCCTATTAGCCCATAAGGCTGATTTCAGTTTGGTATGCCAAGACCTCTGATTCTCATCAAGAGTCCTCCTAATGATCCTCAACAAGTTCTTGTTTGTAGACTCAGCCTGGCCATTACCTTGAGGGTAATAGTTTGATGAAGTACTTAGGTAGATCCCGTTCTTGACAGCCCACTCAGTCACCTTGGATCCAATGAATGCCAATGCATTATCTGAGATTATTGTAGCAGGTATGCCAAAATCTGGTTACTATGCCCTCATAGAAGTCTAAGATGCTAGACTCATTTGCCTCTTTGAGCGCTACTGCTTCAGTCCACTTGGTGAAGTAGTCTATGGCTGTCAAAATCCATTTGTGCCCTTGGCTTGAATTGGGATTAATGACTCCAATGAAGTCCAAACCCCATTGCATGAATGGCTGGTCAACTGAGATTGGATGCAATGGAAGGGCAACAAGTCTCTTTTTTCCTGTGAATAATGCACAATTCTTACACCTCTTGATCCATGCAAAGAAATCACTGAAAATATTGGGCCAATAATAACCAGCTTTCATAATTTTTAGAGTTGTCATTCTCGGTGCAAAATGACCAACAGCTGGTCCACCATGGAACTCTTCCAATACCCTATGAATCTGATTTGTGCTAATGCATCTCAGTAGCACTCCATTCACATCTTTCTTGAACAAAACTCCATCAAAAATGGCATATGGGATAGCCTGCAATCTGAAGTGTCTTCTTTGGGTCTTGTTCATCTCTGTAGGGCATAGGCCTATGCTTAGGAAGTGTATTATACCTTGGGTCCAGCAAGGAGTGGGGACAACATTATTTTCTTCTTGAGTGCCACTTGGCTCATGGCTGTCTTGAAATGTCAAAACAGCCTCTTCTTTATTGCATACTTCTTTTTGATTCCCCAAAATCAGCTGCTCACACAATCCTTTTCCTCTTACCAGCTTGGTGACCTTGATCTCAATTTCATACTCCATGACATGAGTGATCCAACCTACCCTTTTCTCATTCAAATCTTTGTTGAGGAGGAAGTCTTTAACCCCAACATGAGAGACCAGCAACTGGACCTTGTTGTTTGAGACTAAATGCTTGAATTTCTTCAAGCTTCTGATTACTACAAGTACATGCTTCTCAATAAAAGAATACCTCACCTCATAGTCATCTAGGCTCTGGCTAAAGAAAGAAATTGGCTGCTCATCGTTGTCCTTGTTCTGCTGTACCAAAATGGAAGAAATAGTATCATTACCTCCAAATGCATAGAGGATGAAATCCTTGGAGAAGTCCGGGTTGATGAGGGTTGGTGCTTGAGAGATGGCTTCTTTGATTGCTTCAAAACTCTCCTTGCCTTCTGCTGTCCACTTGAAAGCCATGCTTTTCTTTAACATTTTGGTGATAGGTTTGACAAGGGCTGCAAAATCTGGGACAAACCTCCGAACAAAGTTTATTCTCCCCAAGAAACTCTGAAGGGCTTTCTTGTGGCTTGGCAATGGTAGTGCTCTTATGGCTTCAACCCTCTCTGCATCAATTGCTAATCCTTTTTTGGAGACAATATGGCCAAGGAGCTTTCCTTCATGTGCTAGGAAGATACACTTCTTAGGATTCAAAGACACTCCAAATCTCCTGCACCTTTGGAAGACTTGTCTCAAATGAGAGAGGTGGTCTGCTGCATTCTTTGGAAAAAACAGTGATATCATCAAGGTATATCAGCACCACATTGTTAATCAAACCTTTGAACACCATGTCCATTGCTCTTTGGAAGGTAGCTCCAGTGTTGGACAGGCCAAATGGCATTTTCCTGTATGCATAAGTTCCCCATTTGGTTGTGAAGGTTGTCTTGAACTGATCTTCTTCCTTCACCATAATCTGATTGTAGCCCGAGTAGCCATCAAGTAGTGAAAACCTCTCGGAGCCAGCCACAACTTGCAAAATTTTCTCCATAGAAGGGAGTGGGTAATGGTCCTTGAGAGATGCTCTATTCAAGTCTCTGAAGTCAACACACAATCTGATCTCTCCACTCTTCTTTCTGACTGGAACTAAGTTGGCAACCCAACTAGAATGCTTGATTGGGAATATGATTCTTGACTCAATCAACTTGTTCAATTCCTTTCCTCATGAGAGGTTCCATGTGTGGATTGACTGGCCTTTGTTTCTACCTGACAGGCTTAGTATTTGGATCCAATTCAATGGTATGCTGAGCTAAGTTGGGATTGAAACCTTTCAAGTCTTCATAGCTCCAAGCAAACACATCAGGGAACTCTTGACACAGCTGTATGAACTCATACCTTTCTTGTTCAGTTGTCATCTTTCCAATTTGTAATGGTTTGTTCTCTTCCACCAAGATGGATACTGAATCTTCTCTCTTGACCTGAATGTTTACTTTCTCTTTCCTAAACTGATCATTGGGATTAAAAATGGACTCCAAAGTGATAAGTCCCTTGGGCAAGCTTGTTAGTTCTCAGCTGTACCACTTGGTCACCATACTGCTGTTCCAATTTTTCTTGATTCTTAGCTGAGAACTCAGCTTCTTCTTGCAAGAAATGGATGATTTGCTGGTCATTCTCAAACACTTGCCAACTGACATTGTTAGCCGGCACTGAAGGCCTCACAATCACATGGATGTTTGGTTATACCTTGTCTTGTTGAATGCTTTCCACAATGTCAAAGGCTGCCCCAACTGCTGCAAGCCTAGTCAGCAGCTTGGTTCTCTTTCCTAGGAATGGATTTGATGCCAAAACCCTCAAAATATTCAATGAGGTCCCACACCCTGTTCTTGTAGCACTTGAGTAGATCATTCTTGACAGCATGATGTCCCTTGACCTGATTTACAATCAACTCACTGTCACCAAAGACTTGCAAGTTCTTTATTCCTCTCTTTATTTCCCAATGCATCCCTTGCACCAAGGCTTCATATTCAGCAGTGTTATTGGAGCATGCAAACTGAAATCTAAAAGCTGAATAGTACTTTACTCCTTGAGGTGAAACAAGCATGGCTCCACCTCCTGCACCTTGTCTACTCCTTGATCCATCAAAAAATAGCTGCCATACCTCATTGTCATCCTTATAGTTTGGCTTGGTGATGCTAGGGATGGGCTGATCTTCTTCATGTATGCAATAGACCCCTAGCTCAGATTCTTCTACTTCTTGATAAGGATCAAAAGCATGTACCTTGTTTGCCCATTCATCAAGAGTTAGATCCGGGATGCTTCCAACCTTGGTGTCAGCTTCATCAGTGCTTGGGTGATCTTCTTGATCAAATGCTGAACAATTGGCATTGATCTGACTTGGAGTGTAGGGCTCAATGTGGAAGTTTGTAATAGGTTCAGACCTGATTGTAGCTTTGGTTCCATACCTCATTCTGAACAGCATGTGTGACCAATTAGCAGACAAATATCCTCCAATCTTGGTTGTGAAGTCCCTTGACAAGCATAGGGCAAAGAGTGGTGGAAGGTCTATAACTGATACATCTTGTAAAACAACAACATTTGGACATGCATGCAAGGTAAGACTCAAGTTTCTAATCACTCCAACTGTTGTTACTGCTGTCCCATCCAGCTGCACTACCCCTTTGGATATGGTTTCATATTGGAGCCCTAGCTGATCAGCTATTTGTTTAGGCATCACTGAGCTACTTGCCCCGGAATCTATCATGCAATTGTGCACTAACTGATTTCCAATGATTAATGAAACATAGAAAGGAGGGGGCTTCAAAATTTTACCTTGCTGTCCTCCATGATTCCCTTCAGGCTGGGCAGCATTTGTGAGTACTTTCTCTTGCATCTAAACTTGCTGATTCGAAGTTGGCCAGTCCTTCATGGCAGCTTGTAGCAAATCTCTTTGGCCTGGGATAGATAGGGATTCCCACATTGATATATTTACATTTGTCTTCTTCATCTGATCAATGATACTGAATGGTGATGAAGGATCTCTTTGTTGTCCCTTGGTTGGCACATTCACTCCTTGCATGTGGGCAGCAACAACTGGTATTTGAGTTGGTCTAGGAGCTGTTCTTGGCTGCCCTTGTGCATTTGAAATTGGATTTTGTTTGCCAACCATTTGTGGAGCCATAGAAGGTTGGAGATTGGTTGGAGCTAATGGTTGTTCTTCACCCAAATTCCTTCTTTTTGACCTTGTGTTGGCTGCAACACCTTGAGAAACTGCTTGATTCATGCCACAAAAATCTTTTGCTTGCCAGTTTACAAACGTGGTGTCATTTGGGGCTGATTGCTATTGGAATGTTTCTTGTTGTTGGTTGTTTCCTTGAATTGCCTTCACCCTCCACACCAGTAGTTGTCACCATTAATGCTTGATTCAAAGCACCATTGAAGCACATAGATTGGTTGTGAGGTTCATTACATGGAAAACACCAATCATACTCCTGAGCAACGTTGTTTTGTGTTGGCACCAATGCCTTAGAGGCAGATATGGCATTAGGATTATAGGGCTGAAATGGTCTATTGGCAGGAGGCCTTGTTTGATTTATATTTGCAGCTGGATTAGGAGGTCTTTGTGGTTGGTATGGCTGCCTGTTAGGCTGAGCTTGGGGCTGATAAGAAGGTCTAAAACCTTGGGCTTGTTGCCTCTTGAGAGTAACCAGCTCATTGCCTAAATTTTGCAATTGCTTCATGACTTCTTGAAGCTCATTTGGGGCACTTGGAGATGAAGTAGAAGCTTCATTTGAACTCTGATTTCTAGGAGTGGGAGAAGGAGCCAAATTAGGTGCTTGATTAGTGTTTGGGCTCTCTAAACTTGGAAACAATGGCATGGGAGGTCTAGGGGCTAGTTTTCCAGCTTGGATCAAACAATTTTCAGCCCTAATGGCAATGCTATAAGCCATAGGGATAGTTTTGCCTCCCATGGACTGAATCAACATAGAAATATCAGAATTTAGAGCTTTGAGGTAGTAGAGAAAAGCACCTTCTACTGCTGGCCTGACTGCCACTAGAATTCTCTCCCAAGTCCTTTGAAATCTGAAGTTGAAATCAGTCAGCTGCTCATTGGGAGCTCTCTTGATGGTTGTCAGCTGCTCTAAAAGAGACAAGTTGTCTCCCTTCTCTCCAAATTTCTCATGAAGTGCTATACATAGCTGGTTCCAATTTTGAATAGAACCTGAGGCAAGACTTCTAAACCATTGCAATGCTTTCCCCTTGAATGAAGATGCCAGCAATTTGACAGCCACTTGCATCTCATTGATTTCATGAATTACACAAAGGTTGGCAATGTCTTTAACATGATCACCTGGAGTAGTCTGATTCTCTCCAGTGAAGTATGGAATGTTCTTCAAGGCTGCAATTGGAATTGGATGTTGTGCATTGAGAGCAAGTGGGCTGCTGCCAGTGAAATTGACATAGGGGTTGTTTTGTGCCATTCTAATTGGCCTTAGAACCCTTGTTGATTGAATGAAAGGCCTACCAGGTGGAGGAGTTGAGAGAGTTCTGTTTGGTGGAGATGGAGACCTTTGGATTCTCCTCCCACTTTGCCTTACTCTTGGAGATAACTGCAGATATTCAAACAACACCTCTTCTTCTCCAGCTCTTGACCTTGTAGTGATTCTTCTCATGAGTTTTCAGGTCTACACTGCTAAAACCAGCTGATTCTTCCCCTTGGAGTCGCCAGATGTGTAATTTATAGCTCTTTTGAAGCAAGAAAATTGCAGAAAATGCACATCAACTTTGCTGCAATAAAAATGAGACCTCTAAGGTCCCACCGGGCATGCCAAAACTGTTGTTGCAAATCAGCAGCACCCCTGGATGCAAATCAAGGTTCTAAGTTGATGTTTAGGGCATCCAGTGTGATTGCACAACATTGAAACCTCTCTCCAAGTGTGGGACTTGCAAGATGAGAGAGGAATCTCTAGATTAGAGGCTGGTTCCTCAAACTCCTCTGATTAGATCTATTATTTACACAACTGCAGAGGTTCAGATCCTAATTTTATCCTAATTTGCAAGGAGACAGGGATAAGAAATGCAAAAATTAAAACTAAACTGATAAGGGTGATACACCAAAGGAGTGGTGAGCACTTCTTGCTCATGCAAATTGACACAAATCAGAAATTACAACATAAAACGTCATGCACAGGTTGATAAGCTGTAATCAAAGGTTTGAAATGAAGCAAACAACACATATAAAGGACTGAAAGCATTCACAGAGCCTGCATTGTGATTTTCAACATCAAAATCCTTGTATTCCAACACCAAAGAGGCAGAAAAACCTGTTACAATCCCTGGAAGGTCTGATACTTGCCAAAATCACTTGTTGAAAGTGAAAATAGAAGCTTGTTGTGTAAAAAAAGTGTTCCCCTTTGAAAAATGAGCCAAATCTGGCTTTTACAGTGCATGGGTCGAACCTAGGAGAGAGAAAACATGAAAAAACGTGGGAGCCATTCCTCATTGACCAAAATGCATTAAAAACAGCATGGGTGACCTGACAAACCCATGCCCCTACATTTTTGACCATGCTGGAGAAGAATGCGACCCATTTTGCATTAAAATTGGTTGTTGAAACGTCAGTTCTGTCCATGGGCACGTACCAGAAGTGTTTTTTGATTTTCTCCCTCCAAATTGAACCAAAATTCAAAATTGACCATGGAATCATGTAGATAATTTTACCAGCTTTCCATTGATATAAAGAACATGAAAATCCAAGCTCTGGATCGAAAGTTATGGCCGTTTGAAGATTTAGGGCAAAAACAGGCCCAAAACGGATCGGCGGGAAAAAATTTCGAATTTTACCTCTTTTTTGCATTTGGCTGGGGCCAAAATTTTTTTTCAAAAATCCCCGCACTCTGCCACCTCCTTATCTCCGGGGACACGTGGCAGCTTCCTATTGGCTGCGGGCTTCCAAGGGGAAAATTTCCCACAAAAACTCCGCCGAGCCATAACTTGAAAAATATGAGGAGTTAGGAGGAAAACTTTACCTTTCTGGAAAGCTGAGAGAGAGCTCTATCCAATGGTGCCATTTCCAGAAAGATTTGAGTGCCTAAAAATAAAAAAAAATGGAGACTGAGGCACAAGAGAGGCAAGAACACAAGGAGTTAGCCATCCAAAATGAGCAGGGGCACATTTTATTATATGCAAGTATTTTAAGAAATTAATTTTCAAATGTTCATCCAATTATGGAAATTAAGAGCATTATAAAGAATGAAAACAACAGAAAATTAATTGCAGAAACATTTACATATATGCATAAGGAAATTTTTACAAGATTCCACACAATCCATTGGATTTAGATTTTCAAGTGATAGAGTAAAAATGAATTAGAAAATAAAAATACAGAGAAGAAAATAAATTCACACCACCAATGAATAGGAGGAGAAACCCCAATTTTGTGAAGTATATCCTTAGGTATGGCATTCAATATTTCTCGTATAGATTCTTTATCACCGTTGTTAAGGTTAAATTTTATTTTAATAAGGACCCAGGGTTTCCATTAAAGGGTAGCCTTACAAAAAAATCCCCAAGAAGTTTGATTCCATGTTTAAAAATCTGGAGGATTTTAATCCATGGGACCGTAGCAAAGGGAACATTGTGAAAATTAATAACAGGAGACCACCATAAAGAGTGTGAATTGATGGACAACCTAGTTTTGAAACCATCCCACACCAAACTTGGGTGAGGTTTTACTAGTTCCCATGCCTTCTAGATACTCTTCATAACAAAATTTCCTCCAATTTTGACTAGAACAGGGGAGAGAGACAAGCTTTGTAGACCCAATTTTTCCAATATTTCTTGCCAATAGGATCACCTTGACAAATGCAATGATGAAGCAAGATTTTTCAAGCCTCAAAGCCTTCTAAACCCTCAACAATCCACTTGAAACTAAGAGAAATTCCTTATAGCCAAATTTCAATAATCCCTAAGCCACTTGCCTCTTTAGGAGAGAAACATGTGTTTATGGGTGCAGAAGAAATACGTCCCTAGTAAAAAGGCCAACAGGTGTGACAGATCACAGTAGAAAATTAAATCTTAGAGGATTCAGGGAGTGCATAGATAAATATGCATGCGAAAATGGGAGTAAAATTGTTAAAAAAGTGGAGGAAGAAGAGGAAGAGGTATCCCCAAGGTGAATAATGTGGAGCATATTAAAGGAGATGTTGAGAGAGTGTGTGCTAAATAGATTGCATCAAACATGGAGGATCTCGGTGAAAATTTGAAGGGATATTGCAATAACAGTTTGATGAAACTGTGAGGAAAGAAAAAGTTTCATCAAATTAAAAAAGGAAAGGATGAGGCATTAAGAATATAAAGAAATGATATAGGAGGTGGCTATCATGACCCAAAATCGCCAAAAGAAGCAAGATTCATTTCAAGAGCAAGGACACCAAGAAATATGCAATTGGGCAGATAATGGTCTGAGGGTACATAAGCAATTGGAGTGTAAGTTAACATAGCTATAAGGAGGAGTGGAGAAGCACATGATAAAACTTCAGGAAAATAATGGAAGACTACATGGAAGAAATGTGCAATGAATAATTTCTCTTATAAAAGAAGGTAGAAGGAAGAGAATCAAGCTAGGGAGATTGTCTATGATGGGTCCAAACTCATATTTTTGTGTAGGAATGAACTCACGGTGAAAAGGGAAAGTGGTATAACGAAATTAAATGGATGATGCATTGAGGAAGGAGTGATCAAAACCTATTGATAGTTATAAAATGCACAAAGGAAAGGTATACAAAGGGAGGAGGTCACATAAAAAAGGAAACAAAAGGATAAGTACAAGAAAAGACGTGCATAATAATTAAGTGCATAGAGAAAGATCGAGAAGTAGATAATGGCATAAGAAAGCATGTTTATAAGTAATTATACACTAAGAAAAGGGGCACCAAAGGAAGGAGTCTCAAGATAAGGGAAACCATAATATAGAATACAAAAAAGAAGTGTGTGTGAGATGAATACACCAGAGAAGAAGAGATAGAGGTGAAAGGAGCAAAACCAAAATAATGCCCCAAAGGATTTAGAAGGGATTAGATGGATAGTAGTTAAGAAGTATTTGTAAAGGAAGAATAAATAGTCAAGCGCAAATTCACAAGGAAAAATTCTTTATAGAAAATCCTTAGGAGCATGATGATTTGAAGCAAGAAAACACTTGTCAAAGATTGTGACATGCATAGGTCCCAAAGAATCAATGAAAGATATCCATTACAAGGAGGAGATATATTGCGGGTGAGTTTCATCTCACTAAGGTATGTAATATATTGTAGATATGGTACATGAAGGTCATGAGTGACTAGAAGAGGTCCAAGAGGAAGTGCAAAGTCAAGAAGAAGGATTGTTGGATGGAGAAGCTGGGATTTTTAGTTCAAATATTCCAATGGGTTTTCCTACTACCCACTAAGTCTACTTGAGGTGGAATAAGTGTAAAGTACCTTAGGTGTTTAATGTAGGAGAATATGAGGTACAAGGTAGTATTGCATAGATCTTGACTAAGTATGTTTGGATGTAAGAATGGACGACATAAGAAGTGACCATATATTTTTTGGTAGTGATTAACATTAAACTAAAGGGTTGACCCATCAATTTCTTATACAAGTGCTAAATTTAATGAATCCATGGGAGGTAGTTAGTTCTTGTGACGAATCCCATGGGGAGTACTAACAACTTTTCTAATAAATTCCCCAAAGTGTTACCCACGGGGATTCAAACCTATGAACTTTCACTCTAATATGAATACCACTCTTCAACATAGATCAATCTCGACTCATCATATGCATTATACTAATAGACCAAGCTCAACTTATAGCTGTTATCAATTGTTAGGAATAGTGAACAAAATTTTCTTACTTTTCATACACCAACAAAACTTCCAACTCTATCAAATATCATCACCATATATTCATGTCTTTGCATATCATCTTGAAAATACATAATGACTTCTTGATACCAATTGAGTTTATTGAATCCTTACTTATTTTCCCTTGATGCGATTTTTAGAGACCTTCTGAGAACTGTAGATGAACTCCTTCATGATATGTATTCATCAAATGACCTCTCAGACCTTATGAACACACCAATAATAAAAATAGACTTTCATACCTTGATCCTTCAAATATCAAAGAAAAAAAACACCCCTTATTTCTATATTATCCTTTTGATCCATAAAAAGGATACCAAGCTTCAAATGTCTTTATCAAGACTCCAAACTCAACTAGGTTAATCTAAAACCAAAAATATTGTTCTAAGGGAATAATCTAGTTTATCATGCTAGAGAAAGGATCATGCATGCCTTGTCCATATGGTATCTCATATCAATCCATCTCCTTCATGTTTCACAATTCACCATGGCACAAATTTCATCATGACATCCTTATTGTATAATTCTTTCAACTATAAAGTTACTCTTGAAAATTTCACTATACAATAACACTTGGTCAAACTGAAAATAGTCTTCTAAATGCAATCTTTATCACCTTGTGTTCTTCATACTTACTAGTTTTTAATGATTTCACCTTGTGTTCTTCATACTTACTGGTTTTTCATGATTTCACCTTGTGTTCTTCATACCCAGATTTGACTAACCTTTGCAACCTCAATCACAACACAACACAACAATTTCAAACCTAATTTTCATCATAAATTCATAGAAACATCTTCATATTGACCTATGTCTTATTTCTTGACATTTCCAATCAACCTTTACAAGTGATGCACTTATCTTGTTACATCAATGACTCACACAACAATCACCCCATGACATCAATAACATATGACATCAACAATGCATATCATCAAGATTTGACATCAATGATTACAACATGCCCATCAATGAAAACTTATAACAATCTCCCCCTTTTTCATTTATGCAAACAACTATTTGAAACATTGTGGAAGCCATTCTATTCTACAAACTAGGATATCATGCTTCACCTTTCTGAACATTCTCCCCCTTTGACATTAATGAAAAAGGAGATACCTATGAATTCTTAAAATACTTCTTTAACAACAACACCTCAAAAAATAGGATACAATAAAACTTCAACCTGGTCCTGAGATTTGAACTTCATTAACACAATAAAATTTTGGCACCAATTGTTGACGAAGGACTCACCTTATGCTCACACCAGTTGTGTAGAAAACTTCTGGAACACTCAAAATGTACCATGATTCTTATCATTGACTTGTCACTTCACATATTAGAGCTACAAAACTCCCCCTTAGTAGATGATTCTCTTTATAGACACTAGATGACAACCAAAGTACATCTCTTATTCTGAACATTCTCCTAGAACCAATAAATTTATCAAATAAACATTTTCATTCCTGCAACATCTTGATTCTCCCTCTTTTGATATCACACTTAGGTATTACCATATTGTAATTGTTGGAAACATAAACCAAACTTAACATGTTCCCCCTTTCTTCATGCATGCCTTCTTCAAATAAACTTAGATACACATGATTACTCACCTTGTCCTTGACATGGAAGATTTGACTCAAACCTTTGATGAAGCACTTCTTCAAAATTAAAAAATATTTCAAACACATTTTCCATTACCTCTTCTTACCTTATCCATGCTTGGAAATCTCTGTACCATGCATTTACACCATAAAATCACCTTAAGAACAAGATTGTCCTATTAGGCTTATAGCCTCACAAAGATTGTCCTATTAGGCGTTATAGCGTCACAAAGTCTTCCTTGAAAGATGAAGCCTAAAACACTTAACCATGACAAATTAATCATGTAAAATTATACTGCATGAGCTTAACAACATCACCATATGTATTATGAAATTCAAATTATGGCATAAGGTATCAAGGAAAATATCTATTCCAAGCACACACAAAACTTTCAAACTGTCCCAGGAACTAGTCATAATAAATTGACTTCATCTAACCACTTACATATTGAAACCCTATCCTCAAACCATAATATACATGGAGTATAGGTCTCTAAAACCATTAAACATCCATTTTTTTTAGTATGTCCAATACACAACTTTACTGTGATAGCTCTTCTTCTCTAGTGCACTTGTAGAAGGGGGAAATATAGTTTTGTTAGAGCTCGAGACATCCTTAATATTATAGGATTTTAAGCTTCAAATGCATTTGCGTTCTATCACTAATTAAGGATTATTAGAAAATAAATTACTAGAGGAAAAAAACATTTAGATTTAGTACTCTTAAATAATGCATCTATAGGAAACATTGTAGATTATTATTACAGTTTCCCCTTTAACAGTTTATGCATGTAATGTATTACATCGGGCGCGGTCAACATACAAAGTATAGATCATAGTAGAGTATCATGAATTTTCTAGCTATGTATGCATAATTTAATAGTACTAGAGAGAAATAGATGATTGCATCCCTCACAGAGTACTAAAATAAAATCCATGTATCATGAAATCAACATCGAAAAAATGAAAGGTTGTTTGGCCTCTTTTTTCTAACATTTTTTCAAAATAATGGACAAATTTTTTCATTTCAAGAAAGGAATCATTTAGAAAATGCCATGAAAAATTACATATATAGTTTTATTTCATTTTTTTCATATTTACCAAGCATGATGAAACATGTAGATCTTATTGTTTTCATTCATATACAAAAAGGAGAAAATAGAGTGGTAGGGGTCCTATTAGGACAAAAAATAACATAAATATTTCTTTCTTGTTTCCTTGAAAAGGACAAAAAGAAAAAAATTGCTTTTTTTAATTCTAAATTTGAAGTGTGAAAATACAAATTTTCTAAAAACTTTTTACATATGAGCAGATACATGAGAAGAATTTCCACTAAACCCATGTATTGAAAAAATCAGAATTTTAAATGCTACATAAGAGTGAAACCTTAACTTACCATGGTTTCACCATAAATCAAACTCAGAAACCACAACTGAGCTCACCAAACACACCTCACAATAAGGGCTCAAAGTGGAAGGTTTTCAACATGGTGAACTCAAGAAACCATGACCAAGCTAAAAAAATCAGGCTCGAGCTAGAGATTACAGAGCTCAAACTAAGAAAACCATGGCCGTCAAGCTCCAAAAATCAAGGCTACAACAAAAAAACCCGTGGTGGTGAAAAAAAGAATGGTGTGCCTCAAAATAAGATGTAGGGTTGAGCTAGTAAATGTAGACCTCAAACTAATAAAACCATGGCTGCTAACCTCCAAAAATAATGGCTACAATCATGAAAAAAGTTAGTGATTAATATTCATAATTTGGCTAATAGTAGGAATTTTGGAATATGAATTTGGATATTTTTACGACCATAACAGTGCCCACGTTTTGCCCAAAATTTCAACAAAAATTAACTTTTCCCATGTGAATAGCCAATGGATATCCAATACCAACTTATATTTTATTATTTAATCGCCATGTGATTGACACACCAATATTTTAAAATATTCTTGCATCGCCAAGAAATCTATGGAACCTTCCTGGTCATTTTGGTCTAATTCGCCAATATGTTTGGGAATCTTTTTGAAATTTGATTAATTTTTCCATATATATATATATATATATATATATATAGACACACACACACACACACACACACACACACACACACACACACACACACACACACACACACACACACACACACATAAACACACACGCATATCTATATTGTAGAAAATAATCACTAAGTGAAACCCAATCACTTTGAAGAAGGTTTGAATGCTGACACATGTCCATGTTGATGCTCTTGATCTGCACCATGTATCATCTTCCTTGGACGTCACGCGTCCTCCATTGATTCCTGACCCAAGACCTAACCCCAGCTCCAGACCCAAAAGTTATATTATTTATGAATTATTCCATAGGTTTTAATTCCACCAAAATCATTTAGTTGGGAAGATCTCCGGAATGATGACACGTGTCATGTCTTTGGCGGGGGTTTTTGGATGTTTGGTGAAGTCTCTATAACTAGTGGGTCTTTTAAATTTGGTTGCATTTTAAATGTAAAGTGGTCCTATACTTGGAAAGAATGGACAAGTTCATAATATGATGAGTTATCCTTCATTCGCCACTCAATCCAAAATTTCCTTCAAAAAATATATCATATTTTGCCATTGCCACACATGTTAATTTTAAAAAAATTCCAAGCCAGCAAATATGGTTTTTGTCATATTTTCCATGATTTATATGACTTTTTCCAGGAGGGTTCCTTAAAATTTTCCCTAGCTACAATAGAGAAAGCCATGACTGCCAAGTAAAAAATAATGGCTTGCTACAATAGAGAAAACCAAAGTGGCCAAAATTGTGAAATGGTGTTCCACCCAGCAAGATGCAAAGTTTGAACTGAAAAAATATGGCCTTCAAGTAAGAAATAATGGAAATCTAAAAATATGTAGAGCTCAAACTAAGGATTCATGGTGGCCAAAAAAAATATAGGTTTTTTAACATAGTAGTGCCTCCAAAGAAACAAATCAAAATGCCAAATTAAAACACGTTTTAGGGTCTCAACCCTAATGAAAGAGGTCAACCAAGTGTGCCCTAAAAATGGTCAAATTTTTCCATGGTTAGGGACACTTATTACCTTTTAATCATCTTTAACAAGGGTTCCCACGTGGATTGGGATTTGATAATGTTTTTAATTATTATGAAATATTTCAAAATGGTGTGGAAAATATATGCTTCGCCTAGCTCAAATTGATTAAATAATTACCTCATTTGTGCCAAAAGAAAACAATGAGACTAAAGGATTTCCATGATTTATGCAAAGAGGGAGGTTAACCAAGGTAAAAAATAAATATAATGCCATTAAAACTCATAATTTTGTCCCCTTTATAAATCATATGCTTAATGATAATATTATGATTATTATTGAATAATTTTAATTTAATTGTAATGGTTGGATTATGCAATTGGGAGCTAGAATTGGATTTGTCTCCAACTAGTCCCTAGTTGAAGATTCAAAATCAACATTGAAATATTCCATTGAGAGAGAGTTGTGTCACTCTTGAGTTTCTAAGAGTAAATGAATTAGGGATATCTAGAGCAGACTGAAGTGTTGAGCAGTTTTAGCTGACACTTCTCTTCTTTCTACTTTTCCCTTGTTTTTTTCTATATGTACGCATCCTTTTGAGAATTTGGGAGAGACTTATGATTTTGTAATGCCAAGGCTATGCCATATTTTGTACTCTAACACCTATTTGATCTAATAAAAGACTGCATTCTTCCATTTGCAATCTGAATTGAAGTGTATTACATGAATTCATTGATGTGATTAAGTGAATGTCTCATTTCCCGTACATATTTATGAATCCTACCACCTTCATTAAGATGTTTTGAATATTTTACAATTGATTTTTAGTACAGATATATTTTTTTTGATTAGTTTGAAAGTGGAAAAGACATCAAATCTTCCCTCCCATGATAGATTAATAGTTTGTTCATTCCTTTCAAGAAATTCTTGTGTGAAAGTCAATCAAAAATTAAATGAAGTGATATTTGTAGGTATCAAAAGGATCTAATAGTGTGTCTTTTGCACTCATAAGTTTCTAAAACATTGGTGTATCACCTGACTTTACATGATTTTGGTGATTTTATGTTAATTTTCTCCTTTATCCCAAACAAGAAACTAGTTTTAGGTGATTGATCCAAGGAACTAGCCCTCTCTATAAGTTCTTCTCAACTTGAGTCACCCACACTCTGAAAAATTTCCCATTGTATCGGCTGAAGAGAAGGATTGTTTTGTACTTATTCAACTCAGGGTGCTCCTTAGATTGATAATAGTTACATGTCCCTCATATTAGTCTCATATCATCTTAAGAATGAGGTATGGGACTAAATTTACAATTAAAGTCGATCCTATCTCCTCTTATCATGTTGAAGTACATGATCCCATCCCTATTAACTCAAGCTTCATGGTACAAGGAGAAATAAACAGTGACACAAAACCAATTCAAATAATGCATTCATCACAAATAGTCCCTAGTCTTATGTTAGATGAGTGGGCTAAGGAACAGTATGAATTTGATCCATAAGACACTATTGTTGAGAAAGGTTTAGGTACTTATTTCATCCAAGAGGATGGTTCTTGTATCCCAAGTGTATTGAAAGAATATGAGGAAGATTCCCAAGGTCTATGGAATATGTTTTTCAATTGTGCCAAGAGCAAAAATGGAGTTGGAGTAGGTGTGATTTTGATTTCTGTAAAGGGTGAGAAATTTCTCTTCACTCATAGGATTTAATTTCCATGTTCTAACAATGTAGTTGAGTATGAGGCTTTAGTTCGTGGATTGTTTTTTGGCTAAGAAGAGGAATATTAAAATGTTACAAGTGTTTGGGGACACTAAAACTGGTTATCCACTAAGTCATAGGGGAGTGTGCTACTAACAAAAATATCTTAAAAGCTTATAGACATAGAGTTTTGGACCTACTCAATGGTTTTGAAGCTATCAATCTCTAAGTAGTGCCAAGAAATTTAAATGTGGAAGTTGATCAGATGTCTATTTTGGGTTCATAATTTATCCCACTTATAGATCTCATTCAAGGACATGATCATCATGTAAAGATGGTGGCGAGACCTCCCATCTCGGGTAGTAATGTTAGTTGGAAATTAATTGAGAGCGATGAGAAAATTACCCATTTCATTGAGAACTAAGTTGATTTCTCATCTAACTTTTAGTCAAGACTGTAAGAACACTTTGAGGATCAGGTTGTGTAATTAAGAACTAAAAAAATACTAAGGGTTTTGGTTACCCTTGAAGGCATATTTATCCATAATGATGAGTTAAAAGGAGAACAAAAAATTATGATGGTTAGCGGAGAAGACTATTAAAGGGTTGTGATTTCCCAAGATAAAGAGCTACTGCTTGGAAAGGAGTGTGATGAAACTGGAAAAAAAAAATGTTGTCATTATATAAGTAGTACCATGATATTTTCTCATGGATCTATGAAGATATTAAGGGTTTCAAACCTAAATTTATGCAACACGCAATAGATCTTGACCCCAATGTCAAGCCTATTAGGAAAAATAAAATTCTTGTAAATCCAAAAATAGAACCCTTGATGAAGAAAGACTTTTGAAAAACCATAGAGGCCATAATTATATTTCCTATCAGGTGCTCTACTTGGCTGGAAAATTTAGTTCATGTAAGGAAGATGAATGGAGAGATTAGGCTTCAGGGATCTAAATAAAACCTCCTTAAAGGATCACTATCATTTTCCCTCAATGGCCTTAAATTTACAAGAAGTGATCAAGGCTGAGAGGTTCTCCCTTCTAAATGGATATTCTACATACAATCAAATTTGGGTTAAAGAAGAGGATGGGTATAAAACATATTTTACTACTAAGTGGGGAACATATGCTTATGATTAAATTCCTTTCAAGTTGTCTAATGTTGGTCCTACCTTTCAGAGGGATATGTATTTTTCTTTTAAAGGCTTCATAAATAATTTTATTATGATTTATCTAGATGATATCATTGTTTTCTTAAAGAGAGGTCAAGATCACATGAAATATCTCGAGAAATTGTTTTAAATGTATATAGAGTTTGGGGTTTCACTTAATCCAAATAAGTGCATATTTTTTATACCATAGGGCAAACTCTTGGGTCGTGTGGTTTCAAAGGAAGGTATAATTATCGACCTAAAGAGGATTTCATCCATCTTTTCCATCCTCTACCAACACATAAGAAAGCATTATAATATTTCCTTGGCAAGTCAATTTTGTTATGAAATTTGTTCCTAGCTTTACAAGCTTGGTGAAACCTATTACTCAAATTTTGAATAAGAACACTCCGTTCAAATTGACTAATGAGGGAAAGGAGAGTATGGATAAGATCAAGGAGGTAATAACTTAGGATCCCACTCTCATTAGCCTTAATTACGAAAAATATTTTATCTTGTATACTGATGGGGTTGAAAGGAGTTTGGCCTCCATTATAACTCAACATAATGATGAAGTTTTGGAGAAATTATTGTCTTTATTTAGTATAAAATTAAAATACTATGAGCTAAGGTACAACTAGATGGAGAAACAAGTCTTTGTATTCATGATGGATCTCAAAAAATTCAAGCATATGTTTGTCAATAGTCCTATCAAGGTTCTGGTTTCTCATCCTAGTGTGAGAAATTTCATAATGGGGGCAGAAGTTAATGAGAAGAGAATTAGATGGGTAGGAAGGATCATGGAGTATGATGCCACAATCAAAGCGACCAAAATGGTTAGTGATGAGGGTCATCAATTCTCGCCATTAATAATGTCAATTTGGGTTGGTGTCCGAAGGCTGTATGCATTAAGAGAAGAATATATTGAAAATAAACTCCTTTAAACACAAACCAAACTTGCATTAAATAAATCACACTTGCGGAAATTTAAAGGCACACTTGCAGAAATAAAGGAACACTTGCAGAAATAAAGTTTGCATGAAATAAATTACACTTGCATGAAGGAAATCACACTTGTAGGAATTTAAACACACTTGCATAAATTGAAATTTTTTAATTGTAAATAAGCAAAATTAAATGAAACACCTACAAGTTTACAACAGACTGAATGTTATTATAAAAACAAGAGAACAACACAAGAAGATGATAATTACATAAAAAAAGAATTAAACAAAAATTATTACAAACTAAAAACACAAATATACAGATCCATCTTCCTTAGAATGAATGGTTAGCTCATTCCTCGGAAGAGGATTTAAATCATGCCTCGAGATCTTAACTCAAAAATGCAAAATATTGGAGAGAAAGAACATATTCATTTCATGGTAGTAAAACATTACATATCTGAGTGTGGAAGGTTGCATTTATAATTTATGTGTCCAACCAACTCCTTATTTTGGGGGATACAATCTAAACTTATCTTTATTCTAATCCTAACAACTAAGATCTTAATCTCCATAAAATATGGAGAAAGATATATTATTGGATTCAAAGTCTTATCTCACTTATTTTAGGAAGATTTGCTCCCAAATCTTCTCCTTACTTTTTGGTAAAAAGAATCATAATGATTTTATTCTCCTACATTATTGGAAGGAGGTTTTTCCTCAAAAGATGATTTTGACCAAATAACTTTCCCATATTTTCCATTTGAATTTGTTGTTTTTGATTGTGGAACTTTTGATGCTTGTCTGATACACTTTTTCCTCATACTGCAGTTCACTAAAAGTTAGATTTCTCTTCATTGGTAAAACCTGTAGCAAATATGATTGAGGTTTTTGTTAAACACATTTCTATGAACAAAAACCTCTCTCATATTTTCTGTTTTACTTTTCTATTTTTGTTTACGGAACCTTTAGTGCTCGTTTGATACACTTTTCCTCAGACTACAGATCACTAAAATTTATATTTCTCTTCATTGGTAAAACCTGTAGAAAATTTGAATGAGGTTTTTGTTAAACACATTTCTATAAACAAAAACCTCTCTCATATTTTCTATTTGACTGTCTAATTATTGATAGTCCCCATTTGATGTGAATTCTGGAACTAAACATGTGAGTTCCGGAACTAACTCTGCGAATTCTGGAACTAAACCTGCGAGTTCTTGAACTAACTCTGCGAGTTCCAGAAATAAATTTGTGAGTTTTGGAGCTCACTTAAAATAGCTATAACTTTTGTATACGATCTCGAATTGAGATGATTTTTTTTAACTTGCATAATTTTTCGAGAGGAATCTGAATATAAAATAAGTTTTGAGTTTAGATATACCTTCCATGATCAATTACACTTTTTCCAATACTAGCATTATCTTTTCTTTATGGCCTGCATACACAAGACTTTGCATCTTTTTCCAAATAATCAATAGGATTAGTCAACAAAATAGATAACAAAATATTTCTAAAGAATGAACAAGATATATATCATATATTATATCTTAAGCAAACTATAAGCTCCTAGATTACATTTAAATCCACTTTCAAAGGTAACTTGGAAGGAAAAAATAATGGTAATTTATGGCCAATTTATGGCTTCATCATTTCCCCACACTTCATCTTATGCATGTCCTCATGCATTATATTATTATCTCCTCTTCTTATCTGTCTTCTCTGCATTGAGATTATGCATGTATGCATTCCATATATTGTTCAAAGACAAGTTCTTATGGATCTCTTTCTACTGTTTTTAATTTCCTTTCTTTTACAGTAGGTTCTTGTGTTGATGTCTTTTTATTAATTTTGATTTTTTTATTATACAACAAGTTCTTGTGTGGATCTCCTTCTGTTGTTTTTTATTTTCTTTTTTTTACAACGGGTTCTTGTGTGGATCTCCTTCTGCTATTTTTTATTTTCTTTCCTGTGCAACAGTTTCCTGTATGGATCTTCTTCTGTTGTTGTTTATTTTCTCTCTTATACAGTAGGTTCTTATGTGGAGCTCCTTCCGCTACTTTTGATCTCATTTCTTTTATAGCAGGTTCTTGTGTGGATCTCTTTCTGCTGCTTTTGATTTCCTTTCTTTTACAATAGGTTCTTGTGTGGATATCCTTTTGTCACTTTTGATTTCCTTTCTTTTACAATAGGTTTTTGTGTGGATCTCCTTCTACTTCTTTTGATCTCCTTTCTTTTACAACAGGTTCTTGTGTGGATCTATTTCTGTTGTGTTTCATATTTAAAATCAAAATTCATACCTCATGCTTCTTCTTCTCTCCCGCACTTAAGCTCATGCATGTCCTCATGCATGTTATTTATCCATGGTTTCCCATAAATTAGACTCTAAAAGTTTGATTGCAAAGAGGTGCACATAATTTTCATATAAGTAGGGGATATATGAATTTTATCTTTCCTTCCTTGAAGATCTTAAAATTGGATCTAGCTGTAATAAAACAACTTACAAGAAAACTTTAAAATAAAATAGTATAACAAGATAACTTAATCTTACCTCTAATTTTCCTTTTCATCCTATTGTCAGCATGGTCAAATATTGTTGAGAAGGAAGCCACCTGGTAACAAATGATTACTTTTGAAGAAGAACCGCCTTTTGTGTTTTGTCTTTAATTGGCTAGCAAGCCGGTTTCCAATCAAAGCTTTTTTTTTGCCTTTGATTGCCCAGGAAGCTGGTTTTCCAATCAAAGTTTTTTTTTTCCTTTGATTGGACAGCAAGCTAGTTTTCCAATCAAAACTTTTTAAATTTTTCTTTTGTTTTTTTGCCTTTGATTGGCCAGCAAATTGGTTTTCCAATCAAAGTTTTTTGATTTTTTTTATTTCTGTTCTGAAATGATAGCATCAGAAGGATTAGAGAAAAATTTAATCCATCATCATACTATATTCATCAAAGTACAACTTGTGTAAAATAAGAACCAATGTCTGAGATCTCATGAAATTTTTTTTGCATACTTGGTAACTCTAAGACGATTTTCAAAAATTATGTGGAAAAATTCTAGGTTTTCAAAGCCCAACTTGAATCAGAATCACCATAGTAATCTTCAAAGCCCAAACTAGTGATCTCAGGATATGGATTGTTTTATGTATCCATGGGTCCCTCCAAACTGCTCCTTGGTTGATATTGTTGGTGTGTAAAAATCTACATGCTAGTACCAAGAACAACTTTATAAATTCTTATGGATCTTAGCATGAAAAAAGTGATTGTCTTAATATTAAAAATAATTGCTTCTTCATGTTATAAAAGTAGATACAAAATTGAAGAAATTGAAAGACATGAAAACAATTTTTTCTAATGAATATGGTTCAGGGATTGAATTTTATTATAGAATGAAAAACTAATTTGGATGGGTGGATTTATTATGAGTGGATTTTTATTTTGGCTCTAATGAAATCCTTGAATATGGATGGAGTTAATTAGAAATTCTACCACTTCATTATTACAAACTGGATAAGCCAATTTTTTACTAAGGTTATGTGTAATAAGATCACTGAGTTGTTAGTTGATACAAAGAGAAATGGTGGTGGTTATCAAGAATGGCATATGATATTTCATCAAATGGATCTACTTCTAGATTCAATATCATATTCTACAATTTCCAGATCTTAATTCTTTGTTCATACCATTATACTTTTTTATCAAATATCACAGTCATTTTCTTAAACACAGAGTTAGTTTGTGGAGAGATAAATATTTACAATCTAATATTCCTAATTCTAGAAATGAAATTTTAATGTACTTACAGGAAATAAAATTCTAAATAAACTACTTACCAAATACTTCCTGTCACAGAATTTGCTAAAAGGTATTCTACTGTCAATAGAATATTCTTTTAAAAAACTTTAAACTCCTAATAACATCATGTCCCGGCAGTGGTGCCAAAATGATGAGGGTCGTTAATCCTTTCCATTAATAATGTCAATCCAGGTTGGTGTCCAAAGGATGTATATATTAAGAGAAGAATATCTTAGAAAATAGCTCCCTTAAACACAAACCAAACTTGCATAAAATAAATCACACTTGCAGAAATTTAAAGGCACACTTACAGAAATAAAGTTTGCAAATAAAAAATAATTAAACACAAATTATTACAAAATAAAACACAAATATATATATCCATCTTCCTTGAAATGAGTGGCTACCTCATTCCTTAGAAGAGGATTTAAATCATGCTTCAAGATCTTAACTCAAAACTGTAAAATATTGGATAGAAAAGAACATATTCATTTCTTGGTAGTAAAACATTACATATCTAAGTGTAGAAGGTTGCATTTATAATTTATGCATCCAACCAACTCCTTATTTTGGGGGATACAATCTGATCTTATAGTTATTCTAATCCTGACAACTAAGACCTTCATCTCAATAAAATATGGAGAGAGATATATTATTGGAGTCAAAGTTTTGTCTCACTTATTTTAGGAAGATTTTCTCCCAAATCTTCTCCTTGCTTTTCGGTAACCAGAAGCATAATGATTTTATTCTCCTACATTATTAGAAGGAGGTTTTTCCTCAAAAGATGATTTTGACCAAATACCTTTCCCAGATTTTCCATTCAAATTTTTTCTTTTTGATTGTGGAACTTTTGACGCTTATATGATATAATTTTTCCTCAAACTGTAGTTCACTAAAAGTTAGATTTCTATTCATTGGTAAAACCTGTAGTAAATTTGATTGAGGTTTTGTTAAACACATTTATATGAAATAAAACCTCTCTCAGATTTTCCGTTTGAATTTTTTGTCTGTTTATGGAACTTTTAGTGCTCGTCCGATACACTTTTTCTCGAACTGCATATCACTAAAAGTTATATTTCTCTTCATTGGTAAAACCTGTAGCAAATCTGAATGTGGTTTTTATTAAACACATTTCTATGAAAAAAATATCTCTCATATTTTCCATTTGACTCTTTGATTATTCACAGTCCCCATTTGATGTGAGTTATGGAACTAACTCTGTGAGTTCCAGAACTAAACCTGTGAGTTCTAGAACTAAATCTGCAAGTTTTGAAGCTAACATAAAACAACTATAACTTTTGCATACGATCTTGGATTGAGATGATTTTTTTTAACTTGCATAATTTTTTGAGAGGAATCTGAATATGAAATCAGTTTTGAGTTTAGATATACCATCCATGATCAATTCCACTTTTCCCAATACTAGCATTATCTTTCCTTTATGGCCTGCATACATAAGAATTTGCATCTTTTCCCAAATAATCAATAGGATTAGTCAACAAAATAGATAACAAAATATTTCTAAAGAATGAATAAGATATATATCCTATATTCTATCTTAAGAAAACTATAAGTTCCTAGATTACATTTAAATCCACTTTCAAAGGTAACTTAGAAGGACAAAATAATGGTAATTTATGGCCAATGTATGGCCTCATCTGTTATAGGTAGAGGAATATGTGAATAACTCATAGTGGATGTTATTGATGATGACCAAAAAGATTCTTATTTCTTGGAGGAAGAAGAAGAAGAATGATTAGTAATAAAGGGAAACAAATTTGTAAGTTATATGGCAAAGTTATTGGCTATTGGCGAGTATCCCCTTAAGATAGATAAAACAAAAAGGATACACTTCAGGATTTAGTTCATCCCTTATGTTTTAATAGATGGCCTCCTATTTAAGAAAATCATAGAGGGAAAGTTTTTAGATGCATTAGCGGAGATTAGATTGCAAGAATTCTTGGTGAATTCCATAAAGGCTTAGTTGGTGGTAATTTTTCTCCAAGAGCTACAGCCATGAAGATTATGAGGGATGGTTATTTTTTGGCCCACACTATTCAATGATGTTCATTTATTGGTTAGAAAATGAAAATAATTTTCCTTAAATTTACAAGTAAGAAGAGGTTGTCATCCCTTCCACTTTACCCAATTCAAGTAGACCAACATTGGATTGATAATGCCAATTCAAAAAATCCCCATGGAAGAAAACATGTTTTTGGGATATTTTTAAAGCTTTACCATCAATCCCAACAAATCAACTTTCTATAGATAAATTTTAGGCATTTCTTGATCAGTTCTAACTCCATGTAGTGCTTCATGAAGATTGGGGGATAAGATTTTCAAGTTTTTAGGTTTGACTCCATGCCCAATGATGCTCAAAAGGCCATTGATATCTCATTTAGTAGGAATATAGCTTCCTTGAATTTCCAAATTGTTGCTCAAAATACCCATAGGCTATTTTGACAACTTACATCCATTTTGGACTTAAACTGGGAAAAATAGGTCAGGACATGGGAAATTTGGATCAAATTTTGGTGAAATGGAAAAATATTTCTTCTGGAAATATTTCCCCTCTTGTACGACCTCACTTCCCATTAGATATTGCTAGGGGCATGTATCGGCAATACATGAGGAAATTGTCAAGATATTGTCAAAAAATGAGGAAATTGTAGGGGCATGTATAGCACCTACAGACTTGCAAGAACTCAACTACCCAAATTTATTGATAAATGGTTCCCATGCTTTAAACATGTTTCCCCTTAAAAGACATGATGGCTTGTACAAAAAGCAAGATGGATTCCCATGCTCAAAACTATAGAAAATGATGGCCTTTGGTACTGGGTAGGTGGAAGTGGGCCATTTATGGTTGTATTTGTGGCTTCCCTCTCTCTCCCCCTATATTCTATATATGTAAGTGATTTTTTATGAAAAATGGGTTCTTCTCAGTAGGATTTGGAGCTCTATCTTATAGTTTTGCAAGTTCTATACCTCCAGAACTCTATAACTACATATTTTACAACTTTTGTAAACATTTTGATTTCTAATTTCAAATGAAAATGCTTTTAATAACTTGCAACTATGGTTTATTCCTTTAAATGCAATGTGTTTAATGTGAATTTATGTGCTCTTGATTTCTTGTAAACCTATTCATTTGTATCTTGCCAAAATTTATGTTTCTATTTGATTCTTACATATATGGTTGTGTATGTGTCTCTACATGTCAAATTTGAACCCTATTTTAGCTTGGTGCATCACCACTTTCATTTTGCAGCATTTAATTTCTTTACAACCCCTATTCCTACAAATTTTTATTTTATATTTAGTCTAGTTGCATTTTAAAGTTATATGTTACTTTTCATGACATAGAACATAATGAACCAATCTTCTTTGGAGGTTTGTCTCACTTTGCAAGGTACCATACTTGAATATGCTCCCTTGTTTCCCTAAAAAAAATTGATTTTCATGCACGATCATTCATAGGGCACAATTTATGGTAACAACAATTATCTAGGAGTTGAGCTATTCAAAGAAATGTTTCCTCTTACATATATTTTCTACATATTCATTACATGTTTGGATAAGGGTAAATACCTATCACATATAATTGTGGGAAGTACTTAGAAAATAACCCTATAACTCATTATGATTACTATAAGAACCTCAAAATACCTAGCCCATTCAGTGGACATGCCAACAAAAATGGAAACAACCCATCGTGATTGACTAGTTTTTCACCAACGAGGTAAACCAAGAGCTATATGTGGTAATGAATCCATCCTAATTGATTAAGAGGTAGGTCTGTGACTAGAATGTTTCTAGTGAGCGATACTCATTTAGACAATTGTTATCCCACTTTTACCCCTAGGTAAAAGTGGTCAAACATGACCTTGCATAAGAAAATCAAAGGGACGGTTCAGTTATGTGAGCCTGCAGTACAGATCCAAGCACCGAGGGGCAGGAGAGCTCGAATCAGGAGGAGCAAGGTCAAATGTGATGCCGAAGTGGCATCAAAAGGAACTAGAGGCTCAACAGGAAGGAATCGGGGAAAGGCTTGAAGTTTTGGGACTCCACACAGTATCCTCTTAAAGCCCTGAATTTCCCAAGTATGAACAAACTCGCGGAAGGCACCATGTGTCCCAAGGGTGCATCTCCTAAGGTTAGGTCCAAAGAGGGACCCTGAGCTAGCGCCAACCCACCGTGTGCCCTAGGTTCGAAAAGGGTCTCACCATTCATTGAAAAGTAATAGAGCCTGCAGAGGCATCCACATGCTTCATCAGCACAACACAAAGGTTAGGTCTAAGGAGCAGTCCCCCAAACAGGCGCTAGCTCACCATGTGGTCAGATTCAAAGAAGGGACAGAGCCAGATGTTGAAAAGTCCAAGGCCAATGGGAGGGGCCACGCGTCCTAACGACGTAACTTCAAAGGCAAAATTTGGTGGCAGGTCTCAAACAAGTGCGAGCCTCCCACGTGTCCCAATTCGGGCATATCACCCCACCAAACAAAAGAGACTAATTCAAACATGGGGAAATGGAAGGGTGGCCCACGGACGATGCAAAGTGTCCCACCATCATGATTTTGGGAGTTGGCTAAAAGGGGTCCCACCTGCAAGGGGTTTTTTGGCATTATGTGTAGTGGGGACCCCCTTACTCCCCAAAGGCATGAGGGAGATGTTCACTCAAGGCCCTGAATCGGCTAAGTATGAAAGGTCAAGTGGAAGCCTCCACACATCAACTCAGTGCATCTCCAAGGTTAAAGTTCAAAGATGGTCCCCAAACAAGCACAGGCTCGTTGCGTGGCCAAAAGCCAAAAAGGACAGAAATGGTTGTTGAATCGGCTAAGGAAAGGATAAATGGTGGAAGCCTCCACGGGCCTCATCCATGCAAATTCAAAGGGAAATTCCGAAGGTAGGTCCAAAATATGCGTTGAGCCTCCACGTGTCCAGGATCAGACATATGGCCCCTCCAAACAAAAGCAACTTAGCCAAAACACAAAGAAATAGAGAAAAGCTACGGAAGGAGCCACGTCCTCTCTTAGGAACTCTTTCAAGAGGTGAATCCAAAGTAGAGACTCAAATGAGTGCCAACTCGCAATGTGTCTAGATCCCGAAAAGGGAAAATCAGCTGTAGAAAATTCTAAACAAAGGCGAGTCGGCGGGCCCGATGAAGACCTTTAGGAAATAGGAAGATTGCGAACTGGCAGTGTCGTGGGAGTAATTTTGGCATTTTTCCCTTACTAACCAAAAAGGCACAAGTTACATTGTGGACCCACGAGTCCACGGAGGATCTTTGCGCCCAATGAATAAAAGTGCCTAAGGCCTGCAAAGGGACATGTGGCCATGTCTCAGGCCAAAGCAGAAAGGTGGGTCGTCGTGGAAACTTTAGAAATTTTTTACAATTTTTGCAAATGGTACAATATCAATATTGAGACCAGGGTGGCTTCTAGGCTAAAATTAAATTTTGGGCCCATGGACCCGCTTTGCAAAACTTGTATTTTCCACAATTTTTGTATGGATTCGATTCAAATATTCAAATGGGCATAACTTTCGATCTAGTGCTTGAAATTCAACAAATTTGGTACCATTAGAAAGGTCTCAACCTTCTCTATTCCATGAAAACCTAAAAATTTAATTTTTACAAGGTTAGGTAGGTGAAAATTAGGAAAAATCTTTCAAGCCATTAATACGGGATCCGATTACTTCAACCACCCATATCTGATCAGATTTTCCATCTTTCCTTCTTCAACACTTGAAACAGACATAAAGAGGCAGACTTGACATATTGTAGGTGGATTTGTAAGGGGCATTGATGGTTAGTAACTGAGCTTCCAAATAATATTTCCTACCTCCCTTTCTTCTCCTCTCTTCGCTTCATTTATAAAGGTAAGAGCTTGGATCATTGTAAAGGGTTGGACATTTTGGTTTTGCATCCTCCCTTCTTCTCTGGTCTGCAGATGAATTCATGGAGCTCGAAACTTCTATTAAGATTGTAATGCAAGTTTTCTTCATCTTGGCAATTGTAGTGTTCTGTATCAATTTGTGAAGCAATAATACATGTATGTGGATGATTACAACCCTCTCTTGTATTAACTATCTCTATCTTATCTTTCATTACAATATTTGTTATTTATGCATGATGGTTGTATCACCTTTTAATGGTATGTGTTTGATAGCAATGTTGGTGTCCAGCATTCCTTTGGGTGCATCACCTCTGTTAGTTTAGGTTTAATTTCTTGCATCTTCTTAACCATGTCTCCTTGTCAAGTTAGAATAGATTTTAGAGTACATCCTCTGCAAATTTTATGTGTGCACCTGAACAGAGGAATAGGAATCGACCTTCATCCAGAGAGATTTCTCAATTTCAAAGTCCCACACTTTGAGAGATGCTCCATGTTATGCAATCACACTGAGAGTCTCAACTCATCGAGTTGCAAACATTCAGAGGTGTTGTGATTCTACACTAACAACAACCTCGGTGGAAATAGAGAATCCTTACAACCCTTAGGCATCCTAACTGACTATGGCCCATATCCAAGATAGTAGTTCAGTGGGAAAATAAAAAAAGTAGACATAATTGAGAATAGTTGGTATCTGCGTACTAACAGACATGCTACTGGCAGGATCAACAAAGCGGCAGTAAGTTCTCCAAAATAATATTTTTTCATTTCTGTGCCATATCTTTTATTTAATAGTTTCATTGACTCTCAATATTTCATGGAACACCTTAAATTCCATTCTACACATTTCTTTTTTTGAGGGTCCATATCCAAAAATCCGCTTTTATTAGCCAAAAATCTCAATTTTTAATTTTTTGGGGTTTTTACCATAACTTCTTTACTTTTTCTCCAATTGTTTGAAATTTTCCCATAACATTCCTCTCTAGTTTTTTCTCCTCTATCCCTCTTGGAAAAATTTTCCTAGTTTTTCCATTATGGTTTTGAATTTCCCTTACATTTGTCAATCCTAACCACGAAGTGCCAAAAAAACTAATAAAAGTACATTTTATCCCTTCTGATTGAGCTCACATTTAAATTTTCCCTTACTGACCATCTCTTAAAACATATTTTTCTATCATTTGTAAACAAAAAAATGGTCATGATAGCCATTCGTGCAAGCACAAAGATCATGGAGTAACAAATCGTAACATTAAATTCCCACGTTGCTAATTTAACCAATATGATCCATAGACAAAGCCAACGTAATGTAGACACAAAATCACACACTTTCGGTAATTATCTAGTCTTTATTGCATATTACTATTCATATGATTCCTAAGTAAGCAAATTAATAATCAACCCATGTCTTTGTCCATCTTTTCTTTCTTTCTATTGCCACTTTTGATCTTGCACACCTTTTTGCTTAGTCTAACCTCCAACCCTTTAGTTTCTCTGAGTCTGGACACTAGCACCCAGCCAAGATACCAGCATTAGGTGCTTTCGTCCCCTCTGGGTTCCCCTGACCTCGTTATACTTTACTTACATCTTTTGGGCCCTTTCTAGCCATTTGAGCATCTTATCTTTTTGGTAGTTTTCCTTTTTGGGGTTGATTACGAAATTCAAGAAATGGAATCATATAAATTTAAATTTATATGATCATAATAAAATACCAAGAACTAAGCATTAGTTATCACCACCTAAGGTTGCATCCAAAGGCTATTCAAGAGCATTCAAGCATCCATTCTAGCATCCATTCAAGTGTAAGGGACTGCATTATTCCACATACACTTCATAGGAGGGGAGTCTGTTTTATTCCATGAACACATTTATTTACATATTTTACATCTAACTACTTTGCTTCTTATCAAGTGTGACACGCACAAGAGCCACCTAGGGCATGATTCTACACACACAAACACACACACACACACACACACACACACACACACACACACACACACAGAACTACATTAGGTTATGAGATCTAGTATATCGCTCAGATGTAAGATCACCATTGTGACAGCTAAGGAAAATCCAACCCCTCATTTTGCATCTTTCTTTTTCAGGATTTGATGTCTCTGTGAGGGTTTTCCAGGTCATTATTTCATTGCAGGTTTCCAATGACCTTAACGATCATTTTTTTGGCCTCCTAGAAACAAAATATGAAGGAAATCAAACACCTTGTAACAAGTGAAGGATGGTTTTCTGAGCATTTTCATAGTCATAGGCACCTATTTCAGGTCTGTGAAGCCTATAAGCGCCCCTGCCCCTTTCTAGGTGCCCATGTACAACTTATTCTGCCATATCTACATTTTCTAGAATCATTGTGCAATGCATCTACCTCTCTGTTCATCAGTTCATCGATTCAACATAATCCAGATTTGGTTGCGAACCAACTAAGTCTTCTTTCCCCTTCTTTACAACTAAGTTTTCATATCTATTAGCTTAATTTACTTGGGTCATTTACTGTACTTAATTATTTATTCATTTACCACAATCTTATAATTAGAATTAGGTATTTTATTTCATATTTTTCTTAATCATTTTGGTGAGTCTGCATTCAAATACTCTTGGATCCTTCTTTTTATTATATCATGGATCATAAGTTGTATCAAGTATCTTTGCATCAATTTCTTAAAATTCACCCATCTTGTAAATGTGCTTTTCATAAAACCCTAGACACCATGTATCTACCTATCAACATGTTGCCTGCTCAAGTCAATGTTGTCTTCAATCTTCTTTCTAATGACTCTCTTGGTTCCAATTCCAATCAATATATTTACAAATATATTCAAGATCTTCATTCTTTATTTCAAGATAAATTTCAGTCTGTGGAATTTTCCATTACATCTCTTGGGTCTGAAATCCAACAGCTTAAATATGCTTCTCAAGCTCATGATAGTTCTTCTTCTCATTTCCATTCTATGGCTTCTACATGTGCTCATATCAGTGAGCCTTAATTCTCGCCATTACCGGATCCTCTTATGTTTGACCACAATGTCAGGCAACATGATATTCTTATTGATCTCCTTAGTCACGAATTAATCAGTTTACCATCTACTCATTTCTATCCTCCGTATCAGTTGGAAAAGTATTAAGTTCTTCCATATTCTAATTATCATCAAATCAATGGACATAATGAAAATGATTTCTATGCTTTAAAATGATGAATAAAGCATCTTTAGTGTCAAGGATTTATATCATTCACTGCACAACATTCAGTTGCATGCCCATCTAAAAATGTTACATCCAAATGGGCTCCTAAATCTGCTCCTTTTATGTCTAATGAGCATCATGCTTCCACCTCTCATGTTCCTTCTTCCATCACTCAAGCACCACATATGCAATCTAGTCAAGTCAAGTAACCTTCTTTAAAAATAAGTTCCACACCTCCTACTCTCAAGTCATCCACATCATTACCAAGTCAAACTAGGCAACCACCTCTTAAAATCAATCCACCCTCTTCTCTTATCAAGTTTTCTACAACATCATCAATCCCACATAAGCTCCAATCAATCACTTTTTTCAAAATAACCTCTCCTTATATTTATGGACATAACACATTTAAAACTTCTCCATCATCACATGGTCCTATTGTTTATTTTGCCTACCATTGTGTTGACTCTTCTTCTTATCACGATGGAGACAAAACTCTCCCACAATAACATGGTATCTCTTGCTTCATTGGATAGATCTCCATAATCACACTTGGGGGACATTGCACTTATTTATCCCCCTTTTAGCATCAAAGTATGTCTTATATTCTCATCATTTTGAATACAGTCTCTCACATACAACATACACATCTTGATACATGCTTGTATCGTCATTTCGCGATGACACACTCTCGTGTTATGGTTCACACTTGATTGTTGAGGGAATATTATACACATGAACCTCACACACTGCACACTACACATATTCACCACTATACAATCAACACACTTATGACACATTCTTACTCGAAACACTCACTATACATTCTTCTCATGCTTATCTATCAATAAAAACTCAACACACTAACAACACATCCTCTTCATGCATATTCAACCCAACACACAAAACACTAGACATGTCTACAACAACATACTTAGCGCTTTTACGACATACCTCTTCTACATCACATGTCACATCTATTTTGTGCACAATTAACACCAAACCAAAATATGCAAAACACATTACACATCCAGTGCTTCCACGACACATCTCTCTCCTACACACTCAACATAACACACTACACATATCACACTCAATTTTTTCATAATCAATCTCTTTCACTGAAAATCAAACAACACAATACATCTTTCACACAACCAACATGATACACTACCCTATGATGCACTCTAGTTCAGTGGTCCATGTAATATTGCTAAGGATCTAAATCTAAAATGGACCTAATCACACTCACGCATTCAATCATACATTCACTCATTCACTTACACACTTACACTCTACATGTTGCACTTTGACAATCATATATTCCTAATACACACAACTCAAAAGATTTCTCGATGATGTGCTCTTTTTTATGGTTCATTCTTGACTGCTGAGTGGTTATATATAAATGAACCTCATCTCATATGTACAGATCCACTCAGGTAGCATGTTGCTCCTATCATTCACTCTGCATTCTATTCCATCTACACTCCACAACATATTGCATATCTTAGTCACATTTAGTCTTACTTATATTTACTTTTACGTATACAATTTATTACACATGTTAAATAGACATCTTGTATGTAATTATATTTATTATACACACATGCACATTCACATGCCTTATAGTTATAATCAAATATTCTATAGATCCATACACGTAGTATGGATGTTTGGCGTAGTACCTTTTACCAGTCCCACATCGTCTCCTGGGGGCATTCACTTTCGTACACTATAAGTGTTATTTTGTTCTTTTGTTTCATAACACATTATACACGAATTATACACACATTCACATACATTTTATCTTTCTAACATGGTAATGGGTTATTCATGTGAAACATTTGTCTTACAAGTATGTTTTCCACCATGATTGTATACTACATTGTTTGTTATTGTCTTGTACTTCTTATATGACAATGTTTGCAGGATTTTCCCTTTGGCTTGTGTGCACACTTTTCTACTTTTGGCCTAGTCAACCTTAATTGTCTTGAAACATCGTGAGTGGTGTCCCATGTTTTCAGCCTATTTTTCATGGTATACATTGTCTTCGTGCATCTTAGATTACACATTTTTTGTTTGTTTTTTTAGCTCACATTTTACATGCATGTTTTCTTGTACTAACACTTGTCTCCTAGCCACTTTGTTTTCTTGTGCCTTGGTTTCTACCAAGCACACTCCCTCTCCCATGTAGTGCATAATTTCAACACAAAAATCAGTCCTCCTTTGGGTTGCATTCTCCTTCAATGATGTCGCATGCACCTGAAACGATGGGTGGCATAATTTGGGTGAATCAATCACCCTAGATAGCAGTCTACAGTCATTACACATCATAGCACAATACCGATATAATATAGTCATCATCATTAGACAAGGCTCAGATCCTAACTTGGGTCCTTAACGCATAATAGCACCATATCCCTTTGTGGATACCTATAACCAGGGGCAGTTACACAACATTCTTTAGTACAACACATTCATCAGCATTGGATAGGGCTCATATCTTAACTTGGGTCCTTGACATAGCACAACCACCATAGCCCTTCTTGGACACCTATAACCAGGGCGTACTTACATAACATTATTCTATGCAACACAATCTATAACACTTCACACAAGAGATTTTGATAGGGTAGATATTCCTTTATCTCGCAACACACATTATAGTTTATTTTCCCGTTCACACCATTGGAATGGAAATTTTCAAACTAGATCATATTTTTACACATCATTTGCACTGGTGTTCTACATTGCAGGAGTTAGTTAAAGGTCAGAGGATGAATCTAGACTTTTCTACCTATGCTTCTTCCAGATCATTGGCTTGAGATCACCTGAAAAACTCACAGCCGACACAACTCGCATGAAATCACCCAAAAAAATTTATCTTCTACAACATAGATACAAGATCCTTTCTACACTCTTTTCCTCATCACGAATCAGTTGCACATGTTCCTTTTTCATATTTTTCATTTTACATGCTTTTTACACATATACATGTGTATTTGACTACTTGTTCATTCTCATCTTTTGAAGTTCCATTTGTATGGGAAGTGGAAGTCAACATCATTCAACATCACCCTACAAAAACAACAACAACATCAACAATAGACACATTGGAAACATCTACAACATGCATTTCTGCCCTAGGGTCAGTATCTCATCACTTTTTGTACTTTCTCATCTTTAGTCTCCATGCTCCACCTTTTTATCACTCCACACTTTTCCTTGTCTCTTGACACAGTTCTCACCATCGATCTACATGATTATCAAGTAAACATCTCTATATACTTTATGGTATCAAGTTTATTTCTCAAAAACATAAAGTGGGGGAAATTGTAGACACAAAATCACGCACTTTGGCTAATTGTCTAGTCCTAATTGCATACTACTATTCATATGATTCCTAAGTAAGAAAACTAATTACTAACTCATGTATTTGGCCATCTTTCCTTTCTTTCTAGTGCTACTTTTGATCTTACACACCTTCTTTCTCTATCTAATGTCTAACACTTTAGTTTCTCTGACTCTAAACACCAGCGCCGAGCCAGGACACCAGCGTCAGGCACCCCCATCCCCTCTGGGCACCCCTGACCTATTTGCACTTTAATCACAAATTTTAGGTTCTTTCTAGCCATTTGAGAATCTTATTTTTGGTAGTTTCCCATTTTAAGGTTAATTACAAAATTCAAGAAAGGGAATCATATAAATATAAAGTATTGTGATCATAACAAAGGACCAAGAACTAAGCATTAGCTATCACCACCTAAGATTGCATCCAAAGGATATTCAATAACATTCAAACATCCATTTTACCATCCATTCAAGGGAAATGGATTGCATTATTATGCATACACTTCATAGGAGGAGAGTTTATTCTATTTCATACATAATCTAGTGAATTTTCTCACTATCAAGTGCGACATCCACAAGAGCCACCTAGGGAATGATTTCTCAAAAACACACATAGAACTACATTGGGTCTAAGATGTAGTGTAGCACTCAGTCGTAAGATCACCATTGTGACAACTAAGGATAGTCTGACCCCTCATTTTGCATCTTTTTTTTTTATTATTTGATGTCTCTTTAAGGATTTTGCAGGTTATTATTTTATTACAGGTTTCCAATGACCTTGGTGATCATTATGCGATGTACTAGTGACCAGAGGAAGAGGACAATGAATATCTTACGACTAGTGAAGGATGGTTTTCTGAGAATTTTCATAGTCACATGAACCTACTACAAGTCGGTGGTGCCCATAGGTGACCCTTCCCCTTTCTATGTGCCCTATCCATCTTATTCTACCAGATATTTATTTTCCGAAGTCATTATTTGATGCTTCTACCTCTCTTTTCATCGGGTCGACATTTCGACACAGTTTAGATTTGATTACGAACTAGCTAAGTCTTATTTTCCCTTCTTTATAACTAGGTTTTCATATATACTAGCTTAGTTTGCTTGGGTCATTTGTTGTACTTAAATTGTTTATTCATTTACTGTAATCTTGCAATTAGAATTAGGCATTTTATTTTATATTTTTATTAATCACATAATAGCCTTTTTCTCAACAAATTACAAAAACTTTTCTTTAGATAACAGATTCTCTTCTCCCAACACATCATGTGGGCCCAAGCTAGAATTTCAAAGGTTCAATGATACAGAACCTAGATGATGGATATATCGAGCCAAGCAATTTTGTAAACTTCAAAATAATTATTCTATAAATCAAGTCCTAATTTCTTCCTTCCACTTGGAATAAGAATCACTTCAATGGTATTGTTAGTATCTCAGATTGAATGATGAAAAAATTCAAACACTTTTACGTCCTTACTTCTACGCATGTTTGGTCCTTTAGCATTTAAGGAATTTACAGGATCTCTCACCAAACTCTGCCAAATAGGCACTATTTGTGATTACCATATTAAATTTGAAACACTGACTAATCACACTAAAGGGTTTCCAGATGACTTATTCAATGGTTGTTTTGTTGGTGTCCTCAAAGAATCACTCCACTCAGAGGTGAAAATGATTTTGGCCCAACAACATGATGGACGCCTTGGGCCTGCCTAAGTTAGCAAAAGATAAAATCTCAACATAGCGTAAACATCCCACTTTATCACCTACAAAGAACACAATGAACCAATAACCATCCACAACCACTCCATTCAAGCTCCTTACTGAGGTAGAGATGTGGTATTGTAAGGAGAAAGGACCATGTTATAATTGCAATGAAAAATGGGTTAAGGGTCATTGGTTCTCACACAAAATCTATACTTGATAGATATGGAATCACCTCCAGAGAAGGATAGTGATTCCAATATCTAGGACTTTGAGGATGCTCAAGAGGAATAATTCCCATCAGAGGACTCATTTCCTCAAGAGATTCAAACCGAGACCTCTCTACATGAACTTTCAGGTATTACCACCCCTCAAACCATGAAGGTCCAGGGGTTATTTAAAAATATCCCTCTAACAATCCTCATTTAATTTGATACCACTCCCAATTTCATTGATCTCCTCATTGCTAAGCAGACAACTTGCTTCATACACCCTTGTTTTAACTTTGAATTAATGATTGCTATTGGGGAATATTTCCATGTAAAGGGAAGTTTTGGAATGTGTGTATTATGATAAGTGATTAAATTTTTTTCTCAAATATGTTTTCCCTACCCTTAGGAGGATGCAATGTGGTTTAGGTGGATAGTGGATTTGCGCATTTGGACCTATTCTATGGGACTTATATGATAATTGGATGAGTTTCACATATAGTGGCCAAAAGCACAACTTAAAAGGTTTATTGTCAGGATCTTCTAGCATCACCAGTTCCCATCATATGGAAAATATTTTGAAGAAAGGATTGCAGGGGATTATTTCCCAACTACACTCCATCCAACTCTAGCCCCCTACTGCTACTAGTTACCTTTTTGATTTACAAGCCCTCCTTGACAATAATACCACCATTTTTATAGATCTAGTGAGTTTCCCCCCTTCACGTCTTGAAGATTATTGCACTCTTCTCCTTCAAGTAATCACCCCACCAAACATTCAGTCATATCTCTATCCCCATCTACAAAATAATGAGATTTAGAAGCTATTCTAGGAACTCCTCAAGTTTGTAGTTAATCACCCCAAAAATTTCCCATAATCCTTCCCAATGCTTCTTGTCCACAAAAAGATGGGTTGTGGCATCTTTGTATTGACTTTCATGCACTTAACCACCTCACAATAAAAGATAAATTCCCAATTTCAATCATTGATGAGATTCTTGATTAACTCCATGGGGAAATGTTTTCCCAAATTGGATCTGCATTCAAGCTATCATTAGATCGGGGTGCATGTTGATGACATTCCAAATACATTCTTTTGCACTCATGATGGTCACTATGAGTTCTTGTTCATGTCATTTGAACAAAACAAAATACCCTTCAACATTTTAAGGATTAATGAATAAAATATTTAGGCCTTTGATCCATCAATTTTTTTTATTTTCTTTGATATTTTGATTTACAACCACACATGAACTAAGCATCTCCAACATATTCATAAAGGATAACAAATTCTAGCAGACAATCAATTATGCTATAAGAAGTCCAAGTGTTCCTTCAGTTAAGAGGAAGTTGAATATCTAAGGCACATTGTTTCATTTAATGGGGTAGACATACATCTATAAAAAATCAATGCCATGCAAAATTAACCTCAGCTAACAACCCTCAAGAGCCTTCATGGTTTCTTAGGCCTTACATGATACTATCACAAGTTCATCAAGGATTATTGGAATTTCATGGCTCCCTTAACTTTTGTATTTAAAAAGGATGCATTCACATAGGATGTGACAGCTAACCAAGCATTCATGGAACTCAAACATGTTATGTGTAACACACGAGTTTTGGCCTTGCGGGACTTCACCAAAACTTTCACCATCGAAAATTGATGTCTATGACAACAACTTAGTTGTCATTCTTCTCTAACAGGGTCATCCAATTACATTCACTAGAAAATCACTTTTTGGTTGAAATTTTGACTTGTCTACATATGAAAAGGATATGATGGTAAATATGTATACAGTACAAAAATGGAGGCCATACTTAATTGGGAATCAATTTTGCATCAAAATTTATCACTAGAGTTTGAAATATTTCCTACAGCAATAGGTCTCATCACCAACACAACAAAAATGGGTTAACAAAATCAGGGGCTATGATAATGAGATCACTTACAAGAAGGGTAAAGACAATTTCATGGTTGATGCTCTCTCATGCACATTCAAGGACCAGGATTCCATTTCTACCATCTCCATGCCCATTCTAAACTAGTTGGAATTTGTTAAACAAGGGTATGTAAGTGATCCCTTCTTACAACCCCTCATTCAAAAAAATTCCACTAACCCCTTTGCAGTACCCAAATATTCATGGGATGGTGCCTCTCTGTAATACAATGGTTATTTGGTGCTTCCTCATAGCACAAACCTTCATCAGGCCATATTCATGAAATTTGTGCATCTCCCTCGGCAGGGCACTCAAGATTTCTCAAAACATAGGAGCGGGCACATAAAAACTTCTTTTGGAAGGGAATGAAAGGAAAAATTAAACAGATGGTGGGCGAATGTGATACCTACCAAGACAATAAAAGTGAAATAACATTAATTCTTGATTTTTTTGATCCTTTAAAATTTCCTACCAGGATCTGGACAAATATTTGTATGGATTTCATTTATGGTCTTCCTAAATTTGGAGGAAAAATAATGATCCTAGTCTTGGTAGACCACCTCTCCAAATATAGTAAGTTTTGTGCCCTTAGCCATCTATATACATCCTCCATAGTCAAACAAATTTTCTTAGATTAGATTTTCCGTCTTCATGGCATCCCTTCGTCAATCGTCTCCACTTGTGAAAAAAAATTTACCAGTCATTTTTAGATGGAGATATTTTGATCCACATGCACACAACTGAATATGAGCTCTAGATATCACCAAAAAACAAATGACCAGATAAAAATTATCAACAAATATTTTAAAATATTCCTTCATTGCTTTACTTTGGAATAACAACACCAATGGGTAAAGTGTCTCCCCTAGTAGAATGGTGGTATAATACATCACACCAAACTTCTACTAAAATGACTTCATATGAATTATTTTAGGTTCAATCACCATCAACGCTTCTCCTTTATACCCTCAACATTTCATAAGTTCAAGCGGTCAACACTACTCTCGTAAATCAGGATCAAATTGTCAGCACCATGCAGGACAATCTCCATATGGCATAGAACCAAATAAGGTAGTAGGAAAAACATCATCTCTTTGAGTGCATCTTTCAACCAGAAAATATGGTTTTTCTTCATCTGCAAACATATAAGTAATAATCCCTTAAAAAAATAGGGCATCATAAGCCTACTTAGAAATTTATGGACCATATAAGTTTCTCAATAACATTAGTTCTATTGCATACAAGCTAGAGCTTCCACCCTCCTCCTGAGTTCACCCATTCTTTCATGTCTCATTTTTAAAAATAATTCTTGGAACAAACATTAGAGTGTAAAAAATTTCACCAAAATTTTATAATGAAGGCTCCATCCTTCTCAAACCAGAAGTAATCTTGAATAGGTGCACCCATCAACTTCACTCTAGCTCAATCATTGAATTCTTAATCTAGTGGCACGATATACAACCAGAAGATGTAACATGGGAACCACTCTTCCAGATTCATCAACAATTCCTATATCTAAAGCTTTGAGGACAAATATTTTTCTAATTAATTAAAATGGGATCACTAATACTATGGAAGTATAGCCACTAGTTAATCTAATATAGGAGGACTACAATGTTGTAAAATATGATAAGAAAATATGGAAATGATTTAAAATAATTATACTAAATGAAATCAAACCCTGGGCAATGTGAAAGGAAGCAAGGAGAAATGACTTAGCTGATTGATAGAAGTCTGTCGCACGATGTCACAGGTCATGATAGTGCAGATTCCAGAACCTAGAACAGAACACTCAGAAGTACCATGTAAAGGCCATAGATCTTGAGGATTTGAGCATGACTAAGGCACCTTGGAAGGTACTAGGGCGCCTTGGAGGTGCTGTTGGTCTGCAGATTAGGTGCCTTAGATCTCTGTAAATGCTCCAGAATATAAATTTTTATATGGTCGCAAGGTATGTCCCAAAGCGATCTCTGTCTATCACACCTGGATCTGAAAAGTTGCGCCGAATATGTACTGGATAATAGAAGTGATAACCTATAAGCAATAGAAATGGAAGTATCAAAACCCTAGGAAAAATAAAAGATGCAGAATGAATGGGTCGGACTGATCTCAGTTGCCAAACTATTGGTATTATCACTGAGCATTGCACTACATTTCAGATTCGAATGTAGTTTTGGTGTGTGTTTACATGTCATGCCCTTGGTGCTCTTATGCCAGTCGCACTTTGTGAAGTAGTGAGCAATAATAACTATAAAAAATGTAATAGCACACAGTGTGCATGAAATATAATAGAATATTCCCCCTATATGATGTGTGTGTTTATGTAGATCTCCTAGCCTTGATGCATGGTACTATGTGGATGCAAGTGATGCAATGGATGCAACACTAGATGGAGTGATAGTATTATGTGATGTTAGGGACCCTCATTATGGTCTTATAACTTTGTATTTATAGAGTTATCTTGTTATAATTTAGTAATTAACCCTGACATGGCTGACTAGGAAAATGAAAAGGATGAAAAATGGCTAGAAAGACCCCAAAAAGAAGTGGGAAAGTGGAACATGGATCAGGGTGCCCTAGGGCATCCCAGTACAGGATTGGGCACCCAAGGGTTTAGGCTAAAATGACAAGAAAATTTCGAAATAGTTGGATATATATACGAAAATATGCAGGAATGACGAAATAAAATATAAAAAATAAGATGACAAAAGGTGGGATCAATTAGTACTTTATTCACTTGATAACCCTCTAAATAGTAGTATAAGATCAGGCTAAATAATGCCTAAAGTGCATGATTTTATGTTTACATTTTTCCCCCACTTTATGTTGGTGAGAGAAACACTCACTAATATAAAGTAGATAGAGATGCATACTTGATATCCATGTAGAGTATAAAAGAAGATGTGCCGATGGACTAGAATCAAGCGTGGAATGACAAAAAGAAAAAGTGGATGAGCATGGATTCTAAAGATGAAAAATGTACATAAAAAGTGATGAGAGTGAACCTAGGGAGGAACACGTGTGTAGTTTCTATGATGTGTAGTGTACCTAGATAGTTAGTAAAGGAAAGTGCCATCGTAGTGTTTTGTCGTTTTCACTGTCTCTGTTGCTATCGTTTTCACTGTCACTGTCACTTTCATTGTCGCTATTGTTGTCGTTGTCCCTATCGATGTCGCTGTTGCTATCGCTGTCACTGTCACTATCATTTTCATTGTCACTATCACTATCGTTGTTGCCAATTTGAATGCTTGTTTTTCATATGGTTGGACCTGTAAGGAGAAAATTATCAAGTCAGTCAAATATGTATGTATGTAAAATGTTGTGTAGATTATGTATATGTATAGAAATGTGTAAAGTACACAAATGTAAAATACACAAAAATAAAAGTGTAAATGGAACATGTGCCCCTAATCCATGTCAAGAAAAAATGGTGTAGAAGGATATCCTGTACTGTCACGAGTTTTTTGGGCGATCTCACGCCACCCCGACTGAAGAAGTATAGGGAGGAAATGATCTGTGTTCCTCCAACCTTCAACCACTTCTCTTGAAATGCGTGAAGAGATCTCTGTAATGTCCTAGTTTTTTGGGGGATTCGATGCCACCTGGAACAAAGTAGTGTAGTGAGGCACACCCACTGTAACCTCCAAGCTTCTAACTGCTCTGCAGAAATTCTGAAGGAAAACATGTCCTACAGAGGCCACTATGGGTATGGAATTCATAGACTGGTCTAAACTCACTCGTTGTATGTAAACCCACAATGTCAAGGACGGAAAGTGCATTGTATTAAAAGAGTGTAAATAAGTTGAGTTAGTATGTAAACAATCAATGATTCCCTCCTCTTTGGGGGCAGATGCGACGTCGCTGAAGGGAGAATACGACCCCAAAAGAGGACCCACTACACTTTGACATGTAGAAATTTACCCTCCAGGGGAAAGGGAAAGCTCTTGGTAGATACCAAGGTGCACATAAAAGGGGATGGATAGCCAAAAAAAGTGTTTGTTTGAAAACACATGCATGTAGTAAGATAAGTGTAAAATATGCATAAAATGTTGTAACTACAAAAAAAAGTAGTGTAAACATGAAATAAAGAAAGTAGACCCACAAAGTGGGTTGTAAACATGGAAAATCACTCATGATGTCGCAAGACACACAAGGTTGTCATGGCAAAAAATAGTAGACAAATGTGTACACAACTAAAGGGAAAAGCCTGAAGACAATGGAAAACAATGAAATAAAAGTATAGAAAGGAACAAACAAGTAGTCATGGAAATATGTAATCGTGCAAAACAAGTGATGCACGTGGAACAATCATTAGCATGTTACAGCGATAACCAATATGTCAAAGTGTGTATGAGAAAGTAATATAAGATGTTAAGTACAAAATCAAAAAATAACACCTAGATAAAATGAATGTGGATGTCCTCAATGACTGGTATAGGAAGGGTAGAAAATGAGAATCCATGCTACATGTAGAGTCCTATATCTATGATCACACTAAATGAAGGAATGAACACACATGTGTGTATGATAATGACATATAAGAAATTAGTCTAACATATGTCCTAAAGTGATCATGCAAAACATTAGTAAGCAAGAGTAAATTCCCCAAGATAATGTAGTATGTTGTGGATAGAAGGAATGGATTGCAATATGGAATGATAGGAACAACGTGACCCCTGAGTAGATGGAAGTGTATGTAGTGAGGTTCATTTTTTACCCCCTCAGCAGTCAAGAATAAACCATCAACAAGAGTGCATCATCGGGAAATGGTCCAGTAGTGTTGGTTGTTTCTAGCGCACTGTGCTGAGTGTGTATATGTAGTGGTGATGAAATATAACATGTGGAGAGATGCACGTGAACCCTATAGCCTAAGCCTATATCACGACTTGTTGAATAGGTGAGTGATGATTTATCCCTAAACATATATCACTATATGATGAAAGTATGAAGATGGGTGATGATTTAGCCTAAAGTGTCTGTCACTACAAGATGAAAGGAGGGAGTGGTGATGTAACCTAAGGTGTATATCACTACAAAATGATTTAATGGGTGACAATGTAACCTAAGCTATATGTCACTAATGTTGGAAATGTCACATGAGGAAATGTTGCCTGGTAAATGTAAGGTCCATTTGATTGGTAAACCGTCGGCGGTTGAGTATGGACCGAGGAACTAAATTTCATCATAGAGTGGTGAAAAAAATGTGTAGAAACCAACATAGTATAAATGACCAAGTGATGAATATGGTATGTAAATACGTGGTGTGGGAAATGATGTGTAATATGTGAAATGTAATAATAGGTGTATATCAAAATGGAACATGTAATGATGATAGGTAGAACTAGAGCCATATGTAATGCAATCTAGTGTAGTATGTAGAATATGATGATGTATAAATGTACCATGTGGAAACTGCAATCTAGGGTGTGTAGGGTATAAAGGATATGTAATATGTAAGATGTGGTGATAGGTGTAGATAGGATATAGAATGTGTAGTGGTAAAATTTGAAGTGAGACCCACATATATGGTGTAGTCTAGCGTAAATGTAGAAGGCATGGATGAAATATAAAAATAGACTCATATGTAATGACGACTAGTGTAGTATATGGAAAATGTACAATATGAAAATGTGTAGCATATAATATGACTAGATGTGTAGATGAATATAACGCATATATGAGGATTAGTATTATGTAGAAATCAGTGTAGGATAAACGGTGTATAACGCGCAATGTAGGATGAAAATGGAATATGTAGTTCCTATGGTACAATGTGTGGGGTTTAGTGTAGTGGTAATCCCTCAAATTTAAAGTGTGAACCGAAGCACAATAGTGCATCATCGGGTAATGAGGGTATGATGATCCATGATATGATATGCCTATAGGAAGTGACAATAAATGATAAATACAAAGTGTATGATGTAAGACTATGTAACTATGCTAAAAGAGGAGGGGGAGATGTGTGATGGATATGGTACCCTAAGCGTGTATGAAGGAGAAATCAATTTATAAGGTTGAAGGATGAAGATCCATCAACTGATGCCTAGGATGATGAAAACCAGCTGGAGGGCCACGATCTACTAGTGGGGATATAATAGATAACGTTGGTGCTGACGAATGGAATCTACATGTGCATGAAGGATAAGTAAGTTAGGAATATTTAGATAGGAGTACATGCTGTAGTGATAACTCTTTTGAGGGAGATGGTGAATCACTTACAAAAGGTTTCTACTGATTTACCATGCGGGGTAGCGGCAGTGTGACACTTACAAGCTAAACGAGGCCGATGGGGTGAATGTAGAATGGGAGGGGGTACTGTAGCAAATGAAAGGAGGCCTAGTTGTTGGAGATATCTAATAATATGTGATAAAGGGTGGAAAGAATCAATATGATGTCCTTGAATTCAATGATAGTGGAAAAATGGATGATCGTGATATTGCATTAGTTATGAAGGAGGATAGTGACAAGTAGATGGCAGAGAAATCAATTGATGATTAAGAAGATGAAAAAAAATGTCCTGCGGAATAAAATTAGAGGGGAAGATAAGGGGTGGAGGTAATGGTATATCAAGAGCGTCAGTGAAATGGCAGGTAGGGGACATAGATGATGCATGAGGTGTAAAATGAGGAAAAAAATTTGATGTAGAGGCATCCTTAAGTTGTTCTATATTAGCAAGGAGAGACACAATTGTTTCTTCCATGGAATGACATTGGTTTTGTAACGTGTGTATAGAATCCAATAGGTTTGCATTAGATGAAGGACGGTGAAGGTAAAGGTCATCAACTAGATGGGTGGATGCAGGACATGTTTGAGGTAATGATGGATCAAGGTTAATGCAAGAAGGTAGGGGAGGAATAAGATCACCTAAAGGATCGTCAACATTAGTGTCAAAATAGTATTGAACGACGTGATAAAATTGATATGTAGTAGTATTTGTTGGTCATCCAGATAACCATGAATGCGTAATATGTACATGGACATGGTGTATTATTCATTTGTAAAGGGAGGTAACAGATAACTCTAAGCATACTAAATAGTGAGGTTGGGTGAATAGAAAAGAAAGGAGCTACTACAAATGTGCATAATTCCAAATGGCAAGGGAAATGTGATATCCATGTGATTAGGATCAAGTGTTACTCTAGGTATAATCTAACCATAGAGGTAGCCTAGAGTGAGTGGAGAAGTAATATGAATAACACACGAGATGAAAAAAAGGATGGAAAAAATGCATGTTCATACACAACATGTGAGGAATTTGACACATTGTGCCAGTGGATAAACAATTGCATGGATCACATCCAAGGACCTAATTAAGGTTGTCGAATTGAAAAACCAAGTCTAAAGAGACCATCATGTGAGAATACAATGGCCATACATGATTTATCAAATGGTATGTGTTCCCAACCTAATAATTATTCATGGAAATAGTGTCCTAGTGCAGGTAAAGTGGACAGATGCACTAACCACGATTATTATGTTGGAGAATATGCTAGAACATGACATTTCATGTGTTGCCTAATTGTACCAGATAAGGAATAATGGGCATTAATATTGGTAGGTGTAGAGGAATTATCAATGAGAACACGCTTGATCACCTGAATAGAACCCTAATGACAAGGGGAAGCTTGTGTAGCAAGGGGATATGTTGGAGAGAGTTGGTAAAGAGATGGAGTAGCATAGAGTAGGTTATTTGTATAAGTATCATCAGAACGGTAAGTGATAAGTACAGGAGGTACCTGAATCAGATCATAAAAATAGCCTAGTAAGTAGGTCATGGGAAAGTGCGAGAAATGGAGATGCATTCCTAGAGTGATGGATAAGTAGGGTCTACTATGGCATCGATGGAGTCCTCTATAAACAATCACTGGAGAAGTGAAATCTTAGCCGAGTGGGAAGATTTGAGTTGGTTCATGAATAGTAGTAGGTGTGGAAGATGAGACTAGGAGGGAGCGTCTTGTACTTCCGCTACAAGTTGTGATAGAGAATAGCATGGATCAATAGTTGTGTAGATTAAGAGAAAACAATGAGTCATCAACTAACTTGATGGATCCATACAAAATGATGGAAGCTCAATGAAGTGAAGGGAAAGGTGTTATAGCCACACATAGGAGAAGTAGGAGTATCTACAAAAGCATGGCCATGGTAGGTATCAAATTGTAGGACTAATTGGAGACTTAGGAGCCAGTAGCTTTACTATTACGCTTACCCATGACATGGCTAAATGGAAATGTAAAACCCTATAAGGTGCTATGAAGAGTTGGGTTCACCAAAATGATTAACTAAAAATGGGAATCTCTAATACTATGGAAGTATAGCCATTAGTTAATCTAATATAGGAGGACTAAAAAATTGTATGAATGCACTAAAATAGTATGGAAATAATTGTAAATAATTATACTAAATGAAATAAAACTCTAAATATGTAAGGAAGTAAGGAAGAATGGCTTAGCTGATTAAGAAGACATACTATCATAGGTTGTTACAGATCTAACTATAAATTCCATGAACCTAAGAATGAATGAGTCATAAGTCCCAGAAAAGGTCAGATCTGTAGGATCCGAGTAGACTGAAGCACCTGGGATGGTACTAGGGCTCCCTAGGGAAGCTTGGTCTGTAGATTAGGTGCCTTGGTTTTTGTAAAATATCTGAATCTGATTTTTAAAGGGTCACAAGGTATCCTGAAGTGTTCTTTGTCTGTCGTATTAGATTTATTGAGCTTTTCATCAAATGTGTTGAATAATTAATTGATGACCTGCAAGAAAGAAAGAAGTATAAAAACCCTAAAAATAAATATGTGAAATGAATGGGTTAGACTAGACTTAGATGCCACAATTTTGAGCTTACTAAAATGAGCGATGCAATACATTTAAGACCCAAATGTAATTATGGTGTGTGTATGTGTGTGTGTGTGTGTGTGTGTGTGTGTGTGTGTGTGTGTGTGTGTGTGTGTGTGTGTGTGTGTGTGTGTGTGTGTGTGTGTGTGTGTGTGTGTATGCATGCACGCATGCGCATGCACGTGCATGCATGTCATTCCCTAAGTTCTCTTATGTTAGCCACACTTTGTGAAGTAGCAGGAAATAATAACTATAGAAAATGTAATAACATGTGTGCATGGAATAGAATAGAATCTTACCCCTATGTTGTATGTGTTGATGCAGATCTCCTAGCCTTGATGCATGACACTATGTGGATGTAAGTGATGCAACTCTATGCAACTCTAGATGGAGTCATAGTAGTATGTGATGCTAGGACCCTCATTATGGTCTTATAACTTTGTATTTATAGAGGTCTCTTACTCTAATTTCGTATTTAACCCCGACATTGTCGACTAGGAAAAAGATAAGGATGAAAAATAGATAGAAATACCCCAAATATAAGTGGGAAAGTGGAACATGGATCGAGGTGTCTTAGATGAGACCAGGGTGCCTCACAGTGCCCCAGTATAGGCCTTGGGCGCCCCAGTTTAGGCTAAAATGACCGGACAATTACGGAATAGGTGGATATGTGTAGGAAAATATGCAGGAATGATGAAATAAAATATAAAAAAAAGATGGCCAAAAGGTGGGATTAATTAGTACTTTATTCACTTGATAACCCTCTAAATATTAGTATAAGACCGGGTTAAATAATGCCTAAAGTGCATGATTTTGTGTCTACATTTTCTAAGAGGGAGGGGATGTTAGGAACTCATGTCCTACCCTTCTCTTTGCATTATTAGTGTATTAGTCTTTATAGATGCATATGCTTTGTAAGTCGTCCCTTGATCATATTCGAATTATACCACATGCATGGGAAGTAGTAGTTGTTAGAAAAGTTTTAGTATGTTAGTAAGTGTTGAGGCTCAATGATTGCATCCACAGATGTTATTGTATTGAGAATATATTCATAAGATAATCCATGAGAAAACATCTAAAGTAAATTTGAAATACCCAAGCAAACTAGTATTTTCTACTTCTAGAGGGGGGTTTTTTTGCTTCAAAAGAAGCAATTAAATAATTTTAATTGTGCAACATTTTTTATTATTTGAAGTTGGCGATACGATTATACTTAGAGACTCTTTATATGTAATGTTCATTGGCATTTGCAAAGGAAAATAACTAATAAAATGGACTAAAAACAAGTGCACATTTAAAACAATAAGCTATAAATAATGTAGAAAATTAAATTTATTTGTTTTAGAATTAAATCTAAAATAAGTGAGGATAAGTGCACAAAATTCTTATACTTAATTATGAAGGAATGAGCAACAGTTTCATACCTTATTATTTAATATCTTTTAAAATTTATATCTTAATAAAATAGATGGACAACACATTTAACTTCATAATACGTATTATTGAATTTATGAAACTTAGTTTACAAGGGAAATCCGGTATATACTTAAGTTGAATTTCTCATTCAAGGACGCTATATACTATGAACAATTAAAATCATTCTACCGCTTTATCCAAATTCCAAGTCTAAGTACAACTTTTTCAATTAAAAATAAAAGTTGGTAAAGGAATGATGATGTATTTCATTCTGTTTAAAACATTAATTACTTAATTTACAATTAAAATGAAACCACGTGCATGGGAGGACAAATCGATCACGATGTGACACCATACGCCTGTGGCTAAGCTGGCGACATAATCACATGCCCCCCATGATGCCCTCCATTAAAGGGGTTAAATTTGACGGCCTTTTAGACGTTTTTCATGATTTTAGCCGTAAAATACTTGCAAATATTTGAAAAAACCGTCACGTGCAACTTGCAAATTTTAAAGAAGGCCATTATTTTTAATATAGATTTATAGGTAAATTATACAAAAATATATTTGAAATAGTTAAATATATATAAAATAATATTTATATATTTTATTAACCTCATAAAAATAACACTATTTTGTATTTTTGAAGGGCAAGATTTAAAATTTGCCGTCACCTAAAAATTGTTTGACAGGCATAGGTGGCCGTCAAATTTAACTCCTGGCCGACTCAGCCTCCATATAGCACACGTGGGCAGGGCAGGACCTGCCACCGTTGAGCTATCAGATTTTCTTGATATACACATTATATGTGAATGAAAGACCTGAAAATTTTTACGTACGTGTACAGATTTTGAGGACCTTCGTTTTTAAAACTAAGTGAAACTGAAAATCTTCATTTGAACTGGGTTTTGTATAATATTTGATAACTATGAACTTAAAGTTAAAACAAATAAACAGTGTTTAAACAAAACTGACGCCTCTAGCAAATACATCCACGTCAACAGGTGACGGCTAGACATTATCAGAAACTATAAAAAAATCCGTTTAAAACCCTGAAAAACGCCACACGAGCATTGGGATTTGGCCAATTCAAGGCGCTCTGTTACAGACCTTGCGATTCTCTCCAGCATCTCTCCTTCGTCCCTGAAACAACACACACAGTAAAATCTTCCGACAGCATAACATTCAAAAACCAAACTTGTTATATTTTATCTTACCCTTCATAAATGTGGCCTCCTAGATCTGACACCCTGCGTAAAGCCTTTTCCCATTTCTTAAGCTTTAAAGTGTTGAATTTTCCGGACTTGTTATGCTTGTCGAAAGCCTGAGCATATGCTCCATCCTCGCCCTCCATTTGAACATCGGAGGGTGTAATTCTCCAAAAGACGGGCACGATTTGAGCCTCGGATTTTAGGATCCAGCGGAGCTCCTTCAAACAAAACTCCGATTCTGCATAATTCGGGGAGAAAATCACAACATGAACTGCAGCTGTACGTATTCCGCGCTTTATTGATTCCTCTATATTATCCCCCTTTTTTATTGAGCATTTGTCCAAGAAAACTCTGAATCCCTTATTCTGAAGATTATGATAAATAAGGCTTGCTACAGTGTCCTTCGTATCTATTCCACGATGATTAAGAAATACATAAAACTTAGCATTGGCGTTGGACAGCGGGGGTGAAGAGTGAAAATTAGCCATTACAGAGAGGGATTCGTAGCTAGGGTTTGAGATGGCTCACGGTTCGCCACATTTAAACATAACGGCGAGCGAGCGAGGGTAGAGTCCAGTTAGGAGACGGAAGTAAGCGGCGGTCCGCGGGCCTAATTATCAAATGGCGATTTCAAACGGGCCTTCTGAAATGGACATTTGAAAGAAAAATTGACCGCTTTTCAATATTGACCAATGACAGGTCGCAAATTGCAATGGCATGCGCAAAATAAACTGTACTGGCAAACTGTGATTACGTGGCAAACTATTATTTGATTAAACATTTCGTACAGACACTGTGTCAGAAACTGTGTAATCCTAAGCCTTCGGGTTGCCCTCGGCAGCTGACAGGAGTGCCAGCTTGGAGAGCGCATGACTCGAATGTGCAATGATAATAAATTAAAAAATGCAAGTGTGACAAGAACTGCCCTGCAGCCCTACTTATCTTTTTTTCGGAGGGGGGGGGGGAAATCGTTCCTCCACGGAGTCGGCTATCGTGGCTTCAAAATCAATGGGCCCCACCGCATGTCCCATCCCATACTTATATCCGGTGGGGCCTGCCTATGCATGTATGGGGGCATGCGGTGGGGTCCAATGATTTTGTCACCTGGATAGCCAGAGGATTCTTCCACCACGTTATTGTCTTCAATCAATGATTTTTGTAGTGAACCGCATATCTAGTCAGCGCGCTGGGGTGTCCAAATAAATGTTGACATGGTTAATGGGAGTGTGAGACTTTTATTATTAGTAATTTTCTCTAAGTAGTATAATGGAAATGTTGAGAGGAAGTGTACGATGTGAACGCCGAAAGAGATAGAGTGAGGAAGTGAAATTAGATGAAATTGAAAAATGAAATAAGAAAAACGGTGTAGAAAATGGCATTTGAGGGTGGAACAACGCTTCTGAAAGGAAAGAGTAATCAAAGAGCCAATGTAAAAAAATACCATCTATAAAGAGCATGACATGTTTGTAAATCTCAAAGGAGAAAACCCATGTTTCGGAATTGAATTTATGCGGTAGATAGAAATAATGTAGATGTAAGGGGAAGTTGAACGCATGTTTCATGGGACACATCAATGGCAGGAAGACACAGAGCACACTTATAACGTTCAAGTATTAATACCATGCAAAATAAAGATTGGTGTTTTTGTCCAACTATCAGGTTGATGATTGGAGTAGTGCAGTAATTACAGGAGAGTCAGTGGTGTTTAAAGGGGAAAATAAAAAAGGGAAAATTCAATATGTTCTAACTTTGGAACTTGTCCTCAATGACTATTCGTTGCATAAGTTTATAAAAACTATGTATCTAGTTGTAATGTCAAGTAGTTGGAGGGAATATATGGACGAACATGTTTCAATAATTAAAACCTTCCAACAACTGGTCACAGATGAATGCCTATGATTTCTTGGCTTCTGTGAATGATTTCTAAGACGACAACGACGCGAATGTAACCTTGTTGACTACACCTTGATGATCAATAGATGAACACAAAGACTAACATATAATTGATAGAATAAATATTTCAACCTTTGGCCCATCGCCTTTGTATGCATTGTGGATCTAAAAACCTTATCATCTCTGGCCTGATGTAGCTTGAGACGGTTAGATGGCCTGAAGTTAATCAATCTATGTAATTTTCTTAACCATCAACACACTTGTTAAATAATATACAAAATAAAAGGTTTTATATAAAAGATTAGATCAATAAAGATAATTGTAAGGAATAACAAAATTATTTTAACAATATTTTGACGACTCACAATTAAAACTTAGATTAGGGTTTGTTAAATACTTCGTAGCGGTGTTTTTGAGAAATGCCAGGCCAATTACAATGAGCATAACACTTAACCCTACGATGCATCTACTTGTGTATATCCTACTGGAGGACTTTTGTTTCTTTGAAAGAACGCTTGATGCATCTGCAAGAGAGAGATATATGAATATGGCATTTAAGAATTTAATTTGAGTGACAATGACGGTCTCCAAAGAAATTAAGATCCTAAATTGGCAAGCACTCGATGGAACAAATATAAATGCAAGTTCCCAATAAAATTGGGTTATATCCATATGCATTAAAAGTCCAAATTTCTCAATGAACGCTATTGTGTGAACTACATAATTAACGACTTGCATCAATGTTTATATAAAAGAACATTTTGTATTTACTTATCCCATGTTTAAAATATGTGACTAATTTTAAGAGATTTTTAAAAGAAAATCAAGTAGGGAATCCAATACTCTATCCAACATGACTTTTGCAATACACTTAGCAAAATTTAATCTACGATAAAGTCGTAATAAGCCAAACAACTTCCCCAATAAACCAACCAGCTGTTGACTATACATATGCACACCTTTTTAAAAACAAATGCCTACACAATGTCGACAAGTCAATATTTAAAATCTTGAGCATTCAACATTGGATCACATTTCCTGCTATTTTCTCCTGCTTGATGAAAGATGGGTGAAGTTATGCCTATCTTCTTTATTTTTTTTCCAAGAATTCATGCTTGATGAAAGACGTGCAATATTTATGGTTGTCATAGAATTCTCTTGATTTTAGGGTTACCCCCTTCCAATCTACCTAGTGGCAAACCTAGGAATATAACATTTGAGTAGTATATAATATAAATGGAAACAATTAGCTTCGTGGGCTTCCAGTTCCACACAGGGGGTCTCATGAATGGTGCCTAGTCAAATTATCTTTACAATTTTACATTTACTCATATACTTCTCCTTCTTTCAATACTGAAGCAAGGTTCAACTGTTCTATTCTACTTGCTTTTAGTTTTCAAGTTTTGAGAATTTCCCCACCAATTGTAAACCAGGTCTCTCTTCTAGACCCCTCTTCAGGGTTAAGAATGTAATTTCTCTGAATGCTCTTTTTCAATTAATTTGTGGTATTGGGGTTGTCCCTATGAGCAGATGAATTCAGACATAGACGCAGTCAGATATGAAATGGATTTTGAGTTTTTGGGAAACAGATCAGGACAACCATATACTATCCAAACCAATGTCTTTGCCCATGGCAAGGGTGACAGAGAGTAGTGAGTTAATCTCTCGTTTGATCTTTCTGTAGATTTTCACACCTACTCCATTCTATGGAACCACTATCATATAGTGTAAGCATAGTTTCTGCTAACCCAGTTCTAATTCCTTCCATTTTATTAAATCATCATGCTGAATTGAGCATCATAATTACATGTAAATATTGTCTGTAGATGATGTACCAGTAAGAGTATTCAAGAACAATGAAGTCATGTTATTATTAATGCGATCCTTTTATATATAAGCTTTCAACAAATCCTCACAATCTAACCTACACTGCTTGGTGAAATAAAAGGAACCAAAACACGAGTGCGATTATTGCACTGTACTTGTCCAGCGAAAATTCTCAACAAAGCTCGCCTAACACGGGCATCGGTCTGTTCGGTCACATTCATCTGCATCCTTGTGAGCTCTCCAATTGTTTGTGGCTTCTTGGATCTGGAAGGGATGTTGTGAGTCTTCTTTGAGGATGATCTCTAACCAAGGGCACCCTTCTTCATCTTACTTGCAACAGCCGAGGTCAATGACTTTTGCAGAGGAGGAAAAACATACAATGATCTATCAAGCTTCTCTGTTGCCTTCTCTGATTGAGGTATGTATGTAAGTGTGTATTTTCCAGCAAAGGGACTACATGCTACAATGAAGATCTCATAAGCTATCTCTCTCAGATCACCTTTGGATAGTTGGCACCATATTTCTCCAACAGGGGACTCCAGATCTGAGGAGGCCCTAAAGTCTGTGTCTTGGACAGGGGCCATACTACCCAAATACCTCTCTGATCATATGGCAATCAATCAACTTTGTCTGCGTCTGGAGGGAAATAAACCCAAATGGCTTATATTCGAAGTCCAATTTCACCTCTGTTAGGAGGGAAATCAATCATTTACGAATCCATCATATATCCAAATAGGATGAAACCCAGGGCTAGCAATGCCCAATACCATTCTTTTACCTACCCATAATCAAAATTTTCCCAAGGATTCCACACCTGAAAAGTTCCCAAATCTTCATAAAATCATACAGTTACAAACAAATTGCAGACGTTGAACCACCTGTCTCAGCCTTGTACCAATAATTGTCCTAAATGCAAGAAAAAACCACTTGGCTCGGACCTGCAGCAACAACAACCAGCTGTCAGTCCAAACATCAAACACGTCTTGAAAATGTGGAGCCTCCAACTGTCAACTTCTGCGAAATTCATGCTTGAAATTTTGTGATCCGTTGGATTTCAATGAATGCGGGAGGAGGAATGTGGTCGGTTAGATATCTGACTGTTGTCAGCCCCAACAGGTGTAGTCTCACTACAAGAACGCCTTTGGCGTACTAATAGAAAAAGTTAAAATTGAAAGAGTAAATTTGAAATATTAGAAGAAGTGGGGTTAAGCCCTAGAAAGGAAATATGCACAATAATGCTATTTAAATACAGAAAAAAGATTCTAGAAGGGAAATTTGACAATAAAGTAAGGTAGAGTAAATTAAGAGAAATAAAACGTATGCCTATATACAGATAGACTTGTTTCCTACGATATAAATAAACTTAGAAATGGAAAGGAGAAACACAAATCAAATTATTTTGAATACCATGAAAGTTGTCCGTTTTGACAATTATTATTATGAGTAGCTAGATTTATCCATTCTTCAAACACATTCTGCTCATTAACAAGATGAAGAAGATTATCGACAACATCAAGCACAATTGCAATGCCCTACATCATCACTCTCAATGCATCCTTAAAGGTTAGGGAGAAGACCCTAAAACTACGTGACATCATGTGGGATGTCAAGTTCAAGGTAGAGGTTGAAATTGAACCACTTGCTGAGAAAATAAAAAGTTAATACACATCTATGATGTATTTTACTTAGGCAAAGGTCAAATAAATCTTATCAAGGTAGTACATTCATGTCTTTCTTGGCGTTGGATTTGAGTCTTAGATTTTATCATGGACATGTCATCCATCATCAATGGATCAACAAATACCTCTAAGTTGTATATCAAAAAATAAAAAAAATAGTTGTTATTTCATCAATATCAAAATACTCTACAACTAAAATGATGATGTCTTTCATAATCAACCACTTTAATTTAGTTTTAAAAAAACCTATCATACATAAATAGAAATGATAAATGAGAATATCATTTATACACTAGATAATATAACTTTTCGTACACATGAAATACTATATTGATGTCAAAGAGTTATAGTCTACCCATTAAAATTCACGATTAAGTTTAATTGTCATACCTTTCCACTAGACTACACTTCTTACAACTCAAATTGTAACTCTACTTAAAGATGGAAAATACGAAGTATTTTTACACTCATATCAAGTGCACAAAAATATTTATCCATTACAATTATTTTTAAGATAAAACTTACCTTTATCAGTAGCTCCCACGTAATTTAAATCAGCTAAAGTTGAAATCCAAGAAAAACAAAATAATATTATGTGGATCTTGTTACAGTCTTAAAAATTGACAGGCTATTTTATGTGATTTTAACCATATTTTATTGCTAAAAAATTTAAATAGCCATTGAGAATAATATTTTTGAAAGTCATATAACTTTTTAAATAGTCGTCCACAAGTACATATAAAATATATACAAACTTATATTTTTGTAAAGAAAAAAGAAAAAATATGTATACTTTCTTTTGCGTTGAAAAAGCTAAACCGTCAAACAAATTTTAAGTTGAAACACATATGTGGATAGGGGTCTTAAAGATCATGTCTCTTGTGACAGACGTGTCAGTTACAATCGGAGGGGTGTTTTAATGCTCACTGACGTGGCATTCCCCTCTACCGTTTCCGTTATTTCAATTTATCCTTTTACATTGTAAATCGCGTCCGGCGACGGTGGGGTCAGGGTGCTAGGCCCTGGCTTAAACATCTGCGGAACGTGTATAAACTAGCAATCGTACGTGAAGTGTACGATGGAAACGCTCGAAAGTTATTGTGCGAGGAAGTCAAAGTGGAGGGAGAGAACAATGCGAGAGGAAAATGGGCGAAGAAGGGGTATGAGGGCAGGGACGTGTAAAGGTGGGGAAATCTAAATTGGGGAAGCAATCTGAAACTTTACACAAGACTAATAATAATATTCTACAATAACGTATTATTATTAAAATAATTTTTATGTTGATAGTTGTGTTCTAAATTAAAATGATATTGAGTCAATTTAGACACATTCTATAGCATCCAATTAATTAAGGGTCTCAATTTTTAAGGTCATTGAAGGATTTGATCTTGATTGCTAAAATGGTCAATGTATGTTAGTTACATCGGGAAGCACATACTCCATGGTCCAACCTGACCGCTACTTTTACCTCACAAGTGTTCCGCGATTTTTTGATTGACCATAATGAATGTGTTGAGCAACATTCCCTAGTTGCCAAGGTTCTTAGGTATCAAACATTTCAAGAATAGGTAGCACATGCCTGTATCGTTCATTAACTAAAGACTTAAGGGAAGTTACAATTTATGGAACGAGACCTCCAGAAGGTCAAGGGGCAAGTGAAAATACATCAGATTCGGTCTTCTAGTGATGTAGACATAGTGACATATAATAATATACAAAATATGTAAAGGTGCCCATTGTCATGAAGATCGCCCTCAAAATTTCGTCCCAGTTTGAAATGTTTGGATAACTCTGACCTAAAAACATGTCGGTGATTTAATGCACATCAAAGGTTGGTGCTCCACTTTTGAGAGCCATCATAACTTAACTACTCAAATAAATTTTCGGTTGCCGACGAGGCGAAACATGGCATTCTAAGGAAACTTGAGGTGGAAGATAACATTCTAAGGAAACTTGAATCCATGTTGTCCATACCCAAAGGCAACCCTTAGATGTCCCTCACAAATGGAAATTCTTTGAGGCATACTTCTATGTCATGGCTTTTGTATATAGTTAAAACCATGGTCTGCAGTCGGAAGATGTTACGAGGTGTATTGATGATTGTTATGAGAAATCTACCTTGTTTGACCAACAACTTTACCAACTTGAACAAGGAATGATAGGGCACATGCAATCAGTTTCAACATTACTATATACGGCCACCTTTGTTTTCCTTCTATCATGCTCCTTCCCACCTGAAGTGTAGACAAACTCAGCTTTCAAAGGCTTCTGAATTCAATAACCATGGCCTAGGAAAATATCCTAAAAATGACATTGGCCGCCCATTTGATGAACATTCTATTATAGTGTGTGCTTGCGGTACATAGTTACGATGAAGGTGTTTATTACAATGGGATGAAGCTTTGGGTCTTTGACATATGTCAATCAACACACAAGATCTTCACAGCGCCAGGATTTCGACTTGAACTTTGACCTTGGCCTATCTAGGTCATCGGCATATAACATTTACTTTACAGATGATCTGTTTCATCAAGGCCGACTCCTTCCTATGTCATATTTTCCATAGAGTAAATCTGATTCACGCCTTGAAAATATGCTTTAGTTAAATGACAAGGTGCGATCATGGAGGACGGATTTGCAAGCAGAGGGTTGTTACTCAGCCTTTCACAAAAATCTACAGCAGCGTAATTTCGCAACTGCAAGCAGTGATTTTTCTACGTCCAAGGCAAACCACAAAACAAAGCCTCCCGCTTCGGTGCCTGTAAAACAAGACTTCAATGGCAACTGTTATTAACCCCAAGGTTTGTATAAACACCTCCTGTGAAGATGGAGGACATCCGTTTCAAATAAGGAATTCCCAACATTAATCGGGTGAATAACTCTTTTCTAGACAGGTCGGTTTCCTGTAACAGTAATGTGCACTTCTAACATGCTCGAGATCTTCCATTTGTTCCAGTCTTCTCTATATACCTACATTTGATCGACTTGATTGTGCAGCTTCCACTTTCCCTACTCTTCTCTATATACATTTGCATCACTCAGATTGCTTTGATAGTGTTCTAATCATCTTTGTTTTAAAATATTTCAATACTCGCATTCAACTCACTCAATATTGTGTTGGAATTACTAATTCCTTGCACAAATTCCAAATAAACAAGGTGCATCTTCTTAAATTCATTTCATTAACATTCAAATATAATTTAATATTTTTTTACATTTAAAGCGCTTGATAACATATGTGGGACCATGCATTTTCTAAAACCCTTGTATAACACACAGTCAAAAGTTCAAAACTCAAAATGGGTATGACATTATATGTGGTGAATTGTAACTTTTCAAAGTGGTGTTGAAATTTTGTAAATGGATTTTCTTCTCCAAAGAGGGGATATTATTTTTATTGTTGAAAAATTGTTTAGCGGGGCATATATCTTTTGCATTCTAAATCAAATTTTCTCATATTAAATAGTGCAACGTCCATATTATGGGGATTTTTCCTCATATGTTAAAGTCTCCATGTTAAACTTGTTAAATAAGTAGCAATTAATAACTACATGCATCAGCCACCACTAACATGAACACTTTAGTTTTAGTGGCAATTTGGTTTATTTTCCTTTTGTATTATGTTTTAGTGGCAATGTTTGGGAAAATAAAGCCTAAAACTGTCATTTTTCATCAGAAATCAAAATTTGTGGACGAAAATTTGTGCGTGAAAGAAATGTCCACAAGCAGAGGGTGGAGGAGTTTGGCCCCTTTAAATCATTGTACATCAATGCAGGTCCGTCGACTGTCCGCTAAATTTGGGCAATGGTCTTGCGAAATCAATGGCTCCGAGTTCAAGTTTGGCTACATTTGGATGCACTGCAACAAGGTCAAAGTGGATTTTCCCAAAACTTCTCTTCTGCTCCATTTTATGATTGAAAAGCATTTGATTTGATTAACGGACTGTAAATATATTTATGTCTCAAGGTAAAACATATTTTAAAGTTATGTTTTAGCCTGAGACATGTGTGAATGTTTGTATGCATATGAATAGGAAATCATCCGAGCGATATTATAATATAATGGGGGTCTCTAACATGTGTCAGTAGATCAACAACCTGCGTTTCTTCATACTTCGACGTTCGTCCAGAGCAGCCTCCGACCATCAAAAGCAATGTAGTACATCTGACCGTATGTCCACACTAGCGAATGTTCTGCGCATACATGTTTTCTTATGTCGAAGACAGTAAAGAAAAAATGTTAGACCACCGCCTGCGAGACATTTCAGGCGTTCATATAAGTGTCAAGAAAAAATGAAGGTTGGTTCAAGTGAGATTTTTTTGGGTAATAATGCAAAGGTTGATTCAAGTTGTAGCTGTAAATGAGCTCCCATTTCACTACGAGTTCATTATATTCTGAGTATTGTAGCAACACACCTATATACATATTATGTCATGAAAATCCATAATTATATATGTATTTATTCGTTTCATTCAATTTTATTTCTAAGATTTCCTGGAATTGCATTTTGAGATATGTTTTAACAATTTTTTACACATTTGAAGTCAAATTTAAATTTACATATTATTGATAGATTGCATATTTTAAGTTATTAATTATTTCATGACTATAATGTGCAAGACATGAACTACTTGAACATAGAATAAACACATTAAATCTTAGATTAAGAAAATAAGCGACCTCTTTCCATCCTTACATTACACAATACAATTTGATGGTTTTATTCATTCAAACCTCTCTTTCGAATGGTAAATAAGAGTCACCTTTTTCTCATTTGGCCAATTGCTTGAAGGATTTGAATATCGATGACTTCTTTTGCCTTGAAAATGATTAGAGAAGTTTTTTGGGGTTTTCTTGTCTTTCTTGAACATTCCTTTTATGTGTCCTTGCTAACTGATCTGACGGAAGTAATTTCAATTGTTGGGTTTCCATCTCACAACACCTCTTGAGCGAGAAACTCCATTGCCAGAAGAACATTCCTTTTCGCTCCATGCTTCCATAATGTTCTTCACCTACATCATTGTGGGACATGAAAAGATTTAATTCCCGCATTATTTACTAAGTCATTGAATAGACGTGGGACATGTAGGTTTTTAATTCCCATGTTTTTATTTTAAAATCCCTCCTTCAAATGAGATACACATTACACTTTTTTCTCATATGACCACTAAAGATAATAAAGCTTGAAACAAAATAAAAAAGTTTTTTGGGTTGTCCTCTTTTTTGACATTCTCATCACTTTAATGCAAATTGCATTCATATATATATATAAAACATAAAGTGCAAGAACTGAATTTTTCTACTAACTACATTTATAACCATATACAATTGCTTTTTCATTTTATTTGTTTGATCTTGTACCTTTCTCGATTGTCTTATTAGTATTTCAAAAACAAATATTAGACCCTCCAAACAATAACTCAAGGATCAAGTCCATCGCGCACCTTGCTTTTCAAGATATCGACAAACTACTTTTCCGACATGCTTTCCACATTGTACCCCCTTTCCCTATCAAACATTCGACAACAAGTACACCTATTCCATATGGGCCTCGTTGTAAGTCATATGGCTTTCACAATAAGGTTTCACCCGTTATTTTCCTGTCCCCGTTGCTTCTCCTCCCTCCAACTCCCTCTTCTACATTCCTTTCCTCCTTTTATGTTTTGATCCCTCAAATTCAACCTGATCTTAGGCTACCCCTTCGGCGTTAACATCACACAATTCACGTGCAATTGCTAGTATTAATATTTCTTCCAAAAGAACCATATCCACATGCCCATACATTCTACTTTGGACTCACATAGTGGGTTGCTCTAGACTTCACATAATCCCCACTGATATCGGCACTGCTAAAATCAAGTAGGCTCTGTATGACTATCAATAGTAAAAAATTGTAAGAAGACATTACATCTGTTGGAGAAGTCATTCAATTCAAGAATGAAGTGACAGGAGCATTCCGCGTGTGCAAATGCCTTTCGGTATAATAAAAGTTTACGATTTCCAAGCTATATAATTATTTTACATTTATCCTCATGTTGAGCGCATACGCCAGGACTTGCTCAAATGGTGTCCCATTGGTTGTCAGATGGGTGGAGTATTTCGCATGTGCAAATGTCTCATTGCATAAATCTTGGTCAATGCTTGGGAATACTCGACAACTTTAAAATACTCAAATTTCATTAAAAAAACATAAATTTGCAGTGAAAACCGTGTATTTGCAGCGTTTTCTTTCATTGCTATTAATGCTTTCTTTTTGTTCGGACCTTTGCAATATCCTTCAGTCTTGTGTCTGAGGATTCGCAAAATTGGAGTGTAAACATTAAAAAAACTCTTAAAATAGCAACAAAAAAACCTACGCATTTGTTGATATGTGAAGTCAACATTTGAATAAGCAGGTTGTGGCCAAGTTGGTAGGTGGGACGATTAGTCTGAATACGGGAGAATACTCGTTGAGTTTTGTAAAGCTATCCAGTATTTTTAATTACTAATCTGTCTACAAGGTATCAAAGTTCATGATTCTTTTAGAAGATTGCAAGAAGTCATTTGGTCAAAAAAGGTGCAAAAAAGGATTTTATGAAAAAAGAAAAAAAATTGCCATCAATGCATAGAGCTCGAGAAAATATATAGTTTTAAAGAGAATGACATCTGAAATAGGGCCACGGAATGAAAGGTATGGCACGTGCAAGTTTTTTGCTACTACATCTTCCTAGACATTGAAATGTTCTATTTGTATATTTCACATTCATATATATACATTTGCAAACCTTATATAATGAGTGGTAGCCTTTTGTGGACAATTATATTTACACTAAACATGAATACATTTGTTTCCCCTTGAATGAGACTGTCGCTTTAGATACAAGTAGTGTTGAGTAAAGTAGTAGTGCAGGTGTTATCAAAGTAGACACTAGTATTTACGATGGGTTGTTTTGGTTAAGTGAAATTAGTCTTGACTCCTCCTTTCTTCTTGCTCCAGGTGTAGATGTGTGTGTCATTTTTGAGTACCTTTCATGTGGTTTTAAACAAGCAGGGATTGTGAGGATATCGAGAGGATGTTATAGATGTAAATCACTCAGACTAATTATACATTACCATGCCTTGAATGTGTGTCTCGACTCCCAACAATCCCAACTAATTTTTTTCATTAAATGTTGGCAACAAAACTACCTACGCGGTACTTAACCCTTTACTTAAATATCTTATATCATGACCGGGCTTCAAAAATTTTAGTGTTCATTGCGCATCACGATTATGTTGTTTTTACAGTTTCCCCTATTCGCATTTTATTGTTCACTGCAATTTTTGGAGCAGCTAACCTCATCGCCCACACATTTCCACGCGGGAAACGATGCAAATTACAGAAAATGACGCGTATTTTTGAACGCACCTTCAATAGATGTGTGGACGGCTGAGATGAATTTGGTCGACGATACGGAAAATGGAGCGGATGGTTTGGAATGATGCACGTCGATACGGCATGTCAGAGGCCCCCGGGCTTTCTAACTTAGTTCACGCCTTTCGGCGTAGTAACAAAATACGTGAAAGGGGGCAGCGGCACACAAAAGGCCAAAGACTGACGACCCGATAGAAAATATACATCTCTTCCCATGTATCAAAGTTTTTTCTATCCTCGAGAAGTTTCCTTCTGTTTCTAAATGTGTATAGCACATAATTTTTATGTAGGCTTCCAATTCAGGGGTTAAATTTGACGGCCACCTATGTATGTCAAACAATTTTTAGGTGATGGTAAATTTTACATCTTGCCTTTCAAAAATACAAAATAGTGTTTTTTTATGATGTTAATAAAATACATAAAATATTATTTTATATATATTTAACTATTTCAAATATATTTTTGTATAATTTACCTATAAATATATATTAAAAATAACCGTCTCCTTTAAAATTTGCAAGTCAAATGTGACGGTTTTTCCAAATATTTGCAAGTATTTTACGGCTAAAATCATGAAAAACGTCTAAACAACCGTCAAATTTAACCCCTGGGTGGGGGTTTAGGTCGCCGACCCCTCCCCACCCCAATCTACATATAAAACCAATATGCTACAAGCCGCAACCGTACTCCCATATGCATTTCCTTATTTATTTATTTTTGAAATCTTAACATTCATTAACTTTGCTCTATTCAATATACATAGTTATATATATATATATATATATATATATATATATATATATATATATATATATATATATATACTATATATATATATATATATATATATATATATATATATATATATTACCAGGTATAGTTTTATATATATACTTTATTGTATTTACTATGCACAGTTATATATATATAATTTATTAAAGTTAATGTATTTTTATGTTAATATATTCCCTTTAATATTAAAATATTTTATTATTATAAATATTTTAAACATTGATAGTACTATCAAAGGTGGTGAAGGAAATATAGCTAGTATTATTTATGGGTGGAATACTTGCACTATCATTTTATTCTCAACAATCTAATAAATGTATAAAAAGAGTAAGAGAGAATGCATTCCTTTTCCATTAACAAACTTGTAATAACTTGCAATAAGTTTTAAATGAGATTTACATGCTAGAGTTAAAACTTAGATTAGTTCACAGGCCTATTGGAAGACTAATTAAAACTTAAGAAATTTTCATCTATTGGGAATAAGGTTTTAAATTATATTTCGTCCACTACATGAAAATGAATCAATACAACTTACTTCACTACATACCTTTGAGTAATATATGAACTTTAATATTCCTTCCTTCTCATCTTTAATAATAAAAATACAACAATGAAGACAACTTTCCTTTCCTACAATACAAATTTCAAACAAAGATAATGAAATTTCTTTTCTATTTCACAAAACTAACTTTACAACACAAATCTTTCTTCTTTTCTTTTTGTTTCTTTCAACATACAATAAAATTTTAATAACAAATATTTTATTGCAACTTTACTTCACAAGATCAACACAAAGTCCTCCACTTGAAGTGGGAAATCATACAAGAATGTGAGCTAAAAGGGAATACAATAGTACAAGTTCCTCCACTCTAAGTGGGAATAATAGTAAGGATTTTCAGAAGAATGAATTTCTTAATGATTCCAACAAAATCTCCAAGCTTCACAACACCAACAAGAGAGATCCTTCATTATTTTCTTGATCCATAACAAAATGGGGGAAGAGACAACACTTTCCACCCAACCAAAATATCCAATGAGGGGGAGAAGCCATCCTCCTCATTGGCCCCCGAGCCCTAACCACATTACAATGAGAGGTGATTCCAACACATGGCAACAACAAGCTTCCACATCACAAAACAAGTATTTCAAAACCATTCCAAATTAACATTCAACTCAAAATACAAACACAAGAAAAAAAAAACAACAAAATATACAAGGCTTCTAAATGAAGAGCCAAAGGAGCAAGAACCTATGGGGAGGCCACTTATGCCTCCCAATGGGAAATGGGTACCAACCTTAAAACCTCCAAAACAAATCTAAAATCCCCTACATACTCTTATTCCTCCCTCAAGTACCTCTTATACCTCTCACATACTCTTATTCCTCCCTCATTCTCTTATGCCTCCCTCATACAAGAACAAGTAAGAAATGAAAGCATTCCTTGTCAAAGGTGGGGCACCCAACCCAAACTCCCTCCAAAACTTGAAATAACTCTTATGCCTCCCTACATGAATTTTCCACATAGTCCCATCCTACACCACACTTAGGCAATCTATCCAAGCACCCAACAAGCATTCAAAAACTCAACAAAACAAGCACACAAACATAAAATAAATGAATAACATAAGCAAAATTAAAGCCCCTAACTTTCCATAGTAGAGGTTGTTCCAAGAGTTAAACTTCAAGCTCCATCAAATCCAAGCAATCACCAACAAGCTCCCACAAAGACCACAAGCTCTCCGAAATTCTCTAACTCCAAGAAATGCAAGATCACAAAAGAATGAAGTAACCCCCAAACAAAAAAAAAATTGAATAAATAGAAAAGGGAGAGAGGAGGGTGAAGTGGATCCATGTAGGATACCACATCACTCATCCTCAACTCCACCTCACAATTCAAACTTCAAAGAACAATTAATAAGTGGGTGAAGAAATGACATTTTACTTGCACACACAATCCAAGCTCACACCCCTTAAGGACTAAAAGTAATTAAATGTAAGAAGGTGCAATAAAAACTTAGAATTTGTCTTCCCAAAACCCATAATGGGTCCTAATTTTGACCCCCAAACCCATAGGTAGGGTTTGTATAGCAATTTAAGAGTTGTGGGACAAGTTTAACTTGTCCTAAAAACCTCCAAAATTGGCCCCTAAGGAAAACTCCGATTTTCAAAGGGAAGGTGGAGTGTTTCACACTCAAAGTTACTTACACATTACTTATAACACATAAACAAAGAGCCATCAAGTCGAATAAATGAATACTTTTGGTCACATCCACAATTAGTTAATAACAAGATTAATTAACTTAAATAAGACACTAAAACACATTAAGATAAAGGGGAAGAATACATTATTTTATAAATAATTAAAGAAGGAAATTACATCACTAAAATTACATCACTAAAATCACATACTATATTAAGTAAGGAAAACTAAACAAAATACAACACATAACCCCTTGCTCACAATTTCCCCTTAACAAATATTCAAACACACACACACACACAAACATATGTTGCCATGGTGACCCTTGTTAAATTCACCTAGAATTCCAATGTGGTTAGTGTTCGATCCCCCCGATGTTTTTTGTGACATATTTACCTGTAAAACACATAACATCTCCTTTGGCCTCATGGCCACATCATAAACATCTAGGATAAAATATACAATATAAATCCACAATAATTTATATATGAATCAAATATCATCTATGCAAATACGATATCATTTACAATTTCTAGCAACATTTCTATTCTACATCTCATCGATGTCAAAATGATCACAACATGAGTTCAATTATCAAAGCCTACTCAATGTGACGAAATATTGCATGTCTGATATATATATATGTATGTATGTATGTATGTAGGTATGTATGTATGTATGTGTCTGTATGTATGTACATGTATGTATATATATATATGTATATGTATATGTATATGTATATATGTATATGTATGTATATATATATATATGTATATATGTATATGTATATGTATATGTATATGTATATGTATATGTATATATATATATATATATATATATATATATATATATAACTATTCCAATAGCATATTAACATCAATATAAAATGTCTCTAATAATCTACATGCATCACATATGAATTGAAATCAACAACAGTCCATGATCTCTAACATCTAACATCATGCCAAATCAAAAGCTATAATAATATCCGCAATTCTAGTCGACAATATCATAATCAATAACAAAAAGGTGTCGAAGGGAAGTGGGTACTACAGGTATGAAAGGAAAAAAATTCAAAACAAAAGATGGATTGTATGAGTGGATGGTGATTCCATTTAGGTTATCTAATGCACCCGGTACATTCATGAGGTGTATTAACAGGGTACTACGAGAATATGATGGTAAGTTTCTGGTTATCTATTTTCATATTTAGTGAGAAAGTGGAAGAACACTTGTTACATATTCAATTGGTGTTAGAATTGATAGAAAAAGAGACTTTGTATGCAAAATTAAATAAATGTATAGTTCTTTAGAATATTCTAATTTTGTAGATATTTTCATCTCAGAGGATGGATGAGGAAAAAATGAAGGTGATTTTGGAATGGCGTATTCCAAGGAATGTGACAAAGGTTGGTATTTTTCATGTATTGGAAACTTTTTATAGCAATTTCATCAGGAATTTCAGTAGCATTGCCACACCCATAACAAAGTGTACGAAGGGAAATGATTTTGTATAGACCAATGTAGTAACAACTAGTTTTGAATTGTTGAAGAAAAAATTATTAGAGGTACCTCTTATGGTATTTCCAGGTTTTAACAAGGTCTTTGAGATTGATTGTGATGCCTCACATGTCAAGCTTGGAGGTGTACTCTGTAAACACTTGTAGTTTGATTAAAGCACTATTATTTCTAATATTGCATTTATTATTCTCTTCCTCACAAATTTACGACACCTCGTCAGTTAGATCTATCTAACTCCCCTCTTACGACACTTTGTTGGTCATATTTGCTCTTGTAAACTAATTAAGTAGGTTATAATAACCTCTTCTTGGCTAATATTATCTTCTTTACCACCTCTATTGGCTCCCTGGAGTATCAATTCACTTCATTACATTTATTAAGCCTTTCAGAACCCTCCCAGAAACCTAATTTCTCTCTAAATAGGATTAATTACCCTCTAAACATGGTTAATTAAATATTAACCATGATCAATCTCTTCTAAACCTAGTCAAATCTCATTTTCACTTGCTAAAAGTGTTTTTTGGACTTTTGCATTTGTCCCACATGCACCCAAATCTCCCACTTTCCCAAATAGAAAACTATAAATAGGGCTAGACCCCTTCCCTCATTTCTAAGAATTCTCTCTTCTTCCTCGCATAGATTATAGTATTTTGTTTAGGCTTTAGATTGTAATTCATTTTCTTCCATTGAGCTATTAGGATTTTCTTTTGTATTTTATAGCACAAATATGGAGTAAAAGGGAAGAACCATTGACCTTGAAGCCATTAATGAGGATATCTCTTTCTCTTAAACACAAACTGAATGCTTAGATCCTCTTTGGTTCATTATTTGAAGCTTTCAAAGAATAGAGGTTAGTTTCATTTTTTTAGTTTGCTTGTTTACTTCAAATTAATGTATGCAAAGTAGAAACCCTTGCTCATTTCATTCTCTAATGGTCCATTGATCAGCTCATTCAAAGCCTCTGGGGTTTCTTTATAGATTCTTGCCCCAATTCCATGGCTTTTGCAACTTTTCATTAAACACATTTGGCATGCCTGGTGGAACTCTTATGTCCGTCCTCCATTAATGGAGGTCTTTTGAGTTCTTCAAAGTTTATTTTCAAGTTTTTTGGATCAAATCACTTGCTATTTCCTCATTTTTGTTTCTAACAGTAGATAAATGACCTTCATTTGCATTTATTTTGTGGGCTTGATATAGAAATAGGACACTTTCACTAACAACTAACCTGTTTGCTTTTGAAAATTTGAAAATATGTGAGTTTTACAGGTTTTTCACAGGGTATGCGTAGGTGTTGTGAAGGGGCACATCCACGTTAAAACCCTAGCATTCCTATTGGAACAGGAGCGTACCTATCTAGATGTGTTCATCATTGGTAAATTTTTTCTCTACAAGGACGCGCATGTGTCTTCGTCGGTGGGTCCGCATCTTTGTCTCTCTGGCCACATCTTTGTAAATAAATCAACTGTGTAAAAAATTGACACTGTTTGTTTTATGCTTGGGCATGTCTCCGTTGAAAGATAAGCATCCACATTGAGTTGTAAGCATCTTTGTCTTTCTAGACGCATCTATGTTTTTGGTATACTGGATTTTACTAATTTTTGTTTACAGGCATATCTGTTGAGTTAGGCGCGTACCCTTCGGTTGGGGAGCACTGGTGTCAGTTTGGGACCGCATGTGTCTATGTAAAAATTAATTTTTTTTCTAAAGTCTATAAAATCTTGTTTTCTAATTTTTGCTACAGATTTCTAGGACTAACAAGTTAAATACAAAGTTTTCTTTGGTATTTTAGTTTGCATAGTTAAGTGTTTTCAATTCTTAGCTTAAAATAGGTTTGTAAAAGTGCATATGCTCTCTCCTCGCGCCTTCCAAAGTGATCTTGGAGATAAAAAAAATTATACAAAACTTGTATCGAATGTTCGAAACACTTATTTAATAAAGGATAAAGTAAAATTTCATGTGATTTAGTAGGATTTTTAACATTGCGTATGCTCTTCCTTCGCACCTATTGGCGATCTTAGGAATCAAAAGCAAGGTGTAAAATTCTCTTTCTTGACATCAATCTGCGAACTAGAAAATTACTAAAACTTGCTGTCTACAGGACCCAACACTTGTAGAAGAAAGACGTCAAAAACACAAAACTTCTAATACACGTGTTTTATGCAGGTTGCCAAATGATGTGCTACTTAAAACCACATTAAGTTAAGCAAGATAAAAAAACACACCACTTTCATCACACTATATTACAGGTTTTAGAAAAGGGTACGACCCTATCCACTCAACTGGAACATAACCCCTTTGGCATAATGCCTTAAGCTACAACAATGGGGGTTGTTCCAAGAATCCTAAAGTAATCCACCACTGAGTAACCTTGTGGATGAAATAGGAAGCACTCTACTTACCCACTTGACTAGTCTTTTCCTTGTAACTTAGCGTTACTAGTTGTTCGTATGACGACCCCAGTGAGAGTACATGTGGACGCATTTATTGCCCACTATGCTTGAAGGGGGAAAAGTAAAGCCGAGATACTCCCAAGATAGTCAAGGTGACTATTTTGGTAAATCGTGATCACTTAAGATAGCTTTGTAACACCTAGTTGAGACGACATGTTTAAGGACACCATTCTGTCTTGGAGCCCACTTTTCTAGTCCCTTGTTGCGTCAAGCCATCACAAAGTGACAACTTATTTGGAGTGTGAATCTTGTTTTTTAAACATGGAAAAGAATCCTTGTAAGTTTGATCTAAGTGTCTTTCATCGCGAATTTAAACTACGTCCCACTTTCACTCAGTTTTATTCTTGTCTTCAGATGAGGTGAGACTCTATCTGAGTGGTGCTTATTTTATTTTCATATTTTGATCTATACCCTAGCATTCTCACAACCAATTTTTTGGGGTGAGAAAGGTGCATATCTTGCACATTTTTATCAGAGATAGTGCTCGCCACTTTTTTGTTCATTTACGCCTATCCATGTTTGCGGCTGGGTTGTTAAACATCTAAAGTGCATAGGTATGTTCTTTGTATCTTTGATAAAGGTCCTTCGATCTTGATTTCAAGATCATATTCACCATTGTGAGTTTGGTTCTTCATTCGTCTCTTCTTGAGTTGATAATTTTGTTCGCATTCTAGATGCACAATCTTGATACTTACATTATGTTCTCATTTTTTATGAGAAAATGGTATAAGTCCCTTTATTACACGGTTACATTGCTCACAAAATTCAAAACTCCTTGTTATACTTATCACTTTGTTTTGGTTTCAACGTCATCTAAGTCTTTTTGAAAAGTGTCAATAACACCTTATATATATCATGATGAGGTTGTCATGATACTAACATGTTTCTTGCTTGGTTAATGTATCATGGTGAATTCTTACATTATATCTAGTCATGACTTCCATATTTCAGAATGTTTGGATTTCATCGCACTCAAACTAGTTTTAGTATACCTTGTTGATGGACTGCATCAACACCACATCAATACTTAGGCCTTGCTAGAATTCTAACTTGACCTACATATTGATACGATATTTCCGCTATCTATTTTAGGGCATAGAGTTGGTAACAACAAAATTGAGTGATCATTACATTTATGTGTGCATATGAGTGTTCCTTGATAAAAATGACTACATAATGCTACATCTAGGATACATTGTGGTATAGTTCAAACATCACCTTGAACGGATTATAGAAACCATACAGTTAGGGGTCATGCTAGTTGCATACAAATGTCTGCTAGTAATGGCTAAAATCATAAAAATGGAAACCAAATCAAATGAGCATGACATAGGAGAAAACCCTTTTGAAACCTTACCATTTAGTGGAAACAATTTGGCACCTCTCTGTTCTCAAGTCAAAGATGCAATGCTATTAATTGATCATAGCGAAGATGAGTCAGACTCTTCCAGAGAACAAAAGACGTTAGACCTAGGTAGATTTGATTAACTCCTATGTTATAATAAAGATCAAGTACTTGCAAGATTCTTAAAATTAGGAGAAAAACTTCCATAAGGGCGTGAGGAATAAACAAAGGTCATTAACCCTAAACTAGGAGAGTGAAGATTTCTCTTAGACATAGATAATACTTTTGATGTGGGATATGCTTCCACACCTGGGAAACATAAGGCCACTTTCGAAGGGGACCCATCACAAAAACCTCACTATAAAGCTTCACGTAAAGTGAAAATTGAGTGTAAAGCTTCCCCTCCTCCGAAATTTGATGAAGAAGAGAACCCCTTGGTTGAGGAGGAGATCCTTCAAAAATATATCTTGAAGTTGAGATAGAAGCTAGCAAACTTAGTCTCTTCAAGAAGAAACATGTACAAAGACAAAGACAAAAATAAACTTAGCGAGTTTCAATTTGATCCACACATGAACCATATCTTTAAGGTGACTCAAGTACAAATACCAATGTCGCTTACTAAAGAGCAACTCATTTAGAAAGAGTTACAATCAATGAAAAATACAGTTACTACATTACAAGAGGGAAATGTAGGCCATAATAGAAAATTTTCATATGAATAACTATGCCCTTACCCTTTTGATAAGGACATGTTACAACAGCCTTTCCCAAAACACTTTATTATTCCTAATTTTGATAAGTATAAGTGCAAAAGTGATCCTTATGATCACATAAAAGACTTTTACATGGCTTGCCAAGAGGTCGCATATAGCGATAATTTCTGAATACGACTTTTTCCTCGCAGCCTAGGAGCCATGGGATTGGAGTGGTTCTATAGCATAAGCAAGGGCTCCATTACAACATGGCCCACATTAGTAGAAAAATTTGTATAGCATTACTCCTATAATATGGAAATCAACATCACAATGAACGATTTATGCAATACAAAACAAAAACCCAATGAGACGTTTGTAGGATTTTTACAACGATGGCATGGGTTAGCCAGCCATTTTCCTTGTGCATTACGAGAAAAATAGATAGTGAGAATTTTTGTTCCTAACTTAAACCCAAAAATAGTCTTTCATTTATAGATGCACTGTGGCTCAAACTTCAAAGAATTCATAGAGAAAAGATGTCAAATTGAGAAAGCCCTCCTTGCAAAGGGAACGCTTAAATCTGTCATTAAAAACAAACATGAAGCCAAATCTGTAGAAAAACCTAAATTATTCAATAAGAACAAGCATGTTGTTGGTGATGGCATTGCTGACTCCAAGAGAGTCCAAGCCATACATACATGCCCACTTTTAAATCTTTCACAAGGACCTCGTCCCAAAGCACCTACAAAACATATGTTTACATCCTTAATGGAGTCCTTGTCTACCATCCTAAAACAATTAGATTATGTAAAAATGGTGGAGTATCCAAATACGATGGTGTCATACCCAGAGCATGCTCCAAAACCTAGTTGGTTCAAAGACCACGAATATTGTGACTACCACCATGTTAAAGGACACAATACAGATAGGTGTTTGAGATTACGCCATTACATACAAGACCTCGTCGAGGAAGGAAAGATTGATGTGGATTCTCCCCTTGAATCTGGAAAAAGGTCCAAATGAGAAAATGGGTATCTACAAGGAACCTTTTCCTAATCATGCAGATAAAAAGAAAAGGAAACTAGATCACGGGAAAACCTCCAACAACTATAGAACTGCTGCCTATGTTTACCCTACAAATTATAGTCCTTTTGGTTCTCTCATAGGATCTATTAGCTCATCTAATGAAAAGATCAACACCATCTGGATCTTAGAAAAGAGTTGCGCAGTAGGGATGAGACGTCTCTGCTTAGTCATACCCGATCATATGCCTATCCCTCAGGAAGGTCAGTATAATTTAATAGAGTAGTTCGAGAAAAAACATTCTACGATATCTATTCTCAATCTCCTCAAAATATCTAATTCCCACAAGAACATATTGTACAAGACATTGCAAAATTTAGGGGTTTCGACATATGTAGACCCCACAAACCTTCAAACCATGATTGCGCACCTAGAATCCAATGATCATATTACTTTTTATCATACTGCAATCCCACATAACAACCCAGAACATAACTTACCCTTGTATCTCAAAGTGGTGGTTACCCATCGCAAAATCAAGAGGGTACTTGTAGACGGTGGATTTGGTCTAAACATTTGCACTTTGAAGTTGGATAAGTAGCTAGGCCATTCAGAAATAGATCTTGGAGCTAACACTATCACAATCATAGCTTATGACAATGAAGAATGGGAATTAACGGGTACTATAGTAGTTCCCATGGAAATAGGCCCAACGTGTCATGACACAACATTCCATGTCCTTGACGTGGACCTTCCATACAACATGTTCTTGGGGTGCCCATGGATCCATGCCATGCAAGCTATTCCATCGAATTTCCATTAGTGCATCAAGTTATGTCATTAAAGTTAGGTTATTACCATTCTGGGAGACCTGGAACCATCCAAACATTGTACAACATTACATAGTTTTTCTCGTGTAGCTTATGAGTGTACTTCTACAGATGTTGTTGTCCCCCTACAAATAGAAGGTATTAAAAAATGGATAGATTCAGAGTCCCTTATGCCTTACAATCAAGAATTTCCTTCATTGGTCAACCCATTCTCTTCATGGGAGGCAACCTCGGTAAAATATGGCCCAGGTGAGCCATTCACTCTTGAACAAGCTTTGTTAATATCAGACTTATCAATATCTCACAGAACAAGTGGTAAGCCTTATTTTCAGTTAAGAGCACTCGTGAGAAGTCTCTTAAGCCATTGGAATAGTGGTCTCTTATATGAGGAGAAAATGTTAGAGGATCCTACAAGTAGAGTTCTAGAAGGAAACATGGCTTCATGCCATCAAGCACCCCAGTACATCAAAGGTCACTGCATGATATTTGTCATGGGCTATAGTGGGTTTGGATGTGGCATTAATGCACAAGGCTAGCTAGAGCCTATTCCCATCCCTCATTTTATGTCTGATAAACATGGCCTTGGGATAAGGCCTCATAACATTCTACCCTCTAAGAATGATGCCGCCTCTTCTGAACGAGAGGACATTTCATCTCATTCTGATAGTGATGCAGATTCCCAATGTAGCCTTTACAAGTATCTTTCTTCCACTAACCTATTCCGAGATTCATTGGTCCTTACCTTATCTAAATCCATCCCCTTAAACAAATATCAAGTAGCCCTTGTATATCCTGAACTTATAGATTGAGATCAACAACTTCCTGTGCCCCTATATTTCTTGGAAAACGATGAGGCATTTGCAAAGTTCATGGGAATCAAGGATTCTATTCTAGCTGGGGACCACAAGAAAGGATTTGTAATTCAACTAGACACCTATGCATACTTCGGGGAAGAAGCAGAGATGTGTGTACATTTGAATAAGAAGATAGTAAATAAGAGTACAACCACTTATGAGAAACTTGGAAAAAATGATAAATGGAAATATCACAGTGACAATTTTTTTGAAAAACTCATAGATAAACAGAATGAAGAGTCTAAAGATGAAGTGATTTATTCATTTAAAGATGATAATGAGCTACCGCAGGAGGTCGATCTTACTCTTCCCCTTAATCCTACATGGATGGAAGATGCTTCTAAGATGCTTGTTAAGGAAACAATCAACCTCAACATTGGCTCATAGGAGTAGCCTAGAATGATAAATTTGGGGTCTTCACTCTCAGTTCAGGAACAAAAGATCTTTGTAGAGATCTTAAAAGAATACGCAAACATATTTGCATGGACATATGTAGATATGCTTGGTTTGGACCCAGAGCTAGTTTTGCACAACCTCGTTGTGCACCCAAATGCCAAACCAATCAAGCAAAATTTGAGAAAGTCACATCCTAATGTGGTGCTCCTTGTCAAAGAAGAATTGGAAAAACTGTTAGCTATTGATTTTATGAAACCCATTGACTATTCAGAATGGATCTCTAACATAGTCTCGGTACAGAAAAATCCTGTTGGCATAGTAATTTGCATGGATTTCCATGACATTAATAAGGCATGTCCTAAGGATGACTTTCCCCTACCTAACATTGACATGATAGTTGATTCCACTACTGGTTATGAAATGTTGTCCTTAATTGATAGATTTTCAGGTTATAACCAGATACAGATTGCAGAAGAAGATCATCATAAAACAACATTCATCACCCCTTGGGGAACATTTTGCTACAAATTCATGCCTTTCGGAATCAAGAATGCTAGGACTACTTATCAACGGGCCATGACTATTATCTTCCATGATATGATAAATGACATCATGGAAGATTATGTTGATGACATCCTATCAAAATCCAAGAGTAGAAGAGAGCACCCTGAAGTGCTGAGGCATATTTTTCATCGTCTTTGAGACTATAAGGTTCACTTGAACCCTAAGAAATGTGTCTTTGGTGTTTTATCAGGAAAGCCCCTAGGGTTCATTGTTTCACAAAGAGGGATTGAAGTGGACCCTGCAAAGGTTATGGTTATCACAGAAATGCCACCACCTACCACTCTCAAGCAACTAAGGATTCTACCAAGGAAAATTCAGGTAATTTGTCACTTTATTTCACATCTTGTGGATAAGTGTCACCCCTTTACCCATTTGCTCAAGAAATATGTCACATTCAATTGGGGACCTGATTGTCAGAAGGCTGTCACACTACTAATACAGTACTCGGTCTGTCCACCTGTACTCATTTCGCCTACCCTAGGTGAACCTCTTCTCTTATACATTTCCGCTACCAAGTTTGCTATTGGTGCATTACTTGCCCAATATTAATTAGACCATAAAGAGAGATAAATTCACTATCTCAGTCACATCTTGATTGCGTATGAGTTGAATCACCCCCAAATAGAAAAGGCCTACTTGGTAGTTGTCCTCACCTTCTAAAAGCTTCGCCATTATCTCCTGAACAATAAAACCAAACTCATATCAAAAGTTGACCCTCTCAAGTACCTTTTATCTAAACTTTCCCTCATAGGATGAATGGCTAATTAGATCATTCTACTGAGTGAATTTGATATCAAGTTCATGAATCAGAAGTCTTTAAAAGGACATTTACTGGCTGATCAATTAGTAGAAGCTCCTCTCCCATGAATGGAACCTTTGTGCCTCAATCTTCCATATGCATATATGATGTATATTGAAGAATCTGTAGAGTGGAAATTCCATTTTGATGGATCTTTCACCTTCTATGGATCCAAAGCAGGAGTGTTTCTCATCACTCCAATAGGCGATGTCATACAAAGAGCATTCCGGTTAGGATTACTGTGCAAAAATAACATTAAAGAGTACCAGGCATCCATTGTTGGCCTCAAGCTAGCTATTACTTAGGACATCCGACAACTAAGATTCATTGGAGACTCTCAACTTATCATTACACAAGTTAATGATGAGTAGAAAGTTAAAGATGAAAAGATTATTCCATATAAAAAGATGGTTGAAACCTTGAAGGAATACTTTACACAAATCATATTTGAGAAAAAACCAAGGTCACACAATAGATCCGCGGATGCTATGGCTACTATTGGGTCTCTGTTATGCATTCCCCCTCAGGAAAGTAAGATGCCTTTCTTTGTAGAGCATTTACAGGTGCCAACATATGATATGCTAGATTCGTGTTTGGCATGTGAATTTGTTGGTCCCTTATCCCCTTGGTATGATCCAATCTTTCAATACCTACAAGATGGCACTTTTCCACCAGACATCACTCATTCTGAAAAGAAATCCCTTATTCACTTCATAGCCCATTATACCCTCCTAGGAGGCACCCTTTATCGTCATGGCTATGACAGGAATCTTCTTCTTTGTTTGGATGTTGCTAATTCTATCCACGCCATGAAGGAAGTGCATGGTGGTATTTATGGAGCACACACCAGTGGCATAGTCTTAGCTAAGAAGCTATTAAGAGTAGGATATTATTGGCCTACCGTGGAATCAGATTGCTGCAACATTGTAAAGAAGTGTGAACTATGCCAGAAATATGGAAACTTAATACATCCACCAGCACAGGCCTTACAGCCTATTGCAATGCCTTGGCCATTCTCTAAATGGGTCTTGGATCTCATAGGGAAGCTCCATCCCTCTTCTTCAAATGGTCATACTCACATCATCAATTCAACCCAATATTTTACCAAATGGGTAGAGGTTATCCCTCTTACCTATGTCACCAGTGCAAAAATTTCAAAATTCATCACGAACCATCTCATATTCCATTACAGGATCCCTTCGGCCATTGTCAATGATAATCATAAATCCTTAAAAAAATGGTTAAAACCTTATGTCAAGACTTCCATATCCAACTCAAGTGGTCAACCCCCTATTACCCCCAAGGTAATGGACAAACAGAAGCTACTAATAAAACCCTTGTATGGATTATGGAGAAAATGGTCAGTAAAACTGAACATAATTGGCACCTACAGATACATCTCGCCCTCTTGGCCTATTGTACTTCCATCTGCACTCCTACTGGTGTGACCCCATATTTACTCGTCTATGGCACTGAAGCCATCATAACTCTAGAAGTGGAGCTTCCTTCCCTAAGAATATATTGATAAAGATGAGGACTATAGATTTGCTCACCTGGAAGAGTTAGAACTATTAGATGAAAATCATATTAGAGCGCTCAATCACCTGAAATTATATCAGAACAAAGTGTCTAGGGGATACAAAAAATGCATCATTCATCAGGAATTTGATGTAGGAGATCTAGTTCTAAAAGAAAATAAGAATACCTTGTCATGTGATGTTGTGACTGATTTTCTTAGTATAGGTTGGATCTTGTTTGAAATAAATATGCATGACATTTGATTCATTTTTAACTTGTATGCATTTATTAGGGTTCATTTTACTTAGATTAAAATGTTAATTTGATCTTTATAGTATGCTTTGTCAAATCGTGTGTTTGCATCATAGGTTGTGTTGTGTTATATAGATGCAATTGTCTAGCTTGGTTAACTTTTTCTTGTATATTTATCTCTTGCACAGTTGTTTGTTATCACATATATCATCTATCACTCATCACATATAAAAAAAATACAAAGTATTACATCATGCATGTATGCTAAGCTAATCATCACATAGCGTATCATCAACAGGGGCAAGAGGGGTTACGCATAATCACAAATCTATCCCCCCCACACCAATATCATCTAGTATCATCCCAAGTGCTAGAATAAGAACTCATAAACATCTCATTAATCTAAAATAATGTGGTGTTATCTACAAATACATCATCAATATGAAAGAATGAAACATAAACATCTCTAAATCTAAGGTATGTCACATACATAGAGGAAAAATAAATCATACATCATAATCAATGCTCATACCAAGCATAATCATAGTATAGTATATCAAAATGTCCATATGATACATGTATAATTGTCTAAGACAGTGCTCAAAATGTACATCATTGATACAATATGGCATCTAAAAAGGGCATGCATAAAAAATAATCGAGCCTTCATCAAGAGGCATCATCAAAACAATGGTACATACAACTATACATCAAAATCGGCCTTCATAAGAGGCATATATACAATACATCTGTAGAAAAGGAGAAGCAAAGAGCTCAATAATAGCTCTCGCCCTCATCGAGGATCCCAGGTCCATGACCTGGTGGACGGAAGAGTGGTGGTTGTGATAGACATGCACCAGGGGTACCACCCTGCTGTCTGGCTGGCTGTTATCTAGCCGGCTGTGCAATAATGGCCTGCCTAACTGATCTAACTGAATGGCCTGATTGCCGTACTCAAAAGGAACCACTCGCTACTCTCCTAGTCAAAAGGAACCACTCGCTACTCTCCTGGGACTGCCCTCAAGTAGGCAGTCCTATAGTATAAAGCCTCACCACAGGATCTCATGGCATCATGTATCAGATCAACATCTCTAGAAGTGATAGTTGCCTGTAAGGCGACATCTCACTCACCTATCAACCTGCCACTATCAACCTGACCCTGTTTAGAAGTAGCAACCGCTTGATCTCTATCTGTAGTAATAACCTACACCTAGGCTCGTGCCTGATCTCTCTGTATAATATAACCTAGTGACAGTTCTTGGGCATGCTCCCTCTAAGAAACAACCATCTACACCTGGGTTTGAGATTGATGTAAAAGGTTCAATATTTGAGCCCCATGTGCGGCCATCTCACTAATCTGACTCTGCCATAAGGTACTATCACTGCCCTGGGTGGCCTATGCTCTCGTCTGATCTCTCTTCACTATCAAAATCTACACTTGAGCATGTGCCTGATCTCGCTCTACTATGAGGGCCTGTACCTATTCCCTGGACGCATCTCTCTCTCCAGCCACCTATAACTGAACAATAATCACTGCTTGTAACTACTGTTGAAGGGAAGCTAGCTATCCACCATCACCACCACCCTCTGGAGCATGAGGTGGTGAGTCCTTCTCTGGAAGTACCTGCTAGAGAGGGGTGTATATTCCTGCTGGAATGCCTACTGGCGGAAAATCTATGTTAACTTCCCTGAACACCTATCTCGGCCTAGGCCTAGGGCCCTGTACCTATGGTTGTTGTAATGTGGGACCTTGTCCCCTGCCCCTGACATATTGGCATGATTTGGGCCCACCGTCATCATTATCATCACTATCCTCACCACAAATGACTCCACCCTCACCACCACTAGGAGGCCCAACTAGAAGAACTCTCATACCGACATTATACGCCACCCTAGAAACAATCAAACGGCATGGAAGCACATCATGCTACCATGGCCCATACTCAGGTATAGTGCTTGGATCTCTAATATGTCTCAATGGAACCCACCTAGCAGGTACCACCTGTCAAAAAATAGCTAGTGCTCTATCACAGGAGATCTATGGACCCATATCAAAGTACTCTTGGGCCCTGCGAGTGTACCACCTATCTGGCCCAGGAACATCCTGGGTACTACCAAATTGGCTCTGATACCGATCCATCTTGTATAACTCCCACATATAGCTGTGGCTACCTAAGATAAAATACTCCACTGTGGAGGTACTGAGCTCTAAACCATCCTCGGGCCACTAGAAATGTCTGTACGGCCTCCAAACCATGGAATCTTGTTGTAGCTCATCAAGCTCGCAGAGAGAGTGGTATGCATCCCCCATATATGGCTGCACATCATCCCCTATCGAGACCCAAACCATCGTAGAATGCTCCTTAGGAGCCCGAACTCTCAAAACACCTAAGGGGCAACTAATGGGAATGTGGTCCCACGTCTAAATCTGAAGCAAGCGAGTTGGTCCTACCATCTTCTGATGGTAGTAGGTAATCAAATGAAGGTCCCAATATAGATGTGCCAAAATGCATTGACCCCAGTAGTAGGTTTTTCCCTCTACTAAACCGTGTATCACTCCAAGGAAGCTGAGGGGAAATGAAGCATCGGTCTTGTCAGGGAGTAAGACTCCACTGACGAAGGCCATCATATAGACCACTACTCGATCTAGCTCTAGGTCATCAATGCACTGTGATAGCCTAATGGTCATCCCACACCATGGTATCATCGGGATGCCAAAAAACTCTATGATATATCGCTAAATATCAGCCTAGCAGCTCGTAGACTGGATGAGCTGACCCTGAATTAGGACCTGCATAATACACCACACGTCCTCGAGAGTAATAGTAATATCCTTGGTTGGGAGCTGAAAGCACTGATTCTCACTATGTCATCACTCTGCTATGGCCATCAAAAGGCCATGATCCAATGTAATCTGGGGCATCTCATCCATATGAGCTAATCCTATAACATAAAGTAGGCTTTCCAGGGTAACTCTATTGTCATCATCGAATTGGGCCTCTATCACTGCTAGTCGACCATATCTCTCACGGGCCTGGAGGATGGGTAGTATACATTGCAAACAAGAATACACACATGTATCAGTTGATATTTCTACCTACTTCTATCTAAAAATTGCTGGTAGGTCACCATTCTTCTATATTATTTCCTAAAAATTTTGACTTTCTTCTAAGTTTGTCTTTTTTTTCTCTCCTTGGCCGGTTAGCTAGAAGGATGTTCTATTTCTTCGACATCTGCGCACCTCCTCCGACACCTATGCACACATCCCAATGCATATGCTCCTATCGTCATGCGTACGTTCCCCTCTATTTCTCTTTTTTCCCCCCTCCCGACGCCTACGCACCTAGACTGACACTGACGCGCATGTCTTCGCACTTATACGTGCACACATCCCTATTTCCCCTCCCGAACATGTATGTGGCCCATTTGACAGTCACGCGTCTATGTCCCTTACCATTCTCCTTCCAATGCATATGCCTACCTAGATACATTCTTTTGACGGATACACAATGCACATACCCACTGAGTTTTGATGCATGCATGCACGGACATACATTATCAACACATGTGCATGCACGCATTACGTCAACATTCCCATACTTAGCATAGAAACCCCTAAAAAATGCATTAAATGTGTAATTCACAACAAGGGATAGGCCACTCATGTAGGGTCCATCCGTTGGGTCCCACATGAACTCTCAGAATGTGATCTTCTCGTGTGCTCATGCTCGGTATTGTTGCCATCTCACTCCAGGGATATCGCTCTCGCTCACGTAGTAAAAATTCATGGGAAATCTGGTAGAAATTAGTTGGTCGTGATTGATTTACCCCACCCTAGGTGGGTATATTAGGCTATCGCAATGTCCCCCAGGGTATGTTTTCTACACGTCGTGATCATTCTAGCCCTTCTTCTATCCACCAAGTATGATTGTTTTTTCTATTAAAATAATTATTTTTATTCATTTTCACACGTCGAGGGTGCTTAGTATCACCCTGATGGTAACTTCCTCATTACACTGGAATGATTCACGTATATTCCAGGTGTCATTTCTTATCATTTTTTCTTCTATTTTTCCTCTATTTTTCGCCTGTCATAATGAATATTTTTATTAAATAATTATTTTTGGCTTGTAACTCTTCTCATCAGGCCACTTTCTATGATCCCTGGCACCTTTGCCTTTTCCTTTAGGTATTTGTCACATATTTCTACGAGATCTTTGATCTCTTATATAAATTCTTTCCGACCAATCGAAAAATATAAAAAATTGTAAAACCATTTAAAACAGCAAAAAACATTGAAATACTTCAAAAATAGATTAAATCTTGGTAAAACCGTTCATCTACAGTTGAAATCTATGTGTCTCGCATGGAACTCATCCCATATATTGTTGATGTTTTCAAATATTTTGAAACAATGACTCGTGAATCGTCTAAATCTTCAATCACCACCACAAGCTACGCTGCTTACTTCGTCTGTACTTTGGGGCACTATCAGTTGCTTGGTACTGTTTTCGTCGTGCACGTTACTTTTTTCACTGGACCCAAGTGTCCTCCATCTATTCCCTTGCATTATACACATTTCTTGGGGCATCATTCTTCACCCTTTTCGTTTATCAAAACATTTGGGACTACATCTCGATAGCAAAATATTTGTGCAACTATCTTGAACGTTGTTGGTTTAAGTGTGTGTAATTGTACTTATTTCCCTGTTAGGTGATATTGTTTATTTCTCGTATTGTATTACATTTGTGTATGCTGCATGGAGTTGGTTGTTTTTAGCACAAGACATTTGTTTTTACCTTGGATTTTCATGTCATTTTACGCTTCCATCGTATGCTCACATTTTAATAAGGACCGATGAGGAGGATTCTAAAGTAAAATGATGATTAAATATTGCTAGCAATTAATTTGTGGATAGCTCAATATCCTTCTTTCTTCTTGTTTCTCATCTTCTCTATGCACTTTTCTTTCTATTGTTCTCTTTTCGAATCATCGACCAAGTTCTTCCATCATCCCATCGACACTCGAGGGGGCATCCTTCATCCTTCATCCTATTAATTTTTCTTCTCTACTCGCTTCAAAAATTTCTACTCATTTACGTTTTTCTACTTTATTTGAAGTGATGTGGCTTACGTCACCAAAAAGAGGGGAAAATGTAGAGACAAGTAGTTTTATCAAAGAACTATTATATCTAATATTACACTTATTATTCTCTTCCTCACAAATTTATGACACCTTATCAGTTAGATCTATCTAATTCCCCTCTTACGACACTATGTTGGTCGTATTTCCTCTTGTAAACTAATTAAGTAGGTTATAATAACCTCTACTTGGCTAATATTATCTTCTTTACCACATCTATTAGCTCCCTGGAGTATCAATCCACTTCATTGGATTGATTAAGCCTTTCAGAACCCTCCCAGAAACCTAATTTCTCTCTAAATAGGATTAATTACCCTCTAAACATGGTTAATTAAATATTAACCATGATCAATCTCTTCCAAACCTAGTCAAATATCACTTTGACTTGCTAAAAGTACTTTTTGGACTTTTGCATTTGTCCCACATGCACCCAAATCTCCCACTTTCCCAAATGGAAAATTATAAATAGGGCTAGACCCCTTCCCTCATTTCTAAGAATTCTCTCTTCTTCCTAGCATAGATTATAGTATTTTGTTTAGGCTTTAGATTGTAATTCATTTTCTTCCATTGAGCTGTTAGCATTTTCTTTTGTATTTTACAACATAAATATGGAGTAAAATGGAAGAACCATTGGCCTTGAAGCCATTAATGCGGATATCTCTTTCTCATAAACACAAATTGAATGCTTAGATCTTCTTAGGTTCATTATTTCAAGCTTTCAAATAATAGAGGTTAGTTTCATTTGCTTAGTTTGCTTGGTTACTTCAAATTAATGTATGCAAAGTAGAAACCCTTGCTCATTTCTTATCTGATGGTCCACTAATCAGCTTGTTCAAATCCTTTGGGGTTTCTTTAGATATTCTTACCCCCAATTCCCATGGCTTTTGCAACTTTTCATTGAACACATACTCAATCAACAAAGAAAAACCTGTGGCATTCTTCAGTGAAAAGATAAATGAAGTCAGGATGAAATATTCTACTAATGATGTACAATTTCATGTTATTGTTCAAGCACTAAGGCATTGGAGACATTAATTGGTAGATAAAGAATTTGTATTGTTTACTGACCATGAAGCATTGAGGTATGTAAACACACAAAAGAAAATAAAATAGTAGGCATCCACAATGCATTTCTTTTTTATAAGAATATACTTTTATATTAAGTAATAAGTTAGGTAAGAAAAATCAAGTTGTTGATGCCATGAGTAGGTGTGTGGTGTTTTTGATATCAATGAAAAAAGAAGTAGTAGGGTTTGAAGAAGTTAAGGAAATGTATGAAGGTGATCCAGATTTTGGTGATGTTGTGAGACAATGTAAGGAAACTAAAGTGGGTAATTGTTCTTTTGATTACTTGATGCAGGATGGTTATTTATTGAGGGGAAAGCAATTGTGCATCCCTGTTGGTTCAATGAGAGAAAAATATTATAAGAGAATTTCATATTGGGGGGTTGGCTGGAAACTTTGGTATAAGTAAGACAAACGCTCTTGTGGTAGAAAAGTATTCTTGGCCAAATGTAAATAGGGACATAAGTAGGATCATAGAAAGCTTTAGAGTGTGCGAAATGAATAAGGGTCATGCAGAGAATACTCGGTTGTATATATTGTTACATGTCCATATAGGGCCATGGGTTGATTTGAATATGGATTTCATGTCATCACTTCCTAACACACAATGAGGGAATGATTCTATGTTTGTTGTGGTTGATAGATTCTCTAAGATGGCACATTTAATTTCTTGTAAGACAACTAACACTGTTTCTAGAGTTGTAGATATGTTTTTTCAAAAGAGCGGGTTAGGTTGTGTGGAGTTCTACGAATGATCACTTCAAATCGGGACCCAAAGTTTTTGAGTCACTTTTGGAATACTCTGAGGAAAATGGGGACACAAATACAATTGAGTAGTGCATATCACCACAAGATGAATGGGAAGATAGAATTAGTGGACACAATCCTAGGAAATCTACTACATTGCATAGTTGGATAAAATCCAAAACAATGAGACTTGGCTTGACCACAAGCTGGGTTTTCTTATAACAACTTTGTAAATAGGACAATAGGGAGGTATCCTTTCTAGATTATATATCGTAGAAACCCTAATGGACTCCTAGATCTTATTGTTCTACTTGGTGAAGATAAAACCAATTATTATGTAGAAGCATATACAGAACACATGCAATGCTATAATTGTAGGAAGAAGTGAGGGAAAAGATGAAAAAATATTAATGCATAACATAAATTATCTATAGATACGAGTAGGAGAGTAAATATATTTGAAGAAGGATATATGGTGATGGTTCATCTTAGAAAGAAGAGGTTTCCAAAAGGGACATATAATAAACTAAAGTATAAGAAGATTGGGCCTTGTAGGATTCTAAAGAAAATGAGTGATAATGCCTAAAAGGTGGAATTACCTAATTTATTTGATATTTCACCATTTTTAAATGTTTTTGACTTATATAAGTTTCCCGAAAATGAGGAAATTTTTATGGGGGAGGAATAAATAAAATGGGAGAAACATATGCCGAAGAAGAAAAAGGAAAGGGTCATGCATGTCTTGGACCAAAATACAATCACTATTAGAAATGGGAGCTACAACAAGTATTTGGTGTAGTGGCAAGGTTTGCAGCAGGAAGAAAATACTTGTATTCTTAATTTGGGAGTTAAAGAAGATTGATAATGGAGAATTGGATGAATTCCATCAACTGAATTCGCAGGAGCAAAATTCTTTTTAACCAGGGAAGAATGATGCGGGAGCATAATTTGTGAAGGTTGATCCGACTATTGGATCATCTTGAAATTTTCTAGGGTGTTATAACTTGATTAGTGACATGCTTTGACCAAATATCCCATCAATGTTGTGCCATCTTGGCATATTTTCGGGGCCGAAATCCTTCATCTAGTGGTTTAAAATTAGATCCGAATGTTTTTTTCTCTTTTGTTTAGAACTTAGAGTTTTAATAGCTTTAGCTATGCTTTATAAAAATAGCTGAAATTTAGCGTGAGAATTCATTTATGAAGGAACATTTTGTACGCAAAATTATGGGGCCATCCAAGGTGTTTTACTAGTACGGGATTTTTGGTATTTTAGGATTTTTTTGGCATTTTAGGATTTTTTTAGAGATAAAGTGAAAAAAAAGGAAGATTGAAATGATGTACAAGATTAGTGTAGATTCCAGAATGAGAAGAAACTATTTTGAAACTTTAATATTTGTTGTAAATATTTTTTGTGTATTTTGGAATCATGTCAACCTCTTGCAGATGGATCCACATCAAATAGATGTACAATGCACATTTTGGAGATGTATCTCTAGGGGAAATGTCATACTTTAAAATTTTCATTGTGGTGCAATGTAGTTCAATTGGACACAAAAATGGATTTACAAAAAGTGCATACATGTGACCAACAAAATTCCATATACTTCCAACTTGTTCCCATATATACTAAGATCTCAATGGACTTGACAGAATTATGATTTGACTCACATTAATCAATTTGGAAGCATCATTTGATAGGGGAAAATGTGTGTATTAGCAGCCTATACCTTGAAGGCTAAGTAGGCCCTGAACAGGGCATGAAAAACATGTTAACCTACCTTCACATTGTATACCAATTACGTCTCGTCATTTTCTGTATAGCAAGGAATGGCTATGAGGTGATAATTTTTTTTATTGATCTATGGTTTAGTTCTACGAGGAAATTCAAAATCGAGTTCTCAAATATATTAGAAGATGTCGCCTTTATTTGACTCTTTCTTAATGTGAGTTAATTCATAATGAAATGTCTCCAGATCATGCAAAGGATAGTTTTTTTTAATCAATTGTTTCCATGACTCAAGTAAATTTATCGAGTTATAAAAGGCTACACTCGAGAGGTTAAGGTTTATGCATACCAACATAAAAAAATTCATTGTTTTACTCATTTAATTTAAAAAATTATAATCTTATAATGAAAAGATTACATGAAAATAAACTATAGGGTGAGAGGAATAATTCCATACTTGTTTCTAACAAGGTAGAGAAGGAGACGTGTTTAGCTAGCTTGCGGGCTTCCCAGGAATTTCATCAAACAATTTGCATGCGTTGTAAAGCCTTCACTTTTGACATTGGTGGTTTTCGAGTCTGACTTTACACCCTCCATTACAATATTTTCTTACAATCTTAAAAGCCTTTTTATTAGACCCATTATCTACATATCTTACGATCCATTGTTGTCCCCAGTCCCACGGGTTCTTTGTGTTTTTTTTCACAAATGGTTAGCATGCCTTGACTATGCGCCCACGTTTTGCATGCATATATATCATGAAACTTTCAACCCTAACATCACATAAAACTTATCTCTAATGCTTTGATGGATATCCATTCCTTGTTCCACGGCTGCTATGTAGACATTGGTGTGGACGATGTTTGCAAGGTGGTGGAACTTGGCTCTAATTCATCCAACAGCATTTCCCTGAAAGTTTATAAGGCCTCTTCATGAACCCATTCTTGAGCATATCCAATGACACCTGCTTCCCACGAGGGTGCATTTTTTTTAATCATGAAAACTGAATATCTCACGCACCAAGTGTGGATTTTTTTTAATCATGAAAACTGAATATCTCACCCACCAAGTGTGGGATTTTACACTTTGTATATCTCACTCCAATAGTTCCTTCAGTTAAAACATTAGACAACGTTTTCTCCCTCTCCTCGTCACGCTTTGAAGAAATTCCAAGCTATGTTCCTGTGCCCCTATTTTAACATCGACAGGGAAAATGTTGGCAACGACTGTGCACTATTATTTTTTATTTTCCTGCCAAATAAATTAACGGGGTCACATTCCTCTCCATCATACGTCGAACAGTTCACATGCCGCGTGTATGCTTCTACATTTTGCAAACATATCTATCGTGGCACATACAACTACAACATCAGGAAGATGTGGTTCACATTACACTTTGATGAATATATAATGTTCCAAAGCTTCAATCTTCGCTTAGGCAAGGAAGAGGCTATCAGAGGTTGTGGAGAATGACATAAAACCAGTCAAATGTATTTGCATAAGGTTTCCCTCACATAAACAGAAAAATCCATTATGTGTTCCTGCATCAATCATTGATGTCCAAATGACCACATTTCTTTTGGACGTTTTGTCAAATATTTTCACTCCTTTCCTAGATGCTTCCAGTGTGTGCACACATACCAACCAAAAAGAAAAAAATCAAACAAATCCGCAACCATCCTTGCCAAATGCATGTTTCCACGTTTACTTACCTGTAAATGGTGTAAAAATTCTATTGCAGTCACTGATTATTAATCTCCTATCTTACAAGATTATTTAACTGCCGAAAACTAATTCACAACTAATATCGAAAAATAACACAACTGCAACTTCACTAATAAAAATACGGAAAGAAATGCATGACACAAAGAACACAATATTTTCGGACAAATTGACCCTGGAAAAACCCCTAAGGGAAAACGAGTTCTACAGATGAGGAATTATATTAACTTCAACAAATTAAGAGATATAGAGATTCCTTGCCTCTTACTGGCAGAACTCCGACAATCTCCCAACTTCTCCCGCTGATATTCCTCCACTGCTATCCCCAGTGCTATCACTGCGCCCTTGCTAACACTGCAAGATTTTTTGCTATCACTGCAAACTTACAAACACATTTGCTAGCACTGCAATTGCTTCTCAAAATATTGTATTCTCTAAATGCCCAATGACCTCTTTTTATACTAATCTCATTTGTAAACCAACAGCTGAGATCGATTCTCAATCAACAGCTGATATACATAAGAACTTAACAACCATAACAAATTTGGTTGCAAGGTGTCACTAAAGGAAATCAATAATCAGAAAATAATTAAATACATTCTCAACAATAAGATAACTATTATCTAATCTTAGTAAATGGACTAACAGCTATCCAAGCTAACAAATTAACACTACCTCTTAGCGAGGAAGTTGTTTTGCATGACACCCATCTTATCTCTGAAGAAGATGAATTTTTCCTTCCCCAATGCCTTAGTTAGAATGTCTGCTACCTGCTTCTTTGTAGGTATGTATTGTAGCTGAACAATACCTCATTGTACACAATCCCTGATGAAGTGATACCTGATATCTATATGTTTAGACCTATCATGAAACACTAGATTCTCAAACAACTTGATGCAACTCTGATTGTCGCAATGTATCACAGTAGTCTCAACCTTCTGACCAAATAAGGCCACTAGCAACTTTTGAAGCCATATAAATTCACATGTCGCCATGCTAGCTGCAATGTATTCTACTTCTGATGAACTCAAAGCCACAGACTTCTGCTTCCTGCTGAATCAAGAAACAACTCTTGATCCTAAACTGAAACAACACCTTGAAGTGCTCCTTTTGTCTGTTGTATTGCCTTCCCATTCTGCGTCAGTATAGCGTATCAGCCTGATTCGTTCACCTAGAACATATCTGATCCCATACTCAACTGAACCACACAAATAACGCAACACATGCTTGGCCGTTGTCTAATGCACTCTCTTTGGCTCAACCATGAATTGACTAAGAGAGTTTACTGTAAATGCTATATCCAGCCTGGTGTTGATTAAACACATGAGCGAACCAATTAATTGCCTGTATAAGGTGGGATCTACATCTTTGTCCTTAGATGTATCTACCTTCCTCCAATTAGTGATCATAGGTGTAGACATGGCTTTGCAGTCCTCCATCTCGAATCTCTTCAAGATTTCAATGTAATATTTCCCTTGACCAAGGAAAATCTCTCCATCTGACTGCCACACCTCCATGCCTAGAAAATAGTGCATGAGTCCCAAGTCCTTCATCTCGAACTCTTCTACAAGGTCCCTCTTGCAATCCTCTATGAGTCCTAGTGCATCTATAAGAAGCAAGTCATCTACATATAGAACAAGAATGACAACCTCGCCCCCAACCACCAATTAGTAGAGGTTAGCATCTACCTCACTCTTCACAAAGCCCATTTTCTGCAAGTATGTATCAATGCGCTCATACCACGCTCTAGGAGCCTGCTTGAGTCCATACAAGGCTTTCATCAATCTGCACATGCGGGTCTCTTTGTTGTGTGCTACAAAGCCTTCTGGTTGTTCTATGTATACCTCCTCCTTCAATTCACCATTAAGGACTGCTGTCTTGACAACCATTTGATGGATCTACCATCCCATCTATGTTGTAAATGAGATTACAGCTCCTATAGAAGTATACCTGGCCACTGGAGAAAATGCCTCCTCATATTCTATTCCCTCCTTCTAAGAGAACCCCTTTGCCACAAACCTTGTCTTGTATTTCTTGATGCTACCATATGCACCATGCTTTATCTTGAAGATCCAGCGTGATCCAACTACTACCCTATCTGTTGGTCTAGGCACTACCTCCCACACATCATTATGCATTATTGAAATATATTCCTCAACCACAAAATCTTGCCATACCTGATGTTGTGCAACCTCTTGATAGCTGGAAGGTTCACTATCTACCAACTGGTTGACTAATGCTACATAGTCATTGAACTTGGCTGGTTCTTTCCTCTGTCTCGTACTCTTCTTATGAGCTCCCACAAAATCCTAAGTATCCCTTTGTGTGTTTTGAACCTCACGGTTCCTGCTGCCAACTATAGAGAATGAAATATCAACCTTTAAATATTCTAGATGCATATCCTACTGCACCAGTTACTCCATACTATGTGAGTCTTCACTACATGAGTCTATGCTTGTACTAGTAAATGTCCTTGAGATTTGCTGCCCTTGACTTGGACTTGGAGCTTTTGTTGGCTGCTCACTTTGATCATCTGTTGGCAAATCTCTGGACCTTCTAAACGCTTTGTCCTCCATGAACTTGACATCACGTCTTACAATAATTTTTCTAGTCCCTGGAATAAAAATCCTATATGCCTTTGAAGTTTCACTGTACCGAACAAGGTACCCCTTCTCTGCAGTCTGATCTAACTTGGTACGTGTATCTTCTGGAATATGAAAATATGCCAAACTCCCAAATATCCTAAAGTGACCTACATCTAGCTTCTTCCCTATGAAAGCTTCCTTTGGTGTCATCTTCCCTAGTATCTTGTGTGGAACCCTATTCTGAATGTAAACTGTTGTACTACACACCTCTGCCCATAGATAGCAGGGCATATCCTGGTCATGTAGCATAGCTCTTGCTACCTCCGATATAGAATGGTTCTTCCTCTCAGCAACTCCATTCTGCTGTGGATTGTAAGGAACCGTCCACTCTCTCTTGATTCCTTCTCTGGTACACAAATCCTGGAAGTCATTTCCTTTCTACTCGCCTCAATTATCTGACCGAAGAACCTTTATCTTCCTTCTTTTCAAGTTCTCCGTAAGAGCCTTGAACTCTTTGAAGCGACTGAAAACCTCATCCTTGGTCTTCAAGAAGTATATCTAGGTCTTCCTGGAGAAATCATCAATAAATGTAACATAGTACACATATCCTCTAAGAGACTTTATTGACATTGGTCCACATACATCTGAATTTACTAGATCAAGAACACCCTTAGATCTATTGTCACTCCTTGGAAAAGATGCTTTCGTAAACTTCCCCAACACACATCCCTTACATACATCATCATGCTTTGTGCTCACCTCTAGAACACCTGTCACTGCCTCACGAAGCAATTTAAGTGATCCATGATGAATATGGCCCATCCTCCTATGTCATATCTCTCCAAGATCTCTAGGATTATTGCTACTCATAAGTGCCTTAGGAGTATCAAACTATAACCTATAAAGGCGACCACTCCTAACTCTAATAGTTATGGGTGATTTCCAATCCTTGTGCTTAATCAACACATGTGTCCCTCTAAAAAGTACATTATACCCTTTATCCTAAAGAATAGATATAGAAATCAGATTCATACCTAAGCCTGGCACATGCAAGACATTATGAAGTGGAACTATCTTTCCATTCTCCCTCTGAAACTGAATAGTCCCTTTCCCAACTGGGTTGAGCTTGAACAAGTTCCCCATAGAAATCTGGATATTGGTGTCCTCCTCCTGGTAACAGGAAAAGTACTCTCTAACTCCTGTCATATGAAATGACACCCCACTATCTATATATCAAACACACTGTGAGGTTGAGCTGTTCATACAAGCTATGAGTGCAAACTCATCCTCTAATCTCTTAGAGAGCTCCTCTACACTTGTTGAAGCTGCCATCTGGTTCTTACCCTTCTTATCATTCTTCTTCCTTTGCGGGTAGTTACTAACATAGTGGCCAAACTCATGACAGCCATAACACTTGACCTTAGACATGTCCTTATTCTTCTCACTTTGAGAATTTGATCCTTTCCTAAATCCCTTCTTTACTTTCCCTTTTCCCACTAGGGCAGCGTTTTCTTGTTCTCCCTCACTTTTCTGACTCTTGTTGGACCCATTGACAAGACTTAGTCTAAACTCCTCCTAAGTGAAATCAGTCCATAGTCGATCCCAACTTGGAAAGGTGTCTCGTCCACTAACAACTTGAACAAAGACATCCCACTATTTAGTAAACCCATTTAGAGCTATTCTTAGTAGCTCATCATCATCTGGCTTATCTCCAACAGCTACTAACTCATCCTTGATGAGTTTAAGCTTGGTGAGGTAACTTGTAACGTCTTCTCCCTTGTTCATCCGGGTATTCTTCAAATTTTCTCTGAGAATCAGCTTCCGGTTAGTGGTAGCATTCTGGTACAGATTCAGAATGGCATCCCACATCTTCTTTGTCGTATCTAACTCGGAGATGTGTGGAACAATATGATCCTTGACACTATCAAGGACAATCCTCCTCGCCTTGGCATCCTTTTTCTTGTATGTTGCAAACTATGTTGTGTCTGTAGGTACAGTTACAACGGTGGTAACATAATCCTTTATACCATTCTCTTCCAAAAATAATGAAAGTTTGGCCTTCCAGACACCAAAATTTGAGGCACCATCTAATCTGTCTTGATCTCTCAAATCAGCTGAAGCCATCTCAAAGGATAAAAGTAAAAAGAATTTAAAGAGATCAAACTAGGTTATAGAAACCCTCAATTTCTTTCGTAGGGAAAACCTTTTTCTACCCTTAACACTGCTCTCATACCATGTGAAAATTCTATTGCAGTCATTGATTATTAACCTCCTATCTTAAAAGATTATTTAACTACTGAAAACTAATTCACAGCTAATATCGAAAAATAACACAACTGTAACTTCACTAATAAAAATATGGAAAGAAATGCGTAACACAAAGAACACGATATTTTTAGACAAATTGTACCTGGAAAAACCGCTAAGGGAAAATGAGTTCTCCAGATGAGGAATTATATTAACTTCAAAAAATTAAGAGATACAAAGATTCCTTGCCTCTTACTGGCAGAACTCCGACAATCTCCCAACTTCTCCCATTGATATTCCCCCACTGCGCCCTTACTAACACTGTAAGATTGTTTGCTATCATTGCAAACTTACAAACACATTTGCTAGCACTGCAATTGCTTCTCAAAAATTTGTATTCTCCAAATGCCCAATGACCTCCTTTTATACTACTCTCATTTGTAAACCAACGGCCAAGATCGATTCTCAATCAATGGCTGAGATACATAACAACTTAACAACCATAACAAATTCGGTTACAAGGTGTCACTAAAGGAAATCAATAATTAGAAAATAATTAAATACATTCTCAACTATAAGATAACTATTATCTAATCTTAGTAAATGGACTAACAACTATCCAAGCTAACAAATTAACAAATGGAGCAATTTTTACTACATCTAAAAAAAGTCATTTTATGCAATGATGTACACCCATACCTTGTTTCAGAATTTCCATTGACACAAAGGATGACATGATGTTGGTTATTTGTTAACATGATTGGGAAATCTGCTAGCTAGGGAAACTTGCTAAGCTTGGAGAAATTGAGAGGATATTGGCATTGTTTGAAGAGTTTTGGGCTTCAAAAACCAGCAACTCCATTTTCTTATTCCACTTACTCTCCTCCCAAGGTAGCTTATAGTCCACATCTTTGAAAGACATCATTCAACTAATGTGTCTCATGAGTCCACTTCTCTGAGAGGCATTTTGTCACTCAACCCTAACATATGGAAACACCTGTACACACGCAAAGGAGTATCCTAGACATTGAAACAATAAACAAAGATAACAATTATTTTTATTAATTTTTTCCTGCATCTTGTTTTGGGAAAGGATCCCAAACCAAACAAGCATCTTGAGTGCCATTTTGCGAACATCTTACTGTCAATGATAGGTTTGCATGGGAATTACAGAAAGTCAAGAAAAAATTGTGAAGATATACAATTTCATACTACAGCAGTGTTAACTTTTTTAAGAAAAAGAAATGAAATTATTACAATTGTTTTGAAAGGTTTTTGAAAGATTTTCATTATTGAAAAATTAAAGTGGATGTATTAACATCTTAAGGGTTTCAATCTAATTTTTTTTTTTATTAAGTGAATGCATTGGGGGTATTTCTTACTAGGATATATAAATCTTATTAGTACTGTCGTAGGAAGTTTAATTATAGGTTTTATAATTGTTTAACTTATTATTATTCATATTTTTAATCAACTAAACAAATTAGTTGTGACATTAATAAATATTAATAAAATTGTATATTTTTTAATACAATAATTGAAAAAATACCTTGATGTTTAGTTTGATTGGCTTATAAGTTTACATGTTATTCCTGCCTTCAGCACTATCGAAGAAAACATAATGCCATATAATATTAAATATAAGTGGGTATATCAGTATTAATAAATCCGCCGTATTAGCTAGAGTACAAGATCCTCCATTTTGATATTCAGGCAGTTCAAGCTTAATTAAATGCCCGACTCTTCCAACCTGTTTTTCAGCAGCCCGTAAATGAGTAGCAAATGAATTTACAAACCCCGAAGCAAGCTTCTCCGTTTCTCCTCCACCTGAGACGAACAACTCGCACCTGCCGGTGACAGGTTCGAAACTTCGAACCTTACTCTCAACAAGATTTCAAGAATAGAAACTTTTGAACCCCTTCCGATGTTAAACGTTACATACTAAATCTAGCCACAAAATAAATACATCTATAGCATCCCCAATATCCAAATTTCAGCAATCCTTTCCACTCTAGATCTTAGAACTGAGATCCTTCAAATTTCTACAGGAAGCCAAACCTCGGGCATTTTAAAGAGCACTGAAAATGTATATATTCACGTGGTACGATTTGGAGAGAGCTGAAAGGAAGCATAGACCAGGCGCGTGTCCAACTTCATTATTTCCAGTACTGTACAACAAGTGCATAAATCTTGAAAGCGCGCAGCTCATATTCACTAATAACGCCATTAAAAACGATAAAGCGGCAACTTCGCATGAATACGAAAACCCTACCCGATATTAAGCTTCCGTGCATAATGACCTAAACTCAGAGTAATATTTTAAACCCCCGCAAAACATATAAAGCTATTCCCGCCTAACACTCCACAAAACTCGAGAAACAGTTTGTTTTCCATAAGTGCCAGTACTGGCTTGAAAATTAGGTAACTACGATGAAAATTAACAGTTAAAAAAAAGACGTTATATAAATTAAAAGACGATTCATGCTTATTGAATTAATAAAGGAGAAAAAGCCCGTTAATTTTTAACTATTCCATATCAACAAAACAGTATTATTTAAATGTTGGAATGCTATGATTAACAATTAACACTCTTCTATTTGTTTATTCGCCTTTTGACATGCTATGAATTCGCAATGCTAATGTAATCTGTTGCACACGCCGCGATTTTTTCCAGCATTTCTTTTTCGTCCCTGAAACATAGCGCACGGTAAAAATCTTATCATATGAGAAAAAAAATAGCAAAGGGCGACTATATCTTACCCTTCATAAATAAATCCTTCCATAAGTGCAACCATGCGCAGCGCCTTTTTCCATTTCTCGAGCACTCGACTGTTGAATTTTCCAGACTTGTAAAGCATCCTGAAAGCTCGAGCACACACCCCATCCTCGTCCTCCATTCTAACCTCAGAGGGTTTAATTTTCCAGAACACGGGCACTATTCGAGCCCCAGATTTCAGTATCAAGAGCAGCTCGTCCAAACACCACTCTGATTCTGCATAGTTCGGAGAGAGAATGACAACATGAACCGAAGCTGTGCATATCCCGTGCTTTATTGACTCGGCTATATTGTGCCCAACTTGAATTGACTTCTTATGTAGAAATATATGCATCCTTTGTTGTGCAGATTATGATAAATGAGGCTGGCTACAGATTGCTTTGTATCTTTCCCACGATAATTAATAAATACTTTATATTCGGCAATGGGAGCAAAATACGTGAATGAAGGATCGGGGGGAGAGAGCAGGGGTGAAGAATAGAATTGGGAGTACTTAGAAAATGAGTCGGACTCGGAGTCAGAATTGTAGAAAAACTCGAAGAAAGAACAAATTTTCCTCATCGGATTCCATCCATGCGACAACATGTCTGCAGACAGAGTCGTTGGCAAAGACAGTTCTTCTCTCCTTTGATTCGCAGAGAATCGAACGGATGTCTTTCGCCTGCGCGCTTCGATCCGTGGGACGGCAACGTAAGATTGCAAGCTCTTGTACATACTCAACTCGAAAGAGATTAGTAATTAAGAAATGAAAAACTGCAAGCAATATTTAGGCACAGATTATCGTGATAGAGCAAAAGCAATTGTAGCAGAGAGTCGAGCTGAAAAAAAAAACCACTAATGTAGCTGAGCGACGACAATAGAAAAGGAAGCGTTAATTTTCTGTGAGGCCTGGATTTAATCCAGTTCCCTTAAGCTTCGATTTTCTTGTTAACAACTTGAAAAGTATATCTATCTCCTTGCGGTCTTATATAGGGCCAAAAAAAATAAAATAAATATATAGATAGAGAAGCGGGGTGTAATTTTTCCCCCATTTAGCGGAGAATCTCACTTTCCACATAACCCGTACAGACAATTCATTTTCCAGAGATAGCGTGGCGTCCAAGGGTTAATACCCTCCCAAATATATGGAAAGCGACCCCGGCATCAGTCCGATGTTACAAATTTTAAAAGTAACAAACATGTGAACTAGGTAAGCACTTTATTCTCCTCATGGTAAAAGTTTGTTTCGAAAAGTACTGCATTCTCAAAAATAAAATAAAAAACACACACACATATATATATATATATATATTTGGGGGTATTAAAGGAGTCATTAAATATTACAATTTAGTATAGTTGTTTCAGTTTTGATAAACTTTAGTATAGTGTGAGGAAAAGGGTTTTAATAAACTATGGTGAGAATCCAATTAGAGATAATAGCACTTGGATCATAAGTCTAATACTACACCTTATGACATGTCTTCCTCACCAACTCGGCTATCCTACACCTTAACAAGCACTTTTTTTTTAGATAAAGCTAAAAAAGATTTCATTTTGAAGGGATCAAAATACTTTGTACATCAAAAGGAGTAAGGTCCAAAGTGACCAATAAGAGAACCAGAGTAGAAACCAGAGATGAAGCAAAGTCAATCTAATGAGAGCTAAATCAAAATTCAAATCAAAGACGCTTGACTGAAAAATAAGAGACAACATAACATTAAGAACCACCGTCGAAGGCCGTTGAAAGGCGACTCCGTGTGAAATGATCCAACTTCACATATTTATGTTTCTTGAGGAGGACATTGGTCCACCCAGCCCCATCCATTCTGGATTCTAATGATCCCAACATAACAACTCCATGCAACATATTTTCAATCCTCCCAAGGAGCACCTTAAGTCTACCATCTATATCAACAACTATATGTTGATTCATCACCATATTGTTACCAATGGTTTGGGACACCTCATACGAGACGCGATAAGGAAAGAATATAGAGTTAGAAATGGTTTCACCTGCGTCAAAACATGATTCAAATTTGAATTTTGAATGCGATCATCCCACCCATCCTGTCTCCGTTAAAATGGTCCTCCACCGTGCCCAACAGCATGTCCTCCTGATTGACACCAACTCCTACCAGAAAATCATCTCCAAAGCATCCACCCTGCACCACAAATGCCACAAGTTGAGAGACATCCACCCGTGTATGCAACTATTTCTCCAATCTCCTCTGTTCTTCACTAAATTCATCTATATCTGTTGTCGCCGATTCATCCTCGTACTGTGAGATAGGAAACTTGATTGCACAACGTGCATCATTGTCGATATGAGTTAACAGAGCTCCATGGCATCAGTTCTTCATCATGTAATCAACCCTTCTACACTTGTCACAAATAATCGGTAAGTTCTCAATGTCTATGTTTTGTTCCCGTTTATCAAACGATGATTTCAGAAAAAAATCTTTTAGGCACCTTGGATCTTATGGGGACGTTGATATAGAGTCTATCAAAGAACAGTCTAGATATTGCTTTAGTTGTAGGATCAATAGTGATCAAAACTTCCACAGATCATGCTATCCCTAAAAAAACTTTGCCTTCCTAGAAATCCAAGGGGAGTGCTGGTAGACGAATCCATACATGAAGTTCCTGAAACTTAATCTCTTGCAAGAACCCAGGTCTCCAATGACTGAGGCTAAGATCAACATTCCCATTAAACCACATTGCCCCCTAAAATACCTTTTACAGATCCAACTCTTCTTGGAAATAAAAAATTAAAAACATCCCCCGCAAGTGATCTAACCTCCAACTTGCGTGTCCATTTCCTTCTGCACTATTCTTTTACAAAATCGATGCTAGGTTTAAGGTAAGTGAGACTATCAATAGTCATATTTTTAAATCTAGTATTAGCCCTATTGAGAATTGACTTCATAATTGTAATATGTGGATCTTCTTCGCTTTATGTAGGAGAAAGTTTTTTGGGCTCCCGATGCTCTGCTCCAAATAGTGTCCCTGCCCATGATTTACCTGCGGCATGGAGAACTGAAGCACCACACCATAACACAGAGCCTAACATGTCGTCCTCTGGACCTCCAGATGAAGTAAACACTTTATTCACCATGTAGAGATTATATTTATGACAATTTATTAGTAATTGCACGATAAATGTGTGATGGAAACGTCGAAAGGGATGTGTTGATGAAGGGTTGTGTGTGTATGTACATGTGTAGATAACAACAAAAAAATTGCACAACACATAGTTAGCAATGATATAAACATTAAAGGGATGAATATCTTATCAAGCATATAAAAATGTTACAGCGGAAACAGTCACAACATTTTGCCAAACTTGTTTGTCATTGAAAAATATGGCATGAAACCATTATCGTGAACAATAATATTGAAAAAGGTAAAGATGGGAGACACAACTTAATATTTAAAAAGTAAATGCTAAAGATTTATTGAATATGTCTCCTCTTATTTCCTTTTTTGAGATGATGGCAAAGGCATGTCTTAGAGTAACGCTCACAATAAAAAGGAGGCGTTATGCAAAAGTGTTTAAGGGAGGGGAATTTATATATTAGCGAAAATGTTAGCCCCTGTATTTTAGTGCTGTCAGTATTAATAGTGGGTTTTTGTAATGTAAGTCCTTGGGATTTGTGGATTGTCAATGCTCAGGGTATTTTGAAGGGTGGTTGCCTTTAGAGATGGGAAAAAGATAATCATGCAAAGAGTTAACTGCATTCCAAGGAGGGTAAATGTGTTTTTGATATTTGATGAAAAATTTGTAGATCAAGCGGTGTACTAGATGCACCTGAGACCATGTTAGCCACCATGCCTATTGAGCCATTAACAAGGCCAAAATCAAACTAAAAACGTACTTAAGTATTGTTCTTTAAATAGGATATTTTTATTTCAATTATTTGTCATCAAAATTGTGTGAGTTCGATTTCCTATTGACATGTGCAATTAAAAGGGCCACTAAGATATTTAATTCTTTTATCATGTTGAGGTTTTGGCAGTTGGTGTGTTCATTTTTACTAAAAAAATGAGTAGTAGAATGGAAAGATGCAATTTAATCTATTGACATATTTACATATGTGTGAGAGATTTTTCTAATTGTCATTGTGGGGATTTGCATCACCAATGTTGAGCGAGAGCATTCAAAAAGAAACTTGATTTTGATTTGATCTTTGTTTCCATAAAATTATTTTTAGTGCTATGGACGAGGATAAGCTAAACAATAGTTTTGTTCCATAGGAGTAACTTTCATATATTGAGACATCCTTTACATGTGGAAACTACCCAAGGTCTCTGATGGGAATAATGGATCTACCGCCGAAAGCTGAAGTATTGAAGTTGGGTAAAGCTTCACGAAGGTGATAGTCCACCTTGGCTAGACGTAGTTTATCTCCAATAAAGCTCATCCCATCAATGATAATATACTCAACATGCTTGAGACCATCTTGAAAAGATGAATCTATGTAGTTTGCAATGTAACATATAAAATAATAATAAAAAAGGGTACTAGCATAATAATTCTAGCACTTTATTTTGGCATCCAAGGCACTAACCAATGCGAGACCCAAGTTAACGTTGTAAATTTAGTAGGTAATTGGTTAGTTGTAAAAAATGTAGATCTGTAAGATGGGTTGTATTAAATGGTTCTCTCATAATAGCCATCTAAAATTTAAACGGTATGGGTTTAACCAATCCTGCACAAAAAAAAAAATAGAAACCCATAAATATCCTCTTTTTACTACAGACAAATTGATTCATCTATATTTGTATTTGTATCCAGGGAAGTTTCCATATCTTTGAGAATATATTGTGCCTAACCTGGATTTGTTTCTCATATGCAGAAGAAAAGAATATTGAGGATCAAGACGTGCCTCAGGTAGGCATATTTTTCCAGTTGTATTGATTTAGATTTTTTTTAAGCATGGGTGAATTCAACCTTGAATTGAAATTTCCTTCTTATGCAACGAACATGTCTCCAACCGGATCAGTTTACATATTCCTATATACTCCTGGCCTGTTCCGAATGCAAGAATTTTTTTATAGGAAACTAAACTGGTTGGAATTACAGAGGGTTTAAACGCCCGCCTTCATCAGCGATGTTATGTTCTTGTTATCCAATTTATCTCCTCAGGAAAAATTGATCAAACACGACCCTACACAAGAGGAAATCAGCAAAAGGGATCAATTTTTTTGGACTTCTCATATGAGTTGACTCAAAGCAAAACAACAGAACTTCGAAAGGTGCCATATGTCTCTTCGACACACTTTTGGTATGGAGCAAAAAATTAGAGACCCCAAATAAGCGCTAACCCTCCACGTGTTTAGGGTCTGACATATCAGAACCGACCATTGAAAATTCTAAGGGAAGTGAAAAAGCCATCAGAAGCCTCCACGCGTCCCAACAATGCACCTCCAAAGATCAAGTTCAAAGCAGGGTCATAAGTGTGCGCAAACTCTCCACATGTCCATGGCCCGAGGAAGTGGTACCGACTGTTGAAAAAGTTGAACCATTGGTGGAAGCCTCCATGTGTCCAGGGTTTGGACGTAGTTCCTTCACCAAACAGAAGGAACTTAGGCAAAAAATGAAGAAAATAGAGCAGAGCCATGGAAGGAGCCACGTGTCAACTCGGAAAAAATTCAAAGGTAGAATCAAAAGTGAGCTCCCAAACGAGTGCCAACCTTCCACATGGTCAAAGCCTAGAAAATTTGCACCCGTTGTTAAAAACTCAAAGAAAATTGACAGACCAGCGGACGACGCCACGTGTCTTATCGGTGTACCTTCAAGGGTGGATTCCAAAGGCAGTCCCCAAATGAGCGCCAGTCTGCCTTGTAGTCAAGGGACAGAGAAAGGAAGCAGCTCTGAATTGGTTAAGTACAACAGGATTAGCGGAAGCCTCCACCTACCTCATCCAGAAAAATTCAAAGGAAAAATCTAGAGGTAGGTCCCAAATGTGTGCTAAGCCTCCACGTGTCTCAGGTCAAACATAGTGCCTTCGCCAAACTGGAGGTGGTTAGCTAGAATGAAAAGGAGATAGGGCATCCCCTACAGATGACATCACATGTCTCTTCAATATAATTTCAAGAGTGAAGGAAGGGGGATGAAGTCTTAAGGTGCGTGGGGTTGCCACATGGACCTTGCGCGAGTAGAACCCAAACCCAAAGTAACTTCAGGAGGTCATATCTTTAAACCAAGAACTCAGATTTAAGAAAGGGGGGACTTTTGGAAATCTCTCAATGTCTTCTAATCACCTATAACCATTAATAAAGAATGGTAAATTCGGTCTGCCATTTTCAAGGCTGTCATGTCTCCCACCTACCACCATGATGAAGCACGAGCCTCCTTTCTTTTCCAGCAAGGAACAACACATGGAGGCATGGGCTCTGTCAGGGAAACCATCATTGTTGTAGGTGAATTTCAATAATTTTTGGGGTGGTTAGAGTAGGTGAGTTCAATGCATCGCTAGGGTGGTTAAGGTAGGATTTGAATTTTCCCTGTCTCCTTCTCTGATTCTTCTATATATTGTAAAGGAGGGGCATTTTTGAAGTTGTTGGTCATTCTTCTTTCCTTCCTCCCTCTCCCTTTCTTCCCTAAGGTTAAATGTGGAGCTTAAGCCTCCTCTCACGGCTCTGTAATGTTATTTTCTTGCCTCTTTCTTGCCGATGATGTACTGTGTGAACTCACGGAGAAATTAAATCTATTTTGTCATGCATTTTGTCCATCCTTATTTTATTATCTCTTCTTTCCTCTCATCGTTGCAGGGTATACTGTGCATATCTCTGATGTCTATTGCAGGTTCTAGGAGCTTTGTTTATGGGTTTGAAGTGGTGTTATATGTGAACTCTATCTTTGGTTTGAGATGCATCTTGTCCATCCTCTCCATTTCTCACCTCTCTCAATTTTAGGTAGCTAAGATTGTGACCATAAACCCCATTTTCTTGGTGCTATGACCTAATATGTAGTGTAGATTTCTTTATTTTCATGCTCTCTCTCTCCCTGTCTCCTTGTCTCGTATTGTTAGATTAGGAGTAGATAGTCATATTTCCTTCCTTAGAAGTAGTTTAGCATTAGGATTAGGAAGAAGAACCAACTTTCTATAGAGGCCCATCTCAAGTCCACAAGTCCCAAAGCTTGAGAGATGGTCCCATGTTATGCAGATTACACTAAATGCCCCAGTCAAAATAAGGCCATTCGGGGGGTGCTGTGATTTTGCACTAACAGTTTTGGCATGCTAGGTGGGACTAGACTGAAGGGCTTTACATCTTCCACCGTCTCAGCAAGTTGGATGTGTTATTGGAGGCATTTTTCAACACATCTCGTGTGACTCTATCTGGTCAACAACCCAACTCTGAAGTTCCAAACCTTCCCCCATCCATTTTCATCCATTTTTATTGTCCCATCTCCTTGATCTTCTTCCATCCCATGAAGTTGTGTAATCATGACTTCATTCCCAACTTGGAATTCACACTTGCAGCAACAACAGTGTAGTCATCCTCCAACGTATTTCCCAACTTCTCCAGATCAACATTACGATCAGATCCAGAACCATTATGCTTACCCATATGAGAAGTGTCAAAACCATTTTGGCCATGGAGCTTATTAAGAGAAAGGGTACGTGTTTGATGCTGACGGTTATGTGGAGAATGCTAGTTTGCTGGAGAAGATTCAAATAATGGAGGCTAACATGGTTCAGTCTTGGGATACAGCACAAATGAAGGCATTCAAGATAGATTACAGGGAACCTTGTCCATGGGAAGGCCCTTTTCCAAGACACTATAACCCGCAAGAGAAGCTTGACTTCATGGTTGAAATGTTGCCTCAACTTGCACAGTGGATGGAGGAAATAGATCCTTGCGAGCTTGGTGCCAGACAACCTCGTCAATGGGTAAGTCCACCATACCATATATTTTCTTTTCCTCTTTCTCAATCAGCACCATCTTAACGGGAGCTTCAATTTCTAGGCTTCCCATTTGCTACCCCTAGTGTTAATTTCCCTTCTCCATCCCCTAGTCTTCCATCTCATCTCATTTCCTCTGCCATTTTCCCTTCCAGATCCAAGTCCCCTCCATAAGAGCCAAAAGTAATACCTTCCCCACCGACCACTCCTCCTACTCTCCCAAGTCCACGTCGGGAAGAGACTCAAAAATCTTGCCAAGGAGAGCAATAAGAAGAAGAGTGGAGAAAAGAAGAAATAATTAGAAGCTTGGTGAGCTTGGCTCTTAGATTCAAGATTGATAAAATCCCCTTGATGGAGAAACCCATGGAGGAGGCCAACGTCAAGCCACAAGTGGTGGAAGCTTCAACTGCAACACAAACAAGGGAACAAGGAGCTACTCCAAATCCAAATGAACAAGAGCACATTCTGGATGTGAAGGAGAACCGTACATTTCCAGAGGCTTCAAGCATAGAGTAGGCCATAGAAGAACTTGTAGTTCTTCCTCCCACTTCATCCCATTAAAAATCTAATTTCAAAGAAGAGTTTGATCTTTCAAACTTCATGTTTAAGGATGAGAGGAACCATGGGGAGAAATTTACAGATCCGAAGGACACCATGGAGGAGGTCGAGCACACGGAACAGGGTAATGAGGAGGTAGATTATCTGTCTGAATTGGAGGATTGATTTGATGGAGATGATTCTGACGAGATCACATCATTTGCTCCTCCATCATCCACCTTCCAAGCACATGAGTTTGCTAACATGGAGGAGATCATTCAAGGACAACAATGTATGTCTTGTAGCAACCCTCTAGAATAAAGGTTGGAGGATCATAACCTTCCACGTTCTTTTCAAGTGGAGGAAGGAAAAGAGCATGAGGATCCCATCTCTCCCCCACCATTCACCCAGGAAGGTCCATAGGAAGAATCCACTATTGGAGTTGAATTTTAGAAAAATGAGCACATTCAAAGGACCATACTATGCCCTATCAGGTACTTGGCTTCATTGGAGATAAGGGAGAAGCCAGAACCAGTCATGTCTAGTTCAGGGCATGAGGATGAGTTTCAAAGCACAAAGGGTCATCATCATCACTTCGAGGAGTCCAATGCCAATAAACTTGAGGATGCATTTTTTATTGATGTTGATACCTTGATGATATGGGAGGAGGACTGACCTCTTGTTAGTTTTTCACTCATAATGACAGCTATGTTTAGCTCCAAATAAGATACATGGTTGCCTATTTTGAGAAAAGCAAGCTATTTCTCCCTGTCTGTGGTAGGATTTGTTTATATTTTATTTGTTAGGGTTATTATATGAGTAGGAGTAGATTTTAATTTCAGAAGAATAAGTGCTTTTACACACTCTGCATGTTCCACTTGAAGCATGTATGATTTTCAATTTTGTGCACAGTGTGTGTTGTGGTGTTTTGTTACTCCAAGGTTGTATCATTGAGTAGTTTGATATACCTCTAAGGTGAATGTTATAGCCATCCATTTCAGGGATAGGTGTATTCTCCATGTCAAGAAATTTTGTACTCTCATAAATCTCACCCTCAGGATTTTCTTATTAAAATTGAGAGTGCAAGCAACGGAGCAGGTTAAGGGCCATCAAGTTGTAAGCAGTCGAGTTGGAGGTTTCAGGGATAGGATCAGTACCATGCTATCATTTTTGACTCCATGACCAATGGATGCATCAAGGAAACTGGTCTCTTCATCTAACAGGTGAATATCCCACGTAAGTTGCCAAATTTTTATCTAATTTATCCCCTTAGGAAAAATTTATCAAACATGACCCTGAACAAGAGAAAATCAGAAAAAGGGCTTGGATTTTTTAGATTTCACATGCGAGTTGACTTGAAGCAAAGCAACGGAACCACAAAAGGTGCCATGTGTCTCTTCGGTGCACTTTTCATATGGTGCACAAAATTGGAGACCCCAAACAAGCGCTGGCCCTCCACGTGTTTAGGCTTTGACATAACAGAACTGACTGTTTAAACATCTAAGGGAAGTAACATAGTTAGTGGAATCCTCCACACATCCCAATGACACACCTCCAAAGATCAAGTTCAAAGTAGGGTCCTAGGTGTGCATAGAATCTTCATGTGTCCATGGCACAAGGAAGTTGTACTAGTCGTAGAAAAAGTCCAACCATTGGCGGAAGCCTCCATGTGTCCAGGGTTGGATGTAGTACCTTCGCCAAGTACAAGGGACTTAGGAAAACAATGAAGAAAATAGAGCAGACCCACAGAAGCAGCCACTTGTCAGCTCAGTGCAATTTCAAAGCTAGAATCAAAAGCGAGTTCTCAAATGAGTGCCAACCTTCCACATGGTAAGAGTAGAGAAAATTTGCCTTGGTCATTTAAAATTTGAAGCAAAGGGAATTACCAAGAGATGGCACCAAGTGTCTCATCGACACACTTTCAAGGTTAGAATCCAAAGGTGGTCCCCAAACAAGCACCAGTCCACCACGTAGTTAGGGACCAAGAAAGGAAGTAGGACTAAATTGGCTAAGTACAATAGGGTCAGTAGAAGCCTCCATGTGCCTCATCCGTTTAACTTCAAAGGAAAAATCCATAGGGAGGTCCCAAATGTGCATTGAACCTCCACGTGTCTCGGGTCAAGCATAGTGTCTCCTCCAAACTAGAGGGGGTTATCCAGAATGAAAAGGAAATAAGGAAGCCCCACATACGATGCCACGTGTCTCTTTGGCACAATTTAAAGAGTGAAGGGAGGGGGTGAAGTCTTAAGGCTCACGAGGCTGCCACGTGGACCTTGCATGAATAGAACCCAAACCCAAAGCACCTTTAGGCAGCCATATATTTCAACCAGGAACTTGGATTTGAGTGAGGGAGGACTTTTATAAAATGCTCAATGTCTGCTACTCACCTACCACCATTAATGAATAATGGTAAATTTTGTCTGCCATTTTCGAGGTTGTCATGTCTCTCACATGTGACCATGATGAAGAATGAGCCTCATTTCTTTCCCAGTAAGGAACAACACATGGAGGCATGGGCTCTACCAGGGAAACCATCATTATTGCGGGAGAATTTCAATGCATCTCTAGGGTGGTTGAGGTAGGATTCAAATTTTCCCTCTCTCCTTCTCTCATTCTTCTATATATTGTAAAGGAGGGGCACTTTTCAAGTTGTTGTTCATTCTTCTTTTCTGCCTTCCTCTCCCTTTCTTCCCTAGGGTTGAATGTGGATCTTAAGCCTCCTCTCACAGCTCTGTAATGGCATTTTTTTACCTCTTTCCTATTGATGATGTATTGTGTGAACTCAGGTAGCAATAAAATTTGTTTTGTGATGCATTTTTCCATCCTTCCTTATTTTAGTGTCTCTTCTTACCTCTCATCATTACAAGGTACACTATGCATATCTCTAATGTCTATTACAGTTTTTGGGAACTATGTTTAATGGGTTTGAAGTGGTGTTCTGTGTGAACTCTATCTTTGGTTTGAGATGCATCTTGTCCATCCTCCCCATTGCTCACCTCTCTCCACTTCAGGTAGCTAAGATTGTGACTAGAAACCCCCATTTTTGTGCTATCACCTCTGTAGTGTAGGATTTTTGATTTTCATGCTCTCTCTCTCCTTGTCTCCTTGGTATTGTTAGATTAGGATTAGATAGTTACATTTCCTTCCTTAGAATTCATTTATCATTAGGATTAGTAAAAAGAACCTTCTTTCTCTGGAGGCCCATCTCAAGTCCGCAAGTCCCACAGCTTGAGAGATGGTCCCATGTTATGCAAATTACACTGAATGCCCCATTCAAAATCAGGTCATTCAGGGAGTGTTGTGGTTTCATACTAACAGTTCTATTGGTTGAAAAATGTTGCATTTAACTTTTGCAAAGGATTATGGAAAAATTGGATTCAATATTATCTCAAGCATATAGAATGTTGTTTGAATAAGAGGACTTAAGGATTAGTTTCATGGATATCATCTATTATATTTAGAGGAATTTTAAATTGTCTTTGATAACTTTCTTGCAAAGGGATTTGCTGAAATATTTTATTTAAAAGGTACCCATTTGTTTAAAACACGTCTAGTAAAAAGGAAGGAATGTTGTTTTCTTTTATCAGATTTTCATGTGTGGACGGAAGGTATTTTCCAAATTTTTCTTATGATGTAACCAAATTTTGCTAATGTTTTTCTGGATAGTTTAGGAATGAAATTATAACAAGGGATACTTACAAGAATTCTTCTACAGAAGTCTTGGGATCTATATGGAAGTAGAGTGTTGGAAATTATTTTCATTATTCACGAAGAAGTCATCTTTTATTCTATGTTGACTTTGAAGTTTGAGTATAAAATCACATCTAAGTTCTAACGACAAAGTTAAACTGGGATCTCTTTGTTACGTGGCTGCCAGGGCACATGGATTCCAAATAGGATGCGCTAATTATTCAGTTGGCCCTAAAAAATCTCGTTGTCAAAAAAATAGAAGTTTCTCTCCCCTCTTTCAAGAAGATGGGATTATAGGTTCAATTCCAAGGTTGTATCATTTGACTCAAATGGACTGTAGTTTTATGAATCTTCACTTTCTTCATATAGAAAAGGAAGCATAAGCATGATAAGCATTAGCAGTCATACTTTAAACCACCCGTATTCTACATCATATCGATTTTTTTTTTCCAATTTTATCATTTCATTTGATAGTTTCCATGCACAATAGTTGGATACCATAGGAAAAGGCATAAATCTTGGGGATTTTGTGTCTTCTAATATTTAAGGTAAAAATTATTTTATTCAAGTGGCTTTAGAGACTTTCAAACAATGTACTAATGGGGGATTTTTTGATTACACGGAAACCATTTGACATAATGACTGGTAGAGGGATGCAGCCTATTAGAGTGCAAGTGAAACTACGTGGATTACCTCTTACACTACAAATGAAAATATCTCCCAAACATGGTTCATATCTCCTTATCTTTGATAGTTTTTATTCTTTAGTTTTTATTTTCTAACAAAATAAAATATTAAACCAGAGGATTTTTGTACATTTAATTGCATTAAATTATTTTTCTTAAAACAATAAAATGTTATATCATAACTTAGGCAATTAAATATTCCTTGGTAGAAAATCATGAACATAAACCCTCACTTTGAGATGATCTAGGAAACTTCTTGACCAAACTAGATTGCTACAGTATCCCAGTTTCATTGACAAGTTAATGATGAGTTCCCTATAAGTATGTTAATTGTTTCCTTGTTAAAACCAATAAATCATGATTTTCAGAGACTCGCAAAATAACTGTTGTAAATATCTTCCCCCGGGTAGATATAGACAAGTAGAAGAATATGGAAATCAAAGGAACTCAAAGCCCGACATTTATTCATGCCAAAAGTCGTTCCTTGGCGCACGTAAAGGGTGCATGACACAGAGTGTCGCCATGGCCAAAGTCACGCCTTGGCACATAGCAAAGGATGTTGACACAAAAATGGATGCACCAAGGCGCAGGTTAAGGGCGCACAGCAAAGGATGTCGACACAAAAATGGATGCGCCAAGGCGCAGGTTAAGGGCGCACAACAAAGGATGTCAACACAAAAATGGATGCGCTAAGGCGCAGGTTAAGGGCGCATGAAAAAGGATGTCGACAAAAAAAATGGATTTGCCAAGGTGTAGGTTAAGGGCGCATGAAAAAGGATGTCAACACAAAAATGGATGCGCCAAGGCGCAGGTTAAGGGTGCACAACAAAGGATGTCGACACAAAAATGGATGCGCCAAGGCGCAGGTTAAGGGCACATGAAAAAGGATGTCAACATGAAAATGGATGTGCCCATGGCACATGTAATAGTATGTCGACATAAGGATGGATGCGCCGAGGTGCCGAGATGCACCTTCAGGAGGTGCAACATTTTGAGTGCTGATAGGAAGCAGACCCTAACCTAGATATTCAGATGGCCATAACTTTTCACAGGGATCTCGGATTAACGCAAGGTTGGACTTATCGAAAATATTACGAGGTCCTCTATCCAACTACGATTGGATATCTTTAATTGGGTGGTAAAAAATTATTTAAAATGAAAAATACAATTTGCCACTTTTTGGGTTTGCTAAGGTTCTCACCTACGACCATAATGAGACGAATTAAATGCAACCTGGAGGTGGTTGGGGTAGATTTGGATTTCCTCTCTCTTCCCTCTCTCATTCTTCTTAAAAATTTTAAGTAGGGGCTTCTTTATAAAGGTTGGACATTCTTGTTTTGCCGCTCCCTTCTTCTCTTTGGCAGGTGAATTTTTGGAGTTCAAACCTCCCATCTAAAACTGTAATGCAACTTTTCCTCTTGGCATTTTGTAGTGTATTGTATCAATATTTGGAGAAAATAATGCATGTATTTGGAGGATTCTCAACCCTCTCTATCTTCATTTGCATCCTCCTGATCCTTCACTACAAATCTGGTTATCTGTGCATGATCTTGCATTGTATTTTAATGGTTTGTGTTTATTGGCAAGACAGGTGTTTCTTCATTCCTCAGTGAATCACCTTTGTTAGTTTAGGTTTATTTTTATGTATATTCTTACCATGTCTCCTTGGAAAGTTAGTTTAGGTTTTGAGTAAACCTCTCTGCATTTTTTACGTGTGCATCTGAACAGAGGAATAGGAACCGGCCTTCATCCGGATAGCTATTCTAATTTCACAAGGTCCCACACTTGGGAAAAGCTCCATGTTATGCAATCACACTGAGAGTGCTCAACCCATCAAGTTACAGACATTTAGGGGTGCTGTGATTCACCATCAACAATAACACATGTAACTATGGAAAGGAGATGTTAATTTCCATACGTGCACATTATATGTGAGGAGTTTGTTGGTGCTCAAACTAATCTCACCCCATTTTCCCATTAAAAAATTTATTGATTTACGGCCCCTACCATAAATTATCTCCCCGTGTTGTGCCTGAGAGGTCCTTGCCTTCCTTTTGTTTTCGTAATCAGTCCTTTCTTGGACCAAGGATTATGTATAAAAACCAAAATTGTTTCCTCGTTCCCCTGTCCATCTGAAAAGGTCTGTATTTGGGTGTAAAAACTTGGGCTCTCCCATTCTTTCCATTTTTCATAGTCAAGATTTTTTTTTCCTTTTCATTTTTGCTCTAAATACTTGAGAAAAAATGAATGGATGTGGCTGAGAGAAATGTATTTGAGCTTTATAACGTTTCTAAATTCTCTGCCCTTGAAGAAAATTTTATCTCTAAGGTCATGTGGTCATTTTTTTGCATTTTACGGTTTTACGGGTCTTTCTCTGGGTAAAATTTACATCCTTACATCAACAGCAAATGTGGCCTCTTTTAGTTGGACGTGGCTCAATGGGGTACTTCATAATTATATAAATCACCTCAACTTGAAAACCGTTCTACATAGAAGAACGACGCTAATTTGAAATTCACTTTTTGGTTTGGCCTTGGAGTTACGCCGGGAGGACATGTGGAGGTTTCCACTGCTTCACCCAGAATAAGACAACTTTTTATGTACCTGGTATAATTTGGTAGAACAGAGACACATGGCAAGCCCACGCTCATTCAAGGTCTCCTCTTTGGGTACCATTTTGAAATTGTGCCATGAAGACATGTGGTGAGCCCGCACTCATTCAAGGTCTCCTCTTTGGGCACCATTTTGAAATTACACCATGAAGACACGTGGAGGCTTCCATCTGGGCTTCCCATACTTAGTCTTTTTCAAAAAGGTTTTAAGGGGCCTGGGACACGTGGAGAAACCATACATGTTTGAGGAACAACCCTTTAAGTTTACTTTAAAGAAGTGTCAGGAAGACACTTGGAGGCCTCTACTCACTTTGAATTTTGCTTGGATTTTTAAACGGCCAAAGGAGACTTCCTTGGAGCCTGACACATGGCGCATTTTTTTGAGCCTTAAACCTTCATACAAATCTTGCCAGGCTAGGACACATGGTGATCCCGCACTCTTTCAAGGTCTCAACTTTTGGGAACCATCTCAAGTTGCACCATTGTGATGCGTGGTAGTTTGAAAATTTTGAGGGGTAGGGAAGCGGACCTTCGGAGATAACTAAGATTTTATGCCTCTTATTACCAAAAGGATTAAAGCATCAAAATGGCCCGCAGACCCGATAGAGAATAGTCAATTTTTTTCCCCAGTCAATGGCGGAGGTTCGGACCTTCGGAGGAGAATTGGAAAATTTTCCTTTTGTGGAAATATGAGTAAAAATTAAAAATAGAAGCATGGTTCTGCTAGGACCCATGACGGAGACAAAAAGCGGAAGGGCAGAGCTGCGTGGAAAATTTGGAAATTTTTCAATTTTCCCAAAAAGAGGTGAAATAACATAATTTTGCCACGGTTCCTTTGGGACCCACTTTAGGACACGTGTCAAGGCCATTTATCAAGGGTGGAGGTGCGGAGCAAAAAGTGAAAATTTAACATTTTTCTAAAAGTTGTAAAAGGAAAAGCGAAACCCGCAAGCCTGCTCTAAAGTGGATCTCCCACATGGACGGTCCAAATTAAAAATATAAATCAATGGTAGTTGTGCCTTTGTATCTAATTTTTTCTACCATTTTCATTCCAAAGTTCTTAGGGATGTGTATTCTTATGGTTATTTATCATTTCTTGTAGTCTCTTACATGCCAAATAAATAAGAGCATTAATTTGGAGGCTTGGTTTTGTGGGGAGGGTCTGAAAATGTCTCTCACTATTAATATGCAATTTGAATTTCGAATTCAGCCCAATTTTTATTTCCTTGGCACGTGAAATACCTATTGATATCTAGGTTTGATGAGAAAAATCTGGGGACATCTTTTACCATTAAGACGAGATCTGATTTCTGGGCTCGATCCAATTTTTCGTTTTCTTTTCTTGAGCATGCAAGGAGCCAGATTTGAAAAACTAGGGGTGGAAGTGGTTGGAAAGTAAAAGAAAGAGTGATCTACGAGGAGAGGGAGTTGAATGCAGGAGAGGCTCGAAGATATCTACCACTTGAGCACTTGACAACTTTTTATAGATCTGATTCTGGGAATCGTGATCAAGATCATGGTGAGCATTGGTACACACAATGTATTTGGTTTTGGGAGGGAAAAGGATCTATTGAAAAATGTTATAAATAGGCATGATTTTTTCATGAAAAGGGTTAGAGGTTAGAGGTTTAAATGCAAGAGTGTTAGGAGTTAGAAACTGATTTCTTAATAAAAAGCTTGATAGAGCCCATCTTTCTGAGGAATTGTTTGAGAAACTTGTATATCTCTTTTGTGTTAAACTCAATCGTGTTAAGGTGGTTGTGAGTGTACAACCATTGACAAGATCTGAGACTGTTCTATGAACTTTCCTCTGCTGATAATTTTAATCAAATTTGAGTTATTCTATTGTTGACTCTGAGCAATTAGTTTCTGCTTTGTTTTAGAATATTTGCAAAAAGTTTTATTAGTTCTGATTGTAATCTTATACTGAATTTTTTGTGAAATCACATAGGATATCGACCCTGTGATAGTTTAATGGTATCTGTAATTCCATTTCAAGAAGAGCCTTCATCTTAGATGAGATAAACAAATTTAAAATCAATTCATTATCAGTTGTTGATAAATATTGTCTGTAAGTCTTTGGGTGTACCTTAGGTGTGGTAAATCAGAAACTATAGTGTTTAATTTGGATCTCTAATTTGAGCCTTTGTGTTAGGGTCTTAAAGATTATGTGAAAACATGCTGATTTGTGCCTCCATTGAAGCACAACTTCTGGTTGAAGGAACATCTTAACTATTCTGAATCTTTCTGTTGTAAATTTGCTCATCATTGTAAAGTCCCTCCAAAGGTCTGGTATAACAAACTTTATCCTGATTCACCTCCCACCAAATTCATTCAAAAACAATTAATCAAACCCATCCTACCCCTGTTTGTCATGTGTGTATAGAAATGCAAGATTTTTACTACCAAAATATATAGAAACAATCGGGTTTTCATTGTCTTTAGTTTCCTGAACCTCTCTTAGAAAATATCTTCATTATCTAGAGTGAAAAATTGGGAGAGTTAGGTTTTGTTGCATTGATAATATTTTCTTTGAGGTCCTCTTAATAATTTCATAAGGAAGGACATCTCCATCTAATCCACAAATAACAGGATACAAAAGGGTTCCTCACCTTGGTTGAAAGGAACAACCATAAAGTAGTGAGGATAGATCAAATTCTCTTGAGGGTGATATCCATTTCTCCACATTTGAGTGACAAAGGGCCAATTAGATCCCATCCCTGGCTACACAATGACTCATTATGATCTAGCTATCTCTAAGATTCATGCTAAACCTATGATGCTGCTCAGAATTTGAAGGAGAATCAATTTGGGTACTAATAGAGTCACTTCAATCCTTGGATCAACCTTGATTGATCATTTGTTATCTTTTTTACGTAATTCTAGGAGACCTGTTGCACTATTTTGCAGTTGTAGGAAGCTTCTAAAATTGAAAAGTTGGGTTTCGCTTCAGCTCGCCATTTGGAATTTGAGTGAGGAAGCTCTTATCCACATTCGCAAAAACAAAAAAAATTTAATAAAAAATTTCTTGTAACCTTAAGTTTGGGGGAAAAATACTCTTCTCGATAGTTTGGAAAAGTCATCTTGTATGCCTCCATTCGTAGTTTGACTACGTCAAACTAGACCAATTACAACTGGTAGCTCTGGAAAACCTGTCATCATTTGAAACACATTCTCCTATACTCATTTTCATCCACTCTGATGAATTATCCATATATGGGGGAACTTGTAGGAAATTTCTCGTTTCGATTTTTTCCATCAAATGTTATTTTTGGGTGTGGTTTTCTTATCCCTTGAGCTATCTTTTGATTATTTGTAACTATGCCAATTACAATTGATGACCTTGGAAAACTAGCCATCAATCATAAACTATTCACCGGTTATGAATTCTGTCAGTTCCTATGAATTTTTGGTATATAGGTGGACATGTAGGAAATCTTCTGTCATGATTTTTCTTATTAGAAGACAATTTTTTAATGCACTTTCTTAGCCTCTAAGACAAAATTGGGCATTTTTGAAACTAGCAGAAAAATGTAAAACAAATTTGTAAGACCCTAGTCAAGTTAGAAAACCATCATGTAAATTTATTAACAATTGTAAATATCTTTTTGAAACTCTATCTTGTGACTTTTGAAAATTTGAAAATTTGGCAAAATAGCGTTTCTCTCTCTTGCCTATTTCTTTCTTTATGCTTTGTTAAGAAATTAAGTGAAATGATATGAAATCAATAAATGTCTCCAATCCCCTCCTTTATAATGCAATTTATTATTATTATGTAAATGGGAAACTAAAAACATTAATTTTGTTAGATCTAGGTGGATGTCATGCCAACGATTTAGCACTGATTTCATGCTCACATGGTTTTACATGATGCAAGTAAGATGGTGAAACGGCGTTGTTGAAATTCATTGTATATTATTTTAATTTTTTTATGTTAAAAAAAATACATATGTATTTCTATGTTATTGTAAAGATTATTATTGAATTGTTTTAATGGGTATGAGTTGCAAGTGTTTAAGGTTTTTGGGGGGAATATGTATCTAACCATGGGTGTTATTTTGATTCAAAAATTTTTATTGTAAAATTTGAATATATATGTTAAATGAAATTGACTTTAATAGTTTATAGTGAAATTCTAGTGTGTAATTAACGCTTAAATAATTGGTGTGTGGTGTTTCTTACTTTGAAAATGTAATAAAGAAATCTAACCAAAATAATTAGCCCTAGTTTAAAATTCATGCATAATTATCCTTCTTTTGTTTTCCCTTTCGGCATTAAAAACTAAGACCTTAGAATTGACTTAATATTTACACTCAATGAAACCTTCTATCTTAGGTAAATAAGAGCTCAATTATGATTCGTCATCGTAGCCTATTTTCTTAGTGACGTCATTGTAAACCCTAAAGTTAGGGACGACATGGTCAAAATTTATCATGAGTATGTGGTCCCCTTCTAGGATTAGTAATAACGTGTGTAGCAAGGAGATGGTTTTATCTTAAGTAGTACTCCTTAAGAAACCTACATTAAACATAGTATAAAATACTCTTGGACCGATATACATGTTGAGTATCGAAGATAGCCAACTTACCTTGAAATTTACCTTTAAGAGTTAGGATCATAAATGAATTCAATACCTAATCTCATTTTTTGCTTGGGTTCTATGGTGTAATAATAAGAAGCTAATTGTGAAACATAACAACATTTGTATGTATGATTAGTATCTTAAAATGTAATCATAAGGTGATGTGCTTGGAGAAAGGTGAAATTTAATTCGTTCTTATATCGTGTATAAACCATCTTGTGGTGAGAAACGAGACCCACATGGTGTAAACTCTAATGTGAATCTTATCTTTTTAAATGAAGTACTCCCTCTTATTATCCCCCTTGTCCTATTTTATTTTGAATGTATGGTGTGAAATCATGTAATCATGTTCTTGACATGAACCTCTAGGGAAAGGACTAGTAGTCTCATCAGCATATCCCTATTAATAAAAGGGTTACATATTTTTTTTTAAAAAGGTAATTAAATCAGATTGAATGAAATCATTTTAAGATGAATAAAAATGATTCGAGTGGATCCAATGTTTTAGTTAACCACACAAGAGAATATTGAGTGTGATTTCCCTTAAACCCCAACTCAAATAAGATTTCAAGCTTGAAAAGAAGTATCAAATGTACCTAGAGTTACATGATGATTGTTGGAGATAAGGGTGTTCAATTTCTCTAGTTGTGACCATAGTAAGGTGTGTAAAAATTCTAATTGAATGTCTCCTCATAACACACATCTAATACTTAATTATCAAATAATCCAAACCTGGTGGAGTGTGAAATCATACTGTTTAGTACCTTAATGACTAAGCAATAAAATGAAGTCGAGATGGTACATTGTTATTTGTCATAACATAAAACAAATAGACTTTCCTTAGAACTTAAATTATTATATGAAAAGAGTGTGTAATATACCTAATATTAAATCAATAAACTCCCTTTGCTCCATGAGAACCTTCCTTGTTGAAACTAAGATAAATGGAAAATCCAATCGGACATGCAACTTAGAAAATGAATCCTTAGAACAAACACAAAAAAGATTGTGTATGTAAATATGTTCATAGCAACAACCATGTTACAACATTCTTGCGTTATGAGGGAAATAAGAAAAATTAGATGGGATTACTAGAAGTGAAATTTTAAATAAAGTAAATATAATGGAGTCTAGTTATAAAATAATTAATAAGTGATTTCTAAGAAATTAAGGTTAATAAAGAAACACGAATGTAAAAAAGATGTAAACTGGGAAAGGGTTTTCATGGATGGTGCCCATACGAGATTCATAATGTAGTTTATTCGTTATATTGTGTCTTGTTATTTGAAAAAAAGAGTGGCCTTTATGTGTGTCATGTGTTTTCATATTACCAATGTGGGTTTGTGTTCATGCAAAAATATCATGTGTTGTGTGTTGGCATAACTGATCCCCTGTAGTGTCGTTTGAACTACAATGTGATTCAAAAAAAATTATTAGTCCGGTATTTGTACTGTTGTATTCATGTGTGTAAAATGTCAGTGTTACATTTGGATTAGAGCAAGGTTCACGCTCTCGAACCTATAGGATGGATTGGAGTTCTAAGGATTTTGCATGGTCGTGGTAGTGGAGATTGGAAGAGTAGTGCGATATATGTTGTTATGTGACCAGCATTATAATTGGGATATCATGAATGCACAAGTTAAGAATGCTAATTAGTGCATAGTTGCTATCATGTTTATGTTCTTGTGATGAGATTATTCACTCTCTGTTTTGTGGATTCAATGAGCAGTTCACACGTGATGTGCCACATTTTTGTGTGTGAAAATAATGTTATTTTGGATTTCCGAGTGTTGGAATGTTTTTGTAAGTATGGTGAGTGTTTCATGACATAATGGGTGTATAGTGAATTAGATTCTATCATGATGTTACCATTTTATTTTGATGAGTCATGTGTGTCGTCCTGTTATATTGTGATTGACTATATGTTGTAATGTTAGTCATTATTTTCATCTTATGTATAATTCATGTAATATGTGATATTCATGTTGTGAATTAGGGGCATATGGTGATAATATGACCCCTATTGTGTAGTACTTGCACCTTGGGTACATTATATGATGTATCATAACATGTGAAAGTAATTATTGTGTTATACCTTGTATATATACCATGCGTAATATGTTATGGTTAACGTGTGTGATTAACCATTGTGTTAGTATTGTAGTTATGTTTTATGTTGTGAAACTTACACTAGACAAACCTAAGGGGAGAAATCGTTAAAAGTGTATGTGTGGAGAGAGGAGGCATCGATCAGGTTTTTCATAATCTTGAGCCGAGTATGAGTGAGGAAGTGGAGTCTTATACAAACTTAAAACCCACTTTAATCTATTTAGTATACCTCGAGTTTTCTCATTATATTTTGGATGTACACCATCTCAGGCTCAAATAATACAAATAAATGTCTCCTTCTCTCTCCTATTGGGTTGTCCATCATACAATCCTATATGATTTTGACTATGTTGAACCTTGTGGAAGCGGTTGAAGGATGATTCAGACACATATGATGACTGCTGTATTATTTGATATGTTATTTTAAGAGTCGAGGCTTGATGTCTGAGTGCCAGTAACTTGTTGAGTACCCCTTGGTGGCCATATAAGGCCACATAGTTATTGTGATGTGTTAATTCTATATATGTATTTTATTCATAAATTGAACATTTTCCTTTTTCTTGCTAGAACCAACAATTTTATTTATTTATGTGTTCTTATATTTTGGGATATTTATTTGGTTGTTACACTAACATGTATATTTTGGCACTAACTATGGTTATTTTTCCATTTCCTTTACTTAGATTTAAACTTTATTTTCATGTTTAAAGGTTTTATAGCCTAATCCCAAGGCATTTGATTTTTTCCACGTCAATTTTGAAATAGATTGTTATGCTAGTTCTAATGTAGTAATGTGTGGAATAGGGTCATGGGATGCACCATGGAGTGGTTGAACCTTTGGACCCACTTCGTTGTATGGGAGTACGCTCCTAGGAGTTACAGATAACTAGCAGGTTGTTGAACCATGGATTATTATGTCACTTTTTTTAGGGGTGTGTGGACTCTATATGCCTAGGGCCATAAGGTAACCAACCTGTTTGAGGGAAACATAAGAGACTTGAGGGAAGAATAAGAGACTTTAGGGAGGCATAAAATACTTGAGGGAAGCATAAGAGACTTGTGTTTGTGTGTGTGTGTGTGTGTGTGTGTGTGTGTGTGTGTGGGATTAGTGCACTTCTAGTGTTTTTTTTATGTTTGTGATGATTTGGGAGGCATATGTAGTTGTTTTGTGATGCTTTGTGAGGTATATGGATTTTTTTTGTGATGTTTTGGGAGGTATATGGAGTTGGTGTTATGATTTATGTGTACTTTTGTGAGTTTAGTTTGTGTCTTATGATATTGTTTCCATCTTGACATTATGTAGCTATGATTATGGTTTTGGCTTGTGTGAAACATTTTTGTGTGCACTATTGGGAATGTCATGTTGTTATAGTATTATTACGTTATGCATGCATTTATGTCAGGGGCAAGTGTGTGACAACTACTATGTTATGTGGACCATGTATGTTCCTTTACCTAGTTTGGTTGAGTTATTGTGATATGATACGGTCGTAGAAATATGTAGAAATATGTCTTGTGGGCCATTAGTGTTTGTTTTTTTCTGTGATGTGGTATTATGATGTTAGTTTTGTTGGGAACCCACGAACATAAGATAACTAAAATATTAAACAATGAAATACTAAGAGTTGTACGATTAATAAATAATTTAAAGGAAAAGACTAAATAAGTAATAAAGTAAAAGAAAAATGCTAATCTTCATAGAACATTAAGAACTTTCCAAAATTCCCCTCCTCCTTGTGGTCACATTTTTGCAACCAGTATCATCCCCTGCAGACATGTATCGTGAGTGTTTCCTCTTGGCATGTGAGTACCCTCTTGTAATCTTATCCTTGTGTCACATCAAGGAAAATTATTTTATAATTGGAGGGAAATGTAGTGACCAACGCAACGTATAAAATAATAATAATATTTAAAAAATGGTAGTTGTTTTGGAATGTGTCGGTTGAAGGAAGACATGGAGGATTTTCCTTGTCAGACCTGAATTTTCCAACATAATAATTCTAGCACCTTATTTATGAATCCAAGGCATTAACCATGGTGAGACCCAAGTTAATGTTGTAAATTCAATATGTAATTGGTTAGTTGCAACAAATTCAGAGGTAGAAGATGGGCTATATTAAATGATGCTCTCACAATAAACATCTAAAATTAGTATACTATGGGTTTAGCCAATCCTACACAAAAAAAAATAGAAACCCATAAATATCCTCCTTTTAGTGCTAACAAATTGATTGGTCTAGATTTGTATTAGTATCCAAGGTGGTTTCCATATATTTGAGAATATATTGTGCCTACCATGGATTTGTTTCTTGTATGTCTAGAAGAAAAGAAGATTGAGGATCAAGAGATGCTTCAGGCAGGTGTATTTTTCTAGCTGTATTGATTTAGAGTTTTTATTTGAAACATGGGTGAATTCAACCTTGAATTGACAATTCCTTCTTATGTAATGACCAAGTATCCAACCGGATCTATTTACATTTTCCTAAATACTCTTGGCCTATGTCAAATGTGAGCATTTTCGATAGAAAAATAAACTAGCTGGAATTATAGAGGGTTTAAACATCTACCTTCATCAAGGAAGTTATGTGCTATTGGTTGAAAAATGTTACATTTCACTTTTTTAAAGAAGCATGGAAAAATTGGATTCAATATTATCTCAAGCATATAGAATGTGGATTGAATAAGAGGACCTAAGGATTAGTTTCATGGATATAATCTCTTTCATTTTGAGGAATTTTTTTTTATTGAAAATCATAATCATATATTAAAGATGACATCAGAAGTACAATGCTAATCATACAAAATCAGGTGGAAAAGATCACACCCCATAAGCATGATCAAAGTAGCCATAAATAGGCTACGAGTAGCAAAGTGTCATATCGACAGTAGCATTATAAAAAAAAATGTTTTAAAACAAAAGTGCATAGAACCAGAGAAAAATCCAAACATGGAGCTAGGTAGCAGCAGCAAACATGGAAGACAGTGGCAGTGGCGGTGGGCTCTTTGGACAGTCACCACCACAACCACCAAAAGTAGTGTTGGGGGTGTCATTAGGAAGCTATTAGCCATCTGCATGCTACTGTTAATCCTCATTTGCCTATCGGGAGTGTGAGATAGCCAAAGAGAGCCGCAAAAACTTTGATTGGTCAGACGCCTGCCACCCGGAACCACCACTGCTAGTGCCTAACCAACCAAACACCCCAGTAGCGGGCAGGAGTCCAAGAAGAAGGTGGGGAAGGGACCCGCCAGTGTGGAGAGGTGTTACACCACCCTTGAGCTAGACCCTGGTCGAAATTGTGCCACCCATGGGAAAGTGAGCGATGACCTTGCGAGTGAGAGTGATGGTGAGGGGAATCTGGCACTAAACGACTAACTACACAAGGGGCACTTCCCCAATGGTCTAGAAGAGTTTGAAAGTGCTCAAATTTAATGTGGAATTTCTTCACCTGCACCTGGGTCTGAAGGAAAACATTGGAGATGATAGTAATCTTGTTAGAAAAAGGAAAAATTCTATCCACTGTCTCCTTATTAAAAATAGAAGCATTTCTAGATTTCCAAATGTGATATAAAATAGCATGTTGTATATATCTTCCCCAGGTAGATATAGACAAGCAGAAGATTCTAGAGATCAAAGAAGCTCAAATCCATGGTGCGCCCAAGGTGCACAGAATGGGCGCACGACACAGAGTGTCAACAGAGGAAATGGTGTGCCCAAGGTGCACAGAATGGGCGCATGACACAGAGTGTCGACAGAGGAAATGGTTCACCCAAGGCACACAGAATGGGCGCACAACACAGAGTGTCGACAGAGGAAATGGTGCACCCAAGGCGCACAAAATGGGCGCACGACATAGAGTGTCGACAGAGGAAATGGTGCGCCCAAGGCACACAAAATGGGTGCATGAAACAGAGTGTCGACAGAGGAAATGGTGCACCCAAGGTGCATGGAAGAAGATGACGACACACACATGAATGCACCCGTGGCGCACCTTCAGGAGGTGCAACATTTTGAGCGCTGACAGGAAGCAGACCCTGACCCAGATATTCAGATGGCCATAACTTTTGACTGGGAGCTCGGATTCATGCAAGGTCGGACTTTTCGAAAAGCTTACAAGGTCCTCTGTCTAACTACAACTGGATATCTTTAATTGGATAAGAAAAAAATTCTTAAAAATTAAAAATACAGTTCGCCACTTTTGGGTTCGCTGGGTTCTCACCTACCATCATTATGAGATGAGTTAAGTGCATTCTGGAGGTGGTTGGGGCAGCTTTCAATTTTTTCTCTCTTTTCTCTCTCATTCTTCCTATAAATTGTAAGGAGGGGATTCTTTCTAAAGGTTGGACATTTCTGTTTTGCCCCTTCCCTTCTTCGCTTTGGCAGGTGAACTTGTGGAGTTTAAAAGCTCCCATTTGAAACTGTAATGCAACCTTGCCTCTTGGCATTTTTGCAGTGTGCTTTATCAATCTTTGGAACAAATTAATGCATGTCTGTGGATAATTCTCAACCCTCTCTGTATTCATTTGCACCCCCTGATCTTTTCACTATGAGTCTGGCTATCTGTGTATGATCTTGTATTGCATTTTAATGGTTTGTGTTTATTGGCAAGACAGGTGTTCTTCATTCCTCGGTGCATCACCTTTGTAATTTAGGTTTTATTTTTGTGCATTTTCTTACCCCTGTCTCCTTGGAAAGTTAGATTAGGTTAAACCCTCTTCATCTTCTACGTGTGCATCTGAACAGAGGAATAGGAACCCGGCATTTCATCCGGAGAGCTTTTCCGATTTCGCAAGGTCCCACACTTGGGAAAAGCTCCATGTTATGCAATCGTACTGAGAGTCTCAACCCATCGTGTTGCAGACATTCAGGGGTGCTGCGATTCACCATCAACAGTTTTGGCACGCTCGGTGGGACCAAGAGGTCATTCCACAGATTTGAAGGAGGTTTTAAGAAATTCGGACTTAAAAAATTACAGGTTTTTACAGTTTTCGGTATTTTCACCTTCCAGGCTGAACTTTGAAATCAATTTTCAAGGGCTTAACTTACTCAAAACAAGTCAAAATTTCACCATTTGATAGATCAGGGGATAATCTACAAAAGGGTATTCTTAGATTTTTGAGATTTTGACTTTCAAAATTTCATGGTTTTTTTGATTTTTGGATTTCAGGTTTTCGGAAGTCTGGCATTTTAGGATTTTCGGGACTGTCATTCCAAATCAAATTCCAAACTGTAAAATATCAAAAATACAGGTCTTTCAAATTTCTATTTTTTAAATATTGTCAGGTTTGGTGTGTAACTTGGTAGAAGTCTGCCTTTTGAGGCTCATTTTTTTATAACACATCTGGCGACTCCGAAGGGGATAGAATTCAGCGGTTGTAGCAGCAAAGGTTTCCCAGGCATATGAGAAGAATTCAAACTAGGTCCAATACTCGAGAAGAGGAAGAAAACCACAAAGATCACCATCTCCACCTAACAGGACTTTGTCTACACCTCCACCTGGTAGGCCCTTTTCTCGCATCGACCAGGGTTCTTAGGCCAATCATAATGGCACATCTACCACCAAATCCCTTTGTCAATTTCACGGGTAGTAGTCCACTTGCCCTAAATGCTCAGAATCAAATTCCAGTTGCAGCACTAAAGAACATACCCTATTTCACAGGGAGAAAATCATACTACTCCTATTGATCACATCCAGGATATTGCTAATGCATGTGCACTCCACGAAATAAATGAAATGGATGTTGCAGTCAAGCTGTTGGCTTCATCTTTCAAAGGTAAGGCCTTACAATGGTTTAGGAGCCTTACAACAGGGGTCTATTAGGAATTGGAACCAACTTTGTTCTGTTCTTTGCAGCCAATTCGGGGAGAGAGCGGACAATTTATCTTTATTGGAACAACTGACAACAATCAAAAGGGCTCCTAACGAATAAATGATAGATTTCAACTTCAAATTCCAACGGACATGGGACAGGATTCCAATAGCCATTAGACCAACCGCCGAAGGAGCATTCCTTTATTTCTTAAAGGCTATAAATTCAGACATAGCCATGATGATCCAATCAATGGGAGGGACAATGCTGCCAGGGGCCTACGACATAGCTATCAGAGAAGAGAATTGTTTGATCCAAGCTGGCAAGCTTGCTCCAAGGCCACCAATGCCTCTCTATCCGGATATGGGAAATCCTACAACTAATCAAGCACCAGAGTTGAATCCCATTACAACTCCTAGAAATCAAAGCAATAATGAGGTGTCGACTTTTTCAAATACTTCAAAGGAATTGCAGGAGGTCATGAAACAACTGCAGAACCTTGGAAATGAGCTAGTGACTATCAAAAGACAACAAGCTCAAAGTGTAGACCGTTATCAGCCTCAAGCACAGTACCAAGCTAGGCCCCCATACCAACAAAATAGACCACCACCTCAGGCTACAAATGTATCAAACCAAGGACAACCTCAAGCTGCCAGGGCCATTTCGACCGTTATGATTCAAATGCAATGACATCCTCAAGAGCTTTGGTCCCGACACAAAATAACATGGCACAGGAGTACGACTGGTGTTTACCCTTGCAATCTACCTCACAATTAGTCAGCATGTTTCAATGGTGCACTAAATCAGGCCTTGATGGTGTAAAACCATTGGTATTGCTCAAGAACCAAAACAGGAGGAGAATCAACAAGCAACAAACGCAACAAGAAGGACCTCCAACAGAAACCACATTAGCAAATTGGCAAATGGAAGACTTCTGTGGAGGTTAACCAATAGCCTTTTCAAGGCTGTGGTTGCCAACACACTGTCAAAGAAGAGAAATATAGGAGAGGGACAACCGTGTTAATCCAGTTATTTCTCAACCCACTCTTACACAACAAGGGGGTCAGTAGACCAAAACGCAGCTCCAAATGTGCAAAATCAACCCAAGGTACCTATTGTAGCAACACACGCACATGCTCAAGCTCCAGAAAAATTTTGCACTAAGTAAGGGACAGCAAAAGGACAATTCATCCCCTTTCAGCATCATTGATCAAATGAAGAAGATGAATGTGAATATATCAATGTGGGAATCTTTATCCATCCCAGGACAAAGAGATCTTCTACAAGTTGCCATGAAGAATTGGTCAACTTCGAACCAACAGGCCCATATGCAAGAGAAGGCCCTCACGAATGCTGCTCAGCCTGAAGGGAATCATGGAGGACAACAAGGTAAAGTTTTGAAACCCCCCTCCATTCTATATTTCATTAATCATCGGGGGATAAATTAGTACACAATTGCATGATTGATTCTGGGGAAAGTAGTTCAGTGATGCCGAAGCAAATAGCGGATCAGCTGGGTTTGAAATATGAGCCAGTGTTGAAAGGAGTAGTACAGCTAGATGGAACGGCAGTAGGAACTGTTGGAGTCATCAAGGGGTTAAGCCTAACACTACATTCCTGTCCTAATGTTACAGTTCTGCAAGATGTGTCTGTGATTCACCTTCCGCCACTCTTTGCGTTGTGTCTATCAAGAGACTTCACTGCAAAGATCGGTGGATATTTATTTACAGATTGGTCGCACATGATTTTTAGGACAAGGTATGGAGCCAAAGCAACAATCAGGTCAGAACCAATTGCCAATTTCCATATTGAGCCTCATGTACCAAATCCTATCAATGCAAATTGCTCGACTTTTGATCAGGAGGAGTGTTCAAGTGATCTAAAAACAGGTACTAAGGTCGAGGGAATTCCTGATTTAACTTTGGATGAATGGGCAAACAACAGTCATGAATTCGACCCATACAAGGAAATTGAAGAATCTGAGTTGGGCGTGTATTCTATACATGAAGAAAATTCACCCATTCCCGACATCATTCAGCCTAAACAAAAGGATGAAAACAAAGTTTGGAAATTATTTTTCGATGGTTCGAGAAGCAGACAAGGTGCTGGAGGTGGTGCAATGTTGATTTCACCACAAGACATCAAATATTTTTCAGCTTTTCGTTTCCAGTTTTCCTGTTCAAACAACACGACTGAATACGAAGCATTGCTTCATGGAATTCATTGGGCCAGGAAAAAGGGCATAAAGAACTGGTAGGTGTTTGGAGATAGCGAGCTAATCGTCAACCAAGTTAAGGGACAACATGCTACAAAGAACAACTTGCTGAGGAGCTATAAGAATAGGGTATGGGACCTCATTGAGGATTTTGAAGCTTTCAACATTGTGTCCGTACCCAGGAAGAAAAATGAAGTCGCAGATAGGCTCGCAGCAGTTAGAGCAACATTTGATGTGGTTGACAACATCAGAAGGGGAAAAACACAGCCACATATCCATGTGATTGTGAGGCCAGCAGTTCCAGATAATAACACAAGCTGGCAGGTGTTTGAGAACGATCAACATATCGTCAATTTCTTACAAGAAGATGCTGAATTTTCAGCTAGGAATCAGGACAGATTAGAGCAGTAGTATGGGGATCAAGTAGTAAAGCTGGGGATAAACAAGCTTCCTAAGGGTTTGGTAACATTGGAGTCTATCTTCAACCCTAACGACCAGTTTCGTAAGGAAAAGGAAAACATACAGGTCAAGAGAGAAGATTCGGAGCCAATTCCGGTTGGGGAAGCAAAAACACTTCAAATTGGCAAAGTGGCCATTGAACAGGAGAAATCAGATTTCATACAGCTTTGCCAAGAATTTCCAGATGTCTTCGCTTGGAGCTATGAAGACTTAAGAGGATTCGATCCAAATTTGGCACAACATACCATCGAATTGGATCCAGATGCTAAGCCCATCAGGCAAAAATAGAGACCGGTCAACCCCCACATTGAGCCTCTAATGAAGAAAGAAAGAAATAAGCTAATAGAGGCATTATATTCCCGATCAAGCACTCAAGATGGGTTGCAAACTTGGTCCCGGTCAGGAAGAAGAGTGGAGAAATCAGGTTGTGTGTGGATTTTCGAGACCTAAACAGGGCATCTCTCAAAGACCATTACCCACTTCCTTCAATGGAACAAATATTGCAAGTAGTATCTGGTTCAAAGAGATTCTCTCTCCTAGATGGCTACTCAGGGTACAATCAGGTGATGGTGAAAGAAGATGACCAATTCAAGATGGATTTCACCACCAAATGGGGGACCTATGCCTACAAGAAAATGCCATTTGGGCTATCAAATGCTGGAGCCACCTTCCAAAGGGCAATGGATATGGCATTTAAGGGGTTGATCAATAAAATAGTTTTGATATATCTTGACGACATCACTGTATTCTCAAAAAATGCAGCGGATCACCTCTGTCATTTGAGGCAAGTATTTCAGAGATGTAGAAGATTTGGGGTATCATTGAATCCCAAAAAATGCATACTCTTGGCTCACGAGGGAAAACTTCTAGGCCATATTGTTTCAAATGAGGGGTTGACGATTGACCCAGAAAGAGTTGAAGCAATTCGAGCATTGCCATTGCCAAGTCATAAGAAGGCTCTTCAAAGCTTCTTGGGAAGGATCAATTTTGTCCGCAGATTTGTTCCGAATTTTTCTACTCTTGTGAAGCCAATAATGCTGATGTTAAAGAAGAGTATGGCATTTAAGTGGACATCTGAAGGCAAGGCAAGTTTTGAGGCAATAAAAGAGGCTATATCTCAAGCTTCGACTCTCGTCAATCCTGACTTCTCCAAGGACTTCATGCTATATGCCTTTGGTGGTGGGGACACGATTTCTGCAATCCTGGTACAACAAAACAAAAGAGGATTAGAACAACCAGTTGCTTTCTTCAGTCAAGGCTTGGAGGAATACGAAACTAGGTACTCTTTCATTGAAAAGCATGTCCTTGTAGTAATCAGAAGCTTAAAGAAATTCAAGCACCTAGTCTCAAACAATAAGATTCAATTATTGGTCTCTCATGCGGGAGTCAGGGACTTCCTTCTAAACAAGGATCTGAATGAGAAACGTGCAGGATGGATAACTCGTGTCATGGAATATGACATCGAGATCAAGGTCACCAAACTAGTACGTGAGAAGGGACTATGTGAGTAGCTATCCTTGAGTCAACAAGTTGAAACAGGTAATGAAAAAGAGGTTGTCTTGGTACTACAGGATGGTCAAGAACAAGAAAATGATGATTTGCCCACTCCGTGTTGGACTCAGAATGTGATACACTTCCTACAGACAGGCCTATGCCCCCCAAAAATGAGTAAAGCAAAGAGGAGATACTTCAGATTACAAGCCATTCCATATGTGCTTGTTGATGGTGTTTTGTTTAAGAAAGACATCAATGGAGTTCTATTGAGGTGCATTGGGACAGGTCAAATTGAGAGGGTGTTACGAGATTTTCACGATGGAGATTCTGGAGGACATTTCGCCCCACGAGTAACAGCTCTCAAGATAATGAAGGCAGGGTATTATTGGCCGACAGTATTCAGTGACTACTATACATGGATAAGAAAGTGCAAGAAATGTGCACTCTTCATAGGCAAAGAAAGACTAGCAGCACTTCCATTGCACCCAATTCTGGTTGACTAACCATTTATGCAATGGGGATTGGACTTCGTCGGGGTCATCAATCGAAACTCAAGCCAAGGCCACAAGTGGATTCTCACGGAAACGGACTATTTCACCAAGTGGACCGAAGCAGCAGCGCTCAAAGAAGCAAATGAGTCTAACATACTAGACTTTTATGAAGGAATAGTGACCAGGTTCGGTGTGCCGGCCACTATCATATCAGACAATGCATTGGCATTTATAGGTTCCAAGATTATAGAATGGGCTGTCAAGAATGGAATCTATTTGAGCACCTCTTCAAATTATTACCCGCAGGGTAATGGACAGGCAGAGTCCACAAACAAAAATTTGCTAAGAATCATCAGGAGGACTCTGGATGAAAATCAAAGAACATGGCATACCAAGCTAAAATCAGCATTATGGGCTGACAAAATAACACCAAAGAGGTCTACAGGTAATTCCCCTTACAAGTTGGTCTATGGAAAAGAGGCAGTATTGCCTATATCATTAGAACTGCCTACATTGGAGTTCATGAAGCAGTTGGAGTTGGCTGAGTTTGAACCAATGGAGGTTAGGTATGCAGAGTTGATGCAATTGGAAGAAATTAGAGAACATGCAGTTCAAACAATTGAGAAAGATCAGGCCTTAGTAAAAAGATGGTTTGATAAGAAAACAAGAGCAAGGACCTTCAAGGAAGGGGAATTAGTTCTGAAATGGGATGTAGATCGGGCAAAACCAGGAAGGCATTCCAAGTTTGATGCCATTTGGAGTGGCCCCTACATGGTCATGGGATGTAAAAGTAGTAATGCCTTCCAATTGTCTACTTTGGATGGAGGAGAATTCCTGATTCCGGTTAACGGAATCCATCTTAAACATTGCTACTAAAAGAAAAGGGTTTACCCTTGTAAATATTAGCCTAGATTTCAATTCCTCTAAGTGCGTATGCACATTGTCTTGTGGTAGTTAGGTTTCTATTTCCCTAAGTGCTCCGGCACATGTTTTGTTGCTCTCAGGTTGATTTCTAGAATTCAGAATGCTGTCAGAGAAGAAGTTGCGGTATCAGGTTCGGGATCAGATATCAGGTTGGTTTCATGTTATTGCTTATGACTCCATGCCCAATGGATTGCTAAAAGGCCACTGATCTTCTACCTAGCAGGCAAGTGATCCCATTGAGTCACGAAATTGTTGTATATATCTTCCCCAGGTAGATATATAGAAGCAGAAGATTCTAGAGATCAAAGAAGCTCAAATCCATGGTGCGCCCAAGGCGCACAGAATGGGCGCACGACACAGAGTGTCGACAGAGGAAATGGTGCACCCAAGGTGCACAGAATGGGCACATGACACAGAGTGTCGACAGAGGAAATGGTGCACCCAAGGCGCACAGAATGGGCGCACGACACAGAGTGTCAACAGAGGAAATGGTGTGCCCAAGGTGCACAGAATGGGTGCACGACATAGAGTGTCGACAGAGGAAATGGTGCGCCCAAGGCGCACAGAATGGGCACACGACACAAAGTGTCGATAGAGGAAATGGTACGCCCAAGGCGCATGGAAGAGGATGACAACACACACATGAATGTGCCCTTGGCGCACCTTCAGGAGGCGCAACATTTTGAGAATTGATAGGAAGCAGACCCTGACCCAGATATTCAGATGGCCATAAATTTTGACTGGGAGCTCAGATTCGTGCAAGGTTGGACTTTTCGGAAAGCTTACAAGGTCCTCTATCCAACTACAATTGGATATATTTAATTGGATGAGAAAAAATTATTAAAAATTAAAAATACAGTTCGCCACTTTTGGGTTCGCTGGGTTCTCACCTACCATCATTATGAGATGAGTTAAGTGCATTCTGGAGGTGGTTGGGGCAGCTTTCAATTTTTTCTCTCTTTTCTCTCTCATTCTTCCTATAAATTGTAAGGAGGGGCTTCTTTCTAAAGGTTGGACATTTCTGTTTTGCCCCTCCCTTCTTCTCTTTGGCAGGTGAACTTGTGGAGTTAAAACCTCCCATTTGAAACTGTAATGCAACCTTGCCTCTTGGCATTTTGCAGTGTGCTGTATCAATCTTTGGAGAAAATTAATGCATGTCTATGGATAATTCTCAACCCTCTCTATATTCATTTGCATCCCCCTGATCTTTCACTGTGAATCTGGCTATCTGTGTATGATCTTGTATTACATTTTAATGGTTTGTGTTTATTGGCAAGACAGGTGTTCTTCATTCCTCGGTGCATCACCTTTGTAGTTTAGGTTTTATTTTGTGCATTTTCTTACCCCTGTCTCCTTGGAAAGTTAGATTAGGTTTTTTAGTAAACCCTCTTCATCTTCTACGTGTGCATCTGAACAGAGGAATAGGAACCGACCTTCATCCGGAGAGCTTTTCCGATTTCGCAAGGTCCCACACTTGGGAAAAGCTCCATGTTATGCAATCGTACTGAGAGTCTCAACCCATCGTGTTGCAGACATTCAGGGGTGCTGTGATTCACCATCAACATAGCCACTTTGAAAGAATGCCAAATGTTGTAAAATTTTACAGAAATAAAGGTAAGATCCCCCAGAAGAACCATTTTCCACGTTAAGAAGGTGGGAAAAAAAGGTTGAAAAAGGGTATGAATCCAACACCAAATAGACTAAGAATGAGGGCAGAAGCAAACAAGATGAAGAAGAGTCTCAATGTGGTTATAGAAAGGGTAGCACAATGGGGGAGCTCCCACAAGAATAAGGTGCTTTACCACTGGAAGCCCTTGATGAAGAATGATCCAAAGAAAGTGTGCAATTTTGGGCTCTATAGGAATGTCCCAGACAACACTGAAGCGCTAATTCCTCCCAAAACAAGTGGAATGTAGGATCTAGTGAGCATTTAACTTATTGAGAGGAAGCTGCTTCTAGGTGAGAAGCTTATAACCCACCCGAGGTTTATAATTTCTTAAAGGGGTGGCAGATGGCCAATTCCAATCAAACCACGATGGGTGCTATGTAGTGACACAAATTTTATGCAAACAATCACTAGGTATGAGATCTTGAATGATAGAAATGGCTTGTTTGTCATTTTCATTTAGAGAAAAATTAGCTTTTAGGCTATCCTATGGAATCCAATCCCTGGTGATAGGACAAAAAAGGTCCTGAAGATACTGAATCCCTTTTTTGAAGAAACACAAACCCTTGAGTTTCAAGGAAAGAGCAAGGGGTTTGTCATGAAATTAAGACACCGGATTCCACCACAAACTAAGAGAGTTAAGAGAGAACTCATTCTGGAAATCATCACCCTACTAGAGTAGATGGGGTTTGAGAAGTTACCAAGCTTTCCATATGATTTTGGCCACAAAAGAGCCACCTATTTTAACAGTAGTAGGGCATAGAAGTAAGGAGTAGTAGTTCAAACCCTGCCATGCCTTTTGATTAAGTGGAGATCCTTGAGATATACAATTTATGAGAATTTTTTTCCAAGGTTACTCACCTTCAAGGATGCGAATAATCCATTTGGTAGTAAGAGTAAACCTTTGCATATGAATGTTGATTAGGCTAAGACCACCAATGTCCTTGGGCATACAACATATGTCCCAAGCAAGTCTATGAAAACCATGGTTCCCTTTGGAGTTGGCCCATAGGAAATCACGTAGAATTTTCTCTAGTCGGTGGTAAGTGGCTTTAGAAGGTGCCCAAAATGATGAGTAATAGACATGAGTGGCAGGTAGAACCTTGGAATAGACTTGGAATTTTCCAGCAGGAGATAGATACTTGGTAATCCAAAAAGAGATTTTTTCGTCAACTCACTTAATCACATAGTTCCAAAGGTCAGCAGGGGATGCCATAAAGGAATGCCTAAAAATTTGAATTGAACACGAGGTTCAATCCAAATCCATTGAAATACCTCTAGCCAAGGAGGTTTGGGACCCAACACCTGTCTGTAACATTGGGTTTTCTTCCATTGGATATCAGAACTAGAAGCAAGAAAAAAAATATCGAGACATTTCATGGCATTAGTGACAGGGGCCTCTGTTTCAGCCAATGTGAGAAAAGAGTCATCTAAAAAATGATGATTAATCAACTAGAAGAGGAAGGAAGTTGAATACCTTTAACCAAACCAACATTAGCAACATTAGCGAGCAAGTAGCTTCGACCTTCAGCAACAATGACATAAAGAGAAGGAGCAAGAGGGCAACCTTGCTAGATGGAATGATGAAGAGAGAATCTCTCAGGCTGCTGACCATTGATACTAACATAGGCACCTACATTTTGAAATATCATATTAACAGAGCAGATGATTCTGGGTCCAAAACTGATAGCCTGCAGTATGGCCAGAATGAAAGGCCACTCAACTCTGTCATAGGATTTTTCAAAATCAATTTTAACAAACAGAGTCGGTTGATAAGTCTGGAGGGCATATTCCATGCCCTCCAAAACTGAAACAATGTTGTCAAAAATATATTTATTTTTGATAAATTTGGTTTTCTCACTCATGATGATAAGGTTCAATAAATTGGTGAGCCCGATATCAAGATCTTTGGTAATAATTTTGTACGAGACATTAAGCAGAGTTATTGGCCACCAATTGGTGATAAGCTCGAGATCTCCAGATTTGGGGATGAATTTGATGTTTCCATGGTGAATTAGATCACCCAGGGTGTTGGAGGAAATAGATTCCACATAGACCTGATAAATATCCAGACCAATAGTCATCCAAAGATACTGGTAAAACTCACAGGGAAAACCATCAACACCGGGGGCTTTATCAGAGGCCATCTACAGAACAACTACCTTCAAATCATCAAGAGAGAGAGGTCTATCACAAGCAATGCTCTAAATTTTAGAGAGCTTGCAGGGAATAGATTCAATGCATTGGAGGAGAGTAGCATCACGAGCTAGAGTAGCAGGTTGAGCAGAAAAAAAAAAATGATAGTGATGCACAAAAAGCTTACAGAATGTCACGTAAGAGAGTAAGCCTTTGATTTCCTTCCTTGATTGCTTTCATTTTGTGAGAGTTTAATTAGATTTAAGAGAAGAAAAAAACTTCTTAGTAACTTTGTCACCAATATGAATTCAGTGCAGACGGGCTTGAACTTGGGCTCCTCTAGCCTTATAGTGCTCCTCAATTTGAAGCTTATGTTTCTAGCAAGTAGCTTGCACTTGCAGGTGGGTGTTAAAAGGAGATAGATTAAGCTCTTGAATAGCCCTCGAATATTCAATATGATAGGCTTCATGAGAATTCTTACAAAAAATAGTAGCTTGTTTCCCATAGAGACGAAGGAAATAAGTGGTACGAGTGATGGCATGAGACCACCAATCTATCCAGCCAAATCCATCAATAGGTCTCGGGTCAAGATTCCAAATACATCTTATATAATCCAAAGTTTTGGGATGAGAAAGGTGGGACTTATTTAAATAGAATTGGGTGGACTTGGGCTTGGGACACTAAAATTTCCGTTGAATCTGAAAGAATATAGGCTTATGGTCAGAAACCAAAGTAGTGTCCACCATCGATACCGAGAAGCTGTATGAAGAGTCAAAGGAAAACCATTGTTGCTCTGAAAGTAGAGATCTGTCAAGACACTTATAAACTTTGTCATTGCCAGATCTAAAATTAGACCAAGTGAACTAAGGAGTGTCAACATTAGAGTGCTTGCAGTGGTTGGGATCAAATAGGAAAAGTTTATTATGCAAGTAAAACCAGGCTTCACGTTTACCAGCACACCAACGCATTGGAAGCTGGACCAACTTGTCTTTGGGGGATTCAACCATGTTGAAATCACCAGAAAAATCTAGGTAATAGAGGGCAGATGATCAACTAACCACCTCTAGAAAGAAGAATGCTCAGAGGCATCATTGGAAGCATAGATATTGGCCAACCCAAGAATGTGGCTGTCAAAATAAAAAAGGGTCCACACCACCCGATGAGTGGGGTCAGAACCCCAAGATATGATATTGGAGGTGAGCTGAGGGCTTAAAATAATGACAACACCACCTCGAACATTATCATGAGATGACATCTGGTAGAGAGAACCAAGCCAGATGGTACACATAGAAATAGAAAGATGGAAGCTAGAAATTTTGAGTTCCTCAAAACACAACACCTGAAACTTTGTAAAATGCTTACAACTATCTCTTATAATATATCTGCGGGTCGATCAGTAGGCTCCTTGAAATTCCATGAGTAAAATAACATGGAGAACTATCAACTTGCATTTGTTCCTCCTTGAGGCTGGCTAAAGCTACAAAGTAGTTAGAGAAAGAAACTTGCTGCGTATTCCCATGAATAAAATCATTGAGCTCGACCTGTCGGTGGGGTCTTTGTGAGAGATCCTCCTCAGAAGGAGGGGAAGGACTTCGAGAATGATGTAAGGAAACCTTTCTATCTGTCTAAGTAGTTTAACCACTAGTAGTGTTATCCAAAAACCTTGAAGTCTCAGGAAATGAGGGGTGTGAAAGAGCAAGGGCTGAGGTGTAAGATCTTATGACAATTGCAGCTTGCGGAGTCCGAGAGATAGTGGGTGCAGGCTTGGGAAGGGTCACAACAGACAGTTTCAAATGAGTAGAAGTAAAAGTAACCACCAGCTTGCAAGTAGCTTATTGGGGCTTATTTCAGGTAGAGGCCAAAGGTTTTCGGCCAGTGGCATTAGTCCATCCATCAGAGGAGGGAGTGCTGAATTTAGGGTCAATCTGGGTTTTCTCCGAAACTGGCAGTGGGCTTGGAGTCATGAGAGGATAGTCATTGATCATATGGTCAACAGATTGGCACCGAAAACAAGTGTTGGGTAGATTGATGTACATAACTTTTGACGCAAAGCATGTGTCTCTCACCTGGATATCGACGGAATCTTTGAGTTCTTTTGAAAGATCAATTTCAACACAGACCTATTTCTAGGGTCAAGCTGAGTAGAACTTATGTTTCTCATGGTAGATGAGGTGACGTAAGAGTTTGATAAGTTAATCAATGAATCCTCACAGAGGCAAAGGAAGGCCTGAAAATTTGACCCAAACAGGAATTTTGAGTTTGGCTTGCTCAGAGATGTGAAAATCTCGAGTCTAGTGGGAGAAAACCACAAGAGTATTACAAATAAACCAAGGACCTTGGTTAACAATGGCTTTATAATGTTCAACATTGGTAAAGTGAAATAGAAAGAAACCCTTGGTCATGTTTTTGACTCCATCTACTTTAAATCCATGAGGTTGCCAATGATTATGAATCCATTGGTAGAGGATACCTTCAGGGGAAACTCGGCCCACAAAATAAGCAACAAGAGAATATGATTCAAACCAGTTGTAAGCTTTTTCAAAAGATGGTAAATCAAGAATAATATTTAGGGAAGGAGTATCAGTATCCTTACCTTATAAAATAGCTTTGGAAAAAAAATTCCTTTCTCGTTTCGGTGCCATTTTCCAGAGCTCCTGCGATAAGACCAGCATCAATAGATGCATGGCCTAAGGAAGTGGTCATTTTATAAGCCACCGCCCAAGGGGCAGACTGGCGATCATTACAAAATTAATGCAAATAATCCCTCTTGGATTTGAAAATCAGCTATGTGATGCGATGGTGGCCTACGACAAGGTCGAGCATTCACTGTGAAAATAACTCGATGAGCCTAAACCCTAGTAGAGCGTCGTTTCCTATTTCATGGTATGCTTATTTTGAGGAATGTTAAATTTTCATTGATAAATTTCATGTGAAGGGATTAGCCGAAACATTTTATTGAGAATACACCCATTTTATTTGGAACATGTATAGTAAAAAGGAAGGAACATTGTTTTCTTTTATCAGTATTTCATGTGTGTATAGAGAGTATTTTACAAATTTCACTTATGATGTAACCAACTTCTACAAAATTTTTTATGGATAGTTTAGGAATACAATTATAGCAAGGGATCCTTACAAGAATTCTTCTGCAAAATCTTGGGGATCTATATAGAAGTGGAGTGTTGGACCTTGTTTTCATTATTCATTAAGAAAACATCTTGTAGTTAATGTTGAATTTGAATTTTGTTATAAAATCAACATCTGAGTTATAATGACAGAGCTAAAATGGAATGTCTTCATTATGTGTCTGTCAGGCCACATGGATCCCAAAGATGCTGTGTTTTTTAGTATGTTTTCCCTAAATAATCTCGTTGTCGAACAAATAGAAGTTTCTCCCCCCCTCTTTCAAGAAGATGGGATTATAGGTTCCATTTTGAGGTTGTATCCTTTGGCTCACATGGACTTCCGTTTTATGAATCTTCACTTTCATCAACTAGAAAAGGATGCAGAAACATGATAAGTAGTAGTGGTCATATTTCATACCACCAATATTCTACATGAGATGAAAGTTTTTCAATTTTTAACATTCCATTTAATAGTTTCATGAAAAATAGTGGGATACCATAGGAAAAGGCATCAATCTTGGGGAGTTTGTGTCTGTTAACATTTCAGGTAGAAAGTGTTTTGTTTAAGTGGCTTTAAAGAAATTCAAACAATGTACTAATGGGGGAGTTTTTCATTACACACAAACCATTTGAAGAAATTCATGGTAGAGGGATGAAGCTTATTGGAGTGTGAGTGAAACTTTGTTGATTACTTCTTACACTACGGATAAAAATATATCCCAGTCATGGTTCATATATTCTTATCTTTCATAGTTTTTGTTCTTTAGTTTTTATTTTGCAATGGAATAAAATTTTAAACCATAGGATTTTCATATATGTGATTGTATTAAATAAAATTATTTAAAAATAAATAAAACGTTATATCTTAACTTACAGAATTCAATATTCCTTGGTAGACAACCATGACCTCAAATTCTAACTTTGAGATGATCTAGAAAAATTCTTGACCAAACTATATTGTTATAGTACCCCCATTTTATTGACAGGTTAGGGTTGTGTTCCATGTAAATATGTTGACCATTCCCTTGTTAAAACCAATAAATTATGATTTTTGGAGACTCACAAAACAAAATTCGTAACTCTCGAAAGGATATATTAAGTTCCCTACATGCACCTTGTATGTGAGGATTCACTTCTATCCTCTGATCGACCTCGATTAATCATCTGTGATATTTTTGACACCCTTCAACAATCACTGTTACACTATTTTCAAGCAGTAGGGTGTTGCTAAACATGAAAAGTTGGGTTTTGTTTCATGTTGTTGTTTGGAACTTGAGTGAGGAAATGCTTATCGACCTTTGCAAACCTCTAGTAGTTCTATTGTAAAATTGTTCGTAACGTTCAGTTTTGGGGAAAAAAATTTCTTAATAGTTTGGAAAAGGCATCTTCGAGGCCTCCAGTCGTAGTATGACTAGGTCAAAATGGAGCAATTACGATTAGTGGCTTCGAAAAACCTGTCACCATTTGAAACTTGTTTGCATGTTCCAAGTCCCCTGGAATCAAATGATTATCCACATATAAGTGAACTTGTAAGAAGTTTCTCATTGTGATTTTGTCCATCGAACGTTAGTTTTGGGTGTAGTTTTATGAGCACTCGAGCTAGCTTTTGATCATTTGTAACTAGGCCAATTACGAGTGATGGCCTTGGAAAACTGGGTGTCAATAATAAACCATTTGATAGTTCTGAATTCCATCGGTCCCTGTGGATAGTTGATATATATGTGGACATGTCAGAATTCTCCCGTCATGAATTTTCTTATCAGAAGATAGTTTTTGAACCCACTTTCTTAGTCTCGGAGCCAAAATTGGGCATTTTTGTAACTAGTAGGAAAATGTAAAACAAAGTTGTCGGACCCCATTCAAGTTTGCAAACCATTGTGTAAACTTATTAACACTTGTAAAAAACTATTTTGAAACTCTATCATGTGACTTGTGTTAAATTGGACTTTTGGCAAAATAGTGTTTATCTCTCTTCCCTATCTCTTTCTTTCTTCTTGGTTAAGAAATGAAGTGAAATGAAATCTGTACATGTCTCTAACCCCCTCCTTTTCAATGAAAATTATTATTATAATGTAAATGGGAAACTAAAAATGCTAATTATGCTAGATCGAAGTGGAGCCCAAGCCAATGATTTATAGTTGATTTCACGCTCATGTGGTTTTGCAGGATGCAAGTAAGATGGTGAAATTACGTGGTTGAAATTCATTGTATATTATTATAATTTTTGTATGTTAAAAAAAACACATATGTATTGTTATGTTACAGTAAAGTTGATTATTGAAATTTTTTAATGCGTATGAGTTGCAAGTGTTTAGTGTTTTTTGGGAGAATATGTATCCAACCATGGGTGTTATTTTGATTCCAAAATTTGTATTGTAAAATTTGAATATATATGTTAAATGAAATTGAATTTAATATTTTATAGTGCAATTCCAGTGTGCAATTGATTATTAAATAATTGGTGTTTAGTGTTTCTTACTTTGAAAATGTAATAAATAAATCAAACCAGAATAGTCCTCCCTAGTATTAAAATTCATGTATAACTACCATTCTTGTGTGTTCCTTTTCGGCATAAAAAACAAGACCTTATAATGGACTTAATATTTACACTCAATGAAATCTTCTAGGTTAGGTAAATAAGAGCTCAAGTACGAGTTTTTGTCATATCCTATTTACTTAGTGATGTCATTGTAAACCTTATGGTTATGAACGACATGGTCAAACTATATCTTAACTATGTGGTCCCCTTCTAGGATTGGTAATCGTGTGTGTAGTAATGAGAATGTGTTATCGTAAGTAGTACTCCTTGTGAAACCTATATTAAACATAGTATAAAATAATCTTGGACCAACATACATGTTGAGTGGAAAAGATGGCCAACTTATCTTGAAAGTTGCCTTTAAGATTTAGGATCATAAATGAATTCAATACCTAATCTCATTTTTCGTTTGGGTTATATGGTGTAATAATAAGAATCTAATTGTGAAACTTAACAACATTTATATGTATGATTAGTTTCTTAAAATGTAACCATAAGGTGATGTGCTTGGAGAAAGATGAAATTTACATCGTTTTTATATCATGTATAAACCATCTTGTGGTGAGAAACGAGATCCACATGGTGCAAAATCTAATGTGAATCTTAACCTTTTAAATTAAGAACTACTACCTCTTATTATCACCATTTTCCTATTTTGTTTTGAATGTATGGTGTGAAACAATGTAATAATGTTCTTGACATGAACCCCTAGAGAAAGGACTAGTAGTATCATGAACATACCAATGTCCCTATTAATAAATGGGTTACACAATTTGTTTAAAAAAGGTAGTTAAATCATATTGAATGAAACCATTTTAAGATGAATAAAAATTATTTGAGTGGATCCAATGTTTTAGTTAACCACAAAAGATAATATTGAGTTTGAGTCCCCTTAAACCCCCACTCAAACAAGTGTTCCATCTTGACAACAACTATTGAATGTACCTAGAGTTACATGATGATTTTTGGAGATACCGGGTGTTCAATCGCTCTAATTGTGACCATAATAAGGTGTGTAACAATTATAGTTGAATGTCTCCTCGTAGAACACATATAATACTTAATTATCTAGGAATACAAACCTGGTGGAGTGTGAAATCATACTTATCGGTACCTTGATAGCTATGAAATTAAGTGAAGTAGAGGAGGTACATGGTTATTTTTCATAACTTCAAATAAATAGATTGAACTTAGAACTTAAATGCTTATATGAAAAGAACGACTAATATACATACTCTTAAATCAATAAAATCCCTTCACTTCATGAGAACCTTCTTTGTTACAACTAAGATGAATGCAAAATCTAATTGAACATGCAACTTAGAAAATGAATCCTTGGAACAAACACAAAAATGATCATGTATGTACATATGTGTGTACCAATAACCAAGTTACAACATTCTGGTGTGATGAGGGAAATAAGAAAAATTAGATAGGATTACTACAAGTGAAATGTTAAATAAATAAAATATAATGGAGTCTAGTTATAAAATAATTGATAAGTGATTTTCAAGAAATTAAGATCACTAACGAAACATGAATGCATTAAATATGTAAATTGGGAAAGGGTTTTCATGGATGGTGCCCATACAAGATTCATAATGTAGTTGAATCGTTATGTTGTGTCTTGTTATTTGAAAAAAAGTGGCCTTGATGTGCATCATGTGTTTTCATATTCCCTAAGTTGCTTAGTGTTCATGCAAAATATCATATGTTTTGTGTTGGCATAAGTGATCCCTTGTAGTGTCGTGTGAACTACAATGTGAGTAAACAAATTATTAGTCTAGTATTTGCATTATTGTATTCGTGTGTGTAAAATGTGTGCGTTACAAGATGTGTTATTAAATCTAGTTTTATTGCTATTTACAAGTGACTTCATAATTGTAATATGTGGATTTTCTTAACTCTAGGTAGGGGAAAGGTTTTAGGGATCCTGATGCTCCAATCCAAATAGTTTTTCAGTCCGTGATTTAGCTACAGCAAGGAGATCTGAGGCACCACACCCTAACACAGAGCCTAACCCATCGTTCGCTTGTCCTCCACATGAATTTTATATTTCATTGACTGTGTAGAGCATGTATTTAAGAAAAATTACTACAAAATGCATGAGGAATATACAATGGAAATGTTGAAAGGGATGTGTCGATGAAGGGTTATGTGTGTGTGTGTGTGTGGGTGGGTGTGTGTGTGTGTGTGTGTGTGTGTGTGTGTGTGTGTGTGTGTGTGTGTGTGTGTGTGTGTGTGTGTGTGTGTGTACATGTGTAGTTGACAACAAAAAATTTCCAGAACACATAATTAGAAAAGATAAAAACATTAAATGGATGAATATCATATAAAGCATTAAAAAATGTTACAACAGAAAAGGTCTACACATTTTGACAAAAAAAAATTTCATTGCAAAATATGGCATGGAACCATTATCATGAAAAAAATAATTGAAAAGAGTAAGGATGGGAGACACAACTTAATATTAAAAAAGTAAATGCTAAAGGTTTATTAAGCATGTCTCCTCTTATTTCCTTTTTGTGAGATGATGGTGAAGGCATATCTTAGAGTAATGATCACAACAGAAAGGAGGCTTTATGCACAAGAGTTTAAGGGAGGGGAATTTGTATATTAGGGAAAACATTAGCCCCTTTATTTTAGTACTATGAATATCAATATTTGATTTTGGTAATGTAAGTCCTTAGGATTTATGGATTTTCAATGTTTGGGCTATTTTAAAGGGTAGTTTCCTCTAGAGATGGGAAATAAATATTCATGCAAAGGGTTAGCTGGATCCCAAGGAGGATAAATGTGGTTTAGAGTTTTGATGAAATATTTTTACATCAGGTGGTGTACTAGATGCACATAAGACCATGTTAACCACTGTTTGTATTAAACCATTAACAAGGCCAACTTCTACCCAAACACTTAATTAAGCATTGTTCTTTCCATAGGATATTTTTATTAAAATTATTTTTCATCAGAATCGTTGGAGTTGGATTTCCTATTAACATGTGCAATTAAAAGGGCCACCAAGATATTTAATTATTTTATCATGTTGAGGTTGTGGTGGATGGTGTGTTCATTTTTACTAAAAAGTGATCAGTAGAATGGAAATATGCAATTTATTCTATTGAAATATCTACATATATGTGAGATTTTTTTCTAATTGTCATTTTGGGGATTTGCATCACCAATGTTGAGAAAGAGCCTTAAAAAAGAAACTTTATTTTTATTTGACCTTTGTTTCTGTACAAATTTTTTTAGCGTTATATCCGAGCATAAGCTAAACCATAGGTTTGTTCCATAGGAGTGAATTTCATAGATTGAGACATCCTTTACATGTGGAAATTGCCTAAGGTCTCCAATGAGAATAATGGATTAGCTGCCAAAAACTCAAATTATAAAGTTTTGGAAAGCTTCAAGGAGGTGATAGTCCACCTTGGCTATTAGTTTGGGACCAATAAATATCATTTCATCCATGAAAATATACTCAACATGTTTGAGACCATCTTGAAAAGATGAATCTAGTGCCTAGACTCCAAGTGATTGGATAGTCTTAATATGCAACCACAGAGAAGAATGAATATCAAGGGCATAAATGTTGAAGGAAAAAACTCCAGTTGGAAATAAAAATAAGATATGAGACTTATTTTAAGGGTTTACAAATACGGATGTGGTTTTGATAATGTTTATGGGATATGATTACATGTGCCTGTAGTACCTTAAATTATCAAGTTGAGCAGTGGCTATCGGCGTCTATGCCTATAATGATGAATAACAATATCGAATGATTTTTTTGTTTGGGTGATGATGGAAACAAGCCTTATGTTGATGTATATTGATTGAAAGGGATTTTAGAATAACCGTTGCACACTTTAATGATATATGGACCCATAATATATAAAGAAAGAGGAACAAAAGTTTCTCACCAATTATGATGTTTTTCAATGTCTTGGTGGACTAGTATGTCAATGTTATCAATGGCTATTTGATTTATAGTATGGAGTTGGGAAATAATTTCCCATTCATCTAACATAGTATAATTTCCTACAATCTCATTTTCATTTTTTGTATCCTTTGTGGAAGATGAGTATGGTGTTATAGACACTTGGATGACATACGAAGGTTGACAATTATTTTACATACTTTTCCAATCATAAATTATTTCTTGTTTTATGTTACTTACGTATAAAGAAATTTCATGGAATGGTTTGTATTGAATAATTTCTCTTCAAATGAAACTTTTGTCATAAGTGATACTTGAGCAGAAATCTTATAAATCTTAGGGGTGACACGAACAATAGCTAACATGGGAGTATCTCTACATTTGTCTCTAATACATTTCTTTTTCCAAGGATAAAATACCCTAGCCTCAATAACTGATATAGATTACATATTTTATGGCCATTGTATGTATGCATGGGAGAAGTTAGATGTATCATTAGCTATATCCTCTATTTTTTTGCATGATGCATGTTGCATGACCCTTTTACCAAGATTCAAGGAAATAAAATTACGACTACAAAGAGAAAGAGCTAAATTATGTCACATGTCACGTGTTTCTTCCGCACTCATGTACATGGTGGGAAGGATAGCATGGCATATAACTTCATTTATATTTATGGGCATGATACTGATGGCATTTCTCCTTATTAATGTGGGATCTATTTTTCTTATAGTCCCACAAAAGGAAAAGGGGGATGCATTTGTGATCAACAAGGTATATAAGATAAAATTTTGAATTCATGAGAATGTGAAGAACACAATTTACAATTCATTTCTTGTTGGCCTATAAATATATTTATGGACCCAAGTAATGGAGCCTTCTTGAAATTTTTCTATCCAATATATTCAGAAATTTTTGAGAGGAGGAGGGTAGGATGATTGAATTTCTCATCAAAAAGTTAAACATAATGTTGGATTTTTATTTTCAAGGTTTAATGCAAATGAAAGGGTTCAACTATTGGAATGTGACGTCCACATCCATGAAGCTTTCAATGATTTTCAAAACACCCCATTCTATTAATCTTGTATCCATTTGTTGAATAAGGGAAGTGCACCTAGTGAGAACAACAAAGCTATTATCCATGTTTAAATATGTTATTAATGGTATTCTTCATAAAATTAAGAAAACCAATGTAAAAAAGGTTGTTGCAACAAGTTCTGGAAAGGAAAAATGATATATGGGATTGAGAAAATGAAAAATAAAACAACTAAAATGACACATTTAATCCACCAAATGTAATTAAAGCATCATTTTAAACATGTTAAAAATGGAGATAATTAAGTTGTCAATAAGTGTTAGAGTATGATTTTACCTTAGCTCATGTTCACCTAGGTACTTTATTACCTTTATTGTATTTATCCTCACCCACTTATGTGTGTGGATATTTATTTTTATTTATTTACATATTAGGGGATATTATGTAGTCGTTAAGTATAGTTCTTTCCTTGATCTATGGTATTAACTAGATCCTTGATGTATAGTTCTCTCATAAATATATGGTCTTGACTAGTTGTATTAGTGTAGAATAATAATACCCCTGAATGTTAGAAACTAGATGGATTGATTCTTTTAGTGTGATTAGACAACATGGAGCATCTCTCAAGGTGTGGGACCTTACAAGTTGAGAGAGATCTTTGGATTGAGGATGATTCCTATTCCTCTATTCAGGTGCATACAAATAAATTGCATAGGATCTCTTCTAAGTCTATTCTAAATACCAAGAAGACAAGGTTAGAGATATGTGAGAAAATAAACCTAAGCTAGCGAGGTGATACACCAAAGGAATGTTAGACACTCATTTTGAAGTTTAACACAAACCACATGAATGTAATGCAAACAACATGCATATATGACAATATCACAATAAGAGATCAAAGAAGTAATAAGAAATACATCAGAGCATCGAGAAACAATCCACAGACATATAAATTATTTCTCAAGAGTCGATATAGTATATCCCAATAACCAAGAGGTAAAAATTACATTACAACCCGAATGAGAGGTTATAAAATCTCCACAAATCCTTCTGTGAACAAAAGAAGAAGGGAGGGCATAAAACAGAAATGTCTAACCTTTTACAATGAGTCCCGACCTTGCTTTTATAGATTCAACACAAAGGGAAGAAGGAGAGAGAATCGGGAAAACCAACTCGAAGCTCAACCATTGCCATCAATGCCACCTACCATAATCTTTCCCAAATCCGTCGTTCTTACATAAATTACTTGTACGAAACCTTGAAGAAGAAGGAAACAGTGGATCATCTCAAATCCGACCTGGTTGTTGGGACAAATAGATCCTGTATTAATGGCCCGAAGATGTCTATAAAATTTTCCCCACCTAACCTGTCCAAAATTGATTTTTCAGATCTCCATGGTGTAGTTGAGGTTGAGATCTTTCCAACGGTGTCATATTTTCTAGATTTCGAGCCCCGAGTCGAAAGATATTCCAACTTGAAATTTGAATCAGGTTCGCACAAAAAAGCGGGAACAAGCTACCAAAATGGGGCCCCTTTTGAAACCAGACATGTGGAGGGCTGGTGCATGTTTGGAAACCTTCCCCTAGTTTTTCTCTTGAATTAGTACCGTATTGACACTTGGCACCCTTGGCTGGCCTGTCTCAATTCTTTGACTAATCAACCTCGACCCTGTCCCTTTATAAAACTAGATGCGTGGAGGCTAGGTGCTTACTTAGAAACTCACTCAGTATTTTACTTTTGAAGGAGCATCGAGTTAACATGTGTAAGCCTCCACAAGCTCTTGGAATTTTCAATGGTCACTCTTACCTTTTTGGACCTTGAACACATGGCGAGCTGGCGGTCATTTTCCATACTTAGTCAATTTTGGACCCGCTCTGTCCCATTTTTCAACTTGGACTATGTTGCAAGCCCGCGCTCATTTGGGCCTCCACTTTTGGATTTATCTTTGGAGATACGCCAAGATGACGTGTGGAGAATTCCGCTAGCAGTTCTATACTTAGCCTTTTTATAAGCCTTCCCTATCTGCCTTTTGACTTTTAACTATTAACTCTACCTCCTCTTTGGGTCTGGGACATGTGGGGGCCTGACACTTTTTCTAGTGTCCCCTTTTGAATTCAATATTTGCAGGTGATCCACTTGGAGACTTGGCGGCGTCTACTATCTCCTCCATACTTAGTAAATTTTTTGGGCTCATTTTGAACCATTTGAGAGCCTAAAGAATTCAAACCTTTTCCATTCCTTCTCTTTTTAACTTCTAGCTTCTTTGACCATGTCTCCTCCTTTCCCAACCCTGTTATTCCATTTCTCAGGCCGCCTGTAATATGTTTGTTGGATTTAAAGCAAAAATTCGTTCGATGGAGCCATTTCATGAATTTCTTCCCACATGGGGTCATTTGATATTTTGCAGGCCCAACCACTTCATTGTAGAGTCCCTCTTCAACCTATTTATAAGATTTAAACGTGATTTCTCTTGTTCTTTTTGTCCAGGGTCGTGGCTGATCCAATCATGCCAGGGGGCAAAATATGGATAACAAGTTATTTTATGACTAGTTCTTTCCTTGAGTTATGGCTTGATCTACGAACTTGAATCATTCTTAGATTTTTATTCCTTTCCTATATAAGCAAGGCCCTTTCTCATTGTATTTCATTGAGTTCCATAATAAGATCAAAATCCTTAACACCTGGTCATATGAGAGATTAAAGCTTGTGATTCCAACTAGTAGGTGTTTAACTCCAGCCCCTTTTCATTTTATTTGTTTGCTTAAGGAAAGAGCATTTTATTTTGTTTTAGTGGGAACTAAAATTAATAGTAGAGCATAATATTGAAAATCTTGTATCTTTTGATCGGTAACTTGGTTTTGAGTGTCAATTTTTAGTAAAAGTTGTTGTTTTTCCATGTTATTTCCATTGGAAATATTTATTTTGATAATTGCACTATAATTATATGGTGCCATATTGTAACATAAACTCATTAAAGTGCCAAAATATGGGGGGGGCATCTTGTTGCATTGCTTGGTTCTTGCATTTATTTTGGTGATTTTTTGAGGATGATGTCTTTATCTACTTCTGCATTAGATCATGTTGAGCCATTAACAATACATAATTACCACACATGGAAACAAAGAATGGAAACAATAATTAAGTATAAAGGATTATGGGCTTTAAATTCTTTAGAACAACCATTTTTCACTAGAGAATATGAGAAATTTGATGAGTGTATGGGTTTGATAGGAACATATGTAAGTCAAAGTCTTTTGTTTCATTCAGAAAAATGTGACTCTCCTTCTAAAATATGGAATAAATTGGAGGATTTATTTGGTAAGGTGGATCATATGAGATCCATCTAACTTAAAATTTAGATCACCTCTCTTAATCTGGAATATTTTTTAACAATTATAGACTATCTTACCAAGTTCAAGAATTTGTTGACATGGTTGAAGGGGAGTGGAAGAGATAAGAAATGTGAAGAGTGTGTTTACTAGATTTTATCCAAGTTGAGAGGACCAATTCAAATCTTTTCTTCAAGATTTTTCTCTAGCATGGATGCCTTAGGTGACAAATTCAAAATGCATGACTTAGAAACATTTTGTGAAAGACTTACTAGGGAAGAATCCAAATTGTCTCATCTTGAGTCTTCCAGCTCTCAAAAGGAATTAGTTGCATCTAATCCTAAGGGCAAGGGAAAACCAAAAATTACAACAAAATATAATCCTCCATCTCAAAGTGTTCCTAAACCAAAATAAAAAAAATCTAAACCCAAGGAGTCTTCTAAATCCAAGAATAAGACTAGAATTTCATGATATTTTTTTGGGGGTAGTGGTCATGACGAACATAGGTGTTATAAGTAAATGCAAGCCTTAGAGAATGAAGTAAAGAAACAAAAAATTTCTATCTCCACTCCACATCCTAATAAGAATGGCAAATCACTTAATGTTGTTGGGAGATATGAGTCACCAGTTGCAAATAGTTGGGTTATAGATTTTTGTGCTTCTCATCACATGACTTCTTCCAAGGAGTCTTTTGTTTATCTAGGTTTGAGTTCTACTTCCAAAATTGAGGTTGGATATTCTACCTTTCTTTTTGTGGAGGGAAAAGGTGTTATACAACTTAATGGAGGTAGTATCAAAGATGCACTATATGTTCCTGACATCATTACAAATTTTCTTTCTATATATCAAATTTTTCATTCTGGTCAAGGTAAAATAGTGAATTTTACACCACATTGGGCAGAATTAAGAACTTTGTTGGAGCCTTATTCACTTGTTGCTCATGGTATTGTTGATTATAGTTCTAGACTATATCACTTTGAGGGTTTTGATGACACTTCTTCTATAGGGAAAAGAATGGTTTCTCATGCAGATTCAAAGAGGAATCTTTGGCATGAATGATTTAGACATCTTAATTATAGATATTTAAAGGATTTGAGAACTCATGGTATGGTAAATGGTCTTCCTATAGTTTCTTGTCTTGAGGAATTTTTCTCTTGCTGTGCATTAGGGAAAGAACACCAAGATCCATTTCCTGAGAATTTTTCTAAGAGAGCTTCTTGACCACTTGAGCTTGTGCATAATGACTTGATGGTTTTTTCTACCCCCTCTTTCAATGGAGCTAAGTATGCACTTACCTTTATTGATAATTTCTCGAGACGTACTTGGGTTTATTTTATCAATTAAAAAAGTGGCTTTTTTTCACACTTCAAAGTCTTAAAGGCTTTGGTCGAGAAACAAGCTTTGAGTTGCATAAAGAACCTTTGCACTAATAATGGGGGGAGTACTTCAACAACACGTTTTCTAATTTTTTGGAAACTCAAGGAATTATTCACCAACATTTTGTTCCTCATATTCCACAACAGAATGGATTAGCAGAGTGGAAGAATGGAAATTTGAAGGAAATAGCTAACTGTATGATGCATTCTAGAGATTTACCTCCTATATATTGTGAAGAATCAGTTCATTGTGCTAACTACATTCAGAATCACACACCACAAAGAGTACTTGAGCATTTGACTCCAGAGGAAGCTTGGTCAAATACTAAATTGGATGTCTCATTTTTTTGAGTCTTTGCGAGCCATGCTTGGGATTTGGTGCCAAAGAATAAAATAAAACCCTTGATCTTTGTAGGGTATTGTGAGGACATGAGAGCTTACCAAGTTTTAGATCTTGATATACACAATGTTCCTTTTCGAACACATGTTCAATTTGATGAGAACTTCAGTCGTCATGATTCTTCATCTTCTTCCATACCTCCTTGTTCGTCTTCATCTCATCTTCAGGATCCTTTCTTTGAGGAGGTTTATGACAATATTATAGATTTCATTGAGGATCCTATTACCACTGATGTTTTCACTATGCCTAAATGGACTCGTATTATAGTTTCTGAGGTAGCACCGTTCATACAGGATATTCCACACACTATGCATCATTATGCACATTCTAAAGGTTTTGAAATTTTGTGTTAGGCATTTTATGAGGATCTAAAGTATTTTTTAAAGGCTCATGGGATACATGAGTGGGATGATCCAATAAAAGCTGAATATTCTTCTTTGATGAAGAATCATACTTGGGATTTGGTCTTTCTTCCTAAAGGAAGAAAGATGGTTAGGTGTAAGTGGGTATACCAGACCAAAGACGTAGTTGATGGGTCCATTGAAAAGTGTAAGGCTTGTTTTGTTGCAAAGGGTTTTTCACAAGTTGAAGGTATTTATTACTTTGATACTTTTGCACCTGTTGCCAAGATGGATTATGTACGCCTTGTACTTGTTATTGTTGCATCACAGGGGTGGCCTGTATACTAGATGGGTGTTAAGAATGCCTTTTTACATGGATATTTACAAGAAGAAATATACATGGAGTAACCATTTATATTTTTTCATTATTCTTCTCTTGTTTGTAGGCTCCTAAGGTCTGTCTATGGTCTCAAATAAGCCCTTCAGGATTGGTATGAGAAGATGGATTATTTTCTTCTATCTAGTAGTTTTTTTCGTTATCACTCCGATCATACAGTATATCTCCAACATGTCGGTGGGGATATTTTGATACTTGTCTTGTATGTTGATGATCTGTTACTTATTGGAAGCTCTTCTTTCCATATCTAGACTCTTCAGAGGCTTATTTCTACACAGTTTAACATGATAGATCTTGGGTTATTACATTATTTCCTTGGTTTTTATATTTCTCAAAAAGATTCAGGGATTGATTTGAGATAGAAAAATCACACCCATGATCTTCTTCAGCACTTTGATATGGATGATTGGAAGCCAAGTCCATCTCCTTTTTAGTATGCGGTTACTCTTACTTCAACATGTACCACTCCACTCCTTGATCCCAATTTGTATAGGCAATTGGTTGGAAGTCTTATGTCCTTGACCCATACTTTCCCTGATATTTCATTTATAGTGGGGATTGTATCTTGGTTTACACATTATCCTCATAGTATTCTCTGGAAGGCTAATAAAAGGATTTTGTGCTATTTTTAGGGCACTTCCTAATTTCACCTACACTGCACTAGGGGTTCTACTTAGTTGGTTGGGTATACAGATTCAAATTAGGAAGGTTATATTGATGAAAGGCATTCTAATTCTAGATATCTTTTTTGTCTTGGATCTTCTCCAGTTGTTTGGGTGTGAAAAAAGCACCAGGTTATTGCACTTTCATCTTCAGAGGAAAAGTATAGGGAAGCAGTTACAATGAGTCAATAGATTCTTTGGCTTTGATAAATATTGACAAATTTTGGATTCCCACATGATTCACCAACTATACTTTGGTGTGACAACCAAAGTGCAATTCACATTTCTCACAACCCCGTTGAGCACCAACAAACCACTTATATTAAGATACACATCCACTTTATTCATCAACACATTCAGGATGGATTTATTTTCTTGGAGTACATTCCAACTAAGTATCAAGTTACAAACGTCTTTACAAATCCTTTCGCATCACCTCGCTACCTTGAGTTACATGGAATGCTCGGGGTTTGTGAATTTGTTCTTGGGGGTGTTCGTGAGAACATATTCCTTCTTCTTCTTCTTCATTCTCTTTCCTTCTAGCATAATTTTTTCCTTCTTTTGGTTCAATATTTCTTCATGGATATATTGTACATGAGTAGCTTATAAGGTCTAATTTTTGAGACTCAAATTGTGGATATGCCACTTCTATTCAGGCCCCTAGCTTCACTTGAGGGGGTTGTTAGAGTATGTATTTACCTTAGCTCATGTTCACCTAGGTAATTTATTACCTTTATTGTATTTATCCTCACCAACTTATGTGTGTGGATATTTCTTTTCATTTATTTAGATATTAGGGGGATATTATCTAGTTGTTAGGTATAGTTTTTTCCTTAATCTATGGTATTGACTGATGAGGCCAGAATATTTATGATTAATGTCTAATATATGATCTCATCTTACTCTCCTTTTTATTAAGTTGATTGCATTTTGTGACTTTTTTTTGATCTAATATAAGTTAGGATGTAATTGTATGTCTTTTGACTGATTGTGATTTTAATGTTAAAATCTCTAGAATTCCTGATGAAGTGTGTGTTTGAAATTCAATTTTGTAATAAAGCAAGTCTAATCAGTTGAGGAAATGAAGTAGGTAACATTCAATATTATTTTGGAAGCATCTCTTCTTACACATTTTATTTTTTGAACTTCCAAGCTAGTTCTGGAACTCCATCACATAATCATCATTTAGTTTTGGAACTTTTTTACTTAGTTCCGAAACTCCAGTATTTAGTTCTAGAATTTTCAGACATAGTTCCAGAACTTCTGGGTATAGCTCTAGAACTCTCATAGTGTTGTTTCTTAATGATTTCTTATGGTTCTATAACTTCTTTTAAGTTCTAGAACCAATGGGAGTTATCAATACTAACCACATCTAGATATTTTGCATCTATGTCACTTTCAATCAAGAAAGGATGAAAATATTTATGAACATAGATCTAGGGAGAGTTATCTTACAGCTATATGATCAACCAAAATTTGAATCATCATCTATTATAGGAATGATTTGATTTCATCAGAATTGTTGGAACAACTGTTATTGTAACAATGTATATAAAAGAAGACCTATAGTAGATAGATAATATATAGAATATGATATGAGATAGAAATAGAACAGAGAAGAGAAATATAGACTAAGTACTCAGATCTAGTATGTTTTGTAATATAAAATTTTTTATCAATAAAATATCCATTCCTATTTGAGAGAATTCTCAGTTGTTAAATCCTGATTTGAGGAGGAGCAAGGGCCCACTCCCCCAAGGACCAGGATATTCATTTATTTGGTATTTATACTTCTTCACCAAATAGCTTAGATCTATTAATTATGTATTGTTTTAATTATTTTAGTTAAACTCTGTTGTATACTTGTTCTTGCATGTGTTTAGATAGATTCTTATATTTCTTGCAATCATTTTCAAGCATTCTAAATTGAGCGCGTTTATTTCCAAAAGCAAGTGTGTTTATTTTCCAATAGAAAGTGTATTTCCATTTTGCACAGTGTGTTTCCTTTAAGCAAAGCTTTCAGTTTGTTTACTTTCAGCAAGTTTTCATAGTATGATTTAAATAAGGTTTTACAAAAAAGTCCTTAAGACATTGAAAAGATCCCCCATAAAATTCAAAAATAACTATGGTCAAGCACTAGATCGATAGGCTTACTCTTGTTGCACATAACTTTAGACACACCCCTGGTTTTATATGACATAAAAAAGAAGTTGATTAAATGAAGGGAATAACGACACCCATCATTTTTGGCACCATTTCTGGGGAACACTAGTTGGAACTTTCTAATTAAGTGTTAGCAAGAGCAATAAATCATACATCTAGTAGTTGAAGGATCTTCCCTACTATATCACAAAATAAATGAGTAGACCAAGAGACTCACAAGGTAGATTCCTCCCAAAAACATCTTCACAAGAATTCATAACATCCTCTAGTAAAATTAAGGAACTTGATCAAGAATTGGAGGCACCATCATCCCCTATCATACAAGAAACAAAATCACCTTTTTTGGAATTCTTAGATCAATCACCTGAATGAAATGTAACTTTTAATGAGAAGCCTTATTACTCAAGATCCATTTAGGGTGATTTTCGATTCTCAATTGATTAGTCAACCTCCTACTCCTAATTTTTCACCTTCTCCAAGGCATACCAATTACCACATTGATTGGGTGGAAAATTCAGAAAATATTTTTAAAATGGCATGAGAAGCTGAGGGAGTACTTGATAGGACCTTTACTTATCCAATCCAATTGGGAGATGATGATACATCAATGAAAAATATCTCACCTACACATTTACCCACATTTAGAGGGATGTCATTGGAAGATCCTGACTGATTTTTGTTTGAGTTCAAGGTACTATGTCAGACCTATGATTATAAGACAAATAATCAAAAAATCAAGTTGTTTCCATTCACTGTGAAGAATGCAAAAATGAGGTGGTTCATGGGATTACCATTCAACTCTATTAGAACTTGGGCAAAAATGGAGACTGCCTTCCTAGATAAATACTAGGATTATTGTAGAGGGAGAAATAGGAAGGTAGAATTCTTCAAAATCAAGCAGGAGGAAGATGAAAACATAAAATATTATTTAGACATATTCCTCTTTGTTAGAAAAAGATGTGGATTTGTGCTTTGAGATGAGTTAAGTAAAACCATTTTTCTTAAAGGCTTGGATGACGAATATAGGGAATTACTTAACTTGATAGGAGGTGGAGACATTGATCAAATATGAATGAATGGAATTAAAGAGATTTGTAGAAGCTATTCTAGAACAAGAGGTCGACCTAGAAAAGGAAAATCAATGAAAATTTTGAATCTAGATATGAACAAACTAATGGATGAGTTACAAAACTTTAAAATAGACATTTTAGTGAAATTAACCTCTACTATGGATGGATTACAAGCTAAAGAAAATTCCAAAACTGAACCATGTGCTATGTATTGTCCTAGATGCAGGAGAAGCATGCACTAAGATATTGTCCTTTGGATAAAATAGAAATGTGTCTTATCTGTGAATCTAAAGAACATGATACTGATGTTTGTTCTTTACTTCATGTTATTAAGAATCAACTTAAAAAAAATAGGGTCTCATCTATAAAAGAAGAATTGAATTTTGTTTAGAGACAACCTAGCCAAGCATAGTTTATAACAAGATCAGATCCTAATCACTGGACGATGCCATGGGCTACTCAATCAGTACCATAAAATTGGGGAAAATCACCTTGGGTACCTCAATCAACTTGGAACCCTCAAGATTGGGAAAATAAAGGCTGGTATGCTCAAGGACATCGAAAACAATGGGCTGGTCAAGGAAATCCTTATGCTTGGTCACAACGTATATGGAACCCTAGTAATTATTCTCAAGGAAGAACATATCCAAATCAGAATCAACAGGCCATCATGGGATCTCCTGCACAAAATTCACAAACTAAGAATGTATTCCAAATGCAAATGCCAACACAACCAGTAGAAAATACAAGAAACAAACAAATAACTCCTATTTATGGAATAGAACCATGAAAATCAGTTGATTTACATGCTATGGATTGTAAGGATATTCAAACTAGATCTGGGAAAATCATTAACAATCCACCCCTTATAATCACCAAAATGGCAGAAGAAAATGAAATCCCTAATAATGTTTTTCCAAAAGAAGACATAGAAAGAAAATAAAATGAGCCAGATAGCAACACTACTGAGACTCCATTTCCAGAGTGATTTAAAGAAGTTATAGAAATAAAGGAGTCTGAATTGGTATAGGACTTAAGGAAATTGAATATTGAAATACCACTATTACAAGCATTTAAATACATTCCAGAATTGAACAAATTAATCAAAATGTTATGTATGAAAAATCCTGGAAGGAAGAAATAGTACCCCAAGACTATCAAAGTAGATGGGAAGCTTGCTGATTTATTAGCAAGAAAACTTTTACTTCCCAAATACGGATATCCTAGAAGTTTTGTTATTTCTGTCTCTATACAAAATAATTATGTACATAATTTTTTGGTATATTTGGGAGTGGATAGCAATGTAATGACAGTGGATACTCTAAAAACATTACCATTAACGGGTATACAACCTACTAATACCATATTACAGATGAAAAACCAGTCTGTATCAAAACCAGAAGGAATTATTGAAGATTTGGTAGTTATGGTGGAGTCATGGGAATATCCAGTTGACCTCCTTATACTACAGACAAAAGGTAAAACATTGGGTTATCCCATTATTTTTGGTAGACCTTGGTTAGCTACAGTTGCTTCTTTAATAGATTGTAGGTCAGGTGATATGACAATCTCGAATGGTAAGAACTCTAAAATTTTTTCCTTATATCATACTGCATGACCTTCTATTGACAATCATGAACAATTGTGGGTTGATTCTCCTGAAACTGATAAGAAAAATTTGTCTTCTTTAGCTATGATCACATTGTAGGATCATGTAAGAGAAGTAGAAGAGATGATTAATCCATCATTAGATGAGAACATTTTATCCTCAAAGGAATCAGAAATAGTTCTAGAACCTACAAAGTTAGTTTAAGAACCCAAGAACTCAGTTTTTAAACTTGTGAACTTAGTTCCATAACCCACGAACTTATTTCAAGAACCTGCGGCTATAGTTCAGGAACCACCACATTTAGTTCTAGAACCATGACAACAACAATTGTCTTTGATTGAAAATTATTTCACTCCCAAAGAACGAGATTTATCAGGGGGATAGGATGAATCAGTAACTTCAGTTTTAAGTACATCAGGAAGTGCTGAAGAATTTCTTCAAATTAGCAGTGATGAATAATTTTTCCTGCAAAGAGAAAAGTATCATAATTCTCATTACTATCCTCTTTTTCAGTATTCTGTCTCAAGGAACTTTTGGAGATGTTGCTACATACCATATGTTGTTACCACATGCATGTCCATTAAATACTTTAATGAAACCCTTCGCATAAATCAGTTCATCACATATTGGAACTAAGCATGTTGAAATTCAACCAAGTAAAACTTTAAATATTAATAGCTGGTTGAAGGATGTTGAAGAAGCTAAATTGTTTGATGTTCTAAAAAATCATACTAAAGTTGTTGCTTAGGATTACAAACACATGAATGTGATTCATCCAAGTATTTACACTTATCAGATCTATACTGAAAACATTAAACCAGTTAGGCAGCCTCAAAGAAGGATTAACCCATCTTTAACGGATATAGTCAAACAAGAAATTGAAAAAATATTACAAGTAGGTTTTATCTACCATATCTTACATAGTCAGTTGGTATATCCTCTTTTAATTTTTCCCAAAAAGAATGGAAAATGGAGAATATGTGTTTACTATAGGGAACTAAACAAAGCCACAATGAGAGATTATTTTCCCCTACCATTCATAGATGAAGTCCTAGATAACCTTTTAGGTAAACAATAATTTTCTTTCTTGGATGGCTTTAGTGAGTACAATCAGATCAGATTTAATCATGAAGATTAGGACAAAACTGCATTTACATGTCCATGGGGAACCTTTTCCTATAGGTTGTTATTGTTTGGTTTATGCAATGCTCCTGTAACTTTCCAAAGATTTATACTTGCAATCTTTGCTGATCTAACAAATTATTATGTTGAGGTATATATGGATGAATTCACTCTACATGGAGATACATTTGAAGATGCTTTGAGAAATATGGACATAGTGTTAAAAAGTTGTGAACAACACAACATGTCTCTTAGTGAGGAAAAGTGTTTGATGATGGTGGATGAGGGGATTGTATTAGGACACCATATTTTAAAAAAAGGAATTCAGGTGGATCAAAGAAAAATTAGGATAATTAAAGATTTACCTATTCCTCAGACCCCCACAAATATCAAATCATTTCTAAGGCATACTGGGTAATATAGGAGATTTATAAAAGATTCCAGTAAAAATTTTTCCCCCGTGTTTAATTTGCTAACCAAGGATTGTGATTTTATTTGGGATGAAAAGTGTCAGCATGCTTTTGAATAAATTAAAGAAAAATTAATCAGTGCCCCAATATTGAGAGGACCTAATTGGGAAAATTCATTTCATATCTAAACAAATGCCTCAAATTATTCCATTGGTGTAGTATTAAGATAGAAAGATGAGGAAGGAAAGATGTATGCCATTTATTATCTTTGCAATAATCTTACTCCCACTAAAAAAGAATTACACTACCATTGAAAAGGAATTTCTTGATGTGATTTATTCAATCAATAAATTTAGACATTACATTACAAGGTACAATATATTTGTGCACACAGATCATTCAACAATTAAGTATTTAATGAACAAACCAGTGGTTGGAGGAAGAATAATTAGATGGTTATTACTTTTGCAAGAATTTTATATTACCATTGTGGAAAATCCAGGTAAATCTAATGTGGTAGCTGATTTTTTTTCACGACTAACCACCACAAGGGAGCAAGATCCAGTCAAGGATAACTTTCTAGATGAAATATTGTTTGCAATCTCAGAAAGAACACCATGGTTTTCTGATATGGAAAATTATCTTACATCAGGGAAGTTTCCTCCTTCTTTCACTAAGAAACAAATAAATAAGTTACTTAAAACTAGTGCTGAATTCAAATGGTTAAATGGAGTGCTATTTAAATGTGGCCCTAATTTTGTCTTGCATAGGTGTGTACAAGAGAGGATGAAATATTTTACATCCTCAGAGCATGTCATGATGAACCAAATGGAGGACACTATTCAATGAAAAGAACAACTCATAAGATACTTGGCCCTTGTTATCATTGGACATATTTGTACAAGGACGTGAAGAGATATATCAAGAGATGTGATCCTTGTCAAAGGATGGGAAAACCAACTTTCACCAATGAAATGACTCTTCAACCTCAAGTTGTGGTTGAACCATTTAAGAGATGGGGATTGGATTTTTTTGGTCCCTTTAATCCTCCTTCACAAGGGAAGGAATATATTCTTGTGTGTACTGACTATGTGACAAAATGGGTAGAAGTACAGGCATTGAAAAATGCCACTGAAGAAGCAGTTTCTGATTTCCTTTAGAAATAAATTATGATAAAGTTTGAAGCACCGAGGAGTATAATTTCAGATCAGGGACCACAATTCATGTCTAATATGATCCAATATTTCACAAGGTATTACCAAATCAATCATATGATGTCATCTCCTTATCACCCATTGTCAAATGGACAAGCTAAAGTAACAAACAAAGAATTGGAGAAAATCCTCACCAGAACAGTTGAAGCTGGGAAAAATGATTGGGAAAAGAGACTATCTGAAGCTGTCTAGACTTATAATAGAACTTGGAAAACTACAACAGGGTTTTCACCATATGAATTAGTCTATGGGAAAAATCCCTTGTTGCCTATAGAATTTTAACTTCAGACATTGATGACAACAGTGAAGGTGGGAATTGAGTTGAATGCATCTTAAAAAGAAAGAATCCTTCAACTCAATTAGTTGGATGAATTAAGGATGGAAGCACTTCATCATACAGAGATAATTCAAGAATAAAGGAAGTCGTGGCATGACACACATATCAAGAAAAGGAAGTTCAAAGTAGGAGACTGGGCATTGCTATTTGATTCTAAGTACCAATAATTCAAGGGAAAATTGAGATCCAGATGGTTGGGAACCTATCAGATTGAGCATATATTTGACAATGTTCTATTAAGTTACTTCTCATTGATGGCAGCAACAGAACAGTCTTAGTCAATGGACATAGGTTGAAACTCTATAGGAAGCCTCCCGTTAAGGATGAATTCTTGAGGAAGATTGAAGCAGAAAAATAATTTGATCATAAGGAAGAACCTAGTTATTACAAAATGATCAAATAACCAGATGATATATCTAGAATAAAGGGAAGAAGATGAAAACCAGAAAATGGTGTTTTCTTCCCAAAAAAATATAAACAAGAAATTCTCTCAAAGGTCAATTGAAAACCAACAAATGGCGGTTGACCTCTTTTTGGCTAGTTCAAATAAAAGGGAATTCTTTTGAATTTGAGTTGTCTTATATAATCATGTTTTGTTCCATTTGTAGGAATGACGAGTCATCATAGCAAAATGATTACATCATCAAGGATGGTAATTATATCTTTTAAATTATTTAGGGTTGAATTAAATGTTTTCATGTGTGATTTGGCTTAATTTAAAAGTAGATATGATGAGTCATCTATTCATACATTATGATTATAAGTGTGTAATCATGAAGATGATTTGGATGGAATAAGTGGCAGCATGGTTATCATTAATAATCATTATTGCAAATCTCAAGTGAAATAAGTTGCAGAGATATTTTAAGGAAGGAGCATCAAATTAAGTTTTGTTCCACAAAAAAGAATAGAGGTTTTGTAGCTAAGAACAGAGGTTTCACAGCCAAAGTCGTCAGTCGTCAAGGGAAACCCCAGAGGAAAGGAGTGAGTAGGAAAGGATAGAAAAGGAAGCTGTTGACATTTTGGGCAGCATGGCCATGATTCCTCCTAAGACAAGTCAAGCTGAAATGAAAAGAGGAGAGGAGAGACTTGAAGAGCAATATTTTTAGGAATTGGTTGAACCATTAGCATTGCCACATAAAGAAGAATAGTTGGCATCCTAGAGAAGAAAAGGAAAATTTCGTTTGATAGACGAAGAATGCCCAACTCCTTCAGTAATTTTCGAGGAAGGAGAAAGACATAAAGTTAAACATGCTCTGTTCTTATCTAGAGTAGAGCTCATTATCAGAGAAAAAGATGAGGAATTGGATTTCCTCAAACTCAAATTGGAACAAAGGGTAATGCTCATTGGATATCTAACAACTCAGCTTGAAGCCAGGACTGAGGAATTATCAACAACCAAGAAACAATTGATAGAAAAAGAGGAAGAATTTTAGACTTCCAGAAAATAGAGTGTTGTGTCGACAGTCTCTACACAGAATGAGTTAGCCTATTTTCCACTCAGATAGCTATGGAATGACACTTGCAGGGAACTCAGAGAAGCCAAAACATCAAATGAATAATTGAAGACCAAAATGGAAGAAGAGATGAAGGAAAGAAAATAATGGGAAGAAAAGTTTTATAAGGATGTAGGAAATAAATATAAATGTCTTGCAATTTAAATTCATATGGTCTATAATATGAGTGAAATATTTCTTGCCTGCAGGAGGCCCTCTCCTACATATAGTGTGTTTTTAGAAGAGCAGTTCATTCGCTGGCAGCTATCAAGGATTGTATGTGGGCTTCCACATGAACTAAAATATGAATATGAATTCATGACAACTTACTCTTTATCCAGTCCTGAGCAGAAAAATATTTTGTGTGAATTTTATCTTTGTAATTTTAGGCTTGAGCAAAACACAATATTTATGATCAATTTGTATGTGGGGGATAGCTAGGTCAATGCATTTGTCTATGTTCTACAAAACCAAATTACATGGAAGGAAAGGGAATCTAAATTTTTATTGAAAGCTAACTCAATCTTTCTCTGTATGAGAGCTCATTATGGTAAACCTTTTGCCTTCCTCACACATTTTAGAACTCATGCCTTTGATGATAGATTCAAGACACATTATCTTGCCATTCTGTAAAAGAGTATTGATGCCTTCACCTCCTATGAGGAGGAAAAGTTTTAAGATATTTATGAAGGATGCTCAAAGAGGTGGGAACTCCTTACTATTTTCTTGAGAAGAACGGAAGTAATTTCTCCTAAAATCTGATATGGAATTTAGAAAGGGAAAAAGTGTTATGCACAATAATTCCCCAAGTAAGTGAAACTTACAGGATAATATGGATGGGAATGTGAATAATGCCCTCTCTAATTCTCACCCCCATGTCTCCTTGGAAAAAAAGAGAACCTCAAGACCCTACTGAATTTGAAGAGTAGGAGAGGAAAATAGAGGTTGGAGCAAGGTACACTACATCTAAGTTTAAACATTGGAAAATATAGTTTTAGCCATTTAATCTGAGTAATCAAATGGAATGCAGAACATATAACCCAAATTTTAAATAATGAAGTTTGTAAAGGGACTTACAAACAAGTAATTTTGTGGTAAATGATGAGGCAAGAATATGTCTGATAAATGTATAATATATGATCTCATCTTACTCTCCTTTTTATTAAGGTGATTGCATTTTGTGACTTTTAGTTGATATGATATAAGTTAGGATGTAATTGTCTATCTTTTGATTGATTGTGATTCTAATGTTAAAAGCTTTAGAATTCCTGATGAAGTGTGTGTTTGAAATTTATTTTTGTAATAAAACAGGTCTAATCAGTTGAGGAAATGAAGCAGACAACATTCAATATGTTTTTGGTAGCATCTGTTCCTACACAGCTTAGTTCTAAAAATTCCAAGCTAGTTCCGAAACTCCATTACACAGTCATCATTTAGTTTAGGAACTTTCAGAATTAGTTTCGGAACTCCAATATTTAGTTCCGGAATTTTCAGACTTAGTTCCAGAACTTCTGAGTATAGCTTCAGAACTCTCACAGTGTTGATCCTTAATGATTTCCTATGGTTCTATAACTTCTCTGAAGTTCTGGAACCAATGGGAGTTATCTATTCTAACCACATCCAAATATTTTGCATCTACGACCCTTTCATTCAGGAAAGGGTGAGAAGATTTTTGAACACAGATCCATGAAGAGTTATCTTACAGCTATCTAATCAACCACAATCCGACTCAACATCTATTATTGGAATGACTCAATTTCATCAGAATCGTTGGGATAGCTATGATTGTAAAAATGTATATAAAAGAAGACCTGTAGTAGATAGATAATATTTAGAATATGATATGAGCTAGCAATAGAACAAAGAAGAGAAATAGAGACTAAGTACTCAGATCCAATATGTTTTTTAATATTGGATGTTTTATGAATAAAATAGCCATTCCTATTTCAGAGAATTCTAAGTTGTTAAATCCTTATTCGAGGAGGAGCAAGGGCCCACTCCCCCAAGGACCAGGATATTCATTTATTTGGTATTTATATTTCTTCAGCAAATAGCTTAGATTTGTTAATTCTGTATTGTTTTAATTCTTTCAGTTAAACTCTATTGTATACTTATTCCTACGAGTGTTTAGATAGATTCTTATTTTTTTTTCAATCGTTTTCAAGCATTCTAAATTGAGTTTGTTTATTTCCAAATATCAAGTGTGTTTATTTTCGAACAGCAAGTGTGTTTCCATTTTGCACAGTGTGTTTCCTTGTAGCAAAACTTTCAGTGTGTTTACTTTCAGCAAGTTTTCATAGTATGATTTAAATAAGGTATTACCAAAAATTCCTTAAGACATTGAAAAGATCCACCAAAATATACATAAATAACTATAGTCAACTACTAGATTGATAAGCTTAATCTTGTTACATATAGCTTTAGACACACCCCTGGTTTGATATGACATCAATAAGAAGTTGATTAAATGAAGGGAATAATTACACCCATCATTGACTATTTCCTTCCTTGATCTATGGCATTGAATAGATCCTTGATGTCTAGTTCTCTCATCAATCTATGGTCTTGACTAGCTCTTTGATGACTAGCTCTTTCCTTGATTTATGGCTTGATCTACGAACATGACTGGTTCTTAGATTGTTATTCCTTGCCTATATAAGCAAGGGCCATTCTCATTGTATTTCATTGAGTTCTATAATAATATATGATATTGATGGTCATTTGTTTGCAAAGATTTATGTAAATTTATTTTGGGGAAGTACTTTCAACTTATTGATCGTGGTGTTTGATTAGCATATGATTTATTAGCTTGGCATGATCTAGTTATCATTCCTTTAAATAAGTAAAAATCGAAATTCCATCTTTTCATTTTTAGCATACAATACATATTTAAGTATATTAGTATTATTTGTAGATGTTCCATTTCCTATTATTTTTATGATAAATATATTGTTAAAATTACAATTTATATAGTGTAATTTGAAGCAAGGACCATTCTCATTGTATTTCATTGAGTTCTATAATAATATATTATATTTATACTCATTTCTTTACAAAGGTTTATGTAAATTTCTTCTGGGGAATTTCTTTTAGCTTATTGATCATGGTATTTGATTAGCATTTGATTTCTTAGCTTGTCACGATCTGGTTATCATTCCTTTAAATAAGTAAAAAATCAAAATTTGAGCTTTTCATTTTTTTCTATACAATACATATTTAAGTATTTTAGTATTATTTGTAGATGTTCCATTTGCTATTATTTTTATGATAGATATATTGTTAAAATTACAATTTATATAGTGTAATTTGATTAGAACATTTAATAATAAGTTATTTTTCCAATTATTTTATTTGAAAACTTCAAAATCTTATTTATTTTTTGAGAGATCATTTTTATATAGCTACCTATCAAGAAAAATTTGGTGTTTTTGTTCACAAATAAATTGATTATAAATATAGAGGAATCGAGAGGAAATATGCGGGAGAAGTTATTTATGACAATTAATGATTTATTTAACATGAGTTTTTGTTTCGTTAGTTTTAAAAAGGACTAAAACATGTTTTTTGCAATTGTTTTTGTATAATATGATAAAAAATGAAGTACAAACCATACTTTGAACTTATATATTGCATCTTCCATCCTAAGTGGTTTATTTAGTTTCATTTTGTTTTTAGTGTAACCACCAATAATGTAAACTTAGAATAAAAAAAGAGAGTTACAACACCATAAACAAGATGATACTTGATTATATATATATATATATATATATATATATATATATATACACACACATGAGGAATCACAACATTGGGAATATAACATAACTTATAAAATTAATAAATTTTCCGAATTTTTTTTTAATATGCATGAAGTAATATTTTTTTGAATTTTTGGTTTTTCTTCAATGTGTTGGTTTGTGAATAAGGACACCGATTTTTTCATTTTGTGAGAAGGGTCACATTTTTTGAATCATCAACTAAATCATAGATGAGATGAAATCCTCTAGAGTGAGATCAGTAGTGTATAATTTGGAGAGTTACATGACAAAATATTTTGGAAAACTCAAATGTGTCTGTAGGAGTTCCACTATTATTTGTTATTCAGGATTTGGCTATGTGTATTGAAAGACATTCACAATAAATTAACACCTTTTAATTTTTCTTCCTTTTAAATTGTTTTGTTGTTAAATTCACATTTTTCGAAGGGATGCAAATGGTAATGTGTATTTTCCTTTCTTAAACTTGAAGGGGGAAAATAAGAAACAAATTAAAATTTGTCAAAAAAAATGCAGTCAACATCAACAAGTGTAGTCACAAAATAATGGACTCTAGAAATTATTTATTATGAAGTACAAACCATACTTTGAATTTATATATTCCATCTTCCATCTTAAGTGGTTTATTTAGTTTCATTTTGTTTTTGGTGTTACCATCAATAACGTAGAATCACAATAAAAAAAAGAGAGTTAAAACACCATAAACAAGACGATACTTGATTAGAGTTATACACACACACACACACACACACACACACACACACACACACACACACACACACACACACACACACATATATATATATATACATATATATATATATATATACATACATATATATATACATACATACATATATATATGTATGTATACATACATATATATATACATATGTATATATACATATGTATATATATACATATGTATATATACATATATATATACATATAATATATATATATATATATATATAGATAGATAGATACATATATCTATACATACATATATATATATATATATAGATACATACATATATATATACATACCGATATATAGATATGTATATATATATATATATATGTATATACATACATATATACATACATATATATGTATATATATATATATATGTATATATATATATACATATCTATATATGTATATATATATATATATACATATATTCTATATATGTATATATATATGTATACATATATATATATATATATGTATATATATGTATATATATATATACATATATATATATATTATATACATGAGGAATCACAACATTCGGAATATCACATAACTTATAAAATAATAAATTTTCCCAAATTTTGTTTAATATGCATGAAGTAATTTTTGCTGAATTTTTGGTTTTGCTTCAATATGTTGGTTTGTCAACAAGGACACCTATTTTTTTCAATTTTTTAGAAGGCTCCCATTTTTTTCATCAATAGCTGAATCATAGATGAGACGAAATCCTCTAGAGTGAGATCAGTAGTGTATAATTTGGAGAGTTACTATTATCCCAATTTTTCCCTCTGGAAAAATTTGTCAAACATGACCCCCCACATAGAAGAAAATCAAAAGGGTTGGCTCTATCCCATGAGATCACATTCAAATCTAACAATCAAAGGGAAGGCAGACTTGAAAATGGAGGAGAAAGGTCGACAAAGGGGGCCAGTGGCATCAAAAAAACCAGAGATCGAAGGGAGAAGATTGAGTAAAAGGATCAAAGTTTTTAGACTTAGCCACATACGAGTTGACTTAGAGCCAAGAAATGGACTCACGGAAGGCACCATGTGTCAGCTCGGTGCAATTGAAAAAGGAACATAAAAATAGAGTCTCCAAATGAGCGCAGGCCCTCCACGTTCCAAAGTCTCTAAAGGTTGCAACAATAGTAGAAAAAGTTGTAGACACCCATAATTACGTTCGAGTAATATAAATACTTAAATTGGGCTAATTATCTCACTTCTCACAAATTGACGACATATCATCAAAAGCTCTCATCTTCCCCCTTATTGTCATTAATTAATTACAATATGCTAATTAATTAAGTCACCTATCCAACTAACATCCTGATTAATGACCTTTTGTTAATTAATCACCCCTTCTATCTAGACTAATTAATTAGCTTTCCTTTCTTTTTAACCAATAAATCAATATTTAATTGATTTAATCCCCTTCTAATAGCCTAAATCATACTAATATTCCTCTAATTAGCTTCTCTAAGCTTACATCTGCCTATTAATTAATCACCTTTGATTAATTAAAACACCCCCAACTCCCATGACTTCCTAAGTGTAAATTAAACCCTTCTAAAGTAAGGTTACCTTTTATAAAGCAACCTTATCCATTCCTAATCATGTTTTACCTTTATCCCACATGCAAAGGGATGAAGTTTTTCCTTTATCCATTGGGCTATATAAGGAGCCCTCCTTCTAAATTTATACATACATATATATATATACATATATATATATATATATATATATATATATACATATATATATATATGTATGTATATATATATATGTATGTATATATATATATCTATATATATATATATATATACATGAGGAATCACAACATTCGGAATATCACATAACTTATAAAATTAATAAATTTTCCCAAATTTTGTTTAATATGCATGAAGTAATTTTTTGCTGAATTTTTGGTTTTGCTTCAATATGTTGGTTTGTCAACAAGGACACCTAGTTTTTTCAATTTTTTAGAAGGCTCCCATTTTTTTCATCAATAGCTGAATCATAGATGAGACGAAATCCTCTGGAGTGAGATCAGTAGTGTATAATTTGGAGAGTTACTATTATCCCAATTTTTCCCTCTGGAAAAATTTGTCAAACATGACCCCCCACATAGAAGAAAATCAAAAGGGTTGGCTCTATCCCATGAGATCACATTCAAATCTAACAATCAAAGGGAAGGCAGACTTGAAAATGGAGGAGAAAGGTCGACAAAGGGGGCCAGTGGCATCAAAAAACCAGAGATCGAAGGGAGAAGATTGAGTAAAAGGATCAAAGTTTTTAGACTTAGCCACATACGAGTTGACTTAGAGCCAAGAAATGGACTCACGGAAGGCACCATGTGTCAGCTCGGTGCAATTGAAAAAGGAACATCAAAATAGAGTCTCCAAATGAGTGCAGGCCCTCCACGTTCCAAAGTCTCTAAAGGTTGCAACAATAGTAGAAAAAGTTGTAGACACCCATAATTACGTTCGAGTAATATAAATACTTAAATTGGGCTAATTATCTCACTTCTCACAAATTGACGACATATCATCAAAAGCTCTCATCTTCCCCCTTATTGTCGTTAATTAATTACAATATGCTAATTAATTAAGTCACCTATCCAACTAACATCCTGATTAATGACCTTTTGTTAATTAATCACCCCTTCTATCTAGACTAATTAATTAGATTTCCTTTCTTTTTAACCAATAAATCAATATTTAATTGATTTAATCCCCTTCTAATAGCCTAAATCATACTAATATTCCTCTAATTAGCTTCTCTAAGCTTACATCTGCCTATTAATTAATCACCTTTGATTAATTAAAACACCCCCAACTCCCATGACTTCCTAAGTGTAAATTAAACCCTTCTAAAGTAAGGTTACCTTTTATAAAGCAACCTTATCCATTCCTAATCATGTTTTACCTTTATCCCACATGCAAAGGGATGAAGTTTTTCCTTTATCCATTGGGCTATATAAGGAGCCCTCCTTCTAAATTTATACCAACACGTAAACTTCTTGGGAAGACAAATGCAAAGCATATAGCAAATTAGACTAAGAGCTTGCCTTTTGTTTTCTTGAGAGTTCATCATCTTGAGGAGTTAAGCCTCTTTCCTAAGTGCTTAGGTCATATAGGAGGTGTCAACAAGGTCTTGTAGCCCAACTTTGATAAGGCCTCAATCATAGGTTCTTGGAATACCAAAGGCAACCATTTTTTATTGACATGGAGCCTACATAGGTCCATTCATTTATTTGTTGTTAGAGAATAGAGGATTTAGATGCTTAACATTGTTAGTTTCATAGTTTTGTATATTGATGAATGTTAGCATCTAACCTTGTTTAGTTCTTATCATGATGGTTCTTTTTAGTTTGTTTAATTTTTGCTAATTATGGCTATTAGGTGTTAGTCTTTACTTACATTAGCATTAGTTTGAAAAAATTTAATGCACACATTTGGCACACCTGGTGGGACACCTAGTCCCTTGGCATTTTAATTTAAATTTCATTGTTTTGGCTAAATTTTGATATGCACATGTAGTAATTAATGTCCATTTTCTTGCATATTTTGCTAATTTTATATGTGTAACTTCTTGTTCATAGCTATCATTTTAATGGGTTGTTGTCATTTTAACCTAACTTATTAAAATTTGAAGTATTGTGAGCTTTCTTGTGTTTGTTTTCATATTTTGATTGCAAGGGTGGTGCAATCACACTTTTCAGAGCACAGGTACATTTTGGGTGGCACAGGCACCTCTTGGGTGGTGTAGGCACATTGTCAAAAACTAATTCTTTGTTTATCGACCCTGGTGCATATACACTAATCATGGTGCACATACCCTAACTGGCGTGCATACGCACTTATTTGGGTGCAGTCATTATTTCATATTGTACCTTTATTGTAATTAAAAACCTGTCAGATCGGCACGTACACCGTAACCCGAGTGCACATGCTATTTTAGTGGTGTAGACACATTTCTAGTGGCACAAGCATTTTGTCGGAATCCAAGACTATTTTACAAAGCAGTGGCGAACACATTTTTCTAGTGACGCACATGATTTTCTAGTAGCGCAAGCATTCTATTCGAATTTAAGCCTGTTTTTATCAAAGGTAGCACATATGTTCTTTTTGTGGCACACACGCCTCTCGGGTGGTGTAGGTACACGGTAATCCAGAAGCACATAGAGTAGCGCACACATCATTTTGGTACCACACACGCGTCTCGGGTGGTGCAGGTGTACTTTAAATTAGAAATACATACAGTGGCATATATGTCCTAAGCCACATGTAGACACCAAAATAGGAACATAGGTGTCTCTTTGTTTTCTTGAAATTAATGTGTTGAGGTGCTAACATTCTTGTAGGTTTTATCTAATCACATACTCATCTTTATAGGCTATTTTTACATGCTTTTACTTGATTAGATAAACTTTGCATGTTTACTTATAGGAGTAAGATCACGTATTGTCTTCCCTCATTTCCCTTGGGGTGATCTTGGGAATCAGAAATGATTCTTAGGTCATTTTTGATGCTTTGAGATTATTAGGAATATTTGAGTTGGAATTGGTTAACTTGGTGTATTTGAATTAAATTGTTTTTCCATTTGATATCTTTTTATATTTTGGAAACATCATGTATGATCTTCTCTTGCGTCCTTGGACGATCTGGAGAATTAGAAATGGTGTTAACTCTTTTTATGGAAAATTACTAAAAATCGTCATACAGGACCAAAACACCACGCTTGTCAAAGAATAGAGGAATCAAAACAAAGTCAAAAACTACTAATAAATTTTTTATACAGGTTGCCAAACGGTGTTCAACCAAACCACACCTAATTAAACAAGATAAAAAAGAACAACATATTCAAAACATTGTATTGTAGGTTTCAGAAAAGGGTACGTCCCTCGCTACTCAACTAGAACATAACCCCTTTGGCATAACACCTTAAGCTACAACAATGGGGGTAGTTCCAGGAACCCCAAATTAGTTCACACAAGAGGGAACCTTGTGGAAGAAATGGGAAGCGCTCCGCATGACCTACCTGACTAGTGATTCCTTTATGAGATAGAGTTACAAGTTGTCCCTATGTGACCCTTTTAAGTACATGATGGATGTATTTACTACCCACTGTGCTTTAAGGGGGAAAATTCAAGATACTCCCAAGATATTGAGGACTATTTGGGTAAATCACCCCGCTTGTGAATAGTTTTCTAACACCTAGGACGAGAGAACCACCTAGGAAAATATACTTTGGCCAGGAGCCAACTTTGACAATTCTAAAATAGCGTTGAGTTGTGAACCATTTTTTCATTGCGAAATGTGTGACGCATTACTTTCACTTAGTTTTTCTCTTGCCTTAAGGCGAGGTGAAACTTTGCTAAAGTGAAGCCAACAATTTTTATCCCCATTTTGATTTGCTTCCTTCACATTATTTTAACACTTTTTTGATCAAAAGAAGGGTGACTACCTTTGTGTTACCGATCGATTGTTTCTATAATTTTTTTGTCCATTTACGCCCATCCATGTTTGCGGTTGGGTAAGTTAAACATATAAAGTGCATGGAGACGTATTCATATCATTAGTGGCCATTGTGATCTTAAAACCCATGTCTATATCATCATTATATTTAGGCGTGGTTCATCATCTTGAACTTCCTTAGAAGGGTTAGCTTGTTTGTATCATATCACTAAAATTTTTATATTTACATCTTGTTTCGTGTAAACTCGACCTAAATATCTATATTGTAAGGTTAAGCTACACACATTTCAACTATTCCTATCTATACTTTGAGCTTTTGGTTTGATTAAATTATTACCTTGATTTTGAAGAGTGCTACGTGTTACCACTTATGTGTGTTATATCAATAGTATCTTTATATCAATACCTTACTTACTCACAAATTTTGGTTAACATATCTTGGTGATATTTTTTTGTCTCTCACAAATTGTAATTGGCACTTTTTAGGATATAGGTCTTAATCAAATTTTCACTTCTAGTATATCTTGTTAGGAGGTCACATTAACTTTTTATATTTACTTACGTCTTGTTCATTTTCTTGAACTTGGCAGAAGTGAGAACATCTTGTTAATTATCTTGCGACAATAAACTAATTTTGAAGACATAGTCTAGGAAGTGTTTCATTTGATAGGCTTAGATACCAAAATTTTGTGTCACTGGTGATTTATGACTCTATCACATTGGTATTTTCACATTTTTATTTATTGATATTCTTGACAATTTATCTTACATTTCACTTAGGTGTGGTCACAAAGTTTTGAACACATTTGCAACTTACCTTAGTGAAACTATCACAAATCATGGCTCCCAAAACATGATTAGGACTCAAGAAAAAAACATACGAGGAAAAACAAGTGCAAGCTTGGGAAGCCTCTAACAGACAAGGGTCAAACCCTTTCATTGGACATGATCTAGGGCCTTTTTTTTTACGGAAAAAGAGATAGAAGATATGGTCAATCATAATGGTGATGAATAGGAATCCCCACACGCAGAGTTCAAATTTGATCCTACTTTATTAGTTTAATTTAGTTTCAGAAATAAGGATAGAGTGCTATCACAGGTCATAGAATTAGGGGCCAAAATGCCCACTGAAAATGAAATAATCCCACTTGCAAATAATGCTAATGAAGAAGAATGACCCCTTATCAATATGGAGGATATTTTGACACATGTACATTATTCTACCTCCAACATAGAAAATGATAAAGTGGTGGGGTATAGAATACCCTTTATCAAGGTGCCACTAAAAAACAAAACAAGACATGAGAATGGTGAAGAACCTCCACAATACGAGGAAGAGGAGGAACCTTTAGAAGAAGAAACCACAATTCAACAAAATATTAGTAACCTAAGCCAACAATTAGCTTTGATAACCTCCCATATACAAAAGGAAGCAAGAAAAATTGTTCAAAAGTTAAGGCCTAAGGTTAATATCAATGATCTCTATAGAGAAAATCAAGGAGAAGACGATACAGGGTATCATCGAGTATATATCCCCGCTTTTCCCACTCGAGAAAAAATGCTCACACAAGAGGTACAGTCTATGAAAGTGATGCTCACAAGCCTCCAAGAGAGAAATATAGGAAGCATTAGAAAGTATCAGTATGAAGAATTATACCCCTATCCTTTTGACAAGACTATTACGCTTCAACCCTTTACTAAGAAATTCGATATGCCAAAATTTGAAAAATATAAAGGGAAGGGAGATCCATGGGATCATGTCAAATATTTCTATATGGCATGTCAAGAGGTGTCTTATAGTGAAAATTACCTCATAATACCTTTTCCCAAGAGTCTAGGAGGTCAAACCTTGGAGTGGTTTACACGTTTACCTCGGGGATCAATTTTCACTTGGCCAAAATTGGCAGAAAGGTTTGTACGTCACTTCTAGTACAACATAGAGAGTGATGTCACCTTGGCTGATTTATGTGGCACCAAAAAACTCCCTAATGAGACTTTCGCTAGCTTCCTTCAATGGTGGAGAGGGATAGGTAGCCGATTCCCTTGCGCTTTCCCTGAAAAATAGTTGGCTAGTATTTTTGTCCCCAACCTAAACCCAAACATAGCCTTCCACCTCCAAATGTATTTTGTTCACACTTTCGAGGAGGTCATTTAAAAAGGGTTTCAGATAGAGAAAGCTCACAATGCCAAAGAAACTCTCAAGTCCCAATCTAGAGATAATCAAAATGTTAAACCCACGGATAAGACGAAGGTTTTTAACAAAAAGAAAATGTGGTGGAAGATGGGATCATTGATTCCAAACGTGTACAAATGGTCCAAACTGGTCAACCTTTTAAACTAACAAAGGGACCAATTCAATCACCACAAAAGCAAAGAATTTTCATCTCTCTTAATGAACCTTTGTTGGTTATACTAAAACAATTGGATGCGGCCCACATGGTGATGTATCCTACGACACAACCATTTGATGAAAATCCTCCAAACCTTCATGGTACAGGGATCATGAATATTACAAAATGCATCGTGTTAAAGGACATAAGATAAACAAATTTCTTTGACTTCACCATTATATCCAAGACCTCATTGACAATGGGGAGATAAAGGTAGACAACCCAGAAAAAACTTAGGTACCCAACGAGAAAATGGGGATATATAAAGAACCATTCACCAATCATGATAAATCAAAAAATTCAAAGCCAAATTGGGGAGAGTCATCCTAAGGTTATAAAGAAGTGAATTACTTATACACAAAAAAAGACAACAATAATTATGATTTGCTTATTTGATGTATTCACTCTCGTACTGACTATGTCAACACCATCTAAATCAAGGGAAAGGATTATGCTGTGGTAACAAGGAATTCCTGCCTCGTGATTCCAGAACCTTCTATGTCAATCCCATAAATTGGTAAATACAACCTCTTAGAAAAACTTGAGAAGACATCTACTAAGATTTTGATCTTAGATCTTCTTAAGATATCCAATATACACAAATACATTCTATACCAAAGTCTTCAGGGGTTGGGAGTGCCATTAGAGGTCAATCCTACACATCTGTAATCCGCAGTGGCAAACATCATACGAAATGAACATATTGACTTCAACCATAGGGAGATCCCTAAATAGAATCCAGCACATAATCTTCTTTTATATATTAAGGTAGTTGTTACCCGCAAGAAGATCAAATGAGTGCTTGTGGACAACGGATTAGGGTTGAACATATACACACTAAAGTTGGTTAAACAGCTAGGACATACTAAAGTAGATCTTGAGTCAAATATCATCACAATCACCACTTATGACAACGCAGAAAGGGAGTCAGTGGGCACGATCACGATGCCCATGGAGGTGGGTCCCACTTGCCATCACACAAAGTTTCATGTCTTAGAATTGGAACTTCCATATAATATGCTTCTAGGATGACCATGGATTCATGCCATGCAAGTCATGCCATAGACATTCCATCATTACATTAAATTGAAGCATGAGGGACACACCATTACAATACAAGGAGATTCAGAGCCCTTCGCTCACAACAGAGCTCTCAACAGTTGTGCACGTAAGGGAACACATGCTTGTCCCTCTGCTGATATAGTTGTCTCTCTCCAATCTGATGCCATGGAATCCCGGATAGATTCAGATTCTCTTAGTTCATGTGCCCATGATTGGTCTACATCAACCTCTCCTTTTGATTCATGGGAGACGAAAATCCTTGAATATGGCTATAAGGAATAAAATGTTCAACAAGCCCTCTTGGTTTCAGACCTCTCATTATCACCCAAGACTAGAGTTCTACCTAACTATTGCTTCAAAAGACCTAGAAATCAACACACTATTGGGTCATTCTTACCTGAAGGCTTGTTGGCTGAAGAAAACCTGTTAGATCCACCTACAACTTGGGTCCTAGAGGATAATCAGTCATCCTGTTATCAAACCCCTGAATACGAGAAATATAGTAAAATGATGTACTCCATGGGCTACAAGTACCTAGGATGTGGAAGAAATGAACAAGGAAAGAGAGAACCAGTGCCTCTTTCACATTTTATTATAGAAAGATATGGCATTGAAATTCATGCTTATGGAGCCCACCCCAATTATCAAGACACCACTTGTTATCAACGTGAGGATAGATCTTACTATCTAGACAATGATACAGATTCCCATTGTAGCCAATATGAAGATCTTGCCTCTATAAACCTATTCATGAACAATGTTGTCCTAACCATAACCCCTATGGAACTAATTCTTGACCTTGTTTACCCTTCCCTTATTAAATGGGACTAACAACATCACATGTCGCTAGATCTATTAGAGAATGACAAAGCTATCACAAAGTTCATGGGAATTTGGGATACAATTCCCATTGGAGACCACAAGAAGGGTTTCTTTATTGACTTGGATACGTGCACCTACTTTGGCAAGGAGATTGAGCTTTGTGGTCAGTAAAACTTAAATATAAGCAAGGGAAAAAGTTCCAACGTAAATCCTCGGCAAAAATCGAAGTCCAAGTCACATAGTGAAAACCTCTTTGAGGCACTGGCTAACAAACAAGTGAAAAAATCGAAGGACAGTCACAGTGACCATGCCAAGGATGAAAATATCGTGGAGACATCCTTGGAAGAAGATCTCAACCTTCCTCCTAATCCTACACATATGGAGGACTTGTTAAAATTACTTGTTGAGGAAGCTATTGATGTGAATATTGGTATAGGAGAGGACCCGAAGATAGTAAAATTGGGAGCATCACTCTCGGCTAGAGAATGGAAGACATTCACTATGCTGCTATGAGAGTTTATAGATGTGTTTGCATGGTCCTATAAAGACATGTTAGGCTTAGATCCAACTTTGGTCGTGGATAACCTAGTTGTGCATGCAGATGCTAAGCCTATCAAATAGAAGCTCATAAAGATGCACCGAAGGGTAGCCTTACTGGTTAAAGAAGAATTAGAAAGATTGCTTGCAGCAGGATTCATTCAGCCTATTGATTATTCTGAATGGATATCTAACATTTCCCCTGTCCAGAAAAAGCTTATCGGGATCAAAATTTTCATGGATTTTAGAGACATTAATAAGGCTTTCCCTAAAGATTATTTTCCGCTGCCAAATATTGATATGATTGTAGATTCAACAGCAAGATATGAGATGCTATTTCTCATGGATGGATTTTAAGGATACAACAAAATCAAGATAGATGAAGAATATTGGCACAAAATTACTTTCATGACTCCTTGGGGTACCTTCTATTATTAGGTGAAGCCATTTGGTCTCAAAAATTCAGGAGCTACTTATCAATGGGTAATGACAGTAATTTTTCATGATATGATTCATGATATCATGGAGGACTATGTACATGACATCCTCAGAAAGTCTAAGACAAGAGAAGATCACCCTGCCATTTTATAGCGTATATTTGAGTGCCTACGAGAGTACAAGGTTAGGATGAATCCAAATAATTGTGTATTCAATGTGCTATCAGGAAAACTATTGGGTTTCATTATATCAAGATGAGGAATTGAGGTATACCCTACTAAAGTGTCTGATATTAATGAAATTCCTCCACTTAAGAATATTAAGCAACTACACAACATACAGGGGAAAATCTAGGCTATTCGCCGCTTCATCTCCCAGCTTGCAGATAAGTGTCAATCATTCACCCACTTGCTTAAAGAGGATGTCACCTTCATCTCAGGACTAGAGAAACAACAAGTATTTTCTTTTCTTAAACAATACTTGGCCAATGCACCTATCCTCATTCCTCCAACTCCTGGAGAGCCACTCTTACTTTATATCTCTGCTACGCAATTTGCTATTGGTACGCTACTCGCCCAATACGACCTTGGTCATAAGTAGAAATCGGTGTATTATCTTAGTCACACTCTCATTGCTTATGAGTTCAACTATCCCCAAATTGAAAAATCTTGCTTGGATGTTGTTTTTATTTTTCAAAAACTTTTCCATTACCTATTGAATACCAAAACCAAGCTAATATCAAAAGCTGGCCCACTCAAGTACTTGTTTTCTAAACCCACCCTCACCGGTAGAATGGATAATTGGATCATTCTACTAAGTGAGTTTGACATAGAATTTTTACATCAAAAATCAGTTAAAGGACAAGTACTCACTGACCAGCTAGGAGAAGCACCTTTGTAAGGCATTGAACCTTTGAATTTGGATTTGCTAGATGCGTCATTGTTATACATTGAAGAATCTGTCTTATGGAAGATACATTTTCACAGGTCCTTTACTTTTCATGGTTCAGTTGTAAGGGTAGTCCTCATTACTCCTTATGGAAACCCTATACCATAGGCTTTCCACCTAGGTTTCCCTTCCATAAACACTATCGTAGAATATGAGGCACTTATCGTAGGGATGAAGCTTGCTATCAAGTGGAACATTCATCATGTCAAGGTTATGGGTGATTCTTAGTTAATTATCAAAAAAGTTAATGATGAATACAAGGTTAAAGATGACAAGCTCATAACTCACAAAAAGCTGGTTAAAACTCTAAAGGAATACTTTGTGTGCATTACATTTGAACAAATACCAAGAGTGCAGAACAAATTGGAAGATGCTATGGCAATAGTGGGTTCTATGCTTCGTATTTGGCTAGGGAATAATGCCATGTCGTTCTTTGTAGAAAACTTACGCCATCCCGCATATGAAATGCCAGAATATTTTCTAGCTTGTGATGTTTTTGGTCCTAATTCCCCATGGTACGAACCCATCTTTACCTATCTCAAGGACAACACGTTCCCTCCCAATATCTCTCGTTCCAAAAAAAAAATCCTGATTCACCAAATAGCCCGTTACACCCTTTTAGGAGGTATGCTTTATCATCATGGCTATGATGGGAATCTGTTACATTGTCTTGATATGACGGAATTGATCCAAGTAATCAAAGAAGTACATGAAGGGCTGTGTGGAGCACATTCTAATGGAATGGTCTTGGCTAAGAAATTGTTAAGAGTAGGCTACTATTGGCCTACCATGGAAACTAATTATAGTAATTATGTCCGAAAGTGTGTACTTTGCCATAAGTATGGAAATTTAATCCATGCTCCATGGCAACCATTGCAACCTATCACTACCCCATGGGCATTCTCTAAGTGGTGACTTGAATTTATACAGAAACTTACCCCTACCTCATCCGATGGTCATACCCACATTATCACGACTACCGAATATTTTACAAAGTGGGTGGAGGTTGTACCTTTAACCTATGTAATATGAGCTCAGATTTACAAATTTATCATGAATCATATCATTTGTCGATATAGCATTCCAGCAACCATTGTTACAGATAATGGAAATTCATTTAAGAATAAGACTGTAAAAGGTCTTTTTCAGTGGTTCTAAATCAAGTTAAAATTGTCTACTCCATATTACCCCTAAGGTAATGGACAGGTCGAAGCCACAAACAAGACTTTGGTGAGAATAATGGAGAAGATAGTCAGCAAAACCAGTCGTAACTGACACTTGCAAATCCACCCAGCTCTTTCGGCTTACAGAACCTCCATTCACACTCCTATGGGTACAACACCATATTTTCTAGTATTTGGGACATAATCTATCATCCCATTGGAAATTGAACTTCCTTCCCCAGGAATATCTCTTAGGGACTATTTGGATAAGATGAGGATTACCTGGTAGCCAGATTGGCTGAATTAGAGCTCCTAGACAAGAACTCATTCGTGCTCTTAATCACCCTAATGTGTATCAGAACAGAGTCTCCAAAAACTACAACAAAAGAGTCATACCTCATCATTTGAGGTTGCTGATTTAGTCACGAATGAGAATCAGTTCAACACAAGAGCGGAATGAGAAAAGAAAGGAAATTTCCAACCACATTGGTTAGGACCCTATGTTATAGTAGCCAAATACGACACAAGGGCATATAAACTTTCTCACCCCAATGGTGATGATCTCTGTGATCCCATGAGTGCCATGCATCTTAAGTGGTTCTATGCTTAAATATGGTGTAAAATCAGAAAAGCAAAAACATGGTAAAATGATAAAAAATACAAAAAAATCAAAAAGAGAAAAAGAAAAAGAGAAAACAAGTCATCTATAAGTGAAAACCACACAATTGTGGCAGTTTGGATAAGTCCTTGGGTGATATCTAGTTTCTGAAACTTTGGGAGGATTCATTTTTCACAAGCATCTTGCATCTGGAGGGAACTTTTACTTGGCCTAGCCCTAGTTCTACCTTTGAGATTCCCTATGATCCCAATCCTGTCAAGTCTTGATCTGGCTTTGTCTTCTTTTATTCATCTCTAAGGGGCAAGGTCTTTCACTATTCCCCATCTTACGGTGGGGGTAATTCAATGACTTCACCTTCTTGTTCATAAGCATGTGGCCTCTGCCCTTGTATATTCCACATCTAACGCTAGGGGCATCCACACTTTCTTGGTTACCTATGCATAACTCTAGATAACCATTAGAAAACAACACAAAAACAATAGAAAATTGTTTCAAATAAACCATAAAAAATAGAAAATTGTTTCAAAAACCATAAATAATAGAAAATATTTGCATGAAAAACAAGATTTCAAAAAAATTTACTTATGTTTACTTGCATTGTCTTGTTTCTTGCTTTGGTTGTTTGCTTGTATAGTTGCTTCATGTTTGTGCTTTTGTGTTGTTTTTTAGTTGGGCATACTTTGTTAGGATTCATCTTTTCTTACTTAGATTATATTTATTCTTACATGTGCATATTGAGGTATGTTTTTTCATGCTAGTGAATCATGGTGCCTTATTATGTTCATTCAGTGTGTTCTTTATTAGTATTTGATTGTGTTTGTTGCATGTGCATTGTTTTGTTATCACTATCATCACATATAACATCATCTATACATCATATATCAAGTAAAAGATAAGTATACATCATACATGAATGATAAGTTAATCATCACATATCATATCATCAAATGGGGGAAAGAGGGATTGAAAATATAAAAATCTATTCCCCCGCACCCTTATTATCATATCATCCCATCCACTAAGTGTGGCACATCACATAAAACAAAATGCATTTGATATATTGTACAAGATCACTTCATCTAGAGATCAAAACACATGTGATACATCAACAAGATCATGATACATATACATGTCAAATCAAATCATCTAACATCATAAGGACATATATCTATCCATGAGAAATAATAAAAAAATGTCCATCTCATATACACATATGTCATGTAAAAAATGTCCACATCATACATGTGTGGTATATCTGTATCAAAAAGGGATATACATCACATAAGTACATCAAAAAATATTTCATCAAAGGCATGTATCAAAATTTCTCTATATAAAAAATGCCTTCATCTGAGGCGTACAAAGGTGATACATCTATAACAGAATAAAAGCCTTCATCAAAGGCATGTGTCAAAACTAGTGTACAAATACAAAATGAATATACATCGAGAACAATCTACTCATAGCCTTCATCAAGAGGCATATGTGGATATACAAAATATCAAGGCTGACTCGAGCTCTCTAAAGGAGTAGCTAGCATGTCTCGTGTAGGTAGCATGGCATGTGCATCGCTGGCTCTCTTTAGTTGAGGATGCTCCTCTCTCGTGCCCCTGCTCAATTGCTAATTGTAAGAATGTGGTCATCACTCAGGAGGAACTACCTCCAAATATAAAGACTTGTAATAGGAGGCCCTGTCCTCTATTGTGGCCAAATCTCTATGTGTCTAAGTAGTCACTGTTGTACCCTCGGTGTGTCGGTAGGATGCTATCTATGTTGTAGCTCGGGCCAGCTCGGCCTAGCCCACTACACGCTCTACCCTGAGCCTGTGTCACTTTAATATCAAAGGCTACACCTGAGCCTCTGTCTGCTGGTATAAGCCTATCACCTAGGCCATCTAGGAGGCCATCTATCGAATCTACTTGAAGTGCACAACACTATCTCCTTTGGGGCCAGCTTGGGCCCAGGTCTGATCTTTCTCTGATAATAAAGTCACAATCTATGTCTGAGCCTGATATCACTCAGCTATCATTGTCACACACTAGAATTGGGCATCATTTCTCTCTACTCTAGCCGCATCTCTCTCAACTAGTGTTTGATGTAACTGTTGTTGTAATGTGGTTATCTATGTCACTGGATGTGCCATCAGAACTGGTCCTTGTGGCGCTCTAGACGACTTTCCTGGCTCTAGGACTCTGGTTCTAGGAACCTATGTTGGTGCTTGTCTTGGAACCTATGTCTTCGTTCCTTATACCTATGGGGAACACTTCTCATCATGTGGTAGTCCACCAAATGGAGCCTCTGGATCAGGACCTGCTGCTCTCTCTCTCCGCTCAGAACCAAGCCAGATCTTTATGAGCGGTCGAGTGCCTGCTACCAAGGCCTCCTCCAGGATAGTAAGATGATAAGGTAGGACAGTGGCATACCAAGTAAAATAATCTACTGAGGTACCTGGGTCCCTGACCTATCATGTTGGGTCCCATGCCTTTGGGACCACTTGTGAAAAACTCACCCTGGCTCAGGCGACTGGTAAGCGAGGCCCCATTGTATGCCTCTCTAAATCTTTGCAGGCATACCATATATCAGGCTGCGAAGCCCCCTGTACTATGCCAAGATGCTACTGGAACCTTTCAACTCTATACAGATCTATGATGTAGTTGTGATTGCCAAGGATAAATTTCTCTACTGAGCACACACTGAGATCCATAGCATGCTCAAGCCAATGGATATGTCTATAAGGTCTCCATATATTGTGTATCACTAGCAGCTCATCGAACTCTCACTTGTATCTAAATAGGTTTCCTAGGTGGCCTCGTGCATCGCCACCTACTGATACCCATGCCATTTAGGATGGCTCGTCTGGGTCTCAAAAACGTAAAGTACCAATAGGGCATCCAATCACAATATTGTCCCATGACCAAATTTGTAACAATGAAGCTGGCCTCACAGTTTTCTGACCGTGGTAGGTGATCAAATGTAAATCCCAATATAAGTGCACCAATATGCATTGTCCCTAGGAATATCGCTCACCACTAAAAATGTCTTTTACCAATGGTAGTAACCCTCTTGGGAAGGATGTCCCCATCTTATCAGTGAGAAAAAACCCACTAATAAGTGACATGATGTAAAGGGCCCCCGATGTAGAGTCAGGTCAGAGATACACTGGGTGAAAGCAATGGTCATACCATCATGTGGTATGTCATCTATATCAAAAATATCACTACATGCTTCTTTAATAAGCCCTACATTAGAGTTGTACTCAATCAAAGTGCCCATGATTGGCACACGGAGAATCTACCATACGTCCTCTAGGGTCATGGTCATCTCCCAGTAGGAATTCTAAAACACTGGCTCTCGCTATACCATCACTCAGCTAGCGCAGTCAGCAAACCATGGTTCATTGTGAGGGATGGCATCCAAAACATGGGGCCTAGCCCCACCACCTCGAGAAGTATGTCCATAGCCCACTGGTCTCACCGATGCATACTCCAAGCTAACTCAGTAATCCAGGAGTGAAACTCCCTCGTCTGCAATACTAGAAAATATCTCTACAAAATATCAAATCACTCGTCAGTTACTAACATTTCTTCTAAAAATATATCTATCATTTTATGGTTAACCCAAAAATCCTAAATTTTCTTCAAACTGTCATCTTTTTGGCATTTTTCTTTCTATCCTCCACCGGCCTGGGATGCCTACACCCCCTTTCTAGCATATGCACCACTCTTTTAGCACATGTGTGTGCACGCAATTGTCTTCTGGCACTTGTGCCATCATTCAGGCACCTATGTGCCCTTTTGGGCATGTGTGCCACTCATTTGGTGCTTGCACCATCATTTATATACATGTGCTTGCGCGTGTGACCCTCGGTGTGTGCGTCCTTCTTTTTGTGTGTGCATCCTATTTTTTGTGTGTGCACCACCTTTCTGGTGTGTACGTGTGTGTGCACATGTGTAGTGTGTGTGCGTGCACGTGAGTGTGTGAAGTTTGTGCTTACACGTGCATGCGTGTGTTTTGCAACACCTGTGCCCCCAGAGAGATACTTGCACTCTCGACTTGATACCTCTGCCTTCACACATGCACGTCAACATAAACTCCTAGCCCTAATTACTAATTTTAGGCATTAATGACAAAAATTGACAAGAAGAGTTTAGATACTCATGAAGGGGCTGTCGTCGGTGTGCCACTGGTTCCCTCAGACTACTTCTACTCGCCGTAACCGATCTCGTGCGATCACCATTATCCTCATCGTTATCAAAGCCTCATAGTAAAATATCAATAGGGGTTGGTAAAAGTGAATTGGTCACAATGATTTACCCCCTAGGTGGAGTATATAAACTTGTTTTTCACTACTGTGAAGGCCTGGAGGCTCGTTTCGACCACCGTTTTCACTTCTGTTGACCGTGGAATAATTATTTTTATTAAATAATTATTTTTCTCTTATTTTTCACCGTATTGGGGAATTTTTTGCTATCCGATACCCCTTTCTTCCCCCTAGGGCAATTTTATTTCTCCTAGGTAATTTTTCTTCTTATTGACACTCTCGTAAATAATTACTTTTTTAAAAATAATTATTTTAATAATTTTTCTACCACACAAGGACATTATTTGTCGTTTGTTTCTTCTTTCTTCCACCTAGTTCACTTTCTATTATGCCTTGGCCCCCTAATTCTATTTCTTCTCTTTTCTTCTACTGCAACCGCATTTTAGAAAATAGAAAATAAAAAAATTATATATATCCCCTAAAAAAACCAAAAATAGCGCAAATTTTTTCACAAAATCCTAAAAGGTAAAAATCCTACAAAACTGGTAACTTACTTATTGTAGCTGAAACTTGTGTCTTGTGCATGGTATCCTATCCATATCCTACTAGTTTGTTTCACATCTTCACTGATTAATATGACTCACGGATCACCATATTCACAACCATTCACATAGCTAGTTGTTTGCTTCATCTGTACTCTAGGGCACGTTTGTTGCCTAGTGTTGTTTCATTTCACACAACGCTTTTTACTTGGACCTTGTGTCCATTATCATTTCCCCTTGCATGTATCTTCTCTCGGGACATCATTTTTAACCCTTGTTATCAATCATGAACATGTGGATGTCTTTAGCTTGATAACAAAACATTTGTACAATTGTCTTAACCGTTGTTGGGTTGGATATGTGCATTCGTACTTGTTTTCCCTGTTAAATGATCTTGTTTCCTTCTCATATTGCATTGCATTGTTGTATGTTGCGTGGAGTTGGTATTTTCAGAAATGGACATTTGTTTGTAGTATGACTTTTCATGTCATCCTACCTTTTTTGTATGCTTATATTTTTGATAAGGACCGATGATGTAGCTCTTCTGGCAATATGATGACATCAAAATTGTTCTAATAAACAGTGGCTAGAGGCTAAGATCTTCTCTCCACTCCTCCATATTTCTCCTGCATCACTTTCCTCTCATCCCTAATATTTTTTCTTACCAGGGCATCCTACCCCTTCCCATTCTTCTATCTATCTCTCACCTTTTTTGAGCATCAATCGTCTTCCTTCATCACCCCATCGACACTCGAGGGGGCATCTCTCCCTCCTAATAATTTTTATTATATCCCTTCAAAATTTCTTCCATCTACTACCTTTAAAGTGGCGTAACTTACGCCACCTCAAAGAGGGGGAAATGTAGACACCCATAATTACGCCCGAGCAATTTAAATACTTAAATTATGCTTATTATCTCCTTTGTCGAAAATTGACGACATATCGTCAAAAGTGCTCATCTTCCCCCTTATTGTCGTTAATTAATTACAATACACTAATTAATTAAGTCGCCTATCCAACTAAGATCCTATTTAACGACCTTTCGTTAATTAATCACCCATTCTATCTAAACTAATTAATTATTATTAATTAATTAGCTTTCCCTTCCATTTAACGAATAAATCAATATTTAATTGATTTAATCCCCTTCTAATAGCCTAAATCATACTAATATTCCTCTAATTAGCTTTTATAAGATTACATCTACCTATTAATTAATCACCTTGGATTAATTACAACACCCCCAACTCCCATGACTTCCTAAGTTTAAATTAAACCCTTCTAAAGTAAGGTTACCTTTTATAAAGCAACCTTATCCATTCCTAATCATGTTTTACCTTTATCCCACATGCAAAGGGATGACGTGTTTCCTTTATCCATTGGGCTATATAAGGAGCCCTCCTTCTACCTTTATACCTACACCTAAATTTCTTGGGAAGACAAATGCAAAGCATATAGAAAAATAGACTAAGAGGTTTACCTTTTTTTTTCTTGAGAGTTGATCATATTGAAGAGTTAAGCCTCTTTCCTGAGTGCTTACATCATATAGGAGGTGTCAAAAAGGGTCTTGTAGCCCAACTTTCACAAGCCCTCATTTCTAGGTTCTTGGAATACCATAGACAACCATTTTTGATTGCCATGGAGCCTACATAGGTCCATTCATTTATTTGTTATTAGAGAATAGAGGATTTAGATGCTTAACATTATTAGTTTCAAAGTTTTGTATATTGATGAATGTTAGCATCTAACCTTGTTTAATTTTTATCATGATGGTGCTTAGTAGTTTGTTTAATTTTTGCTAATTAAGGCTATTAGGTGTTAGTCTTTAATTACATTAGCATTAGTTTGAAAAAAATTCATGTACACAAAAGTCATAGGACCGATAGAAGCCTCCACATGTCTAAACATTGCACCTTTAAGGGTCGAAGCCTAAGGCGGAGACTCAAACAAACACCGAGCATCCACGTGTCCTAGGTAAAAGTACAGAAGACTCAAACAAACCAAATAAAAGGGACTTAGCCAAAACAAAATGAGACATAGCAAAACCGTGGAAGGAGCCACGTGTCTCTTTGGCTTAACTTCAAAAGAAAAATCCAAATGTGGTCCCCAAATGCATGCCAATTCTACACGTGGCCATGTTTCAAGTCAAAACAGGAGGGCGGGTCATCAGAGCTAGTTTGAATTTTTTGGCTTTTGTTTCAAAAAGGTGTAAAGTATAAAAGTGAGTCACACCTCCACCAATGCCTAGACAAGCCACATGTCACACCTAAATTACATGCGGGAAGGCGGGCCTTGGAGGGATTCTTTGCCAAAAATAGGCTGACGGGATTGGGGAAGAATTTTCACCCAAATGGAAAATAAGAAGGTTGTGGGCTGGCGGGGATGCAAGAGACTTTTGCACTTTTGCTACTTTTGTGCAAAAGGCACAATTTCAATTTCATGCCTATGGAGGATTTTTGGAAAAATTGAATTTTGGGCTTGTGGGGTTGCAGGGCATTTTTCGCACTTTTGTAATTTTAATTCCAAAAGGCACAAAGTGAATTTTGGGCCCGTGGAACCATTTTGCAAAACTGGTTTTAGCCATTTTTGTATGGATTTGATTCAAGTATTCAAATGGGAATATCTTTCTATCTAGTGCTCAAAATTCAACAAATTTGGTACAACTGGAAAGGTCTTGATCTCGTCTATGCCATGGAAGCCTGAAACATTAATTTTGATGACATTAGGTGGGTGAAAAATGGGAAAACATATTTTGTGCCATTAATGTATGATCTGATTGCTTCAACAACCAAATTATATTTTATTTGATCTGTCGTTCTTCCTTCTTTGACATGCCAAACAGACATGGAGAGGCAGACTTCTCATATTGTGGGTGGATTTACAAGGACATTTATGGCTAGTAACGGAGCTTCCAAATATGATTTTCTACCTCTTTTCTTCTCCTCTCTTCACTTCATCTATAAAGGTAGGATCTTGGCTCATGGTAAGGGGTTAGAGATTTTGGTTTTACGCCCCCTCTTCTTCTCTGATCAGCAGATAAATTCATGGAGTCCAAACCTTCTATTAAGACTATAATGTAATTTTTTCACCTTCTGGCCAATGCTCTATATTAGGTTTTGAAGCAAAAATACATGTCTATGGATGATTTCAACCCTCTCTTGTGTTCATTTCCTTTATATGATCTTTCAATGCAATATTTGTTATCTGTGCATGGTAGTTGTGTTACATTTTAATAGTCTGTGTTTGATAGCAAATCTGGTGTTTAACATTCCTTTGGCACATCACCCTTATTAGTTTAGGTTTAATTCCTTACATCTTCTTAACCTTGTATCCTTGGCAAGTTAGAATAGGATTTAGGATAGACCCTCTATAATCTAAACGTGTGCACTTGAATAGAGGAATCAGAGTTGGCCTTCATCCAGAGAGCTATCTCGACTCGCAAATTCCCAAACTTTGAGAGATGCTCCATGTTGTGCAGTCACATTGATAATCTTAACCCTTTAGGTTACTAATTTCAGGGGTGCTTTGATTCTGCAATAACAGTTTTGGCATGCCCGGTGGGATAGGTTTAAAGCACCTTACCATTTCATTTCATCAAGTTGATGTGTTCTTGGTGGGATTCATCCTTCTAAGGCACGTGAAAAGAACATCTAGCGACTCCATATGGTTAATGAACCCTTCTCTAAGTTGCAAAACTTTTACATGCATTTCCACCCATCTTCATTCATCTTTCTTTCCACATATTTCATATTCTACCATTCATGAAGTTGGGAAATCATGACTACATTCCCCTCATGGAATTCACACCTACAATAGTTCATTCCACTTCCAGTGTATTTCCCAACTCCTCCAGATCAGCATTATACTCAGATCCAAAACCATTATGTTTACCCATATGATCAGGGTCAAAACCAGTTTGGCCATGAAGCTTATCAATAACAAGGGGATAGATACACTGGTAACAAATATAGTGAGAATTCTTATTTGTAGAAGGATATTAAAAAATTAGAGGCATGCATGGTGCATTCAAGGGATAAAACACAGATGAAAACATTTAAGATTGGATATAGGGCACCTTGTCAATAAGTTAGCCCTATGCCAAGACATTACAGCCCTTAGGAGAAGATTGAATTCATGATTTAAATGTTGCCTCACCTTGCACAATGGATTGAATATATTGATGGATATTAGCAAAGTGCAAGATAGCCTTGTCAATGTGTAAGTTAGTCACTAGCTCCTTTTCCTTCATTTTCTCTTCCTCAAACTCTATCATTTTAGCATGGTCAAGAGTCAAGCCCCTCACTTTGTGCCGCAAGTATTGATTTCCCTTATCCATCTCCTAGTCTTCAATATCACTCAAATCCTCTACTCTTTTCCCTCCCAAGCAGTCATTCCCTCCAAACAAACAAGAAGTTCCACTTCCCTATACACCAAAAACAATAGCAAAACTGGTTGAATCCCAACCTACCACTCCTCCTACATTCCCAAGTCCATGTTGGGAAGAGAATCAAGAATCCAGTCAAGGAGAACAAAAAAGAAAAGAGTAACCCAACAAAGAAGAAATGATAGAAAATATAAAGAGTTAGGCTACCAAATTTTAGATCAAAAAGATCCCCTTGATGGTTAAGCCAACAAATGAGGTCAAGGTTAAAGAGTCGGTGGTGGCTAAGGTTGAGGTTATAGCAGAAGAAGAACAAGAAAAAGAAGGAGATGATCAATAATCTGTTTGCTCTGAATGCAATGTCCATAATGGAACTTTGTCTGAAAATAATTTTGATCAAATTAAAGTTGCACAACTAGTTAAGATAGAGGAAGAACAAATAGCTCCAAGTCCCATTGAAGAGGAGCACCTAGAAGAGATGAAATCACAATTGAAGCTAATTGATGAAGAAAGCATCGTTGAAGATTTTTTGCTTTCATTTGATGGGTCAGATTTGATTGATGAATCCATGAAGGAAGAAGAACAATCAGTTCCAAGTCCAGTTGAAGAAGATCATATGGAGGTGACCAAGACACATTGAGAGGCACTAGATCATGTGCCAGTTATAGAACATATTACAGACCCCTCTCCCATTTAACCTCTCCAAAATTATACTTTTTTGGAAGAGATTGAAGTCAATAGCTTCATGTTTGAAGATGAAGCTTCATATGGTGAAAATAATGAAGATTTTAAGATCACCATGCAAGAGGGAGAGACCTTGCTTCAGTAGGAATTGTAAAGAGTTTTGATTTCCAATTAGACTCAAAAGAATGTATTGATAAGGAGGAGTCAGTTTGAAATTGGAATATTTTCTCTCCCATCATTAATCCTTTAACCACAAGAACTTGCTACCATGGAGGAGAATGTGTAAGCACAACCTACAGTTTGCAACATGCCTCTTGAATAAAAGTTGGAAGATTTTTATCTTCCAAAATCTACACCTACTACAGAGGAAGGGAAAGAGTATGGGGCTATCATCCCTCTCACATCGTCCATCTAGGAAGATATACAAGAAGACCCCATTTTTGGAGTTATATATCAGAGCAGTGGGAAAATTCAAAAGAGAAAACCTTTCCCAATCAGATACTTGGATTCATTGGAGCTAGGGGATAAGCCACAACAAGTCATGCTTGATTATAAGAATGAGGGATAGCCTCAAAGAACTAGGGATCAGCTGCAATGCCTCTTCAATCCAAATGCAGAGTAACTAAAAGAGGTATTTGTTTTGTTTCCAATTGATACCTTGATGATTTGGGTGGAGAATTGACCTATTGTAAGTTTTTAGCTCATACTAACAGCCAAATTTAGTGTGAAATCATCTTCATCGATGTAAAATTGTAAGAAGGGGAAGCTACTTTGCATTACCAGTATCAGGTTTTGTTTGAAATTGCTCGTCTCTTCGTTAGTGTAGAGTAGCAGTAGGTTTTATTCCTATAAGTACAGATGCACATTATCTTGTTATAGTTTAGCTTTGTTTTCAGCAGAAGAAGTGCTTTCGCAAAAAATACATGTCTTATTTGAGGCATGTATGATTTAGTCTATGTATATAAGTTTTGATTCATAACGCTATGGAGGTACCATACGCAAGGCCCTTCAGTGTTAGCAGCAGAGAGACCCATAGTTTCCTGTAACAGTTGCTAATCTCAAAATGAAATAAATGCAGAGTAACTGAAATCATTTTTGAGCAAGTCCATTTCCAGGGATAGGTCAAAAACCCTAGGTCAAAAACAATGTTCTACTCTCAGAATCTCATCTCCATGATTTTATTGAAAAAATTTAGAGTGTGGATAGCGGGGTAGGTTCAAGGTTAGGAAGCGCAAACAGTTGGGCTCATGGTTTCAGGTACAAGATAAATACTAGGATATCATTCATGAATCCATGCCTAATGGATACTTCTAAGGCTACTAGTCTCTTCATCTAGTAGGAAGATGTCTCCGTGAGTCGCTATACTGTTATACCAATTTTTCCCCCTAACAAAATTGGTCAAATATGAACCCCCACACAGAAGAAAATTAGAAGGGTTGGCTTTGTCCCATGAGCTCATATTCAAATCCAACAATCAAGGGGAAGGTGGACTTGACAATGGAGGAGCAGGGTCAATGAAGGGGGCCAGCAACATCAAAGAAACTAGAGCTCAATGGGAGAAGATTGAAGAAAAGGATCAAAGTTTTTGGACTTAGCTGCATATGAGTTAACTTGGAGCCAAAAAATAGACTCGTGGAATGTGCCCATGTGTCAGTTTAGCGCAATTACAAAGGGCACATCAAAACATAGTTGCTAAATGAGTGTAGGATCACCATGTGTCCAAAGTATCAAAAGGTTGCAATGGCCATAGAAAAAAGTCGAAGGACCAATGAAAGACTCTACATGTCTAAACAACGCACCTTCAAGGGTCGAAGCTAAAGGTGGAGAATCAAACAAGTGTTGAGCCTCCACGTGTTCCAGGTCAAACATGTGGCCCAGCTAAACAAAAGGGAGTTAGCCAAAACACAAAGAAACAGAGAAAAGTCGCGGAAGGAGCCACGTGTCTCTTCGACGTAACTTCAAAAGAGAAATCCAAAAGTGGTCCCCAAATGCGCACAAAATCTATATGTGGCCATGTTTCAAGTCAAAGCGGGAAGGCAGGTTTCCAAAGCCAGTTCTAATTTTTTAGCTTTTGTTTCAAAAAGGCGTAAAGAATAAAAGTGAGACACACCTCTGCCGAAGCCTAGAGAAGCCACTTGTCATGCCTAAATTACATGTAGGAAGGCAATCCTTGGAAGGATTCTTTAGAAAAAATAGGTTGAGGCCTGGGGAAGACTTATCACCCAAATGGAAAATACGGGCCGATGGGCCTAAGGATGACAAATGAAAAATAAGAAGTTTGCGGGTTAGCAGGACTGTGGGAGACTTTTGAACTTTTCTAAATTTTGCGGAAAAGGCACAATTTCAATTTTGGGCCCAAAGAGGATTTTGGGAAAATGTAAATTTTAAGCTTGTGGGGCTATGGGGTGAATTTTTCAATTTTGTAATTTTAATTCCAAAAGGCGCAAAGTGAATTTCAGGCCCACGGACCCATTTTGCAAAACTGGTTTTTGCCATTTTTATAGATCTTATTCAAGTATTCAAATGGGCATATTTTTCTATCCAGTGCTTGAAATTCAACAAATTTGGTACCACTGGAAAGGTCTTGACCTCTTCTATGCCATAGAAACCTAAAATGTTAATTTTGAATAGGTAAGGTAGGTGAAAAATGGAGAAACATCTTTTATTCCATTAATGTTTGATTTGATTGCTTCAACAACCAGATCAGATTTGATTTGATCCACCATTCTTCCTTCTTCAACACACCAACCAAACATGAAGAGGTAGACTTGACAGATTATTGGTGGATTTGCAGGGGCATTGATGGCTGATAGTTGAGCTTCCAAATTATATTTTCCACCTCTTTTCTTCTCCTCTCTTCGCTTCATCTATAAAGGTAGGATATTGGATCATAGTAAGGGGTTGGAAATTTTTGTTTTATGCCCTCCCTTCTTCTCTGGTCTACCTTCGAATTCATGGAGACTAAACCTTCTATTAAGACTATAATGTAATTTTTTCACATTCTAGCCATTGTAATGCTTTGTATCAATTTGTGAAGCAATAATACATGTCTGTGGATGATTTCAACCCTCTCTTGTGTTCATTGGATTTATATGATCTTTCATTGAAATATTGGTTATTTGTGTTAGTTATATTACATTATAATAGTCTTCTTTTGATAGAAAATCCGGTGTTCAACATTCCTTTGGTGCATCACCTCTGTTAGTTTAGGATTGATTTCTTACATCTTCTTAACCCTATCTCCTTGGCAAGTTAGAATAGGATTTAGGATAGACCCTCTTTAATCTAAATGTGTGCACCTGAACAGAGGAATAGGATTCAACCTTCATCAGGAGAGCTCTCTCGATTCGTAGAGTCCCACACTTTGAGAGATGTTCCATGTTGTGCAGTCACACTGAGGATCTTAACCAATCAGGTTACTCATTTCAGGGGTGCTATGATTCTACAATAATAGTTACATGAAAAAATCTTTTGGAAAACTCAAATGTGTCTTTAGGAGTTCCACTATTATTGGTTTTTCAAGATTTGGCTATGTGCATTAAAAATCATTCACAATAAATTAACACCTTTTTTAATTTTCTTTCTTTTAAAGTGTTTTGTTGTTAAAGTCACATTTATTGGAGGGTTGCAAATGGTATTGTGTATTTTCATTGCTTAAAGTTGAAGGGTAAAAATAATAAACAAATTACAAATTTTCAAAAAAATGTGTTCAACATCAATAAGTGTAGTCACAAAATCACGCACTTTAGAAATTATTTATCCTAGTCTCATACTACTATTTAGAAGGTTCTTGAGTGAAGAAAGTACTAATTAAACCCTATATTTTGGATATCTTGTTTTATTTTATTTCATTATTACCATAAACTTCCATTTGTATCCTCAATTAGCTTCTATCATCAAGTTTCACTTTAGCCTCGAACTAAGGCGCCCTTGTCCTTTTTTCACTTTCCTGCCACTTTTTGGGATCTTTCTATCCATTTTAGGTCTTTATATTTCTTGTGGTCATCCTTTTTGGGGTTAATTTTGAAATTATACCAGGACGACCCTATAAATATAAAGTTCTAAGACCAGAATAAGGAATCTAGCATCACTTACTATTATCACTCCATTTAGAATTGAATCTAATGAATCCATTAGAGATAACTTCCATCCACATAGCTATAAATTTAAGGCACAAGACTAGGACATATGCATCACACTTCATAGGGGGAGGGATTATATTCTATTCCATGCACACATACTACTACAATTTATAGATTTAACTATTACTCGCTACTTCACAAAGTGTGATTGGTACAAGAACACCTATGGCATGTCACACACACACTCAAAAGGACTACATTTGGGTTTGTAATGTAGTACAACACTCAGTTAGTAGCTAAGGTCAGTCTGACCCATTCATTTGCATCATCTTTATTTTTTTAGGGTTTTGATACGTCTTTTGGTCTTTCACAAAACTTTACATCATCTTGGATTATTGGTGACACTCACTCCAGGAAAAAAAATCTTTTGCAACAGACAGCGAGAGTTTCAGACCATTTGTTGAAAAAGTGAGCATCAATTTTATAGGTTTTACAAAGACCATGGTGTCCAAATACTGATAAGAGTTCCCACATGCACCCCAATTATTCTCAAGGCACTCCATTGCAGGTAGATCCTCCACATCCACCATTTTTGGGACTTATTCACAATCATTCTTACTTCCTGAATTTGTACTCACACCTACGATGCAGTACCATCACTTCATCAAATCAACTAAGTTCTTTCCTCATCCTTCTTACACACAAGGGTTAGCATTTCATTTTTCATAATTTACTTAGATTTTTATATACTTCTTTATTGTATTTACTTATTTTATTTACAGTTGTTCATAGCTTATATTAACTATCCCCTATACTACCTATTTAGTTAATTTTTAGTTAATCATTTGGGTTAACCCAACACTTCTTCATTGTACCTTCTATGGATTGCATTTTTATTTAGGCATCATAAGTATCTCAATCAATGACTACTTGATTTCAAGTCCTTATTTTCTACAGAGAATCTAGAGCTTTCTTTCTACTACTTGCATTCACACTAACATGCACCTAGAAGTAGTTTATCAAGCTTTTTCTAACACCTTTTCCTCACATATAGTATTTAAGTCTAACAATCCCTTTGATGTTCACACGTTATATAATTATACACCATTGCATATCATATCTTGCATTCATAATGTAGTTGTTAAGTGCACTATTATTGATAATTGATCTGAGTTGAATGTTTTTCCTATGTCATTCCTTGAAGTTTTAGGTATTTCTGCTAGTGACGTTAGCAAATCTAGTATCTCGCTACATGCTTATGACGGGTTTTTTCCATCCATGTATTAAACACATAACATTGGCCATTAATTTTGGTCTAAAGAATATCCACATTGTCTTCTTCATTGTTGACTTCCCAGTCTCCTAAAACTATCTCTTTGGTAGGACATGGCTTCATACCATGCAAGCGGTCACTTGAACTGTACATAGTTGTGTCAATTTCTTACATGAGAACATGGTGTATACTATTTTTTATGATTGCGATCCATTCTAGTATTGGAACCAGGATCCTACTACTAGTCTTCTTATTTCACGCATAGACATTACAGACAAGCCTCAACCTATCGAAGAACCCCCTCACTTACCACCACTTGGTGGCACCATTTGTATGATAGATGTTGTTTATTCTATGCCACTTCTAATACTACTTATATGATTCCTTATTAGTGTCCTATTCGGTCTATGGACGTCACTCTATCACATCCACCTTCACATACACCACCTAATTTAGCACACCCACCTTTCATTTGCACACTCTTCATGAATAACATATAATTTGAACATATTCCATTGGATCCTACATGTGGTGACACTATAGTTACACAAGAGGGTATACATTTAGTAGATTTTTCTTACGAGGACCTCTATCCTACATCATGTGTTCGTATTCTTTACTATGGATTTGTTCATATCACTGATGCTTATGGTTTGTGTTTCTTTCATCTTACAGTCTATTTATCGTGTAATCCTCACTCATCATCCCTTACATTTTGAAAATCATGGCTTGATTATATTGGAGGTACACTAGATCCATATCATATAAATATTCTATTTCCTATGCCCTTTGGACAAGTTTCATTTACAACGGATCTTTCCTAGGATACACTCAAAATTTCACTCATTGGTATGCACATGATTTTACACTTCCTCCATTCACCAATGAGGATTTTGTTATGGGCATGTATAACTTATGCCTTAATGGCTCATTACGTGACCCACCTGACACTATTACTTATCAAGTCACTAATGGTTACCTATTCAACCATGAACGTGAGAGAAATGATCTTCTAGATGACATTACATGATAGCCTATTTCATCTCGCATACATTGGTGGGCTTAGTAGATCACACATCCTCACCCGTCATCACATTAACATCATAAACCTATCCCTCATTATTGTATTATCATTATTATATAGTACTACATAACATTATTAACATTCACACACACTTGTGAGGCATGGAATTCCACCTTTCACCCCCAACTCATCTTAGCAGAGGCACACCTATCATCTTTTACATTTCTTATAGATTGGTATCCTCAAATAAGTAATCCTTATCATACATTCTATCATCATTATCAGATTAAACACTCTTGTGCTTCGGTTCACACTTTACTATTGAGGGCTTACTACAATTGAACCCCGGACACTACTCAATGCACATTGCACCTTTTCCTACATTACACATCATACAATGTACATTCTACATTTAGTCTACAAAATTTTGACATTTATACATCACCCATAATACTAGTCACCATTTTCTATGCATCTTATATACTACACTACTTATCTTGCACACTACATTATTCATTTGTATACATACCTTACATACCATTCATTTTACATTGTGCACTATCACACATATTCTACATACTATACTAGTCTTCCTCCTATATGAGTCTAGTATATTTTCATCTTACATACATGTCATCTTGTATACTAGTCTTCATCCTATTCTACATACATGTCATTTTACATATTCTACACATGTGGTATTTACATTACATATCGTGTATTCACACATTCTATTCACCTTCCATTTTACATGTTTACACATGTTACATTTGCATATATACACATTCCACTCATCACATAGTCACCTTTCATCGTTACACATACTACATTGTCTCCTACATGCTACACTTACTACATAATGACACACTTTAATTTCTTACTCCATACTCGATAGTCGAGAGTTTACAAATCAAATAGACCTTACACTCATCACACATTCGATATTCATCCTTTCATCATACGACATTTCCAGCTTAGTGACATACACTTTAGGCTAAATCGTCACCTATTTTATCATTTTGTAGTAGTATACACCGTAGGTTACATCACCACTTCATCCATTCATCTTATAGTGATATACACTTAGGATAACAATCACATATACGCCCATCTAGTCATGATATACACTTCGATTATATGGTTCATGAACACATCATTGCTTGTTCACATCTCATCACTAAACATACACACTCCTCACAAGGCGTTAGAAAAAAAAAAATACTATCCAACTATTTCCCAATGGTGCACTCTCGTTTATGATTCATTCTTGGCTACTGAGGGGAAAACAAGTTAAACCTCACTGCGTACTTTTATATTCACTCAGGGGGCATGTAGCTCTTATCACTCCATCTTGCATTCCATTCTGTCCATCAACAACATACTATATATTATGGTTTTTTTTAGTCTTGCTTACTTTTACTTGTTCATGTTCACTTTATTACACATGCTAGTTAGCTTACATGTATGTAATTTATCTATATACTCCACACATGCACATTCATGTATTTTTCTATTTGTGATCGTATATAGAGGTCTTGTTAGTGCGAAATCACAACACCCTCAAATGAGTTATATGGATCTAATTTTCTAAGGCATAGTCATTTGGTGTGATTGCATAACATTGAACTTTCCCCAAGGTGTGAGACTTGACAAAAGGGAAAGATCTCCAGAGAAGGCTAGTTCCTCATCCTAAACTACCTGTCAATAGCTATTCTAGTGCAGGCAAGCTAATTTAATCCTAATCTAAATTCTAAGGAGACATGGAGAGAAAGAAAACAAGGAAAAACATAGCCTAGACTAAAATGGTGATACACCAGAGAAGGAAAGTGAAACATTCTGTTGAGGTAGAATATAAGAAGAAAATGGAGTTGGGAGAGGTCAAATAGAAGTGACACAGACCCAGATCTTCAAAATCTGCCATTAAGCTCCATGAAACACAATGTACTACATCTACAAGTGTGAAATACTTGCACAGAAAACCAAGACTGAAAGGGAGAGGAACAAAGAAACAAAAAAATGATGCAAAGGGTTGAAGAACGCCACAAAAACATGTTTTTATTGCTTTGGAAGGTGCACATACCATTAAATTTCCATAATAGAGGCACAAATGTATTTTTCAGGCTGGCGGAGGATTCCAAGTGTCTAAATGATGCTAATTCAAGGATTGAACAGAGAAATGGTTTCCAAATGAGTGCCAGACTGCCACATGTCCCAGGTCAAAGTGAGCTGTCAGGAGGAAAGTTTGGTTTTCTCCCCTTGTTATTCCAAAGGTGTAAAAGTTACAAAATGGGCCGCAACTCCGCCCAAGGGAAAAGTCAGTGTTTGAACCTGAGTCAAAGGCAAAGTGGGGAGTTGGAGGAAAAGGTGAAAATTTTCCTTGTGACCAAAAGGCACAAAAGGAAAAATTGAAGTGCATCACCCCAGCAAACCAAAGGCTGTTAGGTGTCCCATATGAAAAAGGGGACCCATTTCTTCAAATTTTTTTCCCGCCCATTTGTAGGGACCCGATACAAACTTTGAAGGGGCATATCTTTCAAATTAGGGATCTAAATATTACAAATCTGACACCATTCGAAGCATCTCGGCATCCTCTACACAATGAAAGGATTAAAAATCATTTTTTCAGGCCTTATTGGGTAAGAAATTAAGAAAATTCTTCCACGCCATTAACATAGAATCCAATCTCTTCAACTACCAAATCTGATTCAATTCAATCCACTAGGGAACCAGAAGTGACATATTGTGGGTTAATTTGAAAAAGGATTTCATATTCAGTGGTTGAGATTTCAAAGTGGGGCTCAATGCGTATCTCATGGTGGTTGGAGCAAGATTTGATTTTTCCCTCTTCCCCCTCTCTTATTCTTCTATATATTGTAACAGTTCTCATTTTTGAAGGGAGACATTTTGGACATAGAGAAACTCTGTAAAATTTGATTCTTGACGCCATTTCTTGAAGCAACTAACCTTATCCTACTCTTAGAAAATGAACTTATGGCTCTTTTATGGAAATGTAATGGTCTGTGCACCTTTCAGAGCAATAAAAATGTGTTTTTGTGGTGTTCTTCAACCCTTTGCATCATTTTGTTGTTTCTTTTTGCTTCTCCCTTTCAGTCTTGGTTTTATGTGCATGTATTTCACACTTTTAGATGTAGGATGTTGTGTTTTATGGAGTTTAATGGTAGATTTTAAAAATCTGGGTTTGTGTCACTTCTGTTCGACCTCTCCCAACTCCATTTTCTTCTTATATTCTCCCTCAGTAGAATGTTTCACTTTCCTTGTCTGGTGTATCACCTTTTTAGTGTAGGATGTTTTTTTCCTTGTTTTCTTTCTCTCCTTGTCTCCTTGGAAGTTATATTAGGTTTATATTATCTTTCCTACACTAGAATAGCTCATGGCAAGTAGTTTAGAATGAGGAACCAACCTTCTCTGGAGAGCTTTCCCTTTTGTCAGGTCCCACACCTTGGGGAAAGTTCAATGTTATGTAATCACACCAAATGACTCTGCCTTAGAAAAGAAGATCTATAAAACTCATTTGGGGGTGATATGATTTTGCACTAATAGGTCTCTTACACACAACATTGATTATTTCCTTCTACCCTTCCTACAACGGTTATTGGGGGCATCCACATTTGTCTCTTTTAGGTGATATTGTTTCGTTTTGTACTTAGAACTTTTCATTAATTGCTTCAACATGATTTTGAAATACTAGTTATATTTAGAACATGCTAACAAGTGCTTGATGTGAAATATTTGTTATGCAGGGATATTGGTTTCCATACTTGTTTTTTACATTGTCTACTATTTTTTAGTATTGTATGTAGGCCTTGCCCTTTGTTTGGTATGCACACTTGTTTGTTGTTTGCGGCCATGATGAACTTATGTGTCTTGTGACATCGTGAGTGATACCCCATGTTAGAAACCTATTTTGTGTGACTTAATTTTCTTCTTGTGTGTTACATTAATTTTCCTGGTATCTTACACACTATTTACATAGCTTATACATTGGTTTATACATGTATATTTGTTCACATTTTTCATTGGCTAACCTTATTGTTTGTGTGTGCCTTGGTTTTTATTAGGCAATTTAAAGGGTTATAATGTACATGTAATTGGTCCTCATTTGGGGCCGCATTTCTCTTATCAGTGATGTTGCATGCATCCCCAAAGAGGGGGAGCATAATTTAGGGTTTTCTTACATACTAACACAAAGATTCTACATTAGTACAATTTAGTTATATATAACGAGTTAGTTCATACTAGTATGTGAACCCATACACAACAAATTAACATGACATGGTGTCGTTAGAGTTCTAGGAAGAAATTATAGGCTTGGAGGTGATAGTGGGTGTGCCTCTCTACATTACTTTGTCTAGTGGCATCGGGTTGCTAAAGAATCAAGGAAAATATAGAGATCTCTTCACACACATTCAAGGAAGCAGTTAGAGCTTGGAGTATACATAACATTTCCTCCCTACACTTATTCAGATTGTGGCATGAGATCACCTGAATAAATCACAGTACACGATAACCTTCTACACTATTTTCGATTTACATTTTCCATTTTCTTATTTCACATTTATATTATTTCATATACATGCATTCTATACATTGCAATTTTACACATACATACATATATATTTATCTACTTGGTCTTATTCTCCTTATAGGTCAAGCCTAATGAGAAATAGGCTATCAAATTGGTGCAACAAGAACAAAAATGTCAACAAAAACACTTCATGACAACACACACTTTTCTAACCATGTAGGTACATCACATACCGTAACATTTACACACTCATTCTACCCTAGGTTCACTCTCATCACTTTTTCTTTGCACATTGTTCATCTTTAGTTTACACGCTCCTCCATATTTTTGTCATTCCATGCTTTGTATATTCCTTTAACACATTTTTCCATCAATCTGCATTGGCATTAGAAATGCATCTCTATCTAATTTATATTACCAAGTTTTCCGATCACCAACGTAAAGTGGGGGATAAATTTATTCACAAAATTATACACTTTAAACATTATTTATCCTAGTCTCATACTATTGTTATCTCTCGAAAGTGCACCCTGTAGAGAGATGGCTGCAGGTTTTCTAAGCTAGCAAAATTTGATCTCTCTCTCTCTCTCGTAGATACAATGGAAACACCTCAGGTCTGTGGGTATACCTATTTTGAGGTGAGTTTCCGGTATCAAGGCCAGTTCCTTGTTGATGTATCCTAAATTAATTTCTAGGATTTAAGGGTAAAAGATGACTGTAAAATAATTAAAAATAATATGATACACCAAATTTGTATGAGGGCTTTGACTGAGTATGTGCACAACTTATATGTGAAAGGATTCTCTATGCACTAACAAATATTTTTTTGTAGAATGTTAAGGTAAAAAAACTTCAAGGCATTGATGGAAAGTAAAAAACAATACTGCTAAGCTAAACATGCACATTAATATCATGCAGAAATCATTGAATTTTGCAACAGGGTAAGATGATTAATCATGGAATTTACATTCACAAGACTAATAGAAACATACACAAGACTGCAAATGATTGGAAAGGCAACAAAAACTTTAGAATCAGAAGGCAAAACTGGAAAAAATTGCTTCAGTACTCTTATATCCAAAATTCCTCCTCTGTGCTTTGCAAAGGCACACAATATATAGAAAAATAAATTTCACCCCCTTCCTAAAAATAGCCTAAGGCTTGTACTCACCCATGCATCTTATTTTTATCTTTTATTTAATAATAGATAAAGGAATAAAATAGAATGTGTAATTACAAATAGGCATTAATAGCCTTTGATCACATTACATTCAAACTGAAGTTGACTGTCCTATTTTTAAGAAAATAAAGGTGAATAATTTGTTAATAATAAGCTTGCTTTTTGAGAAAGTCTCTTTCCTTGTGCGTGTGAATTCATCTTCTTGTATTTTATGTCCTCTTGTGAAGCATGCAAAAAATCAACTCTCTATTTGTGAATTAAAATAATTGTAATACTTGCAAAAATTGACATCCACTGTGGGGACCACCTATCCATGTGCACATTTTCTGATATTGACATCTCTCAACTCCCAATGGTCACAAGGGTGACATATTACAAATCATCTCTAGCTGGTTCAATAGTGGAGACCACCTTTGCACTACACCATGATTTGGCCACCTTTGTGGACTTAGAAAACATAAAAGGGGCGACCATTTTACATGACACATGCCACTATAGTATTCATCACCTTTTGATTAATACATTTATGTGTATACTTTTCAGCATTTGCATATTCGATAATGCATGTTTTAAAAGATACACCTTTTTGGTGATCATTATGGGACTGATTTGGTCTGCACTTGTATTATTTGGAGCATACACTATAGTGGGACTTTGGTCATTTTAAAAATTCAAAAATGCAATGATTATTTAATTCCAACATAGGGTTGGCCCCTTCCTCCACGATTACTCACCCTTGGAATGTTGGTCAGTCGAAATTTAACCCCACCCTAATTGGGGTTTTATGAAATCTCGCCACGTATATGAATTGTTTAACCCTGGTTCGGTTTGGTCCTTGATTGAAGACCATCGATCTCTATCCCTGATGGACTTACACCATTGATCCTGACCTCGGTTAGGGTTAGGGCTTGAATTGAATATTGTTGTTGTGGCGATGACCATGATGGTTTTCTTGGAACTTTGGGATTGATCTTCGAGCGTTGATATTTTTTCATTTTTTTCATGGCCGTTGATCTTTAATTGTGATTGAATTTGAACCAAACCAATGCTTGGGTTTAGGTGGTAAAGAGAAGCTCGACCCTAATGATCATTTCATTTGGATTTTCAGTACATGGGCGAAGCCTTGGAAAATTTTTGTTCGACGCCATTGTTGGATTTTAGAGATCAGATCCTCTACAAAAGATCTCCTTCATTATTAGGTTTTCATGGTCATGAATTGGTCATTCTCGATCGTTTTCTCCAATCTAACTTTATTTTATCTCAAAACTCTGTAAGATTTATTTATCGTTGTGGTTTCTGTGTCTTAGAGCTCGGTCCTATTCTCCTTTTCGGTCTCTACGAGATTTTTTCGAAACGGCTGCCACTTCTGTTTGTTTGAGCTAAGTTTTTGAGGTTTTTCTGGCTGTATATTTGATTATTTCCGAGATCTACAAGTTGTTCTTTATTCTCTAGATCCTTTTGTTGTCTCTTGGCCTCCAAGAAATACTGATAATCAGTTCTTTCTTTGTATTTATTGTGTTTTCATGGCTCGGCCTTAGTCATTTTCAAGTTGAAACTCTTTTCTGAGCTTCCTTTACCTCCTCTAAAACTCAAGGGTTTGAAGAAAACAATTCGAAACAGTAAGTCTCATGATCATTTTTAATGGGTTTTTTGTAAAACTTTTGAAAAGGAAGCAATTCCATAGCTTATGAAATATTTGACATCTTTCTCCCAATCTTTGAACCTCCTTTGTTGGGTATTGCAATACTTAGAATGGTTTCTATTCTGAATGATGAATATAAAGCTTCATTTTGAAGGGCTTTTCTGTTCGTGCATTCTTTGCTTCAAATTCTAGATCTGGAATTTCTGATTTGGGTATTCATGTTTTATTATTTCCTTTCTTTTCTTGAAATGAGAATAGATATGAGTGAGATTTACATCTGAGTTACTCTATAAATATCTTTGTCTGCTTAATATAGCCACACTTATTTGTTTGGATATTTAGCAATACACATTCCTTCTTTACTGTATGTCACCATTATTTTGATTTCAAAGATCCGCTTCTAAGGAGTTCCCTACTTTCACTTGGAAACATAGCCTTGTAAACATATATTTCATTTTTTAGCATTGACATTGATGGAGATCTGTTATGGTACTTTTGAGAGAAGCACAATTTTCTCATTTCGGCCTTTTGATTGTTCATGAATCTGCATCTCTTGTCTTTTGCACTGTTATAGCTCTCTATGTGGGATGGTTGTGGATGTTTGGCTTCTTTTGCATTTTGAAATAAATTATTCTATAACTTGATATGGGGTTCTCTATTTGAGGATATATGAAGAATGAATGTTCACTTTACTTATCCTTGACAGTCTGAAATATTGCTTTTTAAGGTACAGAAAATGTATAGATAAAGTTCCTTTTATCTGTCATTTCTTTGACTTAATCTATGCTACTCTATTGTATCTTTATGCTCAAAAGGTTATGAAACATTTCATTTTTTATGTTTATGAATGATTGTATTCCATAGAATCTAGTTCTCATTTCAATATCAAAGATAACTTTGTCCTTTACTTCCAGGACCTTGTTTACAGAAGTTTTATCATTCTTTTGTTTCTCTCTCTTTAGTTCACCTTATGAAATGATCCCTTATAACCTATAGTTGCAGAGTTTAATTCTGAAGATCATTCTTTTGATTTTTCAGAATATAGTAATCTTGTTTTTTTTTACATAGATGCTTTATTTCCTTGATAGGAGTATTTTTGGCATGCTGGAATATTTAAAATGTTGATTTTTTATGGTGAAGCCTTGGCAATTTTTTCTAGAATTCCTTCCTCATTCTATTTCAGCTATAGTAGTTGTATTTTCCTGGTTCAAAGTACAGAAAGTAACACTTTTTTGATGAATAAAACTGGAACATCATAGCTATTTATCTTGATCATGGCATGCTTTTCTGCTTTTTCTGTATCACTTGATTTATATATTTCTGTTAAATCATGTAACAGTAGAAAGTAACATGATAAAATTTGTAAATGTCTATTTTACATGGTGAAGCCCTCTCAAATTTTTCCCAAAAACCTTCTTTTCATTCTGCTTTAGTTGTAACCCTTTCTTTCCAGTTAACTTCAACTTCTTGAAATCTAATTTATTTTCCTTTAGTTGCAAACTAAAACATGTAATTCTACTTGCCAGTCCCTCTTCTATACTGTTACTTGTTTCATTTGCAGAAAATATTGAATTTGAGTTACATTAATCCTTATTTATAGCATGTACTTATGACTTGTCTATTTCTTCTTGGCTACAACCTGTACCTGCAAACTTAAGAAAACAATTAGAAAATACTTAGGATTTTCGGCCTCTCTTGTGTCCCTGATTTTTCTTTTATTTTCTCTTTCATCTTTTTAATTGAGTAAAGCATGTATGTAGTTTGATCTTTAAGTAAATTATATCTCCTATTTTAAAGAGATTCCTATGCACAAACTAGGATAGTATAGGAATATGAATTGATCTCTGAGATCGTCACTAACAATATTTCTTTTTTCTTCTTTTCAGGTACAATGACTTCTACAACAAAGATGAAGAAAGAAAAAAATTTGGAATGGAGATAATTTGAACAATGAAGAAAACCCCTAGGAAATGATGGGTTCACTCATACTCCTTTACATTCTTTTTCATGCATGTGTACCTCTTATTTCAGTAGCTGTACTTTACTTTTTAGTTACATCCCATGGCTTGTGTGGGAACATTGAAATTCCTTATGAATAAAACATCGAATTCTAGAAATGAGTTGTGTATTTCTTTTTGCATTTCAGCTTTTTGAATGGATTGTATGATGAACTAAACAACTTAGTAATATAATTGAATGTCTTAATCATGAAGGAAGGAAACTTAAGAAAACATGTAATATCCAGTAATAAACTCTGATTTCTGTAATCTGCACTTATGTTTGTTGTCCCAAAACTTAACATTTCACCTATGTTGCAATTGGGTGTCTTTATTAGGACAACCCAACTATTCCTTGGGGCTTTGTGTTCTTTTGCTGAAGATAGTCATGAAATTATAGACTGTGTGATATGTTATGTTTTGTAACAACACACATAACTGCAGATTTTGTGTAGTCGTTTAACTAAAATAGCAGTAAAAACATAATCTGAAAAATCTCCCCTAGCTTAGGTATACCTCACCAATGTTATCCATCGTAACAACGTTTCGAGTTGCCCATTTTTACACAAGTGTGAAAATTGTCAACAGCTACTATTTAGAAGGTTCTTGACTAAAGAAAGTAGTAATCAACCCTTGTCTTTTTTCCATCTTATTGTATTTTATTTTTCCATTACCAACCTCTTGCACCAGTATGCCTATTTAGCTTTTGTCATCCCGCATCATTCTAGCCTCAATTGGGGTGCCCTAATTAGTACTAGGGTGCTCTTAGGTGCCCTAGTCCCACTAGGGGTGCCCCTACCCTTTTTACACTTTCCTGCCACTTTTTGGGTTCTTTCTAGCCGTTTGAGGTATTTATGTTTCTTGAGGTTGGCCTTTTTGAGGTTATTTACGAGATTAGACAAAGAGAACCCTACAAATATAAAGTTATGATACCATAATGAGGGACCTAGTATCACTTACTACTATTACTCCATCTAGATTTACATCCATCTATTACACTGGAGAACACTTGCATCCACATATCTCCATCATCAAAGCACAAGGCTAGGATATCTACATCACACTTCATAGGGGAAGGGATTCTATTCTATTCCATGCACACATACTATTACATTTTCTACATTAAGTTATTTCTCACTACTTCAAAAAGTGTGACTTACATAAGAGGAACTAGGACACGTCATGCACACACTTACTAGAAGTACATTTAGGCCCGAAATGTAGTGCAATGCTCAATTATTAAGCCCATTATTGTGGCAGCTGAGGTTAGTTTGACCCATTCATTTGAATCTATATTTTTGATGGTTTTGATACTTCTTTTAATGTTTTGCAGGGCTTTACATTATCTTGGATTATTAGTGACACTTATTGCAAGACAAAAAATCTTATGTGATGGACAACGAAGGTTTTAGACCATCTGCCAAACCAGTGAAGATCATTTTCAGAGTTTTTACATTGACCAAGGCACCTAGTTTGAAGACGAAATCACCCGTATGTGCCCCAATCCCTTTCTATGTTCTCTAGTCTAGCTAGATCCTCATGATCCACCCTTTTTGGGAATTTTGAACAATCTTTCCTGCTTCCTAATTTTCCAGCCACATCTGTGACAAAGTCCCATCACTGCATCAAATCAACTAAGTTTTTCGTCTTCCTGCTTGCACATTAGGGTTAACATTTCCTTTTGCATAAGTTACATAGATCTTTACATACCCCTTTATTGCATTTACTTAGTTTATTTACAGATGGTCATAGCTTAAGTTAACTAGCCCCTATACTACCTAGTTAGTTAATTTTTAGTTAATCAATAAGGGAAAAGAAAAAACTTACCATAACACCTACTAACTACCATGCATAATGTAACATGTCAAACAAATAATATTATAGGAAAGGGAAAGACCACAACTGTATTAGTTGAAAAATATTTCTTCTCGGAAGTAACTTTAAAACCCTTACATAATAATAGAATACTTCCTCGAATTAGACATACCAAAGTGGCGTACCAGAGAAAGAAATCCCCTCAACACACAATGGTTCATTTCCTAGGAAAAGACACATATCCCCACATACCAATAAAACAAAAGGAGAGTCTAATTAAATACTCATGGACTAAGCCTTAACAACATAATATCAAGACCAACCGATAATTGCAAGATATAAATAAAGCATATTTTTTTTAATAGTTTATAAATACCTGAACACATCATGATTAGTACCTAATCTAGGAAATACACATTTCCAAACAAATAAATAATTGCACTCCATAAAATCCTTTATTATTCCAAATCATATACTACGCAAAAGTAACAACAATTTCATGTATGTCTCATTTAGAAGACATGAAGTACATAATAATAATTTTTTTGGATTAAAAATATATTTTAATGAAACATATTCCTATCAAATTTAGAGTGAAAATGATTAAAATACATATAGGAGGAAAAACGTGCTACAACAAAACTGAAAACAACGAATGTCAAAGATTTTTAAGTTTCCTAATTTTGAAGTAGAAGAAATATGTTTAAGCCCCTTGAAAACACTATTCTATGGGATGTATTGAATTAAACCAATGATTATCATTTACACACCTATTATGGATACTTCTTTAAAAAAACCTTAGATTTCAATCCACTTTGCTTCATTATTACTAACCATAATAGATGATGTAAAGGTTTCTTTATAGTAATATATTTTCTTGTATTGTTAATCAATTGACCTCTACATGCATATTTTGTGTTATTTCACATGGTGTTGAGGGGAAGCATGACCTCTAGGTGCTATCCTTACCAAGTTATATGAGCCACCTTGCTAATTCTTGAGATATTTTTTCGAGATACCAAGCCAATCACGCCAAAGTAGGGTCATGCAACATAGAAGATCTCATTAAGCTTTCAATAGGAATGACCCCAAGTGGAAAAATCATTTCAGTACATTCTCTACAGATGGCACATTAAATAGGTTTTTTCCATAAAATAATAGCAAATTCTCACTAAAATTGGTCATTAAAGAGGTTAGCTATTTATTGCGGTTAAGTTACATGGGAATATAACTAAAAAATGTATAACTAAACATTATTAGTACTAAGTTTTTTTAAAACCATATGGACAAATTACAAGGGTACATAATAACATTCAAAGAAAATATTACAGTTAACCTAATATTCACTATCTACTTATTGTTGTTAAGTTACACGGGAATATAACTTGAAAAATGCATCACTAAACATTATTAGTACTGACATTTTCTAAAACCATATGGACAAATTACAGGGGTAGGTAATAACATTCAAAGAAAATATTACAGTTAACCTAATATTCACTACCAAAGAGAAAGTATATAAGCTAGTTACTATCACTTTGTACAAAAATATTGCAATTAAATTAAAACAATATAACAATTCATTACAGTGGAAGGTGTTGTTCCATTTGGGATGAGGTGGGGAGAAGGATAATGACATGAGGTATATGTGTAGACAATGGAGATGAATGGGTAGATGTCAAGTATGGCGTCAGGTGAGCTGTAGGATGGAGGATAGCAAAAATATCAAGAAATCCTACATGAAATCATTTTATGACCACCATAACTTCATTCATTTCGTGATTAGTGTCACAGTCATATGTTATCATTGTCATTATCAATGAAACTGGACACAATAACATTCAAAGAAAATATTAAAGTTAACCTAATATTCACTACCAAAGAGAAAGTATAGAAGCTAGTTACTATCACTTTGTACGAAAATATTGCAAATAAATTCAAAATATTAAATATTATAACAATTCATTAGTGTGGAAGGTGTTGTTCTAGTTGGGATGAGGTGGGGACCAGATACTGACATGAGGTACATGTGTGGATGGGTGAGATGAATGGGTAGATATCGAGTAGGATGGATGACGACGAAGATATCAAGAAATCCCACATGAAATCATTTTATGATCGCCATAACTTCATTTGTTTCGTGATTAGTGTCACAGTCATAGGTTATTGGTGTTATTATCAATGTAGCTAGATTTTCCATGGCTAACCAGCACATGTCCCCCATTACTAATATGAAATATTATTTTCAATTTTTGAAGCTTGCATAGATGGAAAAGAACTAAATTCGGATAATATAAAGATTTTAAAATTGAAATCAGAAAATCCATTTACATCCAATATATCAACATGGGTAAGAACAACGAAGAGGACTAAAGAAATAGTAAGGGAATAAAAGGTAGGTGAACAAATTTTTTGACTTTCTTTCCATACAGTGCATTTCCAGCTTATCCGCAACAATTATTTTTGACTTTTTTTCTCTACCGTTTCACTACCAAGTGTTCTTTGAAAATTGCCGCGCATTTATACCATAGTCATAAGCATAAGCATAAGAAAAAGTATAAGTTTTCCAGAGGCAAAGATTCAAAAAAAGTTCCATACAAGAAGTCATAATTTAGAAAGAAGAAGAATATGGGGAAAAAGAGGAAATTAATACCTACTTGCTTTATCTGTAAAATAAAACACTATACAAATGATTGCCCAAAAAACGATATAGATAAGGGTAAGACAAAGATAAATATGCTTACTACAAAAGGAATAAAAAAACAATATTATTGTTTAGTCTCTGATTCAGATTGTTATTCTTCAGATATTTCATGATATCTCTTCACATGAAGATTTTCAGATAAATATTATATAGCATTCTGAATCTGATTCAGATAGTATTGAATTTGGATATGATTGCAAGTTTTCCCCATCCTATGATGCCATTATCTTCTGAAGTTATTCTCAAGCAATTAGAAATGAGACAGAGTGAATTTGAAGACTGTCCCCCATGGGATACTGCAAAGAATACTTTTCTTTCACAAAAGGTTAGAGAACTTGAAAGAAAATATTCAATTCAAGTTAGAACTAAGAATGAAGCCATAGAAAGAAAAGAAGAAGAAGAAGAAAGAAAAATATCATCATATACTTCAAGACCTCTTGTACAAGGACACGCTAATTAAAGATATACTCCCTACAGGGGAAGAGGTCATGGTAGAGGAGGAAGACACTCTCCACCAAGAAGGAGTTTCCCATTTCTATTCCTTGAAGAAGATCTAGATAATGAATTTCAGGTAACTACTTCTATCACTAGATGTTGTTATTCCAATTCCTGAAACAATGAGACTATGGAGAAGGAATAGAATAGATTTTCTTCAAAAGGTTATTGCTAAAGCTACAAATGAATATAAGCACCTTGTGGAAGAAGAATATCATGATAAGAAGGAAGCTGAAAGTGAAGAACAATTTGAAGAAGTTTATTAGCAAATACTGCATCAAGATGCAGAACCATCAGTCTCAGCAGAAGAATTCAATACAATGGTATGCACTATAAAAGGAGCTCAAAATCCTTTTATTACTATCACATTTTTCATTCCCAAATATCAAGCCTTATTCTATTGATGCAATGATAGATACTGGAGCAGACATAAGCCTGCTTAGGTATAGAGGCATACCACCTGATTGTTGGACTGAGACTTATTTGAAAATAAATTTTGATAAGAAAGAAGTGATCTCTAGATACACATCATATGTTCCTATCAGAATAGAAGGGTATGAAAGAACATTACAGTTTTATCAGCATGACATGATTTCATATGATTGCTTGATAGGAGTAGATGCATTGCAAGAATGTGGTACTTTCAGTCTCAATAAAGATTTTATATCTTTATTCAATCCTGATGTTCAGATACCTAGAAAGTATTCATTCAGAACAATAATTCCTTTACTAGAACAGAAAAAGGAATCCAATCATGAATGGATTCACAAGTCAATAGCCTTATGTAAAGGTAATATTGATGATATCATTACAAAGATTAAGAAAGATCTTTGTTCAGAAAATCCTCATGCTTTCATTAATAAAAAAACATATTTGTTCACTAGATCTACAGCTAATGAAAATGATGATAAAGGGAATGATATCATTCCTAACTTCAAGGCACATCATAAGGACATGATTCCTTCAGAAAGAAAAGAATGCCATGAAGAAATCAAAATGTTAATTCAAGGAGGTTTCATCAAAGAATCTAATTCTCCTTGGGCATGTGCAACATTCTATGTAAACAAGAGAAGTGAACAGATCCACCAAAAGAAAAGACTTGTTTGTAGATTACAAGCCTTTGAACAAGTTTGTGAAAGAAGTCCAACATCCTATTCCTGCTAAGGATGATCTGTCTATCCAAAATCAAAGGATCCAAAGTATAAAGAAAGTTTGATCTAAAAAGTGGCTTTTGGCAGATATTCTTAAAACCTAGAAGACACCTACAAAACAACTATTTGTAGTCCCTGGAGGACAATATGAATGGAAAGTTCTTCCCTTTGGATTGAAGACTGCACCATCCATCTTCCAGAAGGAAATGGATTCTATCTTTGGTGAGTTAGCTGAAATTTTGGTAGTCTACATTGATGATATATTAATATTCTCTAAATCTCCCAAAGAGCATATTGATCATCTAGAGAAATTCTATGAAACAGTCTATAAGAATGGTTTGTGTTTATCTCCAACAAAAATTGAGATTTTCAAAGATGAAATGAATTTCCTAGGAATCAAGAATCAATGATGGATGAATAGAAATGAAAGCTCATATTATGTCAAAAATTCAAGATATCCCAGACCAAATCCCAGAGATAAACCAATTGCAAAGATTTCTGGGCTGTATTAATTATGTAGTTGGCTTTTATAAGAATATTGCAGCAGATATGAATTCTACTAAATAAAAGATTGAAGAAGAATGCACCTAGCTATTCATATGAGATGACACAAGTTGTGTTAAGAATAAAGGTATAATTTAAAAAGCTCCCTGCTATGTCTTTGCGTAGAAAAGGATTAAAGAGTATAGAAATAGATGCCAGTGAAAAGTTATGGGGGAGCTGTCTTGAAAGAAAAAATGGATAATGGAAAAGAAAAGATATGTAGATACACATCTGGATATTTTCAAGGATCAGAGCTGAAATATCATTCTGCACATAAAGAGATCTTAGCTACACAGAAGGCTATAAAAGCTTTCTTATTTTTTATCCAGAATGAGCACTTTGTTCTGTGCTCTGATTTAAAGGATTTTAAAACTAGACTTAATAATGGAGATCCTACAAATAAAACTACATTCAATAGGATTCTGTGTTGGGGAATGTGGTTTGAGAATTTTAGTTTTGAAATTGAGCATATCAAACAAAAAGATAATTATCTTGTTGATTTTTCCAGTAGAGAATTAAATCGTTCAATAGAATATAAATGTTACGCAAGTCATCTCATGAGTTTGTTGATTTAGTCTGGAATACTTCTACATGTCACAACTACCTTGAATATCTTAAAAAGGAATGACATTGAGATGTCATATGAAGCACAACATCTATTATTATCAAGAGGAATTATTTATGTATCTCCTTATAATATGACAGAGGTGGCATCCATAGGTTTGTTTATCCTAAGATTCCAACCACAGATTTTCATACCAGGCAAGAACCTATGGTTTTTTTCACTTTACAATGGCAATGGAGACACTAAAGGTATGTTGAACCTCCTTCTGATCACATTCCAATAAAAGGGATTCAGCTAAGACAATTGGTCCCAGGACCAAGCACACTTGTGGAGATTTGAATTTTCCAAGCTTTGGCCCAAAGGACATCCCATGGAAAATGATGCATGGAATAGGCCAAGCCTTCTAGGAGACAGGAAAGTATATTCTTAATCACTTTAAGTATTTTCTTTCTAAATATCTTCCTAGTAAAATTTTTGACAGTCCTTTTCTCAATGTAGAACCTGATACTATTAGAAATATTCTAATCAATAGTAAAATACCTTGGTATTTAAAAACATCCTATTATATTAGAACTAATCCTGATACACAGACATCATGTGTCATCCTAAATGCACAATTATGGAGAAGAATCTATCTTCACCATACAATGAATGTACATCTCACCTACACCTGGTCACTTCCTCTCAAATTATTGATCATTATCTCTTTCCATGAAGATGACATTTACTTCCAGATAATGATGGGACATCATCCTTATCCAGAATTTGGTATGAGAGGAACACTCGTGACCTTTACTTTGCTGAAAGACATATATTAGGTAGAATCTTCTAGCTCGTCGGATGGTGACAATAGTCCTAGAGTCCATTTCTGTCCATAAAGCTATGATGACAAGATTTTTGTCATCCGTTTAATAAAACATGAAGTGACTCTACTTTATTTATTTTGAAATAGCATGGTGGACCTCCCCACTATCTAAAGGTGTTCATGTTGAGTGGCATGTACTCAATTGTCCTTTCCCACTTTTCTCTTAGTGGGAATCTTCTTGTTTACCTAGGCTACCAGTTCCTAGTCTTCTATGCTTCTCTTCCATCTCAGTGAAAAGCCTCTCACATTCCTATATAAGGATATGTTGAGACTCATTCACTACATCAGAGAATTGGGATTGGTTTAGTAGAGTCAATTTTCTTATCAGATGATTTTTTAGTAAAGTTTCAATTGTGAGTTAGCCACTAGATAGTTTTTTGATGAATTGAATTTATTTTTAGAAGTATTGGTTTAGATTGGAGATAGCACTTGAGTTATGTATGATTGGTATCAAAGTTGGTTCTCTATGTAACAGAGTTTTATGAAATTAATAAAATTTGTGAAGATTTTATTGTGTTGAGTTTATTTCTTGAAGATTTGTTGTATGTTCTCTCTTTCTTCATATGTGAAATAAGTTTATACCTCATAAGATAGGAAAAGAGGTGAGCCTCCCACTTTGTAAGTCACCCTGGATGTGCGTAGTTTTAGGTTGAAGGCTGATACTGTAAACCCTACTGAAGAGTTTCTTATCAGTACCAGTCATGGAGTTTAGAGATCATGCCAGTTCTTCATGAAGAACATCAAGATCAAGATCTTGTAAGTTTATCTGACTTATTTCCTGTAAATTCTGCTATAGATGTACAACAAGAATCCGACCCTGTACCGGCATGGAAATTTCCTAAGATCCCATATAGCCAAGTGTATGATAAATTAAGTACTTTCCATTTAATTGCTGCTACTACTTGAAAACCCAAGAGTTTGTTATTCAAGTATCTAAAACTTCTAGTCATGAACTATGATATCCCTTTACATAGATCCTTTGCTAATATACAATCCTTTAAGAAACAAAAGACATTTAAGTTTGCCTCATATAGGTCCTTTGTACAGATAGGTATTACTCCTTTGTTTTGGAAACCTGGTTTAAATGCCGGTAACCTAGGTATTATGTTGTCTCATAAGAGAAAAGTGGGAAAGATTCACTTTTACATGCCACTCATATGGCACCTTTGAGGTCTATCCAAATTATCCAGTTAGCCTTCAAATGAATAATATTTGCTTAAACAAGTCTTTCGTCTCAAGCTTGCTACTAAAGGCCTGCATATGAAACCTGGTGCTTATCCCTTAGCTATTCATTACAAATTATCTATGACTATTGTCAATACAATGCATCTGGCAGTTAAGCATGCTAAGTCATACTGATATTAGAAAGTCAAAAAATAGAACCTGAGCTGATTTCATGGTCCCAGATTAAAGTTCTAGAAAGAATGGACCTTATCAAAAAGTTATCTTGAGAAAAATCAGCCTAAGTTAGAAAATGCTAAAGCTGTAATGAGTCTAAGTCTAATGTTACCAGGTCTTTCAGATCGAAGAAACCCATGTCTGATATGTCCAGATCTAGTTCATTTATATTTGATCACTTCTATTTTCTTGACTGTTGAACCCTTGTAGAAAGTCTATGAAAGAACAAACCTATATCTGTAGCATAACAGTTTAATTCATGATGCAAATACAGATTATATTTGGTGTAAAGTATGCGAGAGATCTACATAAAACAAAAGAATGTCCCCTCTAATGGTCCAACCATTAGCATAAAATACTTCCAAAGAAACCCATATTTCTCCTGATCGGCTTTTCCATCATCTTGATAGTAGCGAAGTCCTTTCCAACAGATTGAAACCCAATTCAAGCTATCTTTTGTATCAAAGATTTGGTCTTAGACATATTGATCCCTCAGAGTCCTGAAAAATGTTAAAATGGACTAATAAAGCCAGGAAGTTTGTTCAACATAAACTTCATGTCTCCAGATTGCTATCCTAGTAGAAATGGAGAATACATTAAAAGCCATAGAGCTTCACCTGAAAGGAGATATATCCTCTGCTCTTAGATTCTTAGGATACTAAAGTTGATGATGCCAGTTCCCATATAAATAAAGTAGATAAACATTTAGAGAATACTACTAGATATGTATCTATCTTGTCCTCATACTCCCAAGATTGTATCTAGAGAAGTTATTAATGTTGTTCAACCCCTCATTAGTTAGTTTGAGGATGTTAAGAAGGACATTGCCTCTAAGTTAGGTACTACTCATAAACTTGTACAAAATAGTTTGCATAAGATGACATGAGTCTAATATAGAGTTGAACCATAAGGTTGACTAAGTACAAGAATTTGTCAGTCCTATCCCTGAGATAGTTCCCTAAATAGAAAAGATAGAACCAAATTGGTCTCAGAACGTATCCTAGAAAGAAGTTGCAGAATTTTCAGGATCTTCGACCAGACATAAGGCTGTTCTTTAAATGGAACATAGTCCACTGTTCATTATAGATAAAAAGAATCTAGATAAAGGATCAGTTAGTATGGAAAAGATTCTCCAAGAAGAAGCTGAAAATATGTTCTTAGGAGAACCTTCCAAATAATCAACAACATAGCCATTGCACCATACTGCAAGAACTCAAACCTTGCAACCCAGTTTGTATAAGTTAGATTGTTTCACTGCTGAGAAAGTAAAAGAGTTAATACATGGAATGATTGGATGGGCTAATTCATAGTTGTTGGTGTATAAAAAATATCCACATTCTATAGCTAATATTATATCAAATGGTTTTTTTGGAATAGTAAAAGAATGGTGGGATGCTCACCCACAACAAGAAGAAATTCTATCAGGAGGTTATGCATCATTAACAGCTACTCTCATTCATGAATTTCTTGGAACTCTTGATAATGATAAACTTAAGAATACTTCTTTATTCTTAAGAGCTAGACTGTGTGACATGAGTAGGATTAAAGAATATCAGTGCTATATGTAGAAGTTATATTACAATTTTTGTAATATTAATGATCCTACTTTGAGACTTCGTTATATAAAGTCTTTTCCTTCTTTCTTTGCTACAAAATATAAGAAAGCCCTACATGGCCGTAGTATAGAAGAATTGAGCCTTGGTGCTCTAAATCAGATAATAGATGAGATGAATGCTCCTCTTTGTCAAGAGAAAAAGTATCGCAAAGAAGCTGCTAAGGCCCAAAAATACTTAGGAACAAAGTTCTGTCAGATGATAGATCTTGACCCTTTTGGTTGTAAACCCCCTGAACAGGTTCTAGAGTAAGAAACCCTATAAAGAGTGGTCATCCTTTTCAAAGGGGAAGGGTTACCATAGTCATAAGCATAATCATAAGAAACTTATACCATTCAACAAGGCAACTCATGAAATAAATGTTTCCTCATGATGTGACTTCTATTTCTGAATCCTTATTTACCTAGAGAAACATGTAATTATAATTATAGACTAGCTAAAGTAACCAAAGGTGCTTGTGAGTGGCTGATAGACATATAGAAAGATTTATTGAAGTATTCCTTTTTAATAATTGTCAAATTTGAATTAATTTTTATTGTAAACAATTAATAGTAATAACTATAGATTAATGAATTTATTAGCCGCAATGAATTTATATGTAGGAAAATAATTATTTATTCATAACAATATTATTCAGTTGTAGGTCGATACAAACACTAGTGTAAATTGACTAATGCACAAAAAAGTATAGATTGAATAATATAGATTATAAATGACTTTATGAGAATATCTTAATAATAATAGTAGTGTTCTAGACAATTTAGATTCTACAAAGTAGGATTATTCCATAAAAGTGCATTTAAAGGTAGATAATAATTACCAATGTTTTGATAGCGTGAATTAAAAAATAAAAACTATGAATCATTAATGGAGTGTAAATATTGCTTTTAAATTCAAAGGATCTTTTCACATTTTGTTAAATGGCTCGCATGAAATTTATGTGTTTCCACATTTTGCACACTTCACTAACATGAAACTTGCAATTGCACAATTTTATAGAAATATAATTTGATAAATGAATATATCATTTTATAAATTTCCTAACTTGAGATATGTTAGAAAAATTGTAAAGGACAACTATCAACAAAAAGTACATTTATGTGATAATATTTAAATATTTTCATAAAAACCCATTTTTAGTATGATAGACAATCATACGTATTCCAAGATCCCATTTCTATTCTAAAGGGTATTTCACTATACCTTCCACAAGAATTTCACTTTTTTCCATTTTCCATTATAAGGAGATCTAAAAAATCCACACTTTATTATGATTTGATTGATGTTTTAGATGTTATTCTAAAGTTTTATTTTGGCAATGCAAGATGGAAGGATGTTGGAATAGGTTGTGCAATTTTTCCATATACATGCTAGTTACATTTTCTTTAATTCTTTTCAAATCCATATTAAGAAACTTATTTTGTGTATATCACACAATCATTATAGCTATCAAACAACCCTTATAAGCTGATACACAAAGTACAATACCTAAAATATATATTGATACTACTTATTTCGAAAAAATGACCTTGCAACAAATATAAAATACACACCTAAATATAAAATTCCATATTTTTTGTCTTAAAAGTCTAGAATTGCATCTACTTAAAAATAATTAGTCGAAGTTGATGATTAGGTTTGTTTAATTGCTAATTACATATGGTAAAAACACTTGTATCCTTATTATTAGGACAATTTTAAACTTGAATACCAATTAGTGAATTCCACAAGCTTGATTTTGGATTTACATAAACTATTAAAAATGTGTTCATAGATATAGGTAATACAAAAAAGTCTTTAGTATAATTATAATAAATGATTTTACTTTTCGTACAAGGATAAAGTAATACACATCAAATATGGAAATTGAAAAATAATGATTTATTTATCCAACCATTTATCTGATATATATGGACATAGTATTTCATGATATTTATTTATTTTCTTTGTTGAAGTATTATAAACCTTAACATTTGGTACTTTATTTGAAATAGTAAGTAGTAAGAGCTACAATAATTTATTATTTCTTCATCATAAATCGAGAGATTTTTGTATTTTAATAAAATATTGATCACAAATATATATATTAAACTTGTAATTAGAATTGATATTTCATCAATTTTATTGTAATCCAGCCATCTTTGAAATGAAAATGACAATTCCAACTTTTAAAATAAATGTCATTCTAATTGTCAATTTACCTTAACCAATGTATTATCCATTCATAGGATTTTTGGCGATTATAAATGGAAGAGAATTAAATGGTTCTTGATATTGATTTTTTCTTACATTATAGTTAAAAATAAAATAGATACTAAGATTAAAGTGTACATAATAATAACAATAATAAAAATTGAAGGAAAATATAATACTTCTTATCTTTAAACTTAAAATGACTCATTGTTTTAAATATTATATCGCGGTCAATAGAATTATGTAATCTCTTAATAGTTGCCACACATCTTAGCTAATTTTTTTACAATAGAAAGAACAATCATAATGATGTGATGTTTCCCTCTATTTAAGAAAGAAAGGGAAATACACATTCAATCAAACCTCACAACCTTGCACAAATATGATTTTACAATTGAATTTGAGTATTTTATGGAAGGGCATACTTACTGTGTGCTGAAATGGCTTGGCTTGGAGCAATTGTTGAATGAATTTCCAAGATAAGTTAGAAGTTTATTCCATAGGTGAAAAGGAATTTATGAATTTTATCATATAGAATTTGGATTCATGAAAAATACCATTCAAGCAATCAATTATTTTAAAATAAAATTGGAGATGAACAGAACGGAGATGAAAAGATTGATTACTTCTAAGAATCGAACCAAACTAACATGTCATGATTATGATCATAACAATAACCATTACCCATAATTTTTACTTTAAAAAATCCTATTAACAAATTATCGCATACCAAAATCATTATTTGATCCCCAAATAATACTGGTACCAATAAAAATACTTTACAAAAAATAAATTACAATATTCATTATGATTATGTAGCCATTTAAATTGAATGGATATATTATTTTTAAAAATATTTCTAATTTTAAAATTACAATACTATAATTATTATCATAACAACTTTTTTGTTAAATAAAACTATTATAGCCATTAGTTATTTTAAATAGCTTATATACATAGAAGATATGTGAAATTTATAAACATATTTTAAATTTGGAGGGTAGAAGTTTGGCTACTTTTCAACTTATAAGTAAAAATATGAAGACGGGTGAACATGAGTCAAATTAAAACTCCATCCATCTCTCTAACCACTGTATGATTTTTAGTATTTATTTTATTTTATTTTTCTAAGTTTTCTCCATGGATTTTAAATTTGATGTGCACCTTTATAAATTTGAAAGAGGAAATAAATATATTAAAGAGAAAGAGACCAATGAATAACCAAAATGGATCGAAGGGATACAAATAAAGAAGTGTTCTATTTTATCATAGTAACACAATGATTAATTGTTTGAAATTGAAGCATAATTGATTATACGAATAAAATTCTTATGTGTTTCCATGCTTGATTGAGAATTCACAAATGGAAATAATACCCTTATAATTAGTTAGAGGTGAGAAATATACTACGCTATCACATATGAGATACTTTCAAATGGCCAAATGATATGCATAGAACACGTGCCACATTGATTAAAATATATGAAGCCATAAGAACAACCAGAATTAAAAAGGTTGACACTCTACCCAGATAGCCAAAACTATTATATATCAATTTATTATAAAGATATAGGCATAAAGTGAACATATGTCAGCAGGTGAACGAGTGTGTAATGCCCGTTAAAAAAACCCACTTGAGGCCCAAGAAAAACCTAGGATTAGTTAGGAAAATTATGGAATAATTTTTTTTTAATTAAAAGAATTTGCAACCATGTTACAAGACAACAATTGTCACTAATAGGTTCCAAAACAATTCTAATATACTAGAATATAATTTTATTTTATTACCAAAAATAAGAAGTCATAAGGTCCAAAATTTAGGGTTAGGAGTTTTAATTAGGTTCAAAGGGAAATTACTCACCATACCCACTCTCTAACAGGATCAATGTTTCAATTTGATTTTTCTCATACTTAACACATCAAAAAATTTCCTAAATTATTCCCATTAGATAGGAAATTTTCTCACCTATCCATTGATATAAACAAGTCCTTCTAACTCCTCATATTTTTCAAGTTATGGGCCGTCAGGCTTTGGGGTGAAAATTTTCCTAAAGAGCGGGCCCAGGGGTGAAAATTTTCCCTAAGGATGGGTTGGTGGGCCATGGGGAGACCTTTGTAAATTTTCTCGCATGGGGCCAAAAAGAAAAAAAAAAAACACAATTGCACTCGTGCTTCTGTGGGTCCGCAGGTCCACAAAGGACACATGGCACTCCTTAAGAAAGCATGGGGAAAAGCTAGGAAAAGCGGGGTGGTGGAGGACAATTTGCAAATTCTCCCGCGCGGGGTGAAAAGTCTTCTTTACACCCACGCTCTCACAAGTCCGTAAAGTACATGTGGCATCTCTTAAGACAACTTGGGGAAGCAGGGTGGTGGGGAGAAAATTGACTTAACACCCTGAAGGGTTAAGAGGGTACATAGACCAACACCTCCGCCGACACCTCGCAATGCCATGTGGCAGCCCCTGATTGGCTGCGGGCCAATGGAACAACGAGGAAAACATGGAAAATATTCTAAAATTTTTCCAAGATGTGAAAGATAAAAAGGAACCCATTCCTGTTCTGATTCCTCATGATGCCATGTGGCTTCACCTGATTGGTTCTGGGCCGGTGGGGAATTTTTTTAAAATTTTCCAAAAATTTTCCTTAAGCACCAAGTTAAAAAGGGGATTCACCCCTCTGTTGACACCTCATGGTGCCATGTGGCAGCCTCTAATTGGCTGCGGGCCAGCAGGGTGGCTGGGAAAATTTGGAAAAGTTTCCCACAAAAATTTCCTGAACCTCTAATGGAAAAATTTGGGCCGCGGGCCCGCCAATGAAAATTTTCGCAAAATTTTGACGCCAAGTGAAGAAAACTTCAAAAGGCAATAACTTTTGATAGAGAGCTCGGTTTTGGATAAATGAAGACTTTATGGAAAGATATCAATGTCCTCTTTACTCAAATATCACTAATTTTAGATTTTGATAAAGTATAAGAGGTAAAATTTAAGAAAACGGCCTGCACGATTTTACAGTGCAAACTGGTAAATTTTAACTTTTTAGATCTGTTCAATTTGATCTTCTTCCTCTCTCAACATGTCAAATAGACATCCAGAGTATTGTTCCTAAATGGATTTAAGGAAATATTCAAGGTTCAATCTTTTTAATTGATTTGTAATTTGAACATTTACATTTTCTTGACAGCAGAATGACTATAAACGGTTTGAGCACGATTTTGCTATGTTTTGACACATTGCCTTTAAGTGTTTTTGTCTATTTGAACTCGTTTACAGCTTACTACTTCAATTCAATCATTTAATTTGTTATTTTATTATTGAAGGTTAGAACTCTGTATATTTGGATTAGATAATTGTGAGTTTGAAATTACAAATAACAGGGATCAAATTTTGATGGATCTATTTGCCATTTCTTCTTCCAAGTATTTAGAATATGTTCCAATTCCAGTCTAACACATTTTAGTTGATTCAAAACAAACCATTCAAGACCAAAACACAATACTGATTTAAAAAATTTCACATTTCAAAGAGACAAAAGAATGTATTTTTCTCACACGGATTTCTTCCTTTCAAACAAAGATTTCAATACATTGATATGATCAGATTCAATTCAATAATGCAATTTGAGAAAAAAATTACATTCATTTATTGATTCCAAAAGACAACTTACAACTTCCTTCTTTCATTTCTTCCAAAATCATTTATTGTATACAGGGCAGACAATACATTTTTCTTTTCAGGTGTTCCACTTTACCACTTATCAAACAGATATTTCATAGATAATGCTAAACACAACTTTCTAATGGAATAAAATCATATGGGCAACAAAAAACAATTTTCATTAATTCAAATGAACTCTTACATCTTCCTCATTTGATTACAAAGTACAGTGTACCAAACACGTATCATTCTTTCACATTCTTTCTAAACAGAATACAGAGTATACCTCTTTTACACTTCAAATTTCACTTTCAAATCTATACAAAATATTCCCATTACAAACATTTACAAGATCATCCACTTCAATTGGGAAGGTTACAATGAGATTTCATTTCACAAGGGCCTGTGAAACTATCTTTTCTCATCTCCAGAACAACAACATGCATTCTTCTTATTCATCCAATTTGATCACAACATGAGTAGGGGAAAGGAAACACTCTCCACCCAACCAAATCATCCAGTGAAGGGGAGAATCCGTCCTTCTTCATTGGCCCCTAATCCCCAACCACAACGCAATAAAAGGTGTGATCAAACTCATGGAAACAACAGGATTCCATAAACATACAAGTAACATTTTCACAATAAAACATAGTCCAAAATAGAATGTAGTTTTACAACTAAATTAACACATGACAAACAATAGTAAGGCTTCATCAAGCAAGCCAAAGGAGCAAGAACTATGGGAGATGATTCTTATGCCTCTCAAATGGGGAAATGGGTATCACGACCTGAGCTACAAACTGCCAAAAATAGTATAACAAAACCCTGACATTCCTTATGCTTCCCTAAGTACCCCTTATTCCTCACATTTCCTTATGACTCCCCAACCTCTTATGGCACCCCATAATGAGTAATGAATTGCAAGCTATTTATTTGTAAGGTGGAACATAAATTCCAACTCCCTCCACCATTATACCTCCATAAAACACACTTGTGCCTCCCACAAAATAGCCCCATAGTTTTCTCCTACACCATTCCTAGGCCATCTACCGAACAACCCACAGACATGACAATACATTAACACATGAACATGTACATAGATAAAAGAACAACATTTCATTAGCCAAGATCTTACCTCTCCATGGTGGAGTTATCCCAAATTCCAAAACAGCAAGCTCTATCCCAATGTAAGAAATCCAAATGCATGCAACAATATTCCAAAAATCCTTATATCAAGAGCTCCCAAACAGTAATAAAATTCACCCAAAAATCGAGTCTCCCAAGTGAAGAAACCCAAAACAAGACAAGGAATTCATATTTTATAGGAGAGGGAAGGAAAGAGGATGAGGTGGATCCATGTAGGATGCCACATCACACATCCTCAACCCCAACCCAAAAGTTAACTTCATTCTCCAACGCACAATAACTAGGTGGGTGAATAATATAATAGTTTACTTACACACTCAAATCCAACCCACACCCTAAAGGACTGAACATAAAACATGTAAGAAAAGTGCAATTAAAACCTACAATTTGTCTTCTGAAAATGCATTACAAAACTCTAATTTTAACTCTCCAACCATAGGTATGGTTGGTAGTTTAATTTAAGAGGTATGGGACAAGTTTGACTTGTCCCACAAGCCTCCAAAATCAGCCTTTAAGGAAAAATTCAAATTTCCAAGAAGGTGGAGTGTTTCACACTCAAAATTTAACTTACACATCCTTGCAACACTTTAAAACATGGCCAACAACTCTGTTAATTACATTCTTATGACATATTTTAATTAAATAACTAACAATACATGATTACTCACAATATTAACACGACATTAAATAAATAATGAAAGGGGTAGGTGCACCACAAAATAAACACATGCAAAAATTAAACAAAAGGGACCAAAATAAATAAAATAAATACATAAAATCCGTTGGTCACATTTAAAGGTGATCCCCCCATGGGAATCCCTAACACTAACAAACACACAGAGACAAACAAAACTAGTTGTAATGGTGACCTTGTTAAATTCATCTAGAATTCCAATGTGGTTGGTCTCCAATCCACCGATGTTTGTTGTTATATTTTAACCTACAAAACACAAATACCTCCTTCAGCCTCGTGGCCATATCAGAATGTCCAAAATAATATAAATATAATTACATTTCCAAAATCATCTAGATATATTAATCACAACAACATCAAAGCAATCTAACAATATCATTATAGTTTTATCAACAACTATATCATCATCCAATAATTTTCCATTTCTAAGGCTACTCCCAATATCTAAATATCACAAGTTCGAACAACATCCATCATATAACCATGTCCAACAATATAACATCATCAACATAGAAAGTGTCTCTAATAGTCATCATGCATCATATAAAAATCAAATTGAACAATGATCTATGATCAAATATCTAACATCATACTAAATAAAAACTATAATAATGTCCATAATAAAATAATGTCAAAAGGTGTCAAAGGGAAGTGGGCACTAAATCTCCCTCCCCTTAGACTCGACTTCCTCCTAGAAATCACTGGAAAAATGTGGGAACTGAAATCATAATGAAGTAACATCCTCCCATGTAGCTACAGTCTCATCATATCTATCCCACTACACCCGAACTTGATCAACCTCTCTACCTCGAAGGCCCAGGGTCATGCAATATAGGATGTGAACGAGCTCCACCATCACTTACCCCTGATGCTGCACCTACAATGATGTATAATATAACACATGAGAAGGATCTACACGATATCTTGTGGGAGCTAAAACATGAAACACATCATGTATGCGAGAAAATATAGGTGGCAATTCTAGATGGTAGGCCAAAGGGCTAATACCCTCCAAGATCTCAAAAGGACCCATGAATCTAAAAGCTAACTTAGAACCTTTTCCATAATGGATAGGGCTCTTGTGTGGCCTAACACGAAGGAACACCTTCATGCCCACATCAAAACTATGGTCGGTCCTATGCTGATCTGCATACTTCTTATACCTTTGATGTGCCTCTTGCAGTCTCGGTTTGATCAAAGTCACCTGTTGTTCCATGTCCTACAATAAAGCTGGTCCAAGAGAAACCATGTCCTCTAGCCTATCCTAGCTAAGAAGTGTCCTGCACTCTCTACCATAACAAGCCTAAAAAAGAGCCATGCCTATAGAACTTTGAAAAATATTATTGTAGGAAAAATCCACTAAGTACAGGTAGTCCTCCCATCTAGACTACTGATCCATAACATACATCCTAAGCATGTCCTCTAAAATATGATTCACCTGCATAGTTTTTCCATCTATCTCGAGGTAATATGTTGTGCTGAAATTAATCTTCGTCTTGAGGGCATGCTGCATGGTAGTCCAAAAATGGGAAGTGTACAAAGGATTGCGGTCACTAATGATCTTTCATGGAATCCCGTGTAACCTGACAATCTCATCCAAATATACCCATGCAACTGCAGTAGCTATATAGGTGGTCTTCACTAAAGAAAATTGAGCCACTTTTTTAAGTTTATTAACCATGACCATGATGGCGTCGTGGTGATATCTTGACATCGGTAGCCCAATAATGAATTCCATGGAAATGGTGTCCCATTTCTATTTTGGTATAGCATGAGGAAAGAGAAGAAAAACTGGATGTTGATGCACAACCTTCACTTTCTGGCACTCTAAACATTGTGACATGAACTGGGCCACGTCTCTCTGAAATCCTCTCCAATGATACAACTGTCTCAATGTGGCGTGCATCTTCTTCACCTCAAGATGGGATGAATAGGGTGGACGATGTGCCTCTGCCAAGATGTCCTACCTCAAGCCTCCATCTCTGGGAACATAAATCTAGCCTCTGTGCCTAAGAAGACCATCTGCCTCTAAGGAAAAACCATCAAAATTCCCCTGGAGGGGTCTCTAAGGCTCATTCTCTGATCGAAAAGAAATGTAGAAGTTATCAAAAGGTAGTTGTTGAAGAATCCTACTCCGTAAATTTATGCTCACTAAGGCGGCCATAGCCACATGTCTCCATTTTCTGAGAGCTTCTACCACCACATTCTCCTTCCCTTTCACATGCTCTATCTCCATATAATACTCACATATCAACTCCATCCAACTCTGATGAAGAGAGTTGAGATTGGGCTGCATGAAGAGGTGATGAGGACTCAGGTGATCTATCATGAGTGTGAATCTCTAACCAAATAGAAAATGCCTCCATTGATCCAAAGAATGCACAACTACCACATGCTCAAGATCATGAGTTATGTAACTAAGCTCGCAATCTTTGAGTTTTTGAGACTCAAAATCCACTACTCTATCCTCCTGCATCAACACACATCCAAGCCCTGCTAAATAAGCATCCATGCAAACGAAGAACTCACCATGTGGATCCGACACTGCAAGAATAGGTGTTGTAGTGAGGCATTCCTTCAATGTACTGAAGGCCTACTTGCACCTGCCTGACCAAACAAACTTCTTCCCTTTCCTCTAAAGGGAAGTGATGGGGTGTAATATCCAAGAGAAGTCCTGAACAAATCTCCAGTAGTAACCTGTTAATCCCATGAAGTTTCACACCTTATTCATAGTGGTGGGTGCTATCCAGTCCATAATAGCTCAAATATTGGAAGGATCAATGGTAATACCTTCCCCAAAAATGATATGACCAAAAACTGTACCTCCATCTGAATGAATGCACACTTCTCCAAGTTCCCTAACATCTGCTACTCCCAAAGACACTAAAGAACCTAGAGAAGGTGCCCCTCATGCTCCTCATGCGTATGTGAGTAAATCAAAATTTCATCAAGGAAGATAAGAACGAAGTGAAATAAGAAGTTCATAAATACCCCATTCATCAAACTCATTAACACTGCGGGGGCATTAGTCAAACCAAAAGGCACCACTGTGAATTCATTGTGGCCATATCTTATACAGAAGGTGGTCTTACGAATGTCCACCTTCGAAGTCCTCAGCTGATGGTAACCTGACTTAAGATCAATATTAGAGAAAATTATGGATCCCTTCATCTGATCAAAAAAATCATCAATGCAAGGAAGGCGAAACGATTTTTGATCGTTACTTTGTTCAGCTGGTGGTAATCAATACACAACCGCAAGGATCCATCCTTCTTCTTCACAAATATAATTGGTGCACCCCAATGGGATAGACTGGGATGGATAAGGCCTTTATCCAAAAGGTGCTCAAGCCACAACTTGAGCTCAAAGCTCTAGGGTGGTCATCTGATAAGGCGCTCGTGAGATAGGCTCCGCTCCCGGAACTAGATCTTTATGAAAATCAATCTCATGTGGGGGTGGTAGCCGTGGTAGCTCCCCTAGAAAGACATCATAAATATCTCTCAAAATGGGGTGATCATCTAGCGATGGTCCACTGGACCCATCCTTTGATCTATCACTAACTGTAACAACATACATATAACAACCCCATCGCACACACTGCTTAAGCTGCATAGTAGAGATGGTGTGAATAGAAATGGGTCTCCTGACCCTTGAAATCACCAACTCAACTCCCAAATCATTTGTACAAGATATAATCTTGTGGTAACAATCACCTTGCCTCTGTGTGAAGAAAACCAATCCATACCCAAGATGACTTCATATGAGCCCAAAAGAAGGATACGAAGATATGAGGTAGTGGTGAAAGGTCAAAAATCCACCACACACTCCTTAAATAAGGATTCCACAAAGATCTTAGCTCCAGAAGCCATCTCAACATCCTAACTATGATCCTGCCTAACTGCCAAAAACCTGCATCGCTCTACTAAAAATGGTGTAATGAAAGAATCAGAACAACTAGAATCAAACAAGATGGAGGTAGGAATACCACCAATGCTACCTGTGGTCTCAATAAATGTACTCTAATGCTCTTCCTAGTTTTTCTTGACTACTGCATACATCTTATGACTACACCCCATATCACTAAAAGTAGGCTCTAAGATCTGTGTCTTACCCTTGTTGTTAGGGTTTTGTGGGCAATATCTCCAAAAATGTCCAGTAACACCACAACCAAAATGTCGTCCTGATCCTCTCCCCTTTGTACTAGGTCCCATCGGTACTCTGGAGGTCTGTGGTGTGGATACTAATGATCCAGTTGCAGTCTGTTGAGGTCTCTACTGGCAAGCTCCTACTGAGTGAGCTCTCTGGGAACCCTTTGTCCTAGTGGGACCCCTAGCAGGAGGCCCCATACTCCAACCATTCTGTGCATCAAACCTCTGTGGAGGTCTATAAGGTGGGTGGGACTATTGCTGCTGTTGCTTGGGTCTAAAAGATGACTGTGCTGAAACTTGTCCACCATGAGGGAGGGGTACCGACTCCCTCAATCTGTTGTCCTACATCTGTTGTATGTGGCTTCGGAATCAGTCTCTAGCCTACTGGGTCTTTCCCTGAGTATCCTATACTATATAGGCCTTCTCGATGATGTCACCTAATGTTTGTGTACAATGGATCCACACTACACCTCCAATGTCTAGATTAAGGCCCTGGATGAACCTATGGATCCGCACCTACTCATCCTGCATGTAATCAACATACTGAAGTAGATCTAGAAATCTACTCTCATACTCAACCAATGTAAGTGATTCCTGTCGGAGGTCATGAAACTCATCTATCCGCTATTATATGAAGCTCTGTGACAAATATTTACTCCAAAAATTCTCCTTAAAGAGCTCCCAGGTAATTATCTCAGAATCAACATGGAGCTTCTACTCCTCTTTTCGCCACTAGACACCAACTCCATCCCTCATTAGATGGATCGCAACACGAGCTTTCGTGTTTCTAGAACAAGGAAAGATCTTGAAGCATCCGCTCAAGCGCACTAAAAGGCCTCTACCTGAAATCCACCTATGTTATAAGAGTAATGTGATGGTCGAAGCTTCAAGATCTCCCTGATGTGATCCACAGCTATGGTCTGACGGCCTTTAGGCCTCTCTATATGTTGAATCATAAGGATAGGGCTCTAAGACCTATCTCTGTCTCTTGGAACGCAGTCACCCTATCCCCTCTGTGGTGACTCAACTCTGGCTAACTCTGCATGGTAGTTCTCTCCTCCATGCTCCTTGCTAGGTCGAGGAGATACCTAACCCTCAATGGAAGGGACTTTATCATGTCTAGCTGCTTGTTGTCCTATAGATCCTCCACGTAGAGCGACATTAACATACTGAAGAGTTTACAAAATCTGGGGTAGGATGGCTGCTACAACATGATCTAGTGGTGGTAAGTCTAGGTCTATGTGAAAATACCCCGTGTCCCATCTATGCCTCAGGCATAGACCAAGGCGAGAGTTAGTTCATTTTTCTAAGTTTTATTCAATTTCCATGTTTACTAAAATATGTAATTTCTAAACTAAATTGTTTTCTAGATTTCAAAGTATGATAGGTTTATGTTTCAAGACTCAAGTTTTTCTAGTGTGCCGAATGGCCCAATATTTTTAACCACTGATCTGATACCAAGTGTAACACCCGTTAAAACAACCCACTTGAGACCCAAGAACAACCTAGGATTAGTTAGGAAAATTATGGAATAATTGTTTTTTATTAAAAGAATCTGCAACCATGTTACAAGACAATAGTTATCACTAATAGGTTCTAGAATAATTCAAATCTACTAGAATATACTTTTCTTTTATTAACAAAAATAATAAGTCATAAGGTCTAAAATTTAGGGTTAGGAGTTTTAATTAGGTTCAGAGGGCAATTACTCACCATACCCAATCTCTAATAGGATCACCATTTCAACCTAATTTCTCTTTTACTTAATGCTTCAAAAAATTCTCTAAATCATTCCCATTGGATAGGAAATTTCCTCACATTTCCATTGATATAAAAAAGTCCTCCTAAATCCTCATTTTTTTCAAGTTATGGGTTGGCGGGCCTTGGGGTGAAAATTTTCCCCAAGAGCAGGCATGTGGGCTCAGGGGTTAAAATTTCCCCTAAGGGTGGGTTGGCGGGCCATGGGGAGACCTTTTTAAATTTTCTCTAGTGGGGCAAAAAAAATAAAAAATTGCAACCGCGCTTCCACGGGTCCGTAGATCCACAAGGGACACGTGGCAATCCTTAAGGCAGCGCGGGGAAAAGCGGGGCGGCGGGGGGAAATATGTGAATTCTCCCACAAGGTGTGAAAATTTGAATTTGTACCCATGCTCTTACAAGTCCATAAAGGACACGTGACATCTCCTAAGCCAATGTGGGGAAGGCGGGGCTGCGGGGAGAAAATTGACTTAACGCCTTGAAGGGCTAAGAGGGTACATAGACCCGTGCCTCTGCTAGCACCTAGCGATGCCACATGGCAGCCCCTGATTGGTTACAGGTCACCAGAACAACATGGAAAACTTGGAAAATTTGCCAATATTTTCTGAGACATGAAAGATAAAAAGGAACCCATTCCTCCGCCGATGCCTCGTGACACCACATGGCATCGCCTGATTAGTTGCAGGCCGACGGGGAAAATTTGGAAATTTTCCAAAATTTTTCTGAAAGCACTAAGTTAAAAAGGGGATTTTTCCCACCGCTGACACCTCATGGTGCCACGTGGAAGCCTTCAATTGACTGTGGGGTCGCGGGTAAAATATTTAAAATTTTCCCAAAAAAAAATTTCTGAAGCTCCAAGGGAAAAATTCGGGCCATGGGCCCGCCAAGGAATTATTTCCCAAAATTTTGACACCAAGTGAAGAAAACTTCAGAAGGCCATAAATTCTGATAGAGAGCTTGGTTTTGGACAAATAAGGACTTTTTGGAAATATCTCGATGTCCTCTTTACTCAGAGATCATTATTTTTATATTTTGATAAAGTTTAAGTTGTCAATTTTAAGAAAATGGCCTGTAGGCTTTTACAGTGTGAACTAGTAAATTTTGACTTGTTAGATCTATTCAATTTGATCTTCTTCCTCTCTCAACATGTCAAATAGACATGGTGGATTGTTCCTAAATTTATTTAAGGAAGGATTCAAGGTTTAATCTATCTAATTGATTTACAATTTGAAAATTTACATTTTCTTGATAGTAAAACAACTATAAATGGTTTGAGCCCGATTTTTCTAAGTTTTAACACATTTCCTTTAAGTTTTGTTGTCTATTTGAACTCATTTAGGACCTACTACTTCAATTCAATCATTTAATTCTTTAACTTATTATTTCAGGTCTGAACTGTGCATTTTTGGTTTAGATAATTGCCAGTTTGAAATTACAAATAACAAGGATCAAATTTTTATGGATCTATTTTCTATTTATTCTTCCAAGTATTTAGAATATTTTCTAATTCTAATCTAACACTTTTCATTGATTCAAAACAAACCATTCAAGACCAAAATGCAATACTAATTTCCAATTTTTCATATTTCGAAAACAGAAAAGACTGTATTTTTCTCACACACATTTCTTCCTTTCAAACAATGCAATTTGAGAAAAGAATTACTTTCATTTATTTATTCCAAAATATAACTTACAATTTCCTTCTTTCATTTCTTCCAAAATCATTTATTTTATACAGGGAAGATAATACATTTTTCTTTTCATGTGTTCCACTTTACCACTTTTCAAACAAAGATTTCATAGAGTATGCTAAACACATATTTCCAATGGAATAACATCATATTCATTAATTCATTAATTCATTTTTTATGGAGGAGACAAAACCATTTTCATTAATTCAAATGAACTCTTACAACTTACTTTCCATTTGATTACAAAGTATAGTATACCAAACACATATAATTCTTTGACATTCTTTCTAAACAGAATACATAGTATAACTATTTTACACTTCAAATTTCACTTGTAAATCTGTACAACATCTTCCCATTACAAACATTTAAAAGAGCATCCACTTTAAGTGGGAATGTTACAATGAGATTTCATTTCACAAGGGACTGTCAAACTTTATTTTCTCAACTCTAGAACAACAACATGCATTCTTCTCATTCATCCAATGTGATCACAATAGGAGTAGGGGAAAGTCAACACTCTCTACCCAACCAAGAAATCCAATGAAGAGGAGAATCCATCCTTCTTCTTTGGCCCATGAGCCCTAACTACAATGCAATAAAATGTGTGATCCAACTCATAGCAACAATAAGCTTCCACAAACATACAAGCAGTATTTTCACAATAAAACATAGTCAAAAATAGAATGTAGTTTTACAACTACATTAACACATGACAAACAAAACTAAGGCTTCATCAAGGAAGCTAAAGGAGCAAGAACTATGGGGGATGCCTCTTATGCCTCCTAATCAAGGAAATGGGTATCACGACCTGAGTTACAAACCACCAAAAATAGTATAACAAAACCCTGACATTCCTTATGCCTCCCCAAGTACCCCTTATTCCTCACATTTCCTTGTGCCTCTCCAAGCTCTTATGGCAGCCCATAATGAGTAAAGAAATGAAAGCTATTTATTTGTAAGGTGGAACATAAATTCCAACTCCATCCACCTTTATACCTCCCTAAAACACACTTGTGCCTCCCACAAAATATCCCCATAGTCTTCTCCTACACCATTCCTAGGCCATCTACCCTACAGCCCATATACATGCCAAAACATTAACACATGAACATTTACATATATAAAAGAACAACATTTCATGAGCCAAGCTCTTACCTCTCCATGGTGGAGTTATCCTAAATTCTAAAACAACAATCTCCATCCCAATGCATGTAATAATCTCCCAAAAATCCTTCAAGCAAGAGCTCCCAAATAGTAATAAAATTTGCCCAAGAATCAAGTCTTCCAAGTGAAGCAACCCAAAACAAGATAAATAATTCATATTTTATAGGAGAGGGAAGGGAAGAGGATGAGGTGGATCCATGTAGGATGCCACATCACACATCCTCAACTCCAACCCAAAAGTCAACTTCATTCTCCAATGCACAATAACTAGGTGGGTGAATAATATAACAATTTACTTACACACTCAAATCCATCCCACACTCCAAAGGACTGAAATTAAAATATGTAAGAAAATTGAAATTAAAACCTACAATTTGTCTTCCCAAAATGCATTACAAAAGTCTAATTTTAACTCTCCAACAATAGGTATGGTTGGTAATTAATTCAAGAGGTATGGGACAAGTTTAACTTGTGCCACAAGCCTCCAAAATCAGCCTCCAAGGACAAATTCAAATTTCCAAGAAGGTGGATTGTTTCACACTCAAAATTTAACCTACACATCCTTACAACACTTTAAAACATGGCCTAAAAATCTATTAATTACATTCTTATGACATATTTTAATTAAATAACTAAACAATATGATTACTCACAATATTAACACCACATTAAATAAATAATGAAAAGGGTAAGTGCATCACAAAATAAACACATGCAAAAATTAAACAAAAGGGACCAAAAAAAAAAAAAAGAAATACATAAAATCCCTTGGTCACATTTAAAGGTGATCCCCCCAGGGGAATCCCTAACACTAAAAAACACACAGACAAAAAAAAACTATTTGTCATGGTGACCTTGTTGAATTCATCTAGAATTCCAATGTGGTTGGTCTCCAACCCCCAATGTTTATTTTGATATTTTAACCTATAAAACACAAATACCTCCTTCAGCCTCGTGGCCATATCAAAATGTCCAAAATAATATAAATATAATTACACTTCCAAAATCATCTAGATATATCAATCAGAATAACATCAAGCAATATAACAATATCATTATAGTTTTATCAACAACTATATCATGATCCAATAATTTTCCATTTCTAGGGCTACTCCCAACATCTAAATATCACAAGTTCGAACAAGATCTATCATATAACCATTTCCAACAGTATAACATTATCGACATATAAAGTGTCTCTAATAATCATCATGCATCGTATAAGAATCAAAGTCAACAATAATCCATTATCAAATATCTAACATCATACTAAATCAAAACTATAATAATGTCCATAATATAGTCGACAGTGTCATGATCAGTATCAAAAGGTGTCAAAGGGAACTGGGCACTACAAAGTGTTATACCTAACTATAATGAGAAATATAATCTTCCTTTCCAAGGGTCCGATTTGTAACTATACTAAATTATTTGTATGAGACCTGGATAATATCTGCACAAGACCTAAACATCCTCTCTAGGAATAAATATGAATCGTAAATAAATTTATAGCATATAGCCTGAATAAAAAGTAACAAAATATTGGAATGCACAAGTGATAGGAGAATGGATGATTTAAATAAATCACCATTTTCTTCATTATCATATCCACACCGTTTGGATTCCTCTAAATAAAATGAGATTTGAAGAGACTGATTATTTGATAAATTATAAAATGTGTAGTTGACAAGAAGATGGCGATAGTTACAAAGAAAATGGCATCTAGAAATATATAAATATTTAATAAAACAAAGAAAATAGCGTCAAAAAATATATAAATATTTTATAAAATGTAGGAGGACACAATGACAATGAAAAGACTGTTTTCAAGAAAATTGACTCTAGTAAGCCTATCAGCCAACTAGAAATGTTTAAAATACGTTATGCTTCCAACTCTCACCTACCTCTTCAAAATGTTCACCCTAATTAATCTATTTAGATGTAACCTTTGAAACATTAATGAAACACATCTATATTAATTTAAGTGATTTATTACTAGTAATCGTATGTGAAGTGTACGATGAAAACGTCAAAGGGGATAGAGTGAATAATGGAAAAATGAGGAAGCAAAAAAGATGCATAGGATGAAGGGTATTAAGAAAAGGTTCGATGGAGGGGGAGGACATTATGTTCTAGTGCATCGTCTCTATCTTACAGGTATTTTTAGGTTGTTACAATATGTGTTTGAAGAGAACAAACTAAAAAAAGTGTAAATTTGAAAAGATTTCATATTAGAGACCCAATGGAATGCATGTATCACACATTTTCCACAGGTCCAATTGTAAGACCCTAATAATATTGGTTATTTGTGTTTCTTTTCATTCTGAGTGTAATTTATACTACAAGAGACAAAATAAATAATGGTAAAAATCCAAGAGGTGTAGAGTTCGAAACCCAATTGAAATTCTTATTTTGTGGAGCAATTTAGGCACATTATATAATACTAAGTTTGATTAAGTGCAGGGAAATAGATGAAGTGTAAAAATAATTTATAATCGAGTTGGAATTATGTGTTTGAGTGTAATTTGCACTTAAAGGTGACATAATAAGAAATGAAAAATATATATACGCTCGATGGTCGAAACCCAATTGAACGATATTTATCGTAACGATTAAATAGTCACTTTTTAATATCTCCATCCCTTTAATCTGATTATGTTTGTGGAATGACTGAATAATATTTTACTACGTGTATTCATGCATCAGTGATTGTGATTAAGGTTTTGATCACTTTAACAAATTTTCTCCATGTCTTGAGATGATGAGTTGGCATGTAAATCAAGATTTTAGTCTTAAACGTCCTCTAAAAAAATATTATCTATAGAGTTAATCAAAAACCATATGATTTTCCATCATTTTTTGTTATTGTAATAAGTAGCTACATCGGGCTGATATGGGATGTTATGTCCTCCTTACATGTCCCTTTCTATACAAGTGCATATGGTCAACATAAGGGAATTTCCCTTAGGATATCATGAGAGAGAGTTGTAACAAAGAGTCATTTTCTAGGATTGAACCATGAGAAAGAGTTGTAATAAAGAACCTCAAAGAAAATACACTAAAATAATAATAATAAATAATATAGAAGACTATAAAATAATAATAAAAAAGAAGACTCCCCTAGCAACAACGTGGGAGCCTCCCCTCCTACAAATCGAGATAACAGTAGGGATGATTGTCATGGGTCTAGCCCCAATGGGGAATCCTTGTCATGTAAGTCAGATACTAGCTTCAAATCTAGACATGAAAACAGTCTGTTGAATGGAGGTGACCCTTCACAAAAAAATAGCGCTTGGAAAGGCAAATCTTTTGCGACTACTATTGTAGATTTTGTGAAGGGAGGTAGAGGTGAGAGTAAATTTCTTAAACCTTCAACAAAAACTCATGTTCTAAATATTGAACAGGACCTTCTTCTTCATGTTTTGGGACAGGAGGAGGATTTAGGAAAGTGTGGAAGGATATTCCCTTTTCATAAACTATGGCCGAATATTTCCAAGCTGAATGAATGGATTTTAGAAAACAGGAGCCCTAAAATCAGGGGTAAAGTGAAATTTTATCCCTGTTGGAAAGCATTTTTTATTAGTGTCTTTAAATCTAGGCTAGATAGGGATGTTATCAATAAATTTTATTTGGCATAAGGGAATTATGGTCTTATGAAAAAAAAATGGTTCCCAACGTTTGATCTATTGAAATACTCATTTGATTTGATGCTTTCCTGGGTTAAGATTTCGAGACTTTTCTTACAACTCTAGCCTGAATCATGTCTGGAAGCTTTTCATGATGCATTGGGTGGCTTTGTAGCCACAGATGAGGTATCCACTCAGATAGTGCATCCATATTTTCCCTATATTTTAGGAGATATGGATTCCCCCTTTGATCTACCTGATAAGATTGAGTTGTAAATTGAAGAAAGCGTTTGGATTCAAAGACTAGATTATGAGATATTATCCTTTAGTTTTCATAGATCTTTCCAAATAGGAAATTTAATTGATGAGCGTGGGCTACCCAAATGAAAAAATAGAGAAAAATCATCTTGGTGGAAGGATTCCCTTCTTCTCACCCTATCATTGAAACCCCTTTGGATTGTGAAGAAGATAATTTGTCTTCCGAGAAGAGAATTTCGATGGTTGAGACTAATCCTATTGTGGATAAATCCTCTCAAGAGCATCAAAAAAATTATTTCAACAAAAATCCACATCGAATGGTCAAGGAGAGGCAACTTTCATCCCCTCCTAAATTAAGTATCACCTCATTTATTCGATTGAATTTGTCATCCCATTTGGTCCTAATGGTGAAGATTCAAATAAGGGAGAATGAAATTTTCTCCATCATAAGAGAAAAATAATTCCAAAGAAGAATTCAGCCCCAACACATCTGACATTAGATCTCACTCCTATGTTTCGGAATGAGTTTTTTTCCTACTTGTTGGTTTGTTATCTTTTTTCTAGTTATTGTTTTAGTCAAGTTTCTTTGACTCCTCATTTTGTATTTTTTTTAGATTAGTGTGAGCTTTAAAGTAATATATTCTGATGTATTGACCCTTGGATCCTTTCCAATATTTACCAATGAAAAAAATAATTAAAAAAGACTCTATAACTAATCCATGAGAGAGAGAGAGATGTAACAAACTTGTTTTCTAGGATTCTTGTGCCAAAGGAATGGGTGTAAAACCATGGGGCGTTATATAATTTAATTAAACACCCCAATGATGCTGCCCTTCATTGTACAATTTTCTTATCCTCTCCTTTTCTATCGGTGACAACTATTTTCCGAAAGTGGGTGACATCTAATTGAATTGGAAATCCTACTCCAAATAGAAGGGTTCCAACTTTTGTATCTACTTTGATTATGTCGTATAAATTCCAATGTCACCCATGTGGTTTAATTTAATTTAATTTAATTTAAGTTGATAAGAAAATAAATATTATGTATTAAATTTAAAATATGTCAGAAGAAAATGGATTTGTATAGCAAAAATTTAATGGAACACCCTCATCATCGGAATCATCCAAATCCCAAAGTTGTTCTTCAGGTAATCTAAGTTGACATCTTCACTCCAACAGAGAGTAAAGAAATGAATGTGGTGATGGATCCATTACATGATTTATTGATGGCTTCTCATGCGATGCCAATTTCCTGCAACTTCAAGAGAAAACTTTCCTCAGTCAAAATTTTAGATGCAAAGCATAGTAGAAACAAGTCATTCTTCCAAGTCTGCCCATTCGGGAGAACTCTTTGACCTTCACTATTTTTCCTGCATGAAGGAAGGTTTTCTACCAAGGATAAAAGATTCACAAGATGCATATCTCCTACATCCTGGAAGATAGCTTTCTGTACAAACTGAAAGCATTGAGATACATATGTTTCATAGCTTATAGGAATTCCATATGAACCATCCGATAGAGAATATGTAGCATGTGTAAGGATCAAACTACATGGAATTGAACCAAACTGCAAGTCTAAAAGCATTATGTTATAGTTTGTACCAAATGGAAATCTCCATTACCTCTACTCAACATATCTAATCAATCAATGTACAAAAAAATATTTGGGGTGTCTTCTTAATGAAATGATTTATTGAAGGAAATATCTTTATATTTAAAGATTGATTAATTGAGGAAATGTTATCCAAATTTTTCCCTCGATAAAATTGATTAAACACGACCCCGTGTAGAAATAAATTCAAGAAATGGCTCCTTCGAATGAACCCTCGCATTCAAATCAAATAAATAGGTTGCAGGAAGGATCTAAAATGAAATAGCATGGTCAGGAAAGAGAAGACAGTGTCAAAGAACTAGAGGCTCAAAAGAGATGAAACGAAGAAGGCTTGAAGTCATTGGGCTCTGAAATGATTCAGAACGAGACTAAAAAATTGGCTAAGTATTAAGATTCAGAAGACACTACCAAGTGTCCAAAAGGTGTACCTTTAAAGACTAAATCCTAAGCTGGAGACTCAAACAAGCACCAGGCTTTCATGTGTCTAGAACCCTAAAAATTATACCGATCCTTGAAAAGTCTTCGACTCATCGAACGTTACCAAGTCTCAACTCCACGTAATTTCAAGATGGGAGCGCAAGGAAGAGACTCAAAATTTTGCCATCCCTCCACATGGAAAGTGGTCAATAAAGATAAAATTCGGAGCGGGCCCAAAAAATGACTATTTATAAGAGCACAGGCGGAAGGTGCCATGTGTCTTAACGATGCTCCTTCAAAGGTAAAATCCTCAGCGGGTTCCCAAATGAGTGCAGAGCTCACCACGTGTCCCAAGTCCAAAAATTAAACAGATTCGGGGTTCAATAGTTAAAGTATAGGAAGGCTAGCAAAAGGAGCCAAGTGTTAGCATGACACAATTTGAAAGTTGCAGCCCAAAAGAAAATCTCAAATGAGTGCCAACTTGACACATGTCCCAGAGTCTGAAAAGATGAGGGTGGTTATTTAAAAGTACAAAGGCCCACGAAGGTCTCCATGTGTCGTATCCACACTACTCCAAAGGTAAATTCTGGGCGAAATTTCTAAACATGTACAAATCCTCCATGTGTCTCGGGTCAGACATAGTGCCCTCCGGCCAAGGAAATAGGGAAGCCCGCAGATGACACCACATGTCTTATGGGCATAATTTCAAGAGAAAAATGAAGGGGGGAAAACTCAAACAAGCGCATGCCTTCCACATATCCTGGTATAGATAGATTCCTATAAATATTACTGCACCTGCAACCTGGATATTCAAATGGCCATATATTTTGACTAGAAACTCATATTTGGGAAGCAGAAGACTTTTTGGAAATGTCTCGGCACTTTCTATGCCATAGAAACATAAAATATCATTCTTAATAGGCTTTAGTGGGTAAAAAATGGGAAAACCTCTTTCGGGCCATTAATGCATAGAATCTGATTGCTTCAACTGCCAGATATAATTTGATTAAATCCGCTGCTCTTCCTTCTTCAAAAAATTGATATAGACCTAGGGAACTAGACTTGATAGATTATGGGTGGATTTGCGAGTGGGATTTGATATGATGGTTGGTGAGACTTAAAAGCATGATTCAGTGTGTATCTCAAGGTGGTTGAAGTTGAGCTTCTCGTCTCTCCCTCCAATCTCTCTTAATCATTCTATATATTGTAACTCTTCTCATTTTAGAAGGGGGAGACATTCTAGGTGTTGGGAAACTATGTCAGAAGTTATTTGTTGACTCCATTTGAGCTATAGGCCTTCTCCTATGCCTGGAGAGCATATTTCTACCTCTGAGCATCACATGTAATAGTATGTGCTCCTTACAGAGTAATGAAATCTTGTTTCATGGCGTCTTTCAACCCTTGTCATCGTTTTTTTATTTCTATGTCCCTCTCAATCTCATGTTTGATACTTGTGCATGTATTTCACGTTTTCAAGTGTAAGGATGCCATGTGTTTCATGGAGTTTCAATTATGGATTTGGATCTGGGTCTGTGTCACTTCTATCTCACCTCTCTCAGTCCTCTCTTCCTTGTTTCATTCTCCCTCAACAGAGTATCTCGCCACATCCATTTCTAGTGTATCACCACTTATTGTAGGCTCTTTCACCCTCTCTCTCTCTCTTTGTCCCCTTGGAACAGTTAGATTAGGCTTAGTTAGGTTCTTCTTGCATTAGAGCAGATTTTGGCAAGTAGAATAGGAAGCAATAACTGAGCTTTCTCCAAAGGTCCATCTCAGGTTTTGTAAGTCCAACAACATGAGATATGGTCCCATGTTGTGGAATCACACCGAATTCCCCACTCCGCACTTAGGCCATTTGGGGGTGTTGTGATTCTGAACTAACAGCAAACCCATAATCAATTTTTTAGGAAAATGAGAATTTTATCGAACAGTCTAAAGTACATGATCCTAATCTAGATTCTCATGCAAAATCTCTTTAATGAAAATAAAACATACGCTCTAGATCCATGAAATGCATCAGTTTTAGTTGAAACATTGGCTAATTCAGACCAAATTTAGAGTTGCAGTCTTTGAGCCAAGGCAAAAACAAGTTCATTTCCAATAACCAATATCGTACAACTTCAAACCTAGAATCATATGGATGAAGTAGCAGAAATGAAGTGGCTAACACATAATGTTTAAGGAAATGTCCTTAACTATCAACTAGATATGGAACATATGCATGAATTACATATATTGACAAAGCTTAAAATTAGTAGTCTAACAAATGAACAGTGGTGCTCTAGAGAATCAGATATATCCTTCTACCAACGTTTGTGGTATGAACAAGGTCAACCCCAGAAAAATGTTTCAGACAACAAGCCCACCAGAACTTCAAGCACTTTGATTTAATATCGAAAAACAAATACCCAGCAACATTTTTCAGAGAACAGTTATAGAAAACAAACCCATTAATGGTTATTTTGATATATAGGTTTACTATAAGTGTACAAAATCAAGGTCCTCGAGTTCAAAGAGGATAATCTTGAAAACCCCAGAAGAGTCCTGAGGAAAAATGTGAAAGTGCCAACAACAACTACGAATTTATTAAATGATGGTAAACCCAGATCAAGGTTGATTAGCTTTTGTAAAAGTGCTAGAGTACATAATGCAATTATTTGAGGTTCAAGTTTTTATGGCCATGATAGATTGATCATAGTTTTTGCATCAGCACCATTCAAGGATAGAGACAAACAACTTAGAAATGGAACTCTTGATTTCTCGATAAACCCTTACATGGCTAAAATTAGCTCATGGCGTAGAAAATGGAGTACACATAGAGACATTTTCGAGCCCACAACAATGGAAAATATAGGTGAAAATATAATCCCATATTGTATAAGCAAAACAAAGAGATATGGAACTAGGTGCATGACACATATAAATGGTCTACCCAGTATCTCCAAAATAAGAGGAATCAAAGAGCTCACAATAATCGCAAACTAACCATGAATAGAATTTCATAATAGTGCTCATTAAAATAATCAAAAAACAAAGAATGCAAGCTCATATCTGGGTGTTTAAATAATTGGAGATATTTTGAAATAGCGTCAAAGAGAACTTACTCTAGGGCTTCAGAATGGAAAAGCCACACCTGGTAACCTGCCTTAAAGCATATAAAATGTAGAGTTCCATGTGTTTTACCAATGTAGAGTTTAAATATCCTTCTAATGGCAGGTCATAGAATGAATTAATAATCCATTATGGTAGCTAACTAGTAGCTCGAAGGTACCAAAAGCTTCTAACGATGGTAGAAAAGTATAGACCACTAACTCTATAGAATAGAGCATCGTGGCATAAGTAATAATCCATAGGGTTAAAGGTAGTGACAGTAACAAGACTACATCGAAGGACAAGAAGTCCTGACCTTGTCATAGTTAAAAAAATAACCGACAACCCCAACAATTTCAAGGGGTAGAGTCATCACTATGGAGGGGACTAGGCCCCAATTGAGATCGTTTCATTATGAATTGATCGATGGCTAGGGTCCAAACAATTTTTACTCGTCAAATGCAACCAAGGAGTTCATTAAGCCAACCCTATTAGTTATTCCCATCATAATACATGCCATGTGGAAAATCCAAAGAGTCAACCCTAGACTTAATCTAATGATAACATCCATTTGACAGCCTCATATCATGATGTGTCAATTCATCATGTGAAGGGGACAATCTTTCCCACTGAAATGATCCCCATCCCTTTGAATCAAGTATATACGCCAAAATCAAAAATTCCAGGTGGGAAATAAAATATTGTGATTTTCATTTAAATTGCACTGGTGGTTCTCCCAAACGTGATTTTGGATTTATTTTTTCCTAAGTAAAGGGCAAAAAAGTATTACTATGCATAGGAGTGAATTTTTCTTGTCATCACAAAAAGACAAAACATACAAGAAGACAAAAATATCATTGCAAGTGGGTAAATATTGCAAAAGGAATGTCACATCAAGCTAAATGAAGAAATATTGCATGCACCTTAGAAGATGTGCACATCAAGCAAGGAGCTAATATTAGCTAAAGTATTCACCTAATTTATTTCATTATATCATAATTAGATAAGTTAAACTACACTTCACTTTGGATGTATTTTTAGATTTAAAAGGCTATTAATGCATAATTGGAACAACATGTTATTTTATCCTTTTATTTATTCACAATGAAGGTTAATAATAACATTCAAGTGTAGTTAGACTTAGTCTATTTTTAGGGGGGATTGGGTAAATATTTTTTCTAGATATTGTGTGCATTGGCAAAACACAAGGAAAATTATGACAGAAGTACTTATGTAATGAGAGTTGACTCCATTGGGGAAATTTTCCCTTGATTAAGAACCAAATTTTTTCCTTTTCATTACTTTACAGTGATGTGTATTAAATTATTAACTCTTGTGAATTTGCATTCCCTAAATTAATTTTGTTACCTTACTACAAATTGGAGTTTCTATTCAGTCTTAGTGTGCATGTTAATTGCTGAGTTGTTGTGATTTATCCCTCAACACATAGGTGTTTTCCTTAGAATCAAGTTGAAACCTATTGGATTGTTCTTCATTAATCTGTTCTCACTATATTATGCATGTATCTTATTCAAATCCATCATCAATTTTGGTGTATCACCTAATTTAAATTTCATTTACAACCATCTTTTTACCGTTAAACCCCACATAAAATAATTTTGAGGATACATCAATAAGGAACTGATCTTGTACTCCTGGGAACTCACCTCAATATAGGGATACCGCATCCCTGAGGTATTTCCATTGTATCTATAGAAGTGAGGGAAAATCAAGCTTAGAAAACTAGTTATTATCCCTCAATCAACATGCACTTCCAAGAGATAATAGTTTTTGGCACGCTCAGTGGGACCTGAATCAAATATGCAGCGAATTTACAATATATTTAAAGAAAAGAAACAACACTTTCGGAAGGACAAGGATGGATAAATACATTGAAAATAAAAATAAAATTATTTGGCGACTCTGTAAGGCTGATTTAAGAAATAACATATTATGTACCTAAGGTGACTAGGAGATCAATGGTAATAGGAATTCCTCATAATGTTTTTTATTTACCTTTAAATTCACTAAGAAGAAGAAGAAGAATTGGCAATATATTACCCTATAATAGGTCCAGTGAAAACCCTCCTCCGCTTGTTTGACCACGTATCAATCTAGATGTTTAGATCCCAGTGATTCCAATGGCTCATCGGCAACCACAACAACCACCTTGAAATTTTTTAGCTTTCAATAATAGTAGCCCCTTAAAAATTCTTATTTATCATGACATACCTTTTGTTTCCTTAAAAGGTTTACCCTCATTTACTGGTGAAAATTATGTTACCCCTACTGAGCATATTAAAGACATTACATCCCTTTTTTCAATTCATAATATCACTAATGAAGCTGTAGCTTTACTAATTTTAGCTGCATCATTTAAATGAAAAGTCTTGCAATAGTATATAAATTTACTAATAATGACTATAACAACTTGGGATGAATTGGGAGATCAATTAGGTAAATAGTTCAAGATAATTCTGATCATTTATCTCTCATAGAATAACTATCAAAAATCAAGATAGATCTTCATGAATTTATGACTAGTTTTAACATTGGATTCATAAGAACATGGGAAAGAATAACAACAATTGTTAAGCCTCAAGTTATCCATGCATTTATATAATATCTTAGAGCCTCAAATAGTGATATTGCAGCCATTATATAGTCTATAGTAGGAACCACACTTCTAGCAACTTATGACATTGTTATTAGAGTTTAAAACAACCTGTTATCCAATTTCGCTATCCTGGAAAATTGGATAACCGAAAAGCTTGTATTGTGGGGCCCACTATACAACATTAATGGGAGATTCAGTGTTCATGTATTTTTCTATGTGCTAGGGAGATTCGTCAATTAGAAGGGGTTGAGAAACACTAAAAAATTTCTTTTGGGTTCTAATGGGATGGTCGAACTCATGACTTAGCCAAAACATTTCCCACCCAGTTTCCTTACAAAGAGAACGAGTTGTTTCATGGGTGTCATCCAGGCTTCCAGCTAAGTGAGAACTGTTTTGGCACAAAAATCCTAAAGGATTCACTGAGCCATGCAATATAAGAACTGATCCCTTCACATTATGTTGAGTCAAGCTATTTGAACAATGCATCTAGCTATTGCTAGTGGCAGAGAGAGCTTGAGTTGGTTTGAGCACTAAAGAAGGGAAACACTAAATGCACGTTCAATTTTTAACATAGCTCATCGAGCCATCGAACTAGTTGAAGTATTTTGTGGAAAAAATCAAATGAGAGAGGCCTAGGTGGCCCAAGGAACACACATGATTAAGAAGACTTAAATGGCCGTAGGGAAGGACTTATGTGTCAAAAGAAGAGTTGGAAGGCCCAAGTCACATTTGGGCTGTTCGTGCATACAAAAGGAAAAAATATTGTGGGACTACAATGTAGAAAATGTAGGGGTCAATTGCCATCATGGCCTGGTCAACATAGTACAAAGATTTCTATGTGGGTGCGAAGGAGGTTGGAAGCCTATGTTACGGGTGAAGCGGGTTTGAGTGGCCTCAGTAGCCTGGGGAATGTGAGTGGTCTAGAAAATTTAGTAGTAAATGGCTTACCTATCCTGGTCAATGGTGGATGTGTGAGGAAAGAAAATCCTGAGTCGAGTGATGCGGAGAGAGAGGAGGCAAACACGGTCCAAGTAAAGCTAGGATGTGAGTTCCCCGTGGAGGTGAAATAGTCACATATCAAGGAGACTGAGTGCATTGTGGATAAGGAAGACTTTAGTGGCCTAAGTGGCCATTATAACCAAGTTCAACGAGTTCCCTGACAACCCAAAAAACTTGAAATACAAAGGAAAGTGGTTAAATACGGATTGTGAGAGCCTACATGGAACATCATGACCTTGAACTTCAAACATGCATAAATTTTTATCTAGAAATCCAATTTTCACAAAATTGGACTTTTTGGAAAGGGATCAAAACATCTCCAACTCCATAAATTAAATTCTCAATCCCGTCAAGTGTAATAAATGTCTGAAAAACCCAAAATATTTTCTCACACTTAGAAGGCCATAACTTTTGCATTTATCAACATATTTTCACAAAATTGGTCTCATTGGAACCATGACTCTCAAAACAAAGCAAAAAATAAAGAAACATAGAAATTGATGAATTTTTTATAAGTATTTTAAGGAAAAATTTACAAGTTTTAAACATTGATTTTATTAGTGGTTGGAGAAGCATTTAATGAGCATCGAAAGTCATTCTTCACTAATGCAAGGTATGGGGAATATTGAGATTGATTTTGCAAGTTCAAAACCACCAACCATACTTATTTATCATGACTTGCAATTAATGGGAAAGCTAAATTCAGGAATTGCATCTCCTCTTTCTCTTTCTCTTCCAAAATTATATAAATTTAAGTGTTGGGCTCATTGGAAATGGAGGATAGTTTGGAATAGAAAAAACTCAGTCATTTTAGTTTTGTGAAGCCAATGTGTTTAAGGCCCTTATCATAGACTCATTGCATGGTGATCCAGGCCTTGACTTAATATTAGATTGAACTATTCATATCATGAAGCAATAAATGCAAGTTTGTGGACGTATTTTCCCTTGATGTGTTTTTTTGCATTCTTCTTTCCCTTTCAACCTCATTACAAATATATTGTTTCTATTTTATTATCTTACAGGGATTCATTATCATTATGTATGTATGAAATATTTTTGTTAATGTAGTTGCTAGACTATGGAGAACTGTTATCACCCTCTCTATTATGCACTTTGCTTCCAGTTTTTACACATTAGAAATCTATATTCATTCCCTTATTTTGGTGCATCACCTCTATAGTGTATTTTTCCTTCATTTGCATGTTATTTCTCTCTCCCTAGTACCTCAAAAATTGTAGTATATAGATAATTAGTAGATTCATTTTAGTAGAGTTAGTTTGCACTAGGATTAGGAAGAAGAGAAATATTTCTCTGGAGGTCCATCTCAAGTAGCAAGTCCCAAAACTTGGAGATAGTAACCATGTTAACTAGTCACACCATGAGGTCAACAAAAAAACACTTTTTTAAATTGGAGGGTGTTGTGATTCGGTGATAACAAAACCTTATTAAAGTTGGTAAACTAGCTCCAAGGCCCGCTATGCCTATTATAGTAGATTTGGAACCTATTTCATAGCCTATTAGCATAATAGATCCTTACCTTACATCAACTCAAGATGACATATATAAGACCTTTTCGACCATGGGGAACAAGCTAACATCAATTGAGAATAAATTAGCTTAGGCAATCACACCTTATCAATCACTTTACGAGTAGAATAGGGAGCCATACTAGAAAAATCAAAATTATAAGCAACCTTATCAGAAAAATCAATTTGATCATAAAGCTCCCAACTCATCTAATGCTCTTGTACTAGTTAATATGGTCTCAAAAGAGTGGTGCACACCTTGCAATCAACCTCATTCAGCTGTTAGCTACCCAAATGCCTTATTGAATTTGAGCCTTGTTTCCCAACCATAATCGTAAATATTATTCATGCCTCAAATGAAGGGTGAGAAGTAATATTCTTAGAGTCAAAAAACACCTAAGAAAAACTTAGTGAATTTTAGAGAGGAAGATTTTATTCTACTTATAACTAGAGCTCAGAAAAAGGCTCAGGATGAAGAAAAACATCTTAAAGGACCTGTTTTTCCTAACATTACTGAAAAATAGAAAAAATTCTTGTTTTAACTCAAATAAAACTAGCAGTTTAGTCCCTAAAGTGCAACAAAAATAACTACAGCGTGATCTTAGATGGTTATTTATACCTTAAATTTCTAAAGCTGCGGTAGTAGAATTAATTTTACCAAAGCTTACTCTAAAACTATTGCATCTTCTTTTAATGTGATTGAGGCTATGAAAAATTATAATATCAATATTTATTTATGGGATGATTTTAAGTATTTCAGAACAACAAGAGTTACTTTCTCATGAGCTTGCTAAGTTGTAGATTTCTTCCAAACCAACATGGAAAGAAGCTCAGAAAGATGATAAGGTTCTCCATACACTTGAGCAAGATCATATGAAAGAGGTTAAGCAGATGGTACTATAAGTGTTTAATGCTCATGACATAAGAAAACCACCACTTTTTTTCTCTTTCCCTTATCATTGGTGATCATTTAGTTCATAATAATATGCTTGATAGTGATGCAAGGAACACATTCATGGCCAAAGTAATTGAAGAAAAATTGGGCTTGTAATATGAAATGACAGAAAAGAGTGTATTGTAGCTTGATGGGATAGAAACCAACATAGTTGGTGTCATAAAAAATTTGGAGGTAACGTTACATTATTGTCCCAATGTTTAAATTTTACAATATGTAACTTTTGTAGCTCTACCTACCTACTTTAATCTTTGCTTGTCAAGATATTTTACCACAAAAATATATGGTTATATTTCTTTGGATTGGTCATTTTTGCTCTTTACTACAAGTTATGGAACTAAAGTTACACTAAATTTAGAACCTCTAGCTAGATTCCACATTGAGCCTAATGTTTCAAATGCTGCAACAAATTATGTAGCTATAGACTAGACTGATTTTGACATTATAACACAAATTTCTGCATTAGATGTTGTTTCTATCTTGTTTATGTATAGAGAAATTCAATAAGAACAAACTTATTATCCTTGCACGGAATTATAAGAAGGATTATTCAGTGTTTACTATCTTCATGAGAAAGAAACACCCATTCCTCTATTGTCCAAAGTATAAAATACTGATTAAGGCATACGTAACCTTCATTTCGATGGAGAAAAGAACAAGAAAGGACAAGGTGCAAGTATGATGTTGAATTCCTCTTCAATATAGATGTATTTTTATCTCTATTCATGCAATTCTCATGTACTTGTATTGTAGCTAAATATGAAGCATTGATTCGTGGCCTACAATGGACCAAAAAGAGAGGAATCAACATGTTACAAGTGTATGGTGATTTTGAATTAGTTATAAACCAAGTTAAGAACTATAATGTCTTTAAGAATTCATTTTTGAAATCTTACAAGCATATACTTTCAAATTTTATGGATGATTATAAATCTTATAATATTCAAACAATCTTAAGAGATGAAAATAATCAAGCATATAGAATTGCAGTAGTTAAAGCTAGTTTTGAAGTGCTAGAGGAGGTGGAAAACAATAAAATACAACCTCATATAAAGTTGATAATCAGACCTTGAATGCCTAATAATGAAGAAAACTGGAAGGTTTTTGAAGATGACAAACAAATCTATAGATTTCTGTAGCAAAAACCTAAATTTTCTACAGTTAATCAGGAGAAGTTGCAACACCAATATGGTGACCATATTGTACAACTGAAGACAAATAAATTACCTCAAGGATTTTTACTTTAGAGGACATTTTAATTTCAGATGATCAACTCAGAGAGGAAAAAGGAAAGATATCTACACATGATGATAATTATGAAGTGATCTCAATTGATGATGGAAAAAAACTACACATTAGAAAGGTATGTACCTTAGCTAAAAAATAGTCTTCTATAAATTTATGCAAAGAATTCACAGATGTTTTTTCTTGGAAATACAAATATTTGAAAGGTTTTGATCCTAGTTTGGCATAACATACTATAGAATTACAGCCAAATTCAAAACTTGTTAGGCAATCCCAAAATAGAGCTATTAATGAGAAAAGAACTATCAAAGTTAATTAAATATGGAATTATTTTTCCCATCAAGCACTCAAGCTGGCTTGTTAACATTGTTCTTGTTTGTAAAAAATAATGGCGAGTTTTGATTGTGTGTGGATTTCAGAGATCTTAATAAAGATTCATTATAATATCATTATTTGTTGCCCAATATGGATCATATTTTAAGAACAATTTCAGGTTCAGTTAGGTTGCCCTTATTAGATGGTAACATTGGATATAATCAAATTCTTATACGTGAGGAAGATAGATATAAAAAAACCTTCACCATGAAATTGGGTAATTATGCATACAAGAGAATGCCTTTTCGAATCTCTAATGTCGGTGAAACGTTTCAATGTGTAATGGATATGAATTTTCACAGCCTCTTGAATAAATACATATTGGTTTATTTAGACGATGTTATTGTATTTTAAAAGAATTTTGATGATTATATTATGCATTTAAGGAATACTTTTCAGCTTTGCAGGAAGTTTGGAATCTCACTGAATCCTTGTTGACAATTTTTACACTTGTGCAAAAATGGGAAACTCAGAACTTTGTTATGATTGATGGCATTGCTAGAAAGGACCTAAGCTAGGGGAGGTTCTTTTGGTTTAATATCCATTGCATTGCATGAAATTATTGATAACATGTAATTTACAACTATGTGTGCTATTACAAAATGTAACAAATCACATAGTCTGCAATTCCATGTTTATCTTCAGCAAGAAAACAAAAAATCCCTAAGGAGAGATGTATTAGCTTGATGAAGACAAAAATTATAGAATAAGTGGAGTGTTATTTTTTTTTAATAGACAGAGTTGCAGATTACAATAATTGAGAGTTCGTTACTAAATTTGGAGGTATTTTAAAGTTCTTCCATTCCTGATTAAATGTATCTAATTATGTTATTGAGTTTTTTAGTTCATTGTACAATCCCTAAATAAAACTGAAATGCAGAAAGAATTACATAACTTAATTCTAGAATTTAATGTTTTATTCATAAGGAAATTCAATTTTCCCCACATAATCCATGGGATGTAACTCAAAAGTAATTCAAAACTACTGAAGTAGAAGGTACATGTGCATGAATAGAAAAACGAAGGAGTATGAAAAAACCCATCATGGCCTTGGGTTCCTCTCATTTCTGTTGCTCTAGTTCCAGCTCCATCTTTACCCCATCTTCATCCTCGCTATCCACATTTTCATTGTACTTGGGAAATACGAAAAGAAAGACTATCTGTCACAAGCTCAATTTTTTGATCCATATTCTTGTACTATCTAATTTCATGAAAATGGATCTCTTAACATGATGAGGTATAAGTCACAGGAACAAGATAACTAAAAAACAAATACATAATTGATAAGAACAATATTCTAAAATCAGCACATATGATTCCCAGAATCATTTCAAAAAAGAAAAGATAAAAGAAGAAAACTATGGAACATGAGAGATGACAAAAACTCTAATGATTTCTTACTAGTTTATCCAAATTTGTAGGTACAGGTAAGAAGAAGGAAATAAGCACTAATTGTTGTGTTTCCATATCAAAAATATTACATTCTACAAGTTAAAATTGAAAAGTGCATATTATTTCAGTTAAGACTAAAGGATGAATATACAAAGATATAATTGTACTAATCCATAAAAGAAATGCAAGTTTAGTACTGTAGATTATAATAAATGTAATAAATATCGAAAGTGCAGCTAATTATGATTGATCCAGCTTCAGAGCTTCATTAGAATACCAAATTAAACCATATCTTATAATAACTTGGAGAAAGGGAAGATTTAAGATACAAAGTGTGATGTAATGTCTACATGGTTGCAAACTAAGTAAAGCACTTAAGCAAAAATTTCAAGGGTTCATATCTAGAAGGTTTTCATGATTTTCAAAACACAAATAAAGCAAGGGTATATAATACAGCTCAGAATAGTGCCAGTATTCAATAAATATGAAGCCTCAAGTTCTCATTCTAAAGGTTAGGAAAATAATACAGAATTCCAAGTAAGCCATTCTCATGTACAGTTTTATTAAAATCGGGCTAACTTATTCTAAGGAGAATTAACAGATCATATATTATAGTGGAAACAACTTGCAATAAGAACAATGAACATCACAACAACAATGGTTATCAAGAAAATTCATCAACAACATTAGATATTAGAAGGAACATATTGATATAAGCTATAGATAAAAAAATATACAACCTGTAAAGATTTGAAATGCATTGTCAAGGTGAAGGTGCTATACAGATCTTAAGATGTAAAAGGAATGAGAATGGATGGAGATCACTTCATGAGAGAAATAGTTTTAAGACATCTTTAAGTATCAAGTTTTCAAGAAATGCTTCCCATCATATAGTTGCAGCTATACAATACCATAGAATGAATGAAGAACACTTTCCGCTATGTATATCACTATGGTTTAAGTTTAAAAATATTTCATCTGAGAATAGAAAGTTGAAAACTTAAAGCACAAAATGTACAACTAATTACAACAGAGAATATTTCAGCCCTATTATCACAAATTGATCCTTAGATGATTATGCATGAAATAAAAGAGAATACTAACTATTGTATTTAAAAGGATAAAACAACTTTCCAAGAAGCTAAATATTGATGAGGTCAAACAAGAGGAAATCATCACATGTCACATTTTGAACAGTTAGAATCAGGACCAATGCTGCATAGTAATGAACCAATCAAGCACATTTATAGTCTATGATACCGATAGAAAGAATCTCAGTTCAAATTGAAGGTGCATATAGGAAGAAATTGAGTAAATCTACAAAACAATAATGCATTTATCTATCCAGAATGCTACCTAGCACAAGTAAGGATTCATCAAAATTCAAGTACAGACAAAGAAAACTACCATTTGTTTCAAATTATGGAGGTTCATCACAATGGATTAATTATACCTTTGAAACTAAGATCAACAGAGTGCATATATCAAAGCAAGTGTTCTACAGACATCAATAACAAAATTAACTTACAATAGTGCCTAGATTTAATAATTCCAACATCATTGTTTCACTAATAAATTATTAAGTACAACATTTGAAACAATTTGGTAATCGAGCTACAAAAGAGAGAAAGTGAACTAGTTCAGAAAGTCAAAGCTCTTCACATGAATTTAATGCAATTTTCTAAGGAGAAACCAATTCAGATATATGGACGGTTATCAAGCATAGCTCAAAATTCCAACTACCATGCAAAGAGTTAAGAATACAAAGATTCAGGAGGGTATTTTAGTTAGGTTTAGCTTACTGTAGATTAAGAATTTCCGTGCTTGTTACCTGTCCAAGTTAATGTACCAAACTAAACACAAAAAACCCTAAAAAACTCAAAATGAAATCGATCCCTGATAGATAAGATAAGATCCGAAGATGTAGATGGAAAAGAAAGTCGATGTAGACAAGATGGGTGCACACGAGCAATCCTGCAGAGTAGATCTGAGAAATTTGTGAGACACAGATACTTGATAGAAAAAGACAACATTAAAAGATATTTGTGTGGACTGGCTGAAAAGTGGGTCCGAGAAGCAATAAGCTGCCTCAGTGGATGTCAGTCCACGTTTTCAATTAAAGAAAGATGTATACATGATAAAATGTGTAAGTGAATGTCTAGATTTTCTGATTAAAAGTGATAGACAAAATGTAAATAGTGGACATAAAGCAACAGAAAATAGGAAACTGTGAAAATAATGTCAGATCTGTGTTACCTGAATTATTTTACCTGTCTATAGTCTGATTGACGTCGATTGGGAAAATCGGCGTCGACTAGGAAAATTAGCGTCAAATGATATCAGTCGGAGTCGACTAGGGGAAAATTACAGGGAGATTGAGAAATAAACAATGAAATCTATAGTGTTGATGTCCACTGGACCTACAAGAGCCATGGGAATACTGAAAAAGCTCCACCTTCGATAGATGTAGGAGCAGAGTCACCAAGAGATTGATGGAGGCTCATGATTTTGATGGGGTAGGAGCAGAGTAATGGTACTCCTCTCAGGGATTGATCGGGATGGAATTGATTTCGCTTGATAGAATATGCTCAGGCTTGATGCTCAAAACTCTCTGTCACTCTTTCTGTCTCTAACCAAAACTAAATTCTGACCCTGTATTTGTAATCGGTGCTAACCAGATATAATTAGTGTCAACTAAGTACTAGTCGGTGCCGATCAAGGAACAAACTCCAAAAATTGGAAAAGAGGACTTTTTTGAAAGATGCAAGTGATCCCTCTAACTCAAATACAAGAAATATCCCACTGCATAGTTTGGGGGGAGGAGAAATAGGGGGGTTAGATGGATATAATTGATATGGGAGGTTAAGAATTGATATGGGGTAGATAAGAAGTTAAGATGCATGTAAAAAGTGTAATTAAATAGTTAATATTTAATTATCCATGGGTAAAACATAATGGGGTATAATAAACTTAGGATAGATGTTTAAATCAAATATTTAAATAATACCCTAAGGGAGAAGTGGTGATATAAAGGTTCCCTAGGTTACCCAAGAAGGTAAACGAACGTGGCGGACACTAAATTGGGTAACAAATTTTAGGTGTGTACATTTTTCCCCTTTTTTTTGAGTAACTTGCGATAAGCAAAGTTGCAAGACAAAAACAAGGAGTTGGAAGAAAGGAAGAAAAAATGATGACGTGATCCCCCTCAAACTAGGGATGGGATGGGTCCCGAAAGAACAACCGATCCCAAGTTTGAAATAGGTAGATGAAAACACAAGATGCCCCAGCTAGATGCCTAGAGTGGATCTCATCATTAATGACACATGAAAATAATAAAAAAGGTAGCAACCTAAGGAACTCACATTGGTAGGGCAGACTAGACGGTCTTTGCATGAGATGACGTTAGTACCTATAGACCCATGAGTGTAAGGAGGGCTGAAAAATAGTAGCACCTAAAGAGTGACACATTAGTAGGGACAACTAGATAGGCTGTGAAGCAGATGATGTTAGTGTCTACATACCCGTTATCTTTAAGCTGCCACAAATGCAAGTGACCCATGTCCAGGGAAAAAACTTGAAATGGGTGATAATATTGAAAGTATGTGCCAAACGGCAACACTCAAGGCATAATAATGACTAGATAAATAAGCCAAGCATTAAAACTATGGAAAAAATATTAGGAAATGAAGAAAGCGATGTGGAGAAGAAAAAATTGCAACCAATCGGCAACGATGGGCCTAAATTAGCGTCGATCAAGCCAAAGTCAATGTTGACTAAACCAATTAGTGCCGACCATAAAAATTGTCGCCGAACGTACCAAACATATATAAATATGAGAAAGGAAAACGTGAACAATTTATTTACTCCGCGACAATTATTTCAGAGAGAGTCAAAAATTAATTTTGAGAAACATGGAAGCCTTTGGAAGCAGGCAGAAGCGGAAGAGGACACGACCTAGGGTAAGTGGATCTACCTAAACTTTCTATATAGTTTTATCATGAAATAGTGTATTAGGATGATAGTTTGTAGGAAAAAACTAGATAAATGAGAGGCCAGTGTATTTTGGGAATTTTTCCTTTCAATCGGTGCCGATTGGTTTCAATCGACATTGACTATATTACATAAACGTCAATTTAACTCAATCAATGTTGATTGAAGTGTTTAGACTTAGGAAAGTGATAGAATGTCTTTTTTGATGTTTGGATTTGGATAAATAAGTAGCTAAAACCATCCATGATGTCATGTGATTAAGGCACGAGAGGCTTTACATATGCGGGATGCTATTCCCAAGCTTCTAGAGACCATTCTCTCTGATGTAATAGACACTGATTGGCATCATCTACAGCTAGCTAGGCTCGGGGGATTTTGTTACTACCGACGGGTGCCCCAAGATGTAGAGTTGATGCGGGCACTGATATGGCGATGGGAGAACAAGACATGCACATTCTGGTTCAAGACAGGTGAGATGACCATCACCCAGGAGGACATATATAGGATCCTGAGGTTACCGATCACCGGGGACCCTATAGAGACCACTCCACAAGAGCAGCAACAGAGGGCCCTAGGATGACTATATGGAGATAGGGCAGATGATTCAGAGATAGTATCTAGGGCGGTGAGGAGAGTCTCAAATTATAGGTAGGATTACACTAGGAGTAGATGCATAACGTTGATTTAGATGGTGATCTCTTATTTTTCTCTACCATACTTAGGAGGTGGGAGATTTCCATTGCTATTACTAGACTGTGTGTGTGACATATTGGATTTCATACAGGTGTTCACGTTTGCCAATGCCTTAGTATCACAGATATACCATGAGCTATGGATGTACACCACAGGAAGGTAGACAGGTATCGATGTTAGCTTTGTGATCCAGACATCAGGGCTCCCGTGGATGCCAGTAGCAGAGAGGGCCCTTGATTATGGATTCTGGCGATGGTGGGAAGACATGGCCCTAGGAGATACAGAGATATCTACGGAGTGGTATACTAAGCGCTTCAGGACGTTGACACCAGAGCAGGTCATTTGGAGACCATATCAGGTCTACCTGACATGGGCCAATCAGGATGCTCACCTGGTGGAGCTGAGATGGAGCAGGGTGGTTAGGGGTGGTAGGCTAGATATGTGGGAGCATGTCCCATTTATATGGGTACTGAGGTAGTTCATCTTAGTACAGAAAGTCCCAACCATCTACATGCCATACAGGCGGGATAGCAGAGAGACCGATCTACCAATTTTGATCTCGGTAGATACACTAAGGGAGGTCCCACCTTCCATAGATAGTGATGATGACATAGGAGTGGATGATGGGTATGTGACATGGTATTCCACAGAGCTACCATGACACCTGCCAGCATCCATAGATGTAGATGAGGAGGAGATAGCTGCAGTGCTGGAGAGGGTGGAGGGAGAGTACACCGCACTGACACATGCACACCAAGCTTCCCTCAAGGATATTAGAGCTCTGATGAAGGAGAGGGATGCACTAATATCAGAGAGAGACACAACATGTCAGGAGTGAGATACAATGATCTAGCAGAGGGATCACTACCATCGGTACAAAGAGGCCATCAGTGCCAAATACGGTGATACAAACACCACTTCAGAGTCCAGGTCATAGGGTGCAGCATCAGGAGGGCCACCGACAACAGCAATAGTAAGGCCACTGCAAGCACCCGGTATGGTGAGTTTGAGCACCTATCAGGCTCTCCTTGTTGAGGTGAGATACTATGAGGACACCTTGGCATAACATGGCCCTGATGTGACTCGGTATGGTGCGAGGAGGAGATTAGAAACAGCTGCAGCTAGTGGTGCATTGGAGGGTGGGAGCACCAGGAAAGATTGAGGTGGTTGTAGGGCTCCAGAAATAGGTGCTTCTTGCTCGATAGGAGGTGGCCAGGAGAGATAGCCTAGGCTAGAGGATGGTGGAGGAGATAATGTCTTCCACCTATTTGATATTATGATATAGATATGTTATTTTTTGTATCAATATATAGATGTAGCCTCGATTTGAAGGCATTTTTGATGTATGATATAGATGGCTTGATTGAAAGCCATCCATTCTTTTTTGTACAGACACTCATGCATATATATAGATTCATCATTTTCTATGTTATGTGATTGTACTCATGCATTTAATTTTGATAGATATGGATAGATGTAGTGTAATTGTGATGGACATAGACATATGCTGATAGAGGATAGATAGATTTGATGTGATTGATAGATTTAATATGTTTAAGATGTTAATTTAATTTTGATTAAATAGATATAGATAGATTCACATGTGTTTGTAATACATGCTTTGATGTGCTTTAGATAAAGTAGAAAAGATGAGATAAATGATAGATTTGACTAGCATGTTAAATGTCTGTTTAACTGGATGAACTACAAATAATCATGGAAAATTCCCCTTATGACAACAAGGGAGGTAATGAAATTACCTTGATTAGAAACAAAAATTAGTACACCTGGAGAGGAAAAAGAATGATAAGTTAGGCTCCTAAGTGACCATAAATAAAGACCTTGATAGGAAACCGAAAAGACGATGCACACAAGGCCATATATGAGGTTAAAATAAACTTGACACTAGCTATTCACAAACTAGATCAAGGTGGTATATGGAATGAGAAGTAAGTGTGTATCTCATCGAAATATATGAAGGACAAAATACGTGCTCATATTGGACAAAAAAAGGGTCTCCACATGATCGAAAAAGGTCTTATATCTCAGCTTCATGATTTCTTTTGATAGAAGAGCAAACTGATCAATGCGGGAAGTTTGCTAGATATAAAAAGATTGATTAATACAAGAATTCCTTCAATGATGCTAAAAAGTGAACAAACTGGCCAAAGAGGAAGTATGTTACTCCGAAGGCTGATCAATGCAAGAATCCTTGAAAATTCCATGAAATAAACAGTTGTCCTTCAAGGGAGTGGTCTGTATTTTGAATTTGATGATAGCCATCCTTCAAGGGAATGGTCTATACTTTTTAATTTATTTGATAAGGCATGGATAGTTGTCCTTCGAGGGATCAGTCTATCTTTTGGAATTTTAGGATAGCATCTTTCTCTTCTTCTTTTTTTTTTTAATAATTTTTTGAAGGAAGATGATTTTAGACCTAGATAGATCAGATAGAGGGGAAGAAAATGTATAAAAACACGTACTCATGCCCAGAGTAGATTCGATTAAGATAGTCACTTAGGACAGATGAAATAGTGATCAAGGTGTTCCTACCATGAGGAGGAACATATCCATAAGAAAAATGCCATGAGTAGAGCTGTGGTATTCATATTTAAGGTATAGAAAGAAATAAGGTGGAGAACCACATAGTTCCAAATCACTACGAAATGCATGACTGGCTGTAGATGGATGAAAGATTTGTTTTGCGACCAAGATCATGTAAGATATATTTTAAAAGTAAAAGGGCCTTAAATGCAAAGAATTAAGAGGTTCCATTTTAGGTACACCATCCTATGGAAGATAGACGATAAGTTTTGGACCCATATTTATGAGTGACTACGTATGGACCCATCCAGTTAGGATCAAACTTACCACGCTGACTCCATTCTAGTGTAGTGACATTTTGGTTTTCTTTAAGAACAAGATCACCAATTTTGAAGTCACAGTGTTACAAGTGCTTGTTATAAGCACATTTGACATGCTCAAGATAGACTTGATGATGCTCAAGAGCATTGAGACGTCGTTCATAGAGAAATTCAAGCTGCGCTAGATGATTTTGACGATAGTCCTCATCAGAGACAAATTCTCTGAGAGAGACATGAAGAGATGGGATCTGGACTTCTAAAGAAAGGACATCCTCAGACCCATAGATGAGAGAGAAGGGAATGGCACCAGTAGGAGTACGAATGCTAGTTCGATAAGCTCAGAGAGAAAAAGGGATATGTAAATGCCAATCCCTACCAACGTGACTAGTTACCTTTGTGAGGATATTACACAAAGTTTTATTGGAAGCCTCGGCCTGGCTATTAGCTTGCGGATAGTATGGAGAAGAAAAGTTGAGTTTGATATTGAATGCGCCGCAAAGGTTCTACAAATCAATGTTTTTGAAATATTTACCATTGTTTGTGATGAGTTTGTGTGGGACACCAAAGCTGACAAATGATGTGTTGATAGAAAAAATCAACAATGGGTTTAGCTTTGGTTGATGAAAGAGGAATAACTTCCACCCACGTAGTAAAGTATTCTATGGCAGTAATGATAGAGTGATGATGTTGTGAAGAGTGGGGAATGATGAGACTGATGAGATGAATACCCCCATTGAGAAAAAGGCCGCAAATCCATTGCAGGTTACAAATCCTGACTAGGGATATGTGTACGATTGGAATGTTGCTAACACTTGACACATTTCTTAGTGTATTCGCAACAGTCTCGATTAAGACAAGGCAAATAATAACCTAAATGTAAGATGCATTTAGCTATGGCCAAGCCACTAAAATGTCCACCACATATACCATCATGGGCCTCCTGGATAGCTTTAGACGATTCAGGGGTTTTGAGGCACCGAAACAAAAGTACCATCAAAACCACGTTTTTAGAGGATTTCACCCAGAATAGTATAGCGATTAGCACATAGGATAAAATATCTTTTGCCATTGGACGTCAGATCTAGAGGGAGCTCTGAACGAGATAGATAATAAAAAATGTGCTGATACCACTCATCTTGAGTGTTGTTTATGATGGCATTGATTGAAGTCAAATGCCCAAGATGAAAGGGTTGGTCTAAATGTTGCACAACCACAGAAAGTCATGAGTCTTTGGTAAAATGTGGAATAAGCAAGGCTAAAGAAGCCATTGTATCCACGAATCGATTCACAGTGCGAGGGATAGCTTGGACAGTAAATTTATCAAAAGATTGAATTTGAAAGAGAATGATATCATGATATTTTTGAAAAACATCATTTTTACATTGATAAGCACCAGTGACTTGATTAATGATAAGCTCAGAATCACCAAAGATGTCGTTACGGAGAGTGCCAAGATTAATGGAATTTTTAAGACCTAAAACAAGAGCTTCATATTCAGCCATATTATTGGTACACTCAAATTTAAGTTTGTGTGCGACGGGGATAGGTGCACCCCAAGGAGGAATCATGACAAAACCTGCACCTCCCCCTTGCTGACATTTAGACCCATCAATGAAAAGTTTTATTTTAAATGGAGAAATACTGAAATCAATTTGTTGAATGCACTCATCTGGAAATTGAGCAAGGGAATTTGAGTGTCCGGAAGAGGAGTATCAGCTAATTGATCCACAATGACCTGACCCTTGATAGATTTTTGTGAGATGAACTTGAGATCAAACTCTGTCATGAGCATGAGCCAACGAGTGATACGATCATTGTGATAAGGTTTCGCATGCATTGTCTTGAGTGGATTGACACTTGTAACAATATAAGTCTTGTGATTAAGGAGGTAGTGATGAAGCTTAGAAGTTGTGAAGAAGAGAGCACAACATAATTTTTCAGCTTCAGAATAGCGTGTTTCATACTCATGAAGAGTACGACTGATGTAATATATGGCTTGTTCTTTACCATTAGTGTCCCGATGTGAGATCATGTATCCCAGAGCATGGTCATTCATAGAAATATAAAGATAGAATGGCTCCCCCTTGCGTGGAGGTGTAAGCATAGGTGGAGAAAGAAGATAAGCTTTGAGATCATCAAAGGCCTTTTTAGCAATGCTCATACCATTCAAAATGAACATTCTTATAGAGGAGATGATGAAAATGTTGACATCATTCTGATAGTTGCGAGATAAAATGACGTACTGATTGAAAATGTCCTTGAAGGCTGTGGAGATGTTTTAAATTAGAAGGGAAAGGCATCTCAAGGATACCCTTTATTTTGGTGGGATCAACTTCAATGCCCCTAATATAAATGATAAAACCTAAGAGTTTACCAGTGAGAATGCCAAACACGCATTTAGATGGATTTAGGAGAAGAAAAAAATGAATGAGCCTCTCAAAGAGAGATGCAAGAATGAAAAGATGATCCTGACGGCATTTAGATTTACCAAGGAGATCATCAACATAATCTTCCACAGTTTTGTGTAAGAGATCATGGAAGATGTAGGTCATTACTCGTTGATAGGTTGCTCCTGCATTCTTAAGACTGAAAGGCATGACATGATAACAAAAAGTACCCTAAGGAATTATGAAGGAATTCTTATGCTGGTCCTCTAGTGCGATGAGAATTTTATTATATCTAGAGAAACCATCCATAAGAGAAAGAATCTCATGAGCTATAGTTAAATCCATGAGTTGATCGATATTAGGTAGAGGAAAATCATCTTTCGGACAAGCAAGATTAAGATCCCAGAAGTCGGTAGAAATTCAAATTTTCCCCGTAGCTTTAGTTACTAGTACTACATTCGAAACCCATTGTGGATAATCAATGGGTTGGATGAAGTTAGCAGAAACCAAGCGTTGCAACTCTTCTTTGACAAGAAGGGTTACACGAGGGTGCATATTTACGCAATTTTTGTTTTAACCAGTTTGATGTCTAGAAGAGTAACGATATTATGGACCACAATATCAGGATCGAGTCCTGACATATCTTCGTATGACCAAGAAAATGATTGACGATGGTTGGAAAGAAAGGTGGTAAGTCTCCTAACTCATGTGGATTAACAGATTGGCCGACCTTAATGATGCGAGGGTCTTTAGAAGTCCCTATATTAAGGTCGATAGTGGCTTCATTGAGAAGTGTAGACATGTCAGAAGGAATGGTTTTAGGAAGATAGGAATCCTCTGCCCCTAGATAGGCGAGGATAGAATCATCATCCGCATAGTGGATAGTATTGATAGTGGAGAGAGTCATCTCCAACTATTTTAGGGAAGAATAATGGTATGGAAGTGGATTTTCCATTAGTTTTATAGGTCAATGGACTTACGAAAATGGTATTGACTAAAAAGAAGTTAGGTGGGATGGAAATGGCATCATCCACATCAAGTGATGCTTCTGACTTGGCGGGGAGAAGATGGTTCCTCAATGGAAAGAGGCTCATCAAGAATGGTGATGGTGGCTTTTGAGAGAGGTTTAAATCCTAAACCAAATTTTTGATATGGTTTAAGAGTTAGAATGGATGTGACATCATGCACACCCTCTTTGTACTTTCCCAGGCCAAAGCCCTTCCACGCGCATCGATATAAATAAAGTTTTTTGTGAATGCGGGATTCTGTAAATAATCAAACCCTACTGAATAAGGTTTGGCCCTAGGGGGAGAATCTGGGGTGATAGTAAGGTGTATCAATACCATCATAAATGAAGTTAGTCTGTTGATTAGGCAGACCAATGGTGACGATGTGACCAAGACCTGGTTAATATTCAGGTTGTTTTTCTGGTCTACCATACTCATTAGGTTTGAGATGAGCGTCAAAAAGAGAGAAGACGAAGCTCTCCTAGTGAAAAAACACCGCAACATATCTTCCATATTTTCTAAATCTGGTAGTTTTGTTACAGGTATGGAAGAGGATGAAGCCTTTTTAGGAGAACAAGCATTCTCCTTTAGAGGGGAAAACCTTATGTCCATGTCACATTGTGCGGAAGGAAAAGGATCTCCTGGATGAGTATATATTTTTTCCTCTTACTAATATTTTAAGCATCGATGGATGGTTTATGGGACGTAATGCACTGTACAAATCCAGGGGCATTCGGAGAATCATATTGTAGTGGAATTTCCCCTCAACAATGTAAAAGAGCTCGTGAAGCAGTTTCTTACCTACCCCGAATGGGCAGGACCAAAGTTCCAAAAGTAACCGCCAGCTGATCGTTAAATGATCAAAGAGTGAAAGGTGGTGGTGACACTACGTTCTTTGGTAACTTAATTTGCTCAGATGTGTGAGAGGAAATGACATTGAGTGCAGCACCACTATCGATCATAGTGTGCTTTAACATAGTATTGTTGATTTAAACTGTGATAAAGAGGGGAGCCTCTAAATCCTCAGAAGAAAGAGGACAAATTTTAGAATCCTCAAAGGAAATGGTGGTTGACGGTCTTTTAAACCCAACAACCATCTCAAAAGGCTGGGACTCACTTGAATTCACTGTGATGTGACACATATTATCAATCAGAGCCTAGTGATGATATGGAGATGATTGAATGAGCTCAAAAAGAGACATTTTGACCGGTCTATGGGTAAGTTGTTTCATAACACTTTCCTTAATAGACATGGGAGTCTGAGCCCGAGGTGAAGCATGAATAAATACACCAAGGTCTCAAGGCTAATGAGGAAGGATGAAATCTTTCAAGAGCTACAGAAATTTCAACCCGTGGCCGAGATGTAGATGATGACAGATTATCATACTATTGTGCTCTAGTGGCAATATGAATTGCGTTGATTTGAGAAGGTGGAAGATCATCTAGAGTGGCATTAATAGAACTATAGGCATAATTAGATCATAAGAGGTTCATATGTAGTTTATATGATAGGAGATACTTGTTCCTCCTCCTCTTCTAGAAAAATATCACTTTCTTCCAAAAGACTGCTCATAACAGATTGAAGGGCTTTACATCCCTCGGTGTCATGTCCTAAAGTGCGGTGGTAAGCACAAATGAAATCAGAGTTGAACTAAGAAGGTTTTACTCCTTTATGATTATAGGGTTTGATTGGAGGAAGAGATATGGATGAAGATTGGATAACTTGGTGAAGAATTTCAGTATAGAATCTGGTAGACAAAGATGAGGATAAAGATGATTTTTCCTCAATAGACTACCAAGGTAAAAGAATTTGCATGTCTAGTTTGAATTTCTTTTGAGGGATTGTTTTTATTTTCTTGATATCAGGAGAAGTAGCTCTTGGTTCCTGAGATGGAAGTAAGAAAGACAAGATTGATTTTGGTGGAGGAGCTCCTAAGATAGATTTTGAAGAATATGAAGATGAGACAAGTGTTGTGGTTTTCAGAGATGAAGAATGCTACTTGGTCGAAACAAATGATGATTTAGATAAGACTAACTTAGCTGAGGGAGGAGCTCCCAAAATAGGCCTAATAAGAGGAACAAAGGGTGCCTTGGCTTTTGGTGACGAAGATGACGGTCCTGATAAAAGAGGTGACACCTTTCTAGTGGGTAAATCCACTTTACGAGGAATCAGTGAAGAAGGTGTTGTAGAAGAAGACACCTTCTCAGTGGATAAATCCAATATTCTATGAGGCGCGGAGAGAGATTTTTGAGTGAAAGCACCAAGAGTCTTAATATTCTGAAATATTGGTTTTCCTTTTTCAGTGATGGTGACAACTTCAACAACATAAGGTGATTGTAACCTTTTCGCGGGGAAGGATATGGTGTGGTACTGATGATGCAACATTAGACTTTAGTTGTATCAGTTTAAGTTTAGGAACCGAAAGTATAGGTGTCGGTGCTATTTCTTTAGATTTTTTCTTAATAGGCAAGGCGGAATCGGTGATGCAAGAAGTGGATGACGAAGAAGTGGTTTCCTATGAGGGAGATACTTCTAGTATAGTAGTTGTGGGTGTAACTACTGTAGGAAAGGAAACGAGAAGAGTTAGAATCGAAGATTCTTCCATTAGTAGAGAAGTTGGTATGACTATAGGTATATTTACCAATGGCATAGTTGTCGTTGTTGAAACTCGAAGGGATGTAAATTTTTCTAGCATCCAAAGAATTTGTGACAATGAGACAGATGAAGATGACACTGTCTCTGGGCAGGGATGGAAGATCAGAAAAAAAGAAAGGAATAGATGAATCCATCTCTAATAATGGAGAAATATTAAAAGAAAAATTGTCTAAAGATGGCGGAATTGTAGAATTTAACAGAGTGGGAGGAAGTTCTAATTCGGTCGACGTGTTCATAGATGGCTTAGTTTTAGAAGAATATTCTTCAGTAGAGATGAAGCTGATAGTATGAGTGTTTTGGTTTTTTGAGACCCTGAAGTGTCATTGTTCGGGGAATGATTGGGAAAAGGTTGTTTAAAGACATCAAGTGCCTGATTTGGGGGGAGAATTTGGGTTATCCAGAATGAGCTTGCCTTTATCAATGAATTTTTGGACAAGATTTTTGAAGGTCTGACATCGTTCAATGTCATGGCCTTTGGTTCTATGATAATGATAGAATTCATTTTCCCTATACCAGAATGGTCATTCTTAGCTCTTATCAAAATTTCTAATAGGGGGAAGTTCGATCATGTGAACTTCCAACATTTTTTCTAAGATGGACGCATATGATTCCCCCAACGAAGTAAAAGATCAAGATGACGAGGGTCCTTTTTGAGAAGATGAAAAGTCTCTCTGTGGTGTTTGATTAGAAGTGTTATCTTCTTGTGGTGTTTTTAATACGATAGCATTGGTGGATCCCTGATTCTTTTCTTTGTTAGAAGTGGAAAGGTTTGATTTTGTAAACTAAGAAAAATATGGTTTATATTTAGAGCAAAGTTTTAACTTCCCTTGTTCAATGGCATGGGACTCAAGTTTGCGTGCCATCGTAAAGGATTCTTCAAATGTGTGAAAGGTTTGGATCCTTAATGTGGAAGAAATATGATTAGCACAAGATCAAGTAAACAACTCGATCTATTGAGATTGAGGGAGGGAAAAACACAATTGATTTATTATAGCTCTCCAATGAGCGAAAAAGTCTACAGTAGACTCGTCATCGAATTGACGAATGTTATATAGATTTGTAATCAAGATCTTATGTGTGATATTTATTGAAAAAATTTCAACAAACATCTGAGCTAATTGAGAGAAACAAAACAGGGAGTGCTGGGGAATGTTATTGTACCAGTCTAGAATAGGCCCCTACTAGAGACATAGGGAAAGTATAGAGCATAAGATTCTGATCCTAGACTATAAGGTAGCAAGCGTGTTTGAATGCTCATAGGTGCTATTGAGGATCCTCTCGAATATGAAATTTTGAGAACTTAGGAAGTTCCCATTGGGGAGGATAAGGCTTAAAAGCCACTGATGGATGAATCGGTTCATTACACACATCTTCAAAAGAGTATGAAGGATGAACCCCTTTGGTGGAGGCTTCTAGGTCTATAATTTTCTTGAAAAGAATTTGGATGATGTCAGATTGAGGAGGAGGCATGTTCGTATGTCCCGCATAAGAAGCGAATGGTAGATTTTGTTGGGGTGTTAATGGGGGATTCAACTGCTGATTAACAGGATGATAAGAGGAATAACCAGGCGTTCTAGGTGACGCCTAGTGAGGTATTTTTTGTGAAGGATCCTACGTATAAATAGGCTATGAGATGACAAGTGGTTGAGAGAAAGGTGGTTGAATGAAAGATGGAGCCTATGATTGGTGGGCTCCTACACTTGTCGATTGAATCAGAATGGATTGAGGAATATGGGTGTTGATTTGATTGGACATGGTGGGGAACAAAGTTTGAATGACGCTTTTGACTGTTGGATTTGTTATTAAGGGTGCCAACACTAGAGGATGGGTAAAGGTCACTGTCACTGGAGCATTGGAAGAAAGACCAACTTGAGGATGAGAATAAGGAACCAACTGACTCATAGAAGGGGGTTGATTCATAAAGAGGTACTGACCCTGAGACACAATGGACAACATAGAAGAATTAACAACAATCTGTGAGAGTACGGATGCACTCATCATAGCTAAATAAGAGGACCTCTCAAAAATAGGTTGCGGAGTAGCTGAGGTAGCCGCGACACTAGGGATAGGCAAGACCATTTGGGAACAAGTCAACATGGTTGGTGGCAAAGAAAAAGGAGGCATAGATGTGCCACCCTCTTCTATGGTTCGAGGCAAGAAAAAGTATGCTAAATGTTCTATAAAAGCTTGGGATGGTTCATGAGAATAATCATAAACTTGCTAGATTGGTGGTCCCTGATCAGATATTTGAACAGAATTATGCACTAGATAGTCCATAAGGGCTACCGGATTGTGATCAAGGAGTGCCTAAAATTCAGGATCTCCACAAGGAACATACTCTATATCAAAATTAGATGATATCTCTGAAGGACTGGGGGAAGCTGGACATGATGGGATCACTTTAGGATGATAGAAAGGATTATATGACCAAGATGGGGAACTAACTAACAGTGGTCCCGAGGAAGATCCGACGGGTGCTGAAACATCCACATTAGTGGTGATCTCGAATGAAGAAGGGGCCAATTGAGCCATTTTTCTAGATTGTAACTAGGTGATGACTGTCATAAACAAACAAAAATATAGAAAAAAGGAGATTGTCCTAACTAATGCATAGACAATTCAAGTAGCATGGGTGATTATCTCTTTTAAGTTTTCATGCTTTTAAGAAAGAAAATGTTAGGGAAGGTTTTTAGAACAGGAACTACTCAGATAGCCAAACTAAAGATGGTTTGGGGAATGTTTTGGTGAGGAGTCTTGAAGGCACTTTAGTAAAAGATCGGTATGTGGCTTGATATAGGGGCCTACCCCCGCACTTCACACATTGCTGCGATAAGGGATTTAGGTGCTTTGCCAATATATACTAGAACTTCCATGAATTTATAGCATGGCCTGAGTACCGCGTAGGCTCTTCCTCTTGGATGTCACTTCCAAGTAGGCGATGCCAGGGAAGGAATTTTTATTTAAATTCTCAATACCTAGTGATTTTTGCTTTATGTGCAAGGGTGAAAAATAAAAATCAAATAGTGTCACTACCGATTTTGATCAATTTTCCAACCTATTTAGAAAAAAAGATGAAGAAAATATAGTAGAAATGACAAAGAAAAAGTTCTTTTTAAGCACTAAAGATGAAGTGTTTGATTTCGATGAAGACAAGTCAAACAAGTTCTTTCCCAAATGCGATTAAATTCTTTTTAAGCGCCAAAATCAAAATGTTTGAATGTGATAGAAAAAAAACAAACAAGTTCTTTTTAAGTTCCTAGAAAGGAGAAAACACCGTAAAAGAGGAATACCTATAGATTTAGCTCTCCAAGGTGTGTGGACTTCAAAAAGCGCGTTGTTGAGCTCTTCCCCTTGAACAATCCCGTGAACAAGCAAAGTGTTCCGCAAGAAAATGTTAAGCAAACACACAAAAAAATCCAGATATTTATATCCAGATAATACTAGAATGAAAATTTCTATTCTAAGGAACTAAAAAACCTTTCAAGAAAATAACAATTTTGCATAAAGAGATGGGTCAAAAATGTAATCTTGAAATCAAGTGAAAGATTTGCTAATCTTTAAAATATAAATTGGGATTTAGTTTTGCAAGAAAGAAGAAACTTTGACTTTACAAATCATAAATAAAAGAAGCAAGACCAAAATGGAGGAAGGAAATGCTTAAGGAAAATTGATGAAAAATAGTGAATAAATAGAACAAAATCTCAAAACTAGAAAAGAAATCAACTTACCAATAGGGCAATTTGGTTAGGTCCCACTGGGCGTGCCAGAATGTAGATCAAGAATATCTGTGCTTGTTACCTGTCCAAGTTAATGTACCAAACTAAACACAAAAAACCATGAAAAACTCAAATGAAATCAATACCTTATAGATAAGACAAGATCTTAAGATGTAGATGGAAAAGAAAGCTGATGTAGACAAGACGAGCCAAAACAAGTTATCCTGCAGAGTAGATCTGAGAAACCTATGAGACACAGATACTTGATAGAAAAAGACAACGTTAAAAGATATTTGGGTGGACTTCCCGAAAATTGGGTCCAAGAAGCGATAAGTTCCCTCGGTGGATGTCAGTCCACGTTTTCAATTAAGGAAAGAAGCATACATGATAAAAGATGTAAGTGAATGTATAGATTTTCTGATTAAAAGTGAGATAGAATGTAAACAATGGACAGAAAGCAATAGAAAATAGGAAACTGTGAAAACAATGTCAGATCTATGTTACCTGAATTCTTTTACCTGTTTGTAGGCCGATCGGTGTCGATTGGGAAAATCAGCGTCAACTAGGAAAATCGGTGTCAACTGATATCGGTCGGTGTCGACTAGGGAAAAATTACAGGGAGATTGAGAAACAGACAATGAAAGCTAGAGTGTCGATGTCCATTGGACTTGCAGGAGCCATAGGGATACTAACAAAGCTCCACCTTCGCTAGACGTAGGAGTAGAGTCACCAAGAGATCGATGTAGGTTCACGATGTCGATGGGGTAAGAGTAGAGTAATGTTACTCCTCTCAAGGATTGATTGAGATGGAATTACTTTCACTTGATAGAAGATTGTTGGGCTTGATGCTTAAAACTCTCTGTCATTCTTTCTGTCTCTAACCAGAACTAAATTCTGGCCCTGTATTTGTAATCGACGCCGATTAGATATAATTGGCACTGTTTCAGAAAATCAGCATCGGCCGAGTACCAGTCGGCACCGATCAGGGAACAGACTCCAAATATTGCAAAAGAGGACATTTTTGGAAAGATGCAAGTGATCCGTCTGACTCAAATACATGAAATATCCCACTACACGGTTTGGGGGGAGGAGAAATAGGGGGGATAGATGGATAGAATTGATATGGGAGGTTAGGAATTTATATGGGGTAGATAAGTTGTTAAGATACATGTAAAAGGTGTAATTAAATAGGTAATATTTAATTATCCATGCGTAAAACATAATGGGGTATAATAAACTTAGGATAGATGTTTAAATCAAATATTTATATAATACCCTAAGGGAGAAGTGGTGATATAAAGGTGCCCTAGGTTACTCGAGAAGGTAAACGAATGTGGGGGACGCTAAATTGGGTAACCAATTTTTTGGTGTCTACACTTACGAATGCACCATAGTTACAAAATGAAAACCTAGTTTGGGTATGAATGGTATGTTAAGTATCTATCGTAAGAGTAGTTGAAGAGACAAAGCACACCGATATAATGAAAATACATAGCAATATTCAGCAATGTAGAAGTGCCCAACATCTACACTGATTAATCAAGAGAAAAGAAAGCAAATATGTAGATCTTCATTGTGAAGTCAATTGAGTTCATGTTCCCACTCATGACAACAAAGTTACAATGATAGTACACCAATCAAGAGAAAAGAAAGGCATAATTAATTCTGCAATATTCATGCCGATTTGAATGGGAAAACAAAAATTTCAAACCACATAGTTTGTTAAAATGTAAATTAAAGTTTACAAGGACAGATACAGTCAAGGAAATAAGCTTAAATTTCAGAGACATAGCTTTGTGACAAAATCATGGTTCATAGTGATCCTGAAAGAATAAACATTTCGGCAAAGTCACAACAAAGCCCCAAAAGATCAGACTTGAGCATTCAGCCATGAAAATCATCAAAATACAAACCCAGTTTGGGTAATAAGGGGATATTAAAAGATACATTAAAAGAGTGGGTACTCATTACGGATGGCACAATGATTTCTCTCCTTCAGGTTCAAGTAAAACATGTACACATAGTATAAGTTACAGGCACAAGAAATTAATTTTTTGAAGCTAAGATTTCTAAAATGGTCAAAATATATTTGAATGCTGAACAATTTGTGACTACCAAAAATGATTTTTGAACTCAAAAATGTAAGAAAACTCAAGAAATAAAAAATTGTGCATACAGATTGCCTCAAAATCAAAGATTAAATAGAGCTTGAGCATTCAATAATGGTGGTCATTCACAACAAAAATTGTGTTCACAAAAAAAATATCACAGAAGATCAACACAACTCAGGAAAATAAATATCGAAGAAAAGTTAAGGATACACTTGCATGGCTCATCACAGAGACTATAGGAGGCACATATTTAAGCTCAAAGAATAAATCAATGGAAACACAAACTACAGAAACTTCAAAGAAGACAAAACATAAAACCTAGAAAGAAATTCAGAGATCAACGTTTACAATGCCATCAAAGAATAAACAGATTTCAACTTACCAGAGAAAAGAATCAACCCACAATGATCATGCTAGGAAATCATAAAAAAAATAGGTTCAAAACCCATCAATGGCATCCACATTTTCAAATTAGGGAATGTAAGATCAGAAAATTGCGATTGTGGCATCAAATGCAAGATAGAGGGGTAAGGCTCAGATCCAACCAGAAGAATCAAAGTCAAAATCCATTAGAAGAACAAACAATACTGAAGCCCGAACTTTGAATCAGATCTCGAAAACGGCAGACATCTCCATAAATTAATTACACAGAGAAATCAAACATCAAACAAATGCCCCATATTAAACTCAAGCTCAAAAATCAAACAATCCAGAGAGCCTGAAATAACAAACTGTAACCACCTATATAAACTACGCACAAAGTTCAACCAGTCAAGATTGGGGGTAAGTTTCACGTCAAAAGCTCCATACTAAAACAGATCTGCAAAAGAAAGTGAGCTTCGAAAGAACATAGTAATGGAGGTATAGAGAAAATTTGTTAGGGCTTCAACCTCCAAACATGGGAATGCATGCAAAATGGTCGATTTCATATTACAAATAAAATTTATTAACAAACCCACATTTGTTAAGACTTAACCCAAGATAAGCTCAATAGGTCAAGTAAACAAAGTACAAATATATACAATGAAAATAAAAACCCAAGCTAACCACCATGTGACGGATCAATGGTGCAAGATCAACAGAGCTCAGAGATCAAATGATTGAGGATTAAGCGTAGAGCTACAATCAATACAAGTAAGATGCTCAAAGGATCAATGGAAAACATAAGTTAAGTACAGATCAAATGATAGATATTAAAAACCACCAACTTAATCACAATATCCAAGTGCATGTGTATTGAAGCCACAAAAACCCTTACTTAACTCAAGGTTAAGACCACCGACATGCAATCACGAAGGGGTTAGTCATTATAAGGTAGGTTACAAGCCTTGAATAATTAAATCATTTGCATTTGACCTATCAAAAGGTCCAAAACTATAGTTCACCCATGATCAAATACCGACAGTAATGATTACAAAAATGGGAGTAATTCTAAACCTTATAATATGCCATGGTTCGAGCACATATATAATACTTTCTAAATCCCAAACCAATGATTATATTCTAAGGTTAACACTTTCACCTTAAAATTTGAAAAGGAACCTTAATTTTTTTTAAATCTCTTGCCAAGGAGAATATTGTTTTGCATAAAGGTAGTCCCTATAGTGTGAGAATTGAATGTTGAATAACTTTCACTTGTGGAGAAGTATTCTACATGTTATTCAATAGAAGAAAAGAATATGTCAACATCGGGATTTACAAGTGGTCCCCATCAAGATGAATGCATGGGTGAATATTTTCCCAAATACTGCAAATAATAATTATTTTTCTCACACACAGAGAGATTTATTTTTGCATTTACACCCAAGGGGCAGTATTAAAGTGCTAATTTAGTAATTGAAAGTGAATAAAATTTTAAGTGTCACGTCAAGCACTAGAAGAAAAAATTTGCATGCATGTTTGAAAAATTACTCAGCAAGCAATGGCTATTATTATCCAAGTTATTTATCCAACTTGTTTAAAATATAACAATTAATTGCTCTTTGAATGGGATATATTTTTGTAATCAAGACTATTAATGCCTCATTGTATTAACATGTTTATTTTATTCTAAATAAAGGATAAAAATAGGATGCATGGGCTAGTATAAATTTTAGTCTATTTTTAGGATGGGTGGGATGAATAAACTTGCTATATATTGTGTGCAGTTGCAAAGCACAAAAGATAACTTTTTTGACACATAAGTGTTAAAGCATATTTTGCCATTTTTTCCCTTTGAATGAGAATTGACTTCTTCCTTTCCAATTATTTGCAGTGTTGTGTATATCTTATTAATTCTTGTCAATGTTAGATTCCATGATCAATCATCTTCCCTTACTATAAATTTAAGTAATTTCAGTATAATATTAGTGTACATGTTTTTTTCTTATTGTATTTTTGTGATTCATTCCCTCAACACATTAAGTGTTTTACCTTAATATTTTGCTGAAAACTATTGGTTTGGACATCTATAATCCATTCTCAAATTGATTGTGCATGTACTCAGTCAAAGCCCTCAACAATTTTGGTGTATCACCCCATTTTTCAATTCATTTACAGTCATCTTTTTACCCTCAAATTCCCTAAAAATTAGTTTAAGATACATCAAAAAGGAACCAACCTTGATAACAGAGACTCACCTCAAAAAATAGGTATACCCACAGAATTGAGGTGTTTCCATTGTATCTAAAAAAGAAAGATATCTAAAACAAGTTTAGAAAACTTGCAGTCATCTCTCTATAGGGTGAACTTTCGAGAGATAACATTTTTTTCCATGCTTAGTAGGAACTGAATCAGATATACAAGCAAATTGCAACAATTTATAGTGAAAATAAAGTCACTTTTCAAGCAAAAAGCTCTAGTAATTTATTCTAAAGATCGAAATATTTATTTTGGCTACTCCATAATGCTGATTGGAAACCATCCTTACAACATGTTCCATGTCTAAAGTGACTAGAAGATCATTGGTATGAGGAATTCCTTCTAAGTTTATTTATTTACCTTTAAATTCTACAAGAAAAAGAAGAGTTGGCAATACCTTACCTTATAACAGGCTTTGTTTTGGTAACTCTCCTCCTAATCTTCCTTCACCACATAATAATCTCTTTGTTCATATCCCAGTTTTTCCAATGGCTATTCAACCACCTAGGAATTTTGTGACCTTTACTAATGGCAGCTCATTAGTAATTCTAGTTTATCATGACATTCTCAATACTGCCATAAAATTTTACCTTCATTCACTAGTGAAAATCAAATTACTTCTACGGAGCACATCAAAGATGTTGTAGCCCTTTGTGTTGTTCATAATATTACTCATGAAAATGTTGCTTTAAGACTTTTAGCTGCATCCTTTAAAGGACAAGCCCTCCAATGGTATAGAACCTTAGAGATTAGGAGTATAAAAAATTGGGATGATTTACGAGAAAAATTACTTAAGTAAATTTGAGATCATTCAGATCATATTCTCTCATAGAAATTTTTCTACAATTAAGAGTGCTCCTCATGAGTTTATGTCTAGTTTAAACATCCATTTTAATAGGACTTGCGAAAGAGTTCCAACTAGTGTTAAGCCTCAAGCTGACCATTCTTTTATTTATTATCTTAGATCCTTAAACAATAATATTTCAACTATGATTTAGTCTATGGGAAGTGAAATTCTCCTGAAATCTTATGATATTTCTATAAAGGTTGACAACAGTCTTATTCAAGCCAAAAAATTAGCACCAAGGCCTTAATGCCTTTTGTAGTATATTTGGCACCTATCTCATAGCCTATTACCATTTTGGATCCTACCATTACAACCCCATCAGATGATGTGTTTAAATCTTTAAAAAATATGGGAAATAAGATAACTCCAGTTGAAAATAGACTAGCATTTCCTAGCAGGTCCTATCAAGCTCCTTATCAGTAAAACAAACATAATATGCATCCTTATCAACAAAATCAAAATTACAAGTAACAATAACAGTAAAGCTAGTTTGATCCCAAGGTTTCTAGTTCATCTAACACTTTAGTACCACTGAACGTGGTTTTAGAACAGTCGTGTCCACCTTGCAATCAACCTCACTTTATTGCTAATTACCCTAATGCATTCCTAAATATAAGCCTTGTTGCACAACCTCAATCTAAAGTAACATTTATTCCTCAAATGGAGGGTGGACAACAAGAAGCTCATGTTAAGAAAGCACCTGAATAGAACTTAGTCATTTTGAGTGAAGATGATTTCATTGTAGTTACTACTAGAGATGAAGAAAAGGCTCAGGAAAGTCAAAAACATCAAAAAAAAACCTTTTCTACCTACAATGATACATAGATCAGTAGGTACATACCAAAAACTAGCAAATAACATTGTTGCTCCTACAACGATAGCAGGTGTTTCAGCTAGTAAAAAGAAACAAAAATAGTTACAAACTGATCTAAGAAGATGATTTATACCTCAGATATCAGGAGCAACTGAGGAAGAGTCATTTTTTACGAAAGTTTATTCAAAAACTATGGAAGCTTTCTCTAAAAATGTTGCTACTTTTAACAATGTTGAGGTAATGAAAAAGCATAACATTACTATTCCATTTTGGGATGCTTTAAGTATTCCAAGACAATAAGATTTACTTGCTCAAGAGCTTTCTAAGTTACATATTTCTTCCAAAATAGCAGAAAAAGAAGCTCAAAGGGCAAATATGGTGCTTGGTACAGTTGAACAAGATTGTGTTAAGGATGTTAAGTGGATGGTACAAAAGGTTCTAGAATCTCATGATATTAAAAAATCTCCATCTTTATATTTATCTCTAATTATTGGAGACCATCTTGTTCATAACTACATGGTTAACAGTGGTGCAAGTAGCACAATTATGCCAAAATTAGTTGCAAAAAGGTTGGGCCTATAGTACGGGCCTATAGATAAAAGTGTGTTACAACTTGATGGAATAATTACTAACATTGTTTGTGTTATCGTAGATCTAGAGGTAACATTACATGCTTGTCCAAATGTTTCCATTTTACAATATTTTACGGTTGTAGATTCCCCTCCTTACTTTTCCTTATGTTTTTTGAGATATTTTACAACAAAGATAGGAGGTTATCTCTCTTGAGATTGCTCTTTCTTTTTTTTCACTACACGTCATGCGACCAAAGTTACTATCAATTCCAAACCTTTTACAAAGTTTCATATTGATTCTCATGCTTCTAATGCTTTAGCTAGTTATGCAGCAATAGACTAGTCAAATTTTTATAATACATCACTTGTTAATTTACTTTAGACGGTGTTTCTAACATATTTATGGATTAAAAGAAACATGAACAACATGCTCATGATCCTTTAAAATAAGTTGAATAACATTTGTTTGGTGTGTATTTCTTGCATGAGGAAAATACACTAATTACCTTGCTGTCTAAAATAGAAAATGTAGCGGAAGGTATTTAGAAGCTTCATTTTGATAGAGCTAAAAACAATAAAGGACAAGGATCATGTTTGATGCTCACTTCCCCCACAAATGAAAGGTATTTCTCAGCTTTGGGTATCCAATTATTGTGTACTTATAATGTAGATGAATACGAAGCATTAATTCATGGCTTACTTTGGGCAAAAAAAAGAGGTATTAGCTATTGGAACATAATGATTAAGTGGTCTGACTAACCCTTAATGCATATAGGTCCATCACTAATATATAGGTTAATATTTAATAATATGAAATATTTATATTTCTATTATCAAATATGCTAACCTAGGTATATACTTTAGGTTAAATATTTAATATCATGAAATTATTATATTTCTAATATTAAATATTATAAACTTAGGTATATGTGTCAACCATTTTAGGTTTAAAATGTTGGTCGGGAGACATACCCGATCACCTTATATAAAACTGACTTTATGTCCTCATTTGATATATTCAGGAAATATATCAAAGATGTGCAAATTAAGTGATTTGGTTTTACCCTTGGTAAATAGGATTTCAAAGGAGGAGGTGATCTGACTGAATGTAAAATAAGTTCTCTGAAGTAAAAGATTATTTTCATAGCATTTTTTACCCTATTAGGGTTTTTCACTATAAATATTGTGTCACCTATGTTATTTATTTCCTGTAATTATTTTTTTATTTACTTATGTTATGATGTGATCTTTATTTAAATATTTATTGTAACATTATGTAATATGTAAGTTGATTAAATTTGTATTTATTAGAATCCTCAAATTCTAACATGGTAACAGAGTGAGGTAAATTAAAAAAATTAAGATCAAATATTTTTTATTTTATTTATTTTATTTGTACGAGTTTTTTCAACCAACCCGAAAGGATATTTAAAAGTATTTGGTCCCCTTCTTTTTTTTCCCCAATTTATTTTTTCATTACATTTGTGCAATTAAACTCTTCGTAAAAATTTTAGGGTTTTTCAAGTTTAAATCCCTAATATTTTTGGGGGGAGATGTAATATGATATGATTCTTAATTTCATTTACATTTTATAAATTATATGGAATTAATGTTTGTTTAGAGATTGATGTGTGCACAAGTGAAAAGGACTTTGTTTTCTATAATTTCAAATGTTTGCAGGTTAAATATTTCGGAAGGTAAATTCATACCTGTGTTCTTTGGTCCCCTCTAAGAGGATTTGATTAGAAAAATATAGTTTATAGTTAATCTATAAATATATTCTATATAATTTGAAAACTATATTATTATTTTTAACTAAAAATATATATAATATAGAATAAGTTTTATATAATAATGTATAGAAACATCATATTAATATTTATATAGTTTTGAAAAAAAAACCTATATATTTAAAGCCTTGAACCATATTAAAATTAAGGGAAGAGTCAACATACCATATTCTAAGCCTAAGTTCAAATTGTGTTTAAACTTAACTTATAAATCTAGGCATATATAGTTTTTTTTAAAAAGAAACAAACCTAAGTTTGAATCATATTTTTATATATAGGGTTAGTTTAAACTGCTTAAACTATAAATTTTATTAGATTTGGTTTATATATGTTTAAAAAAAAATCAAAGTACTTACTTTTTTTAGTAAGGGGGCCTATGTTTATTTCTTGGCCATGAAGAGATTTTTTTTAAATCTTAATACTTATTAAATAAAACCTAACATGTGTCTAGAACCATTTATATTATCCATGTAGGGGGGCAACCCCATTAATTTAGATCTTATAGTTTGTAAAAACTATATAAATATTCTTATTTAAAGGTTTTCTTTTATATAAGAGTGGGATTGGAAAATAAAATGAGATAATATCTCAAGTATAAATGTGGAACTCTCATGTATAAATGGATAATTAAAAAGGGGCTTAGTTTATTGGTGGCCCATGTGAAGTGTGGTAAATATTTATTAAAATAGTGGTAGTTATAGCCACATAAAATTTTTAAAGTTTTTAGCTTGCATGAATTATATAAAATATTTTGCAATATTTCCATACTTTTAAATGTGTAAATAAAAATGAAGGGAGAAGACAAGGTTTATGAAAATAGGGATTTCAATTTATTTCATTAGTCAGGTGAAATTATTTGTCCCCTTTGTAAAATATGCAGGTTAATTTATACTCTCATAAATCTACTTGGACATGGTAAAATTCTTTTAACCTGGTCTATGTCCTTTAAACCCCTTAATAAGGGTTATGTGCTTTTAATATAAAAAAAATATACTTAGTTTATAATTTTTATGAACTATATGTTGTTTTTATTTTCATTCTATATATTATATATATATTTTTAATAAAAAAGTGTATATATTTGTACATTATAAATTATAATAGGTTATTATAATGTGTTAAAATATAACCTCCCTAATATTATACAGAAGAATAAATTATGGAATTTCACATTCTTGAAATACATAAGTTTTGGATTCATTAAATTTGACTGTCAAATGACTATCATGGTAGACCAAACATAAGACAATATGATGGTCATGTAAACGTCAAATTTAATCTCGTAGGTTCTAGGAAACTTTAACTGTGTTAAAAATGACGGTCAAATTACTGTCATGAGAGACTAAAAAATAAGCCATTATGACAGTCATTTAGACGTCAAATTTAAGTCGACCAATGTTTATCTACATTAATTTTTTTCAGAAATTTGAAGTTATGCATTCTTGGGGTTCTCTTCTTCACTTTTATATGGTTAGAAATATTTTTTTATATAAATATGGGGTATAATGCAAAGCCCTATATAATGTGGGTTATTATTTTGATCATGGGAGGTTAAATCAGTATGTATTGTAATGACAAAATTAGTTATGATCAAATAGTTTCTTTAGATCTGTATAATTTATATTTGATTCTATTAAAAGTGTTAGTTTTATTATCGATAAATATGTATCTAACTATATGGTACATTGTATATTATAATGGGGTGTATTTTAAAAGTTTAGGAAAATAATGACGTCCAACAATTTCTATCTAGAAAAAACCCATATACTGAATGAAACCAACTACAACATTTGGGTCAAAATAGAATTTATGGTCAGAAAAATTTGGACGATTGTTTCTAGATCTGAGGTTTGTCCCACCGATTGACAAGAAATTATACATAACATGAATGCATTCTTGCAATGAATGTAAGATGATTTTTCTATGTAATGTGAATGATGAGTACTTTCTACACATTGGTAATATTGAACATCCAAAAGAGGTATGGACACAACTAGAATCCATGCATGAAGGATACTTGGTATATCAAGGATAGTAATGAGAGTATAATAGCTGAAGGAATTCAAAGAAATTGATCTATATATTTTTTATGATTTCTCTTCTACATCTTGTTTTATATCTCAGAGTTTGAATTATTCAAAACTATGGCATCAAAGGTTAGGACATGTTAATTATCAAATCTTATATGTAATGTATAGATATAATCTAATGAAATGTTTACATGTGTTGTCTTCTTCTCTTAAATTTTCTTCATTAAATGTTTCTAAATGAAATTTTTTATTTTGATTTAGTAAATGGTCAAGATGATGTTTTGATGTTATAGATGTTTATGAAAATCTTATCTTCCTAGATAAGAAATTAAATTGGGATAAATCTATGTTAGAAAACTCAAATCCTATTAACATTAGGAAAATGACCAGAAGCCATCATATGTACCATGCATTAATTACCTTGCATGGACCTGAGCCATGAAGTAATATAGGGTCTAGGTGGATATACAATGTAAAATATAATGCTGATGGTAGTATTAACAAACATAAAGCTAGACTTATTGCTAGAGGTTTCACTTAGAAACTTGGTATTAATTACATTGACATATTTCATGTAGCTAAAATAAGTATTGTTAAGGCATTATTTGTAATTTCCATTAAATTTGGGTGGAAAATCCACCCATGGATAAGAAAAATACTTTTTGAATTGTAATTTTAAAGAAGAACTTTACATGTTTCAACCTAAAGGATTTGAAGAAACTGGTAAAGAAAACTATGTTTGTAAGTTGAGAAATCTTTGTGTGGTTTAAAACAAGCTGTAAGAGCTTGGTATGTAAAAAATGTTTCTTTCTTTAAATTGTTGGGTTTTGTTAATTGTTCTTCTAATAATGATATATTCATTAAGCAATAAGGCTCGTATATTATCATTATATGTATATATGTTGATGATTTACTTATGTCCTATGACAATTCTGATTTAATTAATAAGATTAAAGAGAAATTGAAGCAGTACTTTGAAGTGAATGAGTTAGGTCTCTCACATCATGTTATTTATATGATTGTATTTCATTCTATTCTTATTTTTCAAAAAATAATATGCAACCATTGTATTGAAAAAGTTTCTTATGATTGATTGTAAACCATTTTCTACTTTAATGGAAGTTGGAATAAATATTGATCATAAATCTGCATATGAAAAAGGTTGATATTATTTTATATATGTTGTTAGTTGATAGTTTGATTTATTTGACTATAATTACATCAGATATTTCGTATACAAAAGAAATTATTTCAAGGTTTATGCAGGAACCCTTTTTAGAGATCATTGAAATCTTAAAAAAAAAATTAGATATTTGAAATGAACAATCAATTATGGGTTGCATTATAATAAGAATGAAAATACTATCTTATATGGATTTTGTTATTCTAACAATACTGATGTTGTGTTATAAAATATACTTGATATGTGTTCAAGTTTTTGGGATTCCAAATCCTTTTCTATAAAAAGGTAAATTGAGTATGATGAAGGTGTTATAATTCCTTCAACCGAGATACTGGCCTAAAACCTCTATGGTTTAAGGATTGTAAATCCTGGAGTGTACCACGGACAAGTAATCTATTAGCATATGTTATGTTATCCCATTTAACATTAAGGGGGAGTGTTGAAACATAATGATTAAGTGGTCTGGTCAACCCTTAATGTATATGGGTCCATCACTAATATATAGGTTAATATTTAATAATATGAAATATTTATATTTCTATTATTAGATATGCTAAACCAGGTATATACTTTAGGTTGAATATTTAATATCATGAAATTATTATATTTATAATATTGAATATTATAAACCTAGGTGTATGTGTTAACCATTTTTAGTTGAAAAGGTGGGTCAGGAGACATACTCGATCACCTTATATAAAAAGGAATTTAGGTCCTCATTTGATATATTCGGGAAATATATCAAAGTTGTGCAAATCAAGTGATTTGGTTTTACCATTGGTAAATAAGGTTTCAAAGGAGGAGGTGATCTTACTAGATGTAAAATTAGTTCTCTGAAGTAAAAGGTTATTTTCAAAGTGGTTTTTACCCTATTAGGGTTTTCCACTATAAATACTGTGTCACCTGTGTTATTTATTTCCTGTATGTATTTCTTTATTTACTTATGTTATGATGTAATCTTTATTTAAATATTTATTATAACATTATGTAATATGTAAGTTAATTAAAACTGTATTTATTAGAATCCTCAAATTCTAACATTGGCATGTTACATATTTTCGGTGATTTTGAGTTAGTTATCAATCAAGTAAAAAATTTCAATGTTTTTAAGAGTCCATTAATGAACTCTTATAAACAAATATTTTCATACTTAATGGAATATTTCAATGCTATCACTATCTACTCCATTCCAAGAACAGAAAATAAGCATGAAGATAGACTTGCAGCATTTGGTGCTAGCTTTGATGTACTGAAACAAATCGAAAACAACAAAGTACAATCACATATTAAATTAATCATAAAACCTTCCATACCTAATAATGATTTGAATTGGTAGGTTTTTGAAGACAATAAATATATTTATATATTTTTGCAGCAAGAAGCTGAATTTTCTACAATTAATCAGAAAAACCTGCAGCACTTCTATAGTGACTAGATTGTTTAGCTGAAGAAAAATAAGTTACCTTAAGGATTGGTCACCTAGAAGAAATTTTAAGTTTTGATGATCGGTTGAGAAAGGACAAAGGGAAAATTTCAACTCACGCAGATAATTATGAAGAAATATTGGTGGATGAAAAAAATAAACTACTTATTAGAACGGTATATTATTCATCTAAAAACAATAATTTATCAAATTATGTAAATAATTTAGATATGTTTTGTCTTGGAAGTACCAAGATCTGAGAGGGTCTGATCTAATTTTATCTCAACATACAATAGAGTTATAGCAAAATTCTAAGCCAGTTAGGAATAAGCAAAGGACTGTAAATCTGAAAATTGAGCCATTGATGAGAAAACAATTATCTAAGTTAATCGAATTAGGTATTATTTTTCTAGTTAAGAACTCAAGTTGGGTAGTTATTTTTTTCCCTATTCGAAAAAAAAGGAGAAATTAGGCTATGTGTGGAATTCAGAGACCTTAATAAAGCTTCATTAAAAGACCATTATCCACTGCCAAATATGGATCAAATATTGAGAAGAGTTTCTAGTTCAGACAGCTTGTCTCTTTTAGATGGCTATGGTGGATACAATTAGATCCTTGTGCGTGAGGACGACAGATACAAAACAACCTTTACCACTAAATTGGGAACTTATGCTTATAAAATAATGCCTTTCAGTCTTTCGAATTCCAGTGCAACGTTTCAATGTGCAATTGACACGGATTTTCATAGTTTATTAAATAAATGCATATCTTTTTACTTAGATGATGTCACCTTTTTTTCAAAGAATTATGATGAACATATAATGCATTTAAGGTAGACTTTTTTAGCTTTACAGATAGTTTAGAATATCATTAAATCCCAAAAAGTCCATTTTTCAGCACATCAAGGTAAATTTTGCTTAGTCATATTGTTTCTAAATTATGTTTAGCTATTAAACCTTTCAGTATTGAAGCTATTTCAAGGTTATCTCTACCCCATCATAAAAATACATTGCATAGTTTTCTTGGGAAAATAAACTTTTTTAGAAGATTTGCTCCATATTTTTCAGCATTAGTCAAGCCTCTGACAGCCATGTTAAAGAAAGAGAAAAATTTCTCTTGGACTAGTGAAGGAAAAAAAGGATTTGAGGCCATAAATTTAGCCATTTCAAAAGATCCTACTCATGCAAATCCAAATTTTGATAATGATTTTATAATGTATGCACTTGCTGGAATTGAGACTATTTCAGCTATCTTGACTCAGATTAATGCCGAAAATAATTAGCATCCCAATGCTTTCTTTGGAAAGAGTCTGCATGAATATGAGAAAAGGTACACCTTTCTTGAGGAATAGGTACTTTAAGTAGTTAGAGGATTGAAAAATTTCAAGTACACTCTTTCCAATAACAAGATACAGGTTTTAGTTTCTCATCCAAGCATGAAATTGTTGTTGTTGAAAAGAGAGATGAATGAGAAGAGAGAAGGTTAGATTATGAAAGTTATGGAATATGATGTTGATATATGTGTCGTGAAAACTATTTGAGGAAAAGGTTTATGTGAGCATCTAATTGCTGATATGAAAAAATAACAGGCATTGGAAACAGATGATCCAAAACAACATGTTGAAGTTACGTATTAGCAGTCAAATACCTTAGTACAACCAGAAACTCAGCAACCCAAACTCACTCAAGAAGATCAGAAATCAAGATGGGTGACTAATTTGGTTAACTACTTATAGCACGGTACTTATCCAGAAGGTATGGAAAAAAATAAATAGAGGTATTTTAGGTTATAAGTTGTACCTTGTGTTTTCATTGACAGCGTGTTATTTAAGAGAAATATAAATGAAATTTTGTTGCGATGTATTGATTACGATAAAATTCAACAATTATTATCTAAATTCCATGAAGGACCTATAAGAGATCATTTTTTACACATACCACAACCTTAAAAATTATGAACGTTGGTTGTACTATTGGCCCATAATATTCAAATACTACTTCGAATGGATCAAGAAGTGTAAGAAATGTGCTTTTTTTGTGGAAAAAAATGTTTAGCTTTGTTGCCCTTGTAAACTATTTCAGTGGATCAACCATTCATGCAGTGGGGTCTTGACTTTATTGGCATGATAAATACACCCTCATCACAAAGACACAAGTGGATTTTGAATACTACATATTACTTTACATGAAGGAAAGAAGCAATAGCCTCAAAATAGGCTAATGGGACTTCGATACTATCTTTTTATTGAGGTATAGTTTACAAATTTGGTGGTCCAGGGACTATCATTTTAGATAATGCCTTAGCATTTTTTTGTGCAAAGGTAATAGATTGGGCTATCAAGCATAAAATTTATTTAAGTACATAATCCAATTATTACCCACAAGATAATGGATTAGCTAAAAGTACTAATAAAGATATTTTTAGAATTATCAGAAGAAAAATCAAAGACAACCAAAGAGTTTGGCATCTCATGTTGAATTCAGCACTATGGGATGACAAAGTTACTCCTAAAAGATTAGTTGTAAATTCACCGTACAAGATTATTTATGAAAGAGAAGAAAGAATGCCCATCTTAGTTGAGTTTCTTGTATTAAATTTACTGCATCAGATGGAATTACTTGAGAATGAAAAATTTTAGGTTTATTAGATAGAGTTAATTGGGTTTCATGAGCTAGTAGATCAAACTCATCTTAAAATGGAGAAGAATAAAAAATAGATGAAGAAAATTTTTTATAAGAAGGTTATGTTCAGAGTCTTCAATGAATGAGGTATTGTGTTAAAATGGGATGTTGATCATAAAAATCCAGGAAACCACACAAAGTTTGATACAATCTGGAGTGGTCCTTATATGATTTTAGCATGCAAATAACACAATGCATTTCATCTTTCAAGGCTGAATGTAGAAGAAATTCACATTACTGTGAATGGTATGTTTCTTAAACATTGTTATTGAAAATCCTAAAGTGTTTGTTTCGAGTAGGATTTCCCTTTAAATAAGTGCTTCGTGCACATTGCAACGTTTTTTCAATTCAATAAGTGCTTTCATGCATGTGATCTGGATCCAGATCCTTTCCCAGCTTTAGTTTATTTTTGGAAAGGTAGTTTTGGTTATATTCTTTGAATCCATGCCTGGGAAAGAGCAAGACACTACTGTATAATCTAGTAGACAAATTTCCCCACAAAATCACTAAAATTGTTGACAATTTTTACACTTGCGCAAAAATGGGCAACTCGGAACTTTGGTATGATTAATGGAATTACTCAAATAGACCTAAGCTATCAAAGGTTCTTTCAGTTTAATATCCATTCTATTACATTAAATTAATGATTACATTTAATTTACACCTATGTTTGTTGTTACAAAATGTAACAGATCACATACTTTTGCAATTCCATGTTTATCTTCAGCAAGAGAACACAAAATCCCTAAGGACAAATGTATTAGCTTGATGAAAACTAGAATTACAGAATAAGTGGAGTGTTATTTTTTTTTAATAGCAGACAAAGTTGTAAATTACAGTAATTGAGAGTTCATTACTAAATTTTTAGGTATTTTAAAGTTATTTCCTTCATGATTAAATACATCTAATTATGTTATTGAGTAGCTTAGTTCGTTGGAAAATACATACATAAAAATCAAATCCAGAAAGAATTACACAACTCAGTGTCAGAATTTAATGTTTTATTCATAAGGAATTTAAATTTTCCCCACACAAGCCTTGGGATGTAGCTCAAAATCAATTCATAACTACTGAAGTACAAGGTACATGTGCATAAAAATAAAATCGGAGGAGTATGAAAATCCCATTATTTCCTTGGTTCCTCTCATTTCCATTTCTCTACTTCCAGCTTGAGCTTTACCCCATCTTCATCCTCACTATCAACATTGGAATTGTACCTGAAAAATAGGAAAAGTAAGATTATCAGTCACGAGCTCAAGGTTTTGATCCATATTCATGTACTATCTAATTTCATACAAATGGATCTCCTAACATCAGAAGGTATAAATTATAGGCACATGATACATCAGAAAATATACAGAATTGATAAGAATAGTATCCTACATCAGCACATATGATTCCCAAAATCATTTCAGAAAAGAAAAGATAAAAGAAGAAAACTATGGAACATGAGAGACACCAAAAAGCCTAATGATTTCTAACTAGTTTATCTAAATTTGTAGGTATAGGTAAGAAGAAAGAAATAAGAAATAATTGTTGTGTTTCATATCAATAATATTACATTCTACAAGTTAAACCCAAAAAGTGCATATTATTTTAGTTCTAACTAAATGATGAATATACAAAGATATAACTGTACTAATCCATAAAAGAAATGCAAGTTTAGTACTAAAAATTATAACAAATGAAATACATATAGAATGTGCAAATAATGATGATTGATCTAGCTCTAGATCTTCAGTAGAATACCAAACTAAATCATACTTTAGAATAACTTAGAGAAAGGGAGGATTCAAGATACAAAGTGTGATGTAAGATCTACAAGGTTGTAAAATAAGTAAAACACATAAGCAACAATTTCAAGGGTTCATATCTAGAAGGTTTTCATCATTTTCAAAACACAAATGAAGAAAGGGTATTCAATGCAACTTAGATAAGTGTCGGTATTCAATGCAACTTAGATAAGTGCCAGTATTCAATAAATATAAAGCCTTAGGTTCTCATTCCAAAGGTTAGGAAAATAATACAGAGCTCTAAGTATGTCATTCTCAGGTATAGTTTTATTAAAATCATTCCAACTTATTCCAAGGAGCATTAACAAATTGTATATTATAGTGGATATAAATTTCCAAAAGATTAATGCACATCACAACAGAAATGGTTATCATACATATTCATCAAAAGTTTCATATATCAGAAGGAACAGATTAATATAAGCTATAGAAAAAAAAGATACAATCTCTTAAGTTTTCAAATGGATTGTCAAGGTGAAGGTACTATACAGATATTAAGATATACAATGAATGGGAATGGATGGAGATCACTTTATGAGAGCAAAAATTTTAAGACATCTTCGAGCATCAAGTTTTCAAGAAATGCTTCCCATCATACATGCAACTAAAAAATACCGTAGAATGAATGAAGAACACTTTCAGCTATGCATATCACTATGGTTTAAGTTCAAGAATATTTTATCTGAGAAGAGAAAGTTGAAAACTTCTAGCACAGAAAGTACAACTAATTACAAGAGCATATTCTAGCCATAGTATCACAAATTGATCCTTGGTTGCTTATGCATGCAATAAAAGAGAATACTAACAATTGTATTTACAAGGATAAAATAACTTTCCAAAAATCTAAATATTGATGAGGTCATACAAGGGGCAATCATCGCTTGTCACATTTTGAACAGTCAAAATCAATGCTAAATATGTATAGTAATGAACTGATCAATCACATTTATAGTCTATGATAAGGATAGAAAGAATCTCAGTTCAGATTGAAGGTGCATTTAGGAAGAAATGGAGTAAACCTACAAAATAGTAGTGCATTTATCTATGCAGAATGCTACCTGGCACAAGTAAGAATTCATCAAAATTTAGGTATAGACAAAGAAAAACTACCATTTGTTTCAGCTTATGGAGGTTCATCAAAATGGATTAATTATACCTTTGAATCTAAGATCAACAAAGTACATACATCAAAGAAAGTGTTCTACATGCATTAGTAATAGAATCAAATTACAATAGTGCCTTGATTTAATAAGCTCAACATCATTATTTCACTAATAAATGATTAACTAAAACATTTGAAACAGTTCGGTAATGGAGCTACAAAAGAGAGAAATTGAACCAGTTTCGAAATTTGAAGCTCTTCAAATTAATTTAATGCACTTTTCTAAGAAGCAAAAATTTCAGATATATAGAGGTTTGTTAAGATGAGCTTAAAATTCCAACTACCATGTAAAGAAGTTAAGCATATAAAGCTTCAAGAGATGATTTTAGTTAGGTCGAGCTTATGAATTCACCATAGTTACACAATGAAAACCCATTTTGGGTATGAATGGTATGTTAAGGAACTATCTTAAGAATAGTTAAAGAGCCAAAGTACAACGATATAATGGAAATACATAGTAGTATTCATCAATGCAGAAGTGTCCAACATCTATACTAATTAATCGAGAGAAAAGAAAGTAAATATGTAGCTCTTCATTCTGAATTGAATTGAGGTCATGTTCCCACTCATTACATAAGAGTTATACCGATAGTACACCAATAAAGAGAAAAGAAATGCATAACTACTTCTACAAAGTTCAATCCAATTTGAATGGTAAAGCCCAAATTTCAAACCACATAGTTTGTTAAAAGTCAAATGAAATTTTACAGTGACAGATATAGTCAAGGAAACAATCATAAATTGTGGAGACATAGCTCTTTGTGACAAAATATTAGTTCATAATGATCTTGAAAGAATGCAAGTTTCGGAAAAGTGACAACAAAGCCCCTGAAGGATGGACTTGAGCATTCAGCTATGAAAATCATCAAAATACAAACCCATTTTGGGTACGAAGGGGATATTAAAAGATACATTAAAAGAGTGGGTACCCATTAAGGATGGCATAATGATTTATCTCCTTCAGGTTTAAGAAAAACACGGGCATAGAGTAGAAGTTACAGGCACAAGAAATTACCTTTTCAAATCCAAGCTTTTCAAAATAATAAAAATATATTTGAATGCAGAAAGATTTGTGAATACCCATAATGATTTTTGAACTTGAAAATTCCAGAAAACTCAAGAAATGACAAATTATGCATACACAGTTCCTCAAAATAAATGATTAAAAATAGCTCGAGAACTCAATAATGGTGTTCATTCGCAATAGAAATATTGTTCACAAAAAAATCTCACAGAAGATCAACACAACTCAGGAAAATAAATATGGAAGAAAATTATGGGATACACTTGCATGGCTCATCACAAATACTATAGGCGGCACATATTTAAGCTCAAAGAACAAATCAATGGTGGGATGAACTACGAAAACTTCTAAGAATAAAAAATAGAAAACCCACAAAGAAATTCATAGATCAACATTTACAATGCCATCAAAGATTAAACAGAGATCAACTTACGAGAGACAATAATCGACCTATATTGATCATGCTAGAAAATCATAAAAACAACAAGTTCAAAACCCATCAACGGTGGCCACCTTTTCAAATCAGAGAATGCACGCTCGGAAAATCACGATCATGGCATCAAATGAAAGATAGAGTGGTAAGGATCAGATCCAACTATGAAGAATCAAAGTCAAAATACATCAAAATAACAAACAATATTGAGTCCTGAACTTTGAATTAGAGCTCAAAAATGGCGGACATCTCCATAAATTACTTTCACGGAGAACTCAAACATCGAACGAATTCCGCAAATTAAACTTGATCTCGAAAATCAAATAATGCAAAGAGCCTGAAATAACAAACTGCAACCATCTCCATAAATTATGCACAATGTTCAAACAGCTAAGATTGGGGGTAAGTTTCATGTCAAAATTTCCACAATAAAATAGATTCACAAAAGAAAGCGAGCTTCGAAAGAACACAATAATGGCAGTCTAGAGAAAAATTGTCAGGGCTTCGCCATCCAAAAATGGGCATGCATGCAAAATGGTCTATTTCAGATTACAAATAAACTTTCTCAACTAACCCACAATTTTCAATACTTAACCCAAGATAAGATCAAAGGCTCATATCAACAGAATATGAAGATATATGGTGCAAATCAAAAACTGAGCCAACCACCAAGTGACAGATCAACGGTGCAAGATAAACAGAGCTCAAAGATCAAATGACCAAGGATTAAGCACAAAGCTACAATCAATACAAGTTAGATGCTTAGAGGATCAACGGTAAACATAAGTCAAGTATAGATCAAATGATAGAAATTAAAAACCACCAACTTAATCACAATCTCCAAGTGCATACGTGTTGAAGCCACATAAAACCTAACTTAACTCAAGGTTAAGACCACCGACATGCAATCATGAAGGGGTGAGTCATCATGAGGTATGGTACAAGCCCTGAATAATTAAATCATTTTCATTTGACCTATTAAAAGGTCCAAAACTATAGTTCACCCCAAGATCAAATGCGGATAGTAATAATTACCAAAAGGTGAGAAATTCCAAAACTTATAATATGCCATGGTCCGAGCACATATACAATAATTTCCAAAGTCCAAACCAATGATTATATGCTAAGGTTGACACTTTCACCTTAAAATTTGTAAAATAATCTAATTCTTTTTAAAATATCTTGCCAAAGAGAATATTATTTTGTATAAAGGGGTCCCCATAGTGGCAGAATTGGATGTTGAATAACTTTCACTTACAGACTAGTATTTTACATGTTATTCAATAGAAGACAAGACGATGTCAACATCAATATTTACAAGTCATCCCCATCAAGATGAATGCATGGGTGAATATTTTCTTAAATACTGCAAATTATAATTATTTTTCTCACACACAAAGAGATTTATATTTGCATGTCCACCCAAGGGGAAGTATTAAAGTGCTAAGTGGATCAAATTATAAGTGTCACATCAATAACTAGAAGATAGAATTTGCATGTATTGGAGAAAAATTACTCAGCAAGCAAGGGCTATTATTAGACAAGTTATTTGTCCAACCTGTTTAAAATAGAACTGTAATCAACTGTAGTTTGACTAGGATGTATTTTTGTAGTCAAACTATTAATACCTCATTGTATTAGCATGTTTATTTTATTCCTTTAAATAAATAAAGGATAAGAATAGGATGCATGGGCGACTACAAATTTTATTCTATTTTTAGGATGGTGGGATGAATAAACTTATTATATATTGTGTGCAGTTGTAAAGCACAAAAGAGGATTTTTTTGACATAGGAGTGCAAAAACATATTTTTCCAGTTTTGACCTTTGAAAGAGAACTGAATTTTTCCTTTCCAATTATTTGCAGTGTTGTGTATATCTTATTAATTCCTATGAATGTTGAATTACCTAATTAATCATCTTACCTTACTGCAAATTTTAGTAATTTCTATATAATGTTAGTGTGCGTGTTTTTTCTTATTATATTCTTGTGATTCATTCGCTCAACACATCAAGTGTTTTTCCTTATATTTTGTTGAAAACTATTGGTTTGTGCATCTACAATTGATTCTCAAATTGATTGTGCATTTACTTAGTGAAATCCCTCAACAATTTTGGTGTATCACCCCATTTTTCAATCTATTTACAGTCATCATTTTACCCACAAAACCCCTAAAAATTAGTTTAGGATACATAAAAGGAACTGACCTTGATACCAGAGACTCATCTCAATAATAGGTATACCCAAAAACTTGAGGTGTTTCCATTGTATCTAAAAAAGAGAGATATCCAGAGCAAGCTTAGAACACATGCAGTCATCTCTCTACAGGGTGTAATTTTTAGAGATAAAAATCCCAAAAAGTCCATTTTTTCAGTACATGAAGGTAAATTACTTGGGCATATTATTTCCAAAAAGGGCTCAATTATTTATCCATTCAAAATTGATGAAAATTTTTAGTTGTGCCTACCTCATCATAAGAAAACATTACAAAGTAGTCTTGGAAAAATCAAATTTGTTAGAATATTTGTTCAAGATTTTGAAGCATTCGTCAAGCCATTAATAGTTATTCTGAAGAAGGGTAAAGTATTATCTTGGAACATAGAAGGAAGAAAATGATTTGAAGCCATTAAGTTGGCTATTTCAGAAGCTCCTACTTTGGAAAATCCCAACTTTGACAAAGACTTCATGATTTATGCACTTGCAGGAGCTGAAACCATTTTAGCCATATTAAATAAAGTTAATGATGAGAACATTGAACAACCCATTACTTTGTTTGGGTAGATTTTGCATGACTACGATAAAAGGTACACTTTTCTTGAAAAAGGGGTACTTATAGTAGTTAGAGGACTACAAAAATTCAAGTACATGCTTTCCAACAATAGGATTCATGTTCTAGGACTCAAGATCTTGGTTTATTGATGAGTTACAAGTAGTTTGTAATCATCAACCCAAGTTTGATTCCCATTAAGGCCATTGGACACTTTCAATAATTAGCCATGGATACACCTTGAGGTAGGGGTCGAAATTCTCCATGTGAACCAAGAGGAACACAGCAGGGCACTCTGAATGTAGATCGTTTGGTGGACATTAAGGACCCAATCACACCTCCATGTCCAACTTAGAGAAATTTATCCTCTAAAGCCACCACTCTAGTTCACAGCTCTGGTATAATTAAAAAATTTACAATCCAAATTTTTAGCCGATGGGGTAAGAGTGGTGCGATCAAGTCACATGGTTGTATGCTTCTATACCCATGTTCAAATTCCCCTGAGGCACGGTCCTCCTTGGAGGTTATTTCACCACTAGAGGTGACATCTCTACTTGTGTTGACACTGGTGGTTACTCCTCACTGCTGATGCTAGTGGATCCTCTTCACTGTTGATGCTGGTGGCTCTTCCTCTTGCTATTGACACTAGTGGTTGCTCCTCTCGCTGCTAACACTGGTGGTTACTTCACTCACTTAAGATAATCCTCTCGTTGTTGTCGTGACTGATCCTCCCATTGCTGACATTGGTGGTTGCTATGGTTACTACTGACACTGGTGGCTACTCCTCTCATTGTTGATGCTAGTGGTTGTTCCTCTCACTTCAATCACTGATATTTTTCCCACTCACTGCATCTTCACTATGGTTTCATGGTTTCTTCAATTGGGTTCCTAATAGTGGTCCCCTTGATTGTAAATAGGTTGTGGATCCTTTCAAAAAATCCTCAATTATACAAGGATGTGGGTCCTTTCAACACCCTAAATTTACCCTCAATTCCAAAAAAAAATAACATTCATGTTTTGATTTTTCACCAAAGTGTTAAAGCATTCTTATTGAACAAGGAACTTCATGAGAAGTGATAAGGTTGGATTACAAAATTTATGGAGTATGATGTTGATATCCATATTGCTAAAATATTTTGAGGAAAAGAATTATACGAACATTTTACTGCTAATATGGAAAAACATATGGTTGTAGGTTCATTATAAGATGTTGCAATTTCATACCAACAACTTGAAATTTTTGTACAATACCAAATTCAACCATCGAAACTAAATTTGAAGGTTCCAAGATCAAGTTGGAGGACAAATTTGATCACTTACTTATAGCGTGGAACCTATCTAGAAGGAATGGATAAGAACAAACAAAGGTATTCCAAATTATAGGCCATACCATATGCTTTTGTTGATGGTGTGTTGGTCAAGAAAGATATCAATGGATTTTTTCTGTGTTGTGTTGATTATGATAGAGTGCAATAATTACTATTTGAATTTCATGAAGGACATGTAGGAGGTCACTTTTCATCATGTACTACACCTCTTTAAATCATGAAATCGAGTTATTGTTCACCTAACATATTCAAGGATTACTTTGAATGGATTAAGAAGTGCAAAAAGTGTGGCTTAGTTGTTGGAAAAGTAAGATTAACTTTAATGACCTTACAACCTATTTCAGTAGAATAACCATTAATGTAGTGGGGTCCTGAATTCATTGGAATGACAAATCATCCTTCATTTGAAGGACACAAGTGGATATAAAGTGCCATGGATTATTTTAATCATTGGACTGAAGTAGTGGCTTTGAAAGAAGCAAATGAAACTTCAATCCTATCATTTTACAAAAGTATAGTTTACGTATCATGTGTTCCAACCACTATTATTTTATCTAATACCTTAGAATTTCTCAGTGTAAAAGTAAAATATTGGGTTGTTAATAATGGCACCTATCTCATTACTTCATCAAAATAATACCCTTAAGGTAACATATGATCTCAAAGTACCAATAAAAATATTCTCAAAATTATCAGAAGAACACTCAAAGACAACCAAAGTGCTTGGTATTTGATGTTGAATTCAACACTTTGGTCTGATAGAGAGACTCCTAAAATATCATTTGGAAACTCACTGTACAATATTTTTTATGGTCGTGAGGCAAGAATGTCTATTTGAATTGAGCTTCCCAGATTGGATTTACTACATTAGATGGAATTATTTCAGAATGAACCAATGCAGGTTTTTTATGTAGAACTGATGGAACTGTAAGAGCTAGGAGATCAAGCTAACTTGAATATGGAGAAAAATTAGAAAAAAATAAAGATCATGTATGGAAAAAAGGCTAATCTCATAATTTTTAATGAAGGGGGCATTATTTTGATCTGGGATGTTGATAGAGAAAAGATAGGAAACCACACAAATTTTGATACAATATAGAGTGGTCCTTACATGATTTCAGATTAGAAACAGAACAAGGCATTTCAGTTTACAAATATGAATGGAGAGGAAATTTCCATTCCTATGAATGGTGTGTTTCTCAAATGTTGTTACTGAAAATATTACAGTGTTGGTTAGAGTAGGTTAGAATAGGTTTTCCTTTCAATACAGAGCATTTCATGCAAACATGAAATGGTTTCAATTCAGTAATTACATTCATGCACGTGATAAGTTTTACTAGATCCTTTCCCAGCTTTAGTTTTTTTTCCATAAAGTTCTATTTATCCTAAAAGGGCACATTTTAGTTTTATGCTTTTAACTCCATGCCCAATGGACAAGAGCAAGGCACAGGTCTTAAAGCTAGCAGAAAACTTTTCCCATCAAGATCACTAGAGATAATGAAATTTTTTACACTTGTGCAAAAATGAGAAACTCAAAACTTCATTTCAGATAATAGGCATTAATGTGATGGACCTAACTAAGGGGAAAAAATGTAGTTTATTAAAAGTTTTTAAGTTACTATACAAAGTGAATTAACAAAGTAAAATACAGTTATGTGTGTTGGTGCAGAATGCAACGCCTCACGTATGCTGACATTCCATGTTTGTCTTCATCAAAGTTGCAAAAAATTCCTGAAGAACTAAAGTATGACCTTGATAATGGTGGGAAAAACTACATACTTGAGGAGTTGGACTCCAGACAATAAATCATAGATGTTATTTGCATGGCTGAAGTACATTATCAACTACATGTACATTAATTCTTGTTATATATTTCTTTTTGAATGAGATTAATTATGTTTTGAGCTGTTTATTTTATTCCAAAATTATCATTTACAGTAATCAAATGCAAAAGTAAATAAACAAATCAATTACATAGTTTAATTTCATTTATTCCTAAATAGCTACAATTTTATTTTTCCCCACAGAAGCCTTGGGATATATCTTATGACTATTGAATTAAAAGATACATGTGAACTAATCTAAAAGAAAATCCATTATTGCCTTCTGGGTCTTCTCTTGGTCTTCATCCAGTTCCAGATCCTTCATCTTCATCTCTTGCCTCATCCCATTGCATCATTTTACCTAAAAAGAAAAGAGGAGAAAGTTGTTAGATTTGAGCTTAGGGTTTAATCTTTATACTTATGCTAATGTTTTCATTCAAATGAATCAATTGACATCAAAAGGCATAAGGTACATTAGAAAAGTTGATATAAAATCAATAAATTACTATCTTGGAGAAGCATATGTGATTCTCATATTCATGATAGAGAAGAAGAAAGAAAAGTCACCATGGAATATAAGAGAGGCTGAAAGCCTATTATTTTTCTAACTATTTTTCCTAAATTGTACAAGAACAGGTAGTAGTTGAAGAAAGTAAAATATTTTTCATGATTTAAATTCTGAATTAACAAGTACAGATTGCATAAGAAAAAAATAAAGGCTATAGAAATAAAAATCATTCATGCCCTTTCATAGTGTTTAAAGTACAAGACTATAAATTATAGAGTTCAATCAGAGTTGCAAAGTGAAGCATCATATCTAGGAGAGTTATAACAATACTGCAATATCAATGGAGTACAACTGAGACAACTAAATCAGAATTAAGAATAGTTTTCTTAAGTAACTACAAGTACTTAAGATGGATCTATAAATATTGAAATGAATTATACAATGAATAAGAAAAACAAGGATTTTCATGACAACATATAATAATGAAGCAGTTTTCCAAAGTAACAAGCATCAAAAGAGTAGTTTTTAGAGCTTACATTGAAGACACATAATGTAAATTTCAGAGACCTTGATGGAAAAATAAGTACTCTACAAAATAATTATGCGACTAGAAGCTTCAAGGAAATATTTCATTCAATTTACATTGAAGGATGAATACAAGTATCCAAGTTACAGAAGAGATGTACATTTTTTTAAGGACTGTTTTGGAAAATAAATTTATTGAAGTACATTAAATGGAATGAAAATACAGTCAAGTCAAATTCAGCTTAAGGTTTATAGTACAACCTTAAGGCTTACATGATAAAGTAGATATTTGAAAAGATATCAATACTTAGGAAGACCTGAATAGTAAAAATAGTTCACAAAATTAGAAGATTTTTCCAGAACAGAATGAAAAAAACAATGCAGCGTCGCAGTGCAATTTTAAAAGGACAAAAAATCTGTCATATAGAAAGAAACAACTCATTTGAGTTGCAGAATACATCTCAAGTGTACAACATAATCAAGAAGACCATCAGGTACAATTTTGTTTTCAAAATACAAGTACAAATTACAAGCCATACGTATACAATAAGTGTACCTATTACAGATTGAAAATAGACTAAACAAACATGACTGTGTACTCATCAAAATAAAGAAAGTTTTTTCATCTCATATTATTTCATAATATATCGTTCAAGTGCAATTATGAAATATTTCCAAGATACCAAAATCCAAGGAGAAATTTCAACACTTAAATGCAAGTATCAAAGGAATGAAGACACAGATTATCAATTGAAATGAAGGAAAGTAAATTGTATTATAATCTAAAAATTTAATTGCAATGGAACTCTAGTGGTACTAACAGTTTCTATAGGTAAAATCCATATAGAACTACCATTTTTTTTGTCACATCTTGATTAATTAAACCTTTGAAGCTAGGTTCAACAAAGTGCATACATCATAACCAAATGTTTTACAGAAATCACTAACAGAATAAAGGTATAGTAATGATTTGATTTATCAAGTTCAAAATCATTGTTATTGTATGCTTAAAACTCAATGATTAGGTACAAGATTTGACACAGTTTGTTTATGGAACAAATAATGAAAGAAAGTGAACTTGTTCAGAATATAGAAGATTTTTAAAATGACTTCAATACAATTTTCTAAAAGGAAACCAATTCATATATATATATGGAGGTAAAGTTCACATATCCCAGGCATATAGTTATGGTGTTATGAAAAAAGGTTCAGGTTATAGTTATGTTGAGAATATAGTACATTCTCAAAAAGTATGTAACAAGTATAACAAGTAGAACTCAAAATTCAAACTATGAAAAGAGTTAAGCATACAAAGCTTTATGAGGTGTTTCTCAGTAAATTGACCTTATGAATGAACGATAGTTACAAATGTACAAAACCAGTTTGGGTATAAATTATATGTCAAGTAACTATCTTAAGATTAGTTAAGGATCTAAAGAACAATAGTATAATAAAAAGACATAACAGTATTTATCAATACAAAAGTACCCAACATCTACATTGTTGTCAGAATACCAAACTAAATCAAATATAGATCTCTTCACTCTGTGGTCAGCTGGATTCATGTTTCAACTCAAGAAAAAGAGCAACAGTGAGAGAACACCACTCAATATTTCATTAAAATCATGCTCAAGGTACCATGAAATGAACCTACAAATGCAAGTTTTATAGGTACAGAATTAAAAGGAGAAAGTACATCATTGATTACAAACTCCTAACGGAAGAATTTTTTTCAGCATTGTTTAAAATTTTGAACCCTATAAATCTCTCATATAGAATGAACATGTTCGATAATCATTATATTTTTAAGGAATATGAATATATAGAGTTCTCGATACCCATTTGGAGCAGGTGAAGTAAAAAATCCAAGATTATATAATAAGTAGAATCAAGGCTCAAGTAACAGAAATAGTGAGTACAGGATCAACCTTAGAGATCGATGGAAATAGCAGTAAATAGAATAATTCAATAGTAAGAGAATAACACCAACCCATTAGAGTATTAAAGGAACTATCAACAAGATATATGTAGGATGTATTCAAAGTGATAAAGCTAAAAAGAGTCTTGGAAACAATAAATAGTGTAAGAGAATAAAATACAACACACCTAAATTTTGGTATGGAATGATCAAAACCCTCTTCAATAGTCACATAATCATCTTAAAAGATGCAAACCTAGTTTTTTTTTAGAAGTTAAGTGTCATCAAAAATACAGTTAAGCCCTAACTTTAACAAGATTTCAAATAAATAAAAGCAGAGTCCAATTTGGGAAGATTCTTGAAAATATGGAAGATTCTCAATTTATATGACAGAGCCAACAAAAACTAATAATTCATCATAAAATGTAAACCTAGATCTGTGTTGATCAAATTTCACCAAAAGATAGAGTACAGAGTGAAGAAATTCCTTTTTATTTTCATGGCCATGAAGATTATTCAATTTTTTGTAGAAACGTTCAAGGATATAACAAAGAAATTATATGTTTAAGTCTTGAATTCTTGATAAACACTTCAAAATTAGGAGTGTAGAAGAAAACAAACACCAAGAACACATTTGAGCTCGAAAAATGCCAAAAAATTTCAAAGATTTTTGTAAAAGATGAGATAAATTGTGTCATAGGTAAAAAAATTTTGAGTATTCCAAAATAAGAGGAACAAAAATCTTGAATACTTGATAATTACCATTTTTTCATCAAACAACAAGACAAAGATCATAAAATGCAAAGTATGTAAGCTCGAACTAAGAGCAGAGAGCTTGAAATGCTAAAAAATGGCTTCTAGAAAAAAATTTCTAAGGATTTCCCCTCAAGATAAACAATATCATAATGAAAATGAAGTTTAGGTTTCAAGTATTTTACCAACCGATTCAACAATCCTTCTACCCAACTCATCCAATGAGTAATAAATCCACGGTTTAGATGCAAAGGTATATAGATCAACGATAAAAAATACAAACCTCCAACTCACCATAGAGTTACCAGAACTTGACCATAGGGTTAAAGGTATCGACATGACAAGCTTTGAGAAAACCATAACCTTACCACAGTGACGAAAATCACTGAAAAACTTCGCAAAGGGTGAGTCATCATGGTGGAGAGGACTAGGCTCTAATTAAAATAATTACATTTGCATCGACCTTGGCTAAGGTCCAAACAATAAAATCATTGATGCCACAAGGATCAAAGGGCCCCCCGATTATTATTCTCATCATAATACACGCCAAAAAAAATCCAAAGAGGCTGAGATTAATGAATGATTAGTATTTGATAGCCTCAGACCATATTCTATACAATGTCATGCCATAGTCAAATGCATTGAAAATCAAGATACCCCCATGCCTTTGAACCATGTATATATGCCACATTCAAAAATTCAAGATGAGAACTAAACTATTGTGATCTTCATGTAAAGTGCACATATGGTTCACCCAACTGTGAGTTTGGATTTATTTTTTGCTAAGTAAACCAGGAAAAAAATATTACTTTGCACAAGAGTGAATTTTACATGTCATCACAAGAAGACAAAATAAACAAGAACAAAAAAAAATTCATTACAAGTGGGTGAATAATGCACAAGGAGTGTCACATTAGGCTACAAGATAAAAATATTACATGCACCTTGGAAGATTTGCGCATCAAACAAGGAGCTATAATTATCTAAAGTATTCACTGAATTTATGTCATTAAATCTAAATTAGATAAGACAAACTACATTGTATTGTGGATGTATTTTTAGATTTAAAAGAATATTAATGCGTAATTGTAACATCATTGTATATTTAGCCTTTTATATATTCACAATTAAGGTTAATAATAGCATGCAAGTGTAGTTAGAATTAGTCTATTTTTAGGGGGGTTGGGTGAATATGTTTTCTATATATTATGTGCATTGGAAAAGCATAGGGGATATTATGACATAAGGAATTACGTACTGAGAGCTGAAGTCATTGGCAAGATTTTCCCGTGAATGAGAGCTAGTTTTTTGCCTTTACAATACTTTGCAGTGGTGTGTATTAATTTATTAACTGTTGTGAACTTTCATTCTCTTAATTAATTAGCTTACCTTGACGTAAGTTGGTATTTCTATTCAGCCTCGGTGTGAATGTTAGTTGTTGTGTTGTTTTGATTCATCCCTCAACACATAATTTTTTGCCTTAGGATAAATTTTAAACCCATTGGATCGTGCTTCGTTAATCTATTCTAAATATATTGTGCATGTTTCTTATTCAAATGAATCATTAATTTTTTTGTATCAACTCATTTAAATTTAATTTACAACCATATTTTTACCCTTAAACCCCACAAAAAAATAGTTTTAGGATACATTATAAAGGAACTAGCCTTTCAATCTCGGATACTCACCTCAACATAGGGATACCCACATCCCGGAGTTTTTTCCATTGAATCTACAGAAGTGAGCAGAAATTAAGTTTATACAACATGTTTTTATCCCTCAATCATGGTGCACTTCTGAGAAATAACAGTTTGAGTACAAAAATTAAAGTGTTATAAATAAATAAAATTAATTAGAGGTTTAATTAAATAAATTTAATGCGGACTTAGAGAAGAAAACCAAGCATATATAAATGTATTTAAACAAAAAAAAATCCTGTAATTTTTTCTAAGTGATTAATGAAATTACGATGTGGTTTTGGTGCATAAAAATTTGGGTGTTACATCTTCTTTGACACTCAATTTTGATCTTTCTTATCCATCCCTAAACAACCCCCCCAAATTATACTAAACAAGATTTTCATTCTTCTAATGCATTCCCCTCACTTGAAAAATACACTTATATTTCACTTCTGCCTTCCGAGGACTCTATTATGATATCAACCCCTATCAATTTGAAATGCAACAATCATTATGAAAAAGGATTGATTCTTTATATAATTTAAATAATTTATCTATATGTTTGGATACTTACCCTAGCATATAAAAAAACTTCTGTGTAGGATACCAGATATGTAATAGATGTGTTAGTGCAGAATCACAACACCCCCTAATGAGTGTTACAGGTCGGATTTTCTAAGGAAAAATTGTTTGGTGTGATTGCATAACATTGAACCTTCCCCAAGGTGTGGGACCTTGCAAAAATTGGAAAAGCTCTCTATATTAAAGTATGGTTCCTATTCCTATATTTAGTTGCATACATGGGAGTTTGCAGAAGATCTCTCTTTATACCTAATCTAAACTTGGCAAGGAGACAGGGGTGAAAGGAATATAGGAAATAAAACTAAGCTATAAGATGATGCACCAAAGGAATGATGAACATTTTTTTTTCTAATAGACACAAACTAACCAAATGCATATAACAACTAAGCACATATGACCATATCTATAATGAAAGATCAGATGAAAGAAAAGGAGACAAGAGAGGATCTAAATTCGATCACAAATGTATTTTATTGCTCTACTGATTGATACAATGCATTACTAAGAGGCTAGAAGGTAGAAATTAATTACAATCTAGTAGAAGGTCTGAAAATCCATGAGTTTCTTTGCCATAAGAAAACGGGAGCCTACAGAAACAAAGAATGTCCAACCCTTTATAATGAATCCCGCCCCTGTATTTATAGATTTGATCAGAGAGAATAAAAAGAGAGAGAGATGGGAAAAATAGGTTGAATCTCAACTACTGCTGTTAATGCCTCTCATAAAATGTGCCCCAAATCCATCTTGACTACCTCAACCACTAGTTTAATACCTTGAAAGAAGAGGAAATGGAAGAAAAGATTAAATCTAATCTAGTTGTTGAGGAAAAGAGATCCTGCATTAAAATCCTGAAGACATTTCTCCATTTTTCAACTACGAGGGCCTAAAAAAAAATTCTTTAACCTTCCATTGTGTAGGAGATGTAGAGATGTTTCCAATAGTGTCAGATTTGTAATATTTCAAGCCCTGAGTCGAAAGATATGCCCCTTCGAAGTTTGTATCGAGTTCGTACAAATGGGCGGGAAAAAAGTTCAAAAAATGGGTCCCCTTTTGAGATGGGACACATGTCACCCATTGTTTGGCTGGGAGATGTTCTTTAATATTTACCTTTGTGCCTTTTGGACAAAAGGAAAATTTTCACTTTTTCCTCCGACTCCCTACTTTGGCTTTGACTTGGGTTCAAATGCTGGCTTTTTCCCTTGGGTGGAGATGCGGCCCATTTTGAAACTTTTATCATTTTAGGATGAAAAAGAGCAAAAAACTAACTTTCCCCCTAATGGCCCACTATCATTGACTCGGGTCCAAATGCTGACTTTTTCAATTGGGCAGAGTAGCGGACCATTTTGCAACTTTTGGCTAAGTCCTTCGCTAGGTGGGGCATATCTCTTTATCTGGGACACACGACATCCTGACACTTATTTGGGGACTTTATCTCTCTCCAATCGTTGAATCAACACCATTTAGACACTTGGTGGCCTGTGCTGGCCTAACCTATGCATTAACTATTCAACTAACTTTGCCCCTTTCTAAGATTGGACACGTGGAGGGACCACGCTTACTTGAAAGCCCGAATCAAATTTTGTCTTTGGAGGAGTGTCGAGTTGACACTTAGCTACCTCTGCTAGTTTGTGGAATTTTCAATAGTCCATCTTACCCTTTTGTACTTTGAGCTACGTGGTGAGCTCACACTCATTCGGGTCTCCGCCCTGGGACTAACTCTTAGAGATACGCCACACTGACACTTTCCATTTTCTGCTTACACTTCTATACTAAGCCAATTTTGAGGCCCACCCTGTCCTCCTTTTGACTATATTTTTCCATTTGCTACATGGAGGGATAACACAAGTTTGAGTCTCCACCCTAGGCTTCCTTTACGGATTTGCACTGAGCCATCACCTGACATCTTCCTTCTTAGTTGAAGTATTTTTCAATGCTCCCACAATGTTTTGGGGCTCTGGATGCGTGGAAGCCTGTCCCAATTTTGGGATTCCACTTTTTGGATTCATCTCTGAAGACACGTCGTTAAAACACATGGTCCCTTATGTTGCCTCCTCCATACTTAGTCAGTTTTTGACCCTTTCTTGAACTATTTTGAGCTTGATGACTCTGGATATTCCTCGTTTATTCCCTCTCTTGCTCTTGGTTCCTCCTGTGACACTACCCCTTCTTATCTGACCCTGTTGAACTATTGTTGAGTCTACCTATTACTTGAAAATAGATCTAAGGTAGGGAACGACTTGACAGATTTGTTTCCTTTTACATTGGGTCCCTTAGTCTTTCTTGGCCCACACCACTCCATTTTTTGAGTTCATCTGCAACCATTTATTGATCCGAATGAGTTTTCTCAGGTTCTTCCCAGTGGGGCCATGGCTAATCCAATATTTTTCCTAAGGCAAAATATGGATAACAATTTGGAAACTCAAAGGGGTATCTTCCTGCTAGGTAAATTAACCAATTGCCTTGTCATATCCGTTGGCCATGGAGTCAAGAATGAAATTATGGTACTGATACTTCCTCTAATTCATGAAACCGCTGTTTGCACTCTCAAGTTTTCACAAAAAATATCAAAATGAAGGTTTATGAGAGTAGAATTTATTTTTGACTCGGACCTCATCTACCTCTAAGAATGGACTACATAAGAGCAACAAAACAACACCACAACTATGTAGAAAATAGAAATCATACATGCTCAAAATAGAACATGCAGAGCATGCAAAGCACTTAGGAGAAAAGAAACCTAAACTATAACAATGCGAATGTGCACAAGCACTTAAAGGAAAGAGAAACTAAACTAATATGTATGGGGTGAGAAATTTCCTTTTAGTAGTAGTGCTTAAGATAGATCCCATTCACTACAATTTTTAACTCCTCACCCTCCAATGTAGACAATTGGAAATAATTGCAACTCATACATTTTGTGACCATGTAGGGGCCACTTTAGATGACATAAAACTTGGAATGCCTTCCTGGTTTTTCTCAATTAGCATCCCATTTCAGAACCAGGTCTCCTTCCTGGAAGGTCCTTGGTTTTTCCTTCTTGTCAAATAATTTCTTGATTAAAGCCTGATTCTTCTCTATTGCCTAGGTTGCATGCTATTAGGCTTCTTCCAATTCTATCAGCTCCATATACTTGGCATCTATTGGTCCAAATCAGAAATCTCTAGTTGTTTCATGAGCTCTAATGCTGGCAACTCAAGTGATATATGCAACACTGCTTCTTTCCCATAGACAAGCTTGAATGGAGAGCTTCCTGTAGATCTCTTGGGCTTTATCCTATTAGCCCATAATGTCATTTTGATCTTTGTATGCCATGTCCTCTGATTCTCATCAAGAGTTCTTCTGATGATCTTTAGCAGGTGTTATCACCAAATCACAGCACCCCTATGCATATACCTGAACTCACAGTGTGATTGGATAACATGGGTACTATCTCCAAGTTGTGGGACTTGCTACTTGAGATAGACCTCCAGAGAAAGCTGGTTCTTACTCCTAAACTACCTGCCACAATCTACTCTAATGCAGGATAAGCTAACTGTTCTAATCTAAATTTCCAAGGGACCAGGGAGAGAGAATGCATAGAATGAAAGCCTACACTAAAGTGGTGATACACTAGAAAAGGAGGGTGGGAGAGTAGTCTCCAAATGTGTGAAATACAGAGGCAAAGTGCACACTAGAAGAGGTGATGACAGTTCAGCATAATCTAGCAAAATGCATTCAAAACAATATTCCAAGCACACACAATGATAATGAATCCCTGTAAGAACATAATAAATAGACACAATATTATTTTTGAAAGATAAAAGGGCAAGAAGAATGCAAGAAAACACAGCAGGGGAAGATACATCCACAAACTTATATTTTATTGCTTCCTGGTATGCACAGTTCAGTCTATTACAAGATAAGGGCCTGGATCACCATGCAAGGAGTCCACTACAAGGGCCTACAACACACTGGCTTCACAAAGTAATTTTGGCAGAGCTTTTCTACCCAAAAACTCTCCCCTTTACAATGAGCCCAACACTCCAATTTATAGAAAAATGAGAAGGAAAAGAGAAGGGAAAATGGAAATCCCGAAATCTGTCCTTCAACCACCTGTAAGAGGCATTAAATTGAGTGAAATAGTTATAAATTACTTGCAAAAGGCTCCCCATACTCTCCCATGTGCTGCAGTAGAGAAAGAATGATGACCATGCCTCCTAATTGCACTCCCAACTACCAAATAAAACACTGTTCTGAACCCGGCCACGTTTCCTTAAAAATCTCAATAAATTTCTAATCAAATCTAGAATTTCTTGATTTCTATGTATCGAGTTTGGAACCACGATTCCAACGGTACAAATTTTGTGTGATTTCGTTGAGAAATGCAAAAGTTATGGCCTTCTGAGTGCGGGCAGCTATTTTGGGTCTGGCAGGTGTTTTCTGTCATTTGACGGGAATGAGCATCAAGTGACTGGGGCCGAATATGTTTCCTTTATTTAAATATATCTACCCTCATTAAAATTAAGAAATCCATTTTTTGTGGCGTAGAGGACATCGTGCTTGTTCCAGAAAGTCCAATTTTGTGAAAATCGGAGCTTGGAGTCAAAAGTTATGGCCGTTTGAAGTTTCCGGACCAAATGTTGACTTTTCTTCTTCTCCTTCAGCCGCTTCAGCTTTTCACGTCCCACGCATCCCTCTGTCCCATTTAGCACAGTGCTGAAATTTCCCATTTTGCCGAACCAGCCAGTTCGCGTACTCGCAGCCCAGATGTCCCTTTTGCTTTCGGACTGTTCGGGACAAATTTTCCCGATTTGCCCGGTTCGACTGGTTCACGTCCTTTTGTCCCGCGCGTCACTGATTGAAAGTTCTCCTTTCGGCCGATCCGGGCGGTTCGCATACTTCGTGTACCTTCGGCCCAACTGTTCCGGGCTGCTTTGACTCATTTCGGCCGATCCGGCCGGTTCGCGTACTTTTGTCCCGCGCGTCCCAAACTGTTTCGGGCTGCCTTGACTCATTTCGCCCTGTTTGGCCGGTTTGCGTACTTTTGTCCCGCACGTCCCAAGGACCGCCTGGACTAGGACTTAGCCATTTTTCGTGATTTTTTCTGGCCCGAGCTTGTTTTTTATGCAATTTTTTACATTTTCTCAGAACTTGCTCTCTTCTACTTGGACAGGGGAGTTAAAAAAATATGAGGGGACCCTAAAAACATGACCTTTCACCCTGAATCAATATAATTGCTTAGGACTAAAGAATTTGATGCATGTTATCAAAATTTACCTTGGGGGTGAATTTTGGATAACAGTAGGTTCTTGTTTGTGGACTCAACTTGACCATTACCTTAAGGGTAATAGTTCGATGAAGTGCTCAAGTAAGTCCCGTTCTTAACAGCCCATCTTGTGATCTTGGAACCTATCAATGCCAATGCATTGTATGATATAATGGTGGCTAGTACTCCAAACCTGGTCACTATTCCTTCATAAAAATCTAGTATACTAGACTCATTAGCTTCCTTGAGTGGCACTGCCTTGGTCCACTTGGTGAAATTGTCAGTTGCTATCAGACTCCATTTGTGTCCTTGGCTTAAATTTGGGTTGATGAATCTAATGAATTCCAATCCCCATTACATGAAAGGTTGGTCAACTGAGATTGTGTGTAATGGAAGTGTTACTAGCATTTCTTTGCCTTTGAAGAGTGCACAATTCTTACGCCTTTTGATCCATGCATAGTAGTCACTAAATACTCTGGGCCAATAATAACCTGCCTTCATGATCTTGAGTGATGTCACCCTTCCAGAAAAATGGCCTCCAGTTGCTTCAACATGAAATTCTTGTACCACCCTCTTGACTTGATTTGTTTCAATGCATCTCAATAGAATTCCATTAATGTCTCTTCTGAACAAGACACCATCAATAAGAACAAATGGGATGGCTTGTAGACTGAAATGTATCCTCTTTGCTTTATTCATACCATGAGGACACATGCCTGTTTAGAGGAAGTGCACCATGTATTAGGTCCAACAAAAAGTAGGTACATCATCTCTCCCTTCTTCTTGATTATCCTATAGAACAAAAACAACCTCCTTTTCACTGTCTGCTTCGTCATGTTGACCTGAGGCTAATTGTTCACACAACCCTTTCCAATGGACCAACTTAGTGAGCCTGATCTCAATGTCATATTCCATGACATCAATGATCCGTCCTACACATTTTTCATTCAGGTCCTTCCTGAGAAGGAATTCTTTAACTCCCGCATGAGAGACCAACAATTATATTTTATTATTTGACACCAGGTGCTTGAACTTTTTTAATCCTCTGATTACTACCAGGACTTGCTTTTTGATGAAGAAGTATCTCACTTCATAGTCTTCTAGACCTTGATAGAATAAAGTAATTGGTTGTTCTGTACCTCCTTTATTTTGTTGAACTAAGATTACAGAAATTGTGTCACTGCCACTAAAGGCATACAGTATGAAGTCTTTAGAGAAATATGAATTTATAAGAGATGGGACTTGTGATATGGCCTCCTTAATGGCCTCAAAGCTTGTATTTCCTTCATCTGTCCATCTAAATTCCAAGTTCTTCTTTAGCATCAATGTTATTGGCCTAATAAGAGTAGCAAAGTTTGGTACAAACTTGTGGAAAAAATTGATTTTTTCCAAGAATCTTTGAAGAGCATTCTTGTGGCTTGGAAATGGAAATTCTCTTATTGCTCCCGCTCTCTCTGGGTCAATAGCCAATCCTTCATTTGATACAATATGGCCTAGAATCCTGCCCTCATGGGCTAAGAATATGCATTTTTGGGGGTTCAATGATACCCCGAATCTCCTACACCTTTGGAACACCTGCCTTAGGTGGTAAAGGTGGTCTGCTGCATTTTTGGAAAGTACTGTAATGTCATCCAATAGATCAGTACTATTTTGTTGATAATCCCCTTGAATGCCATATCCATTGCCCTTTAGAAATTGGCTCAGGCATTGGACAACCCAAATGGCATTTTTTTGTAGGAATAGGTGCCCCACATGGTGGTGAAGGTTATTTTTAATTGATCATCCTCTTTCACCATTATCTGATTATATCCCAAATAACCATCTAGGAGAGAGAACCTCTCTGATCTAGACACTACTTGTAAGATCTGTTCCATTTAAGGGAGTGGGTAGTGATCTTTGAGGAAGGCTCTGTGTAAGTCTTGAAAATATACACATAACCTAATCTCTCTATTTTTCTTCCTGAGTGGGACCAGGTTTGCAACCAAACTTGAGTGTTTGATTGGAAATATGATACTTGCCTCTATCAGCTTGTTCATCTCTTTCCTCATCAAAGGTTCAGTGTGTGGGTTGATTGGTATTTATTTTTTCCTGATGGGCTGAGTAGCTGGATCTAGTTCAATTATGTGTTGTGCTAGCTCTCGATTGAACCCTCTTAGGTCTTCATAGCTCCAGAAAAACACATCTAGAAATTCTTAGCAAGGTTGTATGAATTCATATCTTTCTTTCTCGGTGGCCACCTTGCCAACTTGAAATATTTTCACTTCTCGAATTAGTATTGAATCTGAATCTTCTCCTTTGCTCTATATGTTATTATTCTCTATTCTAGACTAATCATCGGGAGTGAAGATAGAATCCAATGTCACTAAGCCTTTTAGAAGCTTGTTTGTATGTAGTTCTACTATTTGATTCCCATATTGTTTCTCAATTCTGCTTTGATTTCCAGCTAAGAATTCAACTTCTTCTTGCAAAAAAATAATGATCTTCCGATCAATCTTGAACACTTGCTAGCATGTGCTGTTATCTGGCACTTTTGGCCTCACAACTATATGGATATGTGGATGTTATTTGTATCTTTTGATGTTGTCGACCACATCAAATGTTGAAAGCCTATCAGTACCTTCGTTCTCCTTCCTGGGTATGGAAATAATGCTGAAGGCCTCAAAATCCTCCATGAAATCCCATATTCTACTCTTGTAGCTCTTGAGTAGGTCATTTTTGACAGCATTAAGTCCTCTAACTTGATTGGAAACCAACTCACTATCACCATACACTTGCAATTTATTGATTCCAAGCCTCCTTTCCTAATGAAGACCTTGGACCAAAGCTTCATATACAACAATGTTGTTCAAGTAGGAAAACTGAAATCTGAAGGTTGAATAATATTTCATAACTTTGGGGGACACAAACATGGCTCTTCCTCTAGCTTCTTGTCTACTCCTTGAGCCATCAAAGAACAAATGCCATACCTCATTTTCATCCTTATATTCTCACTTAATTAGGTCAAGAAGAGGATGATCGTAGAATCCTCTTCATGTACATAGTAGACTCCTAGCTCAGATTATTCCATCTCCTTATAGGGGTCAAAAGCATGTCTATTACTGGTCTACTCATCAAGAGTCAAGTTTGCGATACATCCCACCTTTTTGTCTGCTTCACAAGTGTTTAGTAGGTCTTTTTGATGCAAATTTGAGAAGTTGGCATTGATTGGGCTAGGCACATAAGATTCAATATGATAATCAGTAATGGGCTCAGATATGATTATGGCCTTTTCCCCATAACTTGTTCTAAAGAGCATATGTGACCAATCAGTAGACAGATAGCCTCTAATTTTGGTAGTGAAGTCCTTGAACAGACACAAAGAAAAATGTTGTGGTAAATCTATGATTAACACATTTTAAAAAATAGTTACATTGGGGCAGGTATGCAGAGTGAGGCTTAGATCCTTGATGACCCCAACGATTGTTACTGCTAGTTCTAACTAGTTGCACTACCCCTCTAGAGATGACTTCATACTGGAGGTGTAGTTGATCAGCTATTTTCTTGGGCATTACAAAACTACTAGCCCCAGAATCAATCATAAAATTGTTCTCCAATTTGTCTCCAATAATCAATGAGTTGTAGAATGGAGGAAGTATTAGGTTCATACCTTGTTGTTCTCATTGGTTTTCCCCATGTTGAGTTATCTTGGTAAGCACTTTCTCTTGTTGGTTAGGGGGTTGATTTGAGCTTGACCAATTATGCATGGCAGTCTACAACAGATCCCTCTTCCCTGGGACTGGCCAGTGACTCCCATAGTTAAATGTTCACACTTTTCCTCTTCATTTTCTCAATGATATTAAATGAGATATCCCTTTGTTGTCCCCTTCCTAGGACACATTTCTTTCTTGCACATGGGTTGTCATAACTGGTTCTTGAATGGATTTGGAAGGTGGATTGGATTGGTTATGCATGTTGGGAGTTATATTTGGAGCACCAGAACTATTATGGAGTGATAAAAGGTTGAGAGTTACATGAATTTAGTGGTTGGCTTTCTCCAATATTTCTCTTTTTGGACCGTGTATTGGTACAGCCACACTTTGAGAAGGAGTCTGATTCGTCCCACAGAAGTCCTCAGCCTGCTAATTGACAAACATAGTCTCACTTGGAGGTCCCTCTTCTTGAGATTCCTGTTGCTGATATCCTTCTTGGATAGGTTTCTTGTGACACCATACTGGTCTGCACCATCAAGGCCTAATTGAGTGCACCATTAAAGCACATTGATTGGTTATGAGGCTGATTACATGGAAAATACCAACCATACTCTTGTGTCATATTGTTTTGTGTTGGAACCAACACCATTGATGTTGAAGCTGTGTTTGGATCATATGTCCTTGAAAGGTATAGCAACTTGAGGTTGTCCTTGGTTTTGGCTCTGACTTATAGCCTGAGATGGTGGTCTATTTTGGCTGATACTGGGGTCTAGCCTGGTACTAGAGTCTGAGACTGATAAGGTCTAGAACTATGAGCTTGCTGTCTTTTGATGGTTACTAGCTCATTTCCTAGGTTCTAAAGTTGTTTCATGACTTCCTGGAGTTCCTTAGATGTGTTAGATAGATGACAGTGGAGGCTTTAGCTGAGCTTTAACTCCTAGGAGTAGGTACAAGGGCTAATGTGGGCGTTTGACTGGTATCTAGGTTTCCTAACTTGGGGTACAAAGGCATGGATGGCCTAAGAGTGGACTTTTTCTAGCCTAAATTAAACGGTTCTCAGCCCCTATGGAAAGGCTATAGGCTACAGGTAAGGTTGTTCCCCCCATTGATTGAATCATCAAAGAAATATCAGAATTTAAAGCCCTAAGAAAGTATAAAAAGGCACCTTCGTTAGTGGGCTTTAGTACTATTGGAATCCTATCCCAGGTCTACTGAAATATGAGGTTGAAGTCTGTTAGTTGCTCATTTGGGGCTCTCTTGATTGTGGTTAGTTGCTCCAACAGAGATAACTTATCACCTTTCTCTCCAAACTGGTTGTGGAGAGCTGTGCATAGTTGTTTCCAATTTTGGATAGAGCCTGCCCCAAGGCTTCTAAACCATTATGAAGCATTCCCTTTGAGTGACGAGGTGAGCAAGTTGACTTACAATGTCCATCTCATGGATTTCATAGATTGTATAGACATTTGCAATATCTTGGACATGATCACCAGGAGAAGTAATGGTTTTCCCCAGTGAAATATAGGATGCTCCTTAATGATGCTATCGGGACCGGATTTTTTACATTCAGAGTGAGTGGGATGCTACCGGTGAGGTTCACATAAGGATTTAGTTGAGCCATCCTGATTGGCCTGATCACCCCCCTTGATTGAGAGAACGGTCTACTGGGAGGAGGTGTCGATAAGGATCTATTTTGTGGGGATAGAGACCTCTGGGATCTTCTCTCCTTCCCTCCCTCTGTTCCAGGGATAAGTCTAGATAGACAAATAGTGCCTCTTCTCTAGCTCTTAACTGTGTTTTTATTCTTCTCATGAACATGCTTGGATTGTTGAAACCAATGGATTTGTTTCTTTTAGAGTCGCTGAGATGTATAATTTTAAGACTTCTTAAAATTCAAAATCACAGTAAGTGTACATCAATTCTTACTGTAACAAGATGGAGACTTCTCTATGTCCCACCGGGCAGTGCCAAAACTGTTAGTGCAGGATCACATCACCCCCAAATGAGTTCTACATGTCTGCTTTTCTAAGGTAGAGTAATTTGGTGTGATTGCATAACATTCAAATTTCCCCAAGGTGTGGGGACCTTGCGAAAATTGGAAAATATCTCCAGATTAAAGGTTGGTTCCTATTCCTCTGATCAGGTGCATAAGTGAGGACTTTACAGAGGATCTCTCTTTATACCTAATCTAAAATTGTCTAAGGAGACAAGGTGTGAAAGGAATACAGGAAATCAAACTAAACTATAAGGTGATGCACCAAAGGAATGATGAACATTTATTTTTACAAAAGACACAAACTAACCAAATGCATACAATAACTAAGCACAGATGACCAGCATCTATAATGAAAGATTAGATGAAAGAAAAGGAGACAAGAGAGGACCTAAAGTTGATCACAAACGCGTACTTTATTGCTCTGTAGATTGATACAATGCATTACAAAGAGGCCAGAAGGTAGAAATGTATTAAATTCTAGTAGAAGGTAGAAATGTATTAAAGTCTAGTAGAAGGTCTGAAACTCCATGAGTTTCTTTGCCTGAAGAAAAATGGAGAGCCAACAAAACAAAGAATGTCCAACCCCTTAAAATGAATCCCACCCCTGTATTTATAGATTTGATCAGAGACAAGAGAGAGAGAGAGAGAGAGTGAGAGAGAGAGGCGGGAATAGTAGGTTGAAGCTCAATTACTACTGTTAATGCCTTTGATAAAATCTACCCCAAATCCATCTTGACTACATCAACAATTGGTTTAGTGCCTTGAAAGAAGAGGAAATGGTGGAATAGATCGAATCTGATCTGGTTGTTGAGGCAAAGAGATCTTGCATTAAAATCCCAAAGACGTTTCTCTATTTTTCACCTACCAGGGCCTGAGAAAAATGATTCTTTATCCTTCCATGGTGTAGAAGACGTCGAGATGCTTCCAATAGTGTCAAATTTGTAATATTTTGAGCTCTGAAGTCAAAAGATATTCCCCTTCGAAGTTTGTATCGAGTCCGTACAAATGGGCGGGAAAACAGTTCAAAAAAATGGGTCCCCTTTTGAGATGGGACACGTGGTACCCTTTGGTTGGCTAGGGAGATGCACTTCCATCTTTACCTTTGTGCCTTTTGGAAAAAAGGAAAACTTTCACCTTTTCCTCCGAACTCCCCACATTGGCTTTGACTCGGGCCCAAACGCTGACATTTTTACCTTGGGCGGAGTTATGGGCCATTTTGCAACTTTTGTCCTTTTGGGATGAAAAAGGGCGAAAAACCAACTTCCCCCCCGATGGCCCACTTTCCTTGACTCAGGCCTAAATGCTAAATTTTTCCCTCGGGTCCAGAGTTGCAGCCCCATTTTACAACTTTTGGCTAAGTCCTTTGCTTGGCGGGGCATATCTCTTTATCTGGGACACGCGGCATCCTCAGCACTCAGTTTGGGAACCCCTTCTTTATCTCAAGTCTTTGAATTAGCACCATTTAGACACATGGTGTTTTCCACCGGCCTGGCCTATGCATTGACTATTCAACTGAATCTATCCCCCCTTTCTGAGATTGGACATGTGGAGGCACTGCGCTTTCCTGAAAGCCTAGGCTAAAAGTTTGCCTTTGAAAGAGCATCAAGTTGACACTTGTCAGCTTCCACCAGTCTGTGGAATTTTCAACGGTCATTCTTACCCTTTTATAATTTGAGGCTATGTGGTGGGCTCATGACTCATTTGGGTCTCTGCACTCTGGGAATAACTCTTGGAGACACACCACATTGACACATGGCATTCTCCGCTTACACTTAACTATACTTAGCCAATTTTGAGGCTCGCCCTATCCTTCTTTTGACTGTTTGACCATTTGTCTACGTGGAGGGCTGACGTATAAGTTTGAGTCTCTGCCCTGGGCTTCCTTTCCAAATTTGTACTGAGCCGACACCTAGCATCTTTCTTTCTTAGTTGAATACTTTTGGATGCTCCCGCAACTTTTTGAGGCTCTGGACGCGTGGAAGACTTGGCACAATTTTAGGACTTCCCTTTTCATGGATTCACCTTTGGAGAATGCACCGTTGGGATACATGTGATCCCTTCCACTACCTCCTCCATACTTAGTCAATTTTGGACCCTTTGCTGAACCGTTTTGAGCCCGAGGACTCCAGATCTTTGTCGTTTCTTCCCTCTCTTGTCACTCGATTCCTCTTGCGGCACCGCCCCTTCTTATCTGACCCTATGTTGACTATTGTTGAGTCTACCTATAACTTTAAAATGGGATCTAAGGTAGGGAATGGATCGACATAGTCATTTACCTTTTGCACAGGGTCCCTTAGTCTTTCTCAGCCCCCACCACTCCATTTGTATGAGTTCCTCTACAACCATTTACAGATCCAAATGATTTTTCTTAGGTTATTCCCAACGGGGTAATGGATGATCCAATATCTTTCCTGGGGTAAAATATGGATAACAAGATGCATTTCAAAAAATTAATGACATCGGTTCCCCTTCTGGAACAATATGAACCCTGGAATCCAACTTTATATCCTTCAATATTTTACCCAAGTTGAACAAATATTAATTGATCAATAATATCCTACTTTGTAATGTTTCCATGCACAAAATGGGTGGTATAAATAATCAGGGCACACTATAAGTATTCCACATTTGAAATATTTTTTTCAATATCAAAGTACCGCCCCTACCCTCCATCCCCCCACCATCACCTAAAATATTTGGATATACTTTTGGTATAAAATATTGGAGAACAAAAAATAAAATGTGATTTCTATGTTACTTTATCCTACATATATAAGGCACTTCAATACAAGATTTCAAATTATCTATACTACAAAGGTGTTCTTATTGACAATGATGCCCTCACGTGGCTTCATGTATAACCAACAAATATTGGCTCCTCTTTTAACACAATCAAAATGGACATTCCACCTTTTGAAGACACCACCATACATGATGTCAATGATCATCCTTTAGTCTTAGGAGAACAAAATTCTCATACATCTTCATTTGTATCATCTACGCATAACATGAGTACAAAATATGAAGATATCTTACAATTCCTTTTGTCACATTAATAGAACATACCCTATACTATGCCTTGGCAAGACATAAAACTTTTCCCAAACAACACATACACTTCTGGGGGTATTTTTTCCATGTCTTATCCAATATTTTTTCCTTAAGGTAAAGAAATGTTTAAAAAAATTCATATGAAGGAAGTTCAATTACATGAATATGCCTTCCACTAAATATGTTACCATGATGACCACTTTGGTTCCCACCCTCAATTTTGATAATATTTTCTTAACCTCATTATGTGTCATAGGATCCATTCTATAACAACCGTCTTCATGAAACAAAACATTGAACATGGTATCTCGCAAACTATAATAGAGCTCTTTAAGAAATTACAAGATTTCCCCAAAGATTTTTTGTCAATCCCTCTAATGCAATTTAGAAATAACCTCCTAGGGATATTATCCTTTTGGTAAAAATTAAAGGTTAAATATTAGAAATGGTTCATAAATTTTAGGTGCACTAACATTATTCTTTACTCTAAGTAATGCTGATATAGAATGTCTAGATTCCGATAAATGCATACTTATTACATGTCCTTTTGACCCACGTTGCACAAAATACTTTAAAAAACTAAAAATTATTAAATACCCATATCATGTATTTTCTTTATTGCATCAAATGTTCACAATATTTCATGAGGTAGTGTTACTGAAACACCTTACGGTAAAGTATTATTAGTACAAGTATCATTGTTCAATTATACTTATTTAATTTTTTATTAGAATACATGTTTTTACTTGTTCCCTTCTTTTTAGTATGAGTGAAAACATAGAGGGTCCACCCATGTTCATAATTTTTAGTGGCTAAAGGATTCCCCTAACGTCGATGCAATTAAGTGGGTTGATAATGCTTATGTAGACACCTATAATTTAGCCTGACAAGTTAAATACTTAAATTGTGCTAATTATCCCCTTTCCCACATATTGGCAACATATCGTCAATAGTTCTCATCTTCTCTCCTATCATCATTAATTAATCACATTACATTAATTAATTAAGTCTTCTATTCAACAAATATCCTAATTAAAAAAAATTCGTTAATTAATTCTTCCTTCTATCTAGACTAATTAATTATTATTAATAAACTAGCTTCCCCTTTCATTAAACTAATAAATCATTATTTATTTAATTTAATTCCCTTCTATAGTCTAAATCATGCTAATATCCCTCTAAAAATCTCTTATAAGCTTACACACCTATTAATTAATCACTTTGGTTAATCAATAAACCCCCTTTATCCCATGAGTCACTAAAGGAAAAATTAAATTCTCCTAAGTTGACTCAACCCTTTCTAAACCCTCCTTACCCACAACTAACTCAACATCTCTATTATCCCACATACAAAGGGATGTAGAGATTCCTCTATCCAATTGGCTATATACAGAGCCCTCCTCGTACCTTTACACCTACACTTGTACATTCCTAGATGAGCATAGAGGCCTAAGCTATAGCCATTTTGTCATCTCAGAGCATTCTTCATTGGAGAAGCTAGCTGCTTTCATTTCTTGTATTCATCCAATCTAAGTTTTGAAGTCATATGGGGATATGTCAAATGGTCTTGTAGCCATGGATTGACAATACTCCATTCTTGAAAACCTTGGGATTCAAACATACAATCAAACCTTTGATTTCTAAGGATATATATAGGTTCATTTCATTTGATTAACATTCAACAGAGACAAATATTAATGGATTAACATGTTTGTTCATGTTCTAATGCAAGGATGTTAGTAAATTAGTCTTTCTTAAGCTCTAAGCATAATGGTTTATTGAATTTGATTTATCTTTGTTTTAGGACTATTAGGTGTTAGTTCTAACTCTTTTTACATTGCTAACAAATACATGAAGACAACTTCTATTAACATTAAAAGACAATATTGTTGTATGTATGTCTCCTTTTGGATGCCCTACCCACCAAATTGTTGAGCATAATTTCTACAAAGGTTCCAGAAAGATGATCCATGCATTTTATCATCAATGTAAGTGTTGGATTCCCTTCCATTGCAATACCTAGAGGAACTTATTAATTGATTTAAGCGACATACAAAATTTTCTAAGGGAACATGTTTATGAGAAAACAAAATAGTTTTGAAATGTTAATATAATGCATTTTGGGAAACACATCCTATTTCTTCCTTGTCCATTAAAGACACATGTGTTATTAAATATCTTCCATAAAGGAACGGTGATAGAATAAACATTAAGAACATGATGAATCTTCGAATTCACTTCAAATAGCCCAAGACACGCTAGCACATCAATCATCTTGGACTAAGTGCTCACCTAAAGTACCCAAGTGTACCAGGTACCCCTTTAGAGTTTCTTATCAAGAATGTTAGCATGATAGTGCATGCATATCCCCAATTTCATAAAAGATAGTAAAAAATCCACAATGCATAAACCAGAGCTAGATCTAAACCACAAGAAATATAGACTAAACAATGATTATCGTGATATTTACCATACAAGATCCATGTTCAGTCATATCTTACACCAATATCCAACCAATATGTTCCATTATATTAAGCACTACAAAATATATAAGCTTCATACATCATAGTATTGACATCATAAGTCATGTGCGCGAAAAAAAAACCACCATCATAACTGTACAATCAAAGAGTATCAGAGGGGGTCCTAAACTGTACAAATCAATAAATATATATAAAGGTGGGGACTTTCCCTTCACCACCCATGAACCTTCCAAAAATAGGTTACATGCAAATAATATCCATGCACCTTTACAAAAAAATACAAAAGAATGCAAGTGCTAATAATAGATATTCTAAAGTTAAATTCTAGTACAGATCCTATTAATAGACCAAAAATCTGCATGGCGCTCAACCTAATGCAAATCCTAAAATATCCTTAGCATAATCTATAAGTATTCTATGAAATTTTATCCACACTCTATGTCCAAAAAATAGCCTCATGCCAAAAATGGCTAAGTCTTGATTCTGAGCATGCCTTATCTTACTAAATTTCCATGTGAACTTTTTGTTAGCCCAACATTACCCCACACTAAACTGGATTGACGCCCTCAGCAATGGTTAACTAATTTATCTCTCCAAAATAATATAGGATAATGAATGAAAGAATGAATTATTACTTGTTCAAAAATAATAATATTTATGGTGCTAAGTCAAACTAATTGGCATCTTTTTTCTCTTCTGGTAGAATTAATTCTAAATACTCACTCTAAAATTTTGCTTCGAATACATACCAGGCATTCAGCGTTGCATTTTTTTTTTCTGGGATGTTTGTAACTACACCGTCTAACTCATCAAGAGTCATCTTAGAACCTTCATTCTACATAATTATCAGTATATTGGCCATACTTGAGACCATCCCTTCTATTGCATCAATATTCTCCTCGATGATTTACCTAATCTGGTTTATTCTTTCCTTATGTGGAATCCTGGCAGCATCAAGCACACCACACTTACATTCCACTAGCCTTATTATTTCCACATGCCAAAGTCTCTCATTTTTGGCTACCTGAAGAACCTCATCTTCCTCTGCTAGAGTTTTTGTCTTAATGATGACATCTGGCATTGCACACATTTTGGTCAAGACCATATCCATTTTCTTCAGCTCATCCTTTGAAGCCTGCATAAATGGAAATATTCCTTGCAACAATATATTTTTCCATTTCTTGTTCTTATGTAGCATCTTTAAGTTTTTACAGGTGCACTGGCCCTTCTTCTAGAAGTAAATAAAATTTTGTGCGCAAATAATGAAGGGCGGATGGGAAATCCCTTGAAACTTTATCTTGAAAGTCTGGGATTTTCTCCATAATGTTATCATCTATCTACTTGGTCATCTTTCAAACATTTTGTGCCTCTACCACTACCCTGTCCCTTTTCTCAATAATTTTCTTGAATCTTTGTGTCCTTGTCCTTCTTATCTTCCAGAAGTGCCCTTATAAGTTTTGCTTTATCAATGTTATGATGCACAACTTCTGTAGATACTTTGACAAGTACATTGCTTACCTATTCATCTAATAGCTGTGTAGGCTTAATGGTTATATTGAAGGATTTTTACACTTGTTTCATCTTCTGTGATACACACAACTCCTTGCAAACATCAAAATCAGGGTCATCCATATGATTCTGCATACTCTAAGATAATTTATTTTTTGTGTGTGTTACCATTATATCTAGGTCCATCAAATCCTAACTATATACTTGTTCCTTGGGAATTGTGCTCTAAAATCCAACTTCCTCATTAACTACTTTATCACATATGTCTTCATCATCCTACATTTTGAGACTTGGAGATGCTACATTTTATGATGTGCTTTGCTGAAAGCAGTTGTCCTTCACATTTTCCCTTATTGGTACATAGTTCTAGTGCTTATTTTATTGCTCATCATCATTCTTCACCGGAGTGACTTGTGGTGACCTCCTTAGTGGTAGTGGAGTTCCAATGTTGATATCCCTGGATGTGCACATGTTGCAAAAAATGCATCATGTATAGTCTAGCGCAGTGCTATTAGCTAGCTCCTCTTCTTATTCCATATCATTGTCCAAGCCCATAGGAATCACTTTTCATGACTGGATGGTACCGGTACAACTAGCCTTGAAGTACCCAATGTTTGTTTCTATTTTGGTCTACCTGGTCGAACTATGTCCTCCCCTTTGAGTACTTTTTCATACTTTAAGTGTGACCTAAGATAGAAATAGACATGTGCCAACTTGATGTTCCCTATTGTTGGTATCCAAATTGATTCTCCCATGAGTGCTAAGCGGCATCACGAAACTAAAAGGATGTTTGGAGACAGAATAATCATGATATGAGTCATTTTGTAGCCAGGGATGGGATTCAATTTACTCTTTGTCTCTCAGGCATTGGAGAAATGGATAACACCTCAATGATGTTTTGATCTACCCTCACTACTTTAGGTTATGCCTTCAACAAGGGTGAGAGAATTTTTTCTGTAACCCATGTTGGTGAAGGATATCAAGAGATCATTCTCTACACAATTTTAATTATAACCTTGAGAAAATATGATAAATACAACACAATCTAACTCTCACGCGTTTTCACACTAGAGAGTGGAGATGTTTCCTAGACAAGGTTAAGGTTAATAAAGACAATAATTGAAACCTAATTATCTCTTCATATTTTTGTAATGGAATTTGTTCATTGTAGATATACAATACAAAAAAGGGTAGTTCATGTAGGATTCATCATTTGAGAATTTTTTGGTGGGAAGTTAAGCAAGATAAATTTGATTATACTAGATATTTGAGAGCCTTTACAAAAATTAGAAAACTCATAGAACAAAATGCTTCAAAACATCCAAAATATTCCTTTAACTAGAAGGTGTGTATCAATGGAGGCCCATAGATGCACATTTTCACACATTCTTCAAGAATTCAACACAAAGGCTCATGTTAAAGAATCAATTAAACATTAGAAATCCATGGTTCGTCACGCCTAAGATATACTCATAGGATTACAAATAACCTTTATCAACATAGTGAAATTAAAGTGATTTTAAATTATTTATTTCATTTCCACATGAAAGCTCTTCTCATAATGAAATTGTAAATGCCAAAATACTAACACACGGATGAGATCTTGTGTGATTCAGAGATATTTTAACATAATATTGTAACAGGAACAAGAAAAACTATTTGAAAACATTCTAAAATAAAAGTAAATACAATAATGCTCATAATCAACACAAATTTATTTGAGGTTTATTAGATTGATCAGCAGGGGAAATTTTCTTGAACAATATTAGAGCTTGTTGATGGCTATGCACTTGCAAACATCTTGATGTGATTAAATCTAAAACACAGGAAAATACACTGGTCTCTCAGACTGTCTCTCTGGAAAATGGTCTTTCTCAAACTTTCTCAGAAAAATTAACCCCCGACCTTTTGCAAGAGTATTCTCATTAAATTTATACAATTTAAGTCACTCACTCATCCCAAATTTCCCCCCAAAAGAAATAATATTCGAGGAATCCTTTGTTTGCTACAAGTTTGTTCTAGAAAGTGATGTTTAACAAATTTACACCCAAAAGCTACCAGGTGGATAAATCATGAACTGATTACATTTCTCATTCCCTCAACTATGACCGTGATGCCACATAATAATTTTGGACAGTCTTTTTAATCATTCCTTTATTCTGTTATGCAATAAATCCACTTTTTAATAATTCTCAGGTGGCTTGATATGGTTTGATCTGACAAACAATCCCTTTCATCTTTGATAATACACCTTGAGAAATGAGTGCCCTCGTATGGATACCTACATTCGTGCCTCTCAAAAATGAGCATCCTCGCATGGATTATACCACATACCTACATTGTGAGTCTGAGTCGAGCAAGTGTAAAGAGGATCCAGCAGAAACCTTCACATGTCTCCTTAGCATAAATGTAAAGGTGAAGTCCTAAGCCAAGATCCCAAAAAAGGTTGGGCCCTCCATGTGCTCATAACCCTAGAGAATTACACTTGTTTCTGAAATGTAAGAGTATTAGAAGTTCCAGTTAAAGCTTACACGTATCTATTCCGAGCAACTTGAAAGATGAATTCTTGAGGCGGGACCTCAAACGAGCGCAGGATCTCCATGTTTCCTGGGCCCAAAAAAATTACCTCAACCTCTGAAAAAGTCTTAGAATAAAGAGGAGCCAACGGAAGCCTTCACTTGTTTCTTCGGTGCATTTTTGATATGGTGCCCAAAAGCGGAGACCACAAACAAGCATGGGATATCCACATGTCCCAGTCATTGAAACTTTCTAAGAACCATCAGAAGGTGCCATGTGCCTAGGGTCCGAGAAAATTACATCAGACGCTTGAAAAGTTTAACTATGGGTAGAGCCAGCAGAAATCTCCACGTGTATCCTTACCACTCTTTGAAAATTAAAATTTAGGGGTGGGTCCCCAAATAGGCGGGGGGCCCTCCACGTGTCCCGGGCTTAAGAAAGTTACATCAGGCACTTAAAAAGTCTAAGTAGAAAGAGGAGCTAGGGGAAGCCTCCATGTGTCTCCTTAGTGTAACTCTAAAGGTAAGACCCAAAGGTGGATCCTGAAATGAGCCCAGGCCCTCCACATGGAAAATATTTGAGTTGAATCTGGCCTGAGAATCTCAAAATGCCTAAGTGACCCACCTCTCTAATTTTAAATTTTGATGTGGCCCCAGTGGAGTCAGAGATCACATTTATACTTTTACTTCATTTCAAAACAGATCTTAAAAACTCCAAAGTGCTTCGGTGACCCACCTCCCCACTTTGAATTTTCAAAGCTGACTCAAACACGTGACATAAATTTGTCCCCCGTGGATTCGCGAATCATTTTATAACTTTTCTCCTTTAAAAAAAAAGGTTAATATATTCAAAATTCTCCGAAATTCCACCTCTCCAGCTTTGAATTTTCAAACCACCATGTGTCCATCTTTGGGGTCAAAGTAACAAAAGTGAAAATTTCACCAAATAGACCCATCATGATGCTTCCAATTAGAGATGAACATGTATTTACAGATGTTGAGATAAAAATTGACAAGGAAAACATGACCGTGGAAAAATAAAATGCATGGGAAACTTCACCATTCGTGCCTAGAATTCAAAATTTTCCTCATGGACACATAAATTACAAATAATAGTTGGCTAAACGTGATCCACGACCATAGAGAATGATTTACAATGACATACAAATGAAGGAGAAATTTTTCACGCATCCATACAGAAAGAAAGATAATACTTCAAACCATGCAGAGTGAGAGATTTTTGGACAAACATGGTGAGATTAAATTGAGCACCAACATTGGCTCTGACTCAGGGATGGGCACTCCCTATGAGTGCCACAAGAACAATAGACCATGTGCCAAAAATCCATTGAGAAACAGAGTCAAGATAGAACTTTCAAAGAGCAATAATTTCCAAGCTCCAAAGATCAAACCAAGAAACCAACAAAAATTGGTCACCAGGGACCAGGAGAAACCAAAACAGAAAAACACGAAAGAAAAAAAAAACTAAAATACTATACAATGATGTATGCCTTGATTCTGAGAAATTAGTCAACGAGATGTTTCAAGTGCCTGCCATTTTGAGTACAACAAAGCCAAGAAGTCTTGACACTTTTTTAATAACTAGACATATGAATGCTTTTCTCCTCTATTCAAGTTGTTACTAAGCCATATTTTCTAAGGTTTATCTTTTGTGATTTTACCAGCTCTAGAACAAACCCCATTAAACATCAAAGTCCAAGGAGAACCAATCTGCTTGGGATACTTGCACTCATAAATTTTATGCTCATAAAGTTTTTGACATCGACATCTGTGTACAATACTTCATAAGAATCATTGTTAGGGTCCTTAATGATATGCAACATTTTATTCTCACTATATAACTTCACAAGGATGCCCTGAATTGGTATAGTTGCATAAGACATGTCCATTTGCACACTTCCACCAACACTAGCTGTTTCATTTCTAGATAATAACATCCCCCATTTGGTAGGACAATATACAATAACTACATTCAAGGTTAAGTATTTTCTTGGATAAGCTATCAGCTGCACTACTAATCCTTTGACATATCCAATTACTGGCACTTCTCTTGAATCCATGGTATTACATTTCCCAAAAGTTGATGTTACCTTGATATTTAACTCATTCATTACCTCAAGAGGAATTACATTACATGAGGCTCCTAAGTCAAACATATAATTATGGTGGTAAAAAATGGATCGAACCTGAGATTCAACCAAAAAATTTCCCAAATATACCTCAGATTATTCACCCAGTTCCTCTAATGCTTGTATTTTTGATTTTGTAATAATGGAAGGAACCTCGACGTCCACCTTGAGATTCAACCAAAAAATACAAAAAACTGACCCCCTTAGACTCCCGCCTTCCCAAATATACCTCAGATTATTCACCAGTTCCTCTAATGCTTGTTTTATTTTCATGATTTTTGTCAATAATGCTGAAGGAACCTCTACATTATTATTAACAATTTTTCCTTGAGTAATATTTTATTAAAAAATATTTTCTTCCTTAAATCCCAAATATTTGAATGCCCTTTTCCTATGCTCAGGGATTCTACATAATTCAACAATAGGAATAGTAATCTTGATCTGACTCAAGATTTTGGCTATGTCATAATGAACATATTTGGGTAGGGAAGTGCTAGAAGGGAGTTTCACAACTTCATCTGATAATATGGGGGTCTTCACAGTTTGGGCATGGGCAAGAGCACGGATTTTATTTGGGGTAGTTAGGAATTTTTTAGATGTATCTTTCTTAGGGATTTCCTTCGAGATATTGGTAAGAACTAGAACTTTTGGCTTGGTTTGTGGCCCTCCCCCTTTGACAACCTTACTTCTCGTATTATATTCTTTCTCTTGAGTAACTATTGCATTCATAAACAATTTCTTGTCCTCCTTAGAAGGGATTCCTCCATCATATTTTTTAATCATCAGATCCCTCAAGTATTTGAAATCATGGTTAGGAAAATCAAATGCTTGTACCATATCAATTTCAAAATCATTAACGGGAGGAAGAGGCAATACTCGATGGAAACAATACCAGAAATATTCACTTGTTATGGATCTTATCAGTTTAGTTGAGGTTACCCCTACTGTGAGTTCGTTGGGCTCTCCATCATACACACACCATCATATGTCTCATCATTATCTTCTTCCTCAACTTGTTGATCTACATCACATTTGGAGTGTTGTAATAAACACCTATCACACCACTCGATAACATTGAACTCCTCCATAGTAGCAACCCTAACAGCCAAAGGATCAGGAACCAATCTATTTTGCTGAGGCTGAGGCTTTCTATTTCCTAACCCCATGGTCCCTTTCCCTCTTTCATCTACTCTGTGATCACCTCTGGGGTGATTTCCAAATCTCTCCTAATCTTGTGGCTTGTGTTGACCCTAGGAAATTTTTCCTATCCATTTTTCTACTCTGTCCATTTTATAGGATATCTCTTTAACTACTATAGCCAAAGTTTTTACAACCTCTTCTAGATCCACATCTTTATTTGATTGAGGCCTTTAAGGATTTATCAACTTAACACCTTCTCTGTTAGGAGGCTTTCCAACTTATTTGATGTTATTATCTATTTGTAAGGCCATGGTGAAATCTTGTGTCAATGTTCTTGGGTTCTTATCTCTCAAGTAATAAGTAGCCTTTTTATCAAAAGAATTAGAATATTTTATCAAACATAACTCATCACTTGGCCTTAGGATTCTAGGTATCCTATTCAATGTCTTATTGAACTGAGTAATGAAATCATGGACAGATTCATTTGGATATTTCTTTATATTTTCAAATTCAGATAAAAGTAACCTGGGATGTGTCTTATCCCCATATTACAATCTAAAGTAATTTTTCATCTCAGTCCATGAATCTATTAATCATCTTGTAAAGCCTTGTACTAGTCACATGCATCATCCTCAAGAGTATGAATAAATAGATTTGCATACATGTCTTCTAACTCAATTTCAAAATATTTCATCATATTGAAAAAGAGTATTAAATGGTGGTCACCAGTGATGGAATTATTCCCTTGAAATTTTGGCAACCTATTTCTAACATCTTGTGGCACCATATTAGGATATCCATCCATACCTCTGAAATCTATGTGTCCAGAAGTGTTGACAACAAAAGGAGGCCTAGGTGGAGGTTGGGCCATATTTCCTTGAGGAGGTAATCTTATAGGAGAAACAAAATGATAGGGAATGAGGAGTATTTGGAGCTCAGGAGTATAGATTTCAAAATAGATATTCTCTAATGACTCAGATTATTGGAAAACACTATAACCTTGGAAGAAATAGGAGAAAACTAATAGGCATGCTTTTCAGACTCAAATTATGGCCCCTCTCCAGTTAGAGAGATAAAATTTATATATAGATTACCTAGTTCAAAATCAATTGAAGACATATGGTAATTTTCAACCACAGATTGATCACCTTTTAGAACTAATATCTCCTTTTTTGACTCGTGATCTCTAACAACTTTCCAAGCTTGTCTTCCTTCTGAATTTACCTTTTTCTAGCTTTGAATATAACTTTCTAGTAGGTTCCCTAATGAAGAATTATCTTCTTCCCTCCATCTTTGCATAGATTAATGAAAAATTTAACTTGACATAGGTTAAGACACTGGTAATAATCAAAATTTCAATTCAACACGGAGTTGCCACTAACGATTTTCACCTTAGTTGTGTAGATACACTATAAGTAACTTGTCAAGTTTCTATCAATGCTTAATTTATGCAAATCTTAACAGATCTGACCTTCCTTTACCCACATTTATCACTATTGATTTAAATTTAGTGCAATAACAACTAGAAACTAGAAATACTACATAATGAACTTTTAGTCTCACACAATTCTTACAAATATCAGTAAATGATGGCGTTTAAACAACACATTTGCACTTAAATCATGTAAGAGACATTACTAGGGTCAACATGTGTATGAATTTGTACAAATAATCCCCAGTAATGGTGCCACGTTGGTGTTGGTATCTAAATTGACTCTCCCGTAAGGGCTGAGTAGCATCACGAAACATAAAGGATGCTTGGAGATAGACGAATCATGATATGAGTAATTTTGTAGTCGTGGATGGGATTCAACTAACTCTTTGTCACTAAGGGGATGGAGAAATGGATAGCACCTCACTTAGGGTTTAATCTACCCTCACTACTTTAGGTTGAGCCTTCAACCAGGGTGAGAGGACCCATTCTGTAACATGTGTTGGTGAAGGATATCAAGAGATCCTTCTCTACACAATGTTAATGAGAAACTTGAGAAATTATGATAAATACAACACAATCTAACTCTCATGAGTTATCACACTAGACAATGGAGATGTTTCCTATACAAGGTTCAGGTTACTAAAGACAATAATTGAAACCTAATTATCTCTTCATATTTTGGCAATGGAATTTGTTCATTTATAGATACACATCACAAATAGGGGTATTTCATGTAGGATTCATAATTTGAGAAATTTTTGGTGGGAAGTTAAGAAAGATAAAGGTGATTATATGAGATCTTTGAGAGCCTTTACAAAAATGGGAAAACTCACAGAACAGAATGGTTCAAAACAGCCAAAGTATTCCTTCAACCAGAAGGTGTGTATCAATGGAGGCCCAGAGCTGAATGATTTCACCCATTCCTCAATAATTCAACACAAAGGCTTGTGTTAAAGAATCAATTAAACTTTACAAATCCATAGATCATCATGCCTAAGATAAACTCATAGGCTTACAAACAATCTTTATCAACATAGTGAAAGTAAAGTGATTTTAAATTGTTTATTTCATTACCAAATGAAAGATCTTCTCATAATGAAATTGTAAATGCCCCAATAATAACACACAGATGAGATGTTGTGTGACTCAGAGAGATTTTAACATAAGATTGCAACAGGAACAAGAAAAATTATTTGAAAACATTCTGAAATAAAAGAAAACACAATAATGATCATGATCAACACAAATTTATTCGAGGTTTATTAGATTCATCAACAGGGAAAAGTTTCTTAAATCTCAGAGCTTGTAAATGGTTGTACACTTACAACCATCTTGACGTGATTAAATTTAAAACATAGGAAAATACACTGGTCTCTTAGACGGTCTCTCCAGAAAATGGTCTTCCTTAAACTTTCTTATAAAAATTAAACCCCCACCTTTTGAAAGAGTATTCTCACTGCATTTATACAATTTCACTCGCTTACTCATCCCAAATTTTCCCCCCGAAAGAAAAAAATTCAAGGAATCCTTTTTTGTTATAATTTTTTTCCAAAAAGTGATGTTTAAAAAATTTACACCCAAAAGATGCCAGGTGGATAAATCATGAACTGATCACGTTTCTCAGTTCCTCAACTATGAATGGGATGCCATATCATAATTTTTGACAGTATTTGTAATCATTCCTTTATTCTGTCATGAAAGAAATCCCCTTTTTAATAATTCTCAGGTGGCTCCGTATGGTTTGATCTGACAAGCGATCCTTTTCATCTTTGAGAATACACCTTAAGAAATGAGTGCCATCGCATTGATAGCTACATTCATGTCTCTCAAAAATGAGTGACCTCGGATTGATTTTACCACATACCTATGCTGCAAGTCCGAGTCGGCCAAGCATAAAGAGGAGACAACAGAAACCTTCACGTGCCTCCTTGGCACCACTGCAAAGGTGGATTCCAGAGGTAAGTTCCCAAATGAGCGTGGGCCCTCCATGTGCTTAGAACTCTAGAGAGTTGTACCAGTTTCTCAAAAGGTAGAGTATGGGAAGGTCCAGCGGAAGCTCTACATGTCTGTTCGAAGCAAATTCAAAGATGAAGTCTAGAGGCAGGACCTCAAACGAGCGTATGCTCTTCACGTACCATGGGCCCAATAAAGTTGCCTCGGCCTCTGAAAAATTTTTACTATAAAGAGGAGCCAGCAGAAGCCTCCACGCGTTTCTTCTGCACAATTTTGATATGGTGCCCAAAATTAGAGACCCCAAACAAGCATAGGCTCTTCATGTTTCCTAGTCATTGAAAAAGTTTAAGAACCAACGGAAGGTGCCATGTGCCTAGGTTGTGAGAAAAATTCATCAGAAGCTTGAAAATTTTAAGTATCGGAAGAGACAGTGGAAACCTCCACGTGTCTCATTGGAACTCTTTCAAAATTACAATTTAGGGGCGGGTCCCCAAACAAGTGTGGGCCCTCCACGTGTCCCGAGCTTAAGAAAGTTGCATCGGGTGCTTGAAAAGTATAAGTAGAAAGAGGGGCCAGTGGAAGCCTCCACGTGTCTCCATGGCACAACTCCAAAGGTAATACCCATAGACGGATCCTCAAATGAGTGCAAGCCCTCCTTGTGGAAAATATTTGAGTTGAAGCGGGCCTAAAAATCTCAAAGTGCTCTAGTGACCTACCTCCCCGCTTTGACTTTTCAATGTTGACTCAAATATGTTAGATTAATTTGTTCCTCCACGCAGTCACGGATCATTTTATAACTTTACCCCTTTTCATTAAAAAGGGAAAAATCTTTTATAATGCTCCAATGATCCACCTCTCCACCTTTGACTTTTTAAACTGCCACGTGTCCATCTTCATGGTCATAGTAAGAAATTTTCCTTATTGCTTCATATTGTTAAATATCCAACTAGAAACAATTGGGGCCACGAGACCAATTTGGGATTTTTTACAAATGTAACAAAAGTGACAAGTTCACCAAATAGACCTGTCATATTGCTTCCAATTAGAGATGAACATGTAACTGCAGACGTTGAGATAAAATTTGACAGGGAAAACATGACCATGGAAAAATAAAATACAGGGGAAACTTCACCATTCGAGCCCAAAATTCAAAATGTTCCTCATGGACAGAGAAATTGCATATAATACATGGATAAACCTAATCCACAACCATAGAGAAGGATTTACAACTGGCATACAAATGAAGGATAAAGTTTTCACGCATCCATAAAGGGAAACATAGAATACTTCAAACCATGCAGACTAAGAGATTTTTTGACAAACAAGGTGAGATTAAATTGAGCACCAACACCTACATCAATAGTCTCTGGGGTTATATCAATATTATATATCTCAAACACTTCAACATACACATCTCGGTTCGGCCAAGCATATGTTTTTCCTAGGATATTTATATTTGCATCTATCTTGTCAGTGTCAAACTAAAGTATGTGTCGGGTATGAAATTGAATGATAGAATCCCTAAAGTATCATGCAGTAAACACAAAATCGAATTTTCACTAAGGGCTCTTCTCTTCTATCTTCATATGGAACTGCCCCAAACTGAAATGGTGGTAGATGAAGAACTCCACTTTATAATTTAACACTGTAGGAAGTTCATCTAGAACTTTCCACTCCCTTTCAAACTCCAGATGCAACCACCTAAACTATTTTTTCTCACACTCCTTGTAATATATACATTGATAACTTCTTTGTTTGGGAAATTATTATGTAAGGGAAATTCCCAAACATTTTCCCTTCGTCCATCAGGTACACCAATCTCATTGAAAACAATTAATAGAAGGATGGTGCCCCAAGTTATCTTTTCACATTTTTCCATCTGGAGACGTGTTTGGGTAACCAATATCTCTATAAGGTATCCAATCAATCTTGTAGTAAGTCTTGTTGGCAATTTTGTTTGCTATGTGCAACCATCATTGATTAACCTCATCCCACCTTTTGAAGGAACCCATTCTACTACTTACAAGCCATGTCGAAACCCTTATAGCCATATCCTCAATATTTGTCACCTTAAATGCTCACCCTCCTTCTTAAACTTGAATGTAATGGTCATTGCATCAATCTGATCATCATGTGATAAGTCACCTATATTTTCCTGTCTGGTGTTGTGAAACCCTATTACCTTCCTAATCATTTTTATAATGATCCACATTTTTCTCTCTGCAAAGTAAAATAAATCCTCATGTACACGCAAAATAATCCACTTTTATAGTTCTTCAGGATTCCTAAAGTAAGGAAGCTCAAGGATTTGCATGACCCCCACATTCTCCAGCATTCTCCTCACAGAGTCATCCAAAACCCTCTCTCCATCTATCGTCTTTTTATTTGTTTTTCTGACAACTTCAACAACGATATCTTTCATACACTTGTTTATTTTGTGCTAGGTATCTGATATCTTACACTAGGTTATTTTTTTTTTCCAAGCTTTCCCCTCAGTTACTTCCTCTAGATATAAAATTTTCACCAACCAATCTTTTTTTGCTTCATTGGACTCTACCTAGACAATTGGATCTCGACGTAGTGCCATCATTTCTTTCCTCACCTATTTGGGGTGTTTTTTAATTCACAAATTGTTATCTTGAAAACCTTACTCTCCATGGGTGTGAACCAACTTTGATTTATCAAACCCTAACTACAATTTGTCTCCTTCAAACCCTAGTCATACGAAACCTTCTTGAAATGCTAGCACTACTTCCCAAATCACAATTCTACATTGAATGCTTCTAAACACCATGCTTCAATCACGCTTGGTTTTTCGATATGTAGATTGATCCTTGTCCCTAGATCTTCTTTGTACTTACAAAATTTGCTCTCAAATATGCAAGGTAACAATGCCATTAGAAAATGCCAACTTTATAGAAAATTTCAATAATCCTTCACATTAATTTCTCCCATCTACCACCATATGAGGTATTAATTTTTCATCTATGCTTCCCCACACATCGTGACCCTTCTTCCATTCCTATTCTTTTTGTGCCTCATCCATAACCTTCTGGCACACCCACTACTTCTCTGTCACAAATCTACTCTCCCCACAATTTTCTATGCCGAAGTACCTATCCAATGTGACTCTTCGTAAGTATTTATCCAATTCCACAACCTCCTTTGCATTATAATGAGCATCCATCTCCCTACACAAGGCCTAAAATTCAAGAAAGTTTCTTAATTCTTGCTTCTCTTAATCACTTGTTATTTTATATTTATTATGCAGCATAATCCACCATACGGTACCAGTGGTCAATCCTTCTCCAACCACCTCATACTAAGGCTATGTACGGTCCTATTTGTATGAAACACTTTAGATATTAATCAGATTTTGGTGCGTAAGCATGCTTATAACACAAAACACTCAAGTAAATTTACAAAGCATAACAATGATGAAGAAAACACATATAAGGGAAATGCATTAACATGAACCTAATCTTAGTGGCAATACTACCTTATTACAAACACGAATAAGACTTATTTATAGTAATCCTTTAGCCTAATCTCCTTGAAGTAACCGGGAAACCATGTTCAATACATCACCTCTAACTGGAAAGTTCCTGAGTCAAGTATATCAGTTATAACATATTGTCCCAACCAATGGACCTTAAGCTTTCTAGGGTGGTGTAAAAACTTTGAATCATACAGAAGTACCATTTTCCCAACCTCAACATTCTTATCTTTGATGTACCTTTCTTAACATTCCTTTTGCATTTATTTTTCTTACTTTTGACTCCATCTTGCTATGGAGCACCTTTCATTTAGTTGCATAAATTTTTCAATATGTTCTTTTAATGCTTGCTCATTAGCCAGACCACCTATGCTACCCAAAGAAGGTAGCATGAATTCCATGGGTAGAACTACCTCTATGCTAAATGCAAACTAAAAGGGCATATCTTTATTCAACCTCTTGTATGTGATCCAGTATGCCTAAAGTACAACAAAAAATTTATCATCCCAATCAAAAATTCAAACATCACATTTTTTTGTCAAAGTATGGTTCAATATTTTGCTGAAGGCCTAAACAATTCCATTTTTTTTTAGGATGATAAGGGGTTGTTTCATAGTGCACAACAATAAATTTAACCAATAATATCCTGATAGTCTCATTAATGAAATGAGTTCCCCTATCACTTATTAAACTTAAAGGGCATCCATTCCTACTAATAATATTTTCCCATAGAAACCTTACTACCGTAGCTACTGTGAAATCCTTTGTATGTTCTGATTATTCCCATGTTGTGAAATAATTTGTGCAAGTTATTATATAATGTGATCATTTCCTATGCACAACTACGGTGATAGGGCCCATAAAGACAATAACCCACTTCTCAAAAGCCTCTGCACTAGTAAAAGGTCTCAAAGGCATTTCATCCCTCTGCCCAAGACTTTCCAAGGTGTTGATAATGGTCACATGCATTACAATATGCTTTTAAATCCCTTTATAATGTTTCCCACCATAGACCATCTAGTATAATTTTGTGTACGATGGCATCCCCTGCATAGTGTCCTATGAAAATACCACCAAGAGCCTAAACCATAATTTCGTTGCGCTCATTCTCAAGTACACACCGACAAAAAATTTCATCATGGCCTAGCTTATATAAGTATTCATTGATCACAATGTAAGGTGTGACGCAAATATCAAGTTATTTCTTTTCTAAAGCCTTAATTCCTTTGGGTGTCACACGTGTGTGAAAAAATATAGCAATATCTTCAAAGTATGAGGGCACGCAATTAAACCTATAAATTTATGCATCTGGCATTGTTTGGTCAATGCTCTGCATGTTTTCTCTTAAATGAATCCTTGATAAATTGTCTAGATGAGAATTTCTCTTACCTAGCTTAACTACCACCCGCAAAATTGAACTCTTGAAATAATAGAACCCAATGGCAGATACACCCTTGCAAAATGAGATTTTTCACCAAGTACTACAATGCCATGTGGTCTGTATAAAATATGAAAGGTGTAGGTAACAGATATTGTTGACACTTATGAAGTGCGTAGATCATAGAAAATTCCTCGCTCTTTTTCATTTTATAATTATTTTTTTGCTGGATTAAAATTTCTACTAGAAAATAAAATAGGATGATCGAAAATCCCTTGTCTAGGTTGATCTAGTACAATGTCAATGGCCATACTAGAGGTGGCTAAATGAAATTGAAAAGGTTTAGAACATGAAGGAAATAACAAAATCAGCACTGTAGTAAGCCCCTCCTTTAGTGTCTCAAATAGGCAATTTTGTGTGTCACCCCAATAAAACTTCCCTTTTCCCTTTAGGAATTATTCTAAGGGTGCGACGATCTTGGCATATCCCTTAATAAAATTTCTTTAATAACCCATTTTCCCCAATAATCCGCGCACCTCACTCTTACTAGTAGGTTCCTCTAAGCCCAAAATCAAATCTACCTTAGCAATATCTACTAGTTAAATTTATTTATAGATCATGTGCCCCAACAAAATACCAAAGGGGGTGGACAAATATACACTTATTAATGTTCAAAGAGATGCTCAACTGCCTACATATTTCAAACATACAACCTTATTAATGTATCATAGTGATATTTCATGAGCTCATATACTATCCAATCATCCAAATACGCCTATAAGAACTTGTGAACAAAATCAAGGAATTATTGTACTAGTATGCGAGAAAATACTATAGGCACATTCTTTAATCCAAATGTCATAACCGTGTATGAAAAACTTCCAAACTCAGTAATGAAAGTTGTCTTTTCTTGATCCTCTCTAGCTAGCCTTACCTGATGATATCCATAGAATCCATATGGGAAGGAGTATATTTCATGACCTACAATTCCCTCCAAGATTTCTTAAGTAAACAATTTGTGAAACAGATCTATAACACATGCAGAATTTAATTCCATGTAATCCACACAAATTCTGATTCTACCATCTTTCTTGATGTTGATAACCATAGGGCTCACCCATTCTGACTCCTCGATGTGCAAAATGATCCCAGAAATTAACATTTTTTCAATCTCTTCTTTCACCTTGATGCGTAAATTGGGATTCATCTTGTAAGGCCTATTCCTAACTGGGCAAGCACCTTCCTTCATTTTGATTTTCATTTCACCCAATGATTAATGTACTCCCTTCAATTCATGATAACCTCTAGGGAATAAATCCTTAAATTTGAGTAACATCTCAATGATCGAGTAAATTTAGAGTTATACCAGTAATCTCCTATAATAGCTTCCTTAGGTTCAACATACGTTCGAATATTCACTTTCTTAGTCTTCATGGGATCATGGTAGATGTGCACCTTATCATCTACATTATCCAAGACTTCACGTGTACCTTTTATGTGCTCAATGTCTAGGTTCTCTTCCTCTTCATCATCAACCATGTCGATCATCTTACCATTTTCTCTTTCTAGGAAGGTACGCCCAATATGTTTAGCATTTGATTATTCCTCTTCAAAATGTGCCACCAGGTTTGACTCACCTAACAACTCCTAAAGCAACTATTAAAATTTTACACTATCCCCCATAGTTAAGTGCTTCATAACCTGCAATGCCTCATTCACTAGAGGTTTACAAGAAAAATAACCAAAGGTATGATTCATACCTTCAGTAAGCTCCTTCCAATTTCTAGTTGCTCTATTTAACTCTTCTTAAATATATGATGTGTACACGACATAATGTTGCAAGGTGAAATAAAAATTATGCACCCATAATGGAGGTGGAAAAACTTCATGCCCCACTATCCATTATCACTCACACTACTGACCATGGTGCTAAACATGATCATTATCATGAAATACATAGATCTGAGTAGGTGCATTGCTCCTAAAAAACCTATCAGATAAAGCAATCCTCACTCCTATTAACTCTAAAATTTTACTTCTTTCCACCTGACATTCCCATTAAACTTCCATAGAAAGAAGGAATACTAACAAATTCACCTCACCCATGTAATTTGGCACATAGTTGTTGCTTAAGAGTCTGATACTATGTGGCTTACTAACGTGTACTTCCACACTTCGCACTTCACACCTATTGATAATTTTTGCACTTGTGTAAAAATGAGAAACTCGAAACTTAGTTACGATGGATAACAAAAGAATGAAGTGATCCTAAGCTAGGGGAGTTTATTTTAGTCCATATTGTTTCTGTTGAATTAATTAATGATTACATGAAATATTCAACTATGTGTGCTATTACAAAATGTAACATGTCACATAGTCTGCTCTTTCATGAATATCTTCAGAAAAAGAAAACAAAACCCCGAAGGAAAGATGTGTTATCCTGATTAAGACATTGAATTGCAAAATAAATGAATTGTTAAGCTTTTGAACAACAATCATAACTGTAGATTGTAGAAATCAAAGTTCAGTACTAGATATTACAGGTGTTCTTTAAGTTTCTTTACTTCATGATTAATACATTCAATTATAATTATTGATTTGACTAATTCATCATACAATCCATATAGAAATCTAAAATGCAGAAAGAAATACAAAACTCAATTTTATAATTCAATGTTTTATTCATAAGGAATTTAAAATGTTCTTACACAAGCCATGGGATGTAATTGAAAAGTAAAATACAGCTACTAAAATAAGAGGTACATATGCATGAAAGAGAAAATAGAGGAGTATGAATGAACCCATCATTTCCTTGGGGTTTTTTTTTTAGTTGATGCACCTCCAGCTCCATCTTTGCTCCATCTCCATCTTCACTGCTCAAAGTATTGTACTTGAAAATAGAAAACTGTCAATTATGAAATCAGGGTTAATCCATATTCCTATACTATCCAAATTCATGCAGGTGGATCTCTTAACAAGATGAGATATAAATTAAATTAAGATCAAAGGCACAAATTATAAAAGTAGTTTTTTGTAACAACATACATGATTGTCCACTCAGAAGTAAGCTGAGAAAGAAGGAAAGAAAGACTATGGAACATAAGAGAGACCAAAAAGACTAAATGCTTTCTAACCATTTCTTATAATTGTAGGTATAGATTGTAGTAAAGAAGAAAATAAATCATGTCTTGCAATCCTCACTGTTAGATAAAGATTGCAGAGTTCAATGACTTCTATCATATGATACATTAGATTGGATTAAGTCACAAGTACATATTGGTATGGAAGAAGAATACAACTTAAAGGTGAAGTAGAAGAATCAGAATATAAAATTTGAAGTTAAAGAGAAAGATAAGATTATAGAAGAAATAGAATGGAAAAGAATTTGATAAAATTCTGATAGGGCTTCACCATGTAAAATTGAAATTTTAATTTTTCCAGCATGCATATTAACGTTGTAGTAAAAAGGAATTGCAATATTTAAGCAAAAAGGGAATGAGACTACAGTATCTCAAAAAAAATCTAAATCAAGGCTCATGCCTTATAATGGCATTACAAGAGTGATAAATTGTTTACAACTTACATAAGGCCACATACAAGGTACAAATATCTCATGAAATCAAGAACAATCAAAGTACTAATACTGCAATTTCCATAATGTAAATGAACAAGCTTATCTTTCCATCAATAAGATATCAAATTCAAAGAGGCAAATCATATTTTGACAAAGTATAGGTCTTCTAAGTAATTACTCTTCAAAGGAATGGTTCATCTCCATCACATAGGATAATCAAAGAGGTTTTAAAGTTTTATCTTCATACTTGTATGTACCTACAACAAGATCAAGTCTATTAATTACATCATAAAGAGAAATCAGGAGGGAGAGATGGAAGTGTACATGATGCTACAGTATAGTTCAAAGCCCAATTAAATGCAAGATTCATAGTTTAAAAAAACTTGAAAACCTCACAAAGGGTCAAAGGGATCTCAACACGACCATGGCTCAACTCAACAAAGCTGAAATAGAGAACAAAATAGTCTAGGTTGGAGTCAGAACAGAAGAAGAAAAGCTAGTGAAGAAGGCATCTACAGTTTTTGAACACCGAATGAACATCTTCAAGAAAAATAATGGAGTGAATACCCATATCAAAGGAGGAATACCCAGATCTAGGTTTTTTAAAAGAAACGATTCAAGCCATAAAAGGAAAATATATATGCATATACAGATCTAGAAAATGGGCCATTCATGCATGACCACCACATGTTAATCTAAATATTACAAATAACTCAAAGGAATGAATATGATTAGTAAGTAAATAGATCCCATTCAGCATTCAAAACACAAAATGAAGTGGAAGAGCTTTGAATAAGAACATTAAATGCATATCCAAGTTAAGGAAGGATTCAATTATTTCAGAAAATTATCATTCCCATTGAAAATAAGTTTCAAGTTGCAGTATCCGAGGAAGAAAATTTTCATATCTGAGAATTCATAAGCAAAAGGAAAGATACTCATATCTGGGTTATCCAAGTTTAAGATTTTGAAATTGAAATATGAAATTATACATATACATATAAAGGAGCCATCTACTACTTTCCACATTATTTTTAATAATAATTGTCATAGGATTTCCAAAAAAGTGCTCAAGGATTGAGCAAGAACTTACTAGTTGGGGTTGAGGGGACCAAATTTTGAAGATCATCAAGTTCAGAGCTAAAAAACAAGGACCCAGAACGTGTTTCAACTCAAAATCCCTAAAGGAACCAATAGATCACAAAAAATGCAAAGAAAGAACAAATAATCAGTATTTTGAAGTCAAAATGGCAACAACAATACAACAATAATACTTAGGAGGTCAAGACTTACCTCCCCTCATCAAACAATGATGCACATAGAAAGAGAACTGAGCTTGGTAGAGGTCGACAATGGCAGCCTTTCTTTTACTATAGAAGTAAATAGAGTTCAAACCCTCGACAATGGCAGAAAACTCCCTCAAACTCCTTCCTCAAAGAGCTTAGACATAGTAGAATACAATGAAGAATAAAACTCAAAGTGTTGAACTACAACCAGGGCTTCGAAATCCAAATCCATAGAGCTTGAGAGAAAAGAAATGGTGTCTACCAAGAAACCTCACAAAGCTCCACAGAAGATAGAACCCTTTTGTAGAAAAGCCGAGCTCAAATCTTGCTCAGAAAGAATCAACATATTTTGAAAGAATAAGTGACGGCGGCCACTTCAAAGGGAAAAGTTCATAAATAACCAAGGCACAGCCATAAAAAAAACTCAAAGAGGTCAAGCTCATGAACTCCTCCACAAACGTTGAACAGCCAAATCTTAAAATGACAGAAATAGCATTGTTCGATCCCTTATGGCCACAAAGACATCACAAAACTAGATAAAGATCAAATAACTAGAAAATTTTGGCCATAAAACCTTGTAGATAGCTTCAGAAAAACAAGAGTGACAGAGAAATATTTTGCAGGGGGATCCAAGCTCAAAGAGTTCAATAATGTCGTCGAGCCAAAAAATTTCTAGGGCTTCGCCCGCAATGTAGATGCAAAATGAAACAATGAATGGGGTATGAGTTTATTTAAATCACTCACCTTAATTGTGGCTTAACCTAACTCACCCTGAGTTAGTGATTGAAAGGTCAAAATCAACAGGTACCAGATCAAAAGGGTAAGAAATGTTCAATAGATTCGAATTAAAACACCATATTTACTAGCCACAGTCAATGTTAGATCAAGAAACCCTAACTAATGGTCAAGGATCAACAAATATACTTTAAAAGGAAAACATATCAACATCTCTAGATCAAAATCTTAAATTAATGCAAATCACCATGATCAAGATGCCACCGACCACTTTAATTGTAGGGTTAAAACCCTAATCATGGGTCAAAGATCGATGGCTTAGGATCTAGCAGTATAGAGATCAACGACGGGAAATTGATAACTAACTACCAAAGAAAACTTGACCTGGGTTAACCATGTCACTGACAAAGCATGTGGAGGGGTGAGTCATTGTCACGAGGAGACCAGCCCCATGATTAAAAAAAATTTATTGCATATTTAATTTCAAACGTCTAAACCATAGTATATGTCCCAAGTAATCAAAGTGGCTGACCAACTATACAATGCAATGATAACAAATGAAGTTAGTTGCATGGTCATCAAAATTGGTCAATCAAACCAAGTAATTTGCATGGTCATCAAAAGTGGATGAGTATGATATGGTGACCTTTTTACAAAGTTCCCCCTTGTCTTATTTCAAAACATAATAATGTGCTAAGTCCACAAGGGTGGCCAAACCAAATGAAGACTAATGGTCAACTACAAAAGTGGTCCTCACTAATTATGATGGATTGGACATGACTTGGAATGAAATTTTTTTCATGAGATCACAGGGGATAGAGTAGAGGTCTACATCAGAATGTAAACAACCTTTTGAAGACTTGATTACCTTATTTTTACAAAATAAGAAGTGGATTATGATTGCACATGTGCTCCCGGTGGTCCCCACAGTGAGGTGAATAATTTTTCTATGTATTGGAGATAAAAAGTATTCATTTTCTTGCAAAGGAGTATTTTTACATGCCTTCACAAAAATACCAAACAGACAAGAAGAAAAATTTACATACAAAGGAAGGATACTTGTTCATCAAGCAAGATTTATTATTAGCAAATTATTCACCCATTCTTTTCTTAAAAATCAAACAGGCAACTACAATTTGACTGTGATGTAATTGAAGGCTATTAATGCCTCTTTTTATTAGTTTGATTTATTTTATTCATTTATTTATTATTAAATAAAGGATAAAAATAGGATGCATGGGCGAGTACAATTTTAGCCTATTTTCAGGAAGGGTAGGTGAATTAATTTTTCTATATATTGTGTGCCTTGACAAAGAACAAAGGAGGGATTTTTAGATACAAGAGTGCTGAAGCAATTTCTACAAGTTTTTCCCTCTGAATGTGAAGTATTTTCTCCCTTTCCAATTATTTGTAGTCTTGTATATGTTCCATTAATCTTATGAATGTTGAATTCACTGATTAATCATCTTACCCTATTGCAAATTCAGTAATTTTTGCACAATATTAATGTGCATGTTTAACTTACCAGTATTGTTGTGATTTTTACCTCAATACATCAAAGTGTTTACCCTTGATTATCTGTAGAAAAATGTTGGTTGGTGCACCAAGAATTCATTTATATATCAGTTGTGCATCTACTCAGTCAAAGACCTCATACAAGCTTGGTGTATCACCTCAGTTTTAAATCCTTTTAAAGTCTTCATTTACCCTCAACCCCCAGAAAATCAGTGTAGGATACATCAATAAGGAACCAGCCTTGATACTGAAGACTCACCTCAAAATAGGTATACCCACAGACCTGAGGTGTTTCCATTTTATCTACGAAAGAGAGAGATAAAATTTGCAAGATTAGAACACTTGAAACCATCTCTCTACAGGGTGCACTTTTGAGAGATAACAACGCCCAACCATTTAATAAGTTTCATATGCCTAGTTTTCACATGCAACACATGTAGTATCACTCATAGACTGAGCATCATCCCATTGGATAACTCCTTACTTTGATGGCTCAAGAACTTCTAGATCTCTAATGGTGCACACATAAATTTTGTTCATGTCTTCTTCACTTAGGGGCTCTACATGAGGTGCAGATTTCCCATGTGTGAAAGGGATAATGAATCATTATTTCTTATTCTAAAAGTTGATATACCCCTTATTAAAACTCAAGTTAACATTTTTTCATAGCATCAATGACACCCAAGTAATGCAGGAAAGTTGTCTGCTTTTGCAAGTGCTAAAACCTCAAAGTCCCTAATGAACTTGGTCCCCTGTATAGTAATGGATACATTTTTAAAAACTCTAATGGGTGTTACCTTTGTTTGAGTTTCCATGAACAACACATTAAATGATTGATGCATTGAAATCTACCCATCTGAACCCACACATACAAAGTGAGTATATTTACTTACACGCTTGTGTCAATCAAGATGTTACATAAAATCCACCCATCAATAACAACATTTAGAGTAATCTCCTTATCATAATATAAACATTATTGAGGAATATTAACATGCAAAATTTTCCTCCCATTCTCAATCCCAGTGGGTAGAGTGTTTCCCTTTAGCCAATTCCCTAATAATGGAATAATGTTCTCTTAGTGCAACATATTGCAAACCTCTTTCAAATCATAAACATCAATCTAATTATGCTTAGCTTATTTCTTTTGTTTTAGCTTCCGTGAAAGTTCCTTCAAACATTGTATCTCACCCTGTAAATTAAAAATCATGTCCATGGTCTTTTCATAGACCTCATTCTGATGGATATGGTCTCGATACTTTACATGAAAGACTTCTTCCTTGGTAATGTCATGTTTTTGTTTTAGAGCATCCCTGGTGCATGTAACCTCAGCAAGTGTAGTAATCTTCACAGGAACCAACTTAGGTTAAGATGCTAACTTTGGCATCCATTGGTATTCTATGGCATGCTATAATATAACCATTACCACGCCCTTATTTTCTTGTTTATGTTTCTTATTCAAGTGTTTTTACAAGTCTGAGAATTCTTCGTAACTATGATTCTTTCCGTAAAACAAACACACAATATTATGTGGAAATTTTCACCTGTAGTGATCAAGATATCCCATGTATAACAAGTCCCAATGGGGAAATCACTCGTTTTACCCTCATGACCTCGTCCTCTGAATCCACCTTTGTAACCTCGAACTCTATCATGGACACCATCAGAATGCCCCTCACTGTGGTAATAGTCATGATGATCGCCCTTATCCTTGCAATTATTTGCAACACTAGTATGTCTTATGCCAATGCCAATGGAATCATGGATATGATCAATAAACCTGCAGTATTCAGTATCATGAGTGGAAGACCTGTAAATATTACAATAACTGGAGACATTCTTCTATACTATGCGCTAAAATAATGGACACCAACTTGAACTATGGTCCAAGTTACATATCTCATTATCTAGCAATACGAAGCGCATTGACTTCCAAGGGAAAATATCCATAGTATGTCCCTCTACTTCCAAATTTATACAATAAATTCTGTTACATGTCTCATGCGCTGGATTAGAAGATAATTTCTCAAGTTGTTTCTCCATTGTTGTTATTTGACCTTCCAAGAATGGGATCACTCATATGTCCAAACTCCCTACTATCTTAGCATGTAGCATTGCTTCAAGTGTGTGGTGTGGATCTGTATAATGTTTATGTGAAAGTGCTCTTCTAAAAGGCATGATCAGTCCTCCAATGAACCAATTTGCATGTTGGATTGTGTGGTTGTCATAAGATAAATTAGATAGAAGACTATTGAACTGAGCATCATATTCCTGAACACTCTCAATAATGCCCTGCTTAATATCCTTGAGTGCACTTATACTTTTCTTCTCAAACTTAGGGATATAAAATTACTTTAAGAAATTATCTCACATCGCTTTATAATCCACATATTTGATCAGGATCAAACTTCCTATACGAACTATGTGTGCATCCCTACAACGTGGTTGCAAACTAACTTTCCTTCCACTAGGAGTTGAAATTCCCTTTGCATGCCAAATTATCTCACACATATGCATGTTTTCTGTTGCATCTTCAATACCCCTATACTATGGAAAATAGAGAGAAATATCCATGTAAATTATTTGAGATTGGTGCAACCCTTTCCCAACACATCGAGAGCCTGTATTTCCATCACCTCCAGATCCACCCAATCCTCTAGTGCCTGAGCCATCTAATCCTCCCATAGTAGGCACTAGAATTGAGAAGGCATTTCCCTATGTTCCAATGATTGTGATAAACTTAACTCCAACACTCTACAAAGTTACACTACTTATATATGCGATACAAAATTATTGTGCACCTATGTTTTGTATCGAAGACACGCTAGAAATGATACCTCCAAAAGTTCCTTCAAATAAATTAGATGATGATTGTGTCATAGATGAATAAGCTCCCTGATTTAAACCTAAACTTGACTATAAATTAATTCTATCTACTAAAACTCTACTGCTCACACTAGCTTGTTGATTACCAATTGTTGTAAAAAATAGAAAATGAAACACAAGGTCTAGGTCACCAGGTAGATTCAGATGGTTACCCGCGGCCTGTGTCATCTCTATTAGTGCACTCTCATTTTAGGTTAAATAGGGTTCCCTACAATGCTTTCCCAAATGGGGGTGTTTCTTATTCTCTAGATCCACATCTTCTACGTGAGCTCTGAATCCTTCATGATCCATCTCTCTCCACAACACCATCCATTCCAAAACTTCACATTGCTTCTTTAAATGTCTCTCGTGCTACACATTGAACTTAAGCTACCTTTCTTATCTTTTCTTTTCTGCCGCAAGGTCCAAAATCCTCACCAATCCTGTTCCTTCCCCCAGGCGTGGTGGGGTTTAGTTAGCCATCAGATTCTCTTATAAATCTAGGTTTATAATCAAAATCTTGATCGCTAGTCGAATACAGTGTAAATACAATCCTTTAGGTTCGTATAAAAACAAAAATTCAATAACCTCTAGGTAAGAGTAAGTTGAAACTTCCTACTCAAGCATATAACTATTCTTAACATCACAGAACCTAACATATACAGAGAGCATCTAAGTTGCATCTGCATCATATAAGGCCTAGAATTCTTCCTGTGTCCAAACAAGTGCGTGAAACCTCCAATTCTTCTTATATGCATAAGTAACCAACCACTCATACAACTCTAAGGGGAAGATAACAAATAAATTCTCATACAATGCATCATACATATTTTTTTCAACCCATGTGTGTGCATTAAAGTTAGGTCTAGTGTTGAATGTATAAGCATACTCTTCATCCAGATCTTCTAACGAATCCTCAGTACTGGACAGGGTAAACCGGTACGTCTTCATCATGCAACCTCCTAGAAAATAGATGATAAAGAGCTCTTGGTAATGGTTTGAATGATGTATCCTAGAATTCACTGCAGATAGCCCAGGGTGTGCTAGAATATCATTCATAATAGACGGAGGGTGCACCCGAAAAGTGTAAGGGTGCTAGGTCCTTGTTTAGAGTTACTTTTTTATAATGTTAACATCATTGCGCATGTATATATCCAATTTCATAATAGATAGTAAATAATCCAGAATGCATAAAACAGATATAGATCTAAACCACATGAAAGATTGACTAAACAATGACTATAATGAGATTTACCATACAATATCCATGTTCACTCATATCTAACACCAATATCCAGCCAATATGTTCCATTATATTAAGCACTAGAAAACACAAAAGCTTCATACATCATAGTATTGGCATCACGAGTCATGCACGTGAAAAAACCAGCAACATAACTGTACAATCAAGCAATATCAATAGGGTTTGTAAATCATGTAAATCAGTATATATATATATATATATATAGACACACACACACACTTATCCTTCACCACCGATGAACCTTCCACAAATAGGGTACATGTTAATAAGATCCATGCACCTTTACAAAAGAATACACAAGCATGCACGTGAAAAAAAACAAGCAGCATAAGTCTATAATCAAACAATATCAACGGGGTTCCTAAACCATGTATATATATATATATATATGGGTGGGGAGTTTTCCATCACCACCCATGAACCTTCCACAAATAGGATACATGCTAATAAGAGCCACACACCTTTATAAAAGACTACACAAGCATGCAAGTGTTAATAATATATCTTCTAAAGTTAACTCCTGGTACAGATCTTATTAATAGAACAAAAATTTGTATGGCACTCGAATTGATGCAAATCCCAAAATAGCCTTGCCATAATATTCAAGTTTTCTATGAAACGTGCTCCATACTCTATGTCTCAAAAATAACCTAATGCAAAAAATGGCTAAGTCCTGATTCTGAGTGCACATTGTCTTAATACTTTTCCGCGTGAACTTTTCACCCCCCATGTTAGAGCACCCAACCCTTACATGCGTACCAAACATAGGTCATATTTTTTATCCTAATAGAATAAATCCATGATATCTATATTTAAAACCAACATTGATTGTCATCTCGTGCTTTACTATCATGTTGTTCTTAAATACGATACAGAGTATGCCTCTGAATTAGAGATACAATATGAAACATACCACAAAATTCTCTCTAGAATAAGAAAACATGCTACCCCATATTTCTCCGCATTAATTTCCTTATAGAAAATTCTTATAGAAAGTGTTGTTGAATAAGACATAAGTGCACAATAAAACTAACAGATGCTTCTAAAATTACCTCTTGTTTTGTCAAACAAAGCTTTATTTTCATTAAATGTAGGGGTAAAAATTCTTATCTAGCTTCCATAATATGATTCTCAAGCAAAAGAAACAACCACACGTTTCAATGCATACCTTTTATGTCCTCCAGTTTTTATTGGTGTGAACTCCTTCTGTACAATATTTTTTTGTAAAATTCCTTCAGATATTGGTTCTACCCAACATAGTATTATTTCTAATTGATGCAGCATCAACAATTTTTATAAGCCATGACATGTTACAAGGAAAATTATAGAACCTATAAATAATTAAGAGGGTTCATCTAGATTTGACTTAAACATTGTAGAAATATTTAAACAAATTAATGAATGCAAGCTTCTATCTTAACTCCATCCATAACATACAACATGTCTTGATAGAGTGCATATGTTAGGTCTCCAATAATTTAAATCTCTCTATGATTGGTGTTCCCATAATAGTCCACTCCAATCGCATGAAGTCAGCCCTTCCATTACCAAAATGAGTAAGGAAAAATATTATGTTCCTCATACTTGTAAATCCACTACATTCCTTCCTTTACAATTGACTAAAGACAAACAATTGGATTTTGACACTATTCTTCTTCACTTTTCTTACAATGATATCCTCCCACACATTAAGCTCATTATTTAATGGACTGCAAGAATAGTAAAGCCCTTACTTATTAACTCTCTCAAGTATGCCTTCTCCTCTGCCATAACCATTGTTATTTCACCTCTCCTTTTACTAGACCCTACTTAGGTTTTCGATTTAAACATTTTTTATTCAACTATTCATTCTTGCTTATGCATTCCAATTACATATTTAAAACCCCTTGAAGGCCAAACATTATGCTCTTTTAAATAATCCTTGAAACATATCCAAGATATTTTGATTGATGAAATGAGTTTCATTAGCCCTAAGTTGCTCATTAAAATCAATTATCATATTGGCGAGGATTTTCACATTAAAAGAGTTCTCTATTCAATAAAAAATACATCATTCTTGTGAGAGATCTCAAGAAAAATGCCACCTTTCATGGAAATTCCTTTATATTCCAATAATTCCTAAGGCACCTCACATTGGAAATATTTTAAAAACTCTATCTCCATGAGATGTGTATCTAGACAATAGGGTTCCAATCCATCACAAAATTTCATTTCGCCACATGCATCTCAAAATTTGCAATGTCATTATTACATTCGAAGACTTGGATCTAATAATGTAATCAATAGATTCCTACCTCTAGGATCAAGATATCCTTAAACTTCACAATGTCACACACCTATTTGCAAAAAATGATCAGATTGATTGCCATAATCTACAAATGTTTAAGTCACTTATTTATCCTATTCCCATATCCATTTCCTAAAATACAATAAGATATGAGTCCATTAGTGTAGATGATGATCAACTACAAAAAAAAGTTTTTCTTTCCAAAAGTCAGAAGTCAATGCTTTCCGCTAATTTTTGGATTGATACTTGTATTTTTAATGGCACAACTTGCACTATCTTAGAAATTGTCTACTACATTTACTTAGCACCTCATTTACCTTCATTTTTTTTTGTTAAATTTGATCGATATATTGGCTCTCCTTAGGATCCCAAAAATCCTTCCCACATTCCAATCTCACCCATTAGTAGGGGATATTGTAGATAATTGCAACTAAAAATGGATTAGAATTTATTTATCCACAAGTCTCGGTGCCTTAATCTCTAAAGAACCACTATTGACATTGGCAACACCAATAGACTTGGACTTACTCTCACTGCAATATCTAGAGTCCCTTGCTTGATGGATATTTGTATTTCCCCACCTTTCACTTTTGATCATTACTCTAATATGTCTAGAACATCTCTACAACAATCACACAAAATTGAAGAACCACACCTTCAATCCCTTCCTCCCTTCCCTCCATCTTAATTCTCTTCACGTTTCCCCTTCCACAACTTCTACTTGTAACTACTCCTCTCCCTTTGGTACTACCTACTCTATCGTACTATTTCTCCCCTTGCTTGTGTTTATGCTTCTTTTCCTTTTGTAATATATTATCCATAAATTACTTTAACTATCTTCAATTTATATTATTTTAAAAGTAAAATGACATGTCAAACACTTAATTACAATGAATGTTGATTTTGTATTAGTTTAAAAATAATAATAGAGCATCCATGTTGCATCAAACACTTCATTTCATAAGATATTGATTTTATATTAGTTTACAACCATGAGTCGAGCATCCATTTTGAATTTACTATTAGATGTTGGATTTATTTTTTATTGTGTTTAAATTATTGTGATATGTTGTGTGTGGTCTATTTAATTGTTAATTAGTTAGTAGTAGACTTGCAACACTTACAATATAAATGATTATTAAATTGGATGCACATATTTCACAATACTTGAGAAATTGGTAATTCTTATAATAGAAACTCATTTTTGTTGTTTATAAAAATTAATGGTTAAATATGCTACATAATGGAAGAAATTAATTTATGTTTAGAGTTTTTGTCCTTTTAACATCTTAAGTATGAAAATTTCTTTGAATTAAGATGAATAAATTTTTTCAAAAATATAATAACGGTCCTCAATATATGAATACTTTAATTAGTTATGTTGCTTATTATGACAACATGTGTTATTTTTATATTTTTCCTCTAAAATTTATAAAAAATTATAATAGGGTGAAACTTTGAAATTTTACTTCAAATCAAGATTTCCATCTCCTGCTCCTCCTGCTTCTTCTATTATCTTCCTTTCCCTAATTTTCATACATTATCTGGCTCCCTCCCACTTTCAAGCATTCACATCGCACTCCTCTGAGCGATTTCTACTTTAGTGTCTATTTTCACACACATATGTATTAAATTTCAATTTTTTAAAAACACCCTTTTATACTTTAACATGTTTTCGACTTACAAATTTTTTTTCAGCGTAAAGCGACCACTCCACATATATTTTCTAAACCAATTTTTACAAGATATTAAAATTGCATATTAAAAAAATATACACTATCCATTGGAATTTCATCATCCAATGATTGATAGAAAATCTATGTTATACTATTCAATTTTAATGTTATTACAGTAGATATAAAAACTAATTTAAAACATAACATCATGTATTAAAAATGTCCAAACTTTGTTTATTGTTGAAAGGTTTTGGATTTGTTTGAAATTATATCTAGCATATGGAGTGCATTTATACCTCCCATTAAGAACCCTAGTGTTAGCTGTTAGGAAATGCCACTTGTTAATTTTGAACGCCTCCACCATTGAATGTCGTATTAAATCCTATCTAATTTTAATTAATGTCCCTCTCTTTGCCTCATAACTCAGACAACCATTTTGGTCGAGGCGGTGGCATGGGAAAGAATGAATCTCCATTGTTTTGCATGTCCGCAACGTGAGAAGCTTGGAAACAAGTGTATGAGCAAATTGAAATAGGTTTATTACATAGCAATGGTGGACTTATTACCAATTTCCTTGGTTTGTTCATGTTTTTCTCTACAACAGCATGGGCAGTGTCTCCTTCTTAGTGGAGCTTTTCATTTTAGCTTTTTTAAAGTTATGTGGGGCAGGCAAGCTCGTGGAGCTTTCCCGTGGGTGATAAAATGATGAGGGAAAGTTTAGCATCATAGAGAAGAGAGAGGTCGGTCACCTTTTTCAACAGTCACCTTTTCACTTGCAGAAAGTAACCTGACAACTTATTGGGTTTTGTATCCTCTTCAGTTGCACCTTCCCAACATGTCAATTAACATGGACCTACAGTCAAGTATTGCCAAGACCAAACACATATCCCAACACCACTGCTACTCTCCTAGCACTACCACACAAACATCCAAAACAGCCAAATCCAGGTAGTAACTGAGTGCAACATTGTTAATGGTTGATTTCATCAATTGGCAGAGTTGGAGCTTATTGATAGTTTTTGAGTTTATTTCATCAAATACGAGGTAGAGAATACGGAGTTAAGGCCTCCTCTTGTGTCCCTCGCTTGTCATTAAGGTGTTTCTCATCCGCATTCTAGATTGGATGATCTAGTCCTTGAGATATGTACCATCCTCAATTCAAACACAGATGCAGCCCATTGCATTACCTAGAGAGTTATGTGAAGATTACTGTCATAGAAAAAGATGCAAATAATCAGGTCTGAAGTGGTAGTTTGCCATTGGAGCTGATCCAAGTTGCCCAAATAAGCTTAAATTGTCTCCTGAAAGTGCCATGTTTGCTAAATTATCTGCCATTTAATTGGTAATCCTTCAAACATGCTTGAAGACAACCTGATTAAACATAGGAGATAATGCACTAATATCCATGAAAATACTTGGATAATGTTAAGTATATGTTGCCCAAATTTGTGAGCAAAATAGTTGGCTATCAATTGTAAGCTTGTAGCTGCCTATTTGCATAAACGCTTATCATTGAAGCACATTCAACACTTAAAAACAAATGACTATTTTATTTTTACTTTTCTTGGTCAATTTTTTTGTTAGGGGATGCTTTTGAATGTTTAAACTCACCTCATAAATGCTCAATTATTTTTTAGTTCTGCAAAGACTCTGTAGGAGTTACAGAATGAGATGTGAAAGACATTGAAAAATGTGTCAGCAACTGAATAACACCAAAAGAACAAGCATATGCATGATGACCACCACAATACTTCATAGCACTGTAACACCTCTATTGGCAATTCAGGCAGAACAAACCCATGATGGAATGCAAAAAGCCACAGTTTCTCAATGTCCACAACTCACCCTCAACTGACAGGTGAATTGTGTTTTTGAACAAAATAAATGTCACAGGATATTTTTTGTTGCCCATAATTTTTTTACCCATCGAAATATAAATTGTGATTTTGCATCCTAATTTTCCTTTTGTAGCATTTTGGATGAATGAATGTCCTTACTAGTACCTCCCTCACTGATACTGACAACTCTGGCGAGGATACTGCCCTCAGTAAGGAAATGATAGGAACATAGCATGATTGTTGTGCTGGATTTTGATCAAATATCATCAATTGTATTCCATAATTTTCTTTAAAAATAAAAGATATTACAATTTTATTTTAGAGAAATATACAAAACTTAGTTTGATTATCTTCTATGGAACACAATTATTTTACAGACAATATGAAACTAAGCTATTTTTCATTACATATTTCAAGCAATTGTACATATCAAACCATATTTAGGTCATCTATTACTTGTGATATCATATGTGGCTGGGAAGACATAAATAAAAAATAGCCATGGCCTTACATCGATTAGAAATATATTTTGCCCACAAAGTTATCAAAATACACACACACACACACACACACACACACACACACACAAACACATATATATACTATTCAAATGGCCCTAATAAGCCTCCAAAAAGTTTGTATAGTATATATGGCACCTACTTAAAAAAACCAGGAAATGGTGGGGGTGAATCTGTAACCATGCTTGAAGTTGATGTGTTGTATGTAAGTGGTTGAGTTCCACTGTTGGTTTCTTGCACAGGTAGTGTTGATAATGGATTGGAACCACTTACCCTAGGTTGAACATTATGCACTAAAAACAACTGGGGACAATGCATGGAAATTAATTCCCTCAATAATGGGTGTTCTTCAGCCAAAGGATTTTGTGGAGTACTAAGTCTCCTTTGCCTTCCCAACTCCCTTTTTTCCTTCTCAAACTCTTTCTCCTTCCTTTCTTGGTCTCTTTGGATCCTTTCTTGCTCTTTCTTCATCTATTTTTCTTGCCTTTGCATCGACTTGTGATGTTCTTTTTCTTTCCTTCTAATTTCCTTTTCAATCTTCTCTTGTTCTTTTTGTTCCCTTCCGGCAATTCTCTCTGCCTTCTTCTCTTGCATCTGTACCCTTTTTCTTTGGTTTAAATCTTCAATTTATTTCTTTTGCTTCTCTTTTTCCACGAGCAGCTCCATATATTGATCAGTAGTGATGAGTTGAGATTCTCTACTTAATCGTATTCCATCATTACAATTTGAACTTGATGAATTCTTCACCCTTTCCATTGGAAGTTTCAAAAATTTAGAAATGGAAATTTGTCCTCTATTTTCCTCAAAAGTTTTGTCCCCATTTTTTTCTCTAACATCTGCTTCCTCTAACTCTGTTGCATCAATGTGTTCCTCATCTAGAGTGTTGACGACGTAGTGGACCACATTTGACTCATGAAGTAGTGATGGTTGTGAGGGAGTACATAAGGTGTCTTCTTCAATGTTGTTCAAATTGACACCAAGATTAAGAGCAACTTCATTCATCCAATCAGGACAACTAAATTGGGTAGGCAATGCTAGTGACTCATCGAATTGAATTCCTCCACTCTGAGTTGAAGTTTTTTGTTGAAAAAATTCTTTTTTTTTTGTTCATTATGGTCAGCATCACATTATTTACTTGTTTGTGTGTTGAGTATAATCTCAACATCTTCACTACACAACTCACTACTTGACACCTCTAAATTATCTCTAGCTAGCCTTAATATATTTTCCACTACATGTGATTCATCTCGACTAGATGTGTCAAATGTTTTTCTATGTGCCATGTCCTCATCTAAGGCATGTGGATTAAGAGTCCATATACCTGTCCTCTTGAAACCTGCTTTAATATTTTCAAGGGAAAGAGCCTTTTGGAAATCCCTGCTCCCCAATGTAGCTAATTCTGCCCTGTTGACATCTATCCCATGTTTCTCAAATATTCATTTACGCCTTTCCTCTTTGAAGTAACTTTTGAATGGAGCAAAGGCACTGACATCTAGAGGTTGTAGTTTGTGAGAAGTATGTGATGGTAAAGTAATTAAATATATCCCCAAACTTCGTGCCTCTTGAATTGTTCCTAGAGCCACATGAGAACCGTGACCATCAAAAATCAATAAATGCCTGTTAGTTGGAGACACACCACCAGGCACACATGCTACAAAATGATGCAACCATTTCATAAATAACTCCTTTATCATTCATGCATGAGGTTGTACTACCATGCAAGCACCAGGATCACAACCTACTATGTAATTCTATAATTGTTTCTTCCCTTTAAGAAGATAGAAACCAAGGATGCTTTGTCTAACAGCATTGACACAACACAATATGGTTATCCATTCTATGCTTTTTGGGATTATGTATGGGACACTTCTATTTCCTCTTCTAGCAAGCACTCTCATACCATAAGTTTTTCCTTCTTGTAATCCAGTTTCATCACAATTCCATATTTTTCTCGGCTCATATAGGTTAGCTTTGTAAACAGAGGACAAATTTAGGTAGAAAGAACTAACAATAGACGGTCTTAGACTTACCGCCCTATCTCTATCAAGGCCTTCTGTTGTCCTCAAAATTAAATCTGTGTTCCTTCTTTTAAAACCTGCCCACCATGAGTTTCCAGGGATACCATCTGTGAATGGGGTGGATCTAGATTAGCATATTTGTGCCACATATGCTTTAAGTTGTGAGATTTCTAACCCATGACCCATATCAGCCATTTCATGACACCATTGCACCAACTCAAGTTATTCTTCATTTGTAATAATTGTGGGTGGTCCCTTTGTTTTCTTAGTGGTTATCCCCAACAATCATGAAGTAAGTGTGCTTGGAAGTATGCCCCACTTTCTTGCAGCACCATGTGTTGAGGAACCATAATCTTCGACTTCTTTGATGGCATTATTCATGCTAATCTCATCCCAATATCCATGTATTCTAATTTGTTTTTGTTGATGCCCCTCCACTGATTTCGATAGTTGCAGCCTGTAGTTGTGGTCCATTGTTGCCAACCTCATATTTTTCTGGTTCACTTGGTTGAAATATGACTCCGCTTGTTTTGGCGAAAGAAGGGAAGACTCTTTTGAGTGATCTTTTTCTCTTCATGTTAGCAAATAACACCTTAAAAACACAAGGAATAATATAAGTACATTTTGAAGCAATATGAACAACCAAATCAGGGTTACTGATTTTGAATGCAAGATGTTATAAGTATATAATTAGTTTTTATATTAAATGTAACAACATTCAAATTGAATACTAAATTGAAAATGTATGTGACGTGGTCACCAACAACTAACATGAAATTAATTATAATATGAATAATTACCAGCAACAAGATATTCATTATCTACTTCAGTTTTATATACAATTATAAATACAACTATTATCATTTGCAGTGTGTATATGAAACTCAAATTATATAGATTTATATATTCATTCACCTTCTTATGTGCAGGTTTTTGCGTGTATTGGAAACTGTAGTATGCATATATGTATATAGGAAAATGACACTGAATAAATATAGATATTCTAGTTCAGGAACATAAAATCTATAAATAAGATATATATGAAACATGCATAAAATAGTCTTTTTGATTTGCACTTTCTAAAACAGGTTTCCATGCACACAAAATACCTGCAAATAAGTTATGCAAAAAAAAATTAACTCAATTTGAGTTTGTATATACACAACATTAATGAGAATATATTTCTTATTATATACTTGTATGTAATACTGAACTAGCTAATGAATATCATGTTGTTGGTAGTTGTTTATATTATATTTACCTTATTTTTAGTTGAATGTTTTTTGCCTTTTCAGCTGCTTGCGAAGAATAATATTATTTGCAAGTTTTTTGAAACTAAACTATAAAATAAAAATAAAGAAACTATTTTATGCATGTTTCATATATATATATATATATATATATATATATAATTTGAAGGGTTTCTATGTAGAATAACTAAACTAGAATATTTATATATATTCAAACTTAATTTCCTACAAATGGAAAATGACTTGAGCTGAGAATGCAAATAATTTAATTATAATATTGGAATATTTTCAAACTCTTACCAGAACTGAGAACTATCAAACAAGATGGGGTCGATGCTCCAATTTTACAAAGGAAAAATTGTGAAATTTGATTGTTGAACAATGACATGTATTTATATATGTTGTTGAACCTACATTGGGTTCTTGATCCATGTGCTTGTTTGTGATTGGTTGAATTTGGTTAGTGTGGATTGAGAGTGATGAGATGGTAAATCTAATGGCTACGGTGAATTTTTAGGTGAGATATATTTGTTTGAATTCCACCCTTCAATAAATGCATAGTGTTTCTTGAGCCTTACAAATTTGTATTCTTTTTGCAGGTTTATCTTTAACGCTTCTAGATGGGATGGAAAGAAGGGGCAATGTGGATATGACTTGACATTTTATTATTTGAATTTTTTTCATTTAATGTGGTATTTGATTAGAGTTGTGTCCTATTGTGATAATGAAGTCTTTTAATTATGTGGATGAAAGTGTGTATGATTATAAATGACATGACCTTTTTAACTTTAAAAATATATTCAAACTAAAAAAAATGTTTGTAACAATGAGAGTTATCTCCACTACTCATTTTAAAATATAGATTGAATTTTTATATGTCTACACATGTTGAATACATAGATGTATAGTACATGCATCATTTATTGTCTTTTTAATATTATGTTTCTTCTTACTATAATAAAATTTACACTTTATATTGTCTACTATTTAATTACAAAAAAAGGCCGTTTTATTTCTATTTATAAAAAAAATTCGTGCAAGTTTAGGGATTTGAATATTCTACTATTAACTAATAAATTAACAAAACTTGTCATGTTCATTGGCCAATATGTGATGACTGGCTCCTCTCCCCTAGGGGAAAGGAGCCAATGACCATGAATGGCCCAATGACCGTGAGTAGTTATGTGAAACAAAATACCAATGACCATTTGAATTAAAGTTAACAATGAAATAAAAACTAGCCATTAAAGTAAGTCACATCAAGTCACATCAATAAATGAACCAACGAAATTATGACAAATAAACAACCCATAAAAGGTGATTTTATTCACAACTAATGGGTTGCCTTAAATTCCTTTGTATTCAAAAGTACTTATTTTAAATCCCTTAAAAATATATTCTCCACATACTCAAACATTTTGAAAGAAAATCTGTATATTAAAAAAATCATGCTCTCCAAAAGGGTATTTTTAAATTTTTTTTTTATGATTGTTAAGTGGCTGTAAGAACCTCCCACATTATGATTCACAATGACTGGCCAATGAAAAAATATAATTATTGAGACAAATAAAAATCTCTTTTCCTTGAATACTCCAAGATACCTTAGAATATGCAAAAGGTCCATACTATTCATATAGCATGATTGAAGGGTTAGCTTCAGTTTAACCACATGTATCTCAAGCTATTTTCAAATTTATTCCCAAATTGACTCAGTGTTGAACTAAGCCATAAGTTCAGTGTGAGAGGTTATTTTTAAAGATTGTTGTAGTTACTACTCCTCTTCAACACTGATTATGCTATGATTTTAATTCCGATTGATTAGATTCATGAACCTTATTGTTATATTTTAGTTAGCATGTTAATAAGATACGAGGGGCATCATGATTACTATTGTGTTCTGATTCTTACTTTGGACTGTATGGATGTATTGAGGACCTTGATAAACATTTTAGAATATTATGATGATCTAGAATGGTTTCTTTTTTATATTCTGACATTTGGATTCTTGGCATATTAAGTATATTCGGAGTATTGGACCAACCATGCAGTCGCATTCATCTTGTGAGTTGCTAACAATATGAGGCTCTTACGGATCAGTAGTATGTTGTTGAGGGTATGTAGTAGTTACGAAACACAATAGATATAGGGAATTTCATGATTTTGTAGAATGTGAAATTGGATTATTGATGACTGTAAATTAATTACTAAATAAATGCTAGAAATTCATAAATTTGATGATAATGATATAGACACATTATATGATGATGTTAATGTTATTCAATTTTTTCCCTCGGGAAAAATTGATCAAACAAGATCTACACATGAGAAATGGAGAGGTTGGTTCAGTTGTGCGAGTTCACATTTGATCCTAAAAAATCAAGTTACAGTCGAGATTGTCAATGAAATGCAAGATCAATAAAAGTTGGCCAAGAGAGTGATGAAGGAGATCAGAGCTTGAGGAAGAAAAATGGAGAAAAGGCTCAAATTTTTCATCTTTCGCAGTTTTGACATTTCGAAGAAAAATATGGCAAAAATGGGTAGGCAATGTCCAAAACCTGAAATCCCAAAAGTCTAAAATTTTGGACTTTCAGGTTTCAGGGTTTCGGAACTCTCTGGCGCGAAGTTGAGAAATCGGCCCCAAATGTCCAAAATCTCAAAGTTTGAAAGTTTGAAATTTTAGAATTTTAGGTTTTTGGGATTTTGGAGACCTCGAGAAGCATGCTAGAAATGGATCTGAAATGTCTAAAATCCCAAAGTCTTAAAATTTGGAATTTCAGGATTTTGGGATCTCATAGTTTTCAGGAATTGTGCCAGAAAAGCATCAAGAAAAATTCTTAATTTCTAAGTTCTGAATGTCTGAAATTTCAAAATTTCAGACTTTCAGGGTTTTAGACTTCGAAGTTTCGGAAGTCTCGAGCCCCCAAACATAAAAAGCACACCTCACTGTCTAAAATTAAAGACTTTCGGAGCTCTCAAGTAAATTTGGTGGATGAATAGTGTTTTGACTTCCAAAATGAAAATGTCCAAAAGTTCAAATTTCAAGATTTCAAAGGTTGCATTCTTTTCGAACTCCGAAGCAAGAAGATCAACAGTTGTAGAATGACACTCCGACCTTCAGATGGCCATAACTTTCGACAAGAGATTGGATTTGAGCAAGAAAGTACTGTTTGGAAAGCTCTTAAAAATGAAAAATATAGTTTGTGATTTTTTGAGGTGTCCCAGGTTTCTCACCTACCACCATAATGAAGTATGGGCTTCCTTTCTTTCCCAAAAAGAAAGAGTAATTAAAGGCATGGGTTTTTATTAGAACCCATGATTGTTGCAGGAAAAATCAATGCATTTTTTTCGGTGGTTGGAGTAGGATTTCAGATTTCTCCTCTCTCCTTCATCTCTCATTCTTCCTATATATTATAAGGAGGGGAATTTTAAAAAAGGTTGGATAATTTTTTCTTACACCCTCCCTTCTTCCCTGATCTATAAGTGAATTTGTGGAGTTCAAACCTCACGTTTCAAACCTTAATGCAAGTTTGTGCCTCTTGGCCATTGTAATAGACTGTATCAAATTATTGGAGCAATAAAAATAACTCTGTGGATGATTTCAACCCTCTCCTATGTTCATTGCATCTTCCTGATCTCTCATTGCAATCCTGGTTATCTGTGCATGGTGGTTGTATTACACTTTTAATGGTATGTGTTTAATTGCAAGGTAGATGTTCATCATTCCTTTGGTGCATCTTCTTAAATCTATCTCCTTGGCAAGTTAGAGTAGGTTTTAGAGTATATCCTCTGTAAATTGTACGTGTGCATCTGAAAAGAGGAATAGGAACTGACCGTCATCTGGAGATCTTTCTCGATAGCAAAGTCCCACACTTTGGGAAAAGCTCCATGTTATGCAATCACACTGAATGTCTCAACCCATTAAGTTGCAGACATTCAATGGTGTTGTGATTATGCATCAACATTTAATTGATAAATATATGTGTGTGTTGTATTTCTTGATGTATGTTGAGGATTGTATGATGGAAGTTTTATATGTATTGATTTCCATGACATATTGATATGGCCTTGAGGCCAGAGAGGTATTTTTGTTTATGATGGTAGGAAAATTATATTATTATACATCAAAAGGGGACAAACCCTAGAAGGATGTTGTCTGTTTGAAACAAGGTCCAATTGACAACTTGTGTGAGTGTTGTGTTATTTCCTGCTAGGTTAGGAGATTTCACCATGGGGGGTGAGGGTGACCTCATATATGTGGCATAAGGTGGTGATGTTTTCCTTTTCTTTATTTTGTGTGATTTAATTTTGTGTACCATGTTTTTAATAATTGGGAAAATTTAGTCACTTATTAACACTTGTTAATGTATTTTAATTAGATAATTCAACATAAATTTTAAACTAAAAAGAAGAGGTGACATGTGGATAATAAATGGGGTAGGTGGTTCTTGATTTGTGCATGATTATGAATGAAATTTATTGCATTTGTGTTGTGTACACTCTTTCTACCTATCTAAACCCGAAATTTGATTTGGAGGGAACTTTTTGAGACTTGTGGGACAAAGAAACCTTGTCCCTTGTCTCTCATAATCATATACTAACCATACTTATGAAGTATGGGGATTATTTTGACTATTTTAATGCTTTGTTGAGTGTAAGAGGTCAAACAAAGTCATTTCTCTTCTTATCACATTTGCTTTGTCCTTTAAAGGTATCAGGTGCATGTGGGCATGTCATAACCTTACCTTTTTCATTAAATTGCCTTGGTGTTGGGGTTTGAATTTTTGTGTTTGAGTAGAGGAATAATGAAGTGGCATCAGAGCCACCTAATCACCCTCATTCCTTTTTCTATTTATGGGTGTGAATTTAAAGGAATGGGGATTACTTGTTTTCATTTTCTTGATTTGCATTTTGGAAATTTGGTCTTGGGAATTCTTTCTTGGAACTTGATGGATTACCTTTGTACTTTCTTGGTTTTCAAAAGGATTAAAGCTTTTTGACTCAATATTGTGGAATCTAGTACGGAAAGATAGGGTCTACACCTTGTTCTTTATTTCTTGTTGTATGTTTTGTAAATTCATGGATGTGTGTATTGTGAGTGGAATTGGTGTAGTATTGCCCTAAGATGTGTGGGAGATGGAAGTATGGGACCATTGGGGAGGGAGAAGGAAATTATGAGGCATTGTGGAGGAACTATGAGAAGGGGGTTCCACCTATGGGCAGAGAAAAGGATAAAATTGCTATAATTTTTGTATTTTTCATTGGGAGGGAAATGTGATATATTGAGAAGTTGGATGTGCACTTGGAAGTATTTTGGGTAGAATCCCTAGCTTATTTGGGAGGTAAAAGGAGATGGTTCCCATATTCCTTGCTCCTTTTGGATTTTTGGCAAGCCTATGTGTTGTTGGCAAACTTGTAAATCATGATTGTTTGTGTCTATTTGAATGTGTTGTATATTTATGGATTGTATGTTTTGTGGAATCCATTTTTGTTATGTTGTTAAATTTGCAAGACACGCCTCATTGATCTATCGTTTGGGCTTGGGGGCCAATAAGGAGAATGAATTATCCTCTTATTGGATTATAGGTTAGGTGGAGAACATCAGGCACTCCCCTTTAATTGTAATGTGATGAAAATTTGACAAGAGGAGAAGAGTGAAAAGTAGGAGATTGGGGAAGTTGTACCTTGCTGGAGTCAAAAAGATCATTTTTGTAACATTATCACTTGGTTGTAAAGTGAAAGCTAAAATCCTGTAAATTATCCTTTCAAATTTTTGGGTACAAGAATTATTATATTGTACAGACAATAAAATTTGATTATTGAGAAAAGAGTGTATGGTTACCTTGTTGTAAGTTTGTATTATTGTAAAAGTATGAGTTATTTCAAAGAAGGGAAAAGAGGCACCTTATTATTGTTAATGTATAAAAAATAATTAACACATGTGAAATGCTAAAATTATTTAAAATATTTTATTGTGCACTTACATTTTAAAAAAAGAGAGCAGTGCTCTTGTATGAAAAGAGTATATTTACTTCTCCTTGTAGTATTATTTGTAAACTTGAAATTAAAAAAAAAATCTTTTAATTATGTTACTATGGTTATTTCATTTCCCTCAATATTATAAATTATACATTTCAATGATCTCTATCAAACCAAGAAGTTGTTCTTTACATTTACTTACAATTACTTTAAATGGAAAAGGGTTAGAAACACATCTAGTTCACATATTGAAATATTTATAAACTTATCCACACCACTTCTTCTAATAGATTTTTATTTAACATAGAAATTTTGATTCATGACTTGCCTAAATTAAATAAACACAAAGATAAGTCAACAATTATAATTAAATATTTATAATTTTTATATATATCTAAGCTTATATATATATATATATATATATATATATATATATATATATATATATATATATATATATATATATTATAGTTTAGTATATCACATTATACATACATACATACATATTATACTTTACTATATGACATTATAAATAAATTAATTAAAATTCAAATACCAATCGACCCACATTAAGTTTTTTACTAATAAAAATATATATTAAAAAAAAAACTGTGAGTAAATTTTAGGGCCACCATAGTGTTCGTTATAGGTTTGTATAATAATAAAACAAAAAACATAAGGGGGTGGGGTGTGGCGCCCCCACCCCAATTCATATTTAAATAAAAATGAATTAGTATATATTATAGTTTAGTATATCACATTATAAATAAAAAAAATTAATAGTCAAATACCAATCGACCCACATTAAGTTTTATATAACTAATAAAATTATATATTAAAAAAAAAACTGCGAGTAAATTTTGGGGCCGCCATAGTGTTAGCTATAGGTTTGTATAATAATAAAACAAAAAACATAAGGGGGTGGGGGTTGGCGCCCCCACCCCAATTCATATTTAAAATATGAAAAGGGGTGGGGACCTCCTTCCCCCAGGCCCACAATATAAAACTCTATCCTACGTTTTTGGGCAGCAACCCAATATAAACCCAAAACTATTAAAGCAAGCCTTTACCAAGTCGTGGGTACAGTTTATATAACACCATATTTATTTTATCCCGCATGACCTCTAACATTTGTAATATTTATAAATATGTTTGTCTCATGTCGGTTTTCTTCACTTAGCCATTTTGAATAAATCCATCAATTCTTTTTTAACTGGCATTTGTAAAATAAATCCAACAGAGGAAAAAATATCCTATATATATATACAAATTTTAAACCCTAGATCTGTGTATACCTCATCTAAAAACTAGAAATTAAATGGGGGAATATGCCCATACCCAAATAGGGTAAGTTTATAAAAAGGGGATAATATAAACAAGAAATATTCTAGGAAAACCCTAGGAGAAGGATGTAACTGAAATTTAACAATCTTGCAAATATGCGTGTATCCATTCAAGAGCAAAGAGAAATATTCATTAGCCTCCATCCTTGTCTTTCTCCCAAACTCGCAAGAGTAAAAAAAAGAAAATGGGTTAAGAAAAAGAATAAAAGAGAACTCATAAGGATTTATAGGGTTTTTCTATCCTAACCTAAGATCCAATGGCCAAGATAGAACTAATCCAATGGTTGAAAATAAACCCTACATCATTTAAGTGATGGGCATTTTGTAGGAATGGGATTAATTTAAAAAGCGTATGGGTAATATGTGAATGAGGCCACTTAGTGGCTAGGTCAATTTGTTACCTTTGGGTGGTATGATATTAATTTAACATTGTGCTTGTATTTAAATAGTGAACATAAAGTAGTTTTTAAATAAATATTAGCAAGGGTATAGTTTTATAATTAACGAGACATGAATATGAACTAATTGTAAAAGATAACCTAATTAAGTAAATGAACTTAATGGGAGACTTTTAAACAATGAGTTATTTTGGGAATATAAATTAATAATACTCCATTATTAATTTAATTCTTATTTCCTAAAGATTTTATAGAAATGTGTAACCAAGAAAATTAATTAAATTGTGACTAACAGTTACCCTTGTTACCATTTTGAGCAAAAATAAATTTTTGTACAAAATTTTTGAGATTAAATTACTAAACCTTGGTGTGGTTTTAACATCAAAAATGATTTGTTTAAAGTTTAAAAGAAAGATTATTAATAACATGATTGGAAAAAAGGGTGCTAATCATGCATGTAGTTCAAGAGGGACATAAAGCTAAAATTACCTTTTCTAGATAATGACAAAATAGAATTTTTGAGATAAAGACAAATCTCTTTACCTTGAATACTCCAAGATACCTTAGAATATGCAAAAGTTCCATACCATTCATAGAGCATGATTGAAGGGTCACCTTTATTTTGACCATGTGTATCTCAAGCTATTTTTGGATTTATTCCCAAATGTATTCAATGTTGAACTAAGCCTTAGGTTGAGTGAAAGAGGTTATTTTAGGAGGAGATCACATCCTTAGAGATTATATAAAAAGTGATTAATTAGTCTTGTTTGAGTGAACTGAGATTGTAACTTAAGTGTTGAGCTTCAACTCTAATTCTATTTTTCTATTTATTAATGTTTTTTCAAGCATTTTAGAGACACTTTTTAATGTAATGAAGTGTTGAAGAATTTTCTAGCAAGTTCCCTATTATGAGAAGCAATATAATGTTCCTTTATAGAAGAATCTTGTAGTGTTGTGCATTAGTGATAGTTGTTCTTATGTATTTTTTCCCCCAAATTCATTGAGGTTGGTGCTTAAACTATTTTCTTTAGTGAAAAATATAAGGTTGTGATTTATTTTAGTGTGCATGTTTTTGTAAACTGTTATTGTGAGAAATATCTTAGCAGCTTCAATTTTTCCCTTGAAATTCACCCGCAACCCTCTGTATCTTATAAGTATCAGTACTTCTTTTTGTTAATTTGTACATGTTCCTTTGTTAGAAACCCCCAAAAACCTTTTATTTACTACCTCATTTTACAATTTTTAGCTTTCTTTCAAACCCTTAACCCCACCCTCTGAGTTTAGTGATATGCCAAAAGTAAACCAACCCTTTAAAATCTAGAGATTCACCTCACATACGGAATATCCAAAACCCTTGAGGTGTCTCAATTGTATATCCACATAAGTGGGAAGATAAAGAGAGAATAAATATGTCATTCCTCAAATAGGGTACACATATTTGAGATAACACTACCTATCTACATATTAAAGGGTCTTCATTTTCGGATTATTACTCTACATACACACTACATAGAAAGGGAAAGTTCATTTTTTCATTTACACATTTGCATTATATTTAGTTACTTGTCGTTATCTTGGCATAAATGTCTATGAGGTAAAACTAGGAGCACTATTGCACACACAAGAACATACAAGTAAATTGGGTCTGAGATGTAGTGCAATGCTCACTCAGAAGTTCACTTTGGTTTACATATGAGGACAGTTCAACCCCTTCATTTTGCATATTTTTTTTTAGGATTTGATTTAGTTTAATGGTTTTGCATGAGATTATTAGTGTTGCAAATTTATGGGTACCTTATCGATCTATGTGTGACATACAATTTCGAAAAAAACGTGTGAAACCATATCAAAATTGAAGAAATCAAATTTAGATATTTCTATAGAGTCCAACACCTAAAGAGTACTATGACACCCAATGCCTCCTCTCCCTTGCCCAAGCACCCTAGTCCCTACTTTCCCATGACTTCTAAATTTTTTTGGGTGTGGTTGCTACACTATGAGTTACTCTTTTTATAATTTATTCAAGTCGGAACACACTTTGGGATGAGAAAAATCAAGGTAAGCTCCCCATTCCTTGCATTTTCTTACTTAGTTACAAGTATAAAAGTGCTAAATCATTTATATATTATTGTATTTAATTTAGTGCATTATATAAATTTAGATTTAATAGATCAGAATTCATATTTTTATTAAATCATTTTGGTGAAGCCATATCTAATAAATCATTTCCCATGATCCATTAAACCCCAATGGTTAAAATTAGATCTTATTCTCCTAGGAAAGTTATGCATCATGAGGGTGTTAACCCTATTTATGATGAGGATACTGAGGCTGATCTTAGAACTCTCTATTTCACTCATCATGTTGATAATAATAATTAAAGATAACATTTGTCCAATGAATGCAACATTCCTACTAGCTTCACCCATTCTTCTTCCAACATTGTTTCTCTAGAGTAAAACATTTCTCGATGTACTACATTTTTATTCCATGGACACTAGAACCACTCAATCTTCTTCTACTTTTTCTTAAACTTTTGATGATGCTATTATCAATTATATGCTTGGTCTTGATTTTGATACTATAGATAAAAATCGTGATGAAAATGTATAGGTGCATGATGTTATTTCTCATACCATCCAGGATGATTATAAAGTTGAATCTCATACTCCTTGTATTTCTAAAAATATTTCCAGTGATTGTAAAGATACACCTCATGATAGTTCTTTTCCTACTTCATTATATGTTGATGATATTCTTGATGAAATCCTTGCATGAGAAATTTTTTTTGATAATGATGATTTTCTTGAGAATGAACATATTAGTAACAATTATACTTCTCTCAAGACTACTAAATGTGAATTTTCCACTCTACTTTCATCAAATTTTAAGGTTGAACCTAGCTGGCATTCATGATGATTCTTCCATTCCTACTAATTCAACTATTACGGTCTCTTCTGATTATTATTGTTAGTGCTTTTGCTAATATTCCATGCTCATCTCTAATTATTTACTCGTATTTCTCTTGTGATGATGCTCATGTTAATTATTTTATTTCTCCTAGTGTACCTCATATTGTTTCTTCTGCATCTATACCTAGTCTATTTACAATCTCTTCATCTTATGCTTCTTCTTCTGACATTCCTATGATCACTGATAACATAAAGCTTCAACCAATTAATTTACCTCTCACATATTCTACCATTCCTCCACATGATATTTTATCAGTCATGCATGTTGTTGGTTAGTTGAAATCTCAATTTCAATCTCTTACTCTTGAAATCAAGTCCTATTATGATTTTATTGATAACAATTATTTACATGGAAATCCCATTCCAAAGAAAATTCACAATTCAAAATTTCCTAAGTATTTCATCAGGCTTACATTTTCATGCTTTGATGGTATTGGATATCAGTATCTACATCTCAAACATTATCATTTACCTATGTATTTTTATTCAAACGATCATTTATTGCTTACAACCTTTTGGCATAGTCTTGTTAATGAAGATATTAAATGGTACACTCATTTACCTTTTGGATCTATTATTACATTTGGATAAATGTAAGATGGTTTTATTTGACGTTGTATGCTAAAAAAAATGTCCAAGAGTCACATATGATCACTTTCCTAGCTTGCATAAAGGAACGAAGTTCATATAATAGAGTACATTTTATGCTTTAATACTGGCATCCATCAACTAGTATTTCAACATATTGATCTAGAGAAGCAATTCATCTTTTTTCGTGGCTTGATTCTTACTCTAAAAAAAACAATTGTAATATGATATATGCCAATCATTTATAGTCTTATGCAATAAATTTCTTGATCTAGAACATGATCTAATTATTACACATATTTTAGATCCTCTTTCTACTATTGCATTGTCTTCTAGTTCTTGTCCACTTTAATTTGTTAAGATTCTTCTAGTGTTTCCATCTCCTCCACATCGTAAGAATGTTATAACTCCTCCATCACATAAGCATCCTCCATTTCTACCACCAAGTCACTCTCCACCTAATTCTTCTCCATATCCTACTTGAGAACCATTGCATTTCTCGTATTATTCTAGTCCTCATGATGTACTATGTGATTTTCTTGATGATCACTTAATTTGATTTCCTTCTAATCAGCATCATCCTTAGCATCACTTGCATCATCAGCATGATTGTCCTTATTACAATTATCATAGCATCAATGTCTATCGTGATAATGACTATTGTTCCCTTCATGGAAAATTCCAACAATTAGAAGATAAGGACATCATTTCCTATGGCCCTCGCTCCTGTGATTAGTATATTTCTCCTATTTTGTGCAAGCATGCTCTTCTCTAGTTCACTTATCAGCTCTACCTTCTTCTAAGGTCATTATTCATCCACCTCCTACGTTCATATTTCATGCACGTTTTTCACCTAATTCATCTACCACTGCACCATCTCATCTTCTACACAGTGTTGCTTCTTCACATTGGCTTTGTAGGCCATGAACAACTCTTCTTCCAACCGCTACATCTCCTATCATTGGCATAATCTCATTAGATATTCAGTATGGCTCATATCCTCATGCTTCTTCCACTTCACATGCTTTCAATGCTCCATGCCCGCTTAATCGATGGTAGGAGATCCTTCTCACATTGTCGCTTGATGATGCACTCATGATCTTATGGTTCTTACATGATCATTGTGGGTATTATTAACAATAATAACCTTGCTTCATAATTAAAACATGTGCTTCATTGATATATCTATCTAGCGTACATTATTAACCACTTCCTAATGATGCACTCTTCCTTTACAGTTCATTCTTTATTTGTTGATGGGTCTTATATAAATGAACATTTTCCTCATACAAACACGCTAAGGGGCACCGTTATTCTCCCCTTACCTCTTCATCATACTAACAAACAATTACACACATTTTTACTATCACGTCATTCACATTAATATATCACATCATTAATTTTATATGCATACATTTATTACCATCCGTCACTATTCATATATATAATTTTTCATCACTCTATCTATATCCTAATCAACATCATCATCCATTTCTCATTATAATAATTTACACAATATACATTAAATAATCACATACAAACAACAATCATCACATCATATATTACAAATGAAATTAACACAACACAATAATATCAATCCTCCATATATATATATATATATATATATATATGGAGGATTGATATATATATATATATATATATATATATATATATATCAATCCTATCAATAATGTCAATCCTTCATATATATATATATATATATATATCCATATATATATATATATATATATATATATATATATATATACACACACACATACATATATTGTTAAAAATCATAGTTACAAAAATACAATCACTAAGGGGAAACCCCCTATAAACATCTACATCATATCTCATCATCAATATCACTATATACAACTCTGGGATATCTAGAACTAGATTATTATCTACTCAATATATGTCACTACTTGTGGCCCCTATATCACTCCGTCTGTCTGTATAATAATGCCAACTAAACTAACTACTCTGTAAAATGACCCTATAAATCAACAAACTTTGTTAACACATCCTATGCTAGAGCTCCTCCACCTACAATCCTCCTAGACCTTTGAGTCTCCACCAGTGGCTTGTCTCACTCATTCAACAACATATTACATGTCGTTGCTGCTATTTTCACTACCTTGAACAGAAGATAATTCTCAATAGAAATAACATATAATCTCTCTAACATACCACCTCTCATGAGCACATCCACTGACATATTTTACGTTAATGTGCATATCTATGCATAAAAAATAAACTCCTAATATGCATCACCTCAGACCATATATACAAACATTAGGAACTATACATCATGACCACAATCAACAAACTAAGTAACAAAGAAAAAATATCAGCATATGACTACTAATGCTCTACAATCACTACTATTATACCATCGCCATCTGAGGAAGGTGCTTGACCACCTAATCCTCTAACTAGTGGTGTTCCCACCACATCCACAACAACTGGAAACAATAACAACCATCAGTGTACTACCCAATATGCACTATATGCTTTAGTACATATTATGTCATCAACCTGTCTCATCTCTATCATTGCATCTATCTCATCTAGACTAGGGAGCACTAACTATGATCCTGTGGGTCTTGGTCTTGTTCCTGGTCTCCTTTGTGCTCTAGTGGCATGTACCCACACATACGTATCTTGGGGAATTTCCTATACAATACCAAACTACTGTGATAGGCTCTCTTCTTCAAATATCCCAGTCATCCCAAGAAATTGATCCCCTAAGCACATTATACAACTATACATCGTAGCTCTACCCCATCCTCATTTGATCCTACATATGCTTGATATGGCATCCATATAATGTCCCATGGCCCCCTACGATCTAGCCTGGACCTATATGTGAGTATTATCAAGCCTCCTACTCCATGTACTAGTGCATCTCACTGCAAATATATCGATTCTAGTCCAATCATCCTGCGGCCCACTGAGTTACCTTAACATCACAATGTGCTCATAGGCCTATACATGTTATAATGTGGTAATTCAGAGCCCACCTCATAGACCTATTGCATTAACCTGTATAATTATCTACACAAATGCGCTAGTACACACTCCGCCTAGGCATATGTGGTACAATACTCCTCTATACACCGATATCTATCATGCATATTATACAAGATGTCTGCACATGCTCCCTCCACTGTCCCTAACAAAGAAATCATAACTACAATGAACTTTTGCAATCACGGAACATGTGATCTCAATATGTCATCAGGGCTAATATGGATCTTAGTCTATACCCGTGTCCATAAAAATACCTCCTAGCTTCTCTCATCCACCCCTATGTATCCTCTACAGCCATCACCTATACCCTATTCCCCACAAAAGCTAGTCACAATATGTGATATACATCCTCATGGGTCAAACTCATCTCCCTGGTAGGAAACCAAAAAGTACAAGTATCAACACTATAAACCTCGTATAAGGCAGTAATAATCATCATATTATGGGGTACCTCCCTTAATTTGGCTACGATACGCAGGCCAACATGGTCTAGTACATCCCCACTCTACATCTGATAAGTCCTAATCTAAACATCATACTCAAGTGTTGAGCTCCACGGAACCCTCTCAAATGGATATACGTTTTTACAACACAAAACAAGAGTAAAAGTAGGACGTTAGCACCTTGTATACATGAAAAAACAACTACATCTGACATTAATAAGCACCAATTATCATATTCATCACGTTCTTGGCTCGAAACAACCTCCTAGGTCACCAGCATCTAAGAGTAGGACACACGAACCAAGGACAAAGTGACTTAGATAGAGATCTAGGAACTAACATCCCAAATGACATTATCACCTTGGTCGTTCTTTCCTAGGTTAGAAATGCATAGAAATTCAAAAATCAAAATTTTACAAATATCAACAAAAATGACAAAATTTCAACAACATTTTAAAAAATAAATCATACTTACAAACTCATTTGTCATGTACGATGCCATGGCCGTCATCGCCATCTTGAATCGAATCAATCTCGCTACTATGTTTGTGGCATATTCCTACACTCAAGGCTCAAAATCACACTAAAACAAGGTTCAAATGAAGTTACCATGCAAATTTTACTATGATTGTTTATAACAAGTTTCAATTTTTTACTTGGCTATAATTACTAGTTTCACCTATTCTTACAACTAATACGCACCATGAATTTTCCATCATATCTTGAGCTTCGCTACTCTATTTTAACCCCCGTATGTTCTAATTGTTCAGAATTGGTCATATAATTGTATGATACACATACAATAGTGTCATATTAAATCTCACATAACTACAACTTGATATCCACAAAGATTATGTGAAATATAAAATATTATGCCTAATCTAAAGTGATGGTACTGGTAAATAAATGCAATAGTGAAATAATTAAATATTCCAAAGAAATATAACTAATAAAAAAATGAAACCCCAATGTGTAAAGAGGGTTAGAAGGGAATTAGCTACTTAGATAAATTTGCTAGACTGTGTCATAATGGAGACCGAATGAAAAATGATGGAGGACCGTCACATCGAATCTTGTAAAAATGCATATCTGGCAGATTTGAACTGCATTAGCTTTCCCGTAGAAGGAGAGGAGCTCCAGTGGGTGCCCCAGTCTAGATTCAGGGTGGCCTAGTGTATGTAGATGCTCAGAAAATATTCTTTGAATTTTTACAAGAGGTTCTTACTTGTTCACCTTATTTTTGGTGTTTTTCGTTGATTTATTCCAGATGTCTTAGTAAATATAGAATGAATGAACCACTTGCAAAACTCCAAACCCTAAAAAAATAATGATGTAAATGAAGTGGTTAGATTGTCTTCAGCTACAAAAATTATGGACTTATCACTGAGCGTTGCACTACATCTTAGACCTAATGTATTTCTATTTGTGTGTGTGTGGAATTGAGCCCTAGTTTTCTCTTGTGCCAATCACACGTGGATAATGAGAAATTAGCTATATGAATAATGTAATAAATGTGTGCATGGAAACAATAGAATCCCCTCCTATGAAGTGTGATACAAATGAACTAGTGTTTTTTCCCTAGTGATGGAGCTAGATGGATGCAAATTGAGTTATAGATACCTTTGATGGATGCAACATTAGGTATAGAGAGTTGATGCTTAGTAGTTGGTTCCTTATTATGATCACATAAATTTATATTTATATGATTCCCTTAATTGAATTTTGTAATTAACCATGGAAAGTATGTCTAATAAAATGATAAGATAATCAAATGGATAGAAAGTGTGATAAAAGTAAAAAAGTGAAAAAAGGGCACCAAGAGGGAACAGGGGGTGCCTGACGTTGGCATGCTGGCTGGGCATTAGTGTCCAGAATGAAAAATTTCTAAAGGTGTTAAGACATGATAAGAAAGTAAGAGTGTAAGACTTAAAATAAAAGCATAAAGAAAATGAATATTGCTAAATACATTGGTTAATTAGTACTTTTATTACTAAGGAACCATATGAATAATAGTATGCAATTAGGACTAGATAATGACTCAAAGTGTGTGATTTTTTTGTCCACATTTGAACAAACTTTATGTTGGTGAGAATAATGCTCAGTAACATAAATTAGATAGATATGTGTAACTGATATCCATGTACATTTATGTAGAAAGCATTCCTACTGACTAGACAAAGCATGGAGTGATAAAAATATGGAGCATGGAGACTAAATATCCAAATGTTTAAAAGGTGAATTAAAATGAACCCAACCCATAAATGTGTGTGTAAATGGAAACGTGTGTGATGTATCTATTTTTAGTATCATGTGCATGATGTTGTTGACCTTGATTCCCATATGGATGAACCTGCTAAAGACAAGGTGATCACGTAGTCAAATACTTGTGTATATGTATAAAAATAATGTATGGAAGTATGTGTAAAAAAAAATGTTGAAAATGTCAAAAAGGAACATGTACACCTGATTTTTGATGAGAAAAGAGTGTAGAAATGATCCTGTTGATGAAGTGTGATTTGTTCTGGGGCAATCTCACACTACTAGCCAAAGAAGTATAAGGATGAAAGTTTGATTTATATCCACTTCCAAAAACTATAGATATATCTATACTATCTAGTTTTTTCAGCAATTTGACACCACAACAGAATTATTATAGAGAGGAATCCTATAACCTTTAACTAATTCCCATATTAAAACACCACTACAGTGTATGTGTAATAATGCATGTGCTAAGGATAACCTTCCCTATAAAATGTGTTGTGTATGAGTTAGGTAGAGTATGATAAACCCAATTGTTGTGTAAACACCCCTAGTTATAGATGCTCCAGGTAAGGCATCATTGTATTAAGGACCCAATTCTATTCTGAGGCTTGAATTATATTGTACCGATAATGTGTCATATTTTATACCATGTATAGACCTCTTTATTGGGTGATTGATTCACCCCAATTATACCCCTTCTTATCTCTCGAAAGTGCACCCTATAGAGAGATGGATGCATGTGTTCTAAAGATTGCAAAATGAATCTATCTCTTTCATAGATACAATGAAAACACCTCAGGTCTGTGGGTATATCTATTTTTGAGGTGAGTCTCTGGTATCAAGGCCGGTTCCTTCTTGATTTATCCTAAACTAACTTTTAGGGTTTTGAGGGTAAAAAGAAGACTATAGATGAATTGAAAAATGGGGTGATACACCAAAATTGTTGAGGGATTTGACTGAGTACATGCACAAGTATCCGAGAATGGATTCTGGATACACAAACCAATATTTTTTTGCAGCATATTAAGGAAAAACACTTGATGTATTAAGGGAAAAATTCACAACAATATTGATAAGGTAAACATGCACACTACTATCATGCAGAAAATACGAAATTTGCAACAATGTAGGATGATTAACCAAGGAATTTGACATTCACAAGGATTAATAAGACATACACAAGATTGCAAATTTTTTTGGAAAGGAAAAATATAATTCTCATTCAAAAGGCAAAACTGGCAAACTTCTTTAGCACTCCTATGTCCAAAATATCCTCTTCCGTGCTTTGTCAATGCACACAATATATAGCAAAATTATCTATCCCACCCATCCTAAAAATAGTATAAAATTTTACTTGCCCATACATCCTACTTTTATGCTTAATCATGAATAAATAAAGGAAAAAATAAGCATGCTAATACAATGAGACATTAATAGCCTTGGTTACAAAAATATAACTCAGTCAAACTGCAGTTGACTGTTCTATTTTTAATAAGGTTGGGTGAATAATTTTGCTAATAATAAAATTTTCTTGCCGAGAAAGTATTCTCCAATGCATGCAATCTCTATCTTCTTTTGCTTGATGTGACATCTGTAATTTTTATCTACTTGCCCCTTTGGATGTACATCAAAAATAATTTGTCCCTGTGTGTGGGGAAAAATAAACCCCGTATTAGCAATACTTGGAAAAATATTAAGCCATGTATGCATCTTGTTGGGGACCACCTTTGGTTCTAATGCAGACGTTTGTTTCCTCTTCTAGTGGTCACATGAAGAATTCACCATACTATTGTTTTCTTTCTAAGACCTCCCTTTATGGGGACAACTTTGAACACTTTTTACAATTCTGGATTCGTTCTCCTTTTGAATAATCATTGGATGACATTATTTGGTGACACTACCCTTTTGGTTTGACATTGGCATAGATTAAGGTCAATATATGAATCAAATATCATTTGATTATAAAAGGCCACCTTTTGACCATTGACATAGACTAAGGTTTCATTCTGCATAACAATATTTGATCATGATTCACCTTTTCGGTGATTTTAGTTGTTGGCACTTTATATAATCATTGACCTTCAATAGGTAAATGCAAGGATTTTTCTTTGAATGATTTGGGATGGCCCCCTCCCACTGTGATTCAACCCTTTGCATACTTTTTTGGTGAAATCTAACTCGGGTTGTGTTAACTGTAACCCTGAGTCTACATTGATTAATTAAAACCAACGCTGGCCATTTATTCTCTAACTTGCTTCATCTTTGACCATAAATCTTGGGATATTTGATTAGGTTTTTCAATTTGGAATTTAATGTGGTCAGTGGCAATGTAACCATGATGATTAGCATTGGAATCGGAAAGGTTTGTTGTGGTCATTTGATCTCATACTAATTGTTTCTCATCCATCGATTATTTAACTCAGGTTGAGTTAGATTTGCATGAGGTCGAGTTGGGATTGTTTAAACAACTCAAACCTAAAACATATTTTACTTTACATTTCTAATTTTGTGGGAAAATCCCTAGAATGTCTTTTCCATACTGCTATTTATTGTGTGTTCGAGCTAAGGTTTTAGATTTTTCTTAGAGGATGTGCATTGATATTTGTTTGGCAATTGAGAATTTCTGTACTGGTTTTATCTCTAAAGCTCATATCAGAGCTCTTGAACACCTTTTGTTTTAGCAATGGATACCATTGGTGAATTTTTTTGGAGCTCATTCTTCTGCAGCTATATTTATGAAGTCATTTACCTTTCGTTTTCAGGTAAGTGGATGGAACAATTATATTTACTAATACCCATTAGTGGGTTTTTGATTGTTTGACTTGGCATGCGCTTGAGCTCTGAATCAAATTTTGAACTTATGTATTGCTTACTCTATTGAATGGTGATAGACTAAAATCCATGAGTCTCAACTCTGTTTACTACTATGTTTGTATATATGATCTTAATTTCCTGGGTTTGTACGTTGACTACTATTTGAGCTTTTGTAGCCTCTCATTGAAATATGGGATTGAATTTTAACTCGCCACTGTATAGTGGCCGCCACTTTGAAGGTAAAAATCTGATCTACATTATTATTTGTATTATCTTCTCATACTCTGGTTTGAATGGCCATTTGGGTTTTGAGATTCTCTATTTGTTCTCTCTATAGATCTGGGACTCTGAAAAAATTGTTTACTTTGTATCTACCTCATTATTCTATGTTGGGTTTCAAATGTAATGACTTGATGAACTCAGTTGCTATTATTTTTTTGTATGCTAGGGCTTGTTGATAGAAAACCTTGATCTGTCATGGGTATTTTGCATAGTTTCCTTTCAAAAATGACCGCTTCTTGGTAAAAGGGTTTTCACCATTCCACTGAACATTGAGCCCTGGTTTTCTGATGAATTGTTACTCACCCTCTGCGTTACATAATATTTCTAATTTTGCTTAGTTAAGTCACCATCCTTGAGGGTTATGACTTATGTATCTTCACAATTGGTGGTTCGATCTCATGTGGCCTTCATTTATTTGAGGTGGTCACCATTAGTGCTAGTTTTCGAGCTTATTTGATGCATTTGGGTGTTGAAGCTTCACCCTGAAAGTTCGAACCATTACGAGATGAATCTAGGTCTGTTGTCTTTATCTCTATTGGGTTTGATTTTCCCTATAATCTGCTTCATTTTTTTCCCCAGGATTATATAGGTTTCTTTAATTTTTAAAATCCTTGAACCGCCATTAAAAGAAAACCCTATATTATATAGGTTTCCTTAATTTTGAAAATCCATGTACAGTGGTGAGTTAAAATTGGGTAAAATTGATTCCAGCTAAATATGAGATAACCATAGGTAAATTTTTGGAAAAATCTCTTAAAAATTCCCTTTGAAATAGATTTTCAGGTTTTCAGGTTTTCATTACACGAAAACATGTTAGATGTCTCATGTTTCCCTAAATGTGAAACCCGATTGCCTAACCATTGTGTCGGGTTTTTGGAAATTCCGAGCATCGGAACATGTTTTTCCCAAAAAAAGACAACAACAGACTGAGACTTGAAGAAATTCAGATGTTAGATCTAGCTTACATCCCCAAAGGCACCGTGGTTAATGAAAGTGTTATGGACACTAGGTACGAAGTGTCGGATGGAGACCAACATGGATTCCTGGCCATTGATTAGTATGTCGTTTAAAAAGCTTCTATCACTAAAAGAGCTACTTAGACTCTTGTCCGTACCAAGGCATGGCTCATTTCTTGGGGAATGAGTTAAAAGTAAAATATCTTTTCAAAAATAGCTACTTTAGAAGCAAGACCCTCCAAGGGAGAGAGGAAAGAGGACAAAAGCCCTACCAAAAGGTAGATAAAATTTAAGTTTGTCACAAGGGGAGAAAAGTAAGGAGCTTTGTCATCTGCCACTCCTTCACAAATAGTTGAGGTACTAGATTCAACTCATCCACTAGAACAAGAAGAAATTCCTTCAGAAGATGAGATTGGTCAACCTCTTGTTTCTCCTTTTGAAGATTGCTCATCGGAGGTAAGTCTTTCTCTTTCTTCTCAAGCTTTGACTTTAGAATCTTTACCTCCTCTGTCCCAATCTTCCTCATCACATATTTCTACACCACTCTCATCAACCATGGCCAACATCTTCTCTGACCTCTAACCTCTCTCTATTGGACCTAATATGAACATATATATGACTCCTCGTTCTGCACCTTCATTCACTAAAACTACTCCCACTATCACTACACTTCCAATCATCACTACTCCACAAGTAAACCTTCCTCCACCTATAGATGTAACCATAACACCTCCGATAGGTGAAACTTATTCCACTGTGCCTCAATGGTTAATTGATCAAACCCCAAAGAAGAGGAAGGTGGTAGTTACTCTACCAGCCTTCGACTTCATTTCACTCAAGGCCTCTCTCGCCAAATCTACCAAGAAACCCAAAAAAATTTCAAGGATTTCAGTTGATACCTTAGGACATAAATTTACAGAGATTGCCACTCCCATGGCCAAAAAAAATAAGGAGGATATAGCGGTTACATATTATCAGATTACAAGGGTTGATTTGGGAAAGGTAACAATAGAAGGAACACAACAAGATGCCTAGGATGCCATGAACGTGTTGTGTCAGAAGCTGAAGGAAATGAAGGTGAGTAGAGATGAGCTAAAGGAGAAAGTTGAACAGTTAATGGAAGTATTGCTCAAGCTCTCAAATCCTTCTCAATCAATACCATCATCTTTTACCACTACTCTTATTAGGTTTGATTTCTCATCAGTACCTATGATTGAAAAAATCAACGAGAAGGGGAGAACAGTTGATGAATGGATTCAAAGGCTACTCCTTTAAGGAATAGAGGTCATTGATGACATAGTGGAGGTTTATAAATTTGTGGAGGAAGTAAAGAAAGATGGAGATAAAATGGATGAAAAATTTTCATAGTAAATTGGGAACCTCAAGTTAAATTTTGAGGCTCTCAATGTGCTGAAATAGGTTGCATCCCATATATTGGTGGAAGAAGGAATCATTCCACATGGGGATAAGCATTTTTAGCTAACCAAAGCCATCAGATTCAGGAAAAAGATTCTCAGTGAAGCCTACATAAAGTTGAGGGAATAGAGAGATCAGTTGATCGATGCCATCGACAACATAAAAGAGGAGTTTTCCAGGATCTTTGCCAAGGTGTTAGATGAAAGCTCGAATATTCTACCTATTAACAATCTCTATAAAAAATTCAAGAATCAATTCAATACTAAGGAAACTCAACAAGATATTGAAGAAACTTCCTGGCAATGCAAGTGACACGCAGGAAACTTACGAGGTTGTAAGTGATTATTCTAGCATGCCAGATAAAGTTGACATGTAGGGTATAATCTGGAAGTTCCAAGAATTTCAAGACAAGTAGGATTCCCTGAAGGAAGACAAGGATGATGAAACTGAATAAGCATAATGTTTCATGTCATTTCTATCAAGAAATTTTCATGTCTTTTTCATTTTCTTTTCGTCACATAGGAAGAAAATTTTGACTTGTTCTCCTGTGTGAGAGTCAAGAAGAATAGAACTCTCATTAAATGACTATTTTCTAGGGTTTATCCTAGTTTCTCTCTACTCTCTCTATTATAAATAAGGGATGCTTGTGCATTCAAAGGGAGATATTTTTAGAATATAAAGAGCTATTGTGAAGAAGAAGAAAAACTTTGTATTTTCTTTTTAATCGTTGAGGAATAGAAACAGGTGTTATTTTGTAAACTTTGTGTTGTGGGATTCATTTATCTTGAGTGATTGTTCTTACATATAAGATCTTAAGCTATTATTTGTTTAGTGTTCTTGATTATTTTAATCATTTAAAATATTACTCTTATTATCTAAAGCTCGTAAAGAAAATGCATTCCTCTCATTCGCTTCCCACTCTGTTTCATCTATAATAGTTTCCTTTCTAATCCATTTTATTTCTAAAGCTGTAACATCTCCATCTTGTGTTGATATGGATTTTGGGATTGTATCCCAACCTGAATGGTTAGAATAGTGTGAATATTATATATATTATTTCTACTGTGTTTTAGATTAGTAATAAACAGGATGCCTCACCTGTGTTTGAGGAGGGATTTAATCTTGTGTACTGTGGTTGAACCAACAATTTTTGGTGACTCCACTGGGGAATATGGATTGATAAGACTAAAGCTTATCCTATTTGTGTCTAGTGACTCCGTATTTTCCTTATTTTTCGGTAGATCCATTTTTCAGTTCAAGCTGGCCAGAAAAATCTTCACTCTGTCAAGCCAAGCCAGGGGTGAAACTAATCTATTCTTTGATCTGCTACTACAACACAATTTCAGAATTTCCCCCAACAATGTTATATCTAGCTGAGAAAGAATTTCTTCGCCTATCCGAAGAACTCGGGTTCCTCAAGAACAAGAAGCTTCTGTAATCTATCGTGGATTATTCTTGTTTGATACTCAGATTACTGTGTGCACTTCATTCAGAAGAATGGAAGCACAACCTGTGCCTTGGGGTGTAGCTATTGGTCCTCTTTCCATGACTCCACCGTTGCATGATCTACCACATGGATCTCGTAAGAATATTCCTAAGTTCAATGGTGATGGAAAACAACACCATGATGAGCGCATTGCTTCATTCTTTGTTGCATGCGACATCCTTAGGGTGGCTCATGAAGATGTATTTGTTTGATTTTTTGTTGAAACGTTACAGGGAGTGGCAGCAAAATGGTTCTACCATCTTCTGAACACATGCGTTACCAGCTGGGCTACCATGAGATCTGTATTTGAAGCAAGGTTCAAACTAGCTGAAGATTCTCATGACTTGTTAGCAAAACTTACACATATGAATAAGGAGTCTCATGAAACCATGTGAGACTTCATGGAAAAATTTAACAAATTGATTCAGAAGATTCCAGTGCTAGTTATTCCCGCTCTTTAAAATCAAAAGTGTTTCTTCATCAATTCTTAGCCCCCTGATGTGAGCTTTTTATTAAGAGGATCTTTTATCCCTGATTTGGCTATTGCTCAAAATATAGCCACTGAAATAGAAGATGATCTCATTTTGGCTAGAAATATCAGAAGAGAATCATCTAAACCTAAAAATAAGAGTTCTTCTCAAAGTACTACTAACCCTATGATTCAAAATATGGCCAATCACTTAATCACTTTGAAGAAGCAAGTGTCTCAACAGGTGACCAAAATTCCTTATCACGATATTACTAGAGAGAATTTCAATAATACCAATGTCAATCCCACAAGAGATAGCAATCGATTGACTGTTTCTCTAGAACAAGGCTGGCTATTGAATCTCCTCCTGTCAACACAACAGTGGAAATAATTAAGGAAGATGAAGTACCAGAAGATGAATATTCTCATGAAGCTTTTGAAGGTTCATGATATGTTGACGAGTCTTTCGATGATTCAGCTGGCGAATCCAACATTGGGTACTTGGAATATGAGGAAGACCAGTGTGAACATGATGGTTAGTAATTTGCAGTCTTCACTCGAACTCAATCTCAGAACCCTAGAAATCATGTTGAAGGCTCTAAGGAGAAGGGTAAAGAAGCTCCTGTGGTTATGGCTAAAAGAGGCTCTCCTATCTCATCGCAAAATGAAAAGGAGACAACTAAAAAGGTAACTTCTTCTTCTAACTCTCTTTCTCCAACCCCCAAGACTAGTACTTTAGCTTAGACTAGTGTAACCAAAACTGAGCCCACCATCATTTCTTCATATACCACTTTTGACATTATTGATCATGTAAAGAAAACTAAAATCCAATTGTCTGAAGCCTAGTACCTCAAGTCAAATCCCAAGCAATTTGAGAAACTTGCCAAATTCATTAGAAGAAAGGTTGATATCCCTTCATCTTTAAAAGGCATGTTTCCTAATCCCACTCAGCCTTTACCTTAGAATAATAGGACTTGTATTTCTTCTTCAGGAAAGATTGGAGTATTTTATCCGTCCTTACTTATAAACGGGTTTAAACTCAGCAATTACATAATTGACTCAGGGGTCTCTGATAACATGATGCCCGCAAAATTAGCCCATGTCCTTGGACTTACCTTGAATAAATATTTTGGGTGGTGTTACTCCATGGAAACCAAACATGTCCCCTTGATTGGCCAAATCAACGATGCACAATTTACATTTTTCGCATTCCCTGAAAAGAGAGTAAAAATGACTATCCTGGTTGTTGATATTCAAGTTGCTTATGGTACTCTCTTAGGAAGAGGTTTCTGCAAAGATGTCAGAAGAGAAATCAACATGGACTGGACTAAAGATAAAATTCTAGTGAATGGAGTTCCTCATGTCCTTCATCTTGTAGCATAAGCAAAGTACCTGGTCACTAAGTCAGATGACCCCAAAGTTCAAATTCTCTTTGAAGATGCAGGCTTGGGAAATTATCTCATGACATCAGATGTGCCTTCTGTAGAAATCAAGGAAGAAGATCCTAATGTTATTTGGACCCTCCAGTTCGACGGGAGTTGTTCAACTACTAGATCAGGCACTAGTGTGGTTCTTATATCTATAGATTTTGAGATCTTTCCCTTCACCTTCAAGATGCAATTTGACAATACTAATAACATGGCCGAATACGAAGATTTGTTATTAGGATTAGAAATGTCAAGGAAAAAGGGTATACAAAATCTTAAACTACACGGAGATGCTAAGTTGATTGTAAATCAAGTAAGAGGGACCTATAAGGTAAAAAATGATCACCTAAGGCAGTACAGGAGTAAAGTGTGGGACAACATATAATGCTTTGATGCTTTTTCCATTAAGGTAGTTTTGAGAGATTACAACAATAAAGATGATTGTTTAGCAGTGTCTGCATCTCTTCTCCTTCCTCAACCAAATTTCAAATAGGACATGTATACCATTGAGATTGTGTATCGCCCAAGTGTTCTAGATAATTCAACACATTGCAAAGTGTTCAATGATGATCAATAAGTATTGTCTTTTCTTGAGAAATTTGATAATTTTAGCAAGCTTTATATTTAAGGATCAGAATAAGATTTCTGTGAGTCCGTTTCGATTTCATATCAAAATATTGATGGTGAATTCATCGAACTCAAAGGCAATAAGATTCCAAAGGGATTGGTTTCTCTAGAAGGTCTGTTTGAAAAACATGACCATTTTATTCAGGATAAAAGGTAAGTTGAAGGTGCTTCCTCGTCAGAGGTAGATCAAGTTAATCTTGGCTCTTCTGACTAATCACAGATGGTAAACATCAGAAAATGTTGTTCACCTGAGGAGAAAGGAAGATTCACTTCACTCCTAAAGAGATATATGGATGTCTTGGGATGGTCTTATGTGGATCTGAAATATTTCAAGCCCAAGGATGTGCAACATAACATCCCTTTGAAGTTTGATGTCAAACCCTACAGGCAGAAGTAAAGACATTATAACCGAAAGATCTCGGGGACTATCCTCACAATAATTCAAAAGATGTTAGATGCAAGGATCATCTTCCCAATCCATCATTCTACTTGGGTTTCTAACATCATCCCCAAAAGAAATAAGAATGGTGAGATTCAGATTTGTGTTGACTTTTGGAACCTTAATCAATATTCATTAATATAAAATTACTCACTGCCTATCATGGATCAAGTATTGCAATCTGTCACTAGATAAAAAATGTTATCCATGCTTGACGGATTTTCAGGGTATAATCAGGTTGAGGTAGCCGTTGAAGATCAACATAAAACAACATTCACCACCCCATGGGGAACCTTTGCTTACAGGAGGATGCATTTTGGTTTGATTAACATTAGAGCCATGTTTGAAAGAGCTATGGAATTAGCTTTTAGAAATTTGATGGGAAAATTCATAATTGTATATTTGGATGACTTAACAGTCTTCTCTAAGAAGCGAAGTGATCATTGTGATCACCTAGAGTGGGTACTTTTAAGATTTAGGCGTCATGGGATTTCATTAAATCCTAAAAATTCCATGTTTGGAGTAACATAAGGTAAGTTGTTGGGTCATATCATGATTAAAGAAGGAACCAAGATCAACCCAGAGTGGGTGAAGGCCATCTAAATCCTTACCCTACCTACAAGCAAAAATTGGGTGCATTCCTTTTTTGGAAAGGTTAATTTCCTAAGAAGATTTGTACTTGACTTTGCCGATAAAACCAAGGATATCCTTAGGATGATGAAAGGTAAGACTCTATTTTGATGGAGCACTGAAGGGAAGCATGCTTTTGAAGAAGTCAAAAGATAAATTGATCATGCTCCTATTTTGGTATGCCTAGACTTCAAGAAGAATTTCATCATGTATAACTACGCTTCCGAACATATAGTATCGGCGATACTGATGTAGGAGAACAAAGAAGGAATCAAATATCCCATTTATTTCATGAGCTACCCACTAAAGGAACATGAATTGAAGATATCAAAAATTGAAAAGGATGCTTATGTAGTGGTGAGAGCAATGAAGCATTTCAGGTATTATGTGTTGAGCTCTCACACTCTTGTTTTTGTTCCTGATACTGCAGTTAAGTCCATTTTGACTCAACAAGAGTTGGGTAGTCAATGGGGTAACTGGATAACCAAAGTCCAAGAATATGAGTTGGAAATCAGACCTACTAAGTTGGTGTGAGGAATAGGCCTATGCTAATTAATCAAAAAATAATTCTAAGATAGAATGCGAGGAAACTGAAGGTACTTCTTCAGAATTACCCATGGTGATTTTTGTAAGCACAACCAATGAATGGTACATAGATATCACTTTATTTTTAACTTACAGTGAATTTCCCTTGCATTTAAGCCAAAAATAAAAGATGACAGTTAAATTAATTTCCACAAGATACATTTTATGGGATAATGGTATATAAAATAAGGGTATTAATGGTGTATTCCTACGTTGTGTTGATAAGTCTCAGCAGATAAGGTTGCTAGAATCCTTCCACAATCTAGAATGCGGAGGAAATTTCTCTTCCTCCATGATGGCTTACAATATATTACAGTCCAGGTATTATTGACCTACCCTCTTTCGAGATTCAACGGAATGGGTGGATGAGTGTGAAGCTTTTCAACATTTTGTTGGCCATCGTAAGCTAGTCATTCTTCCCTTGAATCCTGTGATAATTGAAGAACCTTTCACCAATGGGGAATTGAATTCATTGGAGTACTAAATCCTACCTCCAGTGCCAGTCATAATTATGTGCTCATCACCCAAAATATTTCACCAAGTGGGTGGAAGCTATGTTCATCAAGCAGGCGACCTCCGAAGCTATGTGTAACTTTCTCATGGAGAATATAATTGTTAGATTCAGCATACCTCACAGGACTGTTGCTTAAAATGCTTACAATTTCTCATCACATGATTTGATGGAAATTTTCTATGGATTTGGGATTACATTGGCTCATTTGTCTAAATATTACCCCCAAGGCAATGGTCAAACTGAATCAAACAACAAGAACCTGGTGACCATAATCAGAAAGCTATTCGATGAGAATTAGAGGAAATGGCACAAAGCATTGTATGGTGCATTATGGGCAGATTGGATTACTCCTAAGTGAGCTATTGGAATTCCCCCAATCCAAGTGTTGTATGTAATTGATGCTGAGATTTCTATCTCTATAGAATTACTAGCCTTATGGTTGGCTAAAGTAATTGAGGTTGAAACTCTTCAAAGTTCCATTTAGAAAAGGATAATGTACCTAGCTAGGCTAGAAGAAGAACGGAGCAAGGTGGTCCATCACATCATAGATCATCAAATAAAAGTCAAAATGATATTTGACAAAAAATCAAAGCAATGCGATTTCTAGATTGGAGATCTAGTACTTCTCTGTGATAAGAGAAGGAAACAGAAAGGGATGCATGGAAAGTTTGATTCTTTATGTAATGGTCATTTCAAAATCCATCAGTTGAATGGTGAAAGTATCTTTTTTCTATCATATCCCAATGGAGAGTTTCTCCCTCTACCTTTCAGTGGTCAACATCTAAATTTGTTCCTTTAGTAATGCAAGATGTTCTCTTGCACTGTATTATAATTTATTTTTTGTTGTGGGTTTTCTTTTTTTTCTTCCTTTGTTTGTTTTTTGTTTTTTTGTTTTTTCTTCTTTCTTAATCCTGTATCCCAATGGATAAATATTTTTGATACATGAGTTCTCTTCCTTTGATGTCTCAATGAAATTCCCCAACTTGATCCAGTATTTATCTCGCTTTAGTGATTCCAATTAAAAATGAGATAACCATAGGTAAATTTTGGTACCAATCTCTTAAAAATTCCTTCTGAAAGAGATTTTCAAGTTTTTCAGGTTTTCATTACATGAAAACATGTTTCTTGCATGTTACATGTCTCATGTTTCCTGAAACCTGAACCCCGACTGCCTAACCATTGTGTAGGGTTTTCATAATTGCTTTTCCAAATACATGTTTCATGTCACTAGTTTCCCTAAACCTGAAACCTGAATTGAATAAAATCCTTTGTATCGGGTTTCTGGATGCTCCAAGAATGATGACATGACATTAAGGTCCAACTGTCTAGAAGTTGGCACATGTGTCAAGTGAGGTGTAATTAATGCTAGGTTATTATAAATAGTCATTTTTTCCATGTCATTTGTTACCATTCATTTTTGTTGCATTGGATTTTCATTGATGCTTCCTCTACCTCCAAACCCGATCGATCTTCCTAATTGATTTCACCAACCGTTTTTCATCATTTTTCAAGATAGTTGAAGGCATTATTCTCTTCTTTCTTTTTAGAAGATTTCTGGGTTATTTGTGAAGTGTTTGCTTGGGGTTTCAATTTATTTTCCTTCTTCATTACTGTTTTAGGGTTTTGGGTTGGTTTTCTTATTTCTTTTATTTTTCATGAGGGCTCTTGTTTGAAATTTACCCCTAGGTTATTTACTTGTTTTTCATAGGTTGTAACTTATAGAGTTCAAAATGATTCTAAAAATTCATAAGTGATCATGGGGTGGGAGTTTTTCATGTTCTGACATGTCAGAAACTTGATATACTTGTTTCAAATTTTACAAGGTGTTTAACATCTTGCTCTTTCCACCTTGCATCGGGTTTTTCCAGGTGCTCGACATCCATCAAGATCCGCAGTGTTTCAGGGAGTTCTACCTGCTCAACATCCTCCAGTTTCTTCCATTGTGTCTAGGTTTCCTACTTGGTTGAAAATTCCTCACTTTTGCAGTGTGTTGCATTTTTATTTATGCTTAGCATGTTATGAATTCCGACATACACTTCATTCTATCGGGTTTTTGAAGGTGTTTTGCAAGTTTCAAAATCCGAACAGTGTGGCGGGTCTATGCACCTATTCAACAAACTTTCAATCTAGATTTCTCTTCCAAAAATCATCAAGGTAGTTCTTCTTCGAGACTCCTCATGTCAGACCCTGACCAATCTAAGGAAAATTTAGGAAAGATGAAGTATAAGTATCAGAAGATTTAATCTTTTCCTTACATAAGCTGAAATTATGACATTTGGGACACAGAGCTCGGTAATATAGATATGGAGAACTTCTAGAAGAGAATTGAGGATTCTTCTCAGAATACTTGGATGAATTTGATAGAAGACAGTGGTCTCCTTTTTACAGCTGGATTTCCAATATCATCTCAATGCCTTGAATTCATCCTGGCTTGCGCGTCCAACTATGACTTAGCCTCCCACTCAGTAAGAAATCAAGTAGGAGAGTATGTTGATGGCGAATCATAGCACCCCTACGTGTCTGCAACTTGATGGGTTTAGACTCTCATTGTGATTGCATAACATGGAGCTTTTCCCAAGTGTGGGACCTTGCGAAATCAGAAAAGATCTCCGGATGAAGGCTGGTTTCTATTCCTCTGTTAAGATGCACATGTAAAAATGTAGAGGATTTACTTAAAAACCTAATCTAACTTTCCAAGGAGATAGGGTAAGAATATGCATAAAAATAAACCTAAACTAACAAAGGTGATGCACCGAGGAATGAAGAACACCTGTCTTTCCAATAAACACAAACCATAAAAATGTAATACAAGATCATGCATAAATAACTATATTTGCAGTGAAAGATAGAGAGGATGCAAATGAACACAGAGAGGGTTGAGAATCATCCACAGACATGCATTATTTTCTCCAAATATTGATACAACACACTACAAAATCCCAAGAGGAAAAGTTGCATTATAGTTTTAAATGGGAGGTTTTAACTCCACAAATTCACCTGCCAAAGATAAGAAGGGAGGGGAAAAACAAAAATTTCCAACCTTTAGAAAGAATCCCCTGGTTAAAATTTATAGGAATAATGAGAGTGGGAAGAGAAAGGAACTCCAAATCTACCCCAACCACCTCCAGATTGTATTTAATTCATCTCATAATGGTGATAGGTAAGAACCCTAGCAAACCCAAAAAGTGGCGAACTGTATTTTTAATTTTTAAGAATTTTTTCCCACCAAATTAAACATATCCAGTAGTAGTTGGATATTGGACCTTGTAAGCTTTCCAAAAAGTCTAACCTTGCATTAATCCGAGCTCCCTGTGAAAAGTTATGGCCATTTGAATATCTGGGTTAGGGTCATCTTCCTGTCAGCGCTCAAAATGTTGCGCCTCCTGAAGGTGCGCCTTGGGGCATCTATCCTTATGTTGACATACTCTTACATGTACCAAGACATGAATTTCTTCATGTCGACACCTTATACTATGCACCCTTAACCTGTGCCTTGGCGCATCCTTTTTCGTGTCGACATCCTTTGCTGTGCGCCCTTAACCTACGCCTTGGTGCATCCTTTTTCTTGTCGACAACCTTTGTTGTGTACCCTTAACCTATGCCTTAGCACATCCTTTTTCGTGTCGACATACTTTGTTGTGTGCCCTTAACCTGTGCCTTGGTGCATCCTTTTTCATCTCGACATCCTTTTCTATGCGCCCTTAACCTGCGCCTTGGTGCATCCTTTTTCATGTCGACATCCTTTTTACCTGGTGGCATAATAAACATCGGGCTTTGAGTTTCTTTGATTTCCATATTCTTCTTCTTGTCTATATCTACCCGGGGGGAAGATATTTACAACAGATTCTATAGTGAAATTGGACAGAGGTTACTTTGATCATATCCTAAATTTGCCCGACTTTCTGGAGTATGTTGATTTAGACCTTAAATCAACACAAAAGGCCTGGGACAAAGATTAGGAAGACTGCATCAAGCATGTAAACAAGAATTTCTTGATTAAGGCTAATCTAGTTGTTTCTAGGTTTCCAAATTTGGTCCCTAGAAGTGATTTTTTTTCATGAAATTAGTGATATCATCACCCTACTGTGTCAGTTATTTAGGCTCCCAGAGTAAAAAATTCCAAGGGTGGATGTACCAGTTGATGGTCTTCATAAAGAAGAATGACCAAGGGATTGATTGGGGTATCCTAATAAGTGATGAGATATATTTCCAAATGAAAACAGTCTTGTCTACCGATAAGTTCTATATGATATCATACGTCACCTATGCAACAACAAGCATGAGAAATTACCCATGACTAGATGCAAAGGGAAACCGAGCAACGGAACACATAAATTGGTACTTCCCTCAGCTAACAATAAAAGGGTCTGAAGACCAATATAGAAGAGTGAAAGATGCCTTCTTCTATGAAAAAATTTACAGGTTGGATCCTGATCTGAGGAAGAGAAGGGTTTCTGACGAAGCATGGGCCAAAGTGTCAAAATGGGGTTGCATCTTCTTTTAATTCAAGAAGTTCACTTATCTTTGGGTAGTAAGGTTCCATGGTAATCCTTTCCATTTTCCCAGGTTCCTAGGTGACAAACTGATCCTTATGGAGTTGGTTAGACAATTATTGGATTTTCACAAATTCCAATGAAGCAGGCACAAATTTGTTGTCTTCTTCCCCATTTCCATTAGAAGGTATACATGTTCTATAGTGGTTAAGGCCAATAATGTGGTGCATGAGCTTCAAGACAAATTGAAAAAACATATGAAGCTCAGGGAAGGATTCAACATCCGAGGAGTCCTCAAGTCATATGAAACCTTGTACCTACATGTGCCCATTGTGGAAGATATCTAGGTTGATCTTCAGAATGAAGTTGCCATCTGAAGAAAAGACAACAGTAGACTGAAACTTGAATAAATTCAAATGCTAAATCTATCTGACATCCCCGAAGGCACCATGGAGATTGAAAGTTTCCTGGAAACTAGGTACGAATAATCACATGGAGACCAACATTGATTCTCGGCCATTGATTTTTCTATCGCTGAAAAAGATTCTATCGCTGAAAGAGTTTCTCAAACTCTTGTCCATACCAAGGCATGGCTAATTTCTTGGGGAATGAGTTATAAGGAAAAGAGCATTTCAAAAATAGGTACTTTAGAAGTGGGACCCTCCAAGGGACAAAGGGAAGAGGATAAAAGCCCTGCCAAGAGGTAGATAAAATTTAAGTTTGTTATAAGGGTAGAAAATTAAGGAGCCACGTCATCTGCCGATCCTTCACAAATAGTTGAGGTACTAGATTCACCTCCTCCAACAAAACAAGGAGAAATTCCTTTAGAAGACAAGGTTGGTCAACCACTTGTTTCTCCTTTTGATTATTTCTCATTGGAGGTAAGTCTTTCTCTTGCTTCTCAAGCTTTGACTTTAGAATCTTTATCTCCTCTCTCACATTCTTCCTCATCTCATATTTATATGCCACTCTCATCAGCCATGGCCAGCATCTTCTTTGACCTCTGACCTCTCTCTATTGGACCTAAGATGGCCATAGATATGCCTTCTCCTTTTAAACCTTCATTCACTGAAACTACTCCCACCATCACTACACTTTCAATCATCACTACTCCAAAAGTAAACCTTCCTCCACCTACAGACGTAACCATAACACCTCTGATAGGGGAAAATATTTCCACTGTGCCTCAATGGTTAATTTATTAGACCCTATAGAAGAGGAAGGTGGTAGTTCCTCTACCATCCTTCGTCTTCAGTTTATTCAAGGTATCTCTTGCCAAATCTGCCAAGAAACCCAAAATGATTTTAGTGGATGCCTCAAGATATAAATTTGTAGAGATTACCACTCCCGCAGCCAACATAACTAAGGAGGATATAACGGTTACTGATTATCAGATTACAAGGGTTGATATAGGAAAGGTAACAATAGAAGGAGCACAACAAGATGCCCAGGATTCCATAAACGTGTTGTGTCAAAAGCTAAAGGAAACGAATGTGAGAAAATATGAGCTAAAGGAGAAATTTGAATAGACAGTCAATGAAAGTATTAATCAAGCTCTCAAAGTCTTCTCAATCAATACTATCATCTTCTACCCCTACTCCTATCAGGTTTGATTTCTCATCGGTACCTATGATTGAAAAAATCAATGAGAAGGGGAGAATGGTTGATGAATGGATTTATAGGCTACTCCTACAAGGAAGAGAGGTCATTGATGACATAGTGGAGGTTTATAATTCTGTGGAAAAAGTAAAGAAAGATGTTGATAAAATGGATGACAAATTTTCATAGGAAATCAGGAACCTTGAGTTAAATTTTGAGGCTCTCTATGCACTGAAACGGGTTCTATCCCATATCTTGGTGGAAGAAGGAACCATTTTGCAATGGGATAATCATTTTCAGCTAACCAAAGCCATCAGATTCAGGATAAAGATTCTTAGTGAAGCCTGTAGCAAGTTGAGGGAATCTAGAGATTAGTTGGTTGATGCCACAAATGACATATAAGAGGAGTTGTCAAGGATCTTTTCCAAATGTGTTGGATGAAAGTTCAAATATTCTACGTGTTAGCGATCTCTATAAACAAATTCAAGAATAAATTCAGCATGAACCAGATTCTGTTTTCGATCTGGAAACCATTGATAAGTTTATAAGGATTGTGAATGTTTTAGAATCACTAAGGAAACTCAACAAGAGATTAAAAAAATTCTTGGAAATGCAAGTGACACTCAGGAATCTTGCGAGGTTCTAAGTGATTATTCTAGTATGCCAGATGAAGCTGAGATGTTAGGTATAATCCAAAATTTCCAAGAATTTTGAGACAAGCAAGCTTCGTTGGAGGAAGACAAGGACGACGAAATAGAATAAGCATAATGTTTCATGTCATTTCTATCAAGAAATTTTCATGTCTTTTTCATTTTCGTTTCGTCACATAGGAAGAAAATTTGACTTGTTCTCCTGCATGAGAGCCAAGAAAATTAGGACTCTTGTTAAATGACTATTTTCTAGTTTTTATCCTATTTTCTCTTTGATCTCTCTATTATAAATAAGGGATGCTTGTGCATTCAAAGAGAGAGATTTTTAGAATATCAAGAATTATTGTGAAGAAGAAGAAAAACTTTGTATTTTCTTTTTAATCATTGAGGAAAAGAACGAAGTGTTATTTTGCAAACTTTGTGTTGTGGGATTAATCTATCTTGAGAGATTGTTCTTACGTCCAAGATATTAAGCTATTATTTGTTTAGTGTTCTTGATTATTTTAATCATTTAAAATATTACACTTATTATCTAAAGCTCGTATAAGTATCTCTTGATCTGTGTTTTCTTGAAAGAAAATACGTTCCTCTCATTCTCTTCCCACTATGTTTCATCTAAAATAGTTTTCTTTCTAATCCATTCTATTTCTAAAGTTGTAACATCTCCATCTCGTGTTGATATGGATTTCGAGATTGTATCCCAACCCCAATGGTTAGAATAGTGTGAATATTGTATTTTTTTTTTTTTTGTGTTTTAGATTAGTAATAAACATGTTGCCTCACCTATCTTTGAGGAGGGATTTAATCCCGTGTACTGTGGTTGAACCTCATTCTTTTTTCTGAAAAAATATCCAACCAATAAGACCCTGAGGCACATAATCAAATGAGCACCAGCCCACCATGTCTCCATGGCCCACCAAAAACTATACCAGCTGCATGAAATTTTTTTCTAAGTCTAAATCCTCGACATGTCCCCTTGGTGTAACTCTAAGGTCAAACTAAAAGGTGAATTTTCAAACAAGCATCATTCCTCAACATGGACAAGTTTTGGGTTAAAGCGAGCCATAAGTTTTTTTGAGTTCCCCGCCGAACTGCATCCAACCAAAAAGGGCCACATTTCCACTACTGTAAAGATGTAAATTTGATGAGGAAAACTCACCCGTCAAACCATAAAAATGCAAAAAAACCATCATTTGAGCTCGAAGATGAATTTTTTATCAAGGACAAAATTTGGAAATGTTACAAGGCTCAAATATGATCCTTCAAGATACATCCAATCACATTTCCTCAGGTATTTGAGACAAAAATTATAGGGACAAAAAAATTTTAGTGTGGAAAATAGAAGGAAAGGAACAACCTAAGTTTTACGTCCAATTTACAGACTCCTTCAGATGGACAGAGAAATAATTTTTTATTGGACCTTTTAAGTGATCCTCGACAAAGGAAGGGACTGATCATGGAAACCAAATGGAGGATAGATTCTTCAAGCACCAATACGGCGAGACTAAAAACATGACAGAGGCCACAAAATGAGGAATTTCAGTGACAAACGAGGTGAGACTAATTTGAGCACCAACATCTTCTATTGTGTTATATCTCACATATCTCACTTCTACACCCATTTCTTGTTAGGTCATAGGGATCTATGTCCATCATTATTTACACATCTGTCATAAGGTTTCTTTAGACACCAACTCCCAGGATTGGACATTAGTGCCTAGGCGCCCTTGTCTATCATGGGTGCTCCCGTCCCCTTTGTTCTTACTCTAATTTTTTACATGTGAGGTTGGGATTTTAAGTTTTTTAACTCCAATCCTGAGGTCCTATTCTACATGTCGGGTCATTAGTGTCAACATTAAAGAAAGATATCCCTATCTAAACACCATGTACTTACCATTATAATGGCTCGTAATTTATATCAAGGGCTATCTATCTACTAATCAAAAGTACTACATATTGGGTTCATTACTCTGCATACACATTGCATAGGAAGGGGAATTTCATTTTTCCATCCACACATTTTCAATTTATCTAGTTACCTATCGTTATCTTGGCATCATCAGATAAAGGGAAAACAAGGAGAACTATTGCACACACAATCACATATAACTATATTGGGTATGAGATGTAGTGCAGTGCTTGGTCGTAAGTTAACTTTGTTAAAAGCTAAGCACAGTCTAACCCCCTCATTTTGTATCTTTATTTTTTAGGATTTGATGTAGTTTGAGGAATATTTATGTTACAGATTTAGAGGTACCTTGGTGGTCTAAGTGAAACATACAAGTGATCATCGGTGAAAAAATATGATATCCTAGTGATTGTGAAGAAATCAGATTCTAACCTTTTCTACAAACTTTGGTGCTCATCAAGGGTCTTTAGTTCCCTAGCTCTAGACAAAAATTCACACACATTCGGTAATTATCTACTCTTGATTACATACTACTATTCATATGATTCCTATGTAAGAAAATTAATACATAACCCATGTCCTTGGAAATTATTACCTTCTTTCTATTGCAACTTTTTATCTTACACTGCTTCTAGCTCATTATATTTTTTCACACCTCATCATTTATCATCATGAACACCAACACCCAGCTACGATGCTAGCTCCATGCACCCTCATCCCCTCTGGGTTTCCTTGACCTATTTATACTTTGTTCACATATTTTGGGTCATTTCTAGTCATTTGAGCATCTACTATTTTTTGTAATATGTCTTTTCAGGGTTAATTACAAAATTCAATTAAATGAGTCACATAAATATGAATTTATGTGATCATAATAAATGACCAAGCATAAAACATTACCTATCAATGCCAAAGGTTGAATACAAAGGGAATTAAAAATCATTCATGCGATGATTCTAGCATCATTTCAAGAGAAAGAATCCGCATTATTTTTTATACAATTCATATGAGGGGATTCTATTCTATTCTATGCACACATCTATTACATTTATTTACATCTAGCTACTTTTCTCTTTATCCATGTACAACATGCAAAAGAGCCACCTAGCACACAATTTTTCACACACACAAATAAAAATAGATTGGGTCTAAGATGTAGTGCAATGCATTCATAAGATCACTATTGTGACAACTGAGGACAATATGACCCCTAATTTTGCATCTTTCATTTTTAGGATTTGATTTCTCTTTGAGGATTTTTGTAGGTCATTATTTCATTGCATGTTTCTAGTGACTTTGGTGATCATTTTACGACGTCCTGGTGACCAAAGGTGAAGGACATCAGACACCTTATGACATGTGAAAAATGGTTTTCTAAGAATTTTTGTAGTGACAAGCACCCACTTCCAGTATGTGGTGCATGTAGGAACCCTTGCCTCTTTATCGATTCCCATGTCTAGCGTGTTCTTATAAATATACTATTTTTAGAGCTTTGTTGTGACACTCTATGCTTCATATTTTCTAGTTTTCTATCTCTGTGCACTTTTGGTATTTCTTCGAATCAGATAAGCCCTTCTATCTCCTCTTTGCCCTTAGGGATTTATACTTTCCAGCATAGTTTTATTGGGTTAATTTGTTTACTGAATTGATTATTCATTTACTACTAAAATAGTAATCAGATTAAGCATTTTCATAGCATATTTATTCTTATACATTTTAAAACCTGAATGGTGATCGATCAATCAGATCCTTCTTTGGCACATCATCTTTTCTATCATGGATCCTAAAGTTGCTAAAATTTATTTGTAGGATTTAATTCAAATGCATCCTATTTTAAAAGTGGTTCTTCCAAAAGCCCTAGACATTATATTTCTCCCTAAAGATACACCACCCACTTTTATGTGTGTGTTATTTTCTATCATCTATCTTATTAGTTTAGTCTTCCTAGTCCTCTATGTAATCAACCCATCATCAAGTCAATTTGAGATTTGCATTCTATTTTTCAAGACAAATTTCAAGCTACGGAATCTAGGATTATATCTCTAAAATATGAAATCCAACATCTTAAGGACGCTTATAAGGCTCATGTTTGTTCTCCTCCTACATCTCATTTTCATTTTGTCTTCTACATGTGCTCATATTAGTGAACCTCAAATTTTTCCTCTCACTGCACCATTCAAGTTTAATCACAATGCTAAGAAAAAATAAATTCTTATTGAGCTCCTTAGTCATCAATTAATTTCTTTACAATCTTCTCATGGCTATCCTCCATGTACTGTCTTAGAAAATATCAGGGTTGTCCATATTACAATTATCATCAAATAAATAGATAGAATGACAATTAGTACTATGCTTTACAATGAAGAATAAAAAACCTTGAGCGTTAGTGATTTATCTCATTTGTTGAAAAATATTATGTGGCATGCCCATCTATAAACTATGCATCCAAATGGGCTCCTAAATCAGCTTCATCTATGTCTAATGAGCATTATACTATTACCTCTAATGTTCCATATATTGAAAATCATATACTACCCAAGAAACCACATCTCAAAATCAATCTCCCTTCTTACTCTATCAAGTATTTTATAGTGTTACAAAACAAAAAACTGCACGCTATGCAAGACACACAAGAATTAGTTGGACTCTTTCAAATTCTGCCATTTGAGACTCTTGAGAAGTTTCCCCTTAAGAGTTAAATAACTTTTGTTAAGGAAAATAATCCTTACATTGATATATTCTTAATGTCATCGACTAGATCTCCATCACTTACATACTTATCGGGCACCATATCTTCTCGCCCCTTACATTACTATCAAATGTCTCCATCATCCCATGCATTCAATTTTTTTTCCTTAGTGTCTAATATCTCCTAAGCATCAATACAAACCACTTGATACACTTGTATCTTCATTTCTTGAAGAAAAAATAATGTTCTTACTGTTCTTACATGACTTTTGGGGGATTTATCACAATAAAATCCTTATTTCATCTTCACATCACATGTTTCATTGACATATCTATCTATTACATAATCTTCCATAAAAACATACATTTACTATCATTTATCACTAGTACCACATACAATATAATCTTTCATCAATTGTCACACCAACTATACACTATCCATTATACTTCATCATTTTAACACCTCACATATCTATATATTCCAAACATCACTCATCAAATAAAACACTCAACAACACACACTTACGAGAATCACACTTATCTTCCCCCCACTTCCTAATATCTTCATTTTTCTTAAATTTTATACACATCACATCTAATCTTTTATGGTCATCATACACATCCTTGTACATTTTTATCATCATTACCTAATGACTCACTCTCATATTATGGTTAAAGCCTAAATCTTGAGGGCATACTACATACATGAACGTCACACAATAAACTACAAATTACATATTACAAACTGAAAAAATAACATTTGAAACATTCATATCTTTATACGCAACATCTACTATACACATTCATGCTACATATTCCTTACATCTACTTCTACATGTTTCCCTAATTACCCTATGATGCACTCTAGTTACACAGTACATGCTCGACTGCTAAGGGTCTACATCTCAAATGGACCTCATCACACTCACACATTCACTCAGTCACACACTCTATGCCTTTTTCTTTGATGATCAAATATTTTTAATAAACATAATTCAAACCATTTCCTAATTATGCACTGTCGTTTATGGTTCATTCTTGATTACTAAGGGGGAATTTATAAATGAAACTAATCACATGCATACATATCCATACTCACTTAGTGGGCACATGGATCCTATCATACTCACTTTTCATTCCATTCCATTTACACTCCACAACATAATACATATGTTGGTCACATTTAATCTTACTTATATTTACTTATTACATGTAAAATCTTTTACAAAGACTAGATAGATATCTTGTATGTAATTATATTTAAAATGCACACATGCACATTCATTTTCTTTCTAGTTGTGATCAAATATTCTATAGATCTATACACGCAACATGGATTCTTGGTGCTAGTACCTATTATAAGTCCCATAGTGGCTCCCAAGGGTATCAAATTTCATACACTACATGTGTTATTGTTTCATTTTGTTTTAGATCACATTATATTTTAGATTATAAATTCCTTGACATACTTTTTATCTTTCTAACATGCTAACGGGTGCTTCAAGTGAAACATTTGTCTTATAGGTCTATTTTCCACCATGGTTGTCCTGTACATTACCTTATTTTGTTTGTCATTGATTATTAGTTGATGACATTATTTACAGGATTTTTCCCTCTTCTTGTGTGCACATTGTCTTCTTTTGGCCATATCATCTTTGTGTGTCTTGCAAAATCTTCAGTTTTGTCCCATTTTTACAACTCACTTTTCACAATCTACATTTTCTTCTTGTGTCTTAGATTACACATTATTTGCTTGTTTGGTATCATATATATTGTGTTCTTACATGTATGTTTTTTCTTCCACTAACACTTGTTTCCTATCTAGTTTTTGTTGTTTTCCTTGGTTTCCAACCAACACACTCCCCCCCCCCCCCCCCCTTCAATGCATAGTTTTAGCATAGTGATAGGTCCTCCTTTGGTCTGTTAGGGAATAATAGATAAAATATGCAGAATAATCCCTTACAGAATCGCAACAGTATAAACTAATATGCAGAAAATATTACAGATCTCAAATAAAAGTGCAGAATAAATAGCACAACATAGAGAGACACGATTTAACATGGTTCACCCAATTTGGGCTACGTCCACCAAGAATCAAGTTTTCTCATATTTTATTACAAGCCTCCACTCTCTCAATGCAATACCCAGATCCATTTGGAGCTATGCTCAAAAAACTCTACAGAATTCACACCCGAATTCAAACCACATCTACAATACATTTACTTGTCTATCTATCATATGCATAAGACCATATAAATAGATAATTACTTAACCAGTTTGATACAAAACCATGGGTATCAAAACCATGGGCAAAAACCCGTGGGTATCAAAACAATGGGTATCGAAAAACCATGGACCCAAAAATAGGGCCTCCCATAAGGGTTACCCATTACCCATGGGTTAATAAACCACCCATGAAAATTTGCCTCACAAACATAACATGGTCCACGTAAAAATACTCGAGTGTAACACATAGAAGGTGTACCACACTCTAACATGAAAATAAGCTCCACAAACATAACATGGTCCGCATAATTTACATACATGACAAACAAAGGGGGGCATAATTTTGGTGAATTAGTCACCCTATATAGTACTCTACACACATAGTTTAGCACAGTATAGTACCAGTAAAACACACTCATCAACATTAGATAGGGCTCAAATCCTGACATGGGTCCTTCACATAACACACACACACACCACTACCCAGACCAATAAAATAGTGCCTGGGTGTCGTTGATGCTTCCTGGATGCCTGTAACTAGTGGGAAGTTACATAAAATTATTTAGTGCATTACAATCTATAAAATTCAACATAGTCCTTAGCACCCACCATACATACAACATTCAACATTTTCTTCTTCAGCATTAGATTAGAATTTGTCAAGCCTAATAAGATTTTTACACACTATTTTAAGTAGTCTACATTATGGGAAGAAGTTAAAGGTTGAAGGATGAAATCAATTTTTCTTCCCTATGCTTCTTCCATATCATTGATGTGAGATCACCAGAAAAAACATGTAGTCGACACAATTGATGTGAGATCACCCAAATTAATCACTCTTCTACAACATCGTCATGATCCTTTTTACACTCATTCCTCACCATAGATCAAGTTCACATGTTCCATTTTCACATTTTTCTTTTTAAATACTTATTTATATTTTTTTTACACATATACATGAGTATTTGAATAATTTTTCATTGTTATCTTGTACAAGTCCATTAGTATGGGAAGCAGTAGTCAACATCATTCATCACCATCCTACATCAAAAAAAAAAAATCAAGCACATAAGCATTGAAATCAACAACAGGTGCCTTGACAACATCTACAACATACGTTTTTTCCCAAGGATAATTATCATCACCTGTTACACTTTCTCATATTTAGTCTCCATGTTCCACGTTTTTTATCACTCCACATTTTTCCTTGTCTCTCGGCATGCTTCTGACCATCGATATACATGGTTATCAAGTATGCACCTCTTATCTACTTTATGTTATTGAGATTTCTCTCAACAACATAAAGTGAGGCGAAAATGCAAACATAAAATCATGAACTTTGGGGTAATTATCTAGTAATGATTACTAACTACTATTCATATGATTCGTATGTAAGAACAATACTAATTAAACCCATGTCCTTGGCCATGTTTTCTTTCTTTCTACTTCCACTTTTTTTCTTACACTCCTAGCTTAGATTGTCTTTTCAAACCTTGGCATTTATCATCCTAGACACCCAGTGCCCAACCAAGACACTAGCGCTAGGTGCCCTCATCTCTTTTGTGTGCCAATGACCCTATTTATAATTTTTTCACGTCTTTTGGGTCATTTCCATCTATTTGAGAATCTTATCTTTTTGGTAGTCATCCTTTTCGGTGTTTGTTACGAAATTTAAGTGAGGGAATCATATAAATATAAATTCATATGCTCATAATAAAGGACCAAGCATTAAGCATTAGCTATCATCACCTAAGGTTGCATCCTAAGGCTATTCAAGATCATTCAAGCACCCATTATAACATCCATTCAAGGGAAAGGGAATGCATTATTCGACATTAAATTCATAGGAGGGGAGTCTATTTTTTTTCCATGCACACATATATTATACCTCTTTACATATAACTACTTTTCTCACTATCATAGTGTGACATGCACAAGAGCCACCTAGGGTATGATTCCACACACACACACATAAAAATCCATTAGGTATTAGATGTAGTGTAGCGCTCAGTCATAATAACACCATTATGATAGTTGAGGATAGTCTGACCCCTCTCATTTTACATCCTTTCATTTTTTAGGACATGTTGTCTATTTGAGGGTTTTTATAGGTCATTATTTTATTAAATATTTCCAACGACTTCAGAAATAATTGCGTCACCCTCCTACTAACCAAAGGAAAAGTACAATGAACACCTTGTGACATGTCAAAGATGGTTTTCTTAGCATTTTCACAGTCACATGTGCCAACTACTAGTCTTTATCACCTAGAGGCTCGCTTGCCCCATTTCTAGGTGCCTCAATCTAGCGTGTTCCTCCAAATTTGCATTTTTTTAGCTTCTTTACGATACTCTTATGCCTCTATGTACTTTCAATAATTTATGTGTATCATTTAAGCCCTTCTATCTCTTATTTGTACTTAGGGATTCATATTTTCTAGCTTAGTTTGTTTGGGTTAATTGTTGTACTTAATTGATTATTCATTTACTGCTATAATAGTAACCAGATTAAGGAGTTTTCATAGAACATTTTATTCATATTTTTCTTAATAACCTGACACACTTGCCCCTGCCCGGGCACCCTAGTCTAAACATTCCTAACACTTCTAGAATTGTTAAGGTGTTGTTCCCAACACTCTGATTGACTATTTTCATCATTTTTTCCAGTCCGAACACACTTATAGATAAGTTAAATATAGGTAAGTAAACCATTTCGTAGCATTTTTTACATAGTTGCAATTATAAATGTGCTAAATCATTTGTATTTTTGTTGTATATCATTTAGTGCATTTATGAATTTAGATTTAGTAGATCAAATTTTATATTTTTATTAAATCACAATAGTAAAAAATGGAAAACAAAGCGTATCAGAAAACCATGGTAGCATATAGGATTGTAACAAAAATGCTAAACATGAAGCACATGTTACCATATTAGAAAGATAAAGAGTATGACAAATCATATATGTAACAATGGAAAGTAGTGTGTAAGTAATAATAAGTAGTATACAATGAAAATGAAAACACCTAAAATGTGTGAGAAAATAGACGCCGCCAGAATCCTCAGTTGGATTGGTAAGAGGTATAGTGTGAATAATAATAACATCATGTAAATATATGTAAGATATCTACATTCACTCCAAAAGACAAAGTGAACATACATGTGTATATAGAAAAATATATTTACATACTAAGTATCTGTCTAGCATAAAAAACAAAGTGTACCATGATATTAGAATAAAACTACTAAGAGTACATGCAACCAAGCCATGTAATTTGAGTTTGATGGAAATAAAATCCAATGTATGAAGATTGATAAGAGTGGTGTTCCCCCCTAGTGGATGTGTAAGAGATGAGGTTCATTTATAAAATACCCCTCAACAATAGAGAATGAACCATATAACAAGAGTTCATCATCCTAAAATATTTTGAAAATGTGTTATGGAAAGATAGATTATGAAACATAGAGTGTGAATAGTTGAATGCACCAAGGTTATTTTCATATTTAGACCCTCTGAAATCGATTATGAACCATTGAATTTGAGTCCATCATAGGGTAATGGTGATAGAGGGTGTGTATCAAGATGTGTAAGAGTAAAGACTAAGTGTGAAGCATAAAGTGTTAAGTGTGATATTAGATGCTAAAGAAAACTAATAATGCTAAAAGGGGGGTGGGAAATGACCCATAAGTATGTAATAAGAAACATGTCAAGGTAGAAGAGAATAAAATGTGTCTTGGACATTAGTGTAATGATAATCTTGTTTGAAATAAATAATTGGACGTTGAAGTTGAGTAGGATGGAGAGGGAACTTGAATGGTGGTATATTATTTCGGATTAATAATGATGTAGTATACTTGAGAGGAGGATGGGATGAACTAATTTTTAGAGGAAGTTTCTTAGTTGGAACTAGTAATGTTGTAGAAGAATTGAGAGGAAAAAGTGATGGACTAATTTTGAGAGGATGTTACTTAGGGGACTATTGAATTAGTGAAGAAGGGACATGAGTGAATATGGAATGAAACTCATTAGACATAGATGGATAATAATTAGGAGCCCATTGTAATTTATAAATTGAAGATGAGCATGAAGAAACATTTTGTGATGTTTAAAGTGGACAATTTCTCATTTTAGAGCATAGAAATATTTTTCATTATGTCCATTAATTTGATGATAATTACAATATGAGTGCCCTTGGTATTTTGTAAGCCAATAATGAGTAGATAGAAAGTTGATCAATTGGTGATTGAGGAGTTGATGAAGAATATCATGTTGTTTAGCACTGAAATCAAACTTGAGAGGTATTGGTAATGGTAATACTAGAGTTTCATTAATATGATCACATCTAGAAGACATAGAAGTCAAATGAAATGTAGCAGAAGAATGAGAATTCACCTGAGAAGCATCCATGAGATATTGGATTTCACTTTAAGAGATGTAATTGTTTTCTTGATAGATTTAATTATGTCTTGAAATAAATAATGTAAATCTTCAATGTACTCTAAGATGGTTTTATTGGATAGAGGATTAGGACCAATAGATTCATCAAATAGATGATTGAAAATGGAACTTACTTATGAAGCCAACATATTTCTAGGGAGGTATATAGTGTCTAGAGTTTTTTGGAGAAAAACTTCGAAAGGTGGATGCATTAGAAGTAAGTCATGCAAAGAGATTTGAGAAACCTTATGAGCCATAAAGAAATGGAAATGTATAAAGTAAGTATCCAAAAGACTGATCAAGAGTGGGGTTCACCAAATGATTTAATTTAATTTAAATTAAATCTAAATATTGTAGCTCGCCATCACTCAACCAAATGATATATAAATCTTGGAATATAGAAATGGTACAAGAAAACTAAGGTTTAACCTTTAAAACCAAAAGAAAAGAAGAAGGAGAGAGGAATTAGCTTATTCACTCACACCTTGGAAATGGTCTAAGCAGGAAAGAGTGACAAACATATTGGGAAGGGTCTCGTAAATGCTATCTATAAATTATAAACAATAGGAATAAGTCTGAACACAAGCTGCCATGGCATGAAACGGGCACATGCATGTTGAAGACCACTTCTAGGATCATGTGACTATGAAAATAATAAGAATATTGTTTTCATTATTTCACAAGATAATAATTGTTTCTTCTTGTTGATCATATGATAGTTTCTCCTTGAATTTGAAAGGTTCATGTAACCTAAAAAATACAATTTCACCTGCACAAGGGTAAAAACTACATCAACCAAAAAATAAATATGTAATATGGGGATTTAAAATGTCCCTAGTAGTAAGCCCGAGAGTGAACTTATGACCAAGTGCTACACTACATCTGATACTCTATGTAGTTTTCGTGACTGTGTAGAAATTATGCCCCAGGATGCCCTTGTACAAGTTGTAGTTGATAGCTAGTTTTAGCTAAATGTAACAATGTAGTAGAATATATGGATGGAGTAGAATGAACATCCCATTCCTATTTTGTGTATGCAGTGTTGTTGCATCCATGGTCCTGTTGACAATTTTTGCACTCGTGTAAAAATGGGAAACTCGAAACTTTTTTACGATGGATGGCATTGGTGAAGTGAACCTAAGCTAGGGGAGATTCTTTCTGTTTAATATTTGTTCTGTCAGATGAATTAATGACTACATGTAATTTGTAGCTATGTGTGCTATTACAAAATGTAACGAATCACATAGTTTTTAATTTCACCTTTTTGTCAGCAAAATAACACAAAGGCCCCGAAGTACATATGTTTTATCTTGATAAAGACAAAAAATATAGAATAGGTGAAGTGATAAGTTTTGAACAACAAACAAAGTTACAGATTTTAGAAATCAAATTTCATTACTAAGGTTAAAGGTATTTTACAGTTCTTTCCTTCATGATTAAATAAATTCAATTATGTTATTGAGTTGTTTAATTCATTATACAATCCATATACAAAGATGAAATGCAGAAGGAAGTACACAACTTCATTTTAGAATTCAATGTTTTATTCATAAGTAATTTCAAATGTTTCCCACACAAGTTTTGGGATGTGACTCAAGTAAACATCATATCTACTGAAATAGAAGGTGCATGTGCATGAAAATAAAATGAAAAGAATTTGAAGGAATCCATCATTGCCTTATTTGTTTTAGTTCTACTACTCCATCTTCACTCCAAATTTTGCTCCATCTTCATCCTTTCTTTTCGACACTGCATTGTACCAGAAAAAAAAAAGAGAAATACTGTCAGTCACGAGCTCAGGATTAAATCATTTTCTTTTACTATCTATCTTCATGCAAATGAATCTCCTGATATCAAGAGGTATGATTCTAGAAAATATAAATGCATAACAAAAAAGCAACAATAATCTACATCAGTACGTATGATTCTCACAATAATTTTAGAGAGTAAAGATGAAAAATAAAAACTATGGAAAAGAAGAGAGGCCAAAAAGCATAATTTTTTCTAACTAGTTTATCCAAATGTGTAGGTATAAGTAAGAAGAAAGAACTAAACACTAACTATTGTGTTTACATATAAGAAGTATTACATTTTGTAACTTGAATTAGAGAAGTACATTTATTTCAGTTCAGACTAAAGGATGAATATACACAAATGTACATGTACTAATCCATAAAAGAAATGCAAGTTTAGCGGTGCAGATCCTAACAAATGGAATAAGATAAAATTGCAGCTGAAACAAAATGGAAAGGAAATATGAGAAAATTTCAAAAAGGCTTCACCGTGTAAAATGGACATTTTACATCTTTTCATCATGTTATTTCAAAACTAATACACGCTTGAAATCTGTGACAAAAGACAAATTACTCTACTAGTCAAATAGTAATTTAAACAAGGAGAAGTACTACAAAAATTCAACTACGATTAAATAAAGAGTAATGTAGCATATTTATGCTTATAAGAGGAGAAAAGAGAGCTACAACTATTTTCAATTTGCAAAACTTATTAAGTAATGCTACATAAGAGTTACAAAATATTCAGATTTCACTATCCATTATAGGAACTTATTGTTTATTTCAGGCCAAATTAAGGATATATGCCATGTATTATAGAGAAAGTATCACTTTTCCAATTACTAAGGGTAGCAGTGTATTCTTCATGTAACGTTGATCAAGTACAAAAGAAAATTCATAAAAAGTAGTAAAATATCAATTACAATGCATAAAGAATCAAAAGGAGCCAAACAAATGAATCAATGAGTACAGTTGCTTTGCAAGAATATAGTCATAATAACATCAAGTGAAAGATGAATTTTCATCATATAGAATGTTGATGTGAGGATGTATAAGTTAAGGCTACAGAATGCTCATGCAAAGTGAGACACAATAATAAAAAATGCACCCAGCTCATGCAACAACTACTTTTCACAAGAGTTACATAGTGAATGATGCTCAAACCCATTAGAATAAAGCTTTAAATCATAAGTTTCTACGTAGATCCATTGACAAAATGTTACAAGAAGTACCTATAATAATAAAAATGAAAGGTTGTAAGGAATGGAATATTTTACAAAAGGACGTAATTTTGTTTCTTCATTTCAAGAATGCATTTCCATCTTGTAAAGTGTTGGGATCAGGGTAAACAAATTTCCAGATCCATCATCTTGAAAAAAAAAAGAAGTATGAGTATGTAAGTTACAACTAGTGTTAGGAAGAGAAGCGAGCTCTGAAACGAGCCTCTACATGAAGAAAATAAAAAGTTTTTGTTTTTACAAATCTAGTTAAGTTCAAAGTGCAAAGCCAAATGGGAACAACAATGGAGAATACTGATAAGAAAATAAAATAGAAAATATGAAACCCTTCAATGCAAATAGATCTACAACATAGCATAAAATCTACAGTATAGAGCATGAAACCGAAACCATGCAGTCATATCAAAACCTAACTCTATCAGGATAAGAAAATATGGCTACAACTCGAATACCCCGATTTAGGAGGTATGAGGTTCGAATAACAGGAATAGAGAAAAACTAATTTTAGAATCAACCCAACAAAGCTCGAATGGAGAATAGAAAATACATAGCTTGAATCAAAAAAGGAGAAAATACAAGGGGATTTCAAGATTACCCATATAAAATAGATCTAAGATTATGAATAGAGCTCAAGAATATATGTACAGATAAAGAAAATGGCTCAATTTACAAGGCCATTCGAAGAAAATCATATTTTAGAAGAAGGAAGAGCATAAAACTTACTTGTTTTATCTGAATACACATAAAACCTTAGAGATTCGATGAAGGAGAAAGGAAATCTTAGCTACTGATAAATAAATTTACTCCAAAAATTATCTCAGAAATTTCACAGGATCAAGAATCACACAAAAATCACATAAGTTCAAAACATTCTTTAGAATATTGTCGAGCAAGAGAAAGAAATAAAGAAGTGACAGGTAAAAGCTCAAAAGAACTAAAGTTGGAGCTCGAAACTTACAATAACATCAAGTTTCACAATCACATTTGGGAACAGAAACAAAAATGAGAAAGAGGTGCCCGTGAATATAATGTACTACAGAGTTGATGCCTAGCTAGCAGAAAAATGTCAAGAAATCATAACTCGTATCACATGTTGCAGAACCAGACAGTTCAAAACAAACTATGATCACCTCCACTAGATTATACTCAAGAGATCGAAAGAGAGAAATTAATTGATGGAAAATTGGAATGTGCAAAGCCTAATAGAATTGATTTATAGAGGAAAACCAAAGCTCAAATACACAACCATGATAGCCACTTCAGACAAGATCACAGTCAGACTCAAAATCATCGGGACTAATACAGATATTCAAAACCTCAGAGAATTGTTTTTCAGAAAAATTGAAATTAATAAATTGAGCTCCTAGGATCAAGAATGACTACTTGGAGAAATTTTACTAGAGCTTAACCGCTTAAAACGAGCATGCAAGAATGAAGAAAGGATAAGCTTGATTGGATTTTAATCAAACCTAACTCACTTGAGTTAAGAATCGATGACACTAAATCAAGAGTACCAAAACCAATGGTATCATATGATCACCCAAGCCAACCACAAGGTTATAGATCAAAGCTTCAAGATTGTAAGTACGAGATCCAACTATTGATAATACAAACCATCGTGCTACCATGGTTCATAAGATCACCAATGCAGCTTTAGAAAGTACAAAAATGTTAGGTTGTGGAGCCTGTTTTCATGTGTGAAAGTGTTGAAGACTGTACACTAAGAGTACTGTACACTTTTCATGTAAATTTTTTGGCCTCAAAAAATGGCACCTGAAATATCGGGAAACGTGCTTTTCTCATATGGGTGAGTTTTTTGACCCATAGGTTTATGGGACGGGTTTTTCCCATGGTTTTGATACCCACGGTTTTGTAAAACTGCTTAAGCAGTTGTCTATTTATATGGTCTTATGCATATGATATATGTACAAGAAAATGTATTGCAGATGTGTTTTGAATTTGGGTGTGAATTCTGTAGAGTTTGTTGAGCATAGCTCCAAACGGATCTGGGTATTGTATTGAGAGAGCGGTGGCTTGTAATAAAATCTGAGCAAGTGATTCTTGGTGGACGTAGCCCAAATTGGGTGAACCACATTAAATACTGTCTCTTTGTGTTGTGTTATTTTATTCTACAATTTTATTTGAGATTTGTAATAATTTTTGCATATTAGTTTCTACTGTTGCGATTTTCTGAGGGATTATTACACATATTTTATCCCATATTACCTAACAATTGGTATCAGAGCCTGGTTTGGTTTGCTGAAGTGTTGAATCGCAGGGAAAGTTTTTAGCTTGAGTGGGAGCTATGGCAAATGAAGGAAGATCTAGGGTTGATAAATTCAACGGGTAGAATTTCAGTCTTTGGAAGATGCAGATGGAAAATTACCTTTATCAAAAGGATCTTTATACTCTGTTGTCTGAGAAGGTGACAAACCCTCGAGTATGACAGATGCGGAATGGGATTTGCTAGATAGGAAAGCACTTGGAACGATCTGGCTGAGTCTTTCATCTTCAATATTATTTAATGTCTCAAAGGAAAATACTACAAAAGATCTAATTGATGCATTAGGCAAGTTGTATGAAAAACCCTCTGGCTCTAATAAGATATTTTTAATGAAAAATTTGTTTAATATGAAGATGTCTGAGAATAGTTCAGTAGCAGATCATTAAAATGATTTCAATACGGTTGTGAATGTGCTAGCTTCGGTTACAATAGAATTTGATGAAGAAGTTAGGGCTTTATTAATTTTGTGCTCTTTACCTGAGAGTTGGAATAGCCTGGTAATGGCGGTAAGTAACTTGGTTCCAGCTAACTCGAAGTTGAAGTTTGAGGATGTTGTAGGGGTGATTCTAAGCAAGGAAATGTGAAGAAAAAGTTCTGGGGAATCTTCTACTTCAGGGAATGCTTTGACAGTGGAAACTAGAGGGAGACAGAAGAATAGAGGAAACCATGGAAAATCAAAAGATCGGGAAAGGTCAAAATCCAAGAACAAGATTGTATGCTGGAATTGTGGAAAGCCTGGGCATGCAAAGAAGGACTGTTGGGAGCTTCGGGATAAGAAGAAACAACAAGGAGAAAAAAAGGAGGTAAATGTGGCAACAGGTAATGTATGTCAGGATGCTTTGATTCTTTCTTTGCACAATATTACTGAATCTTGGGTTTTAGATTCAGGGGCTTCTTTCCATGCTTCTCCACATAGGCATTATTTTTTTGATTATGTTCAAGGAGATTTTGGGCATGTTTTTCTTGGTGATGATGAGCCTTGCAACATAGTTGGAAAAGGTTCTGTTCAGGTTAAGATGCAGAATGGGAATACTTGGCTATTGAAGGATGTTAGACATGTGCCTACATCAAGACAAAATTTGATATCGGCAGGGTAGTTGGGAAGTGATGGTTGTACTGTGATATTTACAGCAGACTCTTGGAAGGTTACCAAGGGTGCTCTTGTGGTGGGAAGAGGTAAGAAGGTTGGAACCTTGTATTTAACCACTGATAGTACTAATGATTGTAATCTTGTGGCTTCAGATGTAGATATAACATTATGGCACTATAGGCTCGGTCATATGAGCCATAAGGGCATGAACATCATAAAGAAGAATTTGCCTGGATATACAGAAACATGTTTGGATTTCTGTGAGAACTGCATATATGGGAAACAAAAGCAAGTAGGGTTTCTCAAGGTTGGACCTACAAAGAAAGAGAGTAAGTTAGAGCTGGTACATTCTGATGTGTGGGGACCGGCTCAGGTATCATCTCTTGGGGGTTGAAATTATTATGTTACTTTTATTGATGATGCAACAAGGAAAGTTTAGGTTTACTGTATTAGAAACAAATCTGATGTATTTGACACTTTTGTTAAATGGAAAGCCTTGGTAGAGAATGAAACAGGTCTTAAGCTAAAATGTCTCAGGTCAGATAATGGAGGGGAGTATTACAGTAATGAATTTGATGATTACTCTTCTAAGAATGGAATCCACAGGTAAAAGACGGTTCCAGGAACTCCGTAGCAGAATGGGGTATCAAAAAGGATGAACAGAACAATAATGGAACGTGCTAGGAGCATGAGGTTACATGCAAGACTGCCTCTTTCTTTTTGGGCAGAAGCGGTGAGCACAGCTGTGTACTTGATAAATAGAGGACCCTCAAGTGCCTTGTATGGAGGCATACCTGAGGAGGCTTGGTCCGGTAAGAAAGTTGATTATTCATTTCTTAGAGTCTTTGGATGTGAGGTGTTTGTTCATATAGACAAGGATGATAGGACCAAGCTAGAGGCTAAATCAGAAAAATGTACTTTCATTGGTTATGGTGGTGATGACTTTGGATTTAAATGTTGGAGTATTAAGGACAATAAAATCATTCTGTCTAGGGATGTGGTCTTTAATGAGAAAGTCATGTATAAGCAACAGTTGTAGGAAAACAGGGAAGAATACAAGAAAGAATATGCAGTGGTAGAGGATCTTCTGGATGGGAAATTGACACATGAATCAGTTCAGGAACCCCCTCAATAGGAACCCAAAACTCCTATATTGAGGAGGTCTTCTAGGGTAAGAAGAGAACCTGAACATTTTTCTCCTTCTCTTTATTATTTATTACTCACTGATAGTGGAGAACCAAAGAGCTTTGATGAAGCAATGTAGGTAGATTCTAGGAAAAAGTGGGAGCAAGCCATGGATGAGGAGCATCAGGCTCTCATCAAGAACCAGACATGGGATTTGGTAAAGCTACCCAAAGGAAAAAGAGCATTACAGAATAAGTGGGTGTTTAGTGTCAAAGAGGAAGAAGGAGGCAAGAAAAGATACAAGGCCCAGTTGGTGGTCAAGGGGTTTGCACAGAAAAAGGGTATAGATTTTGATGAGATTTTTTCTCCTGTAGTAAAAATGACTTCTATCAGACCTGTTCTTGGAATAGTGGCAGCAGAAGACTTGCACTTAGAACAGTTAGATGTAAAGATTGCATTTCTCCATGGTGATTTGGAGGAGGAGCTATATATGCAGCAGCCAGAAGGATATGAAATCAAAGGTAAAGAAGAGATGGTGTGCAAACTGAATAAGAGGTTGTATGGCCTGAAACAAGCTCCACGTCAATGGTATAAGAAGTTTGATAGCTTCATGATGGAGCAAGGTTATATCAGATGACATTCTGACCATTGTGTGTATACAAAGAAATTTGAGGATGGAAGTTATATTATCCTATGTTTGTATGTTGATGACATGCTGGTTGCAGGTAAAAACATGCAGGAAATAAAATTACTCATGAAGCAGCTAAGTGAATCCTTTGCTATGAAGGATTTTGGTGCAGCCAAACAAATCCTTGGTATGAGGATATCTCGGGATAGGAAGGAACGGAAGCTGACTTTATCTCAGGAAGATTACATTAAGAAGGTCTTGGAGAGGTTTAATATGCAGGATGCTAAACCGGTTGGGACTCCTTTGGCAGGCCATTTCAAGTTATCAAAGGAGTAATGTCCCAAGACAGAGTAGGAGAGGAACAAAATTTCCAAGGTACCTTACTCATCAGCAGTTGGCAGTTTGATGTATGCTATGGTGTGCACTAGGGCCTATATTGCCCATGCAGTGGGAACTGTGAGTAGATTTATGAGTGATCCAGGTAAAGAGCATTGGAAAGCAGTAAAGTGGATCCTTCGGTATTTGAGAGGGACCATGGGGACAGTTTTGTGCTACAGTGGATCAGACACCACTTTACATGGTTATGTAGATTCAGACATGGCTGGAGATGTAGACAGCAGGAAGATCACGACAAGTTATATTTACACTGTAGGTGGGACAACAGTGAGCTGGATTTCACGACTACAGAAGCTGGTGGCTTTGTCAACCTTAGAGGCTGAGTATGTTGCTGCCATAGAGGCAAGCAAAGAGATGATTTGGTTACAAAAATTGATTGAAAAGTTGGGGCATAAGCAAGAGGAATGTAAGTTGCATAGTGATAGTCAGAGTGCTATACACCTAGCTAAGAACTTTGCTTTCCACTCTAGGACAAAGCATATACAATTAAGGTATCATTTCATTAGGACAGCTTTGGAGGAAGAGAAGTCGAAGTTGGAGAAGATTCATACCAGTCAGAATCCTGTAGACATGATGACCAAGGTGGTCACAAGGGAAAAACTAAAGTTGTGTTCAGCTTTGGTTGGTCTTCACAGAAACTATTGAAGGGGTGAGAAGCTTGCTCAGAGGAAAACTAGTCTCCAAGTGGGAGATTGTTAGGTTGTGGAGCTTGTTTTCATGTTTGAAATTGTTGAAGACTGTACACTAAGAGTACTGTACACTTTTCATGTATCCTCACCGGAAACATGCTTTTCTCATATGGGTGAGTTTTTTGACACATAGGTTTATGGGATGGGTTTTTCCCATGGTTTTGATACCCACGGTTTTGTAAAACTACTTAAGCAGTTGTCTATTTATATGGTCTTATGCATATGATAGATGTACAAGAAAATGTATTGCAGATGTGTTTTGAATTCGGGTGTGAATTCTGTAGAGTTTGTTTAGCATAGCTCCAAATGGATCTGGGTATTGTATTGAGAGAGCGGTGGCTTGTAATAAAATCTGAGCAAGTGATTTTTGGTGGACGTAGCCCAAATTGGGTGAACCATGTTAAATACTGTCTCTTTGTGTTGTGTTATTTTATTCTGCAATTTTATTTGAGATCTGTAATAATTTCTGCATATTAGTTTCTACTGTTGCAATTTTGTGAGGGATTATTCCGCATATTTTATCCCATATTACCTAAAAAAAAATTGACAATGAACATTAAATGATAACTCACATTGCAACCACTAGGTCACCATGGTTTAGATAATCAATGGCTCGGGTGAAGATGTAAAAATATCAATATCTCAAAAATCACCTACCAGCATTGTTATGAATACAAACCCTAATCATGAATCTTAACATCAACGATCAGAGATAAAGTAGATACTAGAATCAACAGCCACGATGTAGTCACATATTAATTTTAGGTCATAATCAATGAAAACACAGATTCTCAAAGGATCGAAGGTGTAAGATCATCAAGAAAAAATATCAATGGTCAATAATCAACCATCAAATTCCATACAGACTCCTGAGTTACTCCAAACCAAACTAGGGTCGAAAAAGTATCAGCACATGTGGAGAAAATAGGAACCCTAGCTAACTAAAGGTTAACATCATTATCATCGACAAATTTATAAGGGCGAGTCATCGTCATGAGTGGTTTAGCCCCATGTTTGTTTAAAAGTATTCGTATTGAATTTACAAAAATGGGTTCCAAACTATAGTCCCAAATATGATGATTAAAAGACGACCACAATGATCGGAAAAAAGGGCAAGCATTACCTTATATTCATACGAGAAAAAGCAGCCAATGTTATAATGTATGCCATGGTCGTAGTGTAATCAAATGCTTTACTAATGATTAAATTGAAGAAAAAATCATAGTCCATGTGCCAACAAGAAAAAGGTAAACCTCATATTATTTTATATGAGCCTTTCATCAAAAGCAATCAAGCTATGTCATTAAAGAACTATGTTTTCCAACCAAGGGAAAAAATGAAAACTTTATATCATCCAATATTATTCAAAAGGAGGTCAAATCCAAAATGAAGATAAAGTGTTAACATCACAGTTGGTCCCCACATTGGGAGGTTTAGAAAGTAAACAATAACATTATGTGCATAAGTGCAATTCTTCATATGACCACAAGAATACAAGCATAGGTCAACCTTAGAGTACAAAGAGCCTTCTAAGGCCTATTACCTTATTTTCCACAAAATAGGAATATTATTTGAGTGCATATCAAAAGTGGTCATGTTATCTCTTGAAAGTGCACCTTGTAGAGAGATGGTTATAGGTTTTCTAAGCTTGCACAATTGATCTCTCTCTTTTGTAGATACAATGGAAACACCTCAGGTCTTTGGGTATACCTATTTTGAGGTGAGTCTCTGGGATTAAAAGGTCGGTTCCTTATTGGTGTATCCTAAACTGGTTTTTAGGAGTTTTAGAGTAAAATATGACTGTAAAGTAATTAAAACTAAGGTGATACACCAAATTTATATGAGGGCTTTGACTGAGTATATGCACAATTGATATGTGAGGTATTTTTGGTGCACGAACCAACAATTTTCTATAGAATTTAAGGGTAAACACTTGATTGTACTAAGGGAAAAATATCACAACAACACTGATAAATTAACATGCACATTAAAATTATGCAGAAAAGATGATTGATCAGGGAATTTGCATTCACAAGACTAATAAATACATACACAAGACTAAAAATAATTGGGAAGGCAAAAATTCTTCACATTTAGAAGGAAAAACTGGAAAAAATTGCTTCAGTTCACCTATATCTAAAAGTCCTCCAGAAGTTCTCCCTATGCTTTGCAAAGGAACACAATATATAGCAAAATAAATTTTTCCCCCTTCCTAAAAATAACCTAAGGATTGTACTCACCCATGCATCCTATTTGTATCCTTTACTTAATAATAGATAAAGGAATAAAAATAGAACATGCAATTACAAATAGGCATTTAATAGCCTTAATTACAATTGGTCAACTGAAGTTGACTGATATATTTTTAATAAAGGAAGATTAAATAATTTGCTAATAATAAGCTTGCTTGTTGAGCAAGTATCTTCTGTGAGCATGTAAATTTGTTTTCTTTTCTGTTCCATCCTCTTGTGAAGCATGCAGAATCAACTCCCTGTTCATGACAAGATAATTGCAATACTTGCAATATTTTTCAAAAATAAATGATCTACTGCAGGGATCACTTTGCACTTCACCTTATTTCAGACATATTTTGATTAATACATGAATGTTTCATTGGTCGGAACTTTGTATTTTCTTGAAACATATACTATAATTCTCATTTTGAAAGTCAAAACTCAAAATGATAGCTTGGATGGCACGAAAAATATTCTCCCTTTGCTTTTACGAGCCTTTGGGAAAAATTATAGAAATTTTAAGTCTTTTATGGACTTTTTAGATTATTTGAAGTTTTAAGCCCTTTGCGGACCTGCGGACCTTTTGTGGATTTTTTGCCCCTTTCGGATTTTCAGGCCTGTGGGAAAATTCTGAGACTTTATGTCCTTTGGTGGGTCTTCAAGCCTTCAGGAAAATTTGGAATTTTAGACTCTTTTGTGAAAGAGCTTCAAAGATGAAAGTCTTTCCGAACCTCCACTTTAGAGGAATTGTGGGCCCATAGGGTAACTTGAAGTTTTTACCATGTTTTTGCGAAAAGTATCAAAATTTTAACGAAACCCCACCACTCTGCCAATGTTCTATAGAATTGATTTTTGAATTCTCCCCATGGATTTTAATTTCTCATCGTGGAGGCTCGGGCTTGCGGGAAATGTTTGGGACTTTTAACCTTTGCACTTTTAAAGTTTGAAAACTAAAGTGAATCCTGACCTCCATTTTTCTGCCATTGCACTGTTATGCCATGTGTACTTTTGAGGGGCTGTGGACCTGTGATTGAAATTTTTACAACTTGAAAATTTTGAATTTTGACCAAATTTGACCGCTACTCGAACTAGATGAATCTTGTCTCAATTTTGATGAACTCTTTGGGAACGTCGATCTCTGTACTTGTTAATTTTCGATCGTTGATCTATGAAGCATAATTTTAAGGTTTCTATCATGGAAAACATGTATTTTAATGGCTCGAACCATGGTTTTCTTTGAACTTGGAGATCGATTCTCAAGTGTTGATCTATGTCTTTGTTGATTTTCAATCGTCGATCCATTGACCAAAGTTGAGCTCTGTCCAGCCACGATTAAGGTAGGTAAGTTAAAAAACTTGAACATTATTAATTTTCTCCACTTTACATCTAGTTTTTTGGGCGAAGCCCTGGAACATTTTCCCAACGCCATTGTTCTAAGATTCTGAAACTCGATTTAAACCATTTCAATGGCACTTAAGCATCTGCATCTTGTCTTAGAGCTTTCTAAGCAATATTTTGATAGGTTCTGCCATTTTTGGAGTTTTCAGATCTTTATTAGCTAATCCTTCGTGAGATCTGGTTGTTTTGGGATTTGTGTGTAAACCGTTCTTTGGGATCTTTGTTAATATTTTGCTGACATTGGTAATCTTATAGCTTGACTTCATTATGTTACTCTGATGGTTGCCATGGCTTGATTCATTGTTTTGAGCAAGATATTTCTCTACTTCTTTCTAAGTAAATGAGCTCCTGGTTCTTAAGATATTTAGATTTTCTCCCTAGCCACCATTGGAGTTTTCAGAGCTCGGCGCCGTCTTCAAATGGTCTTTATATGATGAGCATCAATGTGATTTTCCATTGTGTTTACTTTTGAACCCAACCCCTTGCATAAATGATTCTCTGAGCTGGGTTGGGTCTGCCATGGAAAGTGAATATGGATATTTTTGTATCTCTGATCCTTTGTTCTTGATATGGACTTGGAGATCGATCTAACCTTACTTTTATGACTGGTAATTTCATTTCCCCTCATGGGTATTTGGGTTTTCTTATGAAATAGATCATTGTTCTTCTATACTGAAACCTTTGAGCTCATTCTGGGGCTTCAACTTGTAGTCATGACTTGTAGATTTGTGCTATCTTGTGTTTTGAGTATCATTTGCTTCTGTGATCTATGTTATATAACTTTCCAAAAAATTACTTTTTAAAAGAGTTTGAACCTCAGATATTTCTGGATAGGTATTGCTTCCATTTACACTTTCTTTCAAAACTGAGTTTTGGTATATACAAAATCCCTTGTATTTGACATTCCAGTATTACTATTCTTCACCCTAGAGTTCTTCCTCCATCCACATTTGATTTCTCTAACTAGAAATTTCTCATTGCAAAAGAAAATATATGAGTATCTGTCTTATTTGATGATACTAAGTTATATGCATCATTCAATCATCTTTGAGGATTTCCATATTGAATCCTGATAATATTTGGTGAATTTTTCAAATATGGGGCTAACATCTCAAGCTTGAATCATGGCTGAATTTTCAATAATCTACTTTTTCTTACACAAATCTGCTTGTTGACCTCATGTGAGTTTGCAAGGTTGAATGATGTTTATAAAATCTATAAATGAAGTGGTTGCTTGTACATCTCTTCCTTCAGTTCACTTTTGAAATGCATATTTGTAACCTGTGGTTGCACTTATACTCTTTGATACCTACAATAATTTTAAGCAATTCTTGATCTATTTTGATGCCATCATCAGGCATAAGCCTTGATTTAGATACTTTGTTATGTTACTTTTATTACATTTCTTTGATTTCATCTTGATATAGATATTGAAAAAGTTGTAAATATCCATTTTAGATGGCAAAGCCTTGTTAAAATTTTCCCATAATTCTTTTTATTTGACTAAAATCTTGAAAATTTATCTTGTCTGCAAGTATATTATTTGTTATGTACTGAAATCCTCTTCCATTTGTAGAAAATATAGTAGTTTCAGTTACATTGGTCCTCCTTTTCAGCATGTATATGCTTCTTTCTTCTTGGCTGTAACCTGTATATGTACACTTTTGAAAATAGTTAGAAAATAATTAGGTTCTTGACCTCTCTTGTGTCCATGTTTCTTATTCTCTTTCCTATTTCTACTTCCTGAATGGGCTATGTAGGTTGATCTTTAAGTACTCCATATCTTCTGTTGGTTAGAGATCCATATGCATGCATTAGGATAGTGTAGGAATATGGATCGACCCTGAGCTCTTTATTGATGGTTCTTATCGTTTTCTCTTTAGGTACCATGCTTTGAATTGTGAAAACAAAGATGGAACAAGATGGAAGGGAGACAATTTCCACAATAAACAATATACAAAGGAAATGATGGGTTCAATCATACTCCTTTTATTTCTATTCGATGCATGTTTACCTCTTACTTCAATAGATGTACTTTCCTTTTCAGCCACATCACACAGCTTATGTAGGAGACATTTCAACTTCATTGTGAATAAAACATTGAATTTTGAAATTGAGTTATGTTTTTCCCTCTATATTTCAAGATTCTGAGTGGAGTGTATGATGAACTAAACAACTCAGTAACATAATTGAATGCTTTAATCATGAAGGAAAGAACATTAATGAAAACCTGTAACATTCACTAATGAAATCTGATTTCTGTAGTTTGCACTTATGTTTGTTGTACCAAAACTCAAGACTTCACCTACTCTGTAATTCGGTGTCTTCATCAAGAAAACACAGCTATCCTTTGGGGCCTTTGTGTTCTTTTGCTAAAGGTATCATGAAATTGTAGACTATGTGATCTGTTACATTCTGTAATAGCACACATAGCTACTTATTTCTCTTAATCATTAATTAATTTAGCAGTAGCTAATAACATCAGAACTTCCATAGCTGAGGTATACTTCACCCATCACTTTCATCATAACAATGAAGTTTCGAGTTGCCCATTTTTGCACAAGTGCAAAAATTGTCAACAGGTCCCCATAGAGGATTAATGCATGGGTGGATTAGTTTTGCAAATTATTGCAAAATAAATAAATTATTGTACTCACATGTAGGGAGATTAATTTTTTCATGTGCATCCCAGTGGGGAAATATTAAAAAGTGCTAATATTATCACTTTAAGTGGATCAAGTTATAGATGTCACATCATCAGCTAGAAGACACAGATTGCATGTATTGGAGAAGAATTTCTCATCAAACAAAGATTAATATTAGCAAAATTATTAAGCCAACTTTATTAAAAATAGAAAAATCAATTGTAGTTTGACTGAGTTGTATTTTTTGTAACCAAGGGTATTAATTCCTCTTTGTATTAGCATGTTTATTTTTATTCCTTTATTTATTAATGATAAAGGATAAAAATAGGATGCATGGGTGAGTATAATTTTTAGTATATTTTTAGGAAGGGTGGGATGAATAATTTTTGCTATATATTGTGTGCATTTGCAAAAGCATAGGAGAGGAATTTTTGGACAAAGGAGTGCTGAAGAAAATTTTAAAATTTTTTCCCTTTGAATGAGAATTGGTTTTTTCCTTCCCAATTATTTTGCAGTGTCATGTATAGTGTATTATTTCTTGTGAATGTCAAAATTTCCTGATTGATCATCTTACCTTGCTACAAATTTAGTTATTTCTGCATAATATTAGTGTGGATGTTTCTCTTAACAGTATTGTTGTGAATCATTCCCTCAATACATCAAGTGTTTTTTCCTTAATATTCTTCTGCTAAAAACTATTGGTTTGTGCATCTAGAATCCATTCTCAATTAATTTCTACATGTAATCACTCAAATCCCTCAACAAGTGTGGTGTATCACACTAGTTTCCAATTCATTTACATTAATTTTTTTACTCTCAAAACCCAAAAAAAATAGTTTAGGATACATGAAGAAGGAACTAGCCTTGATATCAAAGACTCACCTTAACAACAGGTATACCCTAAGACCTCAAGTGTTTCTATTGTATCTATGAAAGAGAGAGATCCAGAGCAAGCTTAGAACCCCTGCAATCATATCTTTATAGGGTGCACTTTTGAAAGATAACAATTTTTGGCATGCCTGGTGGGACAATGAATTAGATCTGTGAGAAAATTAAAGAAATTTATAGTAGATTCAAAGTAAAGAAAAGTTACTTTCGGAGCAACAAGCTACAACAACTTATTCTAAAGGCTTAAAGATTTATTATGTTTCTCTATGAGGCTGATTTTAGACCAGCTTTGTAGCATGTTCAGTTCCTATAATGACTACAAGAACATTGGTAAGAGGAATTACTTCTTATTTTATTTTTTTACCTTTTAATTCTACAAGAAGAAGAAGAGTTGGTAACCCCTTACCTTACAATAGGCCTTGTTTTAACAACCCTCCTCCTAATATTACTTCACCACATATTAATTTCTTTGTTCAGATCACATTTTTTCCAATGGCTATTTAACCACCTAGGAATTTTTTTACCTTTACTAAAGGAAACCCATTAGTAATCCCATTTTATCATGATATTCCTAATGCAACCATGAAAAGTTTACCTTCATTCATTGGTGAAAATTAGGTTACACCTATAGAGCACATCAAAGATGTTGCAACACTATGTGAAGTCCATAATATAACACATGAAGATGTAGTCTTGAGACTTTTAGTTGCATCCTTTAAAGGGAAAGCCTTGCAATGGTATAAAAACTTAGATATTGGAAGCATAAGAAATTGGGATAAGTTAGGTGGTAAATTACTAAAACAATTTCAATATTATTTAGATCATATACCCCTCATAGAACATTTGTCTACAATTAACAGAGGTCCTCATGAATTTATGGCCAGTTTTAATATCTATTTTTCTATAACTTAGGAAATAATTCCAGCAAGTATCAAGCCTTAAGTTGACCATGCTTTTCTTTATTATTTTAGAGCCCTAAACAAAGATATTTTAACTATGATTTAGTCTATGGGAGGAAATAATCTCCCTACAGCTTTTGATATTGTTAATCGAGATGAAAATAGTTTTATTCAAGATGGTAAATTAGCACCAAGGCTTTCAATGCCTTTTTTTGCAAATTTGGCACCTATCCCACATCCTATCACTATGTTTGAACTTGGTATTACAACTCCATTAGATGACGTGTTTAAAGCTTTACATACATGTTGGTCATCAAAAGAAGATCCTAATCAGAGCAACAGTCAGGGGACAAGAAGTCCCTCCTCTTTGATGGGAGAGGTTCCCTTATTTAAAAGTAAAACTTATTTCTAAATGTATAACGCATAACTTTGATGTGAAACTTGGGTATCATGAAATCTTTGTGAAATGAAATAGATTATCAATCACAAAAGCATAGAAGAATGAAGACAAGGAAATGAGAAGAAAAACATTTTCCAGAATTATAGCTGACAAAATAATTCCTTATGCGTGCCAGAATACAATGACTTAGAATTGGACCATTTGTATTTGAATTACTAAGATGAAATTCAGAGGGACACACAGTTCCATAAATAAAATTTATAAGAATACAAAGCTTCTTGGTATTATGTAGAAAAATGATCTAATAATATTTAATAGATAGCTGCGAAATAAAGGAATCAGATGAACAAAGAAAGAAGATCCTTTTGTATTGATTTCCGTATTATTTCTTACACTTTCAAAAATAAGCCAAGTTCCCCCCTTAAAAAATGGCAAGGAGAGGCTATTATATAGTTTACAAATCAGTTACCCTTGGTAACTACTTCTTTTAGTTAAAGGGCTGCTTAACACAAAACCCCAACTGATTACCATAAATTCGAGACGAGGAAAGAAAGAAGGGAGAAAATTCAAGAGAAGAAGATAGGCGTTCATGATTGAGAGGGGCCCACTGATTTTAGGATCCACTATCTAAATCTTTTCAACGCCTCTACTATGTCTCTACCACATGGGACCGATGTGTTGGTAGTGGACTGGGTCTGAAATCTAGGCACTTCTCCATATATTTATCGAATTTGACGTGTGTATGATAATCTTTATTTGCTTCTTCAATAGCAGACTGGAGAGAGCAGATCTCCTTCATCTTTTCCTTGGGAATAAAATCCTCCTTGAAAAAATTATCTTTGATAAAATCTCTTAATTGAGCTTTGGTTTCTTTCAAGGAGAGGGGTACACCAGAGGTCTCATCATGGAGGTGGCAATGTATATATTTAAAAGTAGATACCACCAAAGTCTTGATGGCCTCACCCTTCTGCCAGCTATTCTTCAATTCTCCCAAAGCCTCCTCCAGCACCTTGATTTTCCATTCCACACTGTCTACCCATGATTTTGAAAAATTATCTTTTACATCATCAAAGACCTTTCTCACTATTAAAATATTTTCATCAATCTGCCCCATAAGGCGAAGGTCTACTATACAGCTGCTTCAGAGTTTGAGTTCTTTATTTATATGTCCCATAGTGGAGGAGAGTTTCTATTGTAGATTATTTACCTTCTCATTGATTTTGAAGGCTTCATCAATGAAATTCAATCCTGCAATGAGCATATCATCCACCATGGCCTCCATAGCCCTTCCATAGATGGAATATCTGTGTATATTTTTGATACTCTGGACTTCATCTTGACTGAGGATTACAGGTGGTGGAAGAGTGGTCAGTGGGGTGGGGTCTAAAACTTTGTCCTTGGACAACAGTGACTTGATGAAACCTGTAAGAACCTGAACCTGCTCTTCAAGCTGCTCTATAGTTTTTTGCCCTTTTTCTACTCTCCCAATGACCCTGGTGACTATTTCCTAGAGATTGTGAATCTCACCTTCAGGGGTGGACTCTCCCATAGGGATCCTTAAGAGCTCAAGATCATATGCTTGCGAATCATGCTCTGTCTTGTCTACTTTGGGCTTGGCTATCTCCAGGAATTGCTGGCCTTGAGCATCAGATACTAATCTAGAGGTAGTCCTCGCCATCTTTGCAGGAGTAGGAGGAGTTATGCCTAATAAGGCCGCCATAGCATCAAAATTGGGTCCTGAGATTTAGGAGGAAGAATTTCTCTTCCTACTATCAACAAAAGGCTGCACCAATGCAAAAGAGGAGGAAGAGGAAGGTGGGGCAAGAGGGCCGAGAGAAAGTGAACTCATGCCACTCAAAGTGTGTACTACTGTTTCCTCCAGTTTAGATATGAGTGGAGTGCTTGGGGCTTCTGGTACAGAGGATTCAATGGCACTTGGAAGCTCAGTGCTTTGGACTTCTTTATCTTTATCCATTGGGGCTGCTGGAGCACTTACGGAGGCTGGCACTTCAATCTCTTCACTTTCACTAAGAACAATAATGTTCTCTGGACTTGAGGGAAATTCTGAATGCTTCATCATGAGATCTTCTTCAATAGGCTCTTTTTGACCTCCTTTATTTTCTTTTGATATACTTGAGTGGATGAGGAAGGAGTGGAGGATGTAAGACCTTTAGTTGAGGAGGCAGGAGGAGTTTGCACAGGTGCTTCTGAACTGGGTGTCAATTCTTCTTTCCTTGGTGTTGAATTATCCTTGGAGGAGGACTCACCTGAAAGCCTTCTAAGCTCATGGACTTTCCTATCAAACCAAATCTTGGTTCTTACTAAGACAGGGGCTAAGATTTCAGCCAGATCATCTTTCTCCTTTTTGAACCAATCCAAATCCTCCAAGGGAGTTTGTTTTATCAAGGTGTCATACTCATATGAAAATAGGTCAGAATTATCATCCTGAAGCCCTTCCGGGACTTTATACAAATTAAGCTCCTGAATCAGTTGAAGAGAAAACCTACCGTAATGTCTCCTTCTTGCCTCAAAATCATTAGCACAGTCAGCCCAATAGTCTTCTGTGTCTACCCTATGATAGTAATTTATTTTTATGTTTTGTTCAATAAATTTCTACAAATCAAAACAAGTTCTTGTCCTGAAGAAATGGATAGTGATGGGAGCTAGGGCTCTTTCTATGTTTTGTGCATCTAGAGCCATCTTGCAAGTGTAGTTTCCCAAAGATATGGGGAAGTGCAGGCCAATAATTTTCTTATCCCTGTAGGTTATGTGTAACTTGTCTAATTACCTACATATCTCTATCAATGCCATTTTATCATTGCAGAACATAGCAAGCTTAAGAGGGGTGCTCTCATAGCCTACAAGCCTGATATAGGAGAATTTTTTGAATTGGATGAAGTAAGCATCGTACTTTACTATTAGGCTCATGGATTCATCCAAGAACCTCCTTGTAGTGTCACTCTCCAGAAGCCTTACAATGTACATGGTGAAAGCATCATTCACCCTCCTGAAGTTGCGATTGCTAGTGTCTAGGGTGAATTGACGGCAATAGGCATATACAGGGTCACCCTTATGAGCATCAATGTATGTGAATCCAAACCATTGCCTTGATGCTGCTAGGGTATACATCAGGTATGAAGTCATGTAGAACTTCTTGGTTTGTTGTACATTGGACAACTACTCTCCTAAGTTCATGCTAATGATTTCTACCCAGTTGATATTATGAGTTCCTTCACACACCATGTTGATAAGGGGGCACATCCAGAAATGGAACTCATTGGTAGAGGGTAAGCCCATGACATGAGATAGTAGGATTATAAAATCTGACAGCTCCTCATTGAAATCGGCATGAAACAGAACCTTCGATAAGTGGGATGCCCTCTTTTTAGGGTTTTTAAGATAATACTTCGCCACCCTCACCTTGTATTTCTCACTGTCTTGGTTGAAGAGGGCCTATGCCTAGTTCTGAGAGATTACTATAGAATTATCCATCTCAAGAATCCTTAGGGCACTGCCAATGGTAGAAGCATCGAGCTTGGCAATGAGTTCCCCATGCACATTTATTAGCTCACTCGAGTCGGGATTGAATTGAGCACCGCAGGTGAGTACTGTATCTGCACATTATACTAAGATTGGGAAACCAGGGGTGAATTCCAAGCCAATATCATGAATCATTTGTGCCATAAGAGAGGGATTCGAGTCTGTCATCCTAGTCTAGAAATCTCTAAAGTCCAGGTGACGAGCTTCACTATCCCCGATATCGGAAATGGCAGACTTGAGTGGTGAAATTTTCTCCTGACCTTGAAATTTGATCTTCATGTTGATAGTAACTCGAGAAAAAAGGTCACAGTCTAGACTGTCAATGAAATTACAGGGGAAATGGGTGTGTGCGCAGAAATTTTGATTGTGAGGGTATGAGCAATAGATAGCAAGAAAGCTGTGTGCAAAAATGCGTAAGGGGGAAGCTTATTAAATAGCCGTTTAGGAGAGAGAAAGGTAATAAATATACATTAAATACAAATCTACCAACTTGAAAAGTAAGATATTTGGGAAGAGCAAGAAAAATTATCCCATATGGCCTTTGGTTCATTTGGGACACGTGGGACGTGAAAGCGTGATTCAGCCGATGCGGGCGACTCGGGAAAAAGATGCACAAATGATTTTGGGACATGAGGGATGAACGTACGCAAAGTGCACAATTCAGTCGATGCAGGTGAAAGGTGAACATTGAGCCTGGGTGAACTTGTGTTATTTGGGAAAAATAGTTCCGATAGGCCCGAAAGAAACGGACTTCATGTAAAGTGGCCGATCAGCGAACAGGGAGCCCGAATGAACTTGGGACATCTAGGATAGAAATGTCCGACAGACCCACAAATCACATAAAGTGACCCATAAATGTATATTTTTTCAAACTCTTTTTTTTCTCATTATCAGAACAACAGAAAAGGTGATAAACTCAAAAATTTCAATTTTGAACTTCTCAAAAGCAGGGAAATTTTGAGGGGACAACAAGACAATGGAAAATAAGATAACTTTGATTTAAAATAGAATTGCATTACCTAACAGGCCTTATCCAGCTCCTTATCATTAAAACCAACAAAATAGGTAGCCTTATCAATAGAATCAAAATTATAGACAACCATATCAACAAAGGTGGTTTCACCCAAAGGCTCCTAGTTCATCTAAGGCTTTAGTCCAAGTTAATATGGTTATAGAAGAGTTGTGTCAACCTTGTAATTAACCTCATTCAGCTACAAACTACCCAAATAATTTCTTGAAAAATAAGTCTTGTTGCACAACGTCAACCTAAGATATTGTTCACGCCTCAAATGGAGGGTGGGCAACAAGAAAATCATGTTCAGAAAACACCTGAACAAAACTTGGTCAAATTTAGGAAAGATAATTTTATTGCAGTTACTACTAGGGCTCATGAAAAAGCCTAGGTAAGTCAAAAGTTGTAAAACAGACATGTTCTACCCACAATTACAGATAAAACAAAAACTACAGGCCAAAAATCAGCTAACAGTTTTGCTTCTCCTTAGAAAAAAATAGGTGATTCAGCTGGTAAAGAACAATAAAAATAGTTACAATGTGATCCAAGAAGATTGTTTATACCTCAGATATTAAGAGTAGATGAAGCAGAGTAAATTTTCACCAAAGCCTATGCTAAGACAATAGAATCTGTTTCTAAAAATATTGCTTCTTCTAACACTATTGTTGTAATGAAAAAGTGTAATGTTAATATCTCAATGTGGGATGCTCTAAGTATTCCAGGACAATAGGATCTGCTTTCTCATAAACTTTCTAAGATACAAATTTCTTCAAAACCGACAGAAAAGGAACTTTAAAAGTAGACATGGTTCTTGGAACAATGGAACATGACCACATCAAAGAAGTTAAATGTAAGGTTAAAAAGGCTTTAAATGCTCATGATATTAAAAATCCACCACAATTTTATTTATCTCCTATTATTAGAGGTCATTTAGTTCATAACTACATGGTTGATAGTGGTGCAAGTAGCATAGTTATGCCAAAATCAATTGCAAAAAATTTGGGCATGTAGTATGAGCCTAAAGAGAAAATTGTGTTGCAACTAGATGGGACAACAACTAATATAGTTGGTGTTATCAGAAACTTGGAAGTGAACTTTACATGCTTTTCCCAATGTTACAATTTTACAAGATGTGATTGTTGTAGATTTTCCTCTTTATTTTGCCTTATGTTTATCACGAGATTTTACAGCAAAAATAGGAGGTTATCTTTCTTCAGATTGGTCATTTTTGTTCTTTACTACACATGATATGTAGACTAAGGTTACCATCAATTCATGAGCCTCTGGCTAGATTTCATATTGAGCCTCATGCTTCAAATGCTGCAACAAATTACTCAATTCTATATCAGTCTGAATTTCAATGTTACAGCTCATATTTCCATAGTTGATGGTGTTTCTAATATGTTTATGGATGAAAAGACTAAAGAACGAACATGCCTATGACCCTTTTTAAGGAAGTGGAAGAAGTTTTGTTTGAGTGTTTATTTCTTGAATGAAGAAAATGCACCAATTCCCTTGTCTATCCAAAATAGAAACAATCAACAGAAGGGATATCGAAGCTTCACCTCGATGGAGCCAAAAATGAGAAAGGAAAAGGTGCAGGTTTAGTAGTTACTTTATCTTTAAATGAAATGTACTTTTCAACTTCAATTTTGTAGTTTTCTTGTACTTGTAATGTAGCTAAATATGAAGTGTTAATTTATGGCTTGCAAAGGGATAGAAAGAGAGGTATCAGCGCTTTGTAACTTTTCAGAGATTCAGAATTAGTTATTACGAAAGTGGAAAAATTTAATGTGTCTAAGAATTCATTGGTGAAGAATTACAAACATAGAGTTTCAGACTTAATGGATGATTTTCATGCTATTAACATTCAATCTATCCCAAGAGCTAAAAATAATCATGCAAATAGGTTTGTAGTAGTTGGTGCTAGCTTTGATTTAGTAGAACAAATTGAAAACAACAAGGTACAACCACATATGAAATTAATTATCAAACCTTGAGTACCTGACAATAGAGATAATTGGAAGGTTTTCGAAGATGATAAATATATTTACAAATTTCTATATAGGGAAGCTAAATTTTCTGGAGTAAATCAGGAAAAACTACAGAAATTCCATGGTGATCAAATCATTCAATTAATAACAAACAGGTTACCTCAAGGATTGGTCATTCTAGAAGTAATTTTCAATTCTAACGATAAGTTAAGAAAGTACAAATTTTATATTTCAACTCACACAGATAACTATGAAGAAATCTTGGGTCATGATGACAAGAAGCTACTTATTGGAAAGGTATGTTCTTTAGCTGAAAACAATCATTTATCAAATTATGTAAAGAATTCAGAGATGTTTTTTCCTGGAAGTACCAAGATTTGAGAGGGTTTGATCCAATTTTAGCTCAGCATACAATATAATTGTAGCCAAATTCCAAGCCTCTTAGGTAGAAGCAAAGGCCTATAAATCCAAAAATTGAGCCATTGATGAGAAAATAATTATCCAAGTTAATCGAATCAGGTATTATTTTTCCAGTCAAGCATTCAAGTTGGGTAGCCAACCTTGTTCCTGTTTAGAAAAAGAATGGAGAAATCAGATTATGTGTGGATTTTAGAGATCTTAACAAGGCTTCATTGAAAGATCATTATCCACTACCTAACATGGATCAAATTTTGAGAACAATTTCTGGTTCTGATAGACTATCTCTTTTAGACAGTTATAGTGGATACAATCAGATTCTAGTCTGAGAAGAAGATAGATACAAAACAACTTTTACCACCAAGTGGGGTACTTATGCTTACAAAAGAATGCCTTTTGGCCTTTCAAATGTTGGTGCAACATTTCAAGGTGCAATGGACATGGATTTTTTTACATTACTAAATAAATGCATATTGGTTTATTTGGATCGATGTTACCATATTTTCAAAAAAAATCGATGAACATCTAATACATTTAAGGTAGACTTTTCATTTATGCAGACAGTTTGGAATATCATTGAATCCCAAAAAGTCTATCTTTTCAGTACATCAAGGTAAATTACTTGGTCATATTGTTTCTAAATAAGGTTTAACAATTGACCATTTCAGAATTGAATCCATATCGCAGCTATCATTGCCTCATCACAAGAAGGCATTACAAATCTTACTGGGAAAAATCAACTTTGTTAGAAGATTTGTTCCAGATTTTGTAGCATTGGTTAAACCATTCATAGCTATGTTAAATAAAGATAATATTTTCTCTTAGAGACTTGCGAAGGGAGATAAGGGTTTGAAGCAATTAAAAAATATCCATTTCTGAGGATCCTACTCTTGCAAATCGTAATTTTGATAAAGAAAATTGCAATGTATGCACTTGTAGGAGCTGAAACAATTTCAGCCATATTAACTCAGGTTAATGATGAAAATATTGAGCAGCCAATTGCTTTCTTTGGACAAAGTTTGCATGACTATGAAACAAGGTACACTTTTCTTGAAAAATAAGTAACTTTTAGTAGTCAGAGGACTAAAATCATTTTAAGTACATGCTTTCAAACAATAAGATACATGTTCTTGTTTGTCATCCAAGTGTGAAAGATTTCTTGTTAAATAAAGAATTGAATGAGAAGAGAGAAAAATGGATAACAATAGGTTATGGAATATGATGTTGATATTCATGTTGCAAATATAGTACGAGGTAAATATTTGTGTGAGCATTTAATCAATGATATGGAAAAACAAAAGGCTGTTGAACTAAGAAGATCTAGAACAACATGTTGAAGTTACGTATCAGTAACAAAGATTTCCTTCAGGACTTAGAAAATCAGCAACTTGAAGCTCATTCAAGAAGTTCAGGAATCCAAGAGGATGACTGATTTAGTTAACTATCTACAGAATGGAACTTATCTAGAAGGTATGGACAAGAAAAAAATGAAGGTATTTTAGGTTACAAGCTATGTACCTTATGTTTTTATTGATGGTGTGTTATTTAAAAGAGATATAAATGAAATATTGCTACAATGTGTTGATTATGATAGAATTCATCAATTATTATCTAAATTCCATGAAGGACCTACAGGAGGTCACTTTTCAGCACTGTACTACATACCATTAAAAATTATGAAAGCTGGTTACTATTGGCCCAACATATGTTCAAAGACTACTTTGAATGGATTAGAAAGTGTAAGAAATGTGCTTTCTTTGTTGGAAAAGAACATTTAGCTTCGCTTCCCCTACAACCTATTTCAGTGGATCCAAAATTCATGTAGTGGGGACTTGATTTTATTGGCATGATAAATCCACCTTCGTCATAAGGACACAAGTGGATTTTGACTGCTACAGATTATTTTACACATTGGACTAAAGCAATAGCTTTGAAAGATGCTAATGAAACTTTGATACTGATCCTTTTATGAAGTTATAGTTTACAGATTTGGTGTTCCAGCAACTATCATTACAAATAATGCCTTAGAGTTTCTTGGTGCAAAGGTAATAGATTAGGCTATTAAGCATGAAATTTGTTTAAGTATGTCATCTAATTATTACCCACAAGGTAATGGGTTAGCTGAAAGTACTAATAAGAATCTTTTAAGGATCATCAGAAGAACACTCAAGGATAACCAGAGAGCTTGGCATCTAATGTTGAATTCAACACTTTGGCTAATAGAGTGACTCCTAAAAGATCAGTTGGCAATTCACCATACAAGCTTGTTTATGGAAGAGAGGAAAAAATTCCCATGTTAGTTGAGTTTCCTGCATTAGATTTGCTACATCAGATGGAGCTACTTGAGAATGAACCATTGCAGGTTCGTTATGCATAATTAATGGAATTACAAGAACTTGAGAGATACAAGCTCATTTGAACATGGAAAAGAATAAAAAACAGATAAAGAAAAAAATTGATAAGAAGGCTAAGTTCAGAATCTTCAATGAATGAGACATTTTGTTGAAATGGGATGTTGATCATAGAAATCCAAGAAACCACACAAAATTTGACACACTTTTGAGTGGTCCTTATATGATTTCAGCTTGCAAGGAACATAATGCTTTTCATCTTTCAAGGCTGAATGGAGAGGAAATTCTCCATTCCTGTGAATGGTATATTTCTCAAACATTGTTATTGAAAATCCTACAGTGTTTATTTAGAGTAGGATTTCCCTTTTAATAAGTGCTTCATGCACATTGCAATGTTTTTCAAATTCAATAAGTGCATTCATGCATGTGATCTGGTTTACCATATCCTTCCCAGTTTTTAGTTTGTTTTGAGAAGGGTTGGACCTTCAAAAAGAAAAATTTTGATTACATGCTTTGGACTCCATGCCCAATGGACAAGAGCAAGTCATTGGTCTATAAGCTAGTAGAGAACTTTCCCCACAGGATCGCCAGAAATGTTGACAATTTTTGCACTTGTGTAAAAATGGGAAACTTGAAACTTTGCATTACGATGGATGGCATTGGTGAAGTGAACCTAAGCTAGGGGAGGTTCTTTTAGTTTAATATTTTTTATCTTTGGATTAATTAATGACTACATGTAATTTACAGCTATGTGTGTTGTTACAAAATGTAACAAATCACATAGTCTATAATTTCATGTTTGTCTTTACAGCAAAAGAACACAAGGGCCCCGAAGGACAGATGTGTTATCTTGATGAAGACAAAAAATACAGAATAGATGAAGTGTTAAGTTTTGAACAACAACCAAAGTTGTATATTACAACAATCAAAGTTCATTACTAAGGTTACAGGTATTTTAAAGTTCTTTCCTTCATGATTAAATAAATTCAATTATGTTATTGAGTTGTTTAATTCATTATACAATCCATATACAAAGATGAAATGTAGAAGGAAGTACACAACTCAGTTTCAGAATTCAATGTTTTATTCATAAGGAATTTCAAATGTTTCCCACACAAGCCATGGGATGTGACTCAAGTAAACATCATAACTACTGAAATAGAAGGTGCATGTGCATGAAAATAAAAGCAAAATAATATGAAGGAATCCATCATTGCCTTGTTTTTTTGGTCTTGTTGCTCCATCTTCACTCCAGATTTTGCTCCATCTTCATCCTTTCTATTCAACACTGCACTGTACCTAAAAAACAAACAAAGAAGAGACTATCAGTCACAAGATCTCAAGATTAAATCATGTTCTTGTACTTGTCTATCTTTGTGAAAATGAATCTCCTGATATCAGGAGGTATGATTACAGAAAAGATAAATGCATAACAGATAAAGAATACTATTCTACATCAGTACATATGATTCTCACAATCATTTCAGAGAGAAAAGATGAAAAATAAAAACTATGGAACATAAGAGAGGCCAAAAAGCCTAATGTTTTCTAACTAGTTTATCTAAATGTGCAGGTACATGTTACAACAAAGGAAGAAATTAATCATGTCAAAAGAAGACACAAATGAACAAGAGATATGTTTTTGGATATATTTGAAAGGGAACATCTTTTAAGGAATCAAAAGTACTTATACAGTTCAACTAGGAAGCTATGAATTCATCAAATGTACTAAATACTTGAAGGTCCATAAAAGAAACATTTATGTTCAGGAGATCCTATTACATGGAATGACATACCTTATTAAATACTAGAAAGACATGGAAAAGGAAATCTGAGAAAATTTTGAAAGGGCTTCGCCATGTAAAATGTAAATTTTACATCTTTCCATCATGTTATTTCACAACTAATACATGCTTGAAAGCTGTGACAAAAGATAAACTACTGTACTAATCAAATAGTATCTGAATAGAAAAGTATTCAAAAGTTCAACTCATATAAGTGAACAAAAGTATTGTAGCATTATTTCATACATTAAGAGCTAGCAAAGAGAGCATCCAATTGTTTTGTCAATTTGTAGCATCAACATGAGTAGATGCTACATAAGATTAACAAAGGAGGGTACAATTATTGCTAGCTCATTACAGCCTTATTGTAAATTTCAGGAACAAGTGAATAAATATTCCATGTATTATAGATCAAATGATAATTTTTCATCAAGAAAAGTGGCAGTATCTTCAAAACTACAAAGTTTCAAGTAAGAAAATAAGACATCAAGTAAAAACCTTCAAGTAAAAGACTAAAGGTTCATTCATGAAAGTTCACATTGATCAAGATGATAGAAGGTACAGGTTCTTGCAAGTACAAATATCAAAATGAATTTTCAAGTGTTTTAAATCAGAGGTATGAAGTCACTGCACTTTGGGGCAATGTAAATTAAGATTATCAAAAGAATATTGAGTCGCAGCTTGTCATAAAATGATCAATTTTCATCACATGACAACTCAGGTATGTTTTACATATTGGAAGATATGTAATAAATACACAGCTCATAATGAAAGAACTTTCTTATAATGCAACAAGCATCAATGGTAGAATGAGGTTTTAATATTTATTAGATTTTTATTACTTTTCAAGAAATATAAAGTATTGAATAAAATATCAAGATACATGACCATTTTCAGTAATCATTCAGGTTCTTTCACTAGTTACAAAATATGAAGTAAGTTCAGGTTTTACAAATGAGAGATTTTGAAGAAATTACAAAAATGTAAGCAAGGTATCAAATTGGATAATTCATCCATTTAAGAACTTCAGCAGCTTATTCTCAAGTCATCTTAGGCCTAATCAATGATTAAATAGTTTAGCTCAAGTGCATAATAATGGATCAAGTCAAACTATTTGCCAATAATCTAAAAAAGCTATCCATTGGTCAAAGTATAAGCATCATACAAAAATGTATCATGCTAGTAGAATTAAAGTTTAGAAACTATAGAATACTCACTGCAAAAGTGAGACCAAAATAAATAATGCAAATATAGAACATTTGAAGCAGATTAATTTTCATTAGAGTCACCTAAGGAATGATCTCAAACCCATTAGAATAAATCTTCAAATCAGAATAGTTTCTAAGGGAACATTGATCAAGTATTATATGTTTGCAAGTAGTACAGTATGAATAATAAAAAACAAAGGTCATAGTTAGGAATTGTGACTTATTTACAAAATACATAGACAAATTTCAGGCTCAACATTTGACAAAAAATAATTGGTGAGAATTGTAGAAGTGATGTGCAGATCACAAATGAAGGAATAAATATTTCAGATAATATTCATCTTAGATCAAAATTAAGAAGTATGAGTAACATAAGTTACAACTAGGGTTAGGAAGAGAAGCGAGCTCTGAAAATGAGCCTCTACATGAAGAAAATCAAAATCTTTTCTTTTTACAGATCTAGTTAAGTTCAAAGTGTAGAGCCAAATGGGAAAAAAATGGAGAATACTGATAAGAAAAGAAAATAGAAAATACTCAAACCCTTGAATGAAAATAGATCTACAACAGAGCAAAAAATACAGTATAGAGCATTAAACTGAAACTATGCAGTCATATCAAAACCTAACTCTATCAAGAAAAGCAACAAATGACTACAACTTGAATGCTTAGATTCAGGAGGTATGAGGTTTGAATAATAGGAATAGAGAAAACCTAGTTTTAGAATCAACCCAACAAATCTCAAATGGAGAATAGAAAAGACCGAGTTTGAATTGAAACAAAAGATAAATACAAAGGGGATTTAAATATTACCCATATAAACAGATCTGAGATTACAAACAGAGCTCGAGAATGCAAGTATAGATTAAGAAAATGGCTCAATTTACAAGGCCATTTGAAGACAATCATATTTTATAGGAAGGAAGAGCATAAAACTTACTTGTTTTAGCCGAATACACTGAAAACCTTGGAGATTCGATGAAGGAGCAAGGAAATCTCATATACCCATAAATGATTTAACTCTAAAAATGCTCTCAAAAAGTTCATAGGCTCAAGAATCACACAAAATCACAGAAGTTCAAAACATTCTTTAGAATATTGTCAAGTAGGAGAAAGAAATAAAGAAGTGATAGGTAAAATATCAAAATAATGAAGTTAGAGATTCGAAACTTACCATAACATCAAGTTTCAAAATCACGTTCAGGAGTAGAAACAACAATGAGAACTCAGGTGCCTATGAATACAATGGACTACAATGTTGATGCCCAGCTATGAGTAAAACTTCAAGAAATCATAGCTCGTATCAATTTCAAAAACTAGAGAGTTCAAAACCAACTATGATCACCTTCACTAGATTCTATCAAGAGATCAAAATAGAGGAAAAAATGATGGAAAATGATAATGTGCAGAGCCTCGTAAATTGATTTACAGAGGAAAACTAAAGCTCAAACACACAACCATGGCATCCACTTCAACAAGATCATAGTCAAAATGCAGAGCCATCAGGACTAACACAAATATTCAAAACCTCAGAGAAGCATTTTGTAGAAGAAATGAAACCCTAATAAATCGAGCTCCTAGCATCAACAATGGATTCCTAGGAGAAATTTTTTCAAGAGGTCTTGCCACTCAAAATGATGCTATTCAAGAATGAAGAAAGGATAATCTCAATAGGATTTTAATCAAACCTAACTCACTCGAGTTAAGAATTGATGGTACTAAATCAACAGTACAAAATAAATAGGTATCAGATGATCACCTAAGCCAACCACTAGGTTACAGAGTGACAGTTCAAGATTGCAAGTATGAGAATCCAATCGATGACAATACAAACATTGTGCTATCGAAAGTTCAAGATCAACGATGATGAGCTTCAGAAAGTACCAAAATCAAAATGGTGAACATTAAATTCTAACTCAAAATGCAACCACCAGGATCACCATGGTTCAGATAATCAATGGCTCAAGTAAGATGTACAAATATCAATGGCTCAAAAATCACCTAAATTTTATTATGAGTACCACCCCTAATCATGAAGGTTACATATCAATGATCAGAGATAAAGTAGGTACCGAATCGATGGTAGGAATGAATTCCCAACTTCTATGCAAACCACCATGGTTACAATGCTCAAAGGATCATAACGTGAATTCAAGGTCAAAACCCTAACCAGTGGTAGTAAAAATCAAATTCCATACAGACTCAAGTTACTCCAAACCAAATCAAGGATTCTCGAAAAAGTATTAGAAATCCAACCAAAAACCCTAGCTAACTCAAGGTTAGCATCATATATCACCAAAAAATTAAGAAGGGGCTAAGTCATCGTAAAGAGGGGTTTGTGTCCCATTTAAAAAATTATTCATTGACATTGTGAAAAGGGGTTCCGAAAACTATAGGTCCTATATATGATGATTAAAATCCGACTATAATGATTGGAAAAAAGGGAAAGTATGATTATATTCATATGAAAAAAGGGGCCAATGTAATATTATATGCAATGGATGTAGTGTAATCAAATGCTTTATAAATGATTTCGATTCAAGAAAAAACCATAGTCCATGTGCCAACAAGTAAAAGTTAAACCTCATATTATTTGCTATGAGCCTTTCATCAAAAGCAATCAAGTTATGTCATTAAAGAACTATGTTTGTAAGAATCCAAGGGATTAAGTCAAATTATATCATCCAATTGTCATTCAAAAGGAGGTCAAATCTAGAATGAAGATAAAGTGTTCAACATCACAGGTGGTCCCCACAGTGGGAGGTTTAGAAAGAAAACAATAGCATTATGTGCACAAGTGCAATTCTTCATGTGACCACAAGAAGACAAACAAAGGTCAACATTTTAGAGTACAAAGAGCCTTTTAATGTCAAATTACCTTATTTTCCACAAAATAGGAGTATTATTTTAGTGCACATGTGCTCAAAGTGGTCCCCACAAGGGATTAATGCAAGGGTGAATTAATTTTGCAAAGTATTGTAAAATAAAGAAATTATTTTACTCACACACAAGGAGATTAATTTTTGCATGTGCATCCAAGTGGGGAAAGATTAAAAAGTGTCTAATTTATCACTTCCAAGTGGATCAAGTTGCAGATGTCACATCATCAGCTAGAAGATAGAGATTGCATGTATTGGAGAAGACTTGCTCATGAAGAAAAAACTTATTGTTAGCCCAATTATTCATCCAACTTTATTAAAAATAGAATAGTCAACTGCAGTTTAACTGAGTTGTATTTTTGTAACCAAGGCTATTAATGCCTCATTGTATTAGCATGTTTATTTTTATTCCTTTATTTATTCATGATAAAGGATAAAAATAGGATGCATGGGCGAGTACAATTTTTAGTCTATTTTTAGGAAGGGTGGGATGAATAATTTTGCTATATATTGTGTGCATTGGCAAAGCACAAGAGTGACTTTTTGGACACAGGAGTGCTGAAGCAGATTTTGTAAGTTTTTCCCTTTGAATGAGAATTGATTTCTACCTTCCCAATTATTTGCAGTGTCGTGTATACTTTATTATTTCTTGTGAATGTAAAAATTCCCTGATTGATCATCTTACCTTGCTACAAATTTAGTTATTTCTACATAAATATTAGTGTGCATGTTTATCTTAACAGTATTGTTGTGAATCATTCCCTCAATACATCAAGTGTTTTTCCTTAATATTCTACTGAAAACTATTGGTTTGTGCATCCAGAATCCATTCTCAAATTATTTGTGCATGTACTCAGTCAAATCCCTCAACAAGTTTGGTGTATCACCTCCAATTCATTTGCAGTCATCTTTTTACCCTCAAAACCCCAAAATAATAGTTTAGGATACATCAAGAAGGAACCGACATTGATACTAGAGACTCACCTCAACAATAGTTATACCCAAAGACCTGAGGTGTTTCCATTATATCTATGAAAGAGAGAGATCCAGAAAAAGCTTAGAACCCCTGCAATCATCTCTCTACAGGGTGAACTTTCAAGAGATAACAGTTTTGGACATGCTCGTTGGAACAAAGAATCAGATCTACGAGTTAATTACAACAATTTATAACAGATTCACAATAAAGAAAAGTTACTTTTGGAGCAACAAGATGCAACAACTTATTCTAAAGATTAAAATATTTATTTGGAAACTCCATAAGGCTATTTTAGATTAGTTTTGCATCATGTTCCATGCCTAAAGTGACTACAAGATCATCGGTAAGAGGAATTCCTTCTGAGTTTATTTCTTTACCTTTGAATTCTGCAAGAAGAAGAAGAGTTGGTAACACCCTACCTTATAATAGGCCTGGTTTTAACAACCCTCCTCCTAATCTTCCTTCACCAAATATTTATTTCATTGTTCAGATCCCAGTTTTTCCAATGGCTATTCAACCACCTAGGAATTTTGTGACCTTTAGTAATGGCAGCCCATTAGTAATCCCAGTTTATCATGATATTCCTAATCCTGCCATGAAATGTTTTCCTTCATTCATTAGTGAAAATTAGGTTACACCTACAGAGCACATAAAATATGTTACAACCCTATGTGCATTCCATAATATAACACATGAAGATGTAGTCTTGAGACTTTTAGTTGCATCCTTTAAAGGGCAAGCCTTGCAATGGTAAAGAAACTTAGAGATTGGAAGCATAAGAACTTGGGACGAGTTAGGTGGTAACTTGCTGAAACAATTTCAAGATCATTCAGATCATTTATCCCTCATAAATAAATTGTCTACAATTAAGAGAGATCCTCATGAATTTATGGCCAATTTTAATATCCATTTTTCTAGAACTTTGGAAAGAATTCCAGCAAGTGTCAAGCCTCAAGCTGACCATGCTTTTCTTTATTATCTTAGAGCACTAAAAAGTGATATTTCAACTATGATTCAGTCTATGGGAGGAGAGACTCTCCTAACAGCTTATGATGTTACTATCTAAGCTTAAAATAGTCTTATTCAAGCTGGTAAATTGACACCAAGGCTTTGAATTCCCTTTTTAGCAGATTTGACACATATCCCATAGCCTATCACCATTTTTGAACCTACTATTGCAGCCACATCAGATGATGTGTTTAAAACTTTGTAAACTATGGGAAACAAGATAAATTTGATTGAAAATAGACTTGCATTACCTAATATGCCTTATCAAGCTCTTTATCAAAGTAATCTGGCAAAATAGGCAACCTTATCAACAAAATCAAAATTATAAACAACCATATTAGCAAAGGTAGTTTGACCCAAAGGATCCTAGTTCATCTAACATTTTATTCTTAGTTAATATGGTTACATAAGAGTGTATTAACCTTGTAATCAACCTCATTTAGCTAAAAATTACCCAAATACTTTCTTGAATATAGGCCTTGTTGCACAACCTCAATCTGAGACATTTTTCATGCCTCAAATGGAGGGTGGGAAGCAAGACAAATCATTTTTAGAGAACACCTAAATAGAAATTGGTCAATTTTAGTGAAGATGATTTTATTGCAGTTACTACTAGGGCCCAAGAAAAGGCCCAGGAAAGTCAAAAGTTTCAAAACAGACATGTTCTACCCACAGTTACAGATAAAACAACAACTACAAGCCAAAAATTAGCTAACAGTTCTGCTGCTCCTCAGAAAAAATTAGGTGTCTTCAACTAGTAAAGAAAAGCAAAAATAGTTACAACCTGATCCAAGAAGATTGTTTATACCGTAGATATCAAGAGTAGCTGAAGCAGAGTCAATTTTCACCAAATCCTATGCTAAGACACTAGAATATATTTCCAAGACTGTTGCTTCTTTTAACATTATTGATGTAATGAAAAAGCATAATGTTAATATGCCAATTTGGGATGCTCCAATTATTACAGGATAGTAGGAGCTATTTTCTCATGAACTTGCTAAGCTGCAGATTTATTCAAAATCGGTAGAAAAGAAAGTTCAAAAATTAGACATGGTCCTTGTAATAATGAAAAAGGACTGCATTAAAGAAGTTAAATGGAAGGGTCAAAAGGTTTTTAACACTCATGATATTAAGAAGCCACCACCATTTTATTTATCTCATATTATTAGAGGTCATTTAGTTCATAAGAAGCCACAGTGGTGCAAGTAGCACAGTTATACCGAAAGCAATTGCGGAAAAGTTAGGCCTGGAATATGAACCTACAGAGAAAAGTGTGTTGTAGCTATATGGGACAAAAACTAATATAGTTGGTGTTATCATAAACCTAGAAGTGACTTTACATGCTTGTCCCAACGTTACAATTCTACAAGATGTGACTATTGTAGATTTGCGTCCTTATTTTTCCCTATGTTTATCACGAGATTTTATAGCAAAAATATGAGGTTATATTTCTTCATATTGGTAATTTTTTTTCTTTACCACACGATATGGAACTAAGGTGACTGTAAATTATGAGCCTCTGGATAGATTTCATATTGAGCCTTATGCTTCAAATGATGCAACAAATTACTCAATTCTAGATCAGTCTGACTTTGATGTTACAACTAAAATTTCCACACTTGATGGTTTTTCTAATCTGTTTATGGATGCAAAGACTCAATATTAACATGCCTATGACCCTTTTAAGGAAGTGGAAGAAGATTTGTTTTATTTTTATTGCTTGCATGAAGAAAATGCACCAATTCCCTTTCTATCCAAAATAAAAGAATCAACAAAAGGGATATGGAAGCTTCACCTCGATGGAGCCAAAAATGAGAAAGGACATGGTGCAAGTTTAATGCTTACTTCCCCTTGAAATGAAAGGTACTTTTCAACTTTAAGTTTACAGTTTTCTTGTACTTGTAATGTAGCTGAATATGAAGCATTAATTCATGGCTTGCAATGGGCTAGAAAGAGAGGTATCAACACTTTGCAAGTTTTCAGAGATTCATAATTAGTTATTAATCAAGTGACATATTTAATGTGTGTAAGAATTCATTTCTGAAATGTTACAAACATAGAGTTTTTGACTTAGTGGATGATTTTGATGCTATTAAAATTTAATTTGTCCTAAGAGCTGAAAATAAGCATGTAGATAGGCTTGCAGTAGTTGGTGCTAGCTTTTATGTAGTATACAAAATTGAAAACAAAAATTTACAACCACATATTAAATTAATTATTAGACCTTAAATTCCTGACACTGGAGAGAATTGGCATGTTTTCGAAGATGATAAATAGATTTGCAGATTTCTACTACAAGAGGCTGAATTTTTTGTAGTAAATTCAGGAAAAACTGCAGCACTTCTATGGTGATCAAATTGTTCAATTAAAAACAAATAGGTTTCCTCAAGGATTGGTCAGTTTAGAATACATTTTTCAATTCTAATGATCAGTTAAGAAAAGACAAAGGTAATATTTCAACTCACATGGATAACTATGAAGAGTTCTTGGTGGATGATGGCAAGAAGCTAGTTATCGAAAAGGTATGTTCTTTAGCTATAAAAAAGTCATTAATAAAATTATAGAAAGAATTCAAAGATGTCTTTTTTTGAAAGTACCAAGATTTGAGAGGGTTTGATCTAATTTATCTCAACATACAATAGAGTTGCAGCCAAAATCCAAGCCAGCTAGGTAAAGGCCTATAAATTTGAAAATTGAGCAATTGATGAGAAAAGAATTATCCAATTTAATTGAATCAGGTATTATTTTTCCAATCAAGCATTCAAGTTGGGTAGCCAACCTTGTTCCTGTTCGGAAAAAGAATGGAGAAATTAGATTATGTGAGGATTTTAGATATCTTAACAAGGCTTCACTAAAAGATCATTATCCACTACCTAACATGGATCAGATTTTGAGAAAAATTTATGGTTCTAATATACTATCTCCTTCGGATGATTATAGTGGATACAATCAGATTCTAGTCCGAGAAGAAGGTAGATACAAAAAATATTTTACCACCAACTGGGGTACTTATGATTACAAAAGAATGCATTTTGGTCTTTCGAATGTATTTGTAGTGTTTCAACATGTAATGGACATGGATTTTCATACCATATTTAATAAATTCATATTTGTTTATTTGGATGATGTTATCGTATTTTCAAAAAAAATTGATGAACATCTATTACATTTAATGCATAATTTTCAGTTATGCAGATAGTTTGGACTATCATTAAATCCCAAAAAGTCTATCTTTTCAGTACATCAAGGTAAATTACTTGGTCAAATTGTTTCTAAACAAGGTTTAGCAATTGACCCTTTTAGAATTGAATCTATACCATAGCTATCATTTCCTCATCACAAGAAGGCATTACAAATATTTCTGGGAAAAATCAACTTTGTTAGAAGATTTATTTCAGATTTTGCTACATTTGTCAAACCACTGACAGTTATGTTAAAAAATAGAACACTTTCTCTTAGACCAGTTAAGGGAGAGAAGGGTTTGAAGCAATCAAAACAACCATTTCTTGGGCTCCTACTCTTGCAAATCCTAATTTTGATAAATATTTTACACTATATGCACTTACAGGGGTTGAAATAATTTTTACCATATTAACTCAGGGTAATGATGAGAATATTGAGTAGCCAATTGATTTCTTTCAAAAAAGTTTGCATGACTACGAAAAAAGGTACACTTTTCTTGAAAAACAAGTACTTTTAGTAGTAACAGGACTAAAGAATTTTAACTACATGCTTTAAAACAACAAGATATGTTAGGCTGTGGAGGTTGTTTTTATGTGAGAAAGTGTTGAAGATTTTACTCTAAGAGTACTGTACACTTTCCACAGTTGTCTAGCCAGGGTTCGGGAAATGTTGTTTTCTCATATGGGTGGGATTTTTGACCCATGGTTTTGATAGCCATGGTTTTGTAAAAATTATTAATCAGTTGTCTACTTATATGGTTTTAGGGTAGGATTATGTAACATTGCAAATGTGTTTTGAATTCGGGTGTGAATTATGTAGAGTTTGTTGAGCATAGCTCCAAACATAACTGGGTATTGTATTTAGAGAGCAGTGGCTTTTAATAAAATATGAGCAAGTGATTCTTGGTGGATGTAGCCAAAATTGGGTGAGCCACATTAAATACTATCTCTTTGTGTTATATTATTTTATTCTGTAATTTTATTTGAGATCTGTAATATTTTCTACATATTAGTTTCTACTGTTGCGATTCTGTGAGGGATTATTCTACATATTTTATCCCTTATTTCCTAATAATTGATATCAGAGCCTGGTTTGGTTTACTAAAGTGTTGAATCACAGGGAAAGTTTTATCTTGAGTGGGAGTTTCGGCAGATGATGGAAGATCTAGGGTTGATAAAATCAACGAGAAAAATTTTAGTATTTGGAAGATGTAGATGGAGGATTACATTTATAAGAAGGATCTTTAGATTCTTCTTTCTGAGAAGGTGAACAAACCGTTGAGCATGATAGGTGTGGAATGGGATTTTTTGGATAGGAAGGTACTTGGGACAATTTGGATGTGTCTTGCATCTTCAGTATTATTTAATGTTTCAAACGAAAAGACTACAAAACAACTGAATGATGCATTAGGGAAGTTATATGAAAAATCCTCTGCCTCTAATAAGATATTTTTAATGAAAAAGTTGTTTAATATGAAGATGTCTTAGAATGGTTTAGTATCAGATCATCTAAATTATTTTAATATGGTTGTAAATATGCTAGCTTCAGTTACAATAGAATTTGATGAAGAATTTAGGGCTTTATTAGTTTTGTGCTCTTTACCTAAGAGTTGGAATAGCCTGGTAATGGAAGTAAGAAAATCAGTTGCAGCTAACTCAAATTTGAAGTTTGAGGATGTTGTAGGGGTGATTCTAAGCAAGGAAATGAGAAGAAAAATCTTTGGTGAATCTTCTACTTTAGGGAATGCTTTGACAGTGGAAACTAGAGGGAGATAGAAGAATAGAGGAAGCTGTAAAAAATCAAAGGATTAGGCAAGGTCAAAATCCAAAAGTAGGATAGTATGTTGGCACCGTGGAAAGACTGGGCATGTAAATAAGGACTATTGGGAACTTCAGGACAAGAAGAAACAACAAGAAGAAAACAAGGAGGTAAATGTGGAAATGACTAATGTATGTTAGGATGATTTGATTCTTTCTTTACACAATATTACTGAATCATGGGTTTTAGATTCAGGGGCTTCTTTCCATGCTACTCCACATAGGCATTATTTTGTTGATTATGTTCAAGGATATTTTTCAGCATGTTTTTCCTGGTGATGATGAGCCTTGCAACATAGTTGGAAAAGGTTCTGTTCAGGTTAAGATGCAGAATGGGAATACTTGGCTATTGAAGGATGTAAGACATGTGCCTACATTAAGAAAAAATATGATATCGGTAGGGTAGTTAGGAAGTGATGGTTGTACTGTGATATTTATAGTGGACTCTTGGAAGGTTACCAAGGGTGCTCTTATGGTGGCAAGAGTTAAGAAGGTTGGAACCTTGTATTTAACCACTTATATAACTAATGTTTGTAATCTTGTGGCTTTAGAAGTAGATACAACATTGTGGAACTATAGGCTTCGTCATATGAGCCATAAGGGTATGGAGATCATAAAGAAGGATTTTCCTGGATATACAAAAATAGGTTTGGGGTTCTGTGAGGATTGCATATATGGGAAGTAGAAGTGAGTAAAGTTTCTCAAGGTTGGACCTACAAAGAAAGAGAGTAAGTTAGAGCTTGTGAATTCTGATGTGTGGGGGCCTACTCAGGTATCATCTCTTGGGGGTTCAATTTATTATGTTACTTTTATTGATGATGTAATAAGGAAAGTTTGGTTTATTGTATTAGAAAAAAATATGATGTATTTGACACTTTTGTTAAATGGAAAGCCTTGGTAGAGAATGAAACAGTTCTTAAGGTAAAATTTCTCAGGTCAGCTAATGGAGGGGAGTATAGCAACAATTAATTTGATGATTACTATTCTAAGAATGGAATCCATAGGAAAAAGATGGTTCGAGGAACTCTGTAGTAGAATGGGGCGTCAGAAAGGATGAACAAAATAATAATGGAGTGTGCTAGGAGCATGAGGTTACATGTAGGACTACCTCTTTCCTTTTGGGTAGAAGCGGTGAGCACATCTGTGTACTTGATAAACAGAGGACCCTCAAGTTCCTTGGATGGAGGCATACCTAAGGAGGCTTGGTATGGTAAGAAATTTGATTATTCATTTCTTAGAGTCTTTCGATGTGAGGTGTTTGTCCATATAGACAAGGATGATAGGACCATGCTTGAGGCTTAATAAGAAAAATATACTTTCATTGGTTATGGTGGTGATTACTTTAGATATAAATGTTGGAGTATTAAGGACAAGAAAATCATTCGATTTAGGGATGTGGTATTTAATGATCAAGTCATGTATAAGCAGCAGTTGCAAGAAAACAGGAAAGAATCCATGAAAGAATATGTAGAGGTAGAGGATCGTATGGATGGGAAAGTGACACATGAATCAGTCCAGGAATCTCCTCAACAGGAATCCCAAACTCCTATATTGAGGAGGTCTTCTAGGGTAAGAAGAGAACTAGAAGATTTTTATCCTTCTCTTTATTATTTATTACTCACTGATAGTGGAGAGCCAAAGATCTTGGATGAAGCAATGTAGGTAGATGCCCAAAATACGTTGGAGCATGTCATGGATGACGAGCATCAGGTTCTCATAAAGGACCATACATGGGATTTGGTAAAGCTACCCAAAGGCAAAAGATCATTACAAAACAAGTGGGTGTTTAGATTCAAATAGGAAGAAGGAGGTAAGAAAAGATACAAGGCTCAGTTGGTGGTCAAGGGGTTTACATAGAAAAAAGGTATATATTTTGATGATAGTTTTTCTCCTGTAGCAAAAATGACTTCTATTAGAACTGTTCTAAGAATAGTTGCAGCAGAATACTTACACTTAGAAAATCTTGATGAAAAGACTTAATTTCTCCATGGTGATTTGGAGGAGGAACTAAAAATGCAGTAACCAGAGGGCTATGAGGTAAAAGGTAAAGAGGAGATGGTGTGAAAATTGAAGAAGAGCTTGTATGGCTTGAAACAAGCTCCACGTTAATGTTATAAGAAATTTGATAGCTTCATGATGGAGTAAGGTTATATTTTATGTCATTCTGACCATTGTGTGTATACAAAGAAATTTGAGGATGGGAGTTATATTATCCTTCGTCTATATGTGGATGACATGTTGGTTGTTTGTAAAAACATGCAAGAAATAAAAGTACTCAAGAAACAACTAAGTGAATCCTTTTCTATGAAGTATTTGGGGGTAGCCAAAAAAATCCTTGGTATGAGGATGTCTCGATATAGGAAGGAATGGAAGCTGAATTTATCTCAGGAAGAGTACATTAAGAAGGACTTGGAGAGGTTTAATATGTAGGATGCTAAACCGGTTCCGAATCCTTTGGCAGGCCATTTCAAGTTATCAAAGGAGTCGTGTCCCAAGACAGAGAAGGAGAGAAACCAGATGTCCAAGGTACCTTACTCATCAGTTCTTGGAAGTTTGATGTATGCCATGGTGTGCACTAGGCCTGATATTGCCCATGAAATGGGAGTGGTAAGTAGATTTATGACTGATCCAGGTAGAGATCACTGGCAGGTAATAAAGTGGATCCTTTGGTATTTGAAAGGGATCATGGGGATATTTTTGTGCTACAATGGATCAGACACCACTTTCTATGGTTATGTAGATCCATAGATGGCTGGAGATGTTGATAGCAAGAGGAGCATGACAGGTTATGTTTACACTGTAGGTGGGATAACAGTGAGATGGATTTCATGACTAAATAAGTTGGTGGCTTTGTCACCCATAGAGGCTAAGTATGTTGCTACCATAGAGGCAAGTAAAGAAATAATTTGGTTACAACAATTTCTTGAGGAGTTGGGGCATAAGAAGGAGGAAGGAAATTTATATAGTGATAGTCAGAGTGCTATACACCTAGCTAAGAACTTTTATTTCCACTCTAGGATGAAGCATATATAGTTAAGGTACCATTTCATCAGGAAAACATTGGAGGAATAGAATTTTAAGTTAAAGAAGATTCATACAAGTCAGAATCCTGTAGACATGATGACCAAGGTGGTCACAAGAGAAAAAATAAAGCTGTGTTCAAATTTGGTTGGTCTTCATGGAATCTAGGGAAGGGTTGAGAAGCTTGCTCAAAGGAAAACTAGTTTCTAAGTGGGATATTGTTAGGTTGTGGAGCCTGTTTTCATGTGAGAAAGTGTTGAAAATCTTACACCAAGTTTATTATACACTTTTCATAGTTGTCTTGAGGAAAACTAGTCTTACACTAAAATGTTTTGGGCCTTAAAACGTGTCCGATATACTGGCAAATGTGCCTTTCTCAAATGGGTGGGATTTTTGACCCATATATTTATGGGACAATTTTCTCCCATGGTTTTGATACCCATGGTTTTGTAAAACTACTTAAGCAGTTGTCTATTTGTATGGTTTATTACATATGGTAGGATTATGTAACATTTCATATGTGTTTTGAATTCGGGTGTGAATTATGTTGAATTTGTTGAGCATAGCTCCAAACAGATCTGGGTATTGTCTTAAGAGAGCGGTGGCTTGTAATAAAATCTAAGGAAGTGATTCTTGGTGGATGCAACCCAAATTGGGTGAACCACATTAAATACTATCTCTTTGTGTTCTTTTATTTTATTCTGCACTTTTATTTTAGATCTATAATATTTTATGCATATTAGTTTCTACTATTGTGATTCTGTGAGGGATTATTCCACATATTTTATACCTTATTTCCTAACAAGATACATGTTCTTGTTTCTCATCCAAGTGTGAAATATTTCTTGTTAAATAAATAATTGAATGAGAAGAGAGCAAGATGGATAATGAAGTTTATGCAATATGATGTTGATATTCGTGTTGCAAAGACAATATGAGGAAAAGGTTTATGTAAACATCTGATCGATGATATGGAAAAACAAAAAATTACTTAACTAAAAAGCTGAGAACAACATCCTTAATTTTCGTATCCGCAACTAGATTTGGTTCAGGAATTAGAAAATCACCATCCAGAAGTCATTCAGAGAAGTTCATGAATCAAGGTGGATGACTGATTTAGTTAACTATCTATAGAAGTGCACTTATCCAGATGGTATGGACAAGAAAAAATGAAGGTACTTCATGTTACAAGCTATTCCTTATGGTTTTATTGATGGCATGTTATTTTAAATAGTTATAAATGAACTTTTGTTGCGATGTGTTGATTACGATAGAATTCATCAATTATTATCCAAATTACATGAAGGACCAGAAGAAGGTCACTTTTCAACACGTACCACAACCTTAAAAATTATGAAATCTAGTTAGTATTGGCACATTATATTGAAAGACTACTTCGAATGGATTAGAAAGTGTAAGAAATGTTCTTTCTTGGTTGGAAAAGAATGTTTAGCTTTGCTGCCCCTACAACCTATTTCAGTGGATCAATGATTCATGTAGTGGGGACTTGATTTTATTGGCATGATTAATATACGTTCGTCACAAGGACACAAGTGGATTTTTACTTCTATAGAGTAATTTACATGTTGAACTAAAGCAATAGATTTTAAATATGATAACGAAACTTCGATACGATCCTTTTACGAAGGTATAGTTTGCAGATTTGGTATTCAAGAAACTATCATTTCAGATAATTACTTAGCGTTTCTTAGTGCAAAGGTAAAATATTGGGCTATTAATCACAAAACTTATTTAATTACATCATCTAATTATTACCCACAAGGTAATGGGTTCACTGAACGTAACAATAAGAATCTTTTAAGGATCATCAAAAGAACACTCAAAGATGACCAGAGAGCTTGGCATCTAATGATGAATTCAAAACTTTGGGTGGACAGAGTGACTCCTAAAATATCAGTTTGCAATCCACCATTCAAGCTTGTTTATTGAAAATAGGGGAAAATGCCCATCTTAGTAGAGTTTCCTGCATTAGATTTACTTCATCAGATGGAGCTACTTGAGAATGAACCATTACAGGTTTTTTATGTAGAATTGATGGAATTACAAGAGATGAGAGATCAATCTGATCAAAACATGGAACATGGATGCTTTAGAGAGATTTATGTACCTTTTTGATGCAAACTTAGGTAATAGTAGAAAATTTTTAGTTCTTATTCGTTGATTTTGAACACATAACTATGTATTTATATAATTCCCTAGTTTGAATTTCATAGTTTCCAACTTCAAGGCTGGCTCATCAGTGAAAAATATGTCCAAATGATAAAAATTTCTCAAAAATATTGAGTAAGGTAAAAAAGGTTCACGGGTGCTTAGAGGGAAAAGAGCGCCTGATCTCTTCTATCTTGGTTAGGTGCTGGTGTCTATAGTCATAATAAAAAAGTAATTAAAATTACTATTGGAATGTAGGGTGTGTAAGACCAAATAGAAAATAAGGAACATCGAAAAGAGGCCAAAGATAGTCATCAATTACTATTTTTCTTTTTTAAGAATGCTATGAATACTAGTATGTGCTTAGGATCTAAAATAAACCCAAGTGTGTGATTTTACCTCTACATTCGAAACATAATTAGTACACAGGGGGTCCTATAACCCAATTAATTTTTATTTCAAAGGACTCCTTAACCATCTAGGATTTTTTAAAAATTAATCATTTATAAAATGGGCATCACACAATCTTGAAGAGCTAAATTTATAGTTATGATAAAATTAGGAAGTAGTATACAAGCCCAATAATTTTAAAGAGATGAAGACCTACATAGGTAAAAGGGTGTAGAGAAAAGTCCATAGTGGGGTACACTGTGGTACTTACTATACACCTTGGTCTAAGTAGCATTTCAAGACATAATTTCAGTAGTGAAGCTCTGCTAGATGATTTTCATCCTTCTCTACTCATCAGGTCTGCCCAAATTGGCACAATATTCAAAATAACATCTAAGTCTTCTTTTATTTTTCACTATTGATTCTTTGTTACATATTGTTTAATGTTATTTATCTTTGTTCAATTATTATTATTAATATTTATACAATTAGTTTTGGAAACTAAATGATTAGGATAATATACCACCAATTTCCAACCCCTATATATTTAACCATTTAGGATAAGTCAACGAGAGTGTTAGAAATATATAATCTTAATTGATAAGTTTTAGATTTATGAAAATAATTGTTAGATAAAATTTATTCACAAACTCATACACAATTTTGATAGATTTCTTGATGAATAATTTCTATGTATTCCCTAACCGTAATGGCTAGGGATATAGCAGTGCTCCTAGTTTTGGTAAAGGGCAAGGGGTGGGATTTCAGCAAGCTATGGAGCTAATGCATTGGGGAAACTATGCGCTAGAGAATTAGGTAAAGTGAAGGGAGATAATTCTAGTGTACTGGTTTTCTCTAACTTAGATCACAAGTATGAAGGGGGTGTGTATTTTACTCAGTGATCTAAGGAACTCTTTGAGGATAAAAAAATATCTGAGAACTTTTTGCAGATTGAGCATGATGAATACAGATTAGTTGTTGCTTCCCTAAAAAAGGGAGTGAAAACTAAATCCTTTCTTTCAGATCAGAGATAGAATGGTTTTTTGCTTACACCTGTTCACTTCTATGGTCTTGCTGTATGGGAAATTTTTTGTGGTTTATCAGATGATTCTTATGGCTTGATCTGAGCCTATGTTGATGAACTAGAATCCTTCCTAGGGTATGTTGACTTAGCAGAAGGATAAAACCCCTGTTTAGGTGTCTTTCAAAGATGCGTTATAGGGGATTGGTAATAGGAACATGTTTTTTCTGGATTACAATTATTATAATCCTATGTCTTATGAAAAATCTACCCCGTCAGTTTATTTTGGTGAAGAAGTGGAACAATATGAAGCTTTGTTCCAGAAGGATGGTTTGATTTTCATATTTAACAACTTATTCCAGGGCCTTCCTTTACTTCATGCTTGGATTTCCATATAGTGGGGTCCCATCATGAAAGGTAGGTTGGATATTTTTCCTAGTGCTCATCATGTTTTCATTATTTATTTCTTTGATATTGTGGATAAGGATCTTATTTTTGGGAAGTTTGGGAATTTGAATATTTTATGCTATTGATGAAACCATATTTCCATTTGTTTAACTCGGTATTTGATACTTTCCAAGTTAATCCCATTTGGATCCATATACCTTATTTTCCCCTCCAATTTGTAATTGAGAGCTTCTTAACCGCTATTGGTAACTTGTTACAGAAATACTTGGATTGTGACCCAAACACTCAATATTTTGAGCATAAAAAATATGCTAGAATCTTGGTTGATATGGACACTTGTGCTGATTACACTACCACTATTGAAATTAAAGTTTAGAATAGAAATTGGATACATAATTTAGAATATGTAGGGTTTATATTTAGATGTAGAACATGTTTTTCTCTTGGCAATTTAGCTTCAGCTTGTCACTTGGTAAGATAAATTTTTAAAGGTAGAATATCTTGGTGTAAGAATTGTAATCCTAGACACCTAGTTGTGAATGACCCATTAGATTGTGATTTTTGACTTTAAATCTAAGAAACTGATTGATCTAGAAAAGGAGGAAGTGCAACAAGTTAAAAATAATGATGCAGATGCTTTATTAGGGTTCCAAAATATCAAGGAGAAGATTGGAGTTTTGATTCCACTCCATAATAATGAAAATGAAAATACAAACATGAAAGAGGATTGGACAGTTGTGAGCAGGAAAAAGAAATGGAATATTTCTCCCCTTCAGATGAAGTTAAGATCTAAAGGGAAAGAGTCACATTGTTGATATAGTTGGTGGTTTTTTGCTTAATGTTGTTAGTTTGATGTTATTATTTGTTTTTTTCTCTATGCCACTGGAAGAGGATGCTTTCTTTATTTCTCAATTTATTATCTTTTTCTCAGTGATCTAAGGAACTCTTAGAGGATAACGATATAACCTAGAAATTTTTACAGATTGAGCATGGTGAATATGGATTAGTTATTGCTTCCATACAAAAGGGAGTGGCCACTAAATCCCTGCTCTTAGATCAAATATAGTTTTATTTTTCCCATTAACCTGTTTATATCTATGGTGCTCCTTTATGCAGCATTTTGGCAGTTTATGATCTGAGCCTATGTTGATGAACTAGAATCCTTCCTAGGGTCTACTGAGTCGGATGAAAGATAAACCCCTTGTTTACGTGTCTTTCAAGGATGCGTTGTATGGGATTGGTAATAGGAACATGTGTTTTCTGGATTACAATTATTATAATCCTATGGCTTATGAAAAATCTACCCCATTAGATTGTTTTGCTGAAGAGGTGGAACAATTTGAAGCTTTTGTCTAGAAGAATGGTTTGATTTTAAGATTTAACAAATTATTCCCATACCTTCCTGTACTTCATGCCTAGATTTCCATATAGTGGGGTCCCATCATGGAAGGTAGGTTGGATATTTATCCTAGTGCTCATTGTGTTTTCATTATTGATTTCTCTAATATTGTGGATAGGGATCTTATTTTTGGGATGTTTTGGAATTTGAATCTTATATATTATTTATGAAATCATATTTCCCTTTGTTTAAACTGGTATATTATAATTTCCAAGTTAATCCCATTTGGATTCATCTACCTTATTTTCCCCTACAATTTTTAATTGAGAGTTGCTTAACTGCTATTGGTAACTCTTTAGGGAAATGTGTGGCTTGTGACCCAAACACTGAAGATTTTGAGCATAAAAAATATTCTAGAATCTTGGTTGATATGGACACTTGTGTAGATTACACTACCACTATTGAACTTAAAGTTTAGAATAGATCTTGGATACACAATTTAGAATATGAAGGGTTTCTATTTAGGTGTAGAACATGTTTTTCTCTTGGAAATTTAGCTTCAGATTATCACTTGGTAAGATAAATTTTTAAAGGTTGAATCTCTTGGTGTAAGAATTCTAATCCTAGACACCTAGTTGTGAATGACCCATCAAATTGTGATTTTTGACTCTAAATCTAAGTAATCAAGTGATCTAGAAAAGGAGGAAGTGGAACAATTTAAAAAGAATGACGCAGATGATTTATCAGGGTTTCAAAATATCAAGGAGCAGATTGGAGTTTCGATTCCACTCCATAATAATGAAAATGAAAGTGAAAATACAGAGATGAAAGAGGAATGGATAGTTGTGAGTAGGAAAATGAAATGGTATATTTATCCCCATAAGATGCAGTTAAGATCCACAGGGAAAGAGTCACATTATTAATATAGTTGGTGGTTTTGTGCTTATTGCTATTAGTTTGATGTTAGTATTTGTTTGTTTCTTTGTGCCACTGGAAGAGGATTCTTTCTTTATTTCTAAAAGTCTTATCTTTTTCTCAATGATCTAAGGAACTCTTAGAGGATACCGATATAACCTAGAAAATTTGACAGATCGAGCATGGTGAATACATATTAGTTGTTTCTTCCCTACAAAAGGGAGTGGCCACTAAATGACTTCTCTTAGATCAAAGATAGCATGGTTTTTCCCTTGAACCTGTTCATATATATGGTGCTCTTGTATGCAAAATTTTGGTAGTTTACGATTTGATTCCTAAGGCTTGATCTAATCCTATGTTGATGAACTAGAATCCTTCCTAGGGTTTGCTGATTCAGCTAAAAGATAAACCCCTTGTTCAAGTGTTTTTCAAGGATGCATTGTAAGGGATTGGTAATAGGAACATGTGTTTTTCAGATTCTAATTATTATATGCTTATGGCTTATGAAAAATATAGCCCATTAGTTTTTTTTGGTGAAAAGGTGGAACAATCTGAAGCTTTGTTCCAGAAATTATTCCAGAATCTGAAGGTTTGATTTTCATATTCAAAAAATTATTCGCAGGCCTTCATGCACTTCATGCTTGGATTTCCATATGATGGGGTACCATCATGGAAGTGTTAATGGTGGAATCACAACACCCTTGAATGTTTGTAACTCGATGGGTTGAGGAGACTCTCAGTGCAATTGCATAACATGGAGCTTTTCCCAAGTGTGGGACCTTGTGAATAGGGAAAGATCTCTGGATGAAGGCCAGGTTCCCATTCCTCTGTTCAAATGCACACATAAAAATGTACAAGGTTTACTCAAAAACATAGTCTAACTTGCCAAGGAGACAGGGTAAGACGATGCATAAAAATAAACCTAAACTAACAAAGGTGATGCACCGAGGAATGACTAAAACATGTCTTTCCAATAAACACAAACCATTAAAATGCAATGCAAGATCATGCACAGATAACCAAATTTGTAGTGATAGATCAGGAGGATGCAAATGAAAAAAGAGAGGGTTGAGAATCATCCATAGACATACATTATTTTCTCCAAAGATTGATACAATACACTACAAAAAGACAAGAGGAAAAGTTGCATTATAGTTTTAGATGGGAGGTTTGAACTCCACAAATTTTCCTACCAAAGAGAAGAAGGGAGGGGAAAAACAAGAATGTCAAACCTTTAGAAAGAATCCCCTCCTTAAAATTTTTAGGAAAAATGAGAGAGGGAAGAGAGAGGAATTCCAAATCTACCCCAACAACCTCCAGATTGTATTTAATTCATCTCATTATGGTGGTAGGTGAGAACCCTAGAAAACCCAAAAAATAGGGAACTATATTTTGCATTTTTAAAGAACTTGTTCTCACCCAATTAAATATATCTAGTCATAGTTGGGTAGAGGACCTTGTAAAATTTCTGAAAAATCCAACCTTACATGAATCTGAGCTCCCTGTGAAAATTTATGGCCATTTGAATATCTGGGTCAGGGTTTGCTTCTTGTCAGGTTCCGGGTGTCAACGATCAAAATGTTGCACCTCCTGAAGGTGCACCTCGGTGCATCCAAGCTCATGTCAATATAATTTTAAGTGTGCCATAGGTGCTGAAAATGTGGTGCCGATGCATTCTAACCTGCGCCAGGGTGCAACCTTCTACATGTCGATGTTTTTCAACCTACGTCAGGGTGCGACTTTTTACATGTCGACGCCTTTCAACCTGCGCCTTCCAACTTGTGCCAGGGCGCAACCTTTTACATGTCAATGTTTTTCAACCTATTCCCAGGTGAAACCTTTTACATGTCGACATTTTTCAACCTACGTCAAGGTGTAACTTTTTACATGTCGACGCCTTTCAACCTGCGCCTTCCAACTTGCGCCAGGGCGCAACCTTTTACATGTTGATGTTTTTCAACCTGTGCCAGGGTGCAACCTTTTACATGTCAATTTTTTTTAACTTGTGCTAGGGTGTGAATTTTTACATGTCGATGCCTTTCAACATGTGCCTTCTAACCTGCACCAGGGTGCAAACTTTTACATGTCGATGTTTTTCAACCTGCGCTAGGGTGCAACCTTTTACATGTCAATGTTTTTCAACCTGCGCCAGGGCATGAATTTTTACATGTCGACGCCTTTCAACCTGTGCCAAGGGCGTGATTGGTGGCATAAATAAATGTCAGGTTTTTAGTTTATTTGGTTTCCATATTCTTCTGTTTGTCTATATTTACCTGAGGAGGGAGATATATACAACAGGAAGGTAGGCTACAAATTTATCCTAGTGCTCATTATTTTATCATTATTACTTTTTCTGACATTGTGGATAGCGATCTTATTTTTGGGATGTTTCGGAATTTGAATCCCATATTTTATTGATGAAACTATAGTTCCCTTTGTTAAATCTGGTATTTGATATTGTCCAAGTTAATCCCATTTGGATATGTATATCTTATTTTCCCCTCCAATTTTTAATTAAGAGCTTCTTAACCACTATTGGTAACTCTTTAGGGAAATGCTTGGCTTGTGACCCAAACACTGATGATTTTGAGCATACAAAATATGCTATAATCTTTGTTGATATGGACACTTGTGATGATTACACTGCCACTATTGAACTTAAAGTTGAGAATAGAACTTGGATACACAATTTAGAATATGACAGGTTTTTATTTAGGTGTATATTATGTTTTTCTCTTGGAAATTTAGCTTCATATTGTCACTTGGTAAGAAAAATTTTTAGAGGTAGAATCTCTTGGTGTAAGAATTATAATCCTAGACACATTGTTGTGAATGACCCATCATATTGTGATTTTTGACTCTAAATCTAAGAAATTGATTGATCTAGAAAAGGAGGAAGTGCAACAAGCTAAAAAGAATGATACCGATGTTTTATCAAGGTTCTAAAATATCAAGGAGATGATTTTAGTTTTGATTCCACTCCATAATAATTAAAATGAAAATAAAAATATAAAAAAGGATTGGATAGTTGTGAGTAGCAAAATGAAACATAATAATTCTACCCTTAAGATGCATTTAAGATCCAGAGGGAAAGAGTCACATTGTTGATATAGTTGGTGGTTTTTTGCTAAATGTTGTTAGTTTGATGTTATTATTTGTTTTTTTCTCTATGCCACTGGAAGAGGACGCTTCATTTATTTCTGAATGTCTTATCTTTTTCTCAGTGATCAAAGGAACTCTTAGAGGATAACGATATAACCTAGAAAATTTTACAGATTGAGCATGGTGAATAAGGATTAGTTTTTTATTCCCTACAAAAAGGAGTGGCAACTAAATCCCTACTCTTAGATTAAATATAGCATGGTTTTTCACTTAAACCTGTTCATGTCTATGGTGCTCATGTATACGGAATTTTGGTAGTTTATGATCTAATTGCTAAGGCTTGATCTGAACCTATGCTGATGAACTAGAATCCTTCTAAGGGTCTGCTGATTCAGTTGAAAGATAAACCCTCTGTTCAGTTGTCTTTCAAGGATGCATTGCAGGGGATTGGTAAAAAGAACATGTGTTTACCGGATTCTAATTATTATAAGCCTAAGTTTTATGAAAAATGTACCCTATTAGTTTTTTTTGGTGAAGAGGTGGAACAATTGGAAAATTTGTTTCACAAGAATGCTTTTATTTTCAGATTCAACAAATTCTTCCCTGGTCTTCCTCCACTTCATCCCTAGATTTCCATACATCGGGGTCCCATCATGGAAGGTAGGTTGGATGTTTATCCTAGTGATCATTGTTTTATCATTATTACTTTTTCTAATATTATGGATAAGGATCTTATTTTTGCGAAGTTTGGGAATTTGAATCCCGTATGTTATTGATAAAATTGTACTTCCCTTTGTTTAACTTGGTATTTGATACTTTCCAAGTTAAGACCATTTGGATCCGTATAGATTATTTACCCTTCCAATTTTGACTAGAGAGATGCTTAACCACTATTGGTAACACTTTATCAAAATTCTTGGATATTGACCCAAACAATGAAGATATTGAGCAAATAAAATGCGCTAAAATCTTGGTTGATATTGACACTTGTGTTGATTACACTACCACTATTGAACTTAAAGTTGACAATAGAACTTGGATACAAAAATATGAATATGAAGGGTTTCCATTTAGGTGTAGAACATGCTTTTCTCATGGAAATTTACCTTTAAATTGTCACTTGGTAAGATAATTGTTTAAAGGTAGGAGATCTTTGTGTAAGAAGTCTATTCCTAGACACCTAGTTGGGAATGACCCATTGGATTTTGATTTTTACTCTAAATCTAAGAAATCAATTGATCAAGAAAAAAAGGATGTGCAACAAGTTAAAAATAATCATGTGGATGCTTTATCAAGGTTACAAAATCTCAAGGAGTAGATTAGAGTTTTGATTCCACTCCATAATAATGAAAATTAAAATACAAATATGAAAGAGGATTGGAAAGTTGTGAGTAGGAAAAAGAAATGGACTATTTCCCCCTTAAGATGTAGTTAAGATCCAAAGGGAAAAGGTCACGTTCTTGAGATAGTTGCTGGTTTTTTGCTTATTGTTTTTAGTATAATGTTATTGTTTGTTGTTTTCTCTATGCCACTGGAAGAGAATGCTTCATTTTTTCCTTAATGTCTTATCTTTTTCTCCACCTTTTGTATGGGGTAGGGTCCCCTTAACCCTGTTTTACTGATAATCCAAAAAAAAAAATCTTATCTCCTATGAATATCAAAATATATTATGTGAAATATCAAGAAATATCTAGGAAATATCTAGTGTATATATATATATATATATATATATATATATATATCAATTAAAATATAGAAATATAAAAAATATCTATTATATCTAACATTTTCTTGTTGGAAAAATAATTTTTTGAGTTGGATTTTTTTTGGGCTTACACCAATTTTTTTTTGGGAATGAGTCCCTCTACTTAAATGCGGAAGAAACATTTATTAAAAATAGGGAATATTTAAAATATTATAATTTCTTAGGGGTGGTTTTTCAACTAGGGATCACAGAGGAGTACTTCCCTGCTCCTATGGTATGTTTCTTATAGGTATTAAAAGGGAGGAAGAATTTTAAAAGAGATAGCTAATAAGAGACTAAAAAGGATAGTATTTCACAATAAATGGCACATCTGAGTTTATTGACTCAAAAAACTAATATAATTATCATTTCGATGAGAAGAAACCATTCACATATAACAAGGAACAAGATAGAAATAAATTAAAATGTCTCATTTCATTTTATGAAAAAAGTACATGCTTGTGAAGTGAAGTCGAGATTGAGAGGAGTGCATTAGACTAGGAAAGGGAAAATTTTAGTTATCTTACTTGTAGAGAAAATATGAGAGCTAGAAAACAAAAATAACCATCCCTTAAAATTTGGGTGTCATTCATATTTATAAAATTGTAATTACAATTTCATCTTCCTCACATGATATTTCACCTTCCTTTGTTATTGTTGACCTTTAAATTTCCATTCATGACCTTTGATGTTTCTTTTCCAGTTGTGACCTTTCGACTTCCTTTACGACCCTTAATGTCCTTTCATCACTTGTGACCTTTCACATTATTTTTTCATCGGGATGCCAAACTTCATCTTCTAGTCATACGAAAACATCTTTGGTTTTCCTAAAACCTCCCTGATGTGTAAAATCATATTCTATTAGAATGAAAAATTTCTTGTGTCGCTTATACCTTTTTTTTGCATGACAAAATTTTTTGGTTTCATGACAACTTATTCAAGTAACTTAACAACTTCTGGACACGTGAAATATTATTTTAGTCATACAAAAAATTTATTTTGTTTCCTAAAATTTCTTATCATACAACGACATTTTATGGACACGCGATAGTATCCCTATGTTACTCAAAACCTCCTCGACATGAAACAACGTCTTCTAGATATGCATCAACATCTTTAGATAAGCTAAATCCTCCTTGATTCGTAAAAAAAATTATGTAACACGAAAAAACTCTTTTTGGTCTCATGAAAGAATTTTTTGGTTTCCTAAACCTTCCTTATGTGTGAGAAGACTTTGTGGTCACATGACAACATCTTCAAGTCATAGGAAAAAAACTGTTTTCTTTTCTCTAAGGAGAAAATTCAATTAAATTTTTTCATAAAATATATGAAAATTTATGGAAAAGTTCTAATGAATCCAATGGGACTATTTAGAATTCTATAAAATAAATTAGTCATCAAGGTTTATCCATATCTTTAATCTTTTCCCAAGATGTGTGCCACTGATTTGAGTAAAAAAATATTTTTCAATCAAAAAAATCCAAGCCAACTTATGGGTAATGGAGAGAATTAAAAATACCATTATTTAGGATTTTATTAGGATCATAACTCATCCTGTAATTTCTAAAACATTTCTATCAAGTTTTACCTTATAAGAGGACTCTTGAGCTACAATGATGGATACTTTTCAACATCTCAATATTCCCAAAATATTTCCTTGATGAATCTAGCATGAACTAGGATCTATTATATTTATAATGCCTAGTGTATTATCTTATAACTCTCCATGAGGCTATTGAAACTCTTGATACAGGGTGAATATATTTTTATAACTTACTTTTCTCAATACCTTGCTCATAAAGACCTGATTTTACATCACTTGTTCCTAAACCTTGTTTTTCTTCCATAAATTTCCTAAAATACCTCAAATGATTACATATTTGTGCCACACACTTTCTAGATGCTTTAAATTTTTCCTGTAAATTCTTAGGGGGTGCTCGCCATGTGCAAAAAGTATGAAAATAAGTTTTTTTGGGCCTTTGGGAGTGGTTCCTTCAAAGTGGATTGAAATGAATCCATGTATTACTTCTCCCTAGATTACTTGCACATGGATTATAGTTTAAAAATTCAATTAGTAAATATGTCTCAGCCATGATGGGGTTTATAGAATCAACAATTGGCCAGAGGGAAGGTTTACTTTTCCTAGTTTAGGGATTTTCAACAGCTTAAGTTGTCATGTCAAAATTATTGAATTTTTCATGCTATCATTTTACATGACAACATCTGGCTCTTTCATTGGACTTTTTTTAGATCAAACAAAGTGATTACATGGCATGTTTGTACTCACGAACCACAGGAAATTAAGAGGGCCAATGCCTTATCCATTCGGATATAATGTCACAACATGGATGTACAATGAGACTTTCTTTATTTAACACATACACACTAAAGAAAGGAAAAAAGAAACACAACAGAAAATAAACACATAGATAGCTAATGGAAACACACAACATAAATTTACCTATGATACATGTGGGGGAAAACCCACTTTCATTTTTTCAACAATTTATAATATATCCCACTACGAGGAAATTCCAAAAGAGTATTATTATCTCTCAAAAGTGCACCTTGTAGAGAGATGGATGAAGGTGTTCTAAGATCTCAAAAATGATCTCTCTCTTTCGTCGATATAATGGAAACACCTCACGTCTGTGGGTATACTTATTTTGAGGTGAGTCTCCTGTATCAAGGCCGGTTCCTTATTGATGTATCCTAAACTAATTTTATGGGTTATGAGGGAAAAATATGACTGTAAATGGATTGAAGAATTAGGTGATACACAAAACTTGTATGAGGTCTTTGACTAAGTACATGCATAATTGATATGAGAATGAATTTTTGTATGCACAATCCAATAGTTGTCTGTAGAATATTAGGGCAAAACACTTTGATGTATTGAGGGAAAGTATCACAAAGATACTCCTAAGTTAAACATACACATTAATATCATGCAAAAATTACTAAAATTTGTAATAGGGTAAGATGATTAATCAAAGAATTCAATATTCACAAGATTAATGGGACATACACAATATGGAAAATAAATGAAAAGGTAGAAAATACTTCTAATTCAGAGGGAAAAAATAGAAAAAATTTCTCCAACACTCCTGTATCTAAATTTCCTCCCTTTGTGCTTGCCAAGGCACACAATATATAGAAAAAATTATCCCCTCACCCTTCCTAAAAATAGAATTAAATTGTACTCTCCCATGCATCTTATTATTTATCCTTTATCTATTAATAAATAAAGGAATAAAAATAAGGGAGTTAATACAAAGAGACATTAATAGCCTTGGGTTATATCTCATTCAAAATACAATTGAATGTACTATTTTCAAGAAAAGTATGGGTGAAATAATTTGCTAATAATAAATCGTGCTTGTTGAGCAAGTATCCTTCCTACTGCATGCAAATTAGTCTTCTTGTCTGTTCTGTCCTTATGTGAAGGTGTGCAAAAATTCTCCTATACAAGAAAATAAATACTTTTGTTTTCAGCCCCATATGGGGACCACCTTTAATGTTGACCTCTGCATTGTCCTTTTTGTCTTATTTATCGTACACCCCTTTGTGGACTAAGAGCATGCAAATTTTCAATATTATATTTAATCATTTCAGCATGGTACCTTGTTCTTGTAAAGTTTGACCTTCTTTTCAATATTTGTCAACCAAGGTTGAAGACCTTTAAATATAGCTTGGTAGTTTGATTATTTGAATGTCACAGACCATAGTCAAGGTTATAATCATTTAATTCAGAAAAAATGTCTCTCTCCGCACGATGTTTGACCCATTATGATTTTCGGTGAAAAGATCTAACTATGGATTGGATTCGGGTTTTTTTTGGAATACACGTGCATGTATTTGTAACCCTGGTTGGGTTTGGTCAGGAAAACATTGAACCTCGACCTAATTTTTCATTTTATGAGCTCAATTTCAAGCTCTATTGATTATTCAAATATTTTTCTAGACAGCCATGAATGTTGTCTCAAGCTTTACATTTGGTTTTCTTCTTCGACGATTTGCATTGATATTTGCAGCACTGTTTCATTTATTTCACTATGGTATCTTCATTGGTTATTTTGTTGGGTGAAACCCTTTTTTTTCTTACACACTCTATGATTTAATGATACCCTTGATCTTGAAATGGGTTCTAGTCCTCGTTATTTTCTAGGCATAGCTCATTTCAATGCAAGGGGCTCCACACGCTTGGCCACCATGAAAGGAAATGGTAAGTTTTATTCCCTTTCGAACTCTAATATCTACTCAAATACAAATATGTCTGCTTTGAAATAGCTCGATTCAGGATTGAACATGTTATTTTTTGGAAGCTTTTGAGCTCGTTCTTTTCTGTTTCGAGGAAAATGAGCATGTATTCTTGTATTTCTGCATTTTTCTGATCATCTTGTTTTTGGTCCCATCATTTTTCTTCAGATCTATAAATATTCTAATGTGGGTATTCTTTGATTCACCTAGAAACTAAGTTTCCAATGTACTAAATAAAGTGAGCACTGATCTGTTGAATAACCTTGCATCTTAATGTGATTTTTTTAGGCTATAATCTCTGAGCCCAGAAATACTTCTGGGTACTTGGTTTGCATGAAAAATTTCTTTGAAACATGTTTTCTTTTGTGCCATCAATTATCTTCTTGAGCTCTTTATAAAGTCATGGCTGTTGGAATTAGTGGGTCATTGTTTCCACACAACCACCATATTTGAGGTAACTTCCACTTATTTATAAATACAAAGGGTTTCAATATTTTGAATCAACTCTATCCATTTACCTTGATCAGGGTTTGAGTTACTTTCTTAGTCAAAGAAAACCTTTCCATGATTTAATTGTTTTGTTACTGTATGAATATTGCATGAATATCATACTTTTTGATTTTTTCCGTCGCTGAAATTCTAATTTTCTTGACTGTAACTTGCTCATTTTTGGGTTTTGTGACTCCCTCCGACACTAAAAATTCTTGGGAAAACTTGTGGTTCGGTAGTTTCACCTCTATGGAAATCATCATGGCCACCATGAATACTCTAGTTTTGAGCTTACTTGTATGAATGTCATCTTTTATAACTTCACTCTATTTTCTTTGAGCCTAAAGCTCTAGTTTATCAGCTTTGAGGGTTGGAATGCTTTGCATGTGAGATCCCAAAAATTCACTTTAGCTTCTTATCCCAAATGCCATTTATCATTTTTAGCTAGGTTTCATCTTGTTGGGGGGTTTTGAGCATTATTCACTTTGTGGAATTGTTTGCTATGTTATTTTTCATTATCACCAACTCCAAACTATGAACTTGAATTCAAACAAAGGGTTTAACGGGGTTTTATTTGAAAAATAGTAAGCTCTTGATCATTCCATTGCAACCTTACTCACTGTTGGGTCAATTTCTGACCTAAGATGATGTAAAACCTATTTTCCTCACATCTATACAATTAAATATTTCGGCTTTGTATCTGATATTTGTATGTATGTATACCCTATGTCTCCATCATGGGTTTGATGGTAAATTTATACAGAATTGCTTCATTTATTGGCTGCTTCAAAGATGCAAAATTTTATTACATGTATTCAAAAGGATAATGAACACTTAAATAATACTGGAAAGGTCCTCATTGCAATTGTGACGGTTTTCTCTTTTTCTGGATTGGCATCTTCATCATTGATTCTTAATCCCTTCTACTTTCAATGATTGAATGCCCATCCATAAGCGCTTGTAACTTACTTGTAAATTGAGTGCTTAGAGATCCATTATGCTCTAAAAATTTGTTTTAAAAATGATTTCTTGTCACTGTATACTTATTCTTAATATATAGGTTATTTGATTGCATTTGATTTGTCATGGCTCAACTCAGTCCTTCTTTGTAAAGTTTTTTTGTTGTTGTTCCATTTTTTAAATATCAACATAGGCCTAACTGATGCATTATAACTATTTCCACCATTACTAGGTCTCCTAAACTTTACTTCCTTGATCATGTGGTGACCTTCTTAATGAGTATTAATCTTCTCCTATGCAAAATTTTCCTTGAATGTGAATAGATATATCTATTTTTTGATATAATCTGCATCATGGTATCTGCACATTCCTTTAATGCATTTTTTTTCTGAAAGATACTAAACGTTTCGTAACTTGATGGGATTATAATTCATTTTCTACGAATCTGTACTCTGAATTTTGACACCAAGTTCCATAAGTACAAAGAATTTTTACCTTAAAGGCTTCCTTATAGCTGTGTATCCATGCCTATGATGTTATTTTATCTTTAAGAATGAGGAACCTGTTGTAAATATCTCCCCCCGGGTAGATATAGATAAGCAAAGAAATATGAAAATCAAAGAAAACTCAGAGCCTGATAATTATTGCGTCACCAACAACCCAAGGAATAGGTAGAAGGCACAGGTAGAAAAGTGTCGACACAAAAAAGTTCACGCCAAGGCACATGTAGAAGGAGCACATCAAGGAGTGTTGACATGAACATGGATGCACCCTGGCGTAGGTAGAAAAGTGTCGACACAAAAAAGTTCGCACCAAGCCGTAGGTAGAAGGCGCAGGTAGAAAAGTGTCGACACAAAAAAGTTCGTGCCAAGGTGCAGGTAGAAGGCTCACATCAAGGAGTGTCGACATGAACATGGATGCACCCTGGTGCAGGTAGAAAAGTCTCGACACAAAAAATTTCGCGCCAAGGCGCAGGTAGAAAAATGTCGACACAAAAAATTTGCGCCAAGGCGCAGGTAGAAGACGAAGGTAGAAAAGTGTTGACACAAAAAATTTCATGCCAAGGCACAGGTAGAAAGGTTTCGACACAAAAAATTTCGTGCCAAGGCACAGGTAGAAGGTGCAGGTAGAAAAGTGTCGACACAAAAAAGTTGGTGCAAGGGTGCAGGTAGAAGGCGCACGTCAAGGAGTGTCGACATGAACATGGATGCACCCTGGCGCAGGTAGAAAAGTGTCGACACAAAAAAGTTTGCACCAAGGCACGGGTAGAAGGCGCAGGTAGAAAAGTGTCGACACAAAAAAGTTCACACCAAGACGCAGGTAGAAGGCACACGAAGAAAAGTGTCGACACAAATTTTTTTTTGCCAAGGCGCAGGTAGAAGGCGCACGTCAAGGAGTGTCAACATGAACATGGATGTGCCTTGACATAGGTAGAAAAGTTTCGACACAAAAAATTTCGCACCAAGGTGCAGGTAGAAGGCGCAGGTAGAAAAGTGTCGACATATAAAAGTTAGCACCAAGGTGCAGGTAGAAGGCGCAGGTAGAAGGCATAGGTAGAAAAGTGTCGACACAAAAAAGTTCACACCAAGGCATAGGTAGAAGGCATAGGTAGAAAAGTGTCGACACAAAAAAGTTTGCGCCAAGGTGCAGGTAGAAGGTGCACGTCAAGGAGTGTGAACATGAACATGGATGCACCCTTGCACAGGTAGAAAAGTGTCAACACAAAAAAGTTCGCACCAAGGCGCAGGTAGAAGGCGCCTGTCAAGGACTGTTGACATGAACATGGATGTGCCTCTAGTGCACTTAAGAGTTTGAAGACATGTAAATGGATGCGTCAGGGCGCACCTTTAGGAGGCGCAACATTTTGAGCACTGACAGGAAGCAAACCTTGACCCCGATATTTAGATGGCCTTAACTTTTCACGGGGAGCTCAGATTCACACAAGGTTGGACATTTCAGAAATTTTACGAGGTCCTCTGTCCAACTACTATTTTATATATTTAATTAGGTGAGAAAAAATTCTTTAAAATAAAAATTATAGTTTTCCACTTTTTGGGTTTGCTAGGGTTCTTACCTACAACCATTATGAGATGAATTAAATACAATCTGGAGGTGGTTGGGGTAGATTTGGAGTTTCTCTCTCTTCCCTCTCTCATTCTTCCAATAAATTATAAGGAGGGGCTTCTTTCCAAAGGTTGGACATTCTTGTTTTTCCCCTCCCTTCTTCTCTTTGGCATGTGAGCTTGTGGAGTTCAAACCTCCCATCTAAAACTGTAATGCAACTTTGCCTCTTGGCACTTTGTAGTGTATTGTGTCAATCTTTAGAGAAAATAATGCATGTCTGTGGATGATTCTCAACCCTCTCTATGTTCATTTGCATCCTCTTGATATTTCACTACAAATCTGGTTATCTGTGCATGATCTTGCATTGCATTTTAATGGTTTGTGTTTATTGGCAAGACAGGTGTTCTTCATTCCTTGGTGCATCACCTTTGTAGTTTAGGTTTTATTTTATGAATCTTCTTACCCTGTCTCCTTGGAAAGTTATTTTAGGTTTTGAGTAAACCCTCTACATTTTTTACATGTGCATCTAAACATAGGAATAGGAACCGACCTTCATCTGGAGAGCTTTTTCGATTTTGCAACATACCACACTTGGGAAAAGCTCCATGTTATGCAATCGCACTAAGAGTCTCAACCCATCAGGTTGCAGACATTCAGAGGTGTTGTGTTTCACCATCAATAGTTTTGGCATGCCCGGTGGGACCAAGAGGTCATTCCATAGGATTTGAAGGAATTTTCAAGAAATTTGGACTTAGAAATTACGGGTTTTACAATTTCATTTTTTTTACCTTCCAGGCTGAACTTCGAAATCAATTTTCAAGGACTTAACTTGCTCAAAACAAGTCAAAATTTCATCACTTGATAGATCGGGGGATAATATTCAAAAGGGTATTATTAGTGTTTTGATATTTTGAATTTCAAAATTTCATGGTTTTTAGTATTTCAGGTTTTCCCAGTTGCCTTGCATGACCTGAGTTTCACCTGTACCTTTCGGGGAGTAGTAACTACACAACAATACCCGATAACCAAATTGAAGAACTGTATCTTTCGGGTCCTTTAACGTTTTAAATTATTTTTTAATATTGTTAGGTTTGGTGTGTAACTTGGTAGAATCTAGCCTTTTGAGGCTCATTTTCTAACACATCTGGCGACTTCGAAGGGATAGAATTTTGTGGTATAGCAGTACAGGTTGCCCAGGTACATGAGAAGAATTCGAACCAGGTCTGATACTTGAGAAGAGGGGATATTTGTTCACTTGCACCTATCACCAGGCAGAGGAAGGAGAGGAAGAAGACCACAAAGGTCACCATCTCAACCTAATAGGAATTTATCAACCCCTCCACATGGTAGACCTTTCATCCAATCAACGAGGGTTCTTAGGCTAATCAGAATGGCACAACAAAAGCCTTTTGTCAACTTCACTGGTAGCAACCCACTTGCCCTTAATGCACACAATCTTGTTCCAATTGTAGCATTAAAGAACATTCCATTTTTTACTGGAGAAAATCATACCACTCCTCGTGATCATGTCAAAGACATTGTTAATGTTTTTGCAATCCATGAGATAAATGTAATGGATGTTGCTATGAAATAACTGGCATCTTCGTTCAAAGGGAAGGCATTGCAATGGTTTAGGAGCCTTGGAGCTGGCTCTATCCAAAATTGGAATCGGTTATGCATAGTTCTCCATGAGCATTTTGGAGAAAAGGGAGACAATTTGTGTAATGCCCCCCCCAACCTGTCAGCTTCATTTCCTGACTGCGTGGAGGATGGAGACTTTATTGTGCGACGTGATGGAATCCCTATTGGTGGCCGCACCCACTGATTTTCCTATTTTGCAAATCTTTTGTTTTCCTATTTTACCTGCTCCTGCTGTTCACGTGGTCTCCTGTCATGTCTGTTCAAACCGTGTATGCTTGTTTTGTACTCCATCAAACACTGAAATAGATGAAATTACTACAACGTGTTCTGGATAGTGGTTTCATTAATGGTGAAATGAAGGTCTGTCTCCCTGGTGTTGCGTGGGTGGGTGTAGATCCTCAAAATCGTGTTGTATAGGCAGCTACAGTGAAGCGAGGGTGGACTATTCTCCTGAAATTGATAGCGATGGCCAAGATTTCATACATGCTCCTCCCCTTGTATCAACTAAGCAGCAGGCATTGATTCAGAGTGAATGCATCCGGCTGTATAACGCCCATTGGTGTAAATAATTCAACCCAAATATATGCGCATGTGATCAACCAGCTCTGCAATGTAGGTTTGTTGACGTTCGATGTTACGGCGTATAACACAACGAAGGTGTCCCACCCGAGATCGAATCTTTGCGCCCCTTTCTTCGTTACCCATCACCACACGCAATGCCTCACACACATCCTCTTATGAAAATGATCCATCCTCCTCCCCTCTTTCCACTTCAATTCCTGCATTTAATTCCAGCGCCTAGCCCATGGGTTCGATATGGTGGTTATAGATGAAGCTTCAAGCTAGGGAAGTAGGCGTGTTACCTCCACGTTTTTGTGTGCTGCGAAGGGTGTTCATGTTCGAGAATCCAAAGAAACATCCTGCCGCAATGATTAGCTAGGCAACAACCATGTTGCAGTATAGTAGAAGCCCTTTTTGAGCACTTCCAACAAGCAGGTTGTCCAAATCTGCTGTTGTTTGTTCAGTATTGAACGCATCCTCAAATTCGGGATTCTCCTTCAAGACATTTTCATCAAAATAAAGTAAGTGACAGTGAGAGTGTTACCAGAAGACCTGATGAAATTTATTGTTAAGTTTCTCTATTGATTTCTACTGTCTTACGATGTAACTCATGGAAGAGTATCCCATGGAGGCGGATCTGTTTCAGATCAGAATATTCATGAAGCACATTTTTGCTTTGCAATTATATGAGCATCTTCAACAAGTCACTATGTTGACAGGCATAAAGGGTGCTGTTGGAATTATCACACCTTTCAAGCTACAACTACAATGTTTACACCGAGAGTTTGATGTTGTCCACATATATCACAAGAGGAAGGAAAGATTGGTTGTTGTATCTGAGGAAACAACTACCGGTGTTCACAGGCTGTACCAGATGCAAGTTATTGGATCACTGCTCTTCCCTACTATTAATGACAACGATTTTGTTACCAAGAGCCAGTTCGATAGCTTGTATAGATGCAGGCACTCTCTGCTAGATGGTCTGATGAGAGCCACTGATGTGATGATTGCTGGAAAGGTTGTTGTTGTCTGTGGAAATGGAGATATTTCTTCTGTTTCGTCACCTTCACACAATTTTTACCTCTATTGAGTTATTCCATTTCAGCTGCTCCACCGACTACGGCCTCTGTCTTCTCATAAATTGGTTTTCTGTCTAGTTTGTAGGCAGCTTGTTTACCCAAATGAGGCTGTGTAAACCCGATGCACACATATTTACTACAAGCCTTGCCTAGCTTGTGCTGTGTACTACTAGGGCCTGCCCTTATGATGGGTATTTGGTTACTGATTCAGATTCGAAGGCATTGCAAGAGGCAAATCTAGTACTGGCCGATGCTATAGGCTGTGTGACAGTTCATTGCCTATACCCCCCTCCCAAAGCAGTTGCGTGGAAGCAATCTAGTGTTTGGACAGCCACCTATTGCATCCTTCTGGTTGTGCCTTCAAAAGGGAATCCTGGTGTGGTATATTGCAAGAAAAGACCAGTGAAGTAGAGGATAAAGTGAAGGGTGTGTGGCTGTAGCAGTCCTTGCTGGATGTACACGACTGGTGGATGCGTTAAAACAGGCAAGATAGACTAACCATATACATAATATGCTAGTATCTAATAACCTCTTGAAATGAAACTTTTTCTTTCTAGAAATTGGTTTAAATCTGTGGTTTTGTGGATTTGCGTTCAGTACATGGTTAACAGTTTGTTACTTCTGGATTTGCCTCTGTTGGTTGTTCTTGTTGATGTGATCAAACCCATTTATATTTATAAAACAAACAAAGGTTCCCAGTGTATGCTTTGATTGATCATATGAAAAATATACATACATACATATATATATATATATATATATATATATGTATATATATATATATATATATAATTTTAAAGTTACTTCCTTCTGCAAAAATGTCGTTGTTTCTTTGGTGAACCTGGGTATGTAATAGCCCATGGAACGTTGCAGCGTTGACTAGTATTGGTTTCCTGTTATGTTGTTGCGCTAGAGGAAAACATACAGTTAGATTATTATTATTATTTTTATGATAAGCGTGGTTATGCACTTCGTGTATTGTGTAAATTATTAGGGCCTTTGGAAATTACAAGTTCAATATTTATGCTTGTTAAGAAGGATGTTTTGGGCCGAAAATATGTCCTGGGTTGATAGAAGGGCATAAATTATTGATAGAACCCCATTTTGAATTCTACTCTTTCTATGAGTAAAATTTGACAAAATTAATGACCTTTCTAGTGTTAAGATACGGTATGTTGATGATTCCTTGTGTGATTGATTTAATTATGTTTAGACATAATGCCTTGATGGAGTAAGGTAATATCTTTCACGGTTCGTGAAAGTTAAGGTTTTCATCAACTGCTTAAGGTAACATGAAGTTCCTTAATTTAGTCAAACTTGTTTTGTACTTCCTTCTTGATGAGTGACCTTTCATTGCAAATTTAGAATGATTGTGATGGAAGGTCATGAATATATTTTGTTGTCAAAAAGGGAAAAGAAGCTATGAAATAGTTTGTTTTTGTGTCGAACGTAATAATTGTAATTACATCGTTATAGAAGTTCACTATTGGAGGATATCTATCTTCAATGGTATATTATGTGTTTAATCACTACATAGGCTACCATAAAGTTAGTGATGAGATGCAAATTAAGGAGAGTTGAGAGACCTTTTCCTTTGTAGACATCGTTTATGATATTAGAAAGTGAGTTGACGTCAGAAAATTTCAACCAAGTCTAGATTCATGGCTATGTTCCTCTAGAACGGGAGGGTTATAAATCTAAGTATTACGAAAATTGAAAGGATGTGTTTAGAATACTAGATTTCCTACTCAACTTGGGTATTAATGAGGCTTGTCACTATTCCGACCCTGGTTATGTTTGGTAGGTAAGATGTTAGGCAATACCTATTCCAGACATTCTTACCGTCCCTTCCATCTTCCTTATTAGCTATGAAGTCACTTATTACCTCGGATATAATGGTTTTGGGTTTGAATATAAGTTTTTCATCCTTTAAACCTTTTTGATTACATGATGGAACTTTGTTTTACCCACATTGTTCATTTCTAGCCTATTAGGCCTATGGCCCTACGGAACGATTCCAAAACTATATTCTTTTTGGCAGCTAAGATTGGGTTTGGTTTTATCTTTTGACTTCACCTTGAGAATGTGGATTGATGGGTTACACTTTAGTTTTCAATCACGTAATCTACGGGATTATATGATTGAAATCCTAATACTCTCAACCCTTGTGTCTATTCATTTAAATTTCATAGTCTTGCATAATTGGTTGTCAAACTTTTGTAGTTTTAGAGGTATCTTCATAACTAAAACTTATGGTTTTCTTCTTAGTTGATATGTTGAAAATTATATCTTGTTTCAAAAGGTTGTTAGAGGTTAGAAATTTGATCCATTTCTTGAAATAGAATGTTTCATTTCATGGTATTGTTAGATAGTAGCTTATTGTTGCTATGTATAGTCTTATCTTGCTCAGTTCTCGCGAACTGACTCAGGTTATTAATTGTTACAGATGGCTTACGTGGTTAGATGATGGAAAGAATTGTAGATTATTGCATCAATCTTGGTTATGATGTTCCTTTGTACGAATGTGTATTATGTTATAAAATTCGGAAAGGGCCTTTGGACATTTTAGAAGAAGGGTCAGTGCCTAGTAAATGTATTGTAGAGTATTGTTGTTGTAACAGTTGAAACTTTAGCTTGTTTGGTTATCATGTGAAAGATGAAATTTGATTACCGCTTGGTTATGGGATATACTAGTGAATTTTAACCCTTAGCATAGTAGCGGGGCATGTCCCATGTTATTACTCTCTTTCTCCCTAATCATGGTTCAATAGAGATGGTATGTCCCTTTGTTTGTGCATCATGTTGGAATGAATTGATATAACCTTGTTTTGTTTCCGCAAACGAGTACTGTTAAACTTTGCTCTTGAGTTAAAATGTTGAGTTGTAAATCCTCCTAAGGCTTAGTAGCAATGAGTTTGTAAGCACTATAAAGTGAGCTGGATAGTCCTGATAAAAGTTAAACCAAAATTTATGTATATGAACATATTAATGCAGATGTGATCTACTTGATAACCTTTGAGACTTGGAACAATCAAGAGGAAACTATCTTTTGTAACGAATATGATAACTTATTATTATTATTTTTTATTCGAGCCAAGCTAATAAACACTACGCCTTTTTCGGTGAAACCTTAAATGATCTCATGGTGAAATCAATGGTTAGATTTTAGACAATAATATGATTTAATAGGTAGGAGGGAAATTAATTTTTTTAAACCTTAAATCTCTCTCTATCGTTTGAAATGTCCTCCTTTGTCAAACTTAATGAAGTAAAGTCTAGATGGAACATTTAACCAATCTTGATAAACTCTTAACCTCAATAAAAGACTGATAGTAAACAATGTGACCTTGAAGCTAAATTCTGTTGTCCTGTTCTGTTAACCCTTGCCTTGATTCATGGTGATATTTCTTAAGCAAGGTCAAAATTTAATCCTTAAACAAGAAGGCTATTGTTATGAACCCTAAGCGGTACCTTTCTCTCAATCGGAGCTTATGCCTTCACCTGTGCACTAGAGTTTTGGAACATGTGTTAGTGGTTCGAGTAAGTTTAATTAACTTTGTAAGAAATGGAAAATGTTCTAAAATCAAATGAATAAAAATATTTGGACATCAAATTGATGATCCTAGTTTAAAAAGCTTGGCCTTAAGCTATTTAGTCAATTGTTGAAAAGAAAGAAGTTCTCCCTTGTGAAAAGAATTGTGTGAATCGTAACATGAAATTTTATAAGAACGTAAGTTAAGAATTAAGAGACACTTTAGTAAACAAGAAAATTTAACAAGAAATTTCCCATGGGATGCCCTAGCTGTGAGTGTGTCATGTGGATTGGACTTCCATGTTGTCTTGTCAAAAGAAGAGTACATTGTCCTTGATAGGTGTGAACGTTTCTGTGCTGACCTTGTTGTCTCCCCTATAACAAGTGGTTCCTAGTGTTGGTTGTAACCTTGTGACGAAATGTTGTGTTGTGTTGTGTCAAAGCAAGTCAAAAAAAAAAAGTTATCCTATATTTCACTATGTTGTCCTCATGTGTGCTGTGATTTTGGTGTGCTACACTTTGGTATCAGAGCATAGGTTCATGCTCTTGAACCTATGGGCCGGATTGGTGTTACATGATGTTATTGCATGATGATGATGATGTTGCATGATGGTGGTATATATTGGAAGAGTAATGGCTTTAAGCGTGATGTGATCCATGTCATAATTGTGATATTGTGAATGCACATGATGGGTATGTCACCTTGTGCGTGTTTGTGATCATGTTGATGTGTTGGGGATGGGAGTATTCTCTCTCCTTCTTGTGGATTCTATGAAGAGTTCATGTGTGAATTGTTGTTTGTGATGTGTGACAAGAATTATAATGTGGATGACATAGTGTTGGAACATTGTGACATGTTGTGATATGTAAGTCTATCAACGTGTTGTATGACTAGATTGATGTTAAAAGAAATGAGTTGTATCATGATGTTTTTACCATGTTTTGAAGAAATGTGTGTACCACCTTGTTATGAAGTAATTATCGTTATGTTGTGATGTTATTATGTTCATCGTATATATGAGTTGTGTAATATGTAATGCTTCATGTTGTGATTTTGGGTCATACGGTGAGTGTATGAATCCTATTGTATGGTGCTTGCACTTTGGGTGCAGAATGTGGTAAAGTGACGTGTTACACTCAGTAAATGTATGATCGTGATCTACCCTGTATATGTACCATACGTAAGATTTTATGGTAGTTATGTGTGTGCCACTGTTATGTTAGTGATGTTGTTGTATGTTATGTTGTGAACCTTATGCTAACCGATCCTGAGGGAAATCGGTAGAAGTGTATGTTGAGAGTGAGGAATGGTGTACCATAGGTCAATAACTCAAGCTAAAACTCGGTTTAGTAGATAACATGTGATTCTTTCCTCTCTCCCTATGTGGTTGTATGTATGCAACCTTAGTGTATCTATGACTATGTTTAGCCTTGTCGAAGGGTGGCGGGATGATTTAGATGGAGGTGATGACAGTTGTATTATTGATATGTATTTTACAAGCTGAGGCTCGATGTTCTGAGTGCTAGCAAATTGTTGAGTACCCCTTTGGTGGCTAGAAAGGGGTGGCTAGATAAGGCCACAAAGTTATCGTAATGTGACATTATTATAAGTTGATTTTATTCGTAAATTGAGTTTTTACTTTATTTTGCAAGGACCAGCATCTTTTCTTGATTGCAATGCTTTCCAATTTGGGCATTTCCTTGGTTTGTGGCACTAACATGGGGATTTTGATACTAACTTTGGCTATTTGGCCATTTATTTTAGCTTGATTTGGGGTCTTCTTTTAAATTTGGAATTTTTACCGCCTTGCCCAAGGCTTGTACTTTGCCACTTGGCACTTTGATTGGATTCTTGTGCTAGTTCTAATGTTGTGATGTGTGGAATAGGGTCATGGGATGCACCATGGATTGGTTGGACCTATGGACCCGCTTCATTGTATGGGGGTACGCCCCAAGGGGTACATATAACTAGCGGGTTGTTGAACCACGCGTTATTATGTCACTTGGGTTAGGAGTGTTCGAACTCTACGTGTCTTGGACCATAGGGACAACCGGTGTCCTTGAGGGAGGCATAAGAGATTGAGGGAGGCATAAGAGTTTGAGGGAGGCATAAGAGATTGAGGGAGGCATAAGAGTTTCAGGGAGGCATAAGAGATTGAGGGAGGCATAAGAGTTTGAGGGAGGCTTATGATATTTGTCTGTATGGTTGATGTTTCAGGATATATGTTGAGTTATTGTGATGTTTGGTAGTGGTCTTTTGATGTATGTGTTACTCATGTCAGATGGATAAGTGTTGTGATGTTGTGGATATGTCATTGATTCCCTTATGGACACTATGTACTTGTAGCATGGTTTGGTGTTATGTGAGTCTTTCATTGATGCAAATTGAGGGAATGTCTGGTGGATTGTAGTACTCTTTGTTTGAGTATTTTGTGTGTCATTCATTGATGTGTGATGAGTACTACGTTATGTGGACTGTGCCTATTCCACTCCGTATTTGAGTAATCTTTTTGTGGTGTAATACAATCATGAAGTATATACTTGTGTGCTTGTGAATATGTAGGGTCTTGTGAACCCGATAGGGGGTTGTGTTAGCAGTTCATTTTGGGAACCCACAATAAGGAATAAATCAAAACTCTTCAATGATGATATTTTTTTTCTTTAAAGAAACTAAAACTAGAAAAAAAAATGATAATGGAAAGAGTCTAATGAAATGATGAACAAGAAAGAACTACAAATCTTCACAGAACTTTGAAAGTTAAAATTTCTACCAAATGTTCCTAAGGATAACTTGTGACCATGCGTTAATCACCTAAAATTTCAAACCATAGGGTGTGTTTTCTTCTGTATCTATCCCTTGTTGTGTACCATTTCCTTTCCTCTGTGTAATGTCACATCAAGGACGATGCTTTCTTAAGGGGAGGAGAATGTAATGCCCCCCCAACCTGTCAGCTTCATTTCCTGACTGCGTGGAGGATGGAGACTTTATTGTGCGACATGATGGAATCCCTGTTGGTGGCCGTACCCACTGATTTTCCTTTTTTACCTACTGACGCAAGAGACTTGGTGGCCACACATGCTCATTGATTAAATTGTTGACTTCTCCTGCTGTTCACGTGGTCTCTTATCATGTCTGTTCAAACCGCGTATGCTTGTTTTGGACTCCATAAAATGTTGAAACAGATGAAATTGCTACAGCGGGTTCTGGATAGTGGTTTCATTAATGGTGAAATGAAGGTCTGTCTCCCTGGTGTTGCGTGGGTGGGTGTAGATCCTCAAAATCGTGCTGTACAGGAAGCTACAGTGAAGCGAGGGTGGACTGTTCTCCTGAAATTGATAGCGATGGCCAAGATTTCATACATGCTCCTCCCCTTGTATCGACTAAGCAGAAGACATTGATTCAAAGTGATTACATCCGGCTGTATAACGCCCATCGGCGTAAATAATTCAACCCAAACATATGCACATGTGATCAACCAGTTCTGCAATGTAGGTTTGTTGACGTTTGATGTTACGGCGTATAACACAATGAAGTTGTCCCACCTGAGATCGAATCTCTGCGCCCCTTTCTTCATTACCCATCACCACACGTAACGCGTCGCACACATCCTCTTTGGAAAATGATCCATCCTCCTCCCCTCTTTCCACTTCAATTCCCGCATTTAATTCCAGCGCCTAGCCCATGGGTTTGATATGGTGGTTATAGATGAAGCTTTAAGCTAGGGAAGCAGGCGTGTTACCTCCATGTTTTTGGGTGCTGCAAAGGGTGTTCATGTTTGAGAATCCAAAGCAACAGCCTGCCGCAATGATTAGCTAGGCAACAGGCATGTTGCAGTATAGTACAAGCCCTTTTTGAGCACTTCCACCAAGCAGGTTGTCCAAATCTGTTGTTGTCTGTTCAGTATTGAACGCATCCTCAAATTCGGGATTCTCCTTCAAGACATTTTCATCAAAATTGAGTAAGTGACAGTGAGAGTGTTACCAGAAGACCTGATGAAATTTATTGTTAAGTTTCTCTATTGATTTCTACTGTCTTACGATGTAACTCATGGAAGAGTATCCCATGGAGGCGGATCTCTTTCAGATCAGAATATTCATGAAGCACATTTTTGCTTTGTAATTATATGAGCATCTTCAACGAGTCACTATGTTGACAGGCATAAAGGGTGCTGTTGGAATTATCACACCTTTCAAGCTACAGCTGTAATGTTTGCACCGAGAGTTTGATGTTGTCCACATATATCACAAGAGGAAGGAAATATTGGTTGTTGTATCTGAGGAAACAACTATCGGTGTTCACAGGCTGTACCAGATGCAAGCTATTAGATCGTTGCTCTTCCCTGCTATTAATGACAACGATTCTGTTACCAAGAGCCACTTCGATAGCTTGTACGGATGTAGGCACTCTCTGCTAGATGGTCTGATGAGAGCCACTAATGTGATGACTGCTGGCAAGGTTGTTGTTGTCTATGGAAATGGAGATATTTCTTCTGTTTTGTCAACTTCACACAATTTTTACCTCCGTTGAGTTATTCCACTTCAGCTGCTCCATCGACTATGGCCTCTGTCTTCTCATAAATTGGTTTTATGTCCAGTTTGTAGGCAGCTTGTTTACCCTAATGAGGTTGTGTAAACCCGATGCACACATCTTTACTGCAAGCCTTGCCTAGCTTGTGCTGTGTACTACTAGGGCCTGCCCTTATGATGGGTATTTGGTTACTGATTCAGATTCGAAGTCATTGCAAGAGGCAAATCCGGTACTGGCTGATGCTATAGGCTGTGTGACAGTTCATTTCCTATACCCCCCCAATGCAGCTGCGTGGAATAAATCTAGTGTTTCGACAGCCACCTATTGCATTCTTCTGGTCATGCCTTCAAAAGGGAATCCTGGTGTGGTATATTGCAAGAAAAGACCAGTGAAGCAGAGGATAAAGTGAAGGGCGTGTGGCTGTAGTAGTCCTTGCTGGATGTACACAACTGGTGGATGCGTTAAAACAGGGAAGGTAGACTAACCATATACATAATATGCTAGTATCTAATAACCTCTTGAAATGAAACTTTTTCTTTCTAGAAATTGGTTTAAATCTGTGGTTTTGTGGATTTGCGTTCAGTACATGGTTAACAATTTGTTACTTCTGGATTTGCCTCTATTGGTTGTTCTTGTTGATGTGATCAAAACCATTTATATTTATAAAACAAACAAAGGTTCCCAGTGTATGCTTTGATTGATCATATGAAAAATACACACACACACACACACACACACACACACACACACACACACATAAATAATTTTAAAGTTACTTCCTTCTGCAAAAATGTCTTTGTTTCTTTGGTGAACCTGGGTATGTAATAGCCCCTGGAATGTTGCAGCGTTGACTGGTATTGGTTTCCTGGTATGTTGTTGCCCTAGAGGAAAACATACAGTTAGATTATTATTATTATTTTTATGATAAGCATGGTTATGTACTTCATGTATTGTGCAAATTATTAGGGCCTTTGGAAATTAGAAGTTCAATATTTATGCTTGTTAATAAGGATGTTTTGGGCCGAAAATATGTCCTGGGTTGATAGAAGGGCATAAATTATTGATAGAACCCCATTTTGAATTCTACTCTTTCTATGAGTAAAATTTGACAAAATTAATGACCTTTATAGTGTTAAGATACGGTATGTTGATGATTCCTTGTGTGATCAATTTAATTATGTTTAGACATAATGCCTTGATGGAGTAAGGTAATATCTTTCACGGTTCGTGAAAGTTAAGGTTTTCATCAACTGCTTAAGGTAACATGAAGTTCCTTAATTTAGTCAAACTTGTTTTGTACTTCCTTCTTGATGAGTGACCTTTCATTGCAAATTTAGAATGATTGTGATGGAAGGTCGTGAATATATTTTGTTGTCAAAAAGGGAAAAGAAGCTATGAAATAGTTTGTTTTTGTGTCGAACGTAATAATTGTAATTACATCATTATAGAAGTCCGCTATTGGAGGATATCTATCTTCAATGGTATATTATGTGTTTAATCACTGCATAGGCTACCATAAACTTAGTGATGAGATGAAAATTAAGGAGAGTTGAGATACCTTTTCCTTTGTATACATCGTTTATGATATTAGAAAGTGAGTTGACGTCAGAAAATTTCAACCAAGTCTAGATTCATGGCTATGTTCCTCTAGAACGGGAGGGTTATAAATCTAAGTATTACGAAAATTGAAAGGATGTGTTTAGAATACTAGATTTCCTACTCAACTTTGGTATTAATGAGGCTTGTTGCTATTCCAACCCTGGTTATGTTTAGTAGGTAAGCTGTTAGGCAATACCTATTCCAGACATTCTTACCGTCCTTTCCACTCTTCCTTATTAGCTATGAAATCACTTATTACCTCAGATATAATGGTTGTGGGTTTGAATATAAGTTTTTCATCCTTTAAACCTTTTTGATTACATGATGGAACTTTTTTTTACCCTCGTTGTTCATTTCTAGCCTATTAGGCCTATGGCCCTACGGAACGATTCCAAAACTATATTCTTTTTGGCAGCTAAGATCGGGTCTAGTTTTATCTTTTGACTTCACCTTGAGAATGTGGATTGATGGGTTACACTTTAGTTTTCAATCACGTAATCTATGGGATTATATGATTGAAATCCTAATACTCTCAACCCTTGTGTCTATTCATTTAAATTTCAGTCTTGCATAATTGGTTGTCAAACTTTTATAGTTTTAGAGGTATCTTCATAACTAAAACTTATGGTTTTCTCCTTAGTTGATGTGTTGAAAATTATATCTTGTTTCAAAAGGTTGTTAGAGGTTAGAACTTTGATCCATTTCCTGAAATAGAATGTTTCCTTTCATGGTATTGTTAGATAGTAGCTTATTGTTGCTATGTATAGTCTTATCTTGCTCAGTTCTCGCGAATTGACTCAGGTTATTAATTGTTGCAGATGGCTTACGTGGTTAGATGATGGAAAGACTTGTAGATTATTGCATCAATCTTGGTTATGATGTTCCTTTGTACGAATGTGTATTATGTTATAAAATTTGGAAAGGGCCTTTGGACATTTTAGAAGAAGGGTCAGTGCCTAGTAAATGTATTGTAGAGTATTGTTGTTGTAACTGTTGAAACTTTGGCTTGTTTGGTTATCATGTGAAAGATGAAACTTGATTACCGCTTGGTTATGGGATATAATAGTGAATTTTAACCCTTAGTATAGTAGCGGGGCATGTCCCATGTTCTTACTCTCTTGCTCCCTAATCATGGTTCAATAGAGATGGTATGTCCCTTTGTTTGTGCATCATGTTGGAATGAATTGATATAACCTTGTTTTGTTTCCGCAAACGAGTACTGTTAAACTTTGCTCTTGAGTTAAAATGTTGAGTTGTAAATCCTCCTAAGGCTTAGTAGCAATGAGTTTGTAAGCACTATAAAGTGAGCTGGATAGTCCTGATAAAAGTTAAACCAAAATTTATGTATATGAACATATTAATGCAGATGTGATCTACTTGATAACCTTTGAGACTTGGAACAATCAAGAGGAAACTATCTTTTGTAACGAATATGATAACTTATTATTATTATTTTTTATTCGAGCCAAGCTAATAAACACTACCCTTTTTTTGGTGAAACCTTAAATGATCTCATGGTGAAATCAATGGTTAGATTTTAGAGGATGATGGGATTTAATAGGTAGGAGGAAAATTAATTTTTTTAAACCTTAAATCTCTCTTTATCGTTTGAAATGTCCTCCTTTGTCAAACTTAATGAAGTAAAGTCTAGATGGAACATTTAACCAATCTTGATAACTCTTAACCTCAATAAAAGACTGATAGTAAACAATGTGACCCTGAAGCTAAATTCTGTTGTCCTGTTCTGTTAACCCTTACCTTGATTCATGGTGATATTTCTTAAGCAAGATCAAAATTTAATCCTTAAACAAGAAGGCTATTGTTATGAACCCTAAGCGGTACCTTTCTCTCAATCGGAGCTTATGCCTTCACCTGTGCAATAGAGTTTTGGAACATGTGTTAGTGGTTCGAGTAAGTTTAATTAACTTTGTAAGAAATGGAAAATGTTCTAAAATCAAATGAATAAAGAGATTTGGACATCAAATTGATGATCCCAGTTTAAAAATCTTGGCCTTAAGCTATTTAGTGAACTGTTGAAAAGAAAGAAGTTCTCCCTTGTGAAAATAATTGTGTGAATCGTAACATGAAATTTTTTAAGAACGTAAGTTAAGAATTAAGAGACACTTTAGTAAACAAGAAAATTTAACAAGAAATTTCCCATGGGATGCCCTAGCTGTGAGTGTGTCATGTGGATTGGACTTCCATGTTGTCTTGTCAAAAGAAGAGTACATTGTCCTTGATAGGTGTGAACGTTTCCGTGCTGACCTTGTGGTCTCCCCCGTAACAAGTGGTTCCTAGTGTTGGTTGTAACCTTGTGACGACATGTTGTGTCGTGTTGTGTCAAAGCAAGTAAAAAAAAAAAAGTTATCCTGTATTTCACTATGTTGTCCTCGTGTGTGCTGTGACTTTGGTGTGCTGACTAACTTCAACTTCAGATTTCAAAGGTCTTGGGATAGAATTCTAGTGGCCATTAGGCCAATAGCTGAAGGGTGCTTTTCTATATTATCTTAAGGCTTTGAATTCTGATATTTCTATGTTAATTCAATCTATGGGAGGCACAACCTTACCTACTGCTTATAGCATTGCCATTAGGGCTGAAAAACTGTCTTATTCAAGCCGATAAGCTGGCTCCTAGGCCTCCCATGCCCTTGTAACAAAAACTTAGAAAATCCAAGCACTAGTCAAGCACCCACTTTGGCTCCTATTCCCACTCCTAGAAATCAAAGTTCAAATGAAACATCTACTTCATCCTCTAGTGCTTCAAATGAACTCCAAGTAGTCATGAAACAATTGCAAAATTTTGGAAATGAGCTAGTTACACTCAAGAGGCAGCGAGTCCCAAAGCTTTAGACCTTCTTATCAGCCTCAAGCTCAACCTAATAGGCAACCATACCAGCCCAATAGGCCACCCAATCTAGCTGCAAATCAAAGCCAAGTAAGGCCTCCCGCCAATAGACCATTTCAGCCCTATAACCCCAATGTTGCATCTACTTCTAAATCATTAGTGCTAGTGCAAAACAACATGGCTCAAGAGTATGATTGGTGTTTCCCATGCAATGAACCTCACAACCAATCTATGTGCTTCAATGGTGCTTTGAACCAAGCCTTGATGGTGACAACTACTGGTGTAGAGGGTGAAGTGAGTCAAGAAACAAATTAGCAACAAGGGGACATCTTAGCAAAACACAGCTCTAAATGATACCGTACTTGTGAATTGGCAAGCTGAGGATTTTTGTGGCATGAATCAAACAACTTCTCAAAGTGTAGTAGCTAACACAAGATCAAAGAAGAGGAATATTGGTGAAGGGTAGTTCATTGGATCCAAGTGATCTACAACCTTCCATCACTCCACAAGGTGTTGGTAAGCAAAATACAGCTCCAAACATGCAAGGACAACCCAAACCACCTTCTAAGCCAACTCAAATGCCAGTTGTTGCTGCCCATGTGCAAGAAAGGAATGTGTAGCCTAAAAGACAACAAAGAGATCTTTCATCCCCCATTTTAGCATCATTGATCAAATGAAGAAGAAAAATGTGAATATATCAATGTGGTAATTGTTATCCATCCCAGGACAAAGATGTCTTCTACAAGCTGCCATGAAGAATTGGTCAACTTCGAACTAGCAGGGCCATATACAAGAGAAGGTCCTCACAAATTATTCTCAGTCTGAAGGGAATCATGGAGGACAAAAAGGTAAAATTTTAAAACCCCCTCCATTCTACATTTCATTAATCATTGGGGATAAACTAGTACACAATTGCATGATTGATTCTGGGGAAAGTGGTTCTATCATGCCCAAGCAAATAAGCTGATCAGCTGGGGTCTCCCAATATGAAGTCATATCTAAAGGGGCAGTGTAATTGGATGGGATAGTAGTAGCAATGGTGGGAGTGATTAAAGGTTTGAATCTTATCTTACATGCATGCCCCAATGTTACCGTTTTGCAAGATGTGTTAGTAATAGATTTTCCACCACTCTTTTCCCTATGCTTATCAAGGGATTTCACAGCTAAAATTGGAGGCTACTTATCTGCCGACTGGTCACACATGTTGTTTAGAACAAGATATGGTACTAAGGTCACAATCAGATCTAAACTGATTGCAAACTTTCATATTGAGCCTCATACTCCAAGCCAAATTAATGCCAACTGTTCAGCATTTGATCAAGAAGATTTATCTAGGCACAGATGAAGCTGACACCAAAGTTGGAAGCATCCCAGATTCGAATCTTGATGAATGGGAAAGCAAGGTACATGCTTTTGATCCCTACCAATAAGTAGAAGAATCTAAGCTAGGAGTCTATTGCATACATGAATAAAACCATCATATTCCTAACATCACCAAATCAGGCTATAAGGATGACAATGAGGTTATGGCAAGTTATTTTTTGATGGATAAGGAAGTAGGAAAGATGCACGAGGAGGAGCGATGCTCGTTTCACCTCAAGACATCAAATATTATTCAGCTTTCCATTACTAGTTTTCCTATTCAAACAACATAGCTGAATACGAGGCCTTGATTCATGGACTTCATTGGGTTGGGAAAAAGGGCAAAAAGAACTTGCAGGTGTTTAGGGATAGTGAGCTAATTGTCAACCAAGTCAGGGGACAAGCATGCTACAAAGAATGATCTGCTAAAGAACTACAAGAACAGGGTATGGGACCTCGTTGAGGACTTCGAAGATTTCAACATCATGTCCATACCCAGGAAGAAAAATGAAGGTACAGATAGGCTCATAGAAGTTGGAGTAATGTTCTGATGTGGTTGACAACATCAGAAGGGAAAAAAACACAACCACACATGCATGTGATTGTGAGGCCAGCAGTTCCAGATAATAACACAAGCTGGCAAGTGTTTGAGAACGATCAACAGATCATTAATTTTTTACAAGAAGAGGATGAATTCTCAACTAGGAATCAGGAAAGACTAGAGCAGCAGTATGGGAATCAAGTTGTACAGCTACAGACAAAAAAGCTTCCCAAGGGTTTAGTAACATTGGAGTCTATCTTCAACCCTAACAACCAGTTCTGTAAGGAAAAGGCTAACATACAGGTCAAGAGAGAATATTCAGAGCTAATTCTGGTTGGGGAAGGAAAAACACTTCAAATTGGTAAAGTGGCCACTGGACAGGAGAAATCGGATTTCATACAGCTTTGCCAAGAATTTCTAGATGTCTTCGCTTGGAGCTATAAAGAATTGAGAGGATTCAATCTGAAGTTGGCACAACATACCATAGAATTGGATCTAGATGCTAAGCCCACCAGGTAGAAGCAGAGACCAGTCAACCCTCACATTGAACCTCTAATGGAAGAAAGAGCTAAAAAAGCTAATAGAGGCAAGCATTATATTCCCGATCAAGCACTCAAGCTGGGTTGCAAACTTGGTTTTGGTCAGGAAGAAGAGTGGAGAAATTAGGTTGTATGTGGACTTTCGAGACCTCAACAGGGCATCTCTCAAAGACCATTACTCACTTCCTTCAATGGAACAAATATTGCAAGTAGTATTTGGTTTGGAGATATTCTCTCTCCTAGATGGCTACTCAGGGTTTAATGAGGTAATGGTGAAAGAAGATGACCAGTTCAAGATGGATTTCACCACAAAATGGGGCACCTATGCCTACAAGAAGATGCCATTTGGACTATCAAATGCTGGAGCCACTTTCGAAAGGGAAATGGATATGGAATTCAAGTGGACTGATCAATAAAATAGTTTTGATATATCCTGACGACATCACTGTATTCTCCAAAAATGCAGCAGATCACCTCTTTCATCTGAGACAGGTATTTCAGAGGTGTAGAATATTTGGGGTATCTTTAAATCCCAAAAAATGCATATTCTTGGCTCACGAAGGAAAACTTATAGGCCATATTGTTTCAAAGGAGGGGGTTAACGATTGACCCAGAAAGAGTTGAAGCAATTCGAGCGTTGCCATTGCCAAGTCACTAGAAGGCTCTTCAAAGATTCTTAGGAAGAATCAATTTTTTCCGCAGATTTGTGCCAAATTTTCTCACTCTCGTGAAACCAATAAAGCTAATGTTGAAGAAGATCGTGGTATTTAAGTGGACAGCTGAAGGCAAGGAAGGTTTTAAGGCAATAAAAGAGGCTATATCTCAAGCTCCGACTCTCGTCAATCCAGAATTCTCCAAAGACTTCATGCTATATGCCTTTGGTGGTGGAGACATAATTTCTGCAATCCTGGTACAACAAAACAAAGAGGGATTAGAACAACCAGTTGCTTTCTTTAGTCAAGGCCTAGAGAAATACGAAACAAGGTACACTTTCATTGAAAATCATGTCTTTGCAGTGATCAAGAGCTTAAATAAATTCAACCACCTAGTCTCAAAGAACAAGATCCAATTATTGGTCTCTCATGTGGGAATCAAGGACTTCCTTCTAAACAAGGATCTGAATGAGAAACGTGCAGGATGGATCACTAGTGTCATGGAATATGACATCTAAATTAAGGTCACTAAGCTGGTTCATGGAAAAGGACTATGTGAATTGCTAGCTTTGAGTCGGCAAGTTGGAGTAGGTGATGAAAAAGAGACTGTCTTGGTACTACAGGATGGTCATGAACAGGAAATTGATGATGTGCCCACTCCTTGTTGGACTCAGAATATGATACACTTCCTATAGGCAGGTCCTATACCGTCTAGAAATGAGCAAATAAAAGAGGAGATACTTTAGATTACAAGCCATTCCATATGTTCTTGTTGATGGTGTTTTGTTCAAGAAAGGACATCAATGGAGTTCTATTGAGATACATTAAGATAGGTCAAATTGAGAGGGTGTTACGATATTTCCATGATGGAGATTCCAGAGGACATTTTTCCCCACAAGTAACGGCTCTCAAGATAATGAAGGAAGGGTATTATTGGCCCACAGTGTTCAGTGACTACTATACATGGATAATAAAGTGTAAGAAATGTGCACTCTTCATAGGAAAAGAAAGACTAGCAGCGCTTCCATTGCACCCAATTTTGGTTGACCAACAATTTATGCAGTGGGGATTGGACTTCATTGGGGGTCATCAACCAAAACTCAAGCCAAGGCCACAAGTGGATTCTCACGGAAACAAAATATTTCACCAAGTGGACTGAAGCAAGGTAGCGCTCAAAGAAGCAAATGAGTCTAACATACTAGACTTTTATGAAGGAATAGTGACTAGGTTCGGTGTGCCAGCCACTATCATATCAGACAATGCATTGGCATTCATAGGTTCCAAGATTACAGAATGGGCCATCAAGAATGGAATCTATTTGAGCACCTATTCAAATTATTACCCGTAGGGTAATTGGACAGGCAGAGTCCACGAACAAGAATTTGCTAAGGATCATCAGAAGGACTCTAGATGAAAACCAAAGGACATGGCATACCAAGCTAAAATCAGCATTATGGGCTAACAGGATAACGCCAAAGAGGTCTATAGGTAGTTCTCCCTACAAATTTGTTTATGGGAAAGAGGTGGTATTGCCTATATAATTATAACTTCCTCCATTGGAGCTCATGAAGTAGTTGGAGTTGGCTGAGTTCGAACCAATAGAGGCTAGATATGTAGAGTGTGTGGAATTGGAAGAAATTAGAGAGCATGCAGTTCAGATGATCAAGAGAGATCAGGCCTTAGTAAAAATATGGTTTGATAAGAAGGCAAGAGCAAGGACCTTCTAGGAAGGGGACCTAGTTCTAAAATGGGATGCAGATCAGGCAAAACTAGGAAAGCATTCCAAGTTTGATGCCATTTGGAGTGGCCGCTACATGGTCACGTGATGTAAAAGTAGTAATGCCTTCTAATTGTCTACATTGGATGGAGAATAACTCCCGATTCCAGTTAACAGAATCCATCTTAAACATTGATACTAAAAGGAAAAGGTTTACCCTTTTAAATATTAGCCTAGATTTCAAATTCCTCTAAGTGCGTATGCACATTCTCTTGTTGTAGTTAGGTTTCAATTTCCCTAAGTGCTTCGGCACAGGTTTTGTTGCTCTCAGGTTGAATTTCTACAGTAAAACGTGCTCTCAAAAAAGGAGTTGCAGTATTAGGCTCGAGATTAGATATCTGGATGGTTTCAAGTTATTGCTTATGACTCCATGCCCAATGGATTTCTAAAAGGCCACTGATCTTATGCCTAGCAGGCAGGTGATCCCGTTGAGTCACCAAATTGTTGTAAATATCTCCCCCCTGGGTAGATATAGATAATCAAAGAAATATGGAAATCAAAGAAAACTCAGAGCCCGATATTTATTGTGTCACAAACAGCCTAATGCGCAAGTAGAAGGCGCAGGTAGAAAAGTGTCAACATAAAAAGTTCGCAGCCAAGCGTAGGTAGAAGGCGCATGTCAAGGAGTGTCGACATGAACATGGATGCACCCTGGCGCAGGTAGAAAAGTGTCGACACAAAAAATTTCATGCGAAGGCGCAGGTAGAAAAGTGTTGACAAAAAAAAGTTCACGCCAAGGCGCAAGTAAAAGGCGCACATCAAGGAGTGTCGACATGAACATGGATGCACCCTGGCGCAGGTAGAAAAGTGTCGACACAAAAAAATTTGCGCCAAGGCATAGGTAGAAAAGTGTCGACACAAAAAAGTTCATGCCAAGGCGCAGGTAGAAGGCGCAGGTAGAAAAGTGTCGACAAAAAAAATTTCACACCAAGGCACAGGTAGAAGGCGCAAGTAGAAAAGTGTCAACACAAAAAAGTTCGCGCTAAGGTGCAGGTAGAAGGCACACGTCAAGGAGTGTCGACATGAACATGGATGATGTGCCCTGGCGTAGGTACAAAAGTGTCAACACAAAAAAGTTTACGCCAAGGCGCAGGTAGAAAAGTGTCGACACAAAAAAGTTTGCGCCAAGGCGCAGGTACAAAAGTGTCGACACAAAAAAGTTCGTGCCAAGGCACATGTAGAAGGCGCATGTCAAGGAGTTTCGACATGAACATGGATGCACCCTGGTGCAAGTAGAAAAGTGTCGACACAAAAAATTTTGTGCCAAGGCATAGGTAGAAGGTGTAGGTAGAAAAGTGTCGACACAAAAAAGTTTACACCAAGGCGCAGGTAGAAGGCGCAGGTAGAAAAGTGTCGACACAAAGAAGTTCATGCCAAGGCGGTAGAAGTTGCAAGTAGAAAAGTGTTGACACAAAAAATTTCACACCAAGGCACAGGCAGAAGGCGCACATTAAGGAGTGTCGACATGAACATGGATGCGCCCTGGCATATGAGAAAAGTGTCAACACAAAAAAGTTCGCGCCAAGGCACAGGTAGAAGGCGTACATCAAGGAGTGTCGACATGAACATGGATGCACCTCTGGCGCAGTTAAGAGTATGATGACATGCAAATGGATGCGCCAAGGTGCACCTTCAGGAGGTGCAACATTTTGAGTGCTAACAGGAAGTAAACCCTGACCTAGATATTCATATGGCCACAACTTTTCACAAGGAGCTCGGATTCACACAAGGTTGGAATTTTCGGAAAGGTTACAAGGTCCTCTATCCAACTACTATTGTATATATTTAATTGGGTGAGAAAAAATTCTTAAAAATAAAAAGTACAGTTTGCCACTTTTTGGGTTTGCTTGGGTTCTTACCTACCACCATTATGAGATGAATTAAATACAATCTGGAGGTGGTTGGGGTAGATTTGGAGTTCCTCTCTCTTCCCTCTCTCATTCTTCCTATAAATTGTAAGGAGGGGCTTCTTTCCAAAGGTTGGACTTCTTTTTTTTCCTCTCCCTTCTTCTCTTTGGCAGGTGAGCTTGTGGAGTTCAAACCTCCCATGTAAAATTGTAATGCAACTTTGCCTCTTGGAACTTTGTAGTGTATTGTGTCAATATTTAGAGAAAATAATGCATGTCTGTGGATGATTCTCAACCCTCTCTATGTTCATTTGCATCCTTTTGATCTTTCACTACAAATTTGGTTATCTGTGCATGATCTTGCATTGCATTTTAATGGTTTGTGTTTGTTGGCAAGTCAGGTGTTCTTCTTTCCTCGGTGCATCACCTTTGTAGTTTAGGTTTTATTTTATGCATCTTCTTACCCTGTCTCCTTGGAAAGTTAGTTTAGGTTTTGAGTAAACCCTCTACATTTTTTACGTGTGCATCTGAACAGAGGAATAGGAACTGACCTTCATCCGGAGAGATTTTCCAATTTTACAGCATACCACACTTAGGAAAAGCTCCATGTTATGTAATTGCACTGAGAGTCTCAACCCATCAGGTTGCAGACATTCAGGGGTGCTGTGTTTCGCCATCAATAGAACCTGTATTTTGATTCTTAACACAACAATATGAGATACTCTTTTTTGATTCTATTTCAGCTATTGATGTACCTTATCTCTTCTTAGTTAATATATTCATCTACCTAAAATTGATAACACAATATTCAAGGTTTAAAACACTAAGCTCTAATTGATTTTTCTTTCTGATCACAGGTACATGAGCTGTAGAAAGTTGAAACCAAGGTTGGAGATAGAACTGCACTGAAGACGAATATATACAGGAAGACAAAGTTAACGAGAACCCAAGGCAATGATGGGTTCTAGCTTTAATCTTTTTCTTTCATTTTTATGTATATATACCTCTTAGCTTGAGTAAAGATAAGTTACATCCATGGCTTGTGTGCGATTACAGTAATTTTATTCCTCATGAATAAATGAACTATTTTCATGTAATGAGATGTATTTATTTTCTTTTATGTACAATCTATTCATTTTTATGGACAATAAATGAATTTATAAAAATCAAAACACTTAAGTAATTCAATAAATCATAAAAATAATTTAAATTCAAGTCTCCTTTTAAAGCTCATTGTGAATACAACTGTTTATAACAATGTACACTTCCATGATTTGAACATGCAACTAAGATTGTTGCTCCAGAATGTAAAACCTTACATATGCCTTCTTTTCCCGCATTCACCAAGGCCTTGCAGTAGTCTTCCCAGGCTACTGCATTGTCTTGCTGAAGATGATACATTGAAGAGGTGGTATACACAAAGTGTTTCCTTCTGGGGAAACACTTTCAGCTGTTCAATTTGATGCTTGACACTCTAAACTTTTCCAAAACTAGGAAATCAAATTGTGTCCCCTTCTTAGATGTCTGATCAGAACATACCCCAAAAATTGTAGCCAGAGCAATATGAGAAACTTAAAAGTTTCATGTTGACCGTTTTTTTCACAGGGTGCAAAAAATTTCAACAAGTACGATCCCGATATGAAAGATATAAATTATTTTCTCCACAAGCTTCCTAGATCTATAATGGTCCTAAACATAGAGAATATAAATTTCCATGACTTCCTTTTGGATATCTCCTCTCATCCCACAATAACACAACATCACTAATTTTGAAATCTCTTACCTTTTCTTTCTCATCAGAAATATTCTTTTCTTTCAATTGATGTTCCTTTAGTTGATGAATGACTTTGAATCTGTCTTCACTCTCCTTTTCAAGATACAAGATTATTTTTTCAAGAGACTCATGAAATTTTCTATCTTTGAAAACTTTGACTAATTACATGGCTGGAAATTCAATAGTTTTTGTAATATTGGCATTGATCTGGTAAATAAATTGAAATGGTTCCATACCAATTTCCTTTCTTAGGGTTATATTATATACCCATAGGGCATAATAGAGCTTAGTATGAATGAGTTTATATGACTCTGATCAACTAGCTTTCATATAATGGCTACAATGTTTTTATTTCTAGACTCTTTCTGACTATTCTCTTATAGGTAGTAATCCAATGCATGTAAAAGTGATATTATTTAACCATAATAGAAATCACACAAATAAATAGAGAAAAAGTACTTTGCATTATTAAATAAAATATTATGATGAATTCCAAAACAGATTATAGTTACATACCTGTTTTAGAATTTGTTTGTTTGATAGGGATAACCTCCACCCATTTTGTGAAGTAATTTTTCACTATTAGCACATAGCTATGCACTTCACTTGAATGAGGATTTAGAACTCCAATCAAATCAAGGACCTAGTATTGAAAATATTATTTGATGACTATCATCTATAGGGGAGAAGCAGTAAGTTGTGATCTTCCAATAACTTGTTGAAAAGGTTTCAATTTGGAAACCCGCTACTGATAATATGTGAACAAGGTACACCAGTATTGCCTACCACAAAGGATCTTATTTACAGACACCATAGTAGAGAAATTCCCACAACAAGATTCATCATGATAATATTTCAGCAACATTTCTTGTGTGTCTTTATCAATGCACCCCAAAAAGCATCAATCTAATTTTCTCTTGTATAGCACGTGATCCCAAATGACATATGTGGGTGCTTCTAGTTAACATGATTCGAGAGTTCTTCACAAGTAAGGAAGTATGTAATATCATAATAACACTCATTTGTGGTATTTATAAAAATTACTTGGGACAAAACCTTACTTATACATTAATAACATCGACACTCTTTTACATCTTTTTTAGTCACAAGGTATTTTTCCTCATCCATTAACTTAAACAAGTCACTTCCTCTAATAAGATTTAAAGGTTGGATTTCCAAGTCATACTCTTAAATCTTATCCATCCAATTACCTCTCTTGGCTCCTCAATCCTTCTAAGTTAGGATTTATTTGATTGCAAAGCCTGAAGCAATCACTGCAATGTGGGAATTGAGCATGTAAACTATTAAATTCATCAAATCTTTTATCACAACATAGGCATGCTTCTTCATTATGTATTACCTCAACTCAATATTTTTTAGTGGGAGGCTCATAAAATCAATAGGTGATTCAATGAATTTTTCATTCTTCTAAACTAATATGGCCGAAAGTGTGTGTTCTGAAGCATAAAAATACCAAATAAAATAGTTATCAAAGTTAGCATATGCCAGAGAAGGATAATTAGTTATTTCTTATTTCATTATACATAAATTTTCCCTTCCTTCATTTCTCTAATTGAAACTTGATTGGGGCTTCATCATACTAGTGATATTCTTTATTAGTTTTACAGAATCTGGGATGAAGTGGCAAAGAATTTTTACTATACCAAATAAAGAATGAGCTTTATTATTTCTTGTGGGTAAGGATAGTTCTTGAATTAATGTTATTATTTCTAAATTGTTTTTGTCTCCCTCCCTATTCACAATGTGTCCAAGGAGTTTCCCTTTAGTAACAAAAATAATATATTTCTTAGAATTTAAAGAGATTCCATGTTGTCAGCACCTTATTAGCACTTGTTCTAGATGCTTCATATGATCTCCTCCCTTCTTTGAAAATACACCGAGGTCATAAAGGTAGATGGAAATTCAGTGTTTGAGGTCTTTGAAGGCAAGATTTGTTTCCCATTGAAACGTTCCTCTCACATTGATAAAACCAAATGACATTCTACTGAAGGTGAAAGTTCCACATGGAGGTGTGAATGATGTTTTGTTTATTTTTTCTTCCACCACATGCACTTGGTTGTACCCAGAGAATCCATCTAGCAATGAAAAAATATCTAGTCCTCTTACTAAATGTAGGATGTGATCCATGATAGGAAGATGGTATTTATCTTTCAATGAGGCCTGATTCAAATTCTTGAAATAAAAAAATATCCTTATTTCTCCACTTTTCTTTCATAGACACATGGAGTAGTGAATAGGTAAAATTATTCTTGCACTTAGCATTTTTACGACCTCTTCTTTGATTGTATCTGTAATCTTCAGGTTATATGGTTGTTGCTTTTTCCTAAAATGATTGACTTCGGCCTTCAATGAGATTGAATGATGTATGTCTTTAGGTGGGAATGACTTGATCTCATAAAAAAATTATGTTAAAACATCATAACATTTCCTTAACAATGATAGTAATATTATCTTCTCTTATGGTGGACACAACTTGAAAATATTAACCACTATTGTTTAATCTATAGTATCAATATTTTATTTCTAAAATTCAGTGGGACATCGCGATGAATCTTTAGCATTCTCCTTCATGAATCTTTCATGTTTATCAAACACATCTTCAATAGACAGAATACCTTTGGGAATATTTTTTCCTTTCAGTATAATGACCCCTTCTAATTCAATCCCTTCTTATCTTCATCTGCAACAAAATATTGGTTTGGAGCATCACTTCATTCATAGAAAATCTTGTTGATGTCTTTATTCCAAAAAACAAGGAATATGGCCACCATTGTTGAATTCCTACCAATGATTTACATTTTCTGAGACACTTTACCTGAACACCATCTCAAGAATCATTTATCCTTGATTAAAGGATGAGTGCAAGGTCATAAGAGAGGATGAGACTTCAAGACAATCCAATTTCTTATTTTTGTCATGAGAGAAAAAATGGATAGAGAAAGAATCAAAATATTCAATGCAATACCATACTTGGTTTCTATAATTCTTGAGCTTTAGATTATTCACCTGATATTGATTTCTCACTTTATTTACAATATTCTTAGTATCAGGTCAAGAAATTTTATCTTTTTTATACCCATAGATTCAGTAACATCCATCCATAAAACAAGGGCTTCATATTTTGTACTATTATTGTTATTTTAAAATTGTAATTAATAGGAAAAACAATGTAACACACCATTTCAAGAAGTTAGGAAAATTCCATCTCTAAAAATTCTACCATAGTGGTCTTCGTAAAATTCCATTGTCCATATATGATATTCCTCATCTTCTATAATGATATGCATATTCTCATCTCTGTCGTAAGTTAGGAAGTAGTTACCCAATCCATTTTCTCTAAACAATATGTTAGCCTTTAGATAGTTAAAATTTTGGATGATGTACTTAATATTTCACATAGGTAAAAAATTATTCATGTATCCTTTAACTGGAATGATTGTCGAGGACCAAACCAATTGTATCTCACTACATAAATATATGCAGAAACTCCCGCTCAACAACATACCAAAGGATGTTGGAATTTCTGCTACCAAAATATTCACCAAAACCTTCTTATCTGGAAAATCCATAAGGGCCACTTGATCCTCTTTGATTATTTTAACTATTAGAACTTGATTACAATCCATATAATAGTAATAAGTACTTGTTCATGTTAAGGTAAGACCTAGGGAATTAGAAACTTTTATTGGAATTACATTATCTAAAGCACCTAAGTCTATTATGAAATAGTTCAATTGGTGGCCTTTAATTAGGAGGGAAAGGTAGAATGGTTTTTTTTTTTTGGTTTTCAATGTGCTTAGGGTAAGCACATTTTTTGTGGGAGGAGTAGGTGTTTACTGTAACTCTTTGGAGTTGGGATTTGGAACATTGGTTCTTCGGTTACTATCCTTGATATAGCTGACAAGCCTTTGAAATTACTTTAGATGGGTTTGTAAGAGCTTATATTCACAAATATAAAACTTGGACTTGTTCACATGCTCAATGATGTCAGATGGAGAAAAATTGTATCATGTATGTATTCCTAAGGAAGTGTATGTTTTTGTAGGAGGAAGAACAACATTATAAATTTTTCTAGTTCTAGCCAATGGAGAAATTGATTGTGAAGTGGTTGATAATTTCGAATAAGAATTTGAAGCTTTTACAAGATTAGTCTTAGAAATAGATCTAGAGTTGTGAGTACTAGAAGACTTACTTGGTATCTCATATTTCTTCTTTATTTCTACAAAATTAGGATTCTCTTTTGCAAACTCCATATAGGGTAGAAATGGGGATCCTCTCTTACTTTTTCTTTTGGTAGATTTTCCACATGAGGATCCTCCTTATTTTTTGCAATAGTGGAGGAAGAATATCCCTTTTTATACTAAGATCCAATGAATATGGAAAACGAGAATCTTGTTTCATATTCATCATCATCTTCTCCTAAAGAATAATCAACAAAATTGAATCTATCATCATCTTCTACTTATTCAATCTATAAGATGTTATTGTCCTCATTTAATTCTTTTGTCTCTTCAATTTCTTATTATTCCTTAGCATCACAAGATACATTTATTAGAGGAATCTCAAGAACGAATAGGCAAGGTTGTAGGCCAATCCTTTATCTATTTGTAAAGTTAATCTTGAGTGCCTCTTTTCTCATGGAATCTTGAGTTAGCTAATTCTTAAGAGACAAGACACCATTAGCCAATTTATGGATTAATGAATCTGTGGTACACATGCTTGAGCTTTGGCCTTTCTCCTTACTTGGACCTTTCTTAAGTTTTACTGACATGATCAGGTCATATTCCACTTTAATTGTAAGCTTTTTTTATTCATCCAAATCCATTGGTTGACTTATTCTTAGCATAAAAATCACCTCAGGAACTTCGGCATTTGTGAAGAATCTTAGCATGTTGTCATCAGTATGTTGGACCACTTCATGTATCTTGTGAAGCATCATATTGAGATTCACCATTAACTCCCTCACTGGTTCAAAGGGCTCTTTATTTAGTTCATACCATTAGGAAATTTCATTAGAATATTCCTTAGGTATGAATCTAATTTCACACTTGGTCTTTATGTCATTATAGTTAATTATAAATCTAGCTTACAAGAGGTAGACCCAGTCCACCATTGATATATTGCAAAGATTATATGAAATGCGAAATGATACATCTTCATATCCAACTCTTATAAATCCATAAGAAGTGATGAAGGCTACGATTTGGCCATCCAGATGTTTTTTTCCATCACCATGGACCATGGTGAAGTTATTTTTTGACCCTCTGAGTAGATCATGCACAATGTTAGGTTGTGGAGCCTGTTTTCATGTGTGAAAGTGTTGAAGACTATACATTAAGAATACTGTACACTTTTCATGTATCCTTGCGGGGGTCCGGGGGCGCAGCCATCGAAAAAAATTCTTTTAGGCTTAAAATTTTTTGGCCTCGAAAAATGCACCCGACATATCGGGAAACATGCTTTTCTCATATGGGAGAGTTTTTTTTGACCCATAGGTTTATGGGATGGGTTTTGCCCATGGTTTTGATACCCACGGTTTTGTAAAACTGCTTAAGTAGTTGTCTATTTATATGGTCTTATGCATATGATAGATGTACAAGCAAATGTATTACAGATGTGTTTTGAATTCGGCTATGAATTCTGTAGAGTTTGTTGACCATAGCTCCAAACGGATCTGGGTATTGTATTGATAGAGCGGTGGCTTGTAATAAAATTTGAGCAAGTGATTCTTAGTGGATGTAACCCAAATTGGGTGAACCACGTTAAATACTGTCTCTTTGTGCTGTGTTATTTTATTCTGCAATTTTATTTGAGATCTGTAATAATTTCTGCATATTATTTTCTACTGTTGTAATTCTGTGAGGGATTATTCTGCATATTTTATCCCTTATTTCCTAACAATTGGTATCAGAGCCTAGTTTGGTTTGCTGAAGTGTTGAATCGCAAGGAAAGTATTTTGCTTGAGTGGGAGCTATGGCAGATGAAGGAACATCTAGGGTTGATAAATTCAATGGGTAGAATTTCAGTCTTTGGAAGATGCAAATGGAAGATTACCTTTATCAGAAGGATCTTTCTACTCTGTTGTCTGAGAAGGTGAACAAACCCTCGAGTATGACAGATGCGGAATGGGATTTGTTGGATCGGAAGGCACTTGGAACAATCTGGCTGAGTCTTGCATCTTCGGTATTATTTAATGTTTCAAGGGAAAAGACTACAAAATATCTAATGGATGCATTAGGGAAGTTGTATGAAAAACCCTCTGCCTCTAATAAGATATTTTTAATGAAAAAGTTGTTTAATATGAAGATGCCTGAAAATAGTTCAATAGCAGATCATTTAAATGATTTCAATACGGTAGTGAATATGCTAGATTCGGTTATAATAGAATTTGATGAAGAAGTTAGGGATTTATTAATTTTGTGCTCTTTACCTGAGAGTTGGAATAGCCTGGTAATGGCGGTAAGTAACTCGGTTCTAGATAACTCGAAGTTGAAGTTTGAGGATGTTGTAGGGGTGATTCTAAGTGAGGAAATGCAAAGAAAAAGCTCTGGGGAAATTTCTACTTCAGGGAATGCTTTGACAGTGGAAACTAGAGGGAGACAGAAGAATAGAGGAAACCGTGGAAAATCAAAAGATCGGGCAAGGTCAAAATCCAAGAACAAGATTGTATGCTGGAATTGTGGAAAGCCTAGGCATGCAAAGAAAGACTGTTGGGAGCTTCGGGATAAGAAGAAACAACAAGAAGAAAAAAAGGAGGCAAATGTGGCAACGGGTAATGTATGTCAGGATGGTTTGATTCTTTCTTTGCACAATATTACTGAATCTTGGGTTTTAGATTCAAGGGCTTCTTTCCATGCTTCTCCACATAGGCATTATTTTGTTGATTATGTTCGAGGAGATTTTGGGCATGTTTTTCTTGGTGATGATGAGCCTTGCAGCATAGTTGGAAAAGGTTCTGTTTAGGTTAAGATGCAGAATGGGAATACTTGGCTATTGAAGGATGTCAGACATGTGCCTACATTAAGATGAAATTTGATATCAGCAGGGCAGTTGGGAAGTGATGGTTATACTGTGATATTTACAGCAGACTCTTGGAAGGTTACCAAGGGTGCTCTTGTGGTGGCAAGAGGTAAGAAGGTTGGAACCTTGTATTTAACCACTGATAGTACTAATGATTGTAATCTTGTGGCTTTAGATGTAGATACAACATTATGGCACTATAGGCTTGGTCATATGAGCCATAAGGGCATGAACATCATAAAGAAGAATTTTCCTGGATATACAGAAACAAGTTTGGATTTCTGTGAGAACTGCATATATGGGAAACATAAGCGAGTAAGGTTTCTCAAGGTTGGACCTACAAAGAAAGAGAGTAAGTTAGAGCTGGTGCATTCTAATGTGTGGGGGCCAGCTCAGGTATCAACTCTTGGGGGTTCAAGTTATTATGTTACTTTTATTGATGATGCAACAAGGAAAGTTTGGGTTTATTGTATTAGAAACAAATCTGATGTGTTTGACACTTTTGTTAAATGGAAAGCCTTGGTTGAGAATGAAATAGGTCTTAAGCTAAAATGTCTCAGGTCAGATAATGGAGGGGAGTATTGCAGCAATGAATTTAATGATTATTGTTCTAAGAATGGAATCCACAGGTAAAAGACGGTTCCAGGAACTCCACAGTAGAATGGGGTATTAGAAAGGATGAACAAAACAATAATGGAACGTGCTAGGAGCATGAGGTTACATGCAGGACTGCCTCCTTCTTTTTGGGCAGAAGCGGTGAGCACAACTATGTACTTGATAAACAGAGGACCCTCAAGTGCCTTGGATGGAGGCATACCTGAGGAGGCTTGGTATGGTAAGAAAGTTGATTATTCATTTCTTAGAGTCTTTGGATGTGAGGTGTTTGTTCACATAGACAAGGATGATAGGACTAAGCTAGAGGCTAAATCAGAAAAATGTACTTTCATTGGTTATGGTGGTGATGAATTTGGATATAAATGTTGGAGTATTAAGGATAAGAAAATCATTCGATCTAGGGATGTGGTCTTTAATGAGAAAGTTGTGTATAAGCAGCAGTTGCAGGAAAACAGGGAAGAATCCAAGAAAGAATATGCAGTGGTAGAGGATCTTCCAGATGGGAAAGTGACACATGAATTAGTTCAGGAACCCCCTCAACAGGAACCCCAAACTCCTATATTGAGGAGGTCTTCTAGGGTAAGAAGAGAACCTGAACGTTTTTCTCCTTCTCTTTATTATTTATTACTCACTGATAGTGGAGAACCAGAGAGCTTTGATGAAGCAATGCAGGTAGATGCCAGGAAGAAGTGGGAGCAAGCCATGGATGAGGAGCATCAGGCTCTCATGGAGAATAAGACATGGGATTTGGTAAAGCTACCCGAAGGAAAAAGAGCATTACAGAATAAGTGGGTGTTTAGAGTCAAAGAGGAAGAAGGAGGCAAGAAAAGATACAAGGCCCAGTTGGTGGTCAAGGGGTTTGCACAGAAAAAAGGTATAGATTTTGATGAGATTTTTTCTCCTGTAGTAAAAATGACTTCTATCAGAACTATTCTTGGAATAGTGGCAGAAGAAGACTTGCACTTAGAACAGTTAGATGTAAAGACTGCATTTCTCCATGGTGATTTGGAGGAGGAGCTATATATGCAGCAGCCAGAAGGATATGAAGTCAAAGGTAAAGAGGAGATGGTGTGTAAACTGAAGAAGAGCTTGTATGGCCTGAAACAAGCTCCACGTCAATGGTATAAGAAATTTGATAGCTTCATGATGGAGCAAGGTTATATCAGATGTCATTCTGACCATTGTGTGTATACAAAGAAATTTGAGGATGGAAGTTATATTATCCTGTGTTTGTATGTTGATGACATGCTGGTTGCAGGTAAAAACATGCAGGAAATAAAAGTACTCAAGAAGCAGCTAAGTGAATCATTTGCTATGAAGGATTTGGGGGAAGCCAAAAAAATCCTTGGTATGAGGATATCTTGGGATAGGAAGGAACGGAAGCTGACTTTATCTCAGGAAGAGTACATTAAGAAGGTCTTGGAGAGGTTTAATATGCAGGATGCTAAACCGGTTGGGACTCCTTTGGCAGGCCATTTCAAGTTATCAAAGGAGCAGTGTCCCAAGACAGAGCAGGAAAGAAACCAGATGTCTAAGGTACCTTACTCATCAGTAGTTGGCAGTTTGATGTATGCTATGGTGTGCACTAGGCCTGATATTGCCCATGCAGTGGGAGCTGTGAGTAGATTTATGAGTGATCCAGGTAAAGAGCATTGGCAAGCAGTAAAGTGGATCCTTCGGTATTTGAGAGGGACCATGGGGACAGTTTTGTGCTACAGTGGATCAAACACCACTTTACGTGGTTATGTAGATTTAGATATGACTGGAGATGTAGACAGCAGGAGGAGCATGACATGTTATATTTACACTGTAGGTGGGACAACAGTGAGCTGGATTTCACGACTACAGAAGCTGGTGGCTTTGTCAACCACAGAGGCTGAGTATGTTGCTGCCACAGAGGCAAGAAAAGAGATGATTTGGTTACAATAATTTCTTGAGGAGTTGGGGCATAAGCAGGAGGAATGTAAGTTGCATAGTGATAGTCAGAGTGCTATACACCTAGCAAAGAACTCTTCTTTCCACTCTAGGACAAAGCATATACAGTTAAGGTACCATTTCATCAGGACAACTTTGGAGGAAGAGAAGTTGAAGTTGGAGAAGATTCATACCAGTCAAAATCCTGCAGACATGATGACCAAGGTGGTCACAAGGGGAAAACTAAAGTTGTGTTCAACTTTGGTTGGTCTTCACAGAAACTAGTGAAGGGTTGAGAAGCTTGCTCAGAGGAAAACTAGTCTCCAAGTGGGAGATTGTTAGGTTGTGGAGCCTGTTTTCATGTGTGAAAGTGTTGAAGACTGTACATTAAGAGTATTATACACTTTTCATGTATCCTCACTGGGGTTTGGGGCTGGGTCAAGCCTTGAGCAGGGGTCCGGGGGCGCAGCCCCCGAAAAAAATTCTTTTAGGTGTAAAATTTTTTGGCCTCAAAAGATGCACCCGACATATCGGGAAACGTTCTTTTCTCATATGGGTGAGTTTTTTTTGACCCATAGGTTTATGGGATGGGTTTTGACCATGGTTTTGATACCCACGGTTTTGTAAAACTGCTTAAGCAGTTGTCTATTTATATGGTCTTATGCATATGATAGATGTACAAGCAAATGTATTGCAGATGTGTTTTGAATTCGGCTGTGAATTCTGTAGAGTTTGTTGAGCATAGCTCCAAATGGATCTGGGTATTGTATTGAGAGAGCGGTGGCTTGTAATAAAATCTGAGCAAGTGATTCTTAGTGGACGTAACCCAAATTGGGTGAACCACGTTAAATACTATCTCTTTGTGCTGTGTTATTTTATTCTGCAATTTTATTTGAGATCTGTAATAATTTCTGCATATTAGTTTCTACTGTTGCAATTCTGTGAGGGATTATTCTGCATATTTTATCCCTTATTTCCTAACACACAAGAAGGGTGATAATTAATGGAACTATATTTTTTCCCCATGAAATTGATACTTATTGAGCCATTGATGGTTCTTTATCCATACCTTCTTATTATTCTAATTCAACTCTTTCCATAAATTATTTGAATCTTTCAATATATTCTTCATCAACTTTCTCTTATGGAGGAACATATTTTAAAGGTTCAAATACAACTTGGTCAGCAGGGTACTCAAGACAACAAGTAGGATCAAATTCTAGGAATTACTATTAACCTGTTGTCCTTGCTATTTGGTTGATAGGGAGTATAAAATCAGCTTAGAATAATTCTTTGAATTTTAGGATCAGAAACACCACTAGCTCTTAAGTATATCATATATCATTTTTCAAAACCAACTTGAATTTGTAATTAAAACAACATTCTTTGAGGCTCTCCTTTACTAGTCCTAAACTTGTCTTGCTCTTTTAAAGGCTTCCATACATTTTTCTTCAGAATATATAATTCTTGTAGCTGAGACTTAATAGGAGAAGGTTTCTCTATTATAGTAATTTTTTCACTAAAAAATGGCGCAATATATTCTTCGATATAGAATAAAATTTTAGGGCATAGGACTTGGGGATTACAAATAATATCCATTCATTCAGTGATAATACTAATGGATCAAATGAATTTTAAGTTTTTATAATTTTTCATTTATTTTATTTTATTTGGAATACACACAAACACAAAAATATATATATGTGTACATGTGTGTGTGTGGAGAAAATAAAAATCTACCCCATGATGTCCACCAAAAACTTTTGGCAAAATAATTTGTTGAGTGGGAAAATCATTAGGCTCTCGCCAACAGTTTGTGGGATAGAGTCCCTCTACTTGAATGGGGAATCTCCATTTATTGAAAATAGGAATTATTTACACTATTATAATTTCCTAGTGGTTTTCTTTCAAGTGAGGATCCCACATGAGTACTTTCCTACACCTATGGAAAGGTTCTGTTGACCAAAATAAGCTCACACTTATTTTGGGTCAACTGACACCATTTTTCTCCTTTCTAATTCAATCTAAATTTTTACATATTTTAAGAGCTTAAGTCCCCCTGAAATCTTTTCCATTTGATAGGAAATTTCCTCCCTCTTCCAGAGATATAAAGAAGTCCTTTTGACTCTTCATATTTTTCAAGTTATAGGTCAGTGGGCCTCAAAAGGATTTTTTGCCAAAAGCGGGCCGACGGGCCTAGGGAAGATTTTTTTCCAATGGAAATTGTGAACTGGCATGGTGGCGGGAGATAATTTTGCATTATTTGCACCTTTTACAAAAGGTAAAAGTGGAAAATTTGGTCCGGTGGGCCCGGGAATGACTTTTGGGAAAAATGCAGGTGTACGGGGCCGTGGAGGAAATTTTACCCAAGTGTAAATGCAGGCTTAGTGGGTCTACAGGGGACTTTGGAACTTTTACACTTTTCACAAAATGGAATAGTTTTAAGTGAGGGCCCGTGAGCCCATGGGGCATCATCACCTGTTGAAAAGTCACATACCCATGAATGCTGCCATGTGCCTCATCGATTTGTAACTCCAAGGATAAAATCCAAAATAGAGATCCCAAGCAAGTGCTAAGCTTCCACATGTCTAAGGTCTGAGAAGGGACAAAGTTGACAATTGAAAATTCAAAATGGAGCAGAGCCAGTTAAAGGTGCCACGTGTCAACTCAGCACAATTTCAAAGATCAACTCCAAATTTGGTTCCCCAAATGAGTGCAGGCTTGGCACATGGTCAGAGTTAGAAAAGAGGCCAAAATGGGCCTAAATCAACTAAGTATAAGAGAGCCAGTGGACGGCACCACATGTCAACTTGGTATAAATTTAGAAGTGAAATATAGAGTGGATTCCCAAATGAGTGTAAGTCTTCCAAGTTTTTAGGGTCTGATAAAGGCCTCAGACCGAATCGGCTAAGTATTGCAGACTCGCGGAAGGTAGCACACATCAACTTGGTGGATCTTCAAAGGTATAGCCTAAAGAAAGACCCTAAACTAGTGCCAGCCCTCCACTTGTCCAAGGTCTGAAAAGGGACACAGTTGGTCATTGAAAATTCGGAAAGAACCATGTGTTAGCTCGACATAATTTTAAAAGGTTAGGCCAATATCAGAGAATCAAATGAGCACCACCTCTCCACATGTCTAGAGTCCGGAAAAAGTTCAAAAAATGCAGCAGGCCCAAATCGGCTAAGTATAGAAGAGCCAGCGGACGATGCCATGTGTCTCATTGGCACAAATTCAAAGGCACGATCTAAAGAAGAGAATCAAACAAGTGTTGGCCCTCTGCATGTCTAGAGGTTGAAAAGGCATAATCATCCATTGAAAATTCTAAGTAGAGGCAGGCCGGGGGAAGGAGCCACGTGTTAACATGACGTAAATTTAAAGGTAAAATTTGGAGTGTGTTCCCAAATGTGCATTGAGCCTCCACATGTCCCGGGTTAGACAAAAAACCTCCACCAAACAAAGGGACTCAGGTAGAATACAAAGGAAACCGAGGAGCCCGTGGAAGTTTCCATGTGTCAGTTTGGTGCAATTTCAAAAGTGAAAGAAAGGGGGTGAATCTTCAATATGCATAAGGCTGCCATGATGACCCCTATATGGAAAGAATATTTTAAATATTGAGAGCCCATGTTAAACACCTGATCCTAATCTTCAGACATCCATATCTTTCAACTGGGGGCTCAGTTTTGAGTGGGAAAGGACATTTTAGAAAGTTTTTGGTGTCAGATTCTCACCTGCCTCCATTTATGTTTTTGACTAGCCATTTTTGACTCTGTCATGTCTCTCACCTACCTCCATGATGAATAACGGGCCTCTTTCTTTCCTAGTAAGTGAAAACAATGGAGGCATGGGTGTTTTGGTAAAGCTCTTCATTGTGGTAGGTGGATTCAATGCATTTATAGGGGTGGTTAGAATAGGGTATGGATTATTCCCTCCATTCTATCTTATTCTTCCTATATATTGTAAAGGAGGGGCATATTCAAAAGCTTGGTCATTGTTTCTCTCTTGCCCCCCTTTCTCTTTCTTCCCTAGGGTAGAATTTGGAGTCTAACCCTCCTCTCATGGCTCTGTAATAGAATTTTCTTGCCCCTCTCCCATTGATGATGTACCGTGTAAATTTAGGAGAAATAAAATAATTTTTTTGATGCATTTTATCCATCCCTGGGTCATTTTTATTATCTTCTTACGTCTCATTGTTGCAGGGTGTATTGTGCATACTCTGATGCTATTTGCAGGTCCTGGGAGCTATGTTCAATGGGTCTTGAAGTGGTGTTCCATGTGACATTTATCTTTGTTATTTGGTGCATCTTGTCAACCCCCTCTTCTACTCACCTCTCTGCACTTTAGGTAGTTGGATCTGTGATCAGCCACTTCCTTTTCCAATATACCACCACTTAGTGTAGGCTCTCTTTCACCCTCTCTCTCTCTCTCTTCCCGTCTCTTTGGAATGGTTAGATTAGGATAGATTAGGTTTTTCCTACATTTGAGTAGCTTGTGGCAGGTAGATTAGGAAGCAAGAACCAACCTTCTCTAGAGGTCCATCTCAATACCGCAAGTCCCATAGCTTGAGAGCTAGTCTAATGTTGTGAAATCACACCAAATACCCCACCTAGATCTGTGGCCATTCGGGGGTGTTGTGATATTGCACTAATAGTTTTTGCACACCCAGTGGGACACTGAGGTTAGATTCTCACATCTTTCCAAGGTTTCTCATTATCAACATATAATCTTAAGCCACCATGTGACCATCAATAGTTTAGCACACCCAGTGGGACAGTGAAGCACCTTACCACTTCATCTTAGTAGGTTGGAATGTTCCTGTTAAGATTCAGAATTTTGTGGCACATACAAAGCACATCTGGCAACTCCATCTGCTCAATAACCCATCTCTAAAGTTGTAAAAAAAATTCATCAATTTCCACCCATCTTCATTCATCTTTAATATTCTTCCATCCATGAAGTTGTTCAATCATGATTTCATTTCCCCCATGGAATTCACACTTACAACACGAAATCAAAGAGTTTGATCTCCTATCAGACTCGAAGGAATGTTTTGATGAGGAGGGGCCCATATAAATTACAACTTTCACTACCCCATCATTCATCCATCAACCACAAGAACCTTCCGTTGAAGAGTTACCACTATTCATGCTCATTTTGGAGCATGAGATTGAGCTACAAAGCACCAAAGGTCAGCAGCAGCACGTCCCAAATCCTAGTGTAGAACAACTCTAGGTGGTGTACATTATGTTTTTTGACACCTTGAGGAGGGAAAAACACCATCTACGAGGTGGTTTTTTACTCTCATTTCCGACCATGTTTAGTGCCAAATCAACTACATGGTAACAAATTTTGTGAGAAAGGGAAGCTATTTCTCCCTTCTTGTTGCAGGTTTTACTTGAGTGCCCTTGCCTCTGGTTAGTTTAGGTTAGTTAAAGTTTTCTTTTAGTAACACAATTTCTTTTGTACACTCTGCATGTTCCACTTGGAGCATGTATGATTTCAGGTTTTGTGCATAGTATGTTGTGGTGTTTTTTTGCTCATGCACAAGACATTGGAAGTAGCATTTGGTGAGTTATCTCAGGTTCTAATAGTTTCCAAGTGGCCTAAGGATCATATTTTCAAAGATCAGATCATATTTGTGTTTACTAGGTAGACTCCATGCCCAATGGATGCTTCAACGGAACTGATCATTTCACCTAGTAGGTAGGTGATCCCCATGAGACACCAAATTGTTGACCAAATTAAGTTCACACTTATTTTGGGTCAACTGACACCATTTTACCCATTTGTGCTTCAATCTGAATTTTTACATATTTTAAGCACTTAAGGCCTCCTTGAAAGCATTTCCATCAGATAGGAAATTTATTCCCCTTTCCAGAGATATAAAGAAGTCTTTCTAATTCTTCATATTTTTCAAGTTACAGGACGGTGGGCCTGGGAAAGATTTTTTGCCAAAAGCAGGCCAGTGGGCCTATGGAATATTTTTTGCGCATGGAAATTTCTGACTGGTGGGGCAGCGGGAGATACTATTGCATTTTTGCACCTTTCACAAAAGGCACGAGTGGAAAATGTGGGCAAGTGGGCACGTGAATGAATTTTGGGAAAAGTGGGTCTGTGGGGTTGTGGAGGAAATCTTTCCCAAGTATAAATGTGGGCCGGCGAGTCTACGGGGGACTTTAGAACTTTTACACTTTTTTGCAAAATAGCACATTTTTAAGTGTGGACCCACATTCCCGCGGGGTCTCATCGGCCGTTCAAAAGGCACAGACCCATGGAGGCTGCCATGTGCCTCATCGATGTAACTCGATGGATAGAATCCAAAATAGAGACCCCAAACAAGTGCCAAGATTCCATGTGTCCATGGTTTAAAAAGGGACAAAGTCAACATTTGAAAATTCAAAATGGGGTAGAGCTAGTGGAAGGTGCCACGTGTCATCTCAATGTAACTTCAAATATCAACTCCAAAGGTGGTTCCCCAAATGAGCACAGGCTTGCCATGTTGTTAGAGTCAGAAAAGGGTATAAAATGGGCCTAAATTGACTAAGTATAAGAGGGGCAGAAGATGGAACCACGTGTAAACTTGGCACAACTCTAGAAGCAAAATACAAATCAGGTTACCAAATGAGTGTAAGGCTTCCATGTATCTAGGGTCTGAGAAAGGCATCGATCTGAATCAGCTAAGTATCGCAGACTCATAGAAGGTGCCATGCATCATCTCGACACATCTTTAAAGGTGCAGCCCAAAGAAAGACCCTAAACTAGCGCCATCCCTCCATGTGTCCAAGGTTTGAAAAGGGACAGAGTTGGCCGTTGAAAATTCCAAAAGAGTGGAAAGAACTACGTGTCAGCTCAACGTAATTTTAAAAGTTCAGGCCCAAAGTAGAGACTCAAATGAGTGCCAGCTCTCCATGTGTCTAGGGTCTGACAGAAGTCAAAATAGGCAGCAGGCCTGAATCAATTAAGTATAGAAGATCCAACAGACGGTGCCACATGTCTCATGGTTGCAAATTAAAAGGCATGATCCAAAGTAGAGAATCAAACAAGCACTATCCCTCCACGTGTGCTAGAGCCCGAAAAGGTAGAATCATGTGTTAAAAAGTATAAGCATAAGCATTCCAATGAAAGCAGCCACATGTCAGCATGACGTAACTTAAAAGGTAAAATTTGGAGTGGTTTCCCAAATGTGCACTGAACCTACACGTGTTACGGTTCAAACATAAATCCTCCTCTGAACAACGAGACTTAGGAAAAATACAAAGGAAACCAAGGGGCCCATGGAAGCTGCCACATGTAATTTCATTGTAATCTCAAAAGAGAAAGAAAGGGGGTGAATCTTCAAGATGCACAAGTCTGCCACGTGGACCCTTGTATAGATAAACTCTTTTAAATATTGAGAGCCCACATTAAATGCCTGATCATGATCTTTAGAAATCCATATCTTTCAACTAGGGGCTTGGTTTTGAGCAGGAAAGGAAATTTTAGAAATATCTCAACACCAACTTCTCACCTACCTCTATTAATGTTTTCGGCCAATGATTTTCAAGGCTGTCAAGTCTGTCTCCTTTCTTTCCTAGTAACGGACAACGATGGAGGCATGGGTGTTATAGTAAATCTCTTCATTGTGGTAAGTGGATTCAATGCGTTTGTAGGGGTGGTTGGAACATGGTTTGGATTCTTCCTTCCTCTCTCTCTTATTCTTGCTATATATTGTAAAGGAGGGGCATATTTAAAAGCTTGGTCAGTTTTTCTCTCATGCGCCCCTCTCTTTTTCTTCCCTAGGGTAGAATGTGGATTCTAAGCCTCCCCTCATGGCTCTGTAATGGAATTTTACTGCCCCTTTCCCACTGATGATGTACCGTGTAAATTTTGGAGCAATAAAATCGGTTTTGTGATGCATTTTTTCCATCCCTGGCTCCTTTTTATTCTCTCTTCTTACCTCTCATCGTTGCAGGGTATATTGTGCATACTCTGAATTTTATTGTAGGTCTTGGGAGTTTTTCTTAATGTGTTTTGTAGTGGTGTACTATGTGATATTCATCTTTGGTTTGTCATGCATCTTATCCACTCCCTCCTCTACTCACCTCTCTCCACTTCAGGTAGCTAGATCTATGATCAGCCACTTCATTTTCTCGTATATAAATGCTTAGTATAGGCTCTCTTTCACCCTTTATCTCTCTGTATCTCCTTGGAATGGTTATATTAGGATAGATTAGTTTTTTCCTACACTAGAGTAGCTTGTGGCAGGTAGATTAGGAAGCAAGAACCAACCTTCTCTGGAGTTCCATCTAAAGTCCGCAACTGCCATAGCGTGAGAGATGGTCCAATTTTGTGTAATCACACTGAATGCCCCACCCAGATCCGAGGCCATTTGGGTGTGCTCTGATTTTGCACTAACATGTTCTTGTAAATATTACAAGTTAGAAATCATTTAAAAATAGAGGTAATAATAAAACATAAAGGACGGTTTTGAATAATAAATAGAAAAACACATTTTATTGGCTCAAAATAATAATATAAGCATTATTTCAATGATAACAAACCATTCACATATAATAAAGAACAAGATAAAAAAAAGTGTCATTTCTTTATATTCAACAAATACATGCTTGTGGAGTGAAGTTTAGATGGAGAGGAATGCATTAGATTAGGAAATGGAAGAATTTAGGTATCCTTCTTGTAGAGAAAATATAATAGCTAGAAAATAACTATAACCATCCCTTGAAATAAGGGTTTCATTCATATGTCTACCATTATGAATGCACTTTTATCTCCCCCACATGACCTTTCACCTTCCTTCGGGATTGTTGACCTTTTAACTTCCTTTCAAGAATTTTGATGTTCCTTCGCCACTTACGACCTTTTCACTTCCTTCATGAACTCTGATGTCCATTCAAAACTTGTGACCTTTCACCTTCCTTCATCATGTAGATTCCTAAATTCATATTTTGGTCATATGAAAACATCATTGGGTTTCCTAAAACCTTCCTAACATGTGACATCATTTTCTAATCACACGAAAAACATTCTTCTGTCATTCAAACTTGTTCCTCACTCAAAAACCCTTTTTGGTTGCACAACAACAACTTCATGTCTCCAAACACCTTCTGAACACATGAAATCTACTAATAGTTATATGAAAACATTATTTTGTCTCATAAAATTTCTTATATCATGACATCATTTTTTGGATGCATGACATCATCCTCATGTCATTCAAAACCTCCTCGACACGTGATAACGTCTTTTGGACATGCAACAAAATCCTTAGATCACACAAAAACTCTTACACACATGACAAGAATTTTAGGTCATGTGAAAACACTTTTCAGTTGCACAAAAAAAAAATTGGTTATCTAAATCTTCCTGATGCGCAACCAGAATTTATGGTCGCATGACAACATCTTTGAGTTACATGAGCAGAACTATTTTCTTCTCTATGGGGTCAAAATTCACAGAAATTTGGTAATCCAATATATTAATATTCATGTGAAATGGATATTAAATCCAATGGCACTATTTATAAGTCTTGAAAATTAATTAATCAACAATTTTTAGCTATATCTTCAATTCTTCCTGATGTTGTGCACAAGTGTGTTCGGTAACAAAGCATTTTCGATGAAACAAAGACAATACAAATTATGGGTAACAGAGAGAATTTAAAATAACCTTACTTTATATTCTATTACGATCTTAACTCATTTGCGAGTATCTTGAATCTTTTGAGAAAGTTTCACCTTATAAGAGGAAATTTGAGCTACAATGTCAGACAATTTTCCGCTTCTCAATATTACCAAATAATTTGTTGATGATTCCAACATAAAATACGCTCTATTATCTTTCCTAGTCCCATGGTATGGGATTCTAACTCTTCACAAGGCTTGTGAAACTCTTCAAAAAAGGTGACTAGATTTTTAGAACTTTCTTTTGCCAATACCTTGCTCACAAAGACATGATTTTACATAACTTGTTCCTAAACCCTATTTTTCTTCCATAAATTTCCTAAATTACCTCAAATAATTATAGAGTTAGTCCACACACTTCTCATATTATTCACATTTTCCTTGTACGTTCCTGATCGGTGCTCACCAGGTGTAAATAGTATTAAAATAGGCCTTTTTAGGGTCTCCTGGAGTGGTTCATTCAAAGTGGAACAAAATGAATCCATATTTTGATTCCCACCATATTACTTGTATATGAAATACAATTTCAAACTTAAGTTAGCAAATCCAATTTACTAAGCACAAATTTTTTTCATGCAGGGTAACTTCTAATGGCCTTTATTATGTATAATCTATCACTGATCCTCTCGAATTTATTGTTGGTGCCACTAATGATTTACCATTTTTCATTTCTTTTACACATGGAATTCAGTGATTATTTTAAATCTTCTAAGCTTCACATTGATACATCTATTGATAATCAAGCTCTCAAAAATGTAATGTTCCATCTTAATTTCCATAAAAATGTATGCTCACTTCCCCTATCACATTTTGTTATTTTTTCATTATATTAAATAGAGAATAAGTATTTCATACCTCCTATTAAACATGACATGCTAACCCTTGCAACAAAATAGGTAAAGTGGTAGTCAGGTCAAAATTTAGAGGAGGTGTGAGCTCCAACGAACACTGGTCAAAGGCAGTCAGTGGTGGGGATGACTGACATCCCTCCCAAAGTGAATTAAAACTCACCAAATAGTAATTAGATGGTAATTGAAACGTCTCAGAAAGAGACCAACGAACGTTACAAAAAAAATTGTTGTTGCTCCTACTAACCAACGACTAAAAATTGTGAAACACTTACCCAACAAGATGCACATTCCATTCAAAAAAATTGTTTGGTGGAAATTTAATTTAATGACTACATTTTAGATCAGCCCAAAAATGATTTGGTTCGATCAATGATGAAAGTGTATCACCTTGCTAAGAATGGTAGAAATGTAATATCAATGGTTTACAAACTAGATACCTCATCTAACAAAGGTAGAGAATAACTTTGGATGAGTGTAAAGAGGAAAACACTAGGATCTTTATGTCACCCCCCAAGAGTGACTATGAGTTAGGATTCTAATGCAAAAACCTAGGAACCTTTGGTTCTTGTCAAGGTTTTACTATAGTTTTAGGTCGTCCCAAGACTAAATTTTTAAGCTGATTTGTATTTTTTCCCATGTTTTCCCTTGAAATATTCATTGCTATATCAGGATGTTACATCCTTGTTTGTGACAGGGTAGTGTCCTTGGAAAAACCCTCCTTTTACAAATTATCAAAAATCATACCTCCTATTGATATATATCTCTTCACATCATAGTTGCGCCTCTCATTATATCATCATGTTATTTGTGGTGGCATCAGAAATCAAATATTATGACATGGTTTTAGGTATTACATGCATTAAATCTATTAGGTTTATTCCATTGTTTAACTAATATTAACTATAATATGTAATATGAAGATAGTTAATCTAAGCTATGAAAATTTGTAAATGGAGTAAACAAATGTAGTAAAACGTATGCTAATGATCCAAGAAAACATGTAAAATGAAATGCTAACCCTAATATGTACGAGAGAAGAGGAAAGAGCTTAGTTGAGTAATGGATGTCTTTCGGACTATGTCATAATGATGAAAATAAAAATTAGAAAGGAGGAACAATTTTGTCAGTACTCCACACAGTGCAGATATGGGTGATATAGCTAGACTAGAGTGCCTACGAGAGGACTAGGGTACACACAAGTTCTCTGGTAAGCAAAATAAGTGCCCTAGTCTGGGAAAAAGGTCTAGAACTTGTCTTCACAGGTCCTGGAGATGACTAATAACTTTTGTTGTCTGTCACATTAATTTTCATGTACTTCCCTGAATGATCCAAATATTCCAAGCGGAAGAAATCACCTGTAAAATACCAAAATGAAATAACAAAAACCCTCCAAAAATAGATATGAAAATGAATGGGTCAGACTGACCTTAGCTACCACAACATTGGGCTTACTCACTAAGCAATGCAATAAATTTCGAACATGGATGTAGTTTTGGTGAGTGTGTGCATGTCGTTCCCTAGGTGATATTTTTCCAGTCGCACTTTGTGATGTAGCGAGAAATAACTAAATGTAGAAAACATAAAAGAATGTGTGCATGGAATAGAATAGAATCCCTCCTCCTATGAAGTGTGATGAAAATTTCCTAGCTTGTTCCTTGATGATGAAGCTATGTGGATGCTAAAGCAACAGATGAATGGAACTCTAGATGAGTGATAGTAGTAGATGATGATAAGTCCCTCATTATGGTCTCATAACTCTATATTTATACGGTTATCTTGCTCTAATTTTGAAATCAACTATGAAAAGTCCGACCACAAGAAAGATAAAGATGAAAAATGGCTAGAAGAGGACCAAAAAGTGGTGAGAAAGTGCAAGAAGGATTGAGGTAACCCCCATGTGTGACTAGGGAACCCATGGTTTCCCCAGTACTAATCTAAGTGCCCTAGTCCAGGATAAAATTACAAATAATGTCATAAAATGGTTAGGCATATGAGTCTAATAGGTCACAATTTATGAAATAAAATAAAATAAGATGGCCAAAAGGAAAGGGGTTAATTACTAATTTCTTCATGTAAAAACCTTATAAATTGTAGTATGAGCCCAGGATAAATAAAGTTCTAAAGTGCATGATTTTGTGACTACATTTTCCTCCTAATTTATGTTGGTGAGTAGAAATATTGGTAAGATAAAGTAGATAGATATGTGTATGTGATGTCCATCAAGAGTGTAGTTTAAATACACTGAAGGACTAGACAAAAGTTTGAAATGATAAAAATATGGAGGAACATGGAAACTATAGATGAAAAATGTCTTAAGAAAAGGTGATGATAGTAAACCTAGGCTGTAATGCATGTGTGTAGCTTCTGTAATGTGTAGTGTACCTCCATAGTTAGTAAAGCATGTGTGCTGCCACGAAATGTTGTTGTTGTTACCCCCATTTGTTTTCTTGTTTCTCATATGGTTATACCTGCAAGGATAAAATGATCAAGTAGTCAAATATGTATGTGTGTAAGTGTAAAAACACTATATAAAAGATGCATGTGTATGAAAGTATGTAAAATATGGAAACATAAATGGAACATGTGCATCTGATCCATATAGAGAGAAAGTGTAGAAGGACATCCTGTACTCCAAGTTATTGAGGTGATCTCATTCCATAGGCCAAAGAAGTGTAGGTAGGAAATTCTCCATTTCCTCTAAGATCTAACTACTTCCCTGAACTTTGAGTAGAGATCTTTGTACTTTCCTAGTCTTTAGGGTGATCTAATGCCACTGGATGAAGTAGTGTAGAGAGGTACATCCACTTTAACCTCCAAGCCTGTAACAGATTCTGAGAAATGCTAAGGACACCATGTCCTGTAAAATCCGATGTGTATGGGGTTCGTAGACTAGTATGAACCCACTTGTTATATGTAACCCACAATTCCAAGGGAAGAAAGGGCACTGAACTGAACCAGTGTAAATACACAGTGTTAGTATGTAAACCCCAAAATTATACCCCCCTCTTTGGGGGTGCATGTGACATCATTGATAGGATACATGCGGCTCCAAAAAGGTGCCAACTGCATGTACGTTGTAATGTTGAAACATGCTTGGTAGAAACCAAGGCATGCACAAACAATAAGGCTGGCCAAAAACAAGTGTAATGATGCATGTATGTAGAAAAAGGTGTATAAGCTATGCAAACAGTGTGTAAGTTACCAAACAAAGTAATGTAAACATGTAAGAAGACAAGTAAGCTCCACAAAGAAGGATGTAAACATTGTAAATTACTCATGATGTCACAAGACACGCAAGGCCATAATGGCAAAAAAAAATACAGAAGTGGGCACAAAAAACATAGGGTGAGGCTCGTAAACAATAACAGACAATAGCAAACAATGGAAAAAAAATGATATCAAATAATTATGGAAATAAATATCCCTACATAATAACTGCTGCACATGAAGCACCCATTAGCATGTTAGAAAGATAGCTAGTATTACAAAAGTGTGTATAAGCAATTAATGTAAATTGCTAAGTATAAAATGAAACAATATCACATGGAAGATATGAATATGTGGATGCCCCCATTGACCATTGTAGGAAGGGTAGACAAAAAACATCCATGTTGTGTGTAGTAGACCTTTATCTATGCCCAAAACTAGAAAAAGGCATGAACGCGCATATGGGGATGGTAAAGATAAATGACATACAAGTAATAAAACCAGCATGTGTAATAAATTGATCAAGAACAAGTAAAAGTAAGCAAGAGTAGAAGTGACCATAATATGCAGTATGTTGTGGATGGATGGAATGGAATATATGATGGAGTGATAGGAGCCGCGAGCCCCCTAAGTGAATGGACATGTATGTAGTGAGGTTCATTTTGTTTTCCCCCTCAGTAGTTAAGAATCAACCATAAACGAGTGTGCTTCATCAGGAAATGGTCAAGTAGTGTGTGTTGTATCTAATGTACTGTGAGGAATGTGTAGGTGTAGTGATGATATGTAACCTAATGATGATGTGTATGAACCTTATAGCTGAAGCGTATATCATGACTAGATGAACATATAAATTAAGATTTATCCTAATCGTATATCACTATAAGATGAATGGATGAGTGATGATCTAACACTAAACATATATCACTACGAAATGTAAGGAGGGTGTGGTGCTATACCCTAAGATGTAGAGTACTAGAAAATGATGGAATAGGTGACGATTTATCCTAAAGTGTATCTCACTACGAGATGAGTAGTATGGAGTGGTGATATAACATAAGGTTTATGTCACTATAAAATGATTAGATAGGTGATGATTTAGCTTAAACCGTATGTTTCTATCCTAGAAATGTCATATGGTAAAAGGTTGAGTAGTAAATGTAGAAGTTCCATTTGATTTGTAAACCCTCTACAGTCAAGTATGGAAGAAGGAACTTAAATGCATGATTGGGTAGTGAGTGCAACGTTTAGAAGACAATCTAGTAGATGTAAGGATGAAAGACAACCATATGATGAGTGGAATGTGTAAGTATATGATGTGTAAGATGCGACACAAAAAGTGTAGAATGTTTACAATGAAATGTATAAAATGGAATGTAATGTATGTAGCTATAATAGTAATGCAATGCTAAAATCCTGTATGATGAGGACTAGTATAATATGTGTGAAGAGGCATGGTGTAATAAGTATGGTATGTAGGACAAATGGATAATACAATATGTACGATAAGTAGTGTAGGATGTAAGACTGTAGACAGTGGTGTATGCCTAATAATGAATATCATAATGTAGGATGTGTGAATACGTGAATGTCGAAATGTTTCCTTAGAATGTATGGTAAAAGAAGGGTAATTTATGATGAAGTGAAATGTGTAATGCCTATGGTGTAGTGTGTGTGGTTTAGCATAGTAAGCCCTCAGCAGTCAAGTGTGAACCGAAGCAAAAGAGTGTGTCATCGGGTAATGATGTTAGAATTTATGATGAGTATGTCAAATGCGAGGATATAAATTTACAAGAATGTGAAAGATGATTATTGTGACTATGATAAGACTAAGTAGGGGGAAGGTTGAGTGTCATGCTGCCAAAGTATGTGTGACTGAATGTAATATCCAATGATGGTTAAGGATGGATGTCCTTCATCTGATATAGGAGGTGAAAGTGTATGATCATTCCCGAATAATGGAGGTATAGTAGACAAACTATATACTTGTGAATGAATCCTATGCACATGTGAGGGATGAATATACAAAGAAGGTCGTGGCATCAAAAAATACATTGGTGGTGCATATCTATGTGATACAAAATGAGAAGGTGAAGAAGAGCCGCAAAGAATAAAAAAATTGGTGATATGTGCCGAGATGCAGTAACCATGTGAGGAACAAGCTTATATGTATGTGTAGGGGTAGTAGAGAGATACATTCATGAAGATGATACGTGAGTAGGTGAACTAGGAGTAGATTGGGCTTTGAGAAACATAGAATGTGATGCACTAGATGAAGTAAGGGATGTTGTTAGATACAATGCAAGGGGATTGAAACCATGGAGTAGATGGAGGGACACCGTGAATAGAAATGACCTGATTGTTATAAATTAACATGAGGCATAAATGATTCATGGAAATGATATATTCAAAGTGACGAATCCAATTAAGCCCAAGGAGCATATCATAACCATAAACTATGTTTCCAATGAGGAAAGGCATAAGCATTGTAAGAGTACCAATCATGACATGTAGTTGAACAAAACCATAGGGTTTTTTGAAAGGCTATTCAAATTGAGATAGAGGATACCCAATAGCCTTAAGTAGTGACATAGAACATGCACTAATGGGCCATGATGGGTCAAACTTAGTGTTGTTGATGGAGGGTGACTTAATAGATTCACAAATGTGCAAATGGATAGATGTAAACTTGGCATGATAATTGATGTTGGAAAATGAAATGATAGGTGGTGAAGCTTTAGTGTTTGCAATGAATAAATCTAGAACTTCGGATCCAGGAGTTTATTACGTGTGATATGCATGATTAGCAGAATAATCTTATGTCTTATTGTCATGTTGTTGAGAGTCTTTGTAAAAAATATTGAGTTTACCCATTTCATTTTTTTTGGTAGGGATAGTAGACTCTGGGAACTTTAGTTTCTTGTTGTCAATTATATCTTGGATGATGGTGCATAGTTTCAGGAATCTATTTTTATAATGTCTTATAGATCGAAGATAATCATAGTAGATGTTTTCATTGTAATTCCTACCTTTTGGTCGCGATGGGTCTAAATTGAGGGGAGGGGGAAGTGAAATAAGGTTACTTTCGAGAATTTGTCTCAATATAAGATGCATAGCCATTTGAAGGGTGTTAAATATGGATTGAGGTTATTGTGGGTGAACCTCCTTAAAAGGAGTGTCAGTCTTGATAGTAACTTTAGCATTGGTTGGTTTTGTTGTAGATGGTTTAAATGAAATATTTTTAGGAAAACGAGTAGAAGATGAAGTGTATTCTTGATACTCGATATTTTTTATGGATAGGATTTTAGTCTCACGAAGATTAAGAGTGTGAAAAGGTTGATCAAATGAAGGGGAGGATTCAAAGAGAATGCTCTCTTGTAGAGGTGGTAATAGACTCTCTATAAATAAATCCTAAAGCTTAGAGTCGACAAGAATGTTTTTCATCTTAGCTAAATTATTCTTATACCTTAAAACATAGCTAGCGAGGTGTTCATTTGAGCATTTTTTAAGTTGTGCTAATTAGGCATAATAAATATTAGAGCCGATCTTGATAGAAAAATGAGTAATAAATACATCAGCTAGATGTGTAGAGGAGGTTATTGAGTGATAGGTAAGTCGTAAAACCAACACATTGCATAATTGTGGAGACTACGAGGAAAAATATTAGCTAAAAGGAGATAATCATCAAAAAAATTCAAGACAAGAAACATTAAATGATCTAAGATGTTCCTATGGGTCCCCATTCCCATTAAAGATGGGAAGCTTAGGAGTGAAAAATTTAGGAGGAAGTGGATAAGTAGAAATGACGGGAGCAAATGGATTATGAAACAACAAAGTAGAATCCAAGGATGCCGATGTATGGGAGGTGGTCTACTGTAACTTACGAATTTGAGCTTGAAGGTCATGATAAAGAGAATTTAAGTCTTAGTTTCCAACAGATGATACTTGTCATACATTAGAAACTAGAGGTGGTGTAAAGTGGTTGGTAGGAGTAGGGATATAAACAAGAATAATAGAAATAGGAGGAAGAGTAGAAGCATGTGGTTAAGGTGTAACAGAAGTGGGTATGGCTATAGAAGTTTTGAGTTCAACCATGTTAGTATCTTAATCATGAGAAAAATGTAGACATAAATCATGATCTTATGGATGCTCAGTGAGGTGATCATTGATGGCCTTAAGGTGAGCTTTAGTAAAATCCTCATGAGAGTGAGCCATGGAAAGAGAAGAATAAACCATATAATGACAGATGGAAGAAATGAAATTCCTTGATGGATGAATTTTCAAGTCGGGTTCACCAAAATGATTAACTAAAATTAACTAAACTATGTTGTATGAAGATAGTTAATCTAAGCTATGAAGAGTTTTAAATGGAGTAAAAACATGCAGCAAACAATATGGTAATGATCCAAGAAAAGATTTAAAATGAGATGCTAACCCCAATATGCAAGAGAGAATAATGGATGTTTGTTGGACTATGTCGCAGTGATGAAAAAAAATAAGAAAGGAGGAAGGATTGTGTAGGGACTCTACAGATGGAAGATCTAGGTGATATGGCTAGAATGGAGCATATAGGAGAGGAATTGCGAGCCCACATGAACTCTGGTAAGAACAAAAATCACCCTCATTTAGGAAAAAGGTCCTGAACTTGTCTTCACATGTCCCGCAGACTAATAATAACCTTCTTTTTTTGTCACATTAATTTTCTTGTACTGTGCTAAATTCTCCAAATATATAAAGAGGAATAAATAACTTTCAAAACACCAAGAGAAAGTATCAAAAACCATAAAAATAAAAATATCCAAATGAATTGGTTGGACTGACCTCAAATGCTACAATAGTAGGCTTATTAACTGAGTGTTGTACTATATTTCAGACACAGATGTAGTTTTAGTGAGTGTGTGGATGTCATGCCCTATGTGCTCGTGTGTCAGTCACACTTTGTGAAGTAGGGAGCAATAGCTAAATGTAATATAATGTGTGCATGGAATATAATAGAATCCCTCCCCCTATGAAGTTTGATGCAAATTTCCTAACTGTGCCTTGACGATGGAGCTATGTGGATGTCAATGCAATAGATAAATGCAACTATAGATGAGTGATACTAGTAGATGATTCTAGGTCCCTCATTATGGTCTCATAACCTTATATTTATAAGATTATCTTTCTCTAATTTCTTAATTAACTACGAAAAGTCTGACCACAAGAAAGATAAAGATGAAAATTTGGTAGAAGAGGGCCAAAAAGTGGCGGTAAAGTTCTAGAAGGATAGGGGTGCCTCCAAGTGGGACCACGGTGCCCATGGGTGCTCCAGTACTAATCTGTGTGCCCCAACTGATATGAAAATAACGCAGAATGTCAGAAAATGGTTGGGCATATGAGAGGAATAGGTCACAAATTATGAAATAAAATAAATAAGATGGCCAAAAGGATGGTTAATCGGTAATTTCTTCACTCAATAACTTTCTAAATTGTAGTATGAGATAAGGATAAATAAATGTCTAAAGTGCATAATTTTGTGACTACATAAGTCTATTGAGAACCAATGTTCAAAATTCATACATGAGCATTTGATCATCACTATTCAAGGTATTCTACCTTAGACCCCTTTATCTATTACTTCTCAAGCTTCACAGGTCCCTAGAAGTAATGGACCACTAAATCCAGTTAGAATTATGTCTAGTCAACCTACTATTACAGTAGCTATTATATTTATAAATGATAGTATTATGGTTTTGTCACACATTCATAATTTTAATTAGTCCTATACTTTCACCACTAGGTACGAGATTACAAATATTTCCTTAGCTTTAATTTAAAATCATTAACTCTCATCACATCTCTAGGACTCATACTCGTACCACCACTAGGACTCATACCACCAGTGACTAATGTGTATGCACATTGTACATTGAGTTGAATACAAGATACACACAAATCATTATGCAATGTGGGTTGATATACACTTCTCTATATCATCTCTTTCGTAGCTACTGGAGGCATGCACTTTACACTTTCTCACATACAAGTCTTATTATTCCAATATTTCTTACTTTACTTTCTCTTTCTTCTTACGCTTGGTACATAAATTACGTCATCGTTTTTTTACTATAAAATACTAATGGGTGCTTCATGTGTAGTATTGGTTGTAGTGGTTACTTCCAAAGTTGAATAATTTTCATACTATGGTTTGATTATTACTTGATTGTTTCTTATCGATCTTTAGTGCCCCATTTATCTTGCAACATCTTGAATGGTGTCCCATGTATGTGGCATGTTTTTTGAATGGTGTTCTATCTATGTGTCCTTGCATACTTTTTCTTACATCAAGAATATTATTTTCCAATTTCTTGTTAATAACACTTTACTATTTTTATATTATATTATTTTTTATGCTCCAAGGTACACACCATTTATAGTACCCCTATTTCCCTTTGAAATAAACCTACAAAAAACGTGTACATAAGCTTTTATTATTCTTGTTTGGGTTGCGCTCACATTGCTCCATCTCTTGCATCAGAAATAAGGGGGAACATTGGATGATATATAACCCTCACAAAAATTTTAGAATTAAGAATAATATAATAGGTACAAAATCAAACCTTTTACTGGGTTAGAAAATGGTTTAGAGAAAAAAAATTGGTCACAAAACACATATACACAAAAACATTGGTACACTTATAGTTAGCCTTATATGATTTCTCATATCCAAAATGTACATCTAAGTAAGGTATTCATATCTCATTAAGAGGAGGCATTTCTATCTATTGAACACCTAGGACTCTAATGAGTGAATACTAAGAGAAATAGGAAGAAAATATACTCTAAGACTCCCTTGAGCTCCAGATACTTCTACATACTCTTTCTAGGGGAAATCATCCACTCAGATCTGTAAATACAAAGGGGACATTATCAAATTCAAGTCAAGCTAGGCGAAAAGAATCAAGTATAATTACATTGTTACAAGGCCATAGTTATCAATTTGGTTGCATACATTCAAGATATTACACGATAAAGCAAGAAGAACATGCATTTTTGAGCCCTCTTAGGAGTTGTGGGCAACATAAAAAAATTGGACAGCAGTACCCATAACCCAACTAATGTTTATTTTGAAGGAACCCTTCACCATCTAGGATTTTTGAATATTTAATCAACTACAAAATGAGCATTACACACTGTTAAAGATCCAAATTGTAGACATGATAAAATTAGGAAGTAGTAGTATAGACCAATTTTTTTTTGAAGAGCTAAGGGTACAAAGGGAAAAGGTTGTACATGAAGGGCCATAATGGGGGGTATACTTAGGTATGTACCCATACACCATGGTTCTAGGTAGTATTTAAGGACATAGTTTCAGTACCTAAGCTCTGACAAATCATTTTCAGCCTTCTCTAGTCATCAGGTCAACTCAAATCAGCACAAAAGTTAAAATAACAGGTAAGCCTTCTTCTCTTTATCGTTGTTATTTCTTTTATTACACATTTTTTTTTGTAATTATTTATCTTTGTTCAATGATTATTCGTAATATTCTTGCAATTAAAATTTCGAAACTAATTGATTAGGATAATCTACCTTCAGTTGCCAACCCCTATAAACTTAACCATTTAGGTTAAGCCAGGGAGGGGATGTGTTGGAAATATCTAATCTTTTTTTTATAAGTTTCAAATTTATGAAAATCAGGTTTATATAAAAATTTATTCACATATATTGTGAATCTTATCTCCTCTAAATATCAAAAGATACTGTATGAAATATCAAGAAATATCTAGTAAATTCCTAGAAATATAAAAAAAATCTTATAATATATAATACTACATATGAGAGGGGATATTTTATTTAGCTTCTAGCATAAGTTATGTTGAATACCTCTATAAATAAAGAGGTCTCACTTTGTAATTTAAAAATGAAAAGAAAAACACTCAAACATTCTAATATTTTTCATTAGAAATTTGGTTGTTAAATATTCTTTTCTTAATTTGCATTGGTTATCATTGTTTTAGCATACACCCTTTAAATTAGGAGGTTAACAATTCTTTCACAATCTCATTATCATATAATATTACTATGAATTCCCCCTTCTTATCTTCGTTGTCATTCCAGCTGTTCTTATCCTACATATTGCCTTGTTCACCACTGCCTGAAAGAAAATATGTAAATACCCCACAACTTTGGAGTGTGAAATAAAATTCTATTAATTTACAAAACCATATATATTATTAAGCTCTATAAAAATTTACAAAATTACAAAATATTAAAATCTGTGAAACGAAAAGGTAATGATATTGTAAAAATCGAGGTTATTTGTAACCTACCATAATTTGCGTGGAGAAGCACTTGTGTCTTTCGTTGCAGAGGTGAAAAATGCGAACCTGTTTTTCTGATTCATGTTTTCGGTGACAACATGCATTAGACCAAGCTTCTGATACTGCTCTCTGCTTGTGTTGCTCTATTTTTTGGGCCAAATACGATTCAAAAGAAGTTCAGTCTCCGAGCAGCACCACACGGAACATTTTAGTTCAAGCTCGTCTAATGTGTTTAGAGTCTGGTACAAATCCTTGTTAATAGTTATTAGTGAAAGCTTGCTCTTAATCCTTCAAGCTTGTTCTAATGTGTTTAAAGTTTTGGAAAGAAATTGTTATTAAGTGGTAAGTGATGAGAGATGGGTATGATTTGATCGAGAAATCTGCTTTTTCAGAGTGGGCAATTATGGATGCAACGAACAAAAACGAAGTGGTTTTCATTGATGATGTTGGACAACTACTTTGAATAATGTAATAAATAATTATTACAAAGTCCAGCTCTCTCAGTTACAATGTACTTGTAAATATAATCGTACAAATCAGACATAATCAGAGTGGCATTGATGGTTTTGGGAAAAAAAGATGATAATGTGTGTCCAACAAAGAAAGCCCAATCCCATATAATGTTGGGTGATGATGTTTTCAGCCTTGTTGTCCAGCCGGTGAGTGCATCACGCATCTGTAGTGGACTGCTTGTCATATCTAGAGAGATCAATACGGCCAAAATATTCTCACCATCCGTGAGACGGTGTCAATGCGGGGAAAGTGAACTCCTAGAGAAGCACTGGCGACTCGGCAGACAATGTACGACGCTATGCAAAGTAGTGGAGAGAAACCGATGGAAAGAAGTGCAGAGGGCGGCAAGAGGTTGTTGAAATGAAGAGGAACGTTCCATAACAAAATTAAACGACAATATAAAATAAACACTACCTACACTACAATTCAAAGTGTCACCATTTCACAGGTCGCTATGAGCATGCGTTTCATCGCTATGCGGCTATGCCGCATATGCGGGCAATGTGTTTTAATTGTTTATATTATGACATTTAAATTTATGTACGTTAGAGAGATTAAAGATGAAACTTCGGTCCCAATTGGGTCGTGGTAGAGCGTTGTAGCCTTTCGGCGTTTGTAATGGACTGTTGGCTGATTCTACAGTGCTTCTACAACGTTATGTTGGTATCTTTGATTGTGTGGGAGCAGCCCTTACCTGTCTATTGTGGATAGGTTGTTTGTATTGTAGTTCGAGTAAGCTCTAAAGCTTTACTTCACTTGGGAAGAGTTATCATCTGCCTGTTTTTGTTGAACGCGTAGAACTGTAAGCAATCAAAAACAAAGGAAGTGCCCAAAAGCCATGAGCCATATGCCTTCCTCCTTGTAGTCCATGTACTTTTTTACAGGAGCTCCAGATTTTTCCACTCGTACTTCCTCACCTCCTCTTGCGAAGATTCGAACTTGTGATGGGTGATTCACGGGCAGCTGCAACTTTGTATTTTTCCATTTCACACAGTTCAGATCTACAGTGGTGGTACGACCCAATACAGACGGATCTGCGGAATGTAATGCACCGTCAATAATTCCTCAGCCACGTTGAACACGCATATGCAAAACTCCTCCTGTTCCTCTTCCTCCTCATTTATGTACGGGCCCTCTGTAATTTTCCGTAACCCAGCAATCCTGATTGATCTTTTTACTTGAATTGCGGTCTCCAATTCCGTGATTATTATTAGTTTACAACAAAAAGAAAATGTTTAATGGGTAGGAAATATAAGGAAAAACAAAGGGGTAAAGGATCGTTTATATAACCAGAGCGAACATAGGAAATTTGGTGGAGCTGAAATTTGTATACCTCAAGATTCCTTGAAAAATGGTTGCCCTGCGGCTGCGATGGTGTAACAGCGACTCGTTGTGGTGCATCTAAATATTGTTTGTCGCTTTCGCATCACTTTTACGTAATGCGCGCTACCCGAGCACTACTATATCATTACCCGATCTACTATATCATTATAGTGCCTCCTTGAAAAAATTAAACTAGCAATCACACACAAGTAGTGCGATGTTAATGCTGAATGGGATGCAGTGGAGGAACTATAATGTGCAAAGGGGAAGGGGAATAGAGAAGCAGAGTAGTGTTGGTTAAGGTGTTTGATTTTTCGGATATAAGGAGGAAGTGATAGTGGAAAAGAAGTAAATATTAGTATGGTGGGTGGAGGTGTAATGGGTGGTAATGATATAGAAGAGTAACTATCGTTGGTAGTTATTTATATGAAAGTAGATGAAATGTGAGTGAAGAGGAAGCAAAAACCTATATGTAGAATATGGAGTTGACATCTTGAAAAGTTTTTTGCAATAATAGTGCAAGATGTTGGCGTACCATGTGGTAATGGTCAATGAAGACAAAGTGAAAGGAGGGGTTCAATCTTGGCGAACATTGCTCGACTAAAAGCAAGATAAATGGTTTGGGGTGATAAATGCCAAAAATCAGAATTTTAGTGTTTGGTGCGGTACACAAAACCTAATAAATGAACACGAGTATTGGTGATTTAGCTAACGTGTTCAAAAAAGTCAAGCATTAGAGGGAAAAACTATCATAAGTGAACTTATATTGGCATTTAAAACGTTCTTTGTTTGAAAATAACATTCATGATGGGCACACGATGGGTGACAGTCGACAAGGAATGGAGAGAAGTCAAAGCAAGGGGGGTTTCAAACCTTGCTAGAAAGTATTTGACTTCAATAGGAGCTTACTGCATTTTGGGAAAAACGTTGCAACCACCATATTTCCATACCTTATTGATCTGCTCAGATCCATTAACTAAATCACCGGATTTGTGACACATTGGACTTTGTTGAAACTGGCAAGCATCGAATCCCGCCACTATCAAAAGCCACAATTCTACGCATTTAAATGGTGCAACATTTTGAAAATATGCAAAGTATTGGTTCACTACATGTGGGAAGGAGGTACGTATGGCGGTAGTGTATCTTCATGACCATCTTATTTTGACCAAATGTCAAATCTACGTAGTGTAGATTTGCCACATGTGCATAGGAGGTACAAATAGAGATGATCAGTCTTCCAGACTCAACAATTAACACTTCCACACTTGAAAAAAAACGGAATCAAAGCCACTGTCTGTGAGCTTGAATGAACTCCACACATTTGAAATTCAACTCATCTTCAATAAATTCGAGCATGGACATGCACTAAGTTGTCTTTAAGTGGACAACATTGCCTCTAAAGAATAGACATGTCGAAGGTGATGGAGGGTAGAAGTAAGTGTTGAGGAAGTGATAAAGAGGGAGAGGATAAGGGTTGATAAAGAAGGTGCTTGAGAGAGGATAAGTACATTATGTTCCATAGAACCGTGTCTATCTTGCTCGCAATATTCACGTGAGCACAATATACGCTTGTAGGGGACAGTCTAAAAAATGGGGAAATTCGAAGAGGTTCCATGCTCGAAACCCAACTAAAATGCTTTCTTCATGGGGCAATTTGTACCCTACTCCCTTTACAATTGTAAGCTCAATTAAGTGCAAAGAATCAAACAATGTGCGATGAGCGAAAATTTTGCTTAGTGGGAAGAAAAATAAAAAAAATAAAGGAAAATCCAATAGGTTCCAAGGATTGAAAGCCCACTGGGAACAATTTCTAAGTTTTTTGATTAGGAAACATTTGATTACTTATATGAAGATGAAGACAGTGACAGAAAGTTGGAAATAGACAAGTGAGAATAAAGTACATGCACTTTATTGACTAAATCTTGGTCCGATTATTCATGTAAGTGGAATTTATGGTTAAAGGGGGAAAAATAATTAATGGGCAAAATCTAAAACATTCCTATGTTCAAAACTAAATTGAAATGTTTGGTTTCCTGGAGCACTTTGTAGCCCCACTTTACAATTTCAAGCTCGAGTAAGCACAAGAAAACAAATGATGTGTGAAAAATAATTGATAATTGAGTTTATATTATTAACATGAGCGTAATTTTTGCTTAAAGGTGCAAAAAATAAAAAAAAATGTAGAAATAAAAAAAGCTCCATGTTCGAAACCGTTTTGGTATGCTTGTTTCTTGGAGTACTTTATAGGCTCCATTTATACTTCTAAGATTGAGTAGATGAAGGAAAAGAAGCTTCTGTGCAAAAAATAATAAATAATTATCCGTTATCTGTCTTGCACTTTATCGTCTTGAGTTTGCTAGCCATTATTCACATGCTTCCCCACACAAAGACCTTTGCATACCATATATGTAGCATGCCTCTCCCCCATTTTTGAACCCATCATGCAAAAATAATGTTTCTATTAGCTAATCTCTTGAAAATCCAAAAAAAATCAAGAAGCATTCACCTAATTAACCATCCCTACAAAACCTGTAACTTGGGAAATTCCATGGCTGATCTCTCACATCTAATTTCTTTAGTGGAGGAGATGACATTGACATTAAGCTATGCATCATTTGTTTTTTTAACAAACCATCCAACCACTTTCATTTCCCTACGTTGTCTTGATCTATCACCTTGTTACAACACCATAGATTAGGGTTTGCTCAAGCTCTCCCTACTTTCGTGTTAAAATTGTGGCACATCCCTTTTAGGGTTTCTTCTCCAACCGATGGTTTGTTATAGATCATACTTCAACGACCTTTCCTTCTTCATCTACACCATTTTTTTGTAGTGGTAAGTGTCAACAATGAGAGATGTGATCGACAGTTGATACATGTTCGCAGCTTCAATGTCCTCCCTAAGGTGATCTTGTCCATTTATGGAACTACCATGTGTCAGTAGCGGGTGGGTTCACTCCACTTAAAAAAATGCCTTTTAGTGTGTAATTAGGGATTATACATATCGATGGAGTTTACGATGCAATTTCAAGTTATATTTATTCTTTAAAATTCTCATACGATTCCAATTGAATTTAATCGTATGACTTGAACACATGTTATTGAGAGGATTTTCTAGTGAGATTCTAGACCTATTTGAGGGAAGAAAAAACTTTAAGGATTTGAATTTGTTTGATACCCTAGTTGAAATTATTTGATATACAATTTGTGGCTTTTTGTGACGGACTTTGTGCCAATCCACTTTGGATTTTTTGATGAGTAGCAAGCCCTGAAATAGTGATGAATTCCCCGCTAAAAATGCTTCATCTACTAGGGAGAAACGAATACTATGTTGTAACTTTAGCAAGGGTGTCGTGCCAGACTTTAAATAAGGTTCTTCGTGACTATTTGAGAAATAACGAACGATAGCAAATTTTGGTGAGAGAACCATTGGGAGAGGGTGGCGCATGTGGACTCTGGTTTGTGCTGGATTATTCTACTTCGAGCTTATACATAATGTACATGAGACCACACCCTAGTTGATATCCTTAGATTGCAACATGGGATGAGCCTTATTTTTTAGCCTCTTTTTTCTTTATGAGGTTTGACACCTTCCCCACACTACTCTATGGCTGATGGTTTGCAGTATGATTCATAAAATAATGGGAGTGTAGGGCTATCGAGGAGAATTTTTTCATGGAACTCCACTCTGCAAGAAAGTTGTTCTCAATCTTGAAAGCAAGAGAGAAAAGAATTCATTGATCAGATGTACAAGCATGTTGTAATGCCCCGTGCATCATTGCGCCTTTTCTTCTGCGACGACCGTGCTTCTTAGAGTTGAACGTTGTTGCGTTTCTTTTGAAACGTTAGTGTTTTCGCCTTGTCGAGGTTTAACGGTTGGTTGCTAGTAATATGATTAATAAATTTATGTCAAATAAACTAAGCCTTTTCAGGCATCCACGCATACGTTATTTCATAATTATGGAAGCGTGCCTTCAACCACCGACCTGCCCTTTATGGTTCATATTCCTTCTGTTGGCATGAGGTGGAGGGTTTCCTTGTTTTCTAGCAAGAGGGGTGCGTGGTAGAGTGTATGGCCTCCTGCCATATTCTTTTTTATTTCTTTTGGTGCCTTGTTTGGCATATGTTTGGTGAGGATTAATGAAACAAATTTTATTATCCACCCACCGTATGTCTTCCTCCCTGCTGGCCACATAGCTTTCAAATCAGATTTTTATTTTGATTTTCCATGTGTTTGTCTTTTACCTGCCATTGCATTAAAGACCCTGCATCCTTTTTGGCATGTTGGACTCTCCTTGCTGGTGGCCACACATCTTCCTTTTTATTTATTTTTTTTGGATTTTGCAAATCTTCTGCTGTCTTCTGTGGTCTGCGTGCCTTACTCTGTCCTGGTGAGTTTGTGTGGTGAAGGATTTGTGTGGTCTCATGAACTATTTTCTTTTTGTATCTGGGATTTTGCCTTGTTGCTCAGGCCGCGTGGGATTGCAGATGGAGACTAGGTTCCTTGTGGAGTCTGGGCATGGAAGCAGGCTAGTGAAGAAGGCATGTTACCTCCACTTTCTTTGGGTGCTGCGAGGTGTGTTCTTGTCGGAGAGCCTCAGCAACAGCTTGTAGCAGGAGATAGCCAGGCGGCAGACAGGTTACAGTTTGGTTGAAGCTTTTTGAGCGCTTCCAACAGGTAGGTTGTCCAACTATGTTGTTTTCTGTTCAGTATCAATGCATCCTCTGATTCGGGATTCTCCTTCAAGATATTTCTATCAAAATCGACTATGTGACAGTGAGAGTGTTACCAGGAGACCTGATGAAAATTATTGCAAAGATTCTCTTTTGAGACTTTACTTGTTTTATGATGTAACTCATGGAAGAGAATCTCATAGGCATGGATCTGTATCATATCAGAATATTCATGAAGCACAATTTGCTTTGCAATTATATGAGCTGCTTCAATGAGTCACTAAGTTGGCAGGCATAAAGGTTTTCTGTTGGATTTATCGCACCTTGCAAGCTACAGCTGAAACGTTTGCACCGAGAGTTTGATGTTGTCCTCAATCTGATGAAGGAAAAGGTTTATTTATCATTACGGTAGATGCCTTTCAGAGCCAGGAGCGTGATGTAATCATTATGTCTTGTGTCTGAGCTTCAAATCATGGGGTTCCCAAGCTTCTCTGGTGTGTCATCAGGAATTCTGGTATTCGTCAACACAGTCCTCTCAGTTCAATCCTTGAAGATCCTTCTAGTCCAATCCTTAAAGGATATTGCTGAATCATTTATGTATATTTTGGGCCTATTCTTTTCTACTTCTTCTGCTAATAATATGCAAGTGAATAGCAGGAGTACCCAACTGCTCAGAAGGGAATATTCTAATTCTAATCCCGAAACATCTTCAGAGACTGCTCCAGTTTTGGGGTCTGAGCTTGCCCAATTGCCCCTCATAGCTGATGAAATCAGGCAGAGCCTTCTTGTTGTGCCCTACAAAACACCTGCAAACATTACCCATGTGGTGGAATGCGCTGTTTGTCTGTGTAAGTTTGAAGAAGGGGATCAGATAAGGGAACTGCCGTGCTCTCATTTCTTCCACAGAAATTGTCTTGACAAGTTGGCTGGATCACCAACAAACAACCTATCCTCTATGCAGATTCTCCCTCATACCAGAAGAGACTGCTTTTAGGCTGAGGAGAAGAGAGCAGGAACTCATAGAAGAGCTCATGTTCTGGTTCTCCTCCTTCCACGGTCATGGATTTCATAGTATGTGGTGGCTAAGGGCTAATTTGGAGCGGTGTTCGGAGGATTTTGGATCTACTTCTGAGAAACCCAGGGATGCATGGCAACAATCTTTGGGAAGAGGAGATAGGGTGTCGCCAGAAGATCAGCGAGGGAATGATAATCGGGTGTCAATGCGACCCGACCGAACTATGGGCAGAGATGCACATTTCGGACTATACAATTGATTTTATGAAGTCAAGAGCATGGCCGTTAACAGAGTTTGGACCTTCAGCAGGCTAAGGAAGAGAAGTTGCGCAGGTTGTGTTGCTGTTGCCCGAGCCCTGGTCGACGTGCTTGTTGGATTGGAAGAATTCTAATCAGGCATGTTAAATCTACTCCTTGTAATAGTTTTCTACCTTCTTTCAGTATCTTGAAATGAATATTCTTTCCTCTTGAATGGCGCCTAGACAAAATGTTTTCGTGGTTGTTTATATCGCTGCCTGATTGTGTTGGTTGTTCCTTTAAATCTCGTTCCAATTTCGCTGGTTTTGCTTGGAATGTTCTTTTCCTCTCTTATAGCTTACTCTATTTCATATTTGTCTAAATGGGCTACTGCAATTTTGAGTGATGCAGTCTAGTTCGTAGGGAAGGAAACATTATAGAGTTTTGTTTGCTTATATGACTCTCTTTTTAAAAGAATTCTGTGATGGTATTTATAATTGAAGGCTTACTATATGGAAGGTTAAGCCTTCATATCTCTATTTGGTTGAATAAATACGTATTTCCTGTTTAGGGCTCTCCTGTTTTGCTAAAGGTACATTAATAGTGACATTGTGTTCTGAAACTTGTTTAAGCCTGTGGGCATTCCTTACTTTTTTTTAATTAGATAATGGCATTAGGGTTTTGTTTTAGAACTGTACATGGTTGACTTTTGTACCCAGTTCTAGGGGATGAATAACCTGACATCTATTTTGGCCTCTACGTGTTGAGAAAATTACTATACCTACTACCTGGTTCAAACTCTTGTTTGATTAAAGTAAGGGGGAAACATTGTAAGTTTTATTGAATGAAATCTCTACAAATTTTATTAAGGGTCACAAGCAAGCTATTAATAGCTGGACCGAAACAAAAGTTGTAGGTGAATCCATGGTATTGGACTCGTGAACTCATTACCTGTTAGATGACAGCTGATTACAGTGATAATATAATAGGTGGTTATTATTTTCATCTGTTTGGATATTTGCTAGACATGTCCTTGATAAGCCCACATGGATCGGGTAAAATTTCCATCTTCTATACCATTGGCAAGGAGCTCATAGAACTTCTAGGCCTGACTGCACTGCGTAACCTTCCTGATGGATATGTGTGTCGGTTCTTATTTTTTTTGTGCTTGCACTCGTGGTAAGGTCTTTTGAGTCTGGGGCATCGTTGGTGTTTTACCCTCTGTGTATCGAATCCCTTTGTTTTCGAACTCGAATATCTTATACTTCAAGCTTGGTTACTAAAAGGTCCCATTTTGTGGCCTTGTTAAGGAAATCAATTTTTATTTTAATACTTATTGACATTGTCGGAAATATATAAAAATTATTAACGACTTTTGGGTTTAGCCTTCCCTTATATTATGTAGAGAAGTTGACGTTTAGGATAAGGTTTGTTGGTAGAATAATGGCCCTTTTTGTGTCTCCTTTGTATGCTTTTGGAAGAGTGGTTTTGTTTTGTTAACTAGTCCTACGTTTAAGAAATCCTATAAGAAGGTAGTGGTAAAACTCCTTGGTTAAAACTGAAACTATAGTTGTTTTTCTTTTAAGGGCGTCGAACCCTAATTATTGCTATGAAGCCTCCCCTGGGAGATTTGGATAACGTCGTTTTGTTTCGCGCCTACGATCATAATTAGTATGTTTTGTCTTCTCTTGGACCTCTTTAGATGGATGGATTGGGTATTGGATTCCAATCACGTAATCTATAGGATTACATGAAGGAAATATATCAACACTCTTGACTTTCTTGTTCCTAACCCATAAGGTCTTGCCTTGATTTATGTGATTTTGTTCTTACTGGTATTTTGACTTTCTCCTTGTTGGATGGTTTAGATTTCTTTCTCATGCGAATAATTTTGGAGTTGTGGGTTGTGTTTTAAATCCATTTTTGAATTAGAACATTCCTTTCTTGATATTGTTAAATGTTAGCTTACTGTTGCAATGTGTAGCCTTAACATGCTCAGTTCTCGCGAACTGATTCTAGCTAGTATTTGTGCAGATGGATTATGCGAGTAGATTAAAGGAAAGAGTTGTAAAGGTTTCATCAGTGCAATTTATGAAGTTCCTTGTAAAAATGTCCAATGTGAGGTAAATTTTGTAATAGTGCTTGCAAAGGAGTTTAGAAGACCTCTTGCCTTGGGTTGTTCTGAAATTTCGTGATGATGTTGTCTTGTCCTTCTGTAGGTAAACTGGTAACTTACCTTTGTGAGAAATGGTATTCAATCTTTACATTGATATGAGTATTGTAAAACTTTGATCTTGAGAATAAATTGTCAAGTTAAATCTTTCTAAGACTGAGTGACAATATTTTCATAAGTAAAGTAAAATGGGTCGGTTAACCCTTAAAGAAGCTAAACAAAAATAATAATTTTATATTCAACAAATAAATGTAGAGGTGATCTACTTGAAATCAAATAATTCCATGAGTGATCAAAAGGAGACCATCCTTTGTGAAGTAAAAATTTTATAACTTGATATCCCTAGCTACACTAGCGAACATTATCCTTTTTATGGTGAATTCTTAGAATGATCCTAAGGTGAAACAAATTGTTAGTTGATATAAGATAATAAGATTTAATAAGTAGGAGGAATCGGTTTCGAAACCATGCAATCTGTCTCTCAACCATTTGAAAGGTAAATTGTTTTCTTTTGTAAAAATCATCCAGTGAAGCCTAAGTAAAATATTTAATAATTTTTGATAAATCCTCAAGCTTCAATAAAAACCGGGTTAATAACTAATGAGGTCATAAAGATGAATTCAACTCGACCTTCTTCCTCTAACCAGTTTTTTTTCAAGGTGCTTGGTAATCTTTCTCTTGAAGTATGTTGAAAGCGAATCCATGTTGTCATAAGGGCATGAACGAGTTTTAGTAGCATAAGTGAGGATAGATGGCCTTGTGGAATTAAATTACCTCCTTTATTAAACAATTGAATTAAACAAATAAATGTCATAATAGAGAAGATTTAAAGTTAATTACTCAGTGAAAAAGGAATAAACTTAGCTTGGTAAGATGAATTGTATGAATCATATCTTGAGTCTCCTTGAAAACATAAGCTAAGAATTGCAAGATGTCTTATTAAAATAAATAACCCTCAAGAATATCTCATTGTGGTTGGCCCTAACTGTAAGTGTGTTTTGTGGTTGGACTTCTATGTTGTCATGTCTAAAAGAAAAGTAAATTGTCCTTGAAAGGTGTGAATGTTTCCGTGCTGCCTTTATGGCCATCCTTGTATCAAGTTGTTCACAGTGTTAGTTGTATCCTTGGTGACGACATGTTGCGTCATGTTATGTGTCAAGCAAGTCAAAAAAAAAAAGTTATCCTGTATTTCACTGTGTTGTTCGTGTGTGAATATTTTGGGTCGTTACACTTGGTATCAGAGCATAGGTTCATGCTCTCGAACCTATGGGCCGGATTGGTGTTGTATGGTGATGTTACATGATGGTGATGGTGTTACATGATGTTGTTTCATGGAGATGATGGTATTGCATGATGATGATTTATATTGGAAGAGTAATGTGCTTTAAGTGTGATGTGATTATTGTCGTAATTGTGATATTGTGAACGCACGTGATGTGTATGTCACCTTGTGCGTGTTTGTGATCATGTTGATATGTTGGGGATGGGAGTATTCTCTCTCCTTCGTGTGGATTCTATGAAGAGTTCACGTGTGAATTACTGTTTGTGATGTGTGAAAAGAATTATAATGTGGATGACGTAGTGTTGGAGCATTGTGGCATATTATGGTATGTAGGTGTATCAATGTGTTGTATGTCTAGATTGATGTTAAAAGAGATGAGTTGTATCATGATGTTTTTACCATGTTTTGAAGAAATGTGTGTACCACCTTGTTATGTAGCAATGGATGTTATGTTGTGATGTACTATGTTCATCATATGTATGATGTGTGTAATATGTAATGCTTTATGTTGTGATTTAGGGTCATACGGTGAGTGTATGAACCCTATCGTATGGTGATTGCACTTTGGGTGCAGAATGTGGTAAAGTGGTGTGTTACACCCGGTGAATGTATGATTGTGATCTACCTTGTATATGTACCACCATTTGTGTTAGTGATGTAGTTACATGTTATGTTGTGAACCTTACGCTAACCGACCCTGAAGGGAATCGGTAGAAGTGTATGTTGAGAGTGAGGAAAGGTGTACCAGTTGGTCAATCAACTGGAGCCAACCTTAGGTTTAGTAGATGGTGGACCGTGATTCTTCTCTCTCTCTCTCTTATGTGGTTGTTGTATGGGTACAACCTAAGTGTAACTATGACTATGTTTAGCCTTGTCGAAGTGGTGGCGGGATGATTCAGATGGAGGTGATGACAGTTGTATTATTGATATGTATTTTACGAGCTGAGGCTCGATGTTCCGAGTGCTAGCAACTCGTTGAGTACCCCTTGGTGGCCAGATAAGGCCACACAGTTATCGTAATGTGACATTATTATAAGTTGATTTTATTCGTAAATTGAGATTTTTTACTTTATTTTGTAAGGACCAGCAGCTTTTCTTGATTGCCATGCTTTACAATTTTGGGCATTTCCTTGGTTTGTGGCACTAACATGGGGATTTTGATACTAACTATGGCTATTTGGCCATTTATTTTGCTTGAATTTGGGGTCTTCTTTTAAATTTGGAATTTTTACCGCCTTGCCCAAGGCTTGTACTTTGCCACTTGGCACTTTGATTGGATTGTTGTGCTGGTTCTATTGTCGTGATGTGTGGAATAGGGTCATGGGATGCACCATGGAATGGTTGGACCTATGGACCCACTTTGTTGTATAGGGGTACGCCCCAAGGAGTACAGATAACTAGCGGGTTGTTGAACCACGCGTTATTATGTCACTTGGGTTAGGAGTGTTCGAACTCTATGTGTCTTGGACCATAGGGTCAACCGGCCTCCTTGAGGGAGGCATAAGAGTTTGAGGGAGGCATAAGAGTTTGAGGGAGGCATAAGAGACTTGAGGGAGGCATAAGAGTTTGAGGGAGGCATAAGAGACTTGAGGGAGGCATAAGAGTTTGAGGGAGGCATAAGAGACTTGAGGGAGGCATAAGAGTTTGAGGGAGGCTTATGATATTTGTCTGTATGGTTGATGTTTCAGGATATATGTTGAGTTATTGTGATGTTTGGTAGTGGTCTTTTGATGTATGTGTTACTCATGTCAGATGGATATGTGTTGTGATGTTGTGGACATGTCATTGATTCCCTTGTGGACACTATGTACCTGTAGCATTTGTTTGGAGTTATGTGAATTTGTTTCATCGATGCAAATTGAGGAAATGTCTGGTGGATTGTAGTACTCTTTTGTTTGAGTATTTTGTATGTCAGTCATAGATGTGTGACGAGTACTATGTTATGTGGACTGTGCCTATTCTATTCCGTATTTGAGTAACCTTTTTGTGGTGTAATACAATCATGAAGTATATACTTGTGTGCTTGTGAATCTGTAGTGTCTTGTGAACCTGATAGGGTGTTGTGTTAGCAGTTCATGTTGGGCACCCACAATAAGGAATAAACCAAAACTCTTCAATGATGAAATTTTAAAAGAAATTAAACTAAGAATAATGTTAATGGAAAGGAACTAATGAAATAATAAATAAGAAGGAACTGCCAATCTTCACAGAACATTGAAAGTTAAAATTTCTACCAAATGTTCCTAAGGCTACCCTGTGGCCGTGCTTTAATCAACTAAAATTTTAAACCATAGGGTGTACTTTCTCCTGTACCTGTTCTTGGTTGCGAACCATTTCCTTTCCTCTGTGTAATGTCGCATCGAGGACGATGCTTTCTTAAGGGGAGGAGAATGTAATGCCCTGTTCATCATTGCGCCTTTGCTTCCTGCGACGACCGTGCTTCTTAGAGTTGAACGTTGTTGCGTTTCTTTTGAAACGTTAGTGTTTTTCGCCTTGGTCAACAGTTGGTTGCTAGTAATATGACTAATAAATTTATGTCAAATAAACTAAGCCTTTTCAGGCATCCTGGTGTACTTATTTCATAATTATGGAAGCTGGCCCTTGCTAGACCTGCCTTTACACTTCATATTCCTTCTTTGGCATGAGGTGGAGGGTTTCCTGGTTTTCTAGCATTAGGGGTGCGTGGTAGAGTGTATGAGCACTCCTACCATATCATTTATTTCTTTTGGCAAGCCTTGTTTGGTCATATCCTTTGGTGAGGATTGAATGAAACAAGTTTTATTATCCAGTTGGCCACCGTATGTCTTCCTCCCTGCTGGCCGCATCAACCACTTCAGACCTGATTTTTTATGACCTGCCATGTGTTTTCTTTTACTTCCATTGCATTAAAGTCCCTGCATCGTCTTGGGGTGTTGGAAACCTCCTTGCTGGTGGGGAGTCTTTTTTTGGATTTAGACTTTTGGATTTGCTCTTCTGCTTCTTCCCTGGCCTGTGGGCCTCTCTGTCCTGGAGACTGGTTTGCTACACTTTAATGGAGTTTCCTTTTTAGTCTGGGCCTTGCCTTGACACGCGCTGGGATTGCAGGATGTTGGCTCCTTGTGGAGTCTGGGTGTGCTCCAGGCTAGTGCTAGTGAAGGACGTGTTTCCTCCACTTTCCTTGGGTGCTGCGAGGTGTGTTCTTGTCGGAGAGCTCCACAGCAACAGCTTGCGAGCAGGAGATAGCCAGGCGGCAGGCATGTTGCAGTTTGGTTGAAGCTTTTTGAGCGCTTCCAACAGGCAGGTTGTCCAACTATGTTGTTTTCTGTGCAGTATCAATGCATCCTCTGATTCGGGATTCTCCTTCAAGACTATTTCTGTCAAAATCGACTATGTGACAGTGAGAGTGTTACCAGGAGACCTGATGAAATTTATTGCAAGGATTCTCTATTGAGACTTTACTTGTTTTACGATGTAACTCATGGAAGAGAATCTCATAGGCGTGGATCTGTATCATATCAGAATATTCATGAAGCACATTTGCTTTGCAATTATATGAGCTGCTTCAACGAGTCACCAAGTTGGCAGGCATAAAGGTTTCTGTTGGATTTATCGCACCTTGCAAGCTACAGCTGAAACGTTTGCACCGAGAGTTTGATGTTGTCCTCAATCTGATGAAGGAAAAGGTTTATTTATCATTACGGTAGATGCCTTTCAGAGCCAGGAGCGTGATGTAATCATTATGTCTTGTGTCTGAGCTTCAAATCATGGGGTTCCCAAGCTTCTCTGGTGTGTCATCAGGAATTCTGGTATTCGTCAACACATTCCTCTCAGTTCAATCCTTGAAGATCCTTCCAGTCCAATCCTTAAAGGATATTTCCGAATCATTTATGTATATTTTGGGCCTATTCTTTTCTACTTCTTCTGCTAATAATATGCAAGTGAATAGTAGGAGTACCCAACTGCTCAGAAGGGAATATTCTAATTCTAATCCCGAAACATCTTCAGAGACTGCTCCAGTTTTGGGGTCTGAGCTTGCCCAATTGCCCCTCATAGCTGATGAAATCAGGCAGAGCCTTCCTGTTGTGCCCTACAAAACACCTGCAAACATTACCCATGTGGTGGAATGCGCTGTTTGTCTGTGTAAGTTTGAAGAAGGGGATCAGATAAGGGAACTTTCGTGCTCTCATTTCTTCCACAGAAATTGTCTTGACAAGTGGCTGGATCACCAACAAACAACCTGTCCTCTATGCAGATTCTCCCTCATACCAGAAGAGACTGTTATTAGGCTGAGGAGAAGAGAGCAGGAACTCACAGAAGAGCTCATGTTCTGGTTCTCCTCCTTCCACGGTCATGGATTTCACAGTATGTGGTGGCTAAGGGCTAATTTGGAGCGGTGTTCGGAGGATTTTGGATCTACTTCTGAGAAACCCAGGGATGCATGGCAACAATCTTTGGGAAGAGGAGATAGGGTGTCGCCAGAAGATCAGCGAGGGAATGATAATCGGGTGTCAATGCGACCCGACCGAACTATGGGCAGAGATGCACATTTCAGACTATACAATTGATTTTATGAAGTCAAGAGCATGGCCGTTAACAGAGTTTGGACCTTCAGCAGGCTGAGGAAGAGAAGTTGCGCAGGTTGTGTTGCTGTTGCCCGAGCCCTGGTCGACGTGCTTGTTGGATTGGAAGAATTCTAATCAGGCATGTTAAATCTACTCCTTGTAATAGTTTTCTACCTTCTTTCAGTATCTTGAAATGAATATTCTTTCCTCTTGAATGGCGCCTAGACAAAATGTTTTCGTGGTTGTTTATATCGCTGCCTGATTGTGTTGGTTGTTCCTTTAAATCTCGTTCCAATTTCACTGGTTTTGCTTGGAATGTTCTTTTCCTCTCTTATAGCTTACTCTATTTCATATTTGTCTAAATGGGCTACTGCAATATTGAGTGATGCAGTCTAGTTCGTAGGGAAGGAAACATTATAGAGTTTCGTTTGCTTATATGACTCTCTTTTAAAATAATTCTGTGATGGTATTTATAATTGAAGGCTTACTATATGGAAGGTTAAGCCTTCATATCTCTATTTGGTTGAATAAATACGTATTTCCTGTTTAGGGCTCTCCTGTTTTGCTAAAGGTACATTAATAGTGACATTGTGTTCTAAAACTTGTTTAAGCCTGTGGGCATTCCTTACTTTTGTTTAATTAGAAAATGGCATTAGGGTTTTGTTTTAGAACTGTACATGGTTGACTTTTGTACCCAGTTCTAGGGGATGAATAACCTGACATCTATTTTGGCCTCTACGTGTTGAGAAAATTACTATACCTACTACCTGGTTCAAACTCTTGTTTGATTAAAGTAAGGGGGAAACATTGTAAGTTTTATTGAATGAAATCTCTACAAATTTTATTAAGGGTCGCAAGCAAGCTATTAATAGCTGGACCGAAACAAAAGTTGTAGGTGAATCCATGGTATGGGACTCGTGAACTCGTTACCTGTTAGATGACAGCTGATTACAGTGATAATATAATAGGTGGTTATTATTTTCATCTGTTTGGATATTTGCTAGACATGTCCTTGATAAGCCCACATGGATCGGGTAAAATTTCCATCTTCTATACCATTGGCAAGGAGCTCATAGAACTTCTAGGCCTGACTGCACTGCGTAACCTTCCTGATGGATATGTGTGTTGGTTCTTATTTTTTTTGTGCTTGCACTCGTGGTAAGGTCTTTTGAGTCTGGGGCATCGTTGGTGTTTTACCCTCTGTGTATCGAATCCCTTTGTTTTCGAACTCGAATATCTTATACTTCAAACTTGGTTACTAAAAGGTCCCATTTTGTGGCCTTGTTAAGGAAATCAATTTTTATTTTTAATACTTATTGACATTGTCGGAAATATATAAAAATTATTAACGACTTTTGGGTTTAGCCTTCCCTTATATTATGTAGAGAAGTTGACGTTTAGGATAAGGTTTGTTGGTAGAATAATGGCCCTTTTTGTGTCTCCTTTGTACGCTTTTGGAAGAGTGGTTTTGTTTTGTTAACTAGTCCTACGTTTAAGAAATCCTATAAGAAGGTAGCGGTAAAACTCCTTGGTTAAAACTGAAACTATAGTTGTTTTTCTTTTAAGGGCGTCGAACCCTAATTATTGCTATGAAGCCTCCCCCTGGGAGATTTGGATAACGTCATTTTGTTTCGCGCCTACGATCATAATTAGTATGTTTTGTCTTCTCTTGGACCTCTTTAGATGGATGGATTGGGTATTGGATTCCAATCACGTAATCTATAGGATTACATGAAGGAAATATATCAACACTCTTGACTTTCTTGTTCCTAACCCATAAGGTCTTGCCTTGATTTATGTGATTTTGTTCTTACTGGTATTTTGACTTTCTCCTTGTTGGATGGTTTAGATTTCTTTCTCATGCGAATAATTTTGGAGTTGTGGGTTGTGTTTTAAATCCATTTTTGAATTAGAACATTCCTCTCTTGATATTGTTAAATGTTAGCTTACTGTTGCAATGTGTAGCCTTAACATGCTCAGTTCTCGCGAACTGATTCTAGCTAGTATTTGTGCAGATGGATTATGCGAGTAGATTAAAGGAAAGAGTTGTAAAGGTTTCATCAGTGCAATTTATGAAGTTCCTTGTAAAAATGTCCAATGTGAGGTAAATTTTGTAATAGTGCTTGCAAAGGAGTTTAGAAGACCTCTTGCCTTGGGTTGTTCTGAAATTTCGTGATGATGTTGTCTTGTCCTTCTGTAGGTAAACTGGTAACTTACCTTTGTGAGAAATGGTATTCAATCTTTACATTGATATGAGTATTGTAAAACTTTGATCTTGAGAATAAATTGTCAAGTTAAATCTTTCTAAGACTGAGTGACAATATTTTATAAGTAAAGTAAAATGGGTCGATTAACCCTTAAAGAAGCTAAACAAAAATAATAATTTTATATTCAACAAATAAATGTAGAGGTGATCTACTTGAAATCAAATAATTCCATGAGTGATCAAAATGAGACCATCCTTTGTGAAGTAAAAATTTTATAACTTGATATCCCTAGCTACACTAGCGAACATTATCCTTTTTATGGTGAATTCTTAGAATGATCCTAAGGTGAAACAAATTGTTAGTTGATATAAGATAATAAGATTTAATAAGTAGGAGGAATCGGTTTCGAAACCATGCAATCTGTCTCTCAACCATTTGAAAGGTAAATTGTTTTCTTTTGTAAAAATCATCCAGTGAAGCCTAAGTAAAATATTTAATAATTTTCGATAAATCCTCAAGCTTCAATAAAAACCGGGTTAATAACTAATGAGGTCATAAAGATGATTTCAACTCGACCTTCTTCCTCTAACCAGTTTTTTTTCAAGGTGCTTGGTAATCTTTCTCTTGAAGTATGTTGAACGCAAACCCATGTTGTCATATGGGGCATGAACGAGGTTCTAGTAGCAGTAAGTGTTAGGATAGATGGCCTTGTGGAATTAAATTCCCTCCTTTCTCTAAATAATTGAATTAAACAAATAAATGTCATAATAGAGAAGATTTAAAGTTAATTACTCAGTGAAAAAGGAATAAACTTAGCTTGGTAAGATGAATTGTATGAATCATATCTTGAGTCTCCTTGAAAACGTAAGCTAAGAATTGCAAGATGTCTTATTAAAATAAATAATCCTCAAGAATATCTCTTTGTGGTTGGCCCTAACTGTAAGTGTGTTTTTTGGTTGGACTTCTATGTTGTCATGTCTAAAAGAAAGGTAAATTGTCCTTGAAAGGTGTGAACGTTTCCATGCTGCCTTTATGGCCATCCTTGTATCAAGTTGTTCACAGTGTTAGTTGTATCCTTGGTGATGACATGTTGCGTCATGTTATGTGTCAAGCAAGGTCAAAAAAAATTTATCTTGTATTTCACTGTGTTGTTCGTGTTGTGTGAATCTTTGGTTCGTTACACATGTGCATGCCTTGCCCTACCATATCAGGACCAAGTTATTGGTTCTACTTCATCCATGATAATAGCATTTACCATTACTTCTAACCTTTCCATGCTCAAAGCCATAAGCTAAACATGGGAGTTATCAATTCTGATCTGAATAATGCATGCAAACAATGAAACAAACATAAAAAATAATATGTCGTTGAACGGTGCCATTGTATCATGTCAGCCACGGGAGATGGAAAACTCCACATGGGCCATTCTTCGACGTCATCTTCCCCTCCCTATCCATTGTTGATATATGTGACTACTATCAAATTCCCACCATGCCCGCCCCATTGTAAGAAACAACATTTGGCGTAATTATCGCTATAGTTTCCAAATGAATAGGGGCAATGAAGGCTCTCCTATTCAAGAGGACGAATGGCCTTGAAACTCAAATTGGGAGCCCTGTCTTGTGACACTAAATTATGTCCTTGTTTCCAATCCTCCATGTATACAAATGCTAGGCTCGAAATTTTTTCTTTGAATTCGTACCACATCCAATATTTGTAATAATTAATCTATGCCCCACTAGATGGCACACCCATTGTTATATAACCATTCTTCAAATTGAAGTGATGAACAACATCCAAAGACATAAATGTAGCCTTTAACGAAACAATGGACTTGTGTTCCAAGCATAAAAATAGCCTTAAAAATAAATAAACCAAAAGTCAAAATGACCTAAAACTGCTCAGTCTTATAGGGACTTAGTAAACATTATTCTTATTATTGAAATACAAAATGTGTTTTCCCATAGAATACATTATACAATTACTGAATTACATTCTAATAAATATGTTTGGAGATCACATCAACTGCACATATTGACCACTAATACAATCCACAAAAATGTAAAAACTATACTTTTTCCATTATTTTGTTGTTACACAATGTGGGAAGGTTGTCATTTATGAATAACAAATCATATGCAACAAATACAAATACATATTACATTACCTCTTGCAGCGTCTTCCACGAGATGCTCCTTTAAGCCTACTACAAACTCTAAAACTGAAACTACATCCTTTCACCTGAAACGATATATTTTATCTTCCAAACCTAAAACTACTAGGATTCCATATTCCAAAAGACAGACGATATTATTCAATAGATAACATTTTCAACACCTGTATTGCATCATGGACTCTCGTGGCCCGTCTTTTCTGACAAAAAAGAGCTAATAAATCTAGAAACAAACACTGACATTTATGGCACTATACGTATAACCGGAAAAGTTACTGTTAGCTACTCTGTAAATCAAAGGAAGGTGGTGGGGTTTCATGGAAACCAGTGTTGTCACTTGCCCTATGCGGTTGCTGCCAGTTGTCTCCTCCCATTGATTGACGCTTCTCATTTTAACTCACATAAACTGTAAAACCACATAAATAAATATATCTTTAGCATTATATTATGCTTGGACGCTTTTGTCTTGACAAAAAATGATTTGGGGGGCTGATAAACCATATGGGATGTTTTTCTACAGTAGATGTGACTACCTACTACAAGTTTTTTGGAAATCTCAACGCACCTATTTTGACAGAAAGTGAGTAAGCCCAATGGTGATGGGCACGATATCTACTATTTTTGGCATGGCATCGACTCCCACTGTCGTATACATTCACAACTTAAGAGTAGAGAAACAAACATTTAGTAGAGGAATAGTTGAAAATATCCGTACCTGAGGCGTGATTGTGATGTATCCGTGGGAAGCGATGTGCTGCAGGAGTCGGGTGTAGAAGGAATTGAGGAGCAGGTAGCCATGTAGGAAGATGAACATGGGATACTCTCCTTGTTGGGAAGGAATAGTAAAAGTAGAAGCCATGAAATCCCCCTACTCGAGAACTCATTTCACACCGCCACGAAAGCCATGCATCAACGTTTACTCATGTTGTTTTTTCAGTAGGAAAATAACAAGTCGACAGGGGCAGGAGGTTCAAAACAATGCATAAAGATCGATGGTGGAATATGGAATTGTATAGGACGTGGAAGTATCCATGCCTTAAAAACTCAGTGTGGTAAATGTAATTCATCTCCTTTGTCGTGCAAAAGAAAAAAAAGACAGACTGCTCACCATGCCTTTGACACTGGAAATCCTGCCACTGTCAGGGTTTTAGCATAGACGGTTGGATTTCATCCGTAATCAACGTCCTTATCTGCGGCTTCATCTCGTCCATCGTATTTCTGTCATGTGTCAGAGCCATACTAGCCTCGACCCAGTTGAAGACATGCCTTTCGGCATAAAAATGTTAATTTAATATAACAACAGTTTGTACTATATTGTTTATAATTTAATATAAAAGTGGTTTCAATACTAAAAAACATTAATCAAATATGTGCAAGACTTGAAAATTCCATGATTAAATGTCATCCTCTTCAAGTCTCTATTATTCACATATATATTGATTACGATGACTATCTATATGCGGTCATATTTGTAGAACTCGTTTAACTTTATTATCTCCCGTATAATGATACCGATTAAGTATAAAGAGTCAAATAACAATGTTCGCATCAACCCCAACTTAATAATGAAAATTTAATTACAATGGAAAAACTATTCAATGCTCACATTCCCATGCCAATGTTACATTGTTGAATTAATGTCTAAGAAAAATAGACACCAATGACATATTTGACTGCATTTTAAAGTTATTTTATTTTTAGAAGGTATTTGTATTTTATTTTATTATGGTTTTATCCTCATTAATTTGTTTCAAGTTATACGTAAGTAAAGAAAAACACAAGTGTCATTTGTAATGAATGACATTCATATAATGTAAATATTGATCTTGATCAAAACAATAAAAGAGCTTCTCCAAATGATTGTAGGAGGTTCCATCGTATTCATGATATTCACATTATTTTAATATTTACTACATACATTCATATTATTATTTTGATAATTTAGTGTTTAGATTGTTTCGGCATAGATACACCTAAATTTTAGGGAACGTTTACTTAATTGTTATTAGTTGCTTATGAAAACTTGTACCAGATGCACATTCTTATGAGGAGAAAGTTGTTCCAACTCCGCAGTTTTAAGTTGAACACTTTGAAGAGATATCATATGGATGCGAAAAAAATACCCACAATTGTACATTCAACTATTGATATGTTGGTTTTTGGATTTTGTAACACCTGCTAAAACAACCCACTTGAGACACAAGAAAAACCTAGGATTAGTCAGAAAAATTATGGGATGGTTTTTTTTTTGTTTTTAAAAGTGTCTGTTATTAGGTTATAAAACAACAGTTGCCAGAAGTAAGGTTTAGAGGCCAAGAAAAAATATTAGCTCATAGTTTTCTCATTACGACAATCATTAAATTTACAGGTTCAAAACTTAGGGTTAGAATAATCATTAGGATTAAGAGGGTAATTTCTCACTCTCTCACCCTCTGACAGGATTGAGAGATTCAACCTGATTTTTTTCAAAATTAATGCACTTGAAACCTTTTGAAAAACATTCCCATTAGATAGGAAATTTTCTGGCCTTTCTAGTGATATAAAGAATTCTTCCTAACTCCCTGTATTTCAAAAGTTATGGGTTGGTGGAACTTGGGAGTAAAAGTTTCCCAAGGCGGGTCGATGGGCCTAAGGGAGAAAATTTTCACCACGGGTGGGTTTACGGGCCGCAAGGAGAGATTTTTCCCGCTTGGGGTGAAAATGCACCCTTGCACCCACACGCCCACAAGTTCGCAAGGGACACATGGTGCCTCCTAAGGTAAAACAGAGAAAGCGGAGTGGTACGGATAAAAGAATTTTATCGCCCAGAAGGGTAAAAAGGGTAAAATTCACCTGCACCTCCGCCAACGCGAGAAGATGCCACATGTTAGCTAACTATTGGTTGCGGGTTGGCGGGCCAGTAGGGATATTTTGAAAATTTTACCCAAAAGTTTTCTGAAGTGTCAAGGCTTAAAAAGATATGCTCCTCCGCTGACACCTCATGAAGCCACGTGGCAGCACCTGATTGGCTGCAGGTTGGTGGGGTTACAGAGGAAACTTACAATTTTTTCCAAATTTATTTTTTTTGAAAGCACTAAAGGTTAAAATCGATTTGAGCGTCCGTTGGCACCCAACGAAGCCACGTGTCGATCAAGAATTGGCTGTGGGGTTGCGGGGCCGTAGAGGAAAAATTGTATAGCTTATTTGGACTTAGATCATTTTTAGACAAAATGAAGGCTTGCAGGTTAGCTTAGCGGTGGGAAACCCCATGAGTCTGCACTTTTTTGGGAAAAAGAAAAAATGAAATTTTTAGCCCGTGGGTCTGTCCAAGAATATTTTATTCATTTAAATTTGACAGTTAGATTATTTTTGAAGCCAAATGAAGCTAAAACTTCAGAAGGCCATAACTTTTTATAGGGAACTCGGGTTTTGGCAAACAAGGACTTTCTAGAAAGCTCTCGATGTCTTCTTTGCAAAAAAAACGTAAGAATATTACTTTAATAAAGTTTAACAGGTCAATTTTTAGAAAACATCTTTCTGTCACTTAGATGTGAACTGGTATTTTTTAACTTATCAATTTTGTTAAAATTTCTCATTAATTCTTTTTCATCGTACTAGGCATGAAGGATTTTACTTGGAAAATTTTAGAATAAATTTAAAGGTTAAATTTTTTTTTATTGGTTTGCATTCGAAAATTACCAATGTTTACACAGAAGAAAACCCGTAATTTCACCTTTACTTGATTAAAAGGTTCTTTACAAGTTTCTTCAGTGTTTTAGTTTAATTTGGGGATCATTTTGATCTCATTAATTTTAAATGAATATTTCATTTATCTCTTATAAATTTACAGGGTTGTTTTGGAGAATTGATAAAAACAAATTTTTGAAGTATACAGTGGATTAGACATGGGATTTGTACACTTCAAGAATAGAGATTAAACTATCTCTTTTGTCATGCAATAAAAACATTGAATTTATTCTATGCTAGTTTTACATAGTTTTCTTTCCTTCAATCAACTTATAGAGACAAGAATGTAACTTCTATCCTTTTTTTTCCAATTTAAACATTTCAAATGAGACAGAGCAATGCAATAGTTCTTCATACATGCTTCCTTTTCATTTTTAAAACAAATATTTCATATTTTATATCAAATACAGATTTCCAATGGAAATAATATCATATGAACAAGGCAAAAAACTTCTATTCATTCAAAGGAATCTCTTACAACTTCTTTCCCATTTATTTTCGAAATAAAACATACCAAATGCATATCTTTCCTTTTTGTTCACAGAACTGAATACTAGATATATTCTTCCATATTCAATTACAACTTTCATAGCTAAAATAGAGTAGTCTTTCGAAAATAATAATATAAAAGATCACCCACTTCAAGTGGGAAAGGTTACAAAATAAGTCTCACAAGGGACTGTCACAACTCTATCTTCCTCCTCAATTACAATGTATGGAATATAATTTCTTCCACATTTAATCAAAACCTAAAAACTGAGCATATCTCTTTCACATTGTGAATTGCAACTTTCATAGAAAATAGGAAACATATTTCCATCACCAATAATGTACAAGGTCATCCACTTCTAGTGGAAAGGGGTTACAATAAGAATAATCTCAACAAGGGTTGTCAAACTTGTCTTTAACCCTTGCTCCAGAATAACAACATGTAGATCCATCGTTCTCCAATTTGATCACAACAAAAGTAGGGGAAAGGCAATGCTCTCCACCCAACCAAGACATCCAATGTAAAGGAGAAGCCAACCTTCTTCATTGGCCCCCGAGCTCCAACCATAATGCAATAAGAAATGTGTTTCAACTCATGGGAACAATAGGCTTCCACAACACACATGCAAATTTCACATTTAAAAATATAGTCCAAAGCAAAACTGTATTTTACAACCACATAACGTAGACAAAAAACAACACTCAAGCTTCATCTTTCAAGCCAAAGGAGAGATAAACTATGAGGGATGATGCTTATGCCTCCCAAGGGAAATGGGTATCACCACCTAAGAACAACCACCAATATATATATATATATATATATATATATATATATATATATATATATCATTTCAAATCCGTGACATGTCCTTATGCCTCCCCAACGTCTTATGGTACCCCATAATGAGTAAGAAATGCAATTTATTTCTTTGTAAGGTGGGACATAAATCCCAACTCCCTCCACACTTATATCTCCCTAAAACACTTATGCCTCCGATAGAAATACCCCTTAATCTTCTCCTACACCATCCCTAGGCCATCTACCGAAACCACCCACACACATGCCAAAACATTCACAGCAATAACATTTTCAAAAATAAAAGAAGAGCATTTCAAGAGCCAAGCTCTTATCTCTCCATAATGGAGTTTTTTCCAAGTTCCAAACACCAAGATTTCCAATGCAAAACAACCTAAGATCAACAAAACACAGGCCTGTAATAAGTCTGTAAACTTTCTCTAGAAGAAAGTGCTCAAAACACCAAAAGAATTTGCCCCAAATGAAGTATCCAAAAGTGAAGCAACCCCAAAAACAAGCTAAAGACTTTGAAAATATAGAAGAGGGAAGGGAAGAGGATGAGGTGGATCCATGTAGGATACCACATCACACATCCTAAACTCCAACATCCAAGTCAACTTCATTCTCTAAGGCATAATAAATAGGTGGGTGAATAATATGACAGATTACTTACACACTCCAAAACAAGCCCACACTCCAAAGGACTAAAATTAAAACATGTAAGAGAAGTGCAATTAAAATTTACAACTTGATTTATAAAAATGCACAAAGAAGGTCTAAATTTAACCCTCCAACCATAGGCAAGGTTGGTAAATAAATTTAAGAGGTATGAAACAAGTTTAACTTGTCCTAAAAGCCTCCAAATTCAGCTTCCAAGGAAAAACTCGAATATCCAAGATGGTGGAGTGTTTCATACTCTAAAATCAACTTACATATCCCTTACACATTTCTTACAACACTTTAATTCAAGGCCAAAAACTCTATTAATTACTTTCTTATGACATATTTTAATTAATTAATCTTAACAACGAGATTACTCACAATATATCACACCATTTAATAAATAATGAAAGGGGTCAAAGTAGCACAAAATAAACACATGCAAACATTAACAAAGGGACCAAATAAAATAAAATACATAAAACCCCTAAGACATATTTAAAGGTGATCCCCTCCCTTGCGAATCCATAACACAATCAAAGACACACTAATAATATAGTTGTCATGGTGACCTTGTTGAATTCATCTAGAATTCCAAAGTGGTTGGTCTCTAATCCCTCAATATTTGTTGTGATATTTTAAACTTGCAAAATACAAATACCTCCTTCGGCCTCGTGGCCATGTTTGTACCCAAATTGATTCTCCCTTAGAAGATAAACAACATCACATCTCTTGGATGAAGCTTAGAGGAAAGCAAAGCATGTAATATGTCTTTTTGTAGCTGGGGATGAAATGCAGCTTGCTCTTTGTCACTTAGATGTGGAGAACTGGGTAGTACCCTGAAGAGGATTTGACATATCATCCCTACTTTATGGTTGTGCCTTTCAACTAGGATGAGAGGACCCTTTTGTAGCCTGTTGTTTATGGAGGAGATGGAAATGTCCTTCCTTGTGAAGTATTAAGAATACCTTGAAGAAAATATGATCAATGCAACAAAACTTAACTCTCACGAGTTTCCACTCCAGATAATTGAGATATTTTCTAGGTAAGGTTCACGTCACTAAAGACAATGAAAACCTGATTGTTTGTACTTGTTTTGGTAGTAAAAATTATGCATTTGTATACATACATGAAAAATAGGGGTAGTACGAGCATGATTAATTATTATTTTTTTAATGAATTTTTGTGGGAGGTGAAGCAGGATAAAGTTGTTTATACCAAATCTTTGAGAAATTTTACAAAAATGGAAAGCTTGAACAAAAAAATGCTTTCGGAGTAGCTAGGATGTTCCTTTAACCAGAATATGTGCTTTAATGGAGGCCTAGATCAACACTTTTCACAGAAACTTCAAGGATCCAAAATGAAGGTTCAAATTGGAAAACTTAACTGAACATTATCAATCTCTATTTCATCACGCCTAAGATACCCTCAAAGGCTAAAAAACAATCTTACAGTCATGCTAGGAGTCACAATGATTTTAAATTTGTTTATTTCATTATCAAGAAAAATATCTTCTGATAAGTGAAATTGCAAATGCCACCAAAATATCACAAGGACATGATCTTGTGTTATTTTCATACATTCATGAACAAAGCAAAAACAAATGTTACCCAAGAATAACACAAATTAACTCAAGTTTGGTTAAATTTATCAGCAAGGGAAAGTTTCTCGAACAATATTAGAGCTTGTCAATGGCTATAAACTTGCAACCACCTTGACATGATCAAATGTAACACAATGGAGATAAACTTGCTCTTCAGATAGTTTCTCAGAAAGACAAACTCTATCAAAATTTTCTCTTAGGAAATCAGTTTCTGACTTCTAAAACTTCTACCTTAACAAAATCCCAACACTTCTACCTTAAAAAAATCCCCGCCCTTTTCATAGAAAAATCATGCCCATTTATAACATTTTACAGTAGATCCTTTTCCCCCCAAAAACACTAAACATTGAATGCACTAGTTCTCGCAATGATTCTGATTGTGATTCCCAAAATCATATTTGTAAAAAAAAATTAGGTGCTCAAGTGGTGGATCTCTTCGAATATCTCCCACATTCAACTACTTATTTTGGTAGATCACTTTCCCCTCTACACACCAACCACTTCCACCCCTAATCTATCAAATCTAGTTTTTTGCATGCTCGGGAAGGAAAAATGAAAGACCGGATCGAGCCTAGAGGTTAGATCTCATCTTAGTGGAAAAAGACATCCCCAAATCTTCCTCACCAAACTCAAATATCAAATTAAATCCCCTCCTATTTGGTGTGCAATAAATATCGAGAAATCATGAAGACTCACACATCTAGGAGCTCTGAAGTGAAAATGGTAGAAAAATCAGATACACATGCACAATTGTCATTGATTTCTACTATGAATTTGGACCATACACGTGGGAGATAAATTTAAAATGGGCCTGTGGGTTTTATTTTTCCTTTTACACCTTTTGGAAAAATGTAAATTTTTCACATTTTTCTCCACAACTCCGCCCTTGAGAAATGAGCCTGACATGTGTCCTAAGGTGGCTCCTAAAGGAACCGTGGCCAAATTCTACTATTTAACCTCTTTTTTGGAAAAGGGAAAATTTTCCAAGTTTTCCCCACAACTCTTCCGTTGAAAAATGGGCCTAACATGTGTCCCAATGTGGGTCCCATCGGAACCATGCTTCCTTTTTCATTTTTAACTCCTTTTTCCAAAATAATTTTTTTTTCCAATTTTCCTCCAAAAGTACGCACCTCCACCATTGAATGGAGCAAGTTTTGACTTTTCTCTATCAAGCCCGTGGGTAATTTTGATGATTTTAGTCATTTGAACATCAAGGGGAAAAATATCCAAGTTTCCCCCAATGGCCCGCCTCCCTGCCTTTTCACATTTTCAATGCCAACTTTGACCTCCTTCTTGTCGGGCTTGTGGGCTATTTTTGAGATTTTAATTCTTTTAATGACAAGAGGCCAAAAATCCAAGTTACCTTCGATGGTCTACTTTCCCACCCCTTTGACTTTTCAAACTACTATGTGTCACAATGGTGCATCTTGAGATGTTCCCCAAAATTTGAGACCTTGGATGAGCATGGGCTCGCCATGTGTCATTATAGTACAACTTCAAAAAACTTTAAAGTTTCAAAATTATTTGGTGGGGGCACACTTCCATTTTATAATTTTACTTTATTTTTCTAAAAGGTAAAAACATCCAACTTACCTCTAAAGGCCCACATCTCCGCCATTAGCTTTGCCACATGTCCTCCTAGGGGGTCAAAGTAAGACTTTTTCCCTGCCACTTAAAATTTTCTTTAATCAAAGGCTGACGGGGCTGCGAGGTGGGTTAAAACATTTTTCCAAAGTAGCCAAAAGAACAAGTTGAAAAAACAAACCCGTCATGCCCCATCCAATTAGTAGAAGCCACATAAGCACCAAAAGAACCAATCAAATTTGAGCGGGGCTACGGAACCAAATTTGCATTTTTGCCAAAAAAGCAAAAAGTAATAATCTAAAGTATTTTCCCTCCATCTCGTGACCAACCAAAAGAAGCCACGTGACCGTTGAACACTGAGGAATAACTTTGACAGGAAAAAGACACCCGTGAGACCATCAAAATACAGAAAATCACCATTCACTCCAAGAACCCGTTTTTTTGCTAAGGATGAATTTTTTTCTGAAACAAAAACAAGTGAATCATTGTTTCGAGAATCTTTTTGACCATGGATTTGGATTTTCAAAGGCATACAAATATAAATTAACCATTCTCAAGCTTCCATGGTCGAGGAAAAATAGGAAAAATGACAGAGTCTGCAGATTTTGAAGAAATTAGGGTAAAAACAATGGATTCTGCAAACAATTCAAGGCATTCAAATGGAGGTAAAATCTTCAAAACATCCACATCAAGAGATAAAACGTTTCAAAACACACATATTAGAGGAAAATAATGAAAAATGGGGAAAGACAAATCTGAGCACCAACTTGCCATATTAGAGCATGTAAATGAATATAAATATAATTTTAACATCATCGACATATATGTGAATCATAACAATCATCAAGATAATCAGCACTATCACTTACAATTTCATCCACAACTATCTCATCATCAATTTTAATTCAATTCTCTTTTTCTAGGTCTCCTCAAAATATCCAAATATCACAAGTCCGGTCAACATCTATAATATAACCATGTCAAACAATATATCCACATCAATATCTAAAATGTCTCTAATAGTCATCATGCACCATATTTGAATCAAATTCGACAATAAACTATCATCTAACATCTAACATCATACTAAATTAAACTATAACAATGTTCATAATATAGTCACTAGTATCAGGATCAATATCACAAGGTGTCAAAGGGAAGCGGGCACTACATCCCCTACCCTTAGACTCAACTTCCTCCTTGAAGTCACTGGAACAAATTTGGGAACTGAACTCATAAAAAATTAGCATTCTCCCATGTAGCTGGAGTCTCATCATATCTGTCCCACTGCACCTGGGCCTGATCAATCTCTCTGCCTTGAAGGCCCAAGGTCCTGCGATCTATAATGTGAACGGGCTCCACCATCACCTGCCCCTCATCCTGTACCTATAATGATTTCCAATCTAGCACATGATAAGGATATGCAACATATCTCCTAATAACTGAAACATGAAACACATCATGAATGCGAGACAGACTAGGTGGCAATGCTAGACAGTAAGCCAAAGGGTCAATACGCTCCAAGATCTCAAAAGGACCAACGAATCTAGGAGCTAACTTATAACCTTATCCATAATGGATGGGGCTCTTGTGTGGCTTGACATGAAGGAAAACCTTCATGCCCACATCAAAAATACGGTTATTCCTATTCTGGTCTGTGCATACTTCTTCTACCCGTTATGTACATCCTGTAGTCTTTTCCTGATAAAAACCACCTACTGCTCCATATCCTATAACAAAGATGGTCCAAGAGGAACCCTATCCTCTGACTTATCCCATATAACAGGTGTTCTACACTCTCTTCCACATAAGGCTTGAAAAGGAGCCATGCCTATAGAACTCTGAAAACTATTATTGTAGGAAAACTCCACCAATTACAGGTACTCCTCCCATCTAGACTGCTGTTCCATAAAGTACATCCTAAGATTTTCCTCCAAGATATGATTCACCCACTCAGTCCATCCATCTGTCTCAGGGTGATATGCTATGCTAAAGTTGATCCTCATCATGAGGGCATACTACATGGGTGGTCCAAAAAAGGGAAGTATACAAACGATCGGGGTCACAAATGATCTTGTATGAAATCCCATGCAACCTAAAAATCTCATCAAGATATACTCGTGCCACTGCACTAGATGTATAAGTTGTCTTTACTGAGAGAAAAATGAGAAACTTTTGTCAATTTATCCACCCTGACCATGAGGGCATCGTCGTGGTATCTCAACATCATTATCCAAACAATGAAGTCCATAGAAATGGTGTCCCACTTACATTTTGGTATAGCATGAGGATAGAGAAGGCCAACTACATGTTGATGCTCAACCTTCACATTTCTAGCACTCTAAACAACATGATAAAAAATGAGCCACATCTCTATGAATTCCCCTCTAGATATACAGCTATTTCAAGGTGGTGTGCATCTTCTTTACCTTGGGATGGGCTGAATAGGGTGCACGATGTGCCTTTTCCAAGATGTCCTACCTCAAGCATCCATATTTGGGAACATAAATCTGACCTCTGTCCATGAGAAGGCCATCTACCTCTAAAGAAAAATCATCAAAATTCCCTTCAAGGGGTCTCTAAGACTCAATCTCTGCTCTGGCTGCAATGTAGAAGCTATCGTGAGGAAGATTGCTGTAGAATTATACTCCAAAAAATTTGTTCTCACTGAGGTGGACATAGCCACATGTTTTCATCTACTAAGAGTGTATGATACCACATTCTCCTTCCCTTTCACATGCACTATCTCCATATCATACTCACAAAGTAACTCCATCCAAAATTGCTGACGAGCGTTGAGATTGGGCTGCATGAAGAGGGTGGCAAAGACTCAAGTGATCTGTCTTGAGTGTGAATCTACAACCAAGAAGAAAGTGCCTCAATAAAACCAAGGTGTGCACAAATTCCGCAAGCTTGAGATCATGAGTTGGATAGTTAAGCTCATAATATTTGAGTTTGTGAGACTGAAAAGAGACCGCTCTACCCTCTTGTATCAATACACCTCCAATTCCTACTAAAGAAGGCATCCATGCATATGAAAACCTCACACTGTGGATCCAACACTGCAAGAATAGGTGTTGTAGTGAGAAATTCCTTCAGTGTTCTGAAGGCCTTCTCACACCTGTTTGACTAAACAAACTTCATCCCTTTATGCTTAATGGAAGTGATGGGGTGCGTAATCCAAGAGAAGTCCTGAACAAATCTTCAGTAATAACTTGCTAATCCCATGAATTTGTGCACCTCCGTCACAGTAGTGGGTGTTGGAAAATCCATAATATCTCTAATCTTAGATGGATTGATGGAGATACCTTCCCCATAAATGATATGACGTAAATAATATACCTCCCTTTGAAAGAATGCACATTTCACCAAGTTCGCGTAAAGTTGCTGCTCCTGAAGACATTGAAGAACCTCGCAAAGGTACCCCTCACGCTCCTCACGCGTATGTTAGTAAATCAAAATTTCATCAAGGAAGATGAGAAAAAAGCAATCTAAGGAGGTCCTAAATACCGCATTCATCAAACTCATAAACACTACAGGGGCATTCGTCAAACCAAAAAGTACCACTGTGAACTCATACTGGCCATATCTCGTACAGAAGGCGGTCTTATAAATGTATGCCTCCGAAATACTTAGCTGATGGTAGGCTGACTTAAGGTCTATCTTAGATAAAGTTGTGGCTCCCTTCATCTAATCAAAAAAATCATCAATGCGTAGAAGGGGATATCGATTCTTGATCGTTACTTTGCTAAGCTAGCAGTAATCAATACACAACCATAAGGAGATCCGTCCTTCTTCTTTAAAAATATCATTGGTCCACCCCAAGGGGATACACTAGGATGAATTAGGCCTTTCTCCAGAAGGCCCTCAAGTTGCAACTTGAGCTCGTGAGATAGGATTTCCTCCCAGAACCATATCTATATGAAAATATATCTCCCGTGGGGGTGGTAACCCTGGTATCTCCCCTTGAAAGACATCAGAAAACTCTCTCAAAATGGGATGGTCATCTAGCATTGGTCCACTAGACCCATCTTTTGATTGGTCACTAACTATGACAACAAACACCTGACAACCTCGTTGCACACAACTACTTAAGCTGTATAGCGGAGATGGTGCAAATAGAAACGAGCCTCCTGACCCTCACTATCACTTCCTTAACTACTAGATCATCTATATAAGATATGATCTTGTGGTAACAATCCACTCTGGCTCTGTGTGCAGATAACCAGTCCATGCCCAAGATGACTCCATAAGAGCCCAATGGAAGGATACAAAGAACCGAGGTAGTGGTGAAAGGTCCCAAATCCACTACACACTCCTTAACTAAGGAGTCTAAAGAGATCTTGGCTCTAGAAACCATCTCAACATCCCAACTATGACCCTATCTAACTGCCACCAGCCTGCATCACTCTACTAAAGATGGTGCAATAAAGGAATCATGAAGAACCAAAATCAAACAAAATGGAGGTAGGAATGCCACCAATGCTACCTGTAGTCTTAATAAATATACTTTGATGCTCATCCTAGTGGTTCTCGACCATTACGTACATGCCCCATGTCACCAATAGTAGGCTCTAGGATCTGTATCTTACCCTTGTTATTAGGTTTATGTGGGCAGTCTCTCTAAAAGTTTCCAGTAATACCACATCCAAAACAACCACCCAATCCTCTTCCATGAGTAGCATCTCCAGTCAGAGCCCTAGAGGGGTGTGCTATGGATCTGGGATGACCCGACTATGAACTGGTGAGGTCTCTTCTGGTGAGCTCCTACTAACTAAGCTCTAGGTGCTCCATGTTTCCTAATGGGACCCCTAGGAGGAGGCCCGATACTCTGACCCCCTCTATGCATCAAATATCTGTGGAGGTCTATATGGTGGGTGAGACTACTTCTACTACTTTTATAGTCTAAAAGATGACTGTGTTGAACCCTATCCACCATGAGGAGGAGGTACTGACCCCCTTGATCTGTTGTCCTGCATATGTTGTATACGACCCCAGACTCGGTCTCTAGCTTGCTGGTTCTTTCCCCAAGTCTCCTATGCTATATAGGCCTTCTCAACGACCTCAGCTAATGTCTATGGATAATGGATCTGCACTACACCTCCAATGTCTAGATTTAGGCCCTAGATGAACTTGTGGATCTGCACCTACTCATCCTACATGTAATCAACATACTAGAGTAGATTTAGAAATCTAATCTCATACTTAGACACTGTAAGAGATGCCTATCGGAGGTCATGAAACTCATCAATCCTCTACTGTATGAACCACCGATATAAATATCTTCTCCTGAACCACTCCTCAAAGAGATCCTAGGTAACTGTCTCATAATCAACATGAAGCTTCTACTCCTTTTTCCTCCACTAGACACATACTCCATCCCTCAACAGATCGATTGAAACACGAGCTTTGTGTTGCTAGATCAAGGGTAGAGCTTGAAGCATCCGCTCAAGGTCATCAACTAGGCCTCTGCCTAAAATCAACCTATATCACTAGAATAATGAGCTCACCATAGCAAGTTAGGATATCCCTGATGTAATCTACCATTGTAGTCTGGCGGCCCTAGGCCTCTCTGCCTGCTCATTTCTAAGCCTAGGGCTCCGAGACCTATCTCTGTGTCCTGAAACCTGATCTCCCTATCCCCTCTGTGGTGACTTTTCTCTGACCGACTCCTAATGGGATTTCTCTTCTCTATGATCCTCACTATGCCAAGGAGATGCATGAGCCTTAATGGATATCACTCTATCATGTCTGACTTAAAGTGCTCCTATGGTCCCTTCGCGTAGAGTGGCATTAACATCCTAAAGTGTCTATAAAATCTCTAGTAGGATAGCTGCTACAATATGATCTAATGGTGGTAAGTCTAGGTCTATGTTAAAATACCCCTAGTCTTGTTTTCACCTCCTGCATAGACCAAGGTGAGAGTTAGATCAGTATTCTAGGTTTCATTCAGTTTTCCATATCAACTAAATATGCAATTTCTGACAGGTTGCTCTCTATATTTAAAAAAGTGTGCTAGGTTAATATTGTACTAGGTTTAAATTTTCATGTCTCAAGTTTTCTAGTGTCCCCAAGGGTCCAATATTTTGAACCCATGCTCTAATAACAAGTGTAATACCTGCTAAAAAAACCCACTTGAAACTCAAGAACAATATAAGATTAGTCATGAAAATTACGGGATATTTTTATTTGTTTTTAAAAGTGTTTGATACCAGGTTATAAAACAATAGTTGCCACAAGTAAGGTTTAGAGGCCAAAAAAAAAATTTAGCTCATAGTTTTCCCATTACAACAATTATTAAATTTACACGGTCAAAACTTAGTGTTAGAATAATCATTAGGATTAAGAGGGAAAATTATCACTCTCTCACCCTCTGACAAGATTGAGAGATTCAACCTAATTTTTCTCAAACTTAACGCACGTAAAACCTTCTAAAAACATTCCCATTAGATAGGAAATATTATCACCTTTCCAGTGATATAAATAAGTCCTCCTAACTCCCTGTATTTCAAAAGTTATGGGTCGGTGGAGCTTGGGAGGAAAATTTTCCCAAGGCTGGCCGGCAGGCCCTAGGGGAGAAAATTTTCCCCAAAGGTGGGTTTGTGGGCCGCGAGGAGAAATTATTCCCAGAGGAGGAGTCAGGTTGGTGAGACTAGGGGAGAAACATTTCCCGAGGGTCGGGTCTACGGGCCGTGGGGAGAAATTTTTTCCGCTTGGGGTGAAAATCCACCCTTGCACCTGCGTGCCCACAAGTCTGTAAGGAAAATGTGACAACTCCTAATCCAATGTGGAGAAAGTAGAATAGTGGGGATAGAAAAATTTTATCACCTAGAAGGGTGAAAAGGATAAAAATTCACCCGCGCCTCCACTGATGCAAGAAGATGCCATGTGTCAGCCAACCATTGACTGTGGGTTGGCGGGCCAACGGGGATATTTTTGAAATTTTACCCAAAATTTTTCTGAAGCGTTAAGGCTTAAACATGTCAGCTCCTCTATCGATGCCTCATGAAGCCAAGTGGTTGCACCTGATTGGCTACGGGTCAGGCAGGGATGCAGAGGAATATTACAATTTTTTACAATTTTTTTTTTTTTGAAAGTGCTAAAGGTTAAAATCATTCCAAGTGTCTGTCGGCACCCAACAAAACCACATGTCGATCAAGTATTGGCTATGGGGCGGAAGGGCCGCAGAGGAAAAATTGCTAAATAAGCTTTTCTAGACTTAGATATTTGTTAGAAAAAATGAAAGCTTGTGGGTTAGCGGAGTAACGGGAAACTTCACGACTTTGTAGTTTTTTGGCAAAAAGAAAAAAAATTAAGTTTTAGCCCGCGGGTACACCCAATAATATTTTATTCATTTAAATTTGATAGTTAGATTATTTTTGAAGCCAAATGAAGAAAAAACTTCAGAAGGCCATAAATTTTGATAGGGAACTTGGGTTTTGGCAAACGAGGACTTTCTTGAAAGCTCTTGACGTCATCTTTGCACACAAAACTTAAGAGTTTTATTTTGATAAAGTTTAAAGGGAAATTTTTGAGAAAATGTGTTTATGTCACTTAGATGTGAACTAGTATTTTTTAACTTATCAATTTTGTTCAAATTTGTCATTAATTCTTTTTCATCTTACTAGGCATGAAGGATTTTACTTGGAAAATTTTAGGATAAATTGCAAGGTTAAAATTTTCTTGATTGGTTTGCATTTGAAAATTACTAGCATTTACACAGCAAAAAACCTGCAATTTCACCTTTACTTGATTTGAAAGGTTCTTTAAAAATTTCTTCAGTGTTTTAGTTTAGTTTTGGGATCATTCTAATCTATTAAGTCCAAATGAATATTTCACTTGTCTCTTATAAATTTGCAGGGTTGTGTTGAAGGTGAATCACAGCACCCCTAAATGTCTACAACTCGATGGGTTGAGACTCTCGGTGTGATTGCATAACATGGAGCTTTTCCCAAGTGTGCAACCTTGTGAACTGGGAAAGCTCTCTGGATGAAGGCTGGTTCCTATTCCTCTATTCAGATGCACACATAAAAATTTAGAGGGTTTAGTCAAAAACCTAATCTAACTTTCCAAGGAGACAAGGTAGGAGATGCATAAAAAATAAACCTAAACTAACAAAGGTGATGCACCAAGGAATGAAGAACACCTGTCCTTCCAATAAAAAAAAACCATTAAAATGCAATGCAAGATTATGTACAGATAACCAAATTTGCAGTTAAATATCAGGAGGATGCAAATGAACACAGAGAGGGTTGAGAATCATCCACAGACATGCATTATTTTCTCCAAATATTGATACAATACACTACAAAATGCCAAGAGGCAAAGTTGCATTACAGTTTTAGATGGGAGGTTTGAACTCCACAAATTCACCTGCCAAAGAGAAGAAGGGAGGGGCAAAACATGAATTTCCAACCTTTAGAAAGAATCCCCTCCTTACAATTTATAAGAAGAATGAGAGAGGGAAGAGGGAGGAATTCCAAATCTACCCCAACCACCTCCGGATTGTATTTTATTCATCTCATTATGGTGGTAGGTGAGAACCCTAACAAACCCAAAAAATGGCGAACTGTATTTTGCATTTTTGAATAACTTGTTCTCACCCAATTAATGTCCAACCTTGTGTGAATCTGAGCTCCCTATGAAAAGTTATGGCCATTTGAATATCTGGGTTAGGGTTTGCTTTCTGTCGGATTCGGGGAGGTGTCAACGCTCAATATTTTTCTCCTCCTAAAGATGCACCTCAGCGCATCCATCCTCATGTCAACATACTCTTAAGTGCACCATAGGCACTAAAAATGTGGTGTTGATGCCCTGTAACCTGTGCCAAGGCACAAAATTTTCCATGTCAACACCTTTTGATCTATGCCCTCTAACCTTTGCCATGGTGTGAATTTTTCCATGTTGACACCTTTTGATCTGCGCCCTCCAACCTGTGCCAGGGCACAAATTTTTCCATGTCAACACCTTCTGATCTGCACCCTCTAACCTGTGCCAGGGCACAAATTTTTCCATATCGACACCTTCTGATCTGTGCCGTTCAACCTGCGTTAGGGCGTGAATTTTTCCATGTCGACACCTTCTGATCTACTCCCATGGCGTAACCTTTTTCATGTCGACATTTTTCAATCTACGGCTAGGCGTAACCTTTTTCATGTAAACGTTTTTTACTTTCGTTGATTTCTATATTCTTCTGTTGTCTATATTTACTTAGGGGAAGATATATACAACAATTTGGTGACTCAACGGGATCACTTGCCTACTAGGTGGAAGATTAGTGGCATTTTAGCAATCCATTGGGCATGGAGTCATAAGAAATAACCTAAAACCAACGTGATGTCTGATCCCGAGCATGATATTACAACTCCTTCTCCGAGAGCACACTAAACTATAGAAATTCAACCTGAGAGCAATAAAACCTGTGCCAAAGAACTTAGGGAAATTGAAACCTAACTACAACAAGACAATGTGCATCCACACTTAGAGGAATTTAAAACTAGGCTAATAATTACAAGGGTAAACCTTTTCCTTTTAGTAGCAATGTTTAAGATAGATTCTGTTAACCGGAATCGGGAGTTCTTCTCCATCCAATGTAGACAATTGGAAGGCATTACTACTTTTACATCCCGTGACCATGTAGAGGCCACTCCAAATGGCATCAAACTTGGAATTCCTTCCTGGTTTTGCCTGATCTGCATCCCATTTCAGAACCAGGTCCCCTTCCTGGAAGGTCCTTACTTTTTCTTTCTTATCAAACCATCTTTTTACTAAGGCCTGGTCTTTCTCAATCATTTGAACTTCATGTTCTCAAATTTCTTCCAATTCCATCAACTCTGCATACCTGGCCTCCATTGGTTCAAACTTAGACAACTCCAACTGCTTCACGAGCTCCAATGCTCTCAATTCTAATGATATAGGCAATACTGCTTCTTTCCCATAGACCAACTTGTAGGGAGAATTACCTATGGACCTCTTTGGTGTTATCCTATTAGCCCATAATTCTGATTTTAGCTTGGTATGCCATGTCCTTTGGTTTTCATCTAGATTCCTTTTGATGATTCTTAGCAAATTCTTGTTCGTGGACTCTTCCTGTCCATTACCCTACGGGTAATAGTTTGAAGAGGTGCTCAAATAGATTCCATTCTTGACATCCCATTTTGTAATCTTGGAACCTATGAATGCCAATGCATTGTCTTATATGATAGTGGTTGGCATACCGAACCTGGTCACTATTCCTTCATAAAATTCTAGTATGTTAGACTCATTTGATTCTTTGAGCGCTACTACTTCGGTCCACTTGGAGAAATAGTCAGTTTCCATGAGAATCCACTTGTGGCCTTGGCTTGAGTTTGGATTGATGACCCCGATGAAGTCCAATTCCCATTACATAAATGGTTGGTCAACCAAAATTGGCTGCAATGGAAGTGCTGCTAGTCTTTCTTTACATGTGAAGAGTGTACATTTCTTGCACTTTCTTATCCATGTATAGCAGTCGCTGAATATTGTGGACCAATAATACCGTGCCTTCATTATCTTGAGAGCTATTACTCATGGGGAAAAATGTACTCTAGAATCTCCAACATGAAAATCTTGTAACACCCTCTCAATTTGACCTATCCCAATGCACCTCAATAGAACTCCATTGATGTCTTTATTGAACAAAACACCATCAACAATCACATATGGAATGGCTTGTAATCTGAAGTATCTCCTTTTTTCTTTGCTCAATTTTTGAGGGCATAGACCTTCCTGTAGGAAGTGTATCATATTCTGAGTCCAACAAGGAGCGGGAACATAATCATTTTCCTATTCTTGACCATCTTGTAGTACCAAGACTCTCTTTTTCATTACTTGCTTCAACTTGCCGACTCAAAGCTAGTCTATTCACATATTCCTCTTCCACGTACTAGTTTTGTGACCTTGATCTAGATGTCATATTCCATTACATGGGTTATCCATCCTACACGTTTCTCATTCATATCCTTGTTTAGAAGGAATTCCTTGACTCCCGCATGAGAGACCAATAATTGGATCTTGTTGTTTGAGACTAGGTGCTTGAATTTCTTTAAGCTCCTGATCACTGCAAGGACATGATTTTCAATGAAAGAGTACCTAGTTTCGTATTCCTCCAAGCCTTGACTGAAGAAAGCAACTGGTTGTTCTAATACCTCTTTGTTTTTATGTACCAGGATTGCAGAAATCATGTCCCCACCACCGAAGGAATATAACATGAAATCCTTGGAGAAGTCTAGATTGACAAGAGTTGGAGCTTGAGATATAGCCTCTTCTATTGCCTAAAAACTTGCCTTGCCTTCAGCTATCCACTTAAATGCCATGCTCTTCTTCAACATCAGCGTTATTGGCTTCACGAGAGTGGTAAAATCTGGCACAAATCTACAGACAAAATTGATCCTTCCTAAGAAGCTTTGAATAGCCTTCTTGTGACTTAGCAATGGTAACGCTTGAATTTCTTCAAATCTTTTTGGGTCAATCGTCAACCCATCCTTTGAAAAAATATGGCCTAGAATCTTTCCTTCGTGAGCCAAGAATATGCATTTTTTGGGATTCAATGATACCCCAAATCTTCTACACCTCTGAAATACCTGCCTCAAATGAAAGAGGTGATCCACTGCATTTTTGAAGAATATAGTGATGTCATCAATATATATCAGAACTATTTTCTTGATCAATCCCTTGAATGCCATATCCATTACCCTTTGGAAAGTGGCTCCAGCATTTGATAGCCTAAATGGCATGTTATTATAGGCATAGGTGCCCCATTTAGTGGTGAAATCCATCTTTAAATGGTCATCCTCTTACACCATTATCTAATTATACACTGAGTAGCCATCCAGGAGAGAGAATCTCTCTGAACTGGATACTACTTGCAATATTTGTTCCATTGAAGGAAGTGGGTAATGGTCTTTGAGAGATGCCCTGTTGAGGTCTCGGAAGTTCACACACAACTTGCTTTCTCTTCTCTTCTTCCTAACCAGAACACATTTTGTAACCGAACTTGAGTGCTTGATCGGTAATATAATGCTTTCCTCTATTAGCTTGTTTAACTCTTTCTTCATTAGAGGCTCAATGTGAGGGTTGACTTGTCTCTGCTTCTACCTGATGGGCTTAGCATCTGGATCCAATTATATGGTATGTTGTGCCAACTTCGGATTGAATCCTATCAAGTCTTCATAGCTCCAAGTGAAGACATCTGGAAATTCTTGGCAAAGTTGTATGAAATCTGATTTCTCCTACTCAGTGGCCACTTTACCAATTTGAAGTGTTTTACCTTCCCCAACCAGAATTAGCTCTGAATCTTCTCTCTTGACCTGTATGTTAGCCTTTTCCTTATGGAATTTGTTGTTAGGCTTAAAGATAGACTCAAATGTTACTAAACCCTTGGGAAGCTTGTTTTTCTACATCTGCACTACTTGATCCCGTACTGCTGCTCTAGTCTATCCTAATTCCTAGTTGATAATTCAGACTCTTCTTGCAAAAAATTGATGATCTGTTGATCATTCTCAAACACCTGCCAGCTTGTGTTATTATCTGGAACTGCTGGCCTCACAATCACATGGATATGGGTGTGTTTTTTCCATTCTGATGTTTTCAACCACATCAAACATTGCTCCAACTACTACAAGCCTATCCGCGACTTCATTTTTCTTCCTGGGTATGGACATGATGTTGAAAACTTCGAAATCCTTAATGAGGTCCCATACCCTGTTCTTGTAGTTTTTCAGTAGGTCATTCTATGTAGCATGTTGTCCCCTAACTTGGTTGATGATTATCTTGCTATCCCTGAACACCTGCAAGTTCTTTATGCCCATTTTCCTGGCGTAATGAAGTCCATGAATCAATGCCTCATATTCAGCCATGTTGTTTGAATAGGAAAATTGGAAATGAAAAGATAAAAAATATTTTATGTCTTGCGGTGAAATCAACATTGCACCACCTCCAGCACCTTGTTTGCTTCTTGAAACATCGAAAAATAGTTACCAAACTTCGTTGTCATCATTTTATTTAGGCTGAATGATGTCAGGAATGGGTGAATTTTCTTTGTGTACACAATACACGCCCAATTCAAATTCTTCAATTTCCTTGTATGGGTCAAATTCATGACTCTTGTTTGCCCATTCATCCAAATTCAAATCAGGAATTCCCTCAACCTTAGTACCTTTTTTTAGATCATTTGAACACTCCTCCTGATCAAAGGCTGAGCAATTTGCATTGATAGGACTTGGCATATGAGGTTCAATATGGAAATTGGCAATTGGTTCTGACCTTATTGTTTCTTTGGCCCCATACCTTGTCCTGAAAATCATGTTATACCAATATGTAGATAAATATCCACTGATTTTTGTAGTGAAGTCTCTTGATAGACACAACGTAAAGAGTGGCGGAAGGTCAATCATAGACACATCTTACAGATTTGTAACATTAGGACAAGTATGTAGTGTTAGGCTTAACCCTTTTACGACCCCAACTATTTGAACTGTTGTTCTATCCAGATGTACTACTCCTTTCAACACTGGCTCATACTTCAAACCTAGTTGATCCGCTATTTGCTTCAGCATCACTGAACTGTTTTCCCCTGAATCTATCATGTAGTTGTGTACCAAGTGGTTTCCAACAACCAATGACACATAGAATGGTGGAGGCTTCAAATTCTTGCTTGGTTGACCCCCACCCGGTTGCACTGCATTAGTAAGAACTTTCTCCTGTCCCCGGTTTGATACATTTAAGGCAGACCAATTAGCCATTGCAGCTTGCAATAAATCTCATTTCCCTGAGATCGCCAGTGATTCCCACATGGAAATGTTCACATATGTCTTCTTCATTTGATCGATGATTTTGAAAGGGGATTATTTGTCTTTTTGATGTCCCTTACTTGGCGCAACCTTTTCTGGAGCTTGAACAGGGGCATGCGTTGCTACAACAGGTACTTTAGGCTGATTTTGCACATTTAGAACTGTATTTGGTCTATTGACCCCTTGTTTTGTAGGAGTGGGCTGAGAAACAATTGGATTAGACAGTTACCCCTCTTCTATGCTTCTCTTCTTTTACCGTGTGTTGATAGCCACAACTTGAAAAGGCTATTGGTTAACTCCACAGAAGTCTTCCATTTTCTGATTGGCCAATGTGGTTTCTATTAGAGGTTCTTCTTGTTGTGTTTCTTGTTGTTGATTCCCTGCTTGGCTTAGTTCTTGAGACACACCAATGGTTTGCACCATCAAGGCTTGATTTAGTGCACCATTAAAACATGCTGACTGATTGTGAGGTACATTGCAAGGGTAACACCAGTATTACTCATGTGCCATGTTATTTTGTGTTGGAACCAAGGCTCTTGAGGATGTCATTGCATTTGGATCATATGGTTGAAATGGCCTGGCAACTTGAGGTTGTCCCTGGTTTTGGTTTTGATTTGTAGCCCCAGCTGGTGGTCTATTTTGTTGGTATGGGGGCCTAGCCTGGTACTGTGCTTGAGACTGATACAGTCTAGCACTTTGAGCTTGCTGTCTTTTGATAATCACCAACTCATTTCCAAGGTTCTGCAGCTATTTCATAACCTCTTGCAATTCCTTTAAAGTATTTGAAGAAGTCGATGCCTCATTATTGCTTTGATTTCTAATAGTTGGAATGGGATTCAACTCGGGTGCTTGACTGGTTGTAGGATTTCCCATATTTGAATAGAGAGGCATTGGTGGCCTTGGTGTAAGCTTTCCAGCTTGGATCAAACATTTTTCTACTCTGATAGCTATGTCATAGGCCCCTGGCAACGTTGTCCCTCCCATTGATTGGATCATCATGGCTATGTCTGAATTTATAGCCTTTAAGAAATAAAGGAATGCACCTTTGGCGGTTGTTCTTATAGGTATTGGAATCCTGTCCCATGTCCATTGGAATCTGATTTTGAAATCTATCATTTGTTTGTTAGGATATCTTTTGATTGTCGTCAGTTTTTCCAATAAAGACAAATTGTCTTCCCTCTCCCCGAATTGGTTGCAAAGAGTTGAACAAAGTTGGTTCCAATTCATAATGGACCTTGTTGCTAGAATCCTAAACCACTTTAAGGCTTTACCCTTAAAAGATGAAGCCAAAAACTTGACTCCAGCATCCATTTCATTTATTTCATGGATTGCACATGCATTGGCAATATCCTGGATGTGGTTAATAGGAGTAGTATGATTTTTTCCTATGAAGTAGGGGATATTCTTTTGCATTGCAACCAGAACCTGATTATGAGCATTTAGGGTGAGTGGACTACTACCCATGAAATTTACAAAGGGATTCAGTGGTAGATGTGCCATTATGATTGGCCTAAGAACTCTGGTGTATGTGTGAAAAGGTATACCAGGTGGAGGTATAGAAAAAGTTCAGTTAGGTGGAGATGGTGATCTTTATGGTCCTATTCCTCTCCTTCCTCTACCTGGTGATAGTTGCAAGTAGACAAATAGCCCCTCTTCTCGAGTGTCAGACCTGGTTTGAATTCTTCTCATGTTCCTGGGAAACTTTTTTTGCTACACCACTGAATTCGATCCTCGGAGTCACCAGATGCATTAGAGAATGAGCCTTAAAAGGCTGGATTCTACCAAGTTACACACCAAACCTAACAATATTAAAAATAGAATTTATAACTTTGAAGGACCCGGAAGATACAGTTCTTTAATTCAGTTATTGGGTCTTGTTGTGTAACTACTAATCCCCAAAAGGTATAGGTGAAACTCAGGTCATGCAAGGCAACTTACAAAACCTGAAATACACTGTGTCGGAACTTGGGACATGCTTGATACCTGCAAAAACCCAAAATACTAAAAACTATGAACTTTTGAAAGTAAAAATCTCTAAAAGCTAAGAATACCCTTTTGAAGGTTATCCCCCGATCTATCAACTGGTGAAATTTTGACTTGTTTTGAGCAAGTTAAGCCCTTAAGAAATGATTTCGGAGTATAGCCTGGAAGGTGAAAAAATAATGAAATTGTAAACCTTGCAATTTCTAAGTCCAAATTTCTTGAAAATTCCTTCAAATCTTGTGGAATGATCTCTTGGTCCCACTGGGAATGCCAAAACAGTTGATGGCGAATCACAACACCCCTGAATGTCTGCAACTTGATGGGTTGAGACTGTCAGTGTGATTGCATAACATGGAGCTTTTCCCAAGTGTGGGACCTTTTGATTCGATAAATCTCTCCAGATGAAGGCCGGTTCCAATTCCTCTGTTCAGATGCAAACATAAAAATGCAGAGGGTTTACTCAAAAACCTAATCTAACTTGCCAAGGAGGTAGGGTAAGAAGATGTATAAAAAATAAACCTAAGGTAACAAAGGTGATGCACTGAGGAATTAAGAACACCTGTCTTGCTAATAAACACAAACCATTAAAATGCAATGCATGATCAGGCACAGATAACCAAATTTGTAGTGAAAGATCAGGAGGATGCAAATGAACACAGATAGGGTTGATAATCATCCATACACATGCATTATTTTCTCCAAAGATTGATACAATACACTACAAAATGCCAAGAGGCAAAGTTGCATTATAGATTTAGATGGGAGGTTTGAACTCCACAAATTCACCTACCAAAGAGAAGAAGGGAGGGGCAAAACATTAATTTCTAACCTTTAGAAAAATCCCCTCCTTATAATTTATAAGAAGAATCAGAGAGGGAAGGGGGAGGAATTCCAAATCTACCCCAACCACCTCCAGATTGTATTTTATTCATCTCATTATGGCGGTAGGTGAGAACCCTAACAAACCCAAAAAATGGCAAACTGTATTTTGCATTGTTGAATAACTTGGTTAGGGTTTGCTTTCTGTCGGGTTCAGGGTGTCAACACTCAAAATGTTGCGCCTCCTGAAGATGCGCCTCAGTGCATCCATCCTCATGTCAACATACTCTTAAGTGCGCCATAGGCACTGAAAAGGTGGTGTTGATGCCTTGCAACCTACGCCAAGGCACAACCTTTTCCATGTCAACACCTTCTGATCTACTCCCTCCAACCTGTGCCAGGGTGTGACTTTTTCCATGTCGACACCTTTTGATTTGCACCCTCCAACCTGTGCCAGGGTGTGACTTTTTCCATGTCGACACCTTTTGATCTACGACCTCCAACCTGTGCCAAGGTGTGACTTTTTTTCATGTCGACACCTTTTGATCTAGGCTCGGGGTGCAACCTTTTTCATGTCAACATTTTTCAACCTGCGCCTAGGCACAACCTTTTTCATGTCAACATTTTTTAGTTTCTTTGATTTCCATATTCTTATATTGTCTATATTTACTCGGGGGGAAGATATATATAATAGGTTGTTTTGGACATTTGATAAAAATGAATTTGTGAAGTATATAGTAAAGTAGAAATGAGGTTTGTACACTTCAAGAATAGAGATTAAACTATCTCTTTTGTCATGCAATAAAAACGTTGAATTTATTCCATGCTAGTTTTAAATAGTTTTCTTTTCTTCAATCAACTGATAGAGACAAGAATGTAACTGCTATCCCCCTTTTTTTTAATTTAAACATTTCAAATGAGATAGAGAAGTGCAATATTTCTTCATACGTTCTTCCTTTTCACTTTTACAACAGAGATTTCCTAATGTATATCAAACACATATTTCCAATGGAAATAATATGATATGAACAAGGAAAATCACTTCTATTAATTCAAAGGAATATCTTCTAACTTCTTTCCCATTTATTTTCGAAATCCATTATACCAAATGCATATCTTTCCTTTCGGTTCACAAAACTAAATACTACATATATTCTTTCATATTCAATTACAAATTTCATAGCTAAAACAGAGTAGTATTTCCAACAAAATAATAAACAAGATCACCCACTTCAAGTGGGAAAGGTTACAAAAGAAGTTTCACAAGGGTCACAAATCTATCTTCCTCGTCAATTACAATGTATGGAATAAAATTTCTTCCACATTTATTCAAAACGATAAAACAGAGCATATCTCTTTCACATTTTGAATTGAAATTTTCATAGCCAATACAAAAAATATTTCCATCATCAATAATGTACAAGTTCTTCCACTTCAAGAGGAAAGGGTTACAATAAGAATAATCTCAACAAGGGTTGTCAAACTTCTGTTTTACCCTTGCTCCAGAACAGCAACATCCAGATCCATCATTCTCCAATTTGATCATGACAAAAGCAGGGGAAAGGCAACGCTATCCACCCAACCAAGACATTCAATGAAAAGGATAAGACTTTCTTCTTCATTGGCCCCTGAGTCCTAACCAAAATGCAATAATAAATGTGTTTTAAATCATAGCAACAATAGGATTCCACAACACAAATGTAAATTTCACATTTAAAAATATAGTCCAAAGAAAAACTTAGTTTACAACTACAGAATGTAGACAACAAAAAAAACTCAGGATTCATCATGCAAGCCAAAGGAGCAATAAATTATGGGAGATGTTGTTTATCCCTCCTAAGGGGAAATGGGTATCACCACCAGAGAAAACCCACCAATATATATATATATATATATATATATATATATATATAATTTCAAATCCATGACATGCCTTTAGGCCTCCCCCAACTACCCCTTATTCCTAACATTTCCTTATGCCTCCCCAACCTCTTATGGCACCCCATAACACGTAAATAAATGCAAGCCATTTCTTTGTAAGGTGGAACCCAAATCCTAACTCCCTCCACACTTATACGTCCCAAAAACACTTATGCTTCCCAAAAAAATACCTGATAGTCTTCTCCTACACAATCCCTAGGCCATCTACCCAAAAATCCCACACACATGCCAAAACATTCACAGTAATAACATTTTCACAAAGATAAGAAGAGTGTTCCAAGAGCCAAGATTTGACCTCTCCATAATGGATTTATTTTCAAGCTCAAAACAACAAGCTTCCCAATGCAAAGTAGCCCAAGATCAATGAAACACAGGCCTATAATAAGTTTGTAAACTTTCTCCAGAAGCAAGAGCTCAAAAAAGCAAAATAATTTTCCCCAAATGAAGTATCCAAAAGTGAAGCAACCCCAAAAACAAGCCAAGGAATTTGAAAATATAGAAGAGGGAAGAGAAGAGGATGAGGTGGATCCATGTAGGATGCCACATCACACATCCTCAACTCCAACACCCAGGTCAACTTCATTCTCCAAGGCATAATAAATAGGTAGGTGAATAATATGATAGATTACTTAAACACTCCAAAACAAACCCACACTCCAAAGGACTAAACTTAAAACATGTAAGAAAAGTGCAATTAAAATATACAACTTGACTTACAAAAATGCACAAAGAAGGTCTAAATTTAACCCTCTAACCATAGGCAAGGTTGGTAAATAAATTTAAGAGGTATGAGACAAGTTTAACTTGTCTCACGAGCTTCCAAAATCATCTTCCAAGGAAAAATTCAAATTTCAAAGAAGGTGGAGTGTTTCATACTCTAAAATCAACTTACACATTTCTTACAACACTTTAATTCAAGGCCAACAACTCTATTAATTACTTTCTTATGACATATTTTAATTAATTAATCTTAACAACAAGATTTCTCACGATAAATTACACACCATTTAATAAATAATGAAAGGGGTCAAAGCACCACAAAATAAACACATGCAAACATTAAAAAAGGGATCAAATAAAAGTAAATACATAAAACCCCTTGGTCACATTTAAAGGTGATCCCCCCATGGGAATCCCTAACACAATCAAACACACACTAATAATATAGTTGTCATGGTGACCTTGTTGAATTCATGCAGAATTCCTAACTGGTTGGTCTCTAATCCCCCGATGTTTGTTGTGATATTTTAAACCTGCAAAATATAAATACCTCCCTTGGCCTCATGGCCATATTAGAAAATCCAAATGAATATACATATAATTTTAAGATCATCAACATATATGTGAATCATAACAATCATCAAGACAATCAACAATATCACTTACAATTTCATCCACAACTATCTCATTATCAATTTTAATTCAATTCTCATTTTCTAGGTCTACTCAAAATATCCAAATATCACAAGTCCGGTCAACATCTATGATATAACCATGTCAAACAATATATCCACATCAATATCTAAAATGTCTCTAATAGTCATCATGCAACATATTTGAATTGAAGTCCACAATAAACCATGATCTAACATATAACATCATACTAAATTAAACTATAACAATGTCCATAACATAATTAGTGGTATCAGGATCAATATCACAAGTTGTCGAAGGGAAGCGGGCACTAAAGATGTTATGTAGACCCATTATTAGCACAATAAATAGATATTCATATTTGAGAAGGAATAAAATTATTAGTGGTATCGTTGAATCCACATATGGGATCGATATTCTATATGTTGTCTTCACATCATGGTTTACTGTCAGTGACTCGATTGAATTTTTGTTATGTGGCCTTGAGGTGCGCAAACTAAAGTCTTCTCTATCTCATCTCAAAAGAAGTTAAATGGCATGCAAACTACTACCTATAAAAAAAGTAGACGTGGGTGATACCTTTTCCACTCATAATGGTGTGTTGTATAATTACCCGTCATTGAAGTAGATTTAGGTCAAAAATATAAACCAATATTTATGTTCCATTTGGTTAGGTTTAGACCAAATTTGAAGTCATGTAAACTATTATTAGAGAAATAAATAAGGAATTTAATATTTAATGTTATCTTTCCATGAGTGATTATAAAAATTGTAGTCCTTACGTCATTGTGACTATGTTCTTTTCTTCCCTAAAAATAACTTGCATTTGTTGCCTATACATGTAGAGGCTTGTATGATGAGTTTACATTACATGGAGGAATATTTAGTAGAATGCATTTAGAAGTGGATTCAATTAAAAATATTATTTTCCAAACAATACAAACTGTAACGCCACTAAGTGGGAGCTCCTTGGGATAACTACATTCACCATCATCCACTAGAATTGATGGTGGAATGAGTAGTCCACGAATTCTCTTAACTATATAAATTTCCATTGGAATGAAACCATCTACCATTCTTCTTTGACACATGTATTTGTCTTTCTTACACATATCGTTTGAACTACATTTGTATTATATGTATTTTTCATTTGATAAAATGAATATTTCATCACAATATATTTGTACATTCTCTGCATGGATCAGTTTAGTTGCACTATACTCAACGCAATTCATATCCTGTAATGCCCACTTCCCTCCGACACCTTTTTGTTGTTGATTATTATACTGTTGACTATACTTATTAACATTATTATAGCTTTTAATTTGGCATGATGTTAGATGTTATATATTATGGACTATTGTTGATTTCAATTCATATATGATGCATGTGGATTATTTGAGACATTTTATATTGATGTTGATATGATGATTGACATGGTTATATATATATATATATATATATATATATATATATATATATATATATGTTGGTGTGTGTGATTGTCTAGTCATTGTCCACATCACCTAGGTGATTCATCTCTCCTTGCAAGAGTCATAGGTCTTAGGAAGTCAAATGAAAAGTGTCAGATTCTATTATAGAATTTGACATTGTCATTTGCGTCAATGCATCATAGGAGTTACATTCCTTATTTGGAATTGTAATTCCTCTTCTAGTGGCGTCATATGCATCAGTTAACGTCATATATGTCAGTGGCATCATTGAGTTTCTTTCCATGTTTAGGCATGGGGGTTACACAACACCCCTATTTGTACTTCCTATTTTTTGATCTGAGTATGAGCAGACCCATTCTTCTTACTTGTAATCTTCTTTCAAACTTCATTGTGGTGCATCGCTTTTCGACATTGTAGTGTAACTTCATTGTGGTGCATCGCTTTTCGACATCGGAGTGTAACTTCGTTGTGGTGCATCACTTTTCGACATCGGTTCTCGTGAATCCCTCTTTCATGGTATCAGAGCTACATGACTTGCCATCACACCAAAAGGTCAAACTGATGGTGGAGAGGGATCTCATCATGTTAATCAGCTACTGCGCCAATACTCTTACGCACGATGGAGCCAGGTATACACCCAATCAGGCCCAATGACATATTAAGAGGAAGTGACTCTAGGAATTTCCCAGGAGGTCACCCATCCCAAAACTACTCTGGTGGTGGCACGATTTCTACCTGTAAACTCTTTTGCATTGCATTGCTTGCATTGCTGGGGTTCTTTTCTGTGTGCCTATTCTATCATGGTTCTTGGAATTTAGTGTTTTGTTTTCAGGCCCTTTATTTCTCGCTGCCTGTGAATTGGGTTCTCGCTGTCTTGGGATCAGCTTTCCTTATGATTACTGTTCGAAATCAAATGTTTTGTTTTTTGTGTTTCTTCCTAGGTTTTCTCCTACATTTTCTCATCTATCAGGCATTTTGTCTACAGCTGGCATTTTGTTGTAGTGGACAATCACTCGGTTATCTATTTTTACCTACCTCTCCTGGTACGTGGCCTGCCTCATTCCCAGGTGGCTTTCTCATCTACCTGCCAGGTAATATCTTTCTAAAAATACTTTTTTTTATTCACCTTAAAAGAAAAATGTGTTTGCATACATTTTACCTTATCACTTTTCTTAAAAATGTTTTGTTTCATTACTTTTAAAAGGTATAAGGTAAAAACAAATTCATTTTATCAAAAAATGAGGCACTTGTCCAAAAATAGTAAGTGTTCTTATATGGGCACTTGTTGTATTTTTTGGTAAGTCATCACCAAAGGCGACTGTATGAAAAAGACAGTGTGCACCAAAGACACCCAGATTGGTCAGAATGATTGGCTCAGTGCCCCCTGGAAATGGTAAACAATTGACACTATACTAAAATTTTATGTAATGTTTCCTACATGGACACTTACATATGAGACATTAAGCCATACAAAAGAGCAGTTCGGGTGGATTTTTTAAGTCGTACACAGGGTTGATCTAGAAAGATAATTCTCATCTGGTGCGAGCAAAAAGGGTATAAATTACTAATTAACTAAAAACTAGTTAGCCTTCCTTTTCAGGGGCAAAAAGTTAGTTCCATGAAGCAAGAAATTTCACATTCTAGATGATGGGATCATTATCTAGTTGTAAACACATTCATGTGTGCAATCAAAATATCAAAGGAATCTGGTGGGTTTTCATGGCTTAGTATTGGTTATTTTATGTCCTCAGAATGGGCATTCTTCAGCTATTGTTTTATTGGTGTCTTCATCAGTGTTTCGTGGACTTATCTCCTGCAATGTACATGGGAAAATACATTATGCTCAAAGAGATCAAATTTGTCCTACGTGATCATGGAAGTTTCATCACAAGGATCATTCATAAAAATCTTGCTTCTCTTTTTATGTGCTTATCTTGGAGTATCCACCTCGGGGCGCCCTATGAACCTTTGATAGTTGTCTTTCGACACTCACTTGCATGGTTTAGACTATTCTAATGTATCATATGTGAGGTGACAGTTTGTGATCATCATCTTTAGACTGTCGCATCTGGTTGTGATCAATGCATTGGAATGTATGAAATTCAAAACTAGTAGTGTGACCATGTTGTAAGGTCATAACAGGGGTGGTTGTTTCGAGCTTCTATCTCCTTCCTAGAGGGGATCTTCATGAGTGGCGCTCTATCAATACCTTATGGATATCACTCAAGTACCAGTGTTTTTAAACACTTAGTTCATGGTGTCTATGAATGGTCATATAAAGTTATATTGGTTTCTGCATGGTGTAAAGCATTCAATGATCCATAGTTCACTGCATTGGAGTGTTAGAGACCGAACCTACGGATGATCCCTACAAAGGATCTAAATGGTTCATCTGTTGCTGATGAAGCCTTAGGTTTCTTCATCTGACATAATGTCCCACTCTCTTCTGACTTTATCCCCCTCTTCTCTTTATTTCAACTTCATGTTCTAATTCTTTGTTGGGGTTGAAATTTTTTATAATGCCTTATTTTTGGGAATTAAGATGACATGAGAGCACATGAGTTAGAGAACATAACTACTAGGACTAAATCACCTAGTGAATTTGAAAACCTACGGGCCTTACTTCTCTAAGAATTGTCCACACTAGATTTCTTCTAAAGGAATGTAAAGTTATTGGATAAGAAAGATTCACAATTGATTTTATCGATTCTTTCTAAAGGCATAGGTCTCGAATACTCTATTTTCGTTTTGTGATTTCCATGCCACAAAATCTGCCTTGGGTAGACACTTGGAGAAATTTTTTCTCCACTTTGACATTTTTTTCGTCCCAACTCATTCGAGAATAAGACAAAACTCATTCAAATGGGGACTCTCAAATCCAAGTCACATGCCCTTGTGGTAATTAAGGGTAAGGAAAAGATGAATAAAAGAAAGAGAACTAAGGACCAACCTAAGAAGGAAACCAAGACCAACTTAATTGCCCTATTTAAGCCTTTCACTCATATGTTTGACTTCTTAACATAAAGTGAAGAAGGAAAAGTGTAAGTGTTCATATTGCAAGAATTAATCCCTGACCATGACGAGCATCATTGTATCTCAAAACAAATTGATCACTTAACTCATTTACTTGAGAAGAATAAAATAAGTGTTCCTGATTCTATGAAACAAAATACTCAGAAGGCTGGAGTCTTCTAAAGCAAAGGATACTAAACACATAAGAAGAACCAAAGGTAATGGGTCTTGTAGCTATATCAGATCCTTCACCAAATTGGATTATCCAATTCCAGTTCTTCTCACCACATGGATATCTTTATATGTTGAATTCTCTAAGCATTGAACCATGTGGCATGTCCCAAATCACGTTGGGTGATGAGTTTCATAATGGAAGGAATTGTTCTAGTAGTGGACTCGGTATATCATGCATGGTAGATCACAATGAAGGAAATGTGTGAGCGTTATAAAGATAATCTACCAATCTCAGAGGTATCAGTTTGAGCAAATCACTCACCTTTGTCACAGTAATGTGAGTGGAATTTAGTCCTGACTCGATGATTATAGATGTGTCTCCAAGTTTGACTCCACATTGGCTGAGAGAAAAGAAAATTATTGTTTACATTTGTAGACATTCCCCTACATTACTACTTCTGATTTGACACACACCTACCTCTTTTCACTTAAGTAGATGAGTTTAGTAAGTCTATGACATGAGCATTTCAGTCATCTTAACTTTTCGTTACCTTAAATAATTAATCAAAAATGAAATCGTCAACAGGTTACCTCCACATCAGATTTTCTAATGGTCTTTGTGAGGGTTATGCCCTTGAAAAGAACCCTGAATTTTTTTTTGTCAAAAGCGAAAACCCTAGAAGAGCTACTCAGCTCTTGGATCTTTTTCATAGTGACATTTCTTTTCCCTTTCCCATCTCCTGTCATTTAATAAATCTCTTTAAATTACTTGACCTTCATTTATTAATTTTTGCGTTACACTTGGGTGTATTCTCTTAAGCTAAAGTCTAGAAGTTCTTAGAACATTTTTGAGGAATTTAAAGATATTTCTGAGAAACAAGCAGAATGGTCTATCAAGGTTCTTAAAACTGACAATAGAGGAGATTATGTGAGTGAAAAGTTCAAGGATTTGTATACCTTCGAAAAGGGATTTATTTACAAGGTACAATTTCTTATAGTCCTTTGCAAAATGGAGTTACGGAAAAGAAAGAACCAGACATGCTTAAGGAAATAGCTAATTGTATGGTTCACTCAAAATCCATTACTCCGCAATATTGGGCGAAGCAGTGAATTGTTCTGTCTACATTCAAAATCATGTTCCAAAAAAGGAAGTAAGAGGGATGACACCCTTTGAAGACTTGGTTTGGATGCAAGCTTGATGTTGAACACTTTCCCAGTCTTCGGATCCAATGATATAACCCGGATTCCCAAGAAATAAATGCAAGGCCTTGGGAACCACAGTCTAAACCTTGTATTTTTTTTGGGTATCCTTATGGCATGAATAGATATAGATTGTTTAACCCTATACTACTCATGAGCTTTATATCAAGATAAGTATGAAATTCGACGAGTCTTATTCAAATTCTAATTCTCTACCTTTTGAGGTCCTTATGCTTTCTCTGATTCAGAATATGAATCATCGGTTGATGATGTCGCTGAGAATGTTCCTCCTCATGATCTTCTCTTAATCGTCCTGCTTCCTCTCCATCCCTCATGACTTTGGAGATTATTCTGATTATGATGGTAGTGTTGATGTGGAACCTATGTTGCTTCTTAGTCGAGTAAATAATCTTCTGAATCTTAACCCTAATCCCTTATGGTCCTATTTGGGATAGAAAGACTTTGAAAATTGTTGGAGAGTGGATGGGAGATCCTTCGGATGAGAAGGCAGACTTGCACTCGGAAGTTCATTTGGACTTCACATCTTCTTTTCCTCCACTTCAAACCCTTAGTCTTTTCGGGAGGATTCTAGTTTTCTTGAGTGGGATTTTACAATGGATGAGGAGTATTCCTCACTTATGAAGAATGATACTTGGGATCTCACCCCTATTTTGAAAGGAAGAAAAAAAATTCAGAATAATTGGGTGTATCTGGAAAAAGTATGGTGATAGATGGAGAATGTTGATAAGTATATATTAAGCTTTTCCAGATTCAAATTAGCAGAGAAAAATAATAGATCTTCTATTAATTCACTAGGTCATGCATGGGTTTAATTTCTTAGAATACATACAAATATATAAGAGACGTATATCTGGTAATGTGGGGGTGGATCAATATATTACAACTAACTCAACTTTCCAACACTATGTGATAATTAGATTGTTAGTACATAACAGATATATGTATAATACTAACTAATACAATCTTCCCGTATTACCATAGAGGAAGACATGCACATGGTAACATAGTACTTAATATAAATACTAATGTCCATAGCATTCCCCCCCCCCCCCAGTGTTTACAAGTGGGAAGATAAGTCACTCTATGATGAACTGGAAATAGAATTGTATGCCTCCGCATACTTTTAGGTATGCATACTGTTGGCTTGGATCCTTGTTGTACTTACATCTTGCTGCACATGACCAATCCGCTTCACCACGGTGAACACCAATACCGGATGATCACACTTCCACCGATTCACCTACATGTGATGAACTTAACATTTCCTGCTTTCACTCCAAGTGAATGCTATGATTTCACCGATCGATCGATGTTAGAAGTACGACAGTCGAAGGATCTCTGTAGTCAGAGGATCACTCCAGTTCAACTGCCCTCCTATACAACTATGCTCAAGTTCCAAAATGCACATCCTCCTATTTTCAATCTTTAGCAAGGGAATAATAGCATGTTTTATTTCTACACACGTCACTCAAAGCAAACAACTGAAAATAATATAAAATATTCCCACCAAATATGAGTGCAGCCCCGTTGTTGGTGACTGACAAGAGGCGTTGATCGCCCTCCATCATCCATTGCCTCTAACCTCCAATATCATACTACTAGTTTAGCCGGATTTGATCATGGAGCTCATATGATAATGCCCCCCTCAAGTTCAACTCGGACATCAGATTCCACCGAAAATGTGTCCAGTTAAAAGTGAGGCAAAAAAAAAAAATATTTTTACAGGGTCTTTGTGAGGGTTGTACCCTTGGAAAGCATCCTGAAAAAGGCTTTGACAAGGGAAAATCCTGGAGAGCTACTCGTCCGTTGGATCTTGTTCATAGTGATGTTTCTGGCCCTTTTCCATCTCCTTCTTTTACTAGAGCTCTATATATATTAACCTTCATTGATGACTTTTCACATTATACTTGGGTATATTTTCTTAAGCTTGAGTCTAAAGTTTTTTAGCATTTTCAAAACTTTAAGGCTCTTGCTGAGAAATAAGTGGAACGATCTATCAAGGTTCTTCAAACCGACAATGGAGGCGAGTATGTGAGCAATAGGTTTGACGATTTCTACACTTCTTATTGGATTGTTTTGCAGCGTATGGTTGCTTGCAGCCCTTCCCAAAATAGAGTTGCAGAAAGAAAGAACCGAAATTTAAAGGAGATGGCTACTTGTATGGTTCACTCGAAATCTCTTCCTCCAAAGTATTGGGCTGAAGAAGTGAATTGTTCTTGTTATATTAAGAACTGTGTTCCACACAAGGTAGTAAGAGGGATGACACCCTTTTAAGCTTGGTTTAGACACAAGCCTGATGTCGAGCACTTTTGAGTCTTCAGATCCAAGGCTATGGCTCGGATTCCTAAAAAAAAACACAAGGCATTGGATCCACAATCCAAACCTTGTATCTTTGTTGGGTATCCTGATGGCGTGAAGGGATATTGATTGTTGAACCCTACCACCCGTGAGATTTATATTGAGAGCAGTGTGAAGTTTGATGAGTCATCCTTGACTTCAACTTCCACTAAGGTTCTTTTGCCCACTGATTCAGATTCTGACTCTTCAGATGATGATGTTGTTGAGTGAGTTCTGCATCTCCCTAATCCTCCTGATCCTCAAAATTCTAAGTCTTCTGATTCTGACAGTACTGATGATGAGGACTATGTCCCTTCTCACTCAAGTGAAGAATTTTCCGACTTTGAGCCTGAGCCTTCGGGACCTCTTTGGGCTAGGAAAAATTTATAGAGTGCTGGAGATTTAGTTAGAGATCCTTTGGATGAGAGACATACTCACTCAAACTTCACTGGACCTCACTCCTTCTTCACCTCTGCTTCTTATCCACCATCTCTCCAGGAAGCTTCTGGGATTTCTGAGTGGGATTCTGCCATGTATGAGAAGTATTCCTCACTCATAAAGAATGAAACTTGGGATCTTACCCTTCTTCTGAAAGGAACAAAAATTGTTTAGTGTAGGTGGGTATATCAAACAAAGTATGGAGCTAATGGATAAGTCAAGAAGTATAAAATGTGACTTGTAGCTAAGGGTTTCTCGTAGGTAGCTGGGGCTGATTACTTAGAAACCTTTTCTCCGGTTGTGAAGATGACTTCCATTTGAATGACCCTTGCCATCGCTACCGCTAATATATGGGAAGTCCACCAGATGGACATTAAGAGTGCCTTCCTTCATGGGGACGTAGGGGAGGAGATCTATATGGAACAACCTCTTGGTTATGTCCATAATCCATCCCTTGTTTGCAAATTAAATAAGTCTCTCTACGGCCTTAAACAAGCCCCTCGGGCTTGGTATGCCAAGATGGACTCCTTTTTACTTGCATCAGGGTTCACTCGGTGTCACTCTAACCCAAATGTGTATATTATGTGATAGGATGACTCCATGCTTATTCTTGTTCTCTATGTTGATGACTTGTTGATCACAGGTAGCTCTTCCTCTATCATTGATTATGTGAAGATCTCCTTAGCCAACAAGTTCTCCATGCTTGACTTAGGATTTCTTCATTACTTTCTTGGGATCTATATTTCACAATCTAACTCAGGAATTATGATCTCGTAGCCTAAGTACTCTCTTGATTTACTTGTTCAGTTTCACATGTTCGAATGCAAGTCCTCACCTACTCCTTTTCTTGCTGGGATTAAGTTGGTTTCTGATTGCTCTTCTTGCTTGGTTGATGGTACCCTTTATCGACAGTTAGGGGGAGGCTTGATCTACCTTGCTCACACTCAGCCAGATATATCGTATGCCATTGGGATCGTGTCCAGATTTATGCAGGAGCCTCATAAGCTACACTTAAAAGTAGTAAAGTGGATCCTTCACTATATTCGTGGCACTCACACAGATGGTATTCATTACTTAGGAGGGACTGAGATTGAATTGGTTGGATTTAAAGACTCAGATTGGGCCGGTGATCTAGATCATCGGAAGTCTACCTCAGGCTACAATTTCATTCTTGGTTCAGGTCCTGCCAGTTGGTCCAGTAAGAAGCAACACGCCATTTCTGCTTCATTGACAGAAGCAGAATACAGAGGAGCAGTTAATGCTTCCACCGAAGCTATTTGGTTATAGGGTATCTTGACAGATTTTACATCCACTTTCAGCGGCCTAACATTATCTGCTGTGACAACATGAACACTATCTTGATTTGTAGAAATGTAGTTCAGCATAAGCGGATGAAGCACATTGAGAATCATATGCACTCCATACGGGAGATGATACATGAAAACATCATTGACTTGCAGTATTGTCAAACATCTGATCAGGTTGCAGACATATTCAAAAATCCCTTCATGAGGCAAAGTTTCTTCACTTGTGGTCTCTTCTTTGGGTGAGGTCTGCTGTAGCCACCCATATTTTTCAGGCTATATAATCCTCCTTCTCCTCTTCTTCTTTCCAGAATGATGTTGTTTTTACATGGGCACCTTATCAGGCCTTTAGTTACCAGGGCTCATTGACACATCTTTCTTAGTTGTCTAGGGAAGTCTTCTTTTTCTGTTTTGGCTTACATTGACCTGTTCCTCAGCTTTCGATGAAGGGGGGTGTTGGTGTGTGTAACTATCCAATCATCATCCACATCACCTAGGTGAGTCATCTCTCCTTGCGAGAGTCATAGATCTTAGGAAGTCAAATGACAAGTGTCAGTTTCTGTCATAGAATCTGACATTATCATTTGCATCAATGCTTTATAGGAGTTACATTCCTTATTTGGAATTATAACTCCTCTTCTAGTGGCGTCATATGCGTCAGTCAACGTCATATACGTCAGTGGCATCATTGAGTTTCTTTTCATGTTTAGGCATGGGGGTTACACAGCAGCCCTATTTGTACTTTCTATTTTTCGATCTATGAGTATGAGCAGACCCATTCTTCTTACTTGCAATCTTCTTTCCATTGATTTGAATCTTGCGTATTGCGTTGGCTTGATGTTACAATTAGAAGGAAAATTTGTTTGTGGTGCATCACTTTTTAGATACAGACACACACACACACACACCACACACACACACACACACACACACACACACACACACACACACACACACACACACACACACACACACACACATATGTATTTCGGTACATGTGTTATTTTTTCATACTAAGTTGACCTAGATAATTGAACTAATTTAATGATCATATGGTTATTGATGAAATTGTAAATGATGTCATTACTTGATTGATGATGTTTTGATTTATATATAGATGACTTTGGAGTTATGGAGGTATTAGTGTTTTGCAGGTATACATTTCATTACAAACATCAGGGGATTGGAGACCAACCACATTGGAATCCTAGATGAATTCAACAAGGGTCACCATGGCAATGTGTATTTGTTTGTGTGTTTTTTTTGGTTTGTTTTTAGGGGTTCCCGACCTTTAAATGTGACCAAGGGGTTATTGTGTTTTCTTTTATTTAGTTTCTTTTGTTTAAATTTTAGTATGTGGATTTTAGTGACGTATTTTCCCCTTTATTATTTATTTTATTTATGTCTAGATTAGTGAGTAATCATGTTGTTAAATAAATAAAATGTGTCAAAAGAATGCATTTATTAGAGTTTATGGCTCTTGAATTATGTGTTTCTAATTTGTGTGTAAGTAGCTTTGAGTGTGAAACACTCCACATTCCTTTTGAAATTCGGATATGACGTTAGGTAATGATTTTGGAGGCACGTGGGACAAGTTAAAATTGTTTACACACCTATTAAATTGTTACAACAATCCTACCTATAGGTTGGGAAGTCAAAATTAGGCCTTATTATGTATTTTGGGAAGGAAAGTTATAAGTTTCTATTGCACCTTCTTACATGAAATTAATTTTGGTCCTTAATGGCTATGGGCTTGGATTATTTGTGCAAGTAAAAATTTCATTTCATTCACCCACTTACTAATTTTGCTTTGGAGTTTGAAGTTGACTTGTAAGGTGGAGTTGAGGATGAGTGATGTTGCATCCTACATGGAGCCACCTCATCCTCCTCTCTCCCTTTTTTATTTATTTGAATTCTTTTTTTGTTTTGGGGGTTACTTCATGGGGGCTACTTCATGTTGGTCTTGTGCTCTTGCAATTGGAGAGACTTAGAGGATTTTGAATGCTTGTGGATTTCTTGGTGCTTTGGGACTATTGGAATGTGAAGAAGCTTTTTGTTAAACTTGTGGATCAAGCTCTATCATGGAGAGGTATGAGCTTGACTCTTGTAAAAATGTTTTCTTTCTGTATTGTGCTTATGTGAATGTTTTTGAATGTTTGGTATGTTTGTTGGTTGGTTGGGTAGATTGCCTAGGTGTGGTGTAGGAGAAGACTATGGGGATATTTTATGGGGAGGCATAAGAGTTATTTGTGGAGGGAGTTTGGGTTGGGTGTTCCACCTTGGAAAATAAATAGCTTTCATTTCTTACTTTTGGGGGGATGCATAAGAGAATTGGGAGGCATAAGAGAAATGTAATACCTATTAAAAAAGGGATATAATATAAAATAAATAAATAAATAAATTTTAAAAGAAAAGGATGTGTAGGTAAGGTGGGAAAGTGGGTGAGTGGGGTAGGTGACCCCCCCCCATGTGAAGGCACATAGGAACTATAATAACTAGTTAGACTGGTCATTTCCCGGACAAAAAATAAAGAGTTTGATTAAAATTTGAGATCCAGGGGGCTTAGACCATTTACAACCCGTGGAAACATTGTTAATATAGAATTTTTGGGAAGTTTGTAGAGTTGGATGAATGTGGAGGGGGGCATAGTTTCCCTAGAGACATTCACACTAGTTCTCATTGTAAAAGGAAGGCCTCCAACCTGATTAGCGCACCTTTTTGCCACATACTCCCAGCTTGTGCATTGAAAAGGAAGGTGCCTGAACAGGGGAAGAGATGTCCATCAAAGCATATTGGAAATCCAAATTTATTCCAGCTTTCTCCCAATCAGTGCCAAAATGGGATTTTTTTACCATATTTTATAGTTGTAAGTACAACTAACAGATATGCCTGAAACTTGTGGAAGCATACGAAAGGCATGTAAACTATTACACAAAAATTCATGAGATAAATGTGGGTTCGTTAACTATAACTACTGTAGGATATACTCAAAATGCATTTTTTGAAAAGTCTTTAGTAACTTTCAAGGGATTGAAATCGGCGGGTTTAGTGTTAAATATTCTTCTCCATCTGGTATCACCTTTCCCAAACTACAAAAATATTTGGAGACACAATATATTTTTGGCTATAATCATAACATAAGTTAGAGTTTTAGTTTTTCCCTCAACCTTACCTCCTTGTCACGAACTCCCATCATCCATGATGGAGGCCTTGGGCTGAGAGTTGATAGCATGATAGAAAAGGATGAGACTTTGATGAATGAGAGCATCCAAATTACAAGGTTCAACTCCATCACATAAATTTCTAAATAGAGAAGAAGACTAATGAGGGTCTTAACGTGAAAGCAATCGGATGCTTCATCTTCCTTAGGATTTATTTTTGTAATATTTCCATTTTTTGGGGTGACTGTTGTACTCTCTTTCATAGCGGCTTGATTTCTTAGATCTATTGTCATTTATCATGTTGGTGAATTTTGTTGCTACTCAAGCAGCATATTGGATTATTTTTTCCATTTGTACGCCTTGGGGAGTGGGTGTATGGGGGGAAAACACTTTTTAATTGCACACAATGTTTTATGGACTGTTACCACTAGGAAAAGCTTCAATACCTTGACCCACTGCCTTGTCGCATAAAATTGTTCTTACCTTATATTGAAAAACTTCCTTTATTGATGTCCTATGATGGTCACAATACCACTGTCATTCGAAATTCTCTACATCAGTACTTGGGAATTCAGGTATTGGACCTAGTTCTATTTATAAAGAGGATTATAGAAGATATGCAAGATATTTCTGCATAGAATGTTCAATTTATTTTGTGGAATGAGTATAAAATATTTATAGAAAATGCATAAGGGTGGAATTGAGGATGCGTGCAAACTACTTGATGAAATATCCATTAAAGATGTAGAACCAAATCCTATAATTTTGATCGGATTCATTCCTCTGGGAATGGTTCTTCTCTCTTTATCTTTTATAATTCTTCTCATTTATTTTTTCATTTATAATAAGATAAAATTTTAAACCGTAGGAATTATCATAAGATCTAGTTGTTTAAATAATCATGTTTTTAAAGCAATAAGATGTTATAACGTAACCTACATGATCCAATACTCCTTTGTAATTAATGGACTTAAACCCTTACTCTATGGCGATCTAAGAAAACATCCCAACCAAACTAGATTACTACAGTACTCATTTTATTGACAAGTTGAAGTTGGGCCCCTGCAAAGATGTTGTCCGGCTCCCTTGTTAAAATAGATAAATCATGATTTTTGGAGACTTGCAAATCAACCTTCGTAACTCCAGAAAGGAGATGTTGAGTTTCCTATGTGTACCTTGTTATGTGAGGAGTCAATTAAATCCTTTTGGATCGACCCAGAATGAACATTTGTGACCTTTTTGATGCCCTAGTAGGAGCCATGTTACACTATTTTTTAGTGGTAGGAAGCTTCTAGATCTAAAAGGTTGGATTTCATTTTCAACCGCCATTTCAAACCTATATAGAGAAATTATTATCTGTCTTCACAAACCTCTAGTGTTTTTACCAGACAATTGCATGGAACCTTCAATTCAGGGAAAAACACTTTCCTATATAGTTTGGAAAATCCATTTTTTTAGTCCACGTGTCACAGGTTAACTAGGTTAAACTTGACCAATTAGGATCGGTGGCTCCACAAAACATGTCACCATTTGAAAATAGTTTTCTAGTTCTAATTTCTGTCAACTCTGATGAATTATCCTTAGATGGGGGAACTTGTAGAAATTTTATCATGGCGTGTACATCCATCAAACATTAGTTTTGGATGTGGTTTACTGATCTCTTGAGCTAAGTTTTAATCATTTACAACTAGGCTAATTACAATCGATGGCCCAATAAAACTAGCCTCCAATCTTAAATTATTCCCTAGTTTGGAATTCCATTAGTTCCTATGAACTCTTGGTATATAAGTGGACACATATAAATTTAATTGTGGTGTGTTTTCTCATGGGAATACAACATTTGAAAGTAGTTTCTTAGCCTCCGAGCCTGAGTTGAATTTTTTTGTAGCTAGTAGGAAAATTTAAAATGAAAGTTGCAGGACACATGTCGGGTAGCTAAACCACTTTGGAAATGTTTTACACATGTAAATAACTATTTGAAACTCCATAGGGTAAATTTTTGTGTGCAATATAACTTTTGACAAAATGGTGTTTCTCTCTCTTCCTTTCTCCTTCTCTCTCCTTGCTTACGAAATGAAGTGAAATGAAATGAAATGAATACATGTTTCTAAACCTTTTCTTTAAAATGAAAATTATAATAATTATTATATGTAAATGGGAAAATAAATACATTAATTATGTTACATAAGGTGGATTCCATGTTGGCTATTTATCATTGATTTCATGCTCACATGGTTTTGGGAGGATGCAAGAATGATGACAAAAAGGTGATGTGTAATTCATTATTTATTATTGTAATTTTTATGGGTCATTGTAAAATGAATATATGTATAATGTAGTCTCATGCTATAGAAATGTTATATTTGAAAATTGCTAATATGTATGGGATGCTAGTTTTAGGGATATCTTACGAAATGTGCATTTAATCACAAGTTTGATTTGATTCATAGTTACGTATGGTAAAAGGTTTTGATATATATATAGTAAATGAATTTGAAGTTAATACATTGTGGGGCATTTTTCAGTGTTCAATAAATGGTTAATTCTTTATTTTGTTGTATTCTTACTTTGTAAATGTAATAAAGATATTTAATCGAAACACTAAACCATATTCTAAGATTTTTGCATAATTTGTCTTACTGTGTGTGATCCTTCATAGTGTAGAAAAAATTGAAACCATAGAATAAAATTAACTATTATACTCAATGGCACCTCCTAGGTTAGGTAAATAAAACCCGTAGTTGGAGTTTACTGTCATAGTCATTATGTTTAGCGACATTTTCATGAACCCATTTTTTAGGAATGACATGGTCCAACTTTATCCAAAGTATGTGGTTTCCTTCTAGATGGGTAACCACGAGGATAGTGTCCTCTCTTCAGGCCCAACATTGGAAAACACCTTATGAGTCCCTGTTCGAAGCAACGACTATGCATTGTAACCTTACCATATGTGGGGTAAGTAGAGCTAATATTCCCTTATTATCCTTTTGAATTTACAGGTCTTACAAGATTAGAACTAGAAATTAATTTCATCAGTGAATGAAGTCCCTGTTGAATCCAGACAATAGAAATGGAGATCGTGAAATACTTGTTCTAGGTCTTTAAATGTTCTTAATGAACTCGTTATTTCCTCTCAATTAAATGTGTTACTTTGATTTCTATTAACATATCACCTTGGTCTTTTCTTGAAGGTGGTTTAGCATAAATATTTCCTCTTACCTTACACTCATATATAGTTGAGGCGTAAATCATTAGGTGCTGTTGGAATTAAACCAAACCTCATTTGATTAGGAGGTTAACTTGGGATTCATGTGTAGTTATAATTCTTCTAATCATATACTTATTAAAAATGGTAAATAAGTACTTTCATAACTCTTTATGTTATAAAATGATACAAAAAAAAAGAGACCTAGAAAACATTATGAATGAAATGAGAAACAATAGTAGGTGTGACAATGTTTTAGGAATAAAATAATTCACTTGAAGTCCTTATGGATGATTTAGGAATTGAATTTTTGTTAATAATAGATACAAATTGATTTTTGGTGGGACTAGGCCTTTGATCCAGTTTAGAGTCCACTAAAAATAAGATAAAGTAAAATTATGTCTTGTAAATGCTTAACTGAATCAAACTAAAATTGATACTAGAACAACCATAGTATGAAAAAAATTTTGTTTCGAATGGAAGGAAGTTTATAGGAAAGAGAAACTTGAACCTTCACCTCCTTTTATGTGTATTATTTTCCCTCGACAACTTCTGGTTGGTCCCCTTGCATAATGAGGGTAAAATTAAATGTCAACTGAAAATATTTTGAGAAAACAAACCTTTAGCATAAGAACGAGAGAATTAGGAACTTTGTAGGTAATTGGAAATATGGAATTTAACTATGTAAGCTATGGATATTGTCATAAGGGATAACGAGAAAACTTAAATGGTCGAAAAATAAGTTGAATGTGAAATGAATTGTAGAAATTGTATGTGGAAAATGGATAAAATCATCCTTGTATAAAAATGTTCCTGGAATGTTAATCGTAACTAAAATGTAATCATGGAAATGATGTGTTGTGGTATTTCCAATCCTTGAGTCCCTTTTCTTATGGTTAGGGTTATTGTTAGCATTGTTTCATTGGGGAAGGTGTGTCATCAACTTGTATATGGTGTTTTCATGTGTCTATGTAGGTCAACGGATTATGTAAGTGTCGTATGTGTTATGGAGTTTTCCTTACTTGGAGTTTTTGTTGGCATTGTGTAGTGAGCAATGTAAGTCAAAAAAAATTATCCTATTATATTACTGTTGTATTTATGTGTGTAAAATGTGGGCGTTGCATAACCACTCAAACCCACTAACAAGTAGGAAGGACAAGAAACTGGAGCCCAACAATCCATGCCAAGCATGCAAATTAAATGACCTTAAAGAAAGATGAAAGGGAGGTAGGTGTCCCATCCAAGGCATATCCACGCATTCACATGCCAGAAAACAAGGAATAAAGGAAACCAATAATCCTACACCAACCAAAAATATTAAATTGCATACATAATGGAAAGTCGGAGGAAGAAAAAAAATCAAATTCTTCTTTAATTTAAATGATTAAAACAACATGCATGTGGGCCTGATCGACCAAGGGGAGAAAACTAGTGGTTAATGTTTTGAAAGAGAACATGAGACAACGACCAACCATGGTGCCAGAACAAGTTAATCCCTTCTTTAGAGTAAAACGAGGCTCGGTCTATGGGAGTGATCAAAATGATATAACAAAATAACATAAAGATAATTAGTATTAATGTCGATATCAATCGACAATAAAATAATAATAAAAATAACTGCCGATCGATAAAATAAATTAGTAATATCAGTACTATTATTAATTTTACAACTTGAAAATAAATATTATTCATATTAATAATGACCGACAGTCAAGCTCGATAATTTGAGAAGAAGATTTGCCCTTTAAGAAGAAAATCGTAAAGGATGCTATGGGAGGCCAGTAACTAGAAGCATCAACAATGACACAAGAAGGAATGATGAAGAGAGAGGATGCTAATTCTTCTCTGCGATAAGGTCGAAGCCAACTAATGATCAACGAGAGCAAAACAACGTTCAATGTTTAGCAACAAGGTCACCAAAGTATGAATTGGAGTAACGTCGAATGGGGCATTATAGAAACTTGGTTTATTTTCGAAGTGCATAAGAAAGCATTCACATGAATTAACATGGTTCCTCAATTCAAAGAAGACTTTTAGGAACATTTTGGATCTCCAAGATCATGCATGATGTCAATAATGTGAATATGATTTTTCATTTGGGTTTTGATGTTGTTTAATAAATTCATTGTAAATTCTATATACAACATGCTCCATCATGACTTCAAACTGCAAGTATTTTGTGACATAGTATGGCTCATATGGTTTAACTTTACCATTATTTCTTCTCGAGGACAATGAGTTTCATAATATAATTATATACTTTAGCTAATGATCTCTTTTAACTTTTTCATATTATGTTACGATAGATTTGTTGTTTTCCTCCATTATTATTTGATTTATCAAGATTCTAAATGTCTTTTTAGGACTTCTATAATAACATAAAAGAAAAATCAATTTACTTGTATATAACATAGAAAGAAAACGTGGTTTTAGCTTTTTTTATTTATTTAATGTTTATATAATTTGTATGTGGTTAAGTAGTTTGAATTGAAATATAATAATAATATTATAATGAATTTTTTATTTTATTAAAAATACGAAGTATTATTTTATTATATTAATTTTACATAGATAAGTATTATTATTTAATGTGTATGTTGAAAATGTAGATAATCCACATATATAATTATGTAAAGGAATGTGAACTCAAAAGAATATTAATAGTTATATTTCTACATTATTTTTATAGATACTCTACATATTATTATTGTGGCAATCAAATTGTAGCTTCCATCTACAATTTATATGTGGTAATCATAATTGTAGATAAATTTGTATATATTGCCACATATATTATATTGATACGAAATTGTAGAAAATCAAATATATAAAAATATATGGAAAAACTAAAATTTTAAGAAATTGTGGAATTTTAACAATCCTAGAAATTATGGAAAAATTACAATCTATAAAAATTGTGAATAATCTACCCTATCAAATATTGTAGGCTAGCTACAAATTTAATAAATTGTGGAATAACAATAGTATTATAAATTATGGACACACAACAAATAATATGAAATTGTGGATGTGCTATAACTTCAAAGCCACAATTTTAATGTTAAGAATTCCTTACAACCACAATAACAGTGTAGAAAAATTGTGGTAAAAAGTCTTGTTTTTTGTAGTGTTGTGGGAGAAATTGGGCACCCACGGGCGCTCTCGTAAGTAAAATAGGCACCTTGGTCTAGGAAAAAGGTCCGGAACTGGTCTTCACAGGTCTTAGAGATGACTAATAACCTCCGTTGTCTGTCACATTAAATTTCTTTTACTACGCCGAATGCTCCAAATATTTCAAGAGGAAGAAATAACTTGTAAAAGACTAAAATGAAGTATCAAAAACCCAAAATAAAGATCCAAATGAATGGTTTGGAGTGACTATAGTGGGATTATTAACTAAGCATTGTAGTACATTATGGACCCAGATGTATTTCTAGTGAGTGTGTGCAAGTCGTGCCTTAGGTGCTCTTGTGTCGGTCACGCATTGTGAACTAGCGAGAAATAGCTAAATGTATAAAATGTAATAGAATGTGTGCATGCAATAGAGTATAATCCCTCCACCTATGAAGTGTGATGAAGATTTCCTAGCTTGAGCTTTCATGATGGAGCTTTGTGGATGCCAACGTAATACATGAATGCAACTCTAGATGAGTGATAGTAGTAGATGATTTTAGGTCCCTCATTATGGTCTCATAAATTTATATTTATAGGGTTATCTTGCTCTAAATTTGTAATTAACCATGAAAAGTCCAACCACAAGAAAGATAAAGATTAAAAACAGCTAGAAGAGGCCCAATAAATGGTGGGAAATTTCTTAAAGAATAGCCCCCCCCAAGGTGGGACCAGGGTGCCCATGTGGGTACCTGTGTACTAATCTGTGTGCCCAAGCCAAGGATAAAATAACATGAAATGTTAGAAAATGTATAAGCATATGAGTGCAATAGGTCAAAAATTACGAAATAAAATTAAAAATATGGCCAAAAGGATGGGGGTTAATTAGTACTTTCTTCACTCAAGAACTTTCTAAATAGTAGTATGAGACAAAGATGAATAAATGTCTAAAGTGCATGATTTTGTGACTACATCCATCTATTGAGAACCAATGTTTAAAATTCATGCATTAGCATTTGATCATCACTATTCAAGGTATCCTACCTTAGACATGTTTATCTATTTCTCCTCAAGCTTCACAAGTCCCTAGAACTAATGCACCACTACATCTAGTTAGAAATATGTATAGTCAACCTACTATTACAGTAGCTAATATATTTATAAATGATAGTATTGTAGTTTTTTCACACACTCCTAGTGTTAGTCCCATATTTTCACCACTAGCTACGAGACTGCAAATGTTTCCTTAACATTAATTTAAAATCACTAACCCTTGTCACATCTCTAGCACTCATACTCTGTCACATAGGACCAGGCCATTACACTTGGTTCATGGTACACACCACACATTTCAATATCCTCTTAGGTACATTTCACCTTCTACACAACACGCATCCTTAAGACAAAAATTTCCTACACACACACTCACACACCCAGTCTCAAATGACATAATTATCCTTATTCATAATCATATGCTTCCTCCATTCACAATGCAAGATAGTGGGCCTTCACTTAATATACTCATTGGATAAACCATATTCTTCTCACACAATGGGGGATACTAATTCCCCCCTCACTCCCCAATGATAAAATATATTTATAGGTTCAAATTGAATATTAAAAGGAGTGGTCAGACACCCAAACCTCACTTTGGAAACAAATTGGGGAGAATCTTTCCTTCCCTATCTAGTTGTATATTCCTTGCTCATAAAAAAATTCTAAAAATATTTTTTTTTTCCCCGTTGGAAATATTTTTGGATAACCCTTCCTTGTATTTAGAGAGTAAGTTTTTATCTATGCCCTCAGGAGGCCTAAAAATATAAAAGCATTCAACAATGCATAAAAGTGTAAAAAAATTCTGATATATATAAACATTAAAAATTCTATATTGGTTGTTTCCTGTGGCACACTTAATTATTCAAGTTGTAATTTACTTATAATGTTCACTTGATACATATTATGTTGTATCTTATTTCTATACACATGTGTATTCATGTGGTACATTGATTTGAATACAGGATACAAAGAGATCATTATGCGATGTGGGATGGTATAGACTTCTCTATATCATCTCTTTCGTAGCTACTGGAGGCATCCACTTTACACTTTCTCACATACGTGTATTATTATTTAAATATTTCCTAGTTTACTTTCTCTTTCTTCTTACACTTAGTACATAAATTATGTCATCCTCTTTCTTTTACTCTAACATACTAATGGGTGCTTCATGTGTAGTATTGGTTATGATGGTTAGTTCCAAAGTTGAATAATCTTCATACTATGGTTTGATTGTTACTTGATTGTTTCCTATCAAACTTGAGAGCCCCATTTATCTTACAACATCTTGAGTGGTATCCCATATATGTGGGATAAGTTTTTCGATGATGTTCTATTTGTGTGTCCTCGCATGCTTTTTCTTACATCAAGAACATTATTTTCTGATTGCTTTTTACTAACACTTTACTATTTTTGTATTATATTAATATTTATGCTCCATGGTATACACCATGTACAATACCCTATTTCCCCTTACAAGAACCCTACAGAAAACGTGTACATCAGCTACTGGTCCTCTTGTTTGGGTTGCACTCACATTGCTCCATCTCTTGCATCCAAAATAAGGAGAAACATTGGATGGTATATAACCCGCACAATAGTTTAGAATTAAGAAATAAGATAATAGCTACAAGATCAAACATTTTAGTGGTTTAGAAAAAAAAATTGGTCACAAAACACATAGACACAAAAACATTGGTACACTTATAGTCATCCTTATATGATTTCTCATATCCAAAATGCATATATAAGCAAGGTATTCATCTCTCATTAGGAGGAGGTATTTCTATCTATTGAACACCTATGATTATAATGAGTGAATACTAAGAGAAATCACATGAAAATCTACTCCAAGACTCCCTTGAGATCCACATACTCTACATACTCTTTCTAGGGAAATCATCCACTCAGTTCTATAAATACAAAGGGGACATTATCAAAGTCAAGTCAAATTAGGGAAAATGTTCAACTAAAATTACATTGTTGCAAGGCCATGGTTATCAATTTCGTTGCATAAATTCAAGATATTACATGGTAAGTAAGAACGACATGTAATTTGAGCCCTCTTAGGAGTTCTGGAAACATCAACGATTGACAATAGTACCCATAACCCAACATCTAGTGTTTATTTTGAAGGAATCCTTCACAATCTAGGATTTTTGAATTTTTAATTAGCTGCAACATGAGCATCACACTTTGTTAAAGATCCAAATTGTAGACATGATAAAATTAGGAAGTAGTGTATAGACCCAAGAATTTTCAAGAGCTAAAGGTACAAAGGGAAAATGTTGTATAGAAAGGGACATAATGGGGGTACACTTAGGTATGTACCATACACCTTGGTCTAGGTAACATTTAAGGACATGGTTTCAGTAACTAGGCTCTGCAAGATCATTTTAAGCTTTCTCTAGTCATGACTAGGTCAACTCAAATTGGCACAAAATTTAGAATAATAGATAAGCCTTTTTCTCTTTATCACTTTTATTGCTTTATTACACAATGTTTTTCATTATTTATCTTTGTTCAATTATTATTCATAATATTCTTGCAATTAACTTTGGAAACTAATTGATTACGATAATCAAGTATTGGTTGCCAAGAACTATAAATTTAACCATTTTGGTTAAGTCAAGGGGAGTGCTAGAAATATCTAATCTTTATTGATAAGTTTAAAATTTATGAAAATCAGGTTTATATAAAATTTATTTACATATATTGTGAATCTTATCTCCTCTAAATATCAAAAGATATTGTATGAAATATCAAGGAAATATCGAGTAAATATCTAAAAAAATAGAAATATCAAAATGATCTATAATTTATAATACTGCATATGAAGGGATATTTTCTTTAGCTTCTAGCATAAGTTATGTTGAATGCCTCTATAAATAAGAGGTCTCACTTTGTAATTTAAAAAGGAAAAGAAAAACAATCAAACATTCTAGTATTTTCAATAGAAAGTCGGTTGTTAACTATTATTTTCTTAATTTGTGTTTGTTCATACTAAACAAGAGGATATTATTATTACTTATCATTGTTTTAGCATACACCCTCTAAATTAGGAGTTAACAATTCTTTCACAAACTCATTATCGTATAATATTACTATGAATTCCAGACACCCATACATTTATAGCTATATAAATAGTACCTTGCTTCCCCTTCTTATCTTCGTTGGCATTAATCCAGTTGTTCTTATCGTACATATTGCCTTGTTCACCACTGCCTGAAGGAAATATGTAAATACCCAACAGTTTTGGAGTGAAATAAAACTCTATTAATTTATAAAACCATATATTATTAGGCTCTATAAAAATTTACGAAATTAAAAAATATTAAAATATGTGAAACGAAAAGCTATGATATTGCAAAATCCAGGATATTTGTAGGGGAGATGACCCTATAACCGAGCATGCACCAAAACATGTACATCTCTTTTCACCATAGGTTATTGACAAAAGTACACATAGTTGTTCACTTTTTGCTTAATGACACTTTTTAAGAGTTAATGAGAATGTGACACATAGGGTGCTCGGTCATTGGTCCCTCTTTCAAATGCTTTATATTGATTTTCTTCATATTAAACAAATTGAAAAACTACTTTTCCCTCTAAATAAACATGTGCAACAAAATGTTGATATGGCAAGATCATACACTACACGATAATATAATTTATTTATGCTACCAACATACCTACATATATCTGCATGCCCCTAAAGTTAGGTGCATGGTTATAGGGTGCTCTCCCCTACCTACCATAATGTGCGTGGAGAAGCACCTGTGTTTCATTGCAGAGGTGAGAAGGCGAACTTGTTTTCCGATTCATGTTTCGGTGACAACATGCATTACACCAAGCTTTTGATACTGCTTCTGCTTGTGTTTTATTTTTTATTGGGCTAACACGATTCAAAGAAGTTCAAACGATTCCAACCTTGAAAGCTATGTCTTAATCCTTCTATTTGTTTAGCGTCAGCAGCACACAAAATATTTTAGTTTAAGCTCGTCTAATGTGTTTAGCGTCTGGTACAAATCCTTGTTAATAGTTATTAGTGAAAGCTTGCTCCTAATCCTTCAAGCTTGTCTAATGTGTTTAAAGTTTGGAAGAAATCCTTGTTATTAAGTGCTAAGGGATGAGACGGGTATGATTCATACAGACATCTGCTTTTTCACAGTTGGCAATTATGGATGCAACCAACAAAACTAAGTGGTTTTCATTGATGATGTTGGACAACTACTTTTAATATTGTAATAGTAATTATTACAAAGTCCAGCTCACCCTTTCCAAACAATAAAAAAATTAGTTACTGAACAAGGGCAGCATTGTGTAAACATAATCCTTGTAAATATAATCGTACAAATAAGACATAATCAGATTGGCATTGATGGTTTGGGGAACAAGATGATAAAGTGTGTCCAACAAAGAAAGCCTAATCCGACATAATGTTGGGTGATGATGTTTTCAGCCTTGTTGTCCAGCCGGGAGTGCATCACGCATCTGTAGTAGGACTGCTTGTCATATCTAGAGAGATCAATACGGCCAAAATATTCTCCGATTCGTGAGACAGTCAATGCGGGAAAGTGAACTCCTAGAGAAGCGCTGGCGACTCGGCAGACAATGTACGACGCTATGCAAAGTAGTGGAGAGAAACCGATGGAAAGAAGTGCAGAGGGCGGCAGAGGTTGTGAAATGAAGAGGAACGTTCCATAACAAAATTAAACGACAATATAAATAATCACTACCTACACTACAATTCAAAGTGTCACCATTTCACAGGTCGCTATGAGCATGCGTTTCATCGCTATGCGGCTATGCCGCATATAAGGCAATGTGTTTTAATTGGTATATTATGACATTTAAATTTGTGTACGTTAGAGAGATTAAAGAAGAAACTTCGGTCCCAATTGGGTCGGTAGAGCGTTGTAGCCTTTGGCGGTGTAATGGACTGTTGGCTGATTCTACAGTGCTTCTACAACGTTATGTTGGTATCTTTGATTGTGTGGGAGCAGCCCTTACCTGTCTATTTTGGAGAAGTTGTTTGTATGGTAGTTCGAGTAAGCTTTACAGCTTTACTTCACTTGGGAAGAGGTATCATCTGCCCGTTTTTGTTGAACGCGTAGAACTGTATGCAATCAAGAAGAAAGGAAGTGCCCAAAGCCATGAGCCATACCAATGCTTCCTCCTTGTAGTCCATGTATTTATTACAGGAGCTCCAGATTTTCCACTCGTACTTCTTCACCTCCTCTTGCGAAGATTCGAACTTGTGATGGGTGATTCACGGGCAACTGCAACTTTGTATTTTTCCATTTCACACAGTTCAGATCTACAGTGGTGGTACGACCCAATACAGACGGACTGCGGAATGTATGCACCGTCAATAATTCCTCAGCCACGTTGAACACGCAATATGCAAAACTCCTCCCGTTCCTCTTCCTCCTCATTTATGTACGGGCCCTCTGTAATTTGCATAACCCAGCAATCCTGATTGATCTTTTACTTGAATTGCGGTCTCCAATTCCGTGATTATTATTAGTTTACAACAAAAGAAAATGATTAATGGGTAGGAAATATAACGAAAACAAAGGGGTAAAGGATCGTTTATATAACCAGAGCGAACATAGGAAATTTGGTGGAGCTGAAATTTGTATACCTCAAGATTCCTTGAAAATGGTTGCCTGCGGCTGCGATGGTGTAACAGCGACTCGTCGGGTGCATCTAAATATCGTTTGTCGCTTTCGCGTCACTTTTACGTAATGAGCGCTACCAGACCACTATATCATTATATTGCCTCCATGAGAAAATTAAAAAATGAATATAACAACACTTTGTACTATTTTATCTATAATTTAATATAAAGGTGGATTCAATACTAAATAACGTTAATCAAATATGTGCAAGACTTGAAAATTCCATGATTAATTGTCATCCTTTCCAAGTCCCTATTATTCATATATATATATTACAATGGACTATCTATATGCGGTCATATTTGTACAACTCGTTTAGCTTTATTATCTCCCGTAGAATGATATAGATTTAAGTATAAAGAGTCAAATAGCAATGTTAGCGTCACCCCCAACTTAATAATAAATTTTAATTACAATGGAAAAACTATTCAATGTACATTCCCATGCCAATGTTACATTGTTGAATTAATGTCTTAGAAAAATAGACACCAATGACATATTTCACTAAATTTTAAAGTTTTTTTATTTTTAGGAGGTATTTGTATTTTATTTTATTATGGTTTTATCCCCATTAATTTGTTTCAAGTTATACGTAAGTAAAAAGAACACAGGTGTCATTTGTAATGAATTGCATTCAAATAATGTAAATATTGATCTTGATCAAACCAATAAAAGAGCTTCGCCAATTGATTGTCGGAGGTTCCATCGTATTCATGATCTTCACATTATTTAAACAATTATTACTGCATACATTCATATTGTTATTTTGATATTTTAGTGTTTAGATTGTTTCAGCATGGATACACTTAAATTTTAGGGAAGATTTACTTAATTTTTATTAGTCGCCTATAAAAACTTGTACCAAATGCAAATTCTTATGCGTAGAACATTGTTCCAACTGCACAGCTTTAAATGGAACACGTTGAAGAGATATCATATGGATGTGAACAAAATACCCACAATTGTACATTCAACTATTGATATGTTGGTTTTTGGATTTTATGTAGACCCATTATTAGCTCAACAAATAGATAATCATCTTCGAAAAGGAATAAAATTATTAGTGGTGTCATTGAATACGCATATGGGATCGATATGATGTATGTTTTCTTCACATCATGGTTTACTGTCAGTGACTTGACTAAATTTTTGTCATGTGGCCTTGAGGTGCGCAGACTAAAGTCTTCTCTATCTCATCTAAAAAGAAGTTACATGGCATACAAACTACTACCTAAAAAAAAAACTAGACATGGGCGGAAACCCTTTCCACTCATAATGGTGTATTGTATAATTACCTATCATTGAAGTAGATTTAGGTAAAAAATATAAAGAAATATTTATGTTCCATTTAGTTAGGTTTAGACCAAATTTGAATTCATGTAATTGAGTATTAGAGAAATAAATAAGGAATTTAATATTTGTTATCTTTCCATGAGTGATTGGAAAAATTGTAGTCCGTATGTCATTGTGACTATGTTCTTTTCTTCCCTAAAAAGAAGTTACAGTTGATGCCTATACATGTAGAGGCTTGTACAATGAGTTTATGTTACATGGAGGAATGTGTAGTAGAATGCATTTAGAAGTGGATTCAAGTACAAAAGTGTTATTTGCCAAACAATACATACCGTAACGCCACTAAGTACGAGCACTCTAGGATAACTACATTAACCATCATCCACTAAAATTGATGGTGGAATGAGTAGTCTATGAATTCTATTAACTATATAAATTTCCATTTGAATGACATCATCTACCATTTTTCTTTCACACCTCTATCTTTCTTTCCCACACATTTCATTTAAACTGCCTTTTTATTATATGTATTTTTCATTTGATAAAACAAATATTTCATCACAATATATTTGTACATTCTCTGCATGGATCAGTGCAGCTGCACTATATCTAACTCAATTCATATCTGAAACCAATACGTAACTTTCATCCTCTCAAGGAAATCCTCCATTTATGACCTCACAATTCTGCAACATACTGCATTTGCTAAATTCCCAAATGTCACGTAAAATGTCAAAATTTCCACATAACTTTACTAATTACCTTTGTTACTTGTGCAAGACAACACTTGAAGAAATATTTGAATCTTCACCCTTGTATCGATTGCTCTCTTCACTTGACATCAGGGTTTAATTTTTTTGAGCATCACAGACATTTCCTTTGTTTCTCAATTTTTTTTCTATGAATATAAATTATAATCCTACATGCTCAAATCTAGATCTCACACTTCAAACACCTCCTCTTTCAAATCCACCCGAGAAGCACATTCATACATATTCTTGTTATTGTGCTAATTAAATCATCTCTACTACATTAAAAGACATAAATAATCCATATACATAGAAACAAATGGATTCATCACTTAACAAAATATATATTTAGCACCTCAAATATCAAAGCCAAAACTTGAAACATTCATCTTTGTTTTCACATAAAAATGAAAAATCCAACAAACTATTCACCAGTTGGTGTAGATTTCCTCCTCCAGGAGCAACCACTAGTTATAATTGTAAATGTTGTACCAAAATATTCTAATTTGGTGATCTTTTTATATTTGTATTTTTTAAAAATATAATGCAATATAGTTTGAATGTATGAGGTGCCAAACAATGAATACAAAAAGGTAGCACATTGGTGTCAAAAATGATTATATCAAAGCATATAGAGGCCTATCAACATAAATATTATAAATAATAATAATAGTATTAGTAACTATACCAAATATCTCACATATACACACTGTACAAATCTGGCATCTTTTGGTTTGCATGGTGGCTTAAACCCTAACCAATATTTGATTGATGGAAATGTGATTTCTTCGCCTGCTCACAATTCCCCTACTCAGAATGATGCCACCTCTATTTAGGAGACAGTTGGCCACACTTTTAGAGATACGTTGCATGGTAGATGGTCCCCCAAACCCATGGTCACTTCCGCCATTACTCCATGCATCACATTTGGGGATGAAGTCATGGAATTTGAAAAATACTACTAAGAGAATAACTTGATCTGCATATTTATTGGATTATGGCCCAACTCACCATTCCTTCATGAATGGATCTCCAAGTATGTGATCCCACTCCTTACTAGAATGTTGGAGCTTTGTCCCTATGAAAAAGGAAGTTTGACTGTGGTTTTTTGTAATGCCCACTAAATTTTCCGCACAAAACCCAAGAACAACCTAGGTCAAACTAGAAAAATTATGGGGTAATTTTTTTTTGTTAAACATACTCACAAAAAGGTTCGAATTAACAATTGTCACATTCTTGTTCGTAAGTTACTTTAAATCAATAATTTTAAGTTCCTTTTTGATCCCTATTATAATAAAATAATAAAACTCTCAATACTTTTATTAAACTTGATTAGTCTAAGGCATGGTTTAAGTTCCCCTAAATTTTATTTTGATAAATTTTAATTTCCACCATAGTTAAATTTACACAAAATAATCCTAAGGGTAAAGTGGTAAAATTAATTAACTAATAAGGTTCTATTTTACCCACAAAGGGGTTAAAGTTGACATTATATAAAAATGTTTCCAAAAGACATTTGGGTTAGGAAATTAATAACACCCATCCCTTTAACACTTAATTAGGTGACCCTAAAATAATGTCTACCCATGCAAATTAAATTTGAATTTCTCTCACCCACTCCCCACCTACTTTAATTAGGGATGAATCTCATCCATTGGATGGATTCATTTGGGGCCACAAGATCTAGGGATTCAACTAACCCTAAGTTTTCTTCTTAAAATCTTCCTTCTCTTTTTTTGGCTTATTATTTCTTTGTTTTGTTTTTACAGATTGGTGGAGGAGGATGAGGGAGACATGAGAGGCCATCTCAAGCTCTTGGATGAATTCATATGCTTCATTTATTTTCTTGTTTTATTCATACACTTACCTAGGGTTTTAATGTATTTATTTATTTTATTTATCTCATTATTTAGCATGTTCCCAAATGGGCATATGGGTTTTGCCCCATTTTGTGAATGGTTAAATTTATGTATATACACCCAAGATATAAGGGTGTGTTTATATATATATACATTTGTGTGTGTGTAGACACATATATATGCATACATATATATGTGTCTACACACACACACAAACACATATATACTTACATATAAAAAGTATATATAAATATTTTTATACAAAAACCCCATTTTAAAAATAAACATGAAAATTCTATATAGTGGATATTTTATACACACACACACACACACACACACACACACACACACATTACTTGTGTTTTTTGGTGGCAAAGAGACCACACAAGCCACAAATTTGTTACAGTTTGAAATGAAGAAAAATGTGCAAGTTTGGGAGATAATAGATGTTATTGGGGGTTGGGGGGATGGTCACCAACCCCACCCCCATCCCATTTATTAATGGGTTGGTGGGTGGGCTCAGCCACCCTCCCACCAACCCTTACCCTATTCCAATGTAACAGGTCGTGACCTACTTCTATGGCCCCAACAATTTTTTTACTTGTTTTTTATCGTGTTTAAAACTTGCGTTTATAACACACACACACACACACACACACACACACACACACACACACACACACACACACACACACACACACACACATTTCAAATATACATATGTTAAATATCTAAGTCTATTAATATATCCAAAATTATTATTAATATCAATATTGATAATAATTTAATATAAATATTATTGTCAATAGGTAGTAATGTTTCTATTAATTATAGTCTTAACTAATCTAAATCTTATACTTAAAATGTCCTTCAAATTTTGATAACATTTTTGTAACAGGTTTGAAATCAAGTCAAGTCTCACTTGTTGTTACATTAATTTACATTGGGTTTATAAGTAAATTTATAATAACTTAACAATGAATTTAGTCACTGCAATGAGGCTATGGTCTATGTTGCAACCGAGCAATTTATTTACTTCACTAGATTTAGGAATTAATCAATTTTATTAACCAATAAAACGACAAAGAAAATTTAAGTTCTTTCCATCTACACATAGAAAGTTTGACTCTCTTTCAACCAATATAAGAAAATACACAAATATACTTTAACTCTGTATTATATTCCTTTAAAATAATGCGATAGGAATCAATATTTCTCTCCTCTCCAACATACAAGTTACAACCCCTTCAACAAGTAGATTCTAACAAGATTTTCCAGTAATTTTTAAAATAAGAATAACATACTTAATGAAGAATACAAATCAACTAAAATGAGAGTAAGTTGTTATCTCCTTTTTTTTAATCACATTTTGATAATATCAAAGCTTTTTTCACTAAAATTGTTTCTCTTGCCAACAATGCATTAACACTTAATTAAAAAGTATTCAATACAACTTTACTTTAAATTACAATACTATAGATCTTCCACCTTAAGTGATAATTTACAAGAAGGGTAGCAACAATGAAAGATTACCTAGACTTTTACAAGTGCTCCACGTATCAAATCTCTAACAAGGCTCCATATTTTCTTCACTTGATCACAACAACAAAAATGGGGGAGATTAAACACTCTCCACCCAACCAAAACTCCAATGAGAATAAGAAGCAATTCTCATCATTGGCACATCGAGCGCCAACCACAAGGTAATAAGGGATGGATCCAACACATGACAACTCTACAATGATTCCACACTAACTTGCAAGAAACAAAAACAAAGAAAAATAACCACAAAACACTTTTATTAAGCTCATAAACTTGCCCAAAAAATGGCTCTAAAACAATCTAGGTAGAGATAGAAATATGAGGATACCCTTGTGCCTCCCAATGGTTTAGATGCCCATCTCAAAATCCTCCAAAAAAAAAATGAACCCCAAAATCTCTTATGCCTCCCTCACTCTTATTACTCCCTCTCTCTTATGGCTCCCATAATGCACAAAATAACAAAAGAGAACAAGGTAGGGCATCCAAAACCCACTCCCTCCTAAAAACACACATAAGATCTTATGCCTCCCAACATATTTCATCCCTAATTCACTATCGCAACACAACCTAAATCCATTTCATTACCCAACACTTCAAGAAAGAAAATTAATCCATACAAAACATAACATACAAGAAAACAAAGAAGAAAAAAAGGGTGCAAGAACCTACCTTAACATGGAAAATATCCACTTTCCAAGCACGTCCCAAAGTCTTCAAAACTCAAGCAATTCTAAGCACCCTTACAATGCAACAAGCAAGAATTCCAAAAATGAAATATCCAAAACCAAGTAAGTAACCCCAAATACTTCCCAAAAATCCCAATAAATAGAAAAGAGGGATAGGCAGATGATGTGTCTCCATGTAGGATGCCACGTCATTTCTTCTCCATCCCACATCACCCAAGTCAAACCCATAGGACAAGGCATAATAAATGGGTGGTGAGAAGTATGACAAACCTCTTACACAAATCACTCCAACCCACATCCTTTAAGGACAATATTTAAACAAAAATAAGAAAGTGCAATTAAAACTCACCTTCTTCATTCCAAAAACATAATGGGGTCTATTTGTTACCCCCAACCCATAGGTAGTGTTGGCATAACAAATTCAAAGGTGTATATATATAGATATACCATTAATCACATTTTTTGGTGGAAAAGAGACCACACAGCCACAGATTTGTAACAATTTGAAATGTAGGAACATGTGGAGGTTTGGGAGATAATAGATATTATTGGGGGTTGGGGGGAGGGTCGGTGACCCCACCCCCATCCCATTTATTAATGGGGTGGGGTGGGATCAATGACCCTCCCCCCAACCACTACCCTATTCCAATGTAACAGGCCACGACCTACTTCTATGGCCCCAACAATTGTTTAACTTGGTTTTTCTTTCTTTAAAACTTGCGGTTAAAACATACATTTAAATATATATATATATATATATATATATATATATATATATATATATATATATATATATATATATGTATGTATGTATGTATGTATGTATGTATGTATGTATGTATGTATGTATGTATGTATGTATGTATGTATGTATGTATGTATGTATGTATGTATGTATGTATGTATGTATGTACATTTCAAAAATACATATGTTAAATACCTAAGTCTATTAATATATCCAAAATTATTATTAATATCAATATTTTTAATAATTTAATATCAATATTATTTTCAATAGGTAGTAATGTTTCTATTAGTTGTAGTCTTAACAAATCTAAATCTTATAATTAAAATTTCCTTTAAAATTTGATAACACTTTGGTAAGAGGTTTCAAATTAAGTCAAGTTTCACTTGTTGTTACATTCATTTACATTGGGTTTATAAGTAAATTTATAATCACTAAATAATGAATTTACACATTGCAATGAGGGTATGGTCTAAGTTGCAAACAAGAAATTTATTTACTCCACTAGATTTAGGAATTAATCTATTTTATTAACCAATAAAATGACAAAGGTAAAATATGAGTTCTTTCCATCTAGGTTGCTTGGACATGTTGGTTGTACTTGAGTCGAACCAATACTTGTAAGATGGACAAATATAGTTTAACGAACCATTGGAGGGTGTTATAATTTGATGTGAACCCTTCCCATAAGTGTTCTTGGTTATCAATATTCTCTGATAATTAGTTAAAAAAAAGCATAACGCTACCCACCATGGCCATGCTACTAATCCCAACCTTCCAAAATGAGAGTACCACTTGTTTTCAACTTTTTTTAAAAGGATAGTGGTGGGTTACATCAAGTGTTGTGAGACTAAAAGTGTATATTCATATAAATTTGACCAACAATGAATTACAACTGGGTGAAGAGTTAAATCATATGGACAACTTTTGTCTTGTCAATTAAAATACTATATAAAGGACAACCATTAGGTTTGAATCCTTCATGATGGGTAGCTATACCATTTAAGATTCCTTACTGCTCTACCCATGAACGGTCCGATGTTTCAAATTAATATCCAGACTGAATGAGTTTCTTCAATTGACCTCTTAACAACAATTTTAGTGGATGAGGCAATCGACTGTATATGTCCTACCAGAACTTGGAATGAGAAGCCCTAGAAAAACCTTATGTTCATTGGCCCCCTGATTTTCTTTCTACATTAGGCATTATTCCTCCTAATACTTGGGATGTATCGAATATTAATGAAAATGTTTTCTTATGTGGAACATTTCCACACTAGGAGCTCCTAAATCAACTAAACAGAGGAAACAAAAATAATTCATCACTTTACACTCATTCTTTTAAGCAATGTTAATGGAGACTTAACTACTAAATGTACAATGGCTAAAAAACAAGCACAAGTCAAAGATAAAAATTTGGGTATACCCTTGTGCCTCCCAAATGTTTATACGTCCACCTCAAAATTATCCAAAACATAAGCAACCCCAAAAATCTGTTATGCCTCAGTACAATTACAAATGCAAATGTTTCCCTCTGTAATATGGAATCCCACAATGTAAAGGAAATTACTCTTGATGTGCTAAAGCAGAGCATCTAGGAACCCACTCCCTACTAAATCATAAATGCATGGTGGATTTCACTATCTCATGACAAACTAAATACATTTAACTACCCAAGGAACATCTAAGGAATAAATCTAAATCCATGGACTACACATAACATACAAGAAAACATTGTTAAGAAAACAAGGGTCAAATACTTTACCTTGCCATGTTGTAAAGCTCCTCTTTACTTGCAAGTTGGATTGTGTTTGCATGATTTTTTGTGGTTGTCAAGGTCATCCTTCCATTTGTGGAATGCAATGCATCTCACGAGGATAAAAGAGCTAGAATTAACCCTTGTTTATTCACCCCAAATGGATCTCAGAAGAATCCCAACAATTTTATTTGCATTATAGGGAGCATGATGTGGCTCCATTTTTGGAATACCCCCTTCCTCTTCTTCTCCAGGTCTGCACTTCATTGACTTCAAACCCATAGTTCCACTAAAGCATATGAAATGCATAGGTGCTAGAGGTATGAACTTGCTCACTTATACAGGACCACTCCAATCCACACCCTTTAATGGGACTAAATTGTGACCGTATGTAAGCAAATGGTGCATATAACACTCACATATGTCCTACCAAAACACATAATGGGGTCTAATTGTTCATGCCACATTGTGAGAGGAATCAAACAAGGTATAAGAAATGTAAGAGTTGTGAGAAGCATATTGTGTGACGATGACACCTCAAGGATCCAAGGGATAGTACCTTCATATTTTTAAGTTGGAATTTAAGAGTCCTTATCAAGTAGTTTGGAGTGTAATAAATCTCCTTTAAAATCACATACACTCATGTTGTCACACACCTCGAACAATGGAAACATATACTATATGTTATTAGATGATTTCTTTCTGTCGCATCCATAACTAGTTGTTGTGGACATGAATTAAAATATTATGTGAGATCTAGTACACATAAACCAAGTAATGATATAAGTCGAATTACATCACCATAAGAGGACGTACTCTATAATGAATCCTTGTGGTAAAGTAAGTGATTCTCTCTTCAGAAACCTTTGCACGTGTCGTTAGAATTGTGTGAATGCCATCTCTTACATGAGGACCTCCTAATTTTTGTTAACTTCGTGGCATTGGGGGGACTATGCCTACTTAGTTTAGGCCATAAGGTGACCATTGTCATGGGTCACACTCGGTATTCTGCTTATAGAATTGGACTCCAAAATCCCCCTTAGATTGTTGTGAATCTAATTGGACCTACAGAGGGTAATCACAAAAAACCTCCTATGGAATGTAATGGCCATGGTCAAAATATCCTAGAGTGAAAATAAACCTCCTTATAAGTCAACAATGATCGTATTGATAGCCATGAAATCGTCATGTAGACCACTAGGATATTACTCCTTTAAACTTCCAATAACATGTGATGCATACAATAGTATGATGGTAATACCATTGGGATCACATTGATTTGTTGCAAAGGTTAAAGTTTTAGTCAATATTTACGTTTGATGAGTTGGGCTAATTTCATTTGAAATGTATGCATTTATTAATAATACATTATAATCAATAAAAAATTTGGTTTTTCGGTGACATTTTGAGTGGTACACAATAGTGGGCATTACAATGAAGCTTGGTCCTTTATTTTGGTCACATAATCTATGTATTTATATGATTCCCTTGTTTGATTTTCGTAATTGACAACTCGAAGGCCATCCCATAATGATACAAGAAGATTCCACAAATATAGATAAAGAAGGAATAGAAATCAGAATGTGAGTAAGTGTGGAGAGAGGTAGGGGATGCACTAGGCGCTGATGTCTCTATAGGTCACAAAATATAACCATAGCGGGTAAAGTACCGATTGGGATGTTCAGGGAGTGCAAGACCAAATTGAAAATAAGAAACATAGGTTCCCTTACTTTGGCCAAAGATCAGTTATCAATTATTAGTTATCTTGCAAACCTTTTTGGAATCACGCTAAATGCAAGTACCTGTTCAATTTATGGACCATAGACTATCGTAACTCAAGTGGCATAATGTTATGGGTAGTCTACACTTTCATATTGACAATGCAATCATAATACAACCTATAAGTTTAACTAAACAAGGATATGTCATAATGGGTATTTTAGTGGAGCTCCACACCTCAAAGTACCTGTCCAAAATAGGTATTGACCACACAAGTGTCACATATTGAGACATCAAATGAACCCCCATCTAGAATCTCATCAGGTTTACCCTTCAAATGAAAAATTTGAAGGACATAAAGTATTCAAAGTTCTAAAATGTGTATCGGAATAGCGTCATCAATTTTTTAAAGGTTTGATAAGGAAAATTTCCCTCCATGAGCATGTAAGTGGTATTAGAAGCTATGGAAGAATTATATGTAAATGATGAAATGGAAGGGGTCGCAAAACTGGTCCATGGAACCTCTCTTACATAAATTCCATTTGGATGAGAGAAGGAGTTTGTGGAAGATGTATGTCAATATGATAACATTATTGTTCCACTAGATTATAAATTAATAATATGTATAGTTGATGATAATAATTTTTTTGTATGAAAATAAGTAGATGATTTTTCAATAGCTTCAACTTCAATTCTTTGTTCAGTTGCTAGTGGAGGTTATGCAATTTCTGGAAATAAATACACAACAAGATAAAATCTTATCTTAACAAACCATTGTTTATGAACTACCTAATTGAAATCATTGCAGTGTTAGAGTATCTATGTGTTTTAAGGTACTTCATTAGACTTAAGAACATCAGTTTTTGTATCTAGGATTATAATCAATTGTAAGATTCCTAGGTAAGGCCCCTATGTGAGAAAACGCCTTTGCCTTGGCTAAAACTATCCCAACATACTTTACATAAAGTTGAATTACGCTTTCCTAGCTATGAACAAGTGACAAATAATAAATGGCTTTGCAAAAATTAAACAACCTCGATTATGAACTTCTGTAGAACTAACAACATCACAAAATTTGAGTCATGCTATCTTGTACAACTAGTCTCAATACTATTATTAAGCATGGTTGAAAATATAGTGAAAAGATGTAATAGATTAACCCATAGTATTGGCTCAGAAATTTGCATTATATTCTATTGATACTTTCGATCTTGCACCCGAACTATACCCAGTTTGTACTCTCATACTATTTTGGTCCTTATTTCTGACTGGGGCGCCTACAGGTGCCCTGGTAAAACTCTATAATACGCCTTGATCCTCTTTACACTTTCCTCATCACTTTATGGACACTGTAGTGACCACTTCCCTTTTGACACATTTTGATACTGATTATGACATTGTTGACTATATTATGGACATTATTGTGACTTTTGATTTAGTATGATGATTAGATGTTAGAGCATGGACTATTATTGACTCTGATTCACATATGATGCATGATGATTGTTAGAGACATTTTATATGTTGATGTTGACATGCTGTTGGACATGGCTATATATGATATATTTATGGATATTGTTAGGGTATGTGATATTTAGATATTATTGAGTAGACAGAGAAAATTGAATTAAATTATTGGATGATGATATAGTTGTTGATGAAATTGTAAGTGATATTGTTAGATTGTCTTAGATGTTGTTATGATTCATATATCATATTGATGATTTTAGATTTTTAATTATATTTATATTCATTTTGGATGTTCTTGATATGGCCACGAGGGCCGAAGAAGGTATTTGTGTTTTTGCAGGTTTAAAAAAATATCACAACACACATCGGGGGATTGGAGACCAACCACATTGGAATTCTATATGAATTCAACAAGGTCACCATGACAACTTGTATTTATTTGTGTGTTTGTTTGATTGTTATTAGGGATTCCCATGGGGGGGATCACCTTTGAATGTGACCAAGGGATTTTATGTATTTCTTATATTTAATTGGTCCCTTGTGTTTAATGTTTGTATGTGTTTTATAAGTGATGTGCACTTACCCTTTTCATTATTGAATTAAAGGTGTGGTTAATGATTGTGAGTAATCATATTATTAAAATTAATTAATCAAAATATGGGTCATAAGAAAGTAATTATTAGAGTTGTTGGCCTAAAATTAAAGTGTTGTAAGAAATGTGTAAGTGATGTGTAAATTGACTTTTGGAGTATGAAACACTCCACCTTCTTTGAAATTCGAATTTGTCCTTGGAGGTTGATTTTGGAGGCTTGTGGGACAAGTTAAACTTGTCCCACACCTCTTAAATTTATTTACCAACCATACCTATGGTTTGGAGAGGTTAAATTTAAAATCTCATTATGCATTTTTGTTACAAGTCAAGTTGAATGTTTTAATTGCACTTTTCTTCCATGTAATTTAATTTCAGTCCTTTATGGGGTGTGGGCTTGGATTTGAGTGTGTAAGTAAAACTGTCATATTATTCACCTATTTATTTATTGTGCCTTGGAGATTTAAGTTGACCTATGAGTTTTGAGTTGAGGATGTGTGATGTGGCATCCCACTTGGATCCACCTCATCCTCTTCTTTTCCCTCTTCTACATATTTTGAAATTCCTTAGCTTATGTTTTGGGGTTACTTCAACTTTTGGACATTGCTTCATTTTGGGTGACTTTTCTTGTTGGTTTTGAGAGCTCTTGCTTTTGGAGAAGATTTTGGAAGATTGTTGCATACTTGTTGATTGGGTTGATCTCGTGGATTGTTTTCAATTGGAAGGAGCTTGCTATTTTGAACTTGGAACAAAATTCATCATGGAGAGGTAAGAGCTTGGCTCTTGAAAATGTTATTCTTTTCATTTTTATGTAATATGTAAATGTGTTGTATGTTTGTTAGTATGCTATGTATGGCTGGTTGGGTAGACTGGCTTAGGGATGGTGTAAGAGAAGACTATAGGATTATTATTGTGGGAGGCATAAGTGCTTTTAGGGAGGCTATAAGTTTGGAGGGAGTTGGGAGTTTGTGTTCCACCTTGTAAAAATAAATAGCTTGCATTTCTTTACTCATTATGGGGTACCATAAGAGGTTGGGGGAGGCATGAAGAAAATGTGAGGAATAAGGGGGTACTTGGGGGAGACATAAGGGCATGACAAGGTTTGAAGTGATATTCATATATATACATATGTATATATATATGTATGTATGTATGTATGTATATATATGTATGTATGCGTATATATGTATATATATATTTGGTGGGTTACACTCAGGTGGTGATACCCATTTTTCCCCTTTGGGAGGCATAAACAACATCCCCCATAGTTTCTTGCTCCTTTGGCTATGCATGATGAAGCATGAGTGTTGTTTGGAATTGTCTTTATTCATGTGGTTGTAAACTATAGTTTTTCTTTCGGACTGTGTCTCTTAAATGTGAAAATGTTGTGTCCATGTGTTTGTGGAAGCTTGTTGTTGCCATGAGTTGGATCACATCTTCTATTGCTTTATGGTTGGGGATCCGGGGCCAATGAAGAAGGATGGCTTCTCATCTTCATTGGATTTATTATTTGGGTGTAGAGTGTTTCCTTTCCCCTACTCCTGTTGTGATCAAATTGGAGGAGTGAGAAGAATGCATGTTGCTGTTTTGGAGCTGAGAAAAAAAAGTTGACAGTCCCTTGTGAAATGAAATCTCATTGTAACCTTCCCACTTGAAGTCGATGATCTTGTAAATGTTTGTAATGGAAATATTTTGGACAGTTTTGCAAGTGAAATTTGAAACATAAAAGAGTTATACTTTGTATTATGTTTAGAAAGAATGATACATGTTTGGTATACTGTATTTTGTAATCAAATGGAAAGGAAGTTGTAAGAGTTCATTTGAATTAATGAAAATTGTTTTTCTTGTCCATATGATGTTATTCCATTCGAAATTTGTGTTTTACATACTCTATGAAATATCTGTTTGAAATTTGGTAAAGTGGAACACGTGAAAAGAAAATGTAATGTCTACCATGTATACAATAAATGATTTTGGAAGAAATGAAAGAAGGAAGTTGTAAGTGGTCTTTTGGAATAAATAAATGAATGTAATGCTTTTCTCAAACTGCATTGTTGTATTAAATCTGATCATATCAATGTATTGAAATCTTTGTTGAAAGGAAGAAATGCGTGTGAGAAAAATACACTATTTTGTCTCTTTGAAATGTGAAAAAAAAAATTGAATAAAAAATGCATTTTGGTCTTGAATAGTTTGATTAAATCGACTAACGTGTTATATTGGAATTGGAACATATTCTAAATACTAAGAAGAAGAAAGTTGCATATAGACCCATTAAAATTTGATCCTTGTTATTTGTAATTTCAAAATTGGCCATCATTTAAACCAAAAATACACAGTTCAAACTTGCAACAGTAAAATAACAAATTAAACAATTGAATTGAAGTAGTAGGCCCTAAACGAGTTTAATTAGACAAAAAAACTTGAAGTAAATATTTCAAAACTTAGCCAAATCGGGCTCAACTGTTTTACAGTTGTTTTGCTGTCAAAATGGTAAATTTTTGAATTCAAATTTAATCAAATAGATCTCCCTCACAAACTTATCCTAAATCCATCTAATAATAATTATCCATGTCTATTATACATGTAGAGAGAGGAAGAGTTAAATTGAATAAATCTCACAAGTTAAAATTTACCAGTTCACACTGTGAAAGCTTGTAGGCCGTTTTATTAAAATTTACCCCTTAAACTTTGTCAAAATCAAGAAGTAATGATCCATGAGTAAAGAGGATGTAGAGAGATTTCTAGAAAGTCTTTGTTTTCCCAAAATTTATCTCTCTATCAAAATTTATGGCCTTCTGAAATTTTCTTCACTTGGCATTAAAATTCTGGGAAAAATTTCCTTGGCAGGCTCACGGCTCAAATTCTTCCCTTGGAGCTTAAAAAAATTTGGAAAAGTTTTCAAAATTTTCCCCACCACCCCGCCGGCATGTAACAAATCAGAGGCTGCCATGTGGCACCATGAGGTATCAGCAGAGGGGCGGATCCTTTCTTTTACTTAGTGCTTTCAGATTTTTTTTGGGAAAATTTTCTAAATTTTCCCCGCCGGCCTGCAACCAATCAGGTGATGCCACGTGGCATCACGAGGCATCGGTGGAGGAATAGGTCCCTTTTTGTCTTTTGTGTCTCCAATTTTTTTTTGAAATTTTTCTAAGTTTCCCCTGTTGTCCCTCCGGCCCGCAGCCAATCATGGGCTGCCACATGGCATCGCGAGGTGCTAGCAGAGATGCAGGTCTATGTACCCTGTTAGCCTTTAATGGAATTAAGCCAATTTTGAACCTAATTGAAACTTCTAACCCTAAATTTTGGACCTTATGACCTCAAATAATTATTAATAAAAGAAAAGTATACTCTAGTAGATTAGAATTGTTCCGGAACCTGTTAGTGACAACTGTTGTCTTGTAACCTTGTTGTAGATTCTTTTAAACAAAAAAATTAGTCCATAATTTTTTCCTAACTAACCCTAGGTTGTTTCTTTGGTCTCAAGTGGGTTGTTTTAGTGGGCGTTACACATGACATTACTTGTAAAATATCTAATAAAAATAAGTGAATGAGAAAAGTACATAATAAGATCTAGAAAACATTTTCCTAAAATTTCATAGAGATATGCACTGTACATGTAAAAATACTTTCTATAGACAAATATGTCAGCATTAAATTAGAGTAGTTGCGATTACGAATTCTCACAATTCCCCTTATTAAATATCTTAGATACTCAAAAATATCTCTAGGATGCCTAAAAAATATCTGCAATAAATCTGTACATTATTTATCAATATGTGATTAAATGATACATTGTATTTATATGTGTTTTTCCTCTTGTGAAACACCTAATATCTATATACAATGATTGTCAAGTTGTTATCGCAGAAGATAAAAAATTCTTCTTCTTCTACATACATATATTCTACTAACATCCGTCTCGTCCTAATTCCTTGACATTTTTCTTCTATTTCTGCTACATATTTGTCATTAATGGATGAAAATATGATAATACACTATGTTTTATATGTCGATGATATTACTCATGTTCAAATTTAAAATAACATAGCTATATGATTTTTTTCTATTGCTTAAGTTGCCATCATAATCACTATCTATCCAACCTATGCGTTTGAACCCAACTCATTTGGAAAACATCATTTTATGGTTTCTAATTCCACTTACATATCTTAATATTATTTTTGTTCATTCGAATTAGAGTATTTTGGAGAATCCATGAATCTAGAAATCGTACTTTGTGAAAACATTATGTCTATTCTTGTGGTTTTTAGGCGCATCATCATTTAAATAATTCTTATATTTAAGATTAGATCAAAATTGAATCCTTTGTCATGCTTTATTTTCTACACACCTAACACAATAGGTTGAGGATTGTATTTGTTATTATACATTTCAAACGATTTTAGAGGTTTTTGTTCATAATTATCTCTAGAAATTGTTAAATTTCATTTTCAGATTGAATCACATCAATAAAAGGATAAAACATCAACAGACCTAATAATTTCATCTTAAATTCATTAATGTCTATGATTAAAAAGTTAGACAAATCATAGCTTGATAAAAGATCATCAACAAACAATTTTTTTTAGGAATTTGACCTTCTTTTTTATTTATTTGTATAATGTAGGATCCTTATCAAGCACATATTGAATCCACTTCATAGAAGACAATCTTTACTTTTAATATATCATTCTCTGGGATGTTTCTTAAGTCCATAAAGTTCATTGGTAAATCTTTAGACCTTGTCTTCATGACCTGAGATCCAAGACGTTCTTTATCAACACATCCAAATACTCTCATATGAGAAGCACTCTACTTTCCTTTGGTTCATTGATTTTTTTGGAATCATGTTCATGAATTTCATAAATTTTTGGAAATTAATATTATTATGTCCATGTCCATGATAGTCATATTTTTACTTTCATCCACACCATTCTATCAACTTGTATAGTCTTAGTAACTATGTTGAATATCTCACACTTAAACACTACAAAAATCTTATAAACAACAATACAAATATATTTTAAATATAGTTAGTCATAGGTTATAACATCTACATAAAGGTGTTTGACACTCTCCTAGCCATGAAATGTGCAAAGTAATGAATGGCTTCAGAAGTTTAAACAAATTCATTTATTCAGTATTAAAATTGACAAAATAACTTTTTATGTTGAACAAACTAGATCAATGTATAGTAAGCATGTACAAATTTGAAGGAAAAGATGGAGGACATAAAAAATTGTTTACTAAGAAATTTAAACTTTGTTTAAATAATATTCAAAATGGAACATGACCTCAATATAATGAATATTTGATATAGTTTTGCTTGATTTCTCCTTACATTGCAAACAAAACTAAATACTACAACTATTCATATATCCTCATTAAGCATTTCATTACTTGTTACACACCTAATAGAAATAAGTTTGATGAATTGAATGAAAAAACAAACTAATAAGATCAAGGAAAAGTTTTCATAAATTGCATTGGGATATACAATGTACATGTTAAAAGACTTTCTACTAATAAATATTTAGCATTAAATTAAGATATTTGGGATTCCAAGTTCACACACTCCCCCTTAATCAATATCTTATATACTTAAAACTATTTCTAAGATGCCTAAAAAATATATTAGATACTGAAAACTATCTCATTATAGTGGATTGGTAAAGATGTTTGCTTCCAAATATTTAACTTTTTTGAAATTCAATAGATTTATGCTTTATTTACTGATATGTGATTAAATGAAACATGTTATCTATATTTTTTCCTCTTGTCAAGCACCTAACATTTTTATATAGTGATTGTTGAGTCATTGCAAAAGACCATATTTTATTTTTATTCATTCATATATTCTACTAAAATTCGTCTCATCCTAAATTCCTTGACACGTTTCTTCTAATTGTGTTATATATTTCAATCTAAAAAACATAGCTAGATGAAATGTTTCTATCATTTAAGCATTCATCATAATCACTATATATGTAACCTATGAGTTTGAACCCAATTGATGTGGAATAAAAAAATTTATGGTTTCTAAATCCACTTACATATCTTAATATGAGTGTTTATTTATTCAAACGCCAGTCTCTTGGAGAATCAACGAATATTGAAATCATACTTTGTAAAAAAATAATGCTCAGCCTTTTAGTTGTTAGATACATCATACTTCCAAAATTCCTATTTACAATATTGGATCAAAATTTAATCCTTTTTCGTTCTTGATTTTTTCATACCAAACACAATAGGTGTAGTATTTATTTTGCTATTCTACATGTCATGTCATTTTAGATTTTTTATTCCATACTTATTTGGAGAGATGATTAAATTTTATTTCTAGATTGACACACATCAATATCAGGATAAAACCTCATTATCCCTAAATATTTCATCTTAAATTTTTTCAGGACTACACTAAAAAGATTTGCTAATAAATCATCACTAGACAACAAATTGTCAACATAATTTTTTTTAAGAAATTGACCTAATTCATTTATTTATGTACAAATTAGGATCATTGTTGCACATATTGAATCCAATCCATAGAAGAAAAGAATTAATTTCAATATATCATGCTCTATGATGTTGCTAGAGTCATATTTGCTATATGTTTAGACCTTGTCTTCATGACTTGAGATCTAAGACGTGTGCTTTATCAACACATATGAACACTCTCATATGAGTAACACTAATTTTCTTTTATTCATGGATTTTTGTGGAATTGTGCTCATGAATTTAGTAAGATTTTAGACTTTAATATTATTTTATTTATGTCCATGATAGTCATATTTTTACTTTCATCCAAAAAATCATGTCAACTTGTATGCCTGGAAGTTAATTTATTGTGAGTATCCCAATATTTAAAGAAATACCAAAAACCATTTGAAATTGATTAACTAAGATTAGGGATTATGTGTAGTCAATCTAATTTAGAACGACATGGAAATAGAATTAATAAATGTAGTAGATAAATATGGAAATTATACAAGTAACTATGAAAATAGAAATTCTAAACCCTATAGTACTAAGAGAGTTACAATGAACTCAACTATTTAGTTGAGCTGGCTGGAATATGTTGCAGAAATTACTGGAGCAACAGGTAGCAAGAATGATTTTGTGCCATAAAGGATGGACATGTGTTATCTAGCTAGGCTGCAGAATGGACGCCCTACTCTATGTAAAAGATCCAGAACTAAGTTTCATAAGTCTAGCAGGTGGTCGAAAACCCTCGTTGTGTGGCGTATTAAATTCAGTGCCTTACTCCAGGGGTCGGTGGTAATCTAATATGTATAGAAGACCTAAAAATACCAAAAGAAGTATCAAAAACCTAAAAAAAAGAATGCAAATAAATGGGTTGGACTAACCTTAGTTGCCACAACAGTGGTGTAGTGCTCACTACCCTTCAACACTTTTTTCATTATGATGATATTATTCTTGGATTGATACTTAGAAATTTTGATTATTATATTTTGAGCAGTAGATGATAGAGTATGCAGATATTTGGACTATTGATATGTTGTGACTCACATTTTGATTATGATACACTAGATGACATTGGTAGGAAATTCGATATATGTTGATTTGCATTATTTGGATTTTATACTGATATGTTATACTCTATATGTTCTGAGTAGAATTATAATCTCATGCATGTTAGAATTGAATTATTTGATATACTGATAGATAATAGAATTACTTAACTTTAGATGACGATTACTGATTTTTATGCATATATTATTTCTTGATGTTATTGATGCAGCCATGAGGTCAAAGAGGTATATGTTTTTTTTTTCGTAGAGACATCATATCATATATCAAAAGGGGATAGGGGGACCAACCATGAAAGAATTTTTGGTGTTTTACAACATGGCCAAATTTGACAACTTGTTTGTAATGTTTATGTTGTGTTATTGCATGCCTAGTTAGGAGGTTTCCCATGGGGATGACCTCACATGTTTGGTCATGGGGTGTAATGTTTTCCCTTCTTTTAATTTTGTGTTATATGTATTTTATTATTGGGAAATTTTTGTCACTTTATTAGCAATTATTAATGTCTCTTAATTAGCTAATCCAACTTAATTTGTTAACTAAAGTAAGGATGTGACAATTGGATAATTATGGGGGTATATGGTCCTTGAAATCTTATAAATGTAAGTTAGATTTGTGTTATATTTTGTGTTGTGTACTCTTCCCCAACTTAAAAATTCATATTTTGACTTGGGAGGATTTTTTGGAGGCTTGTGGGACAAGCTAAGCTTGTCCCATGCCTCTTAAATTCATCCAAAAACCATACATATGGTATGAGGAAGTAATTTTTAGGCTTATTTATGCATTTTGGAGTGTTAAAAGTGAAAATAATTACACGTTCCTACTTACCACAATTAATTTATCCTTAATATGCATGGTGTGCAAGTTGGAGTGTCATGTGGGCATTTCATAAGTCTTACATACTCATTTATTGGCTTGGGCATTGTGTTTGATTTGTGTGTTGGAACAGAGGAATGATGAAGTGGCATATGACATGGAGCCACCTCATCATCCTCACATCCAATTTCTATTTATTGATTGAATTTGAAAGATTTTGGGGTTACTTGTTTTAGTTTTCTCTCTTGCACTTTTGGAATTGGGCGCTTGTTGGAGTTGCTATTTGGATTTTTTTTGGCTTGAAGGTGTTAAAGGATTGTTGGAGAGGTAGGATCTCCACTTTTAATTCTTTTATTTTTGCATTTAGATATAAAAATCATGCTTGTTGAATATTGTATGAGTGTTGTGAATGTGGTTTTTTGTGGTTTGGTAGTTTTCCTTAAGAAGGGTGTGGGAGATGGAAGAATGAGACCATTTGGGAGGGAAAAGGGAGATGTGAGGAATGAAATTTTTGAGGAGTGTGATTGATATTTTCACCTATGGGGAGTAGTGAACATGAAAAAATGGACATTATTTTGAATATTTGCAAGGGGAGAGATATGGATGTATTTTTTATTTGTATTATGCACATGGAGCCTTTGGGTGAAACTCCTACTTCACATGGGAGGAAAAATGAGGTGGTTCTAATATTCCTTTCTCCTTTTAGCTTTATGTCAAGCCTATGTGTTGAATGAGCAAGTTGTTAATATTGTTGAGTATGTCCATTTCAATGTGTTGTATGTTCTATGGATTGTATGATTTTGTGGAAGCCATTTTTAAAATAAAAGTTATCAAACATTTCTCAAGACCCCTCCTTGTTTGTTGGTTGGGGCTCAAAGGTGAATAAGGGGATGTATTATTCTCTTATTGGATTAAAGGATGGGAGAAGAGCATCACCTACCCCTTATTTTTATTGGGATCCAGGGTTTTACAAAATTGATGGATCCAAGTTGAAAGCTAAAAGTTGGGAGAAGACATCAAACTAAAGATTTATGTTTGAACCATTGAAAGAATCTCTAAGTTGTAATTTGTGCATATTGTTCCTAATTAAAGTGGAATTTCGTAACTATGGTATTATCAAAAGAAGGCTTTTAATATTTCATTTATTCAAATTTGTAATGTTATAGTGAAAGGAAAAAGCTTAAGTTGTATAGTTTTCTTGAAATGAAAATCTCCTAAATTTGTATGTTATTCAAAATTACAAAATACATATACATATACATATACATATATATATATATAATGTATGTATGTATGTATGTATGTATATTTGGAAAATAAAGTTGTTATTGAAAGGAAGTGTTGTTGTGTTCTCTATTGTTTTGTTGGAAAATTTTAATATGTGAAAGAGAATGAATTGTAATTGATGTTATACCCAAACTTTCCATTATATTTCAAATAAATAATAGCGAAATGAGTTTATGTTTATGTAATTGTGAGTTATGAAAATAGATATATTATCAATATAGTAACCAATGAAAGGAAGATACCTTAGTTAAAATGAATATTGGATCAAACACCAACTTATGTAGAAAAACTATTGAAAAATGCATATTAGGGTAGTAACTAAAGTGCATCATAGCATAGTAAGCATAGTGCGTAGAAGACAATGCAATATATGTGATGATAAAAGATGACCATGTGGTCTATAGAAGGTGTAAATATGTAATATGTAGAATGCGATGCAAGATGTGTATAATGTGTAAAGTGTAATGGATAAAATGCAACGTAAATAGGATAGTAATGTAATATATAGGATTAGAAATGTAGGATGCTATACATGTGGACAATATAATTATGATATGTATATAATGATGACTAGTATTGTGTATGATTTATGATACATGATATGTGAATAGACTTGGTGAGTAAGACCTATGGTGAAGTGTGTGGGGTTCATGTGTAGTAAGCCCTCAACATTTAAGTGTGAACTGAAGCAAAAGAGTGTGTCATTGGGTAATGACGATTGTAAAGGATGAATAAATATGAGAATGAAAAAATGATATATGAATAGATGTGATTGTAGATGGGAGGAATTAGTTGTTATGCCCCCAGTGTACATGAGTGAATAAGATAACCAATAATTGTGAAGGATGAAGGTCCTCATCCGACGCATGTGATGATGAAAGTGTATGACCATGCTATAACAATGGTGGTATGATAGATAGACGTTGTTTCTATGAATGAATTTTATGCACATGTGAGGGATGAATTTATGAATAAGGTCATGGAATCACAAAAAATTTCGGTGGAGGAGATCAATGTGATGGTGAATGCAAATATGATGAAGACCCACATGGAATAAACAGAGGTGTTGATCTATGTCGAGATGAAGTAAATATCCTAGGAATGGGACTATACCTATTTTTAGGACTAGTGGAATGATGTGGTCATTCAGAAAAGGCTCAAGTAGGTGAGCTACGAGTCAACTATGCTTTGAGAAACCTAGAATGTGATGTGCTAGAAGAATAAAATGATGTGCTAGCTACTATGCAAGGGGATGAAGACGATGGAGAAGATGGAGGGACACCGTCAATATAAATGAACTAATTTTTGTAACTAAATTTGAGTCACAAATGATTCATAGAAATAATTTATTGAGAGTGATAGATCCAATTAAGAATGAGAAGCATATCGCATCTAGAAATTATTTTTCCAACAAGGAAAGGCACAAGAACTATAAGAGGACCAACTATAACATGAATTTTCTAAAAAGGGTACTCAATCTATAATGATTAATAGATGATAGCCTTGAGAAATTAAATAGAGAATATAATAATGGGCTATAATGGGTCAACCTTCGTTTTATTAATAGAGGTCAAACCAATAAATGCACAGTTATGGAAACGATTGGAAGTAAAATTCACATGATAATCATGATTAGAGAAGAAAATTATTGCTGCTAAAGAGTCAGTACTTGCAACTAGGAAATCCAAAGCTCCTTATCCAGTAATCCATATTGCATGATATGTATGATTGGTAGAAGATTCAGATGTCTTCTTCTCACGTTGTTGAAATTTATTGTTAAAGATATTAAGTGTAATGCCCACATTTTTACGCACAACACCCAAGAAAAAACTCAATGGTAATTAGTAAAATATGGAATAGTTTTTCTTAATTAAAAGGGTTGAAACAAACTACTAACAAGTAGTTTTAATTATTTCCTTTTTTAAATCTTCACACATTTGAAATGTTGTTGAATATTAAATTAATAATTGGCATTATTAATTTACACTAAGTCCACTACAAGATAAATCCCTTTCTAGGGTCTCTATTAATTCATCTTACTTAAAATATCAAAGGGGGGTCAATAGTTCCTAAGTTAGTTTACTTCTTACTTCTCACAATATTAAACACTAATACCTCACATGAGGTTGTCTATCTAAAAATTGAAAATTTCAATTAATTCACCCTTAAATTTCATTTCCTAAGTTACCCTCTTTAAAATTATTTAATTTATCCCCAAAGGCCCAAGCTACATATTCACTTAATATTCTAAGGTTAAAGTTTCAATTTTTCCTAATCATTATTTGGCCCCATTCAACTCAAATACCCATACTTTAAAAATTACCCAACCCCATAAACTACCACAATTTGAAATGTGTAGGGTTGATCCTCAACCCTTAGATATATGTACTTTCAAATGAACCCTAAACATCGTTATGTGGTCTTTTTATTCATTATTTTAACCTAACTCATTCATTTGTTCCCTTTTAATTTTACAGGTCGGTGGAGTGGAAGCCATGGAAGAAAATAGTGAAACCATGGAGAAATTTCCTTGGATCTAGTTTGGTAATGGGGAAATCTTCCTCTATTCTTGTCTTCCTAATTTAGTTTATTTATGAGTTTTTTATTACAAGGTTCAATATTTGCTTATTGTAGAGGTTCCACCATGAATTTGGTTTTACTATTTGGTTATTTATATTCTTGGGTTCATTGTTTGGGAAAAACCCCATTTCATTTGATCTATGATTTTATACAGGTTGAATGCCCATAAATGGATTTAAATGCTTAAACCAATGATTTTTTCCATTATGAGTTGCTGGTAGTTTCGTTTTGAAGTTTAAAAAATAAGGTTGTAATTAAATCCATTTCGTACTTTGCAAAACTGTCGATTTTATTTGTCCATCAAAAGTGACGAAACTGCCACCCAAAGTAGGTCGTCGGTCCTGTGATCTTCTCCCTATATGGGTAACGATCTTGAAAAATTTGCTATGAGTAGTGTGGCAGTCCTAAAATCATCACTCTACATAGGGTGGCGATTCTATTTTTTGGAAAACAAACCTCAATTTTAATCATTTTCCAAAATGTTTTCCACCTAGGTCGTTTCTAAGGTAACATTAACTTTCATTAAGGTTCCTAAATATTCATTAGTTGATAGGTCGATGTCATTTCTTCATTGCACGACTTAAATTACTAATTACATAGCTTTTCCATTGCAATATTGTATAAGAATAAATACAAAATTTCCTTGTCAATAAAATTTATTATAAGCTCTAAAAGAGAGAAATGAAATTCAACTAATTACTAAATACTATTTATTTTCTTTACACAAAAAGAGTGATAACCATTTCAATAGATCAAATCAATTAAAACTTTCATTCAATATTTTAACACAAAAATAACCATTTTACCAAATGAAAGCACAAGTAACTATGATACAATTCCATATTTGATAGGAATACATTTTGTATAAATTAAAACTTCAGAAAGTTCTCCTTTCACCTTTTTTTAATACATCCTAACTTGATAATAAAATTTACAAGAACTTATAATTTTTTAATAATAGAAATTTCAAAAAGGCAACAATGCACTATCTTTTTCCTCAATGAACATAGTTAATTTTTCTTACAATACAAAAGTTCTTCTTTCCAACCATATGAAAGAATAGTTTACAAGTTACAACTTTAACTTTTCCAACATTGAAACTATATTTCAAAGGTGAACCTTTGGCTCCAAGATATCAAGACTCCTCTAATCTTAAACTTGAAGCACAACAAAAAAATAAGAGGATTAGGAAACATTCTCAACCCAACCTATAATCCAATTAGAAAGAAAATTCATCCTCCTCCTTGTCCCCCAAGCCCAAAAATGAAGCAATGAAGGGTATAAATAAACCATGTCAACTTTCACAAGGCTTCCACAATAACCATTCACAGAAAACTTTACACACAAACAATATACAAAAATAACAACAAACATACAAATTTTCCCAAGCACAAATGCTATATTTCAAGCCAATGCAGAGAAGAAACACGAGGAATCAATTATTTCTCCCAAAGGGTGTATTTTTCAACCTTAAAAAACCTCCAAAAATCCATTCACACAACCACAACCAAATGTTTAACCCTCCCTCAATAAATATATCAAGATAAATAAGAATTATTTCTAAATATCACAAGGAGGGACACCCAACCCCAAAACTCCCTCCAAATGCATAAAATAAACTCTTATCCCTCCCTCAAAATTTCCCCATTTTCTTTCTCCTACACAACCTTAAGACCATTCAAATCACAAAACTGGAATACACAAAATTCATTCATTTACAACCAATTTGCACAACAAATAAAACTAAAAATGCATGGGTTAAGTGCCTACCTTGCCATTCCAAGAAAACTCTAAACAACAGACATAAGCTCCAAGATTTTCAAGTCCAAACAAGCTCTAAAAAATATTCCAAGCTTCAAACAAAGGCTCCAAAAGTAAAATCCTCCAAAATTTCATAGTGAAAAAAAAACATCTAACCCACAAACCATACAATAAATTTTTATAAATAGAAAAAGAGAAGAGGATGGTGAGGTGGATCCATGTAGGATTCCACATCACTTCTCCTCAACTCCAAATCACCTAGTCAAATCCCAAACCCAAAGCTCAATAAATATGTAGTTGAGGAATTGACATGCCTTATACAAACACAGACTCTTACCCACACCTCTAAAGTACAAAACTAAAAATTAATGTAAGAAAGTGCAATGCATATCATCTTGTACCTTACAAATCACATAATGGGGTATATTTTTGACCCCTTAACCCATTTTGTATAGTTAGTAGGTGAAATTAAGAGGTGTGGGAGAAGCTTAACTTGTCCCACAAGCCTACAAAAATGACTCTTAAGCCCAAATCTGAATTTTACATGCAAGGTTGAGTACACAATGTTGGTACCCAAATTGATTCTCCTTCAAAGTCTGAGCAGTATCATAGGTTTATTAGGAAGCTTAGAGATAGATAGATCATGATGAGTCATTTTGTAGCTGGGGATGGGATCCTGATTGTTTCTTACATGTTTTGGTAGTAAAATTTATGCATTTGTATACACACATGAAAAACAGGGTTAGTATGGCTAGGATTATTTGTTTTTTAAATAACTTTTGTTAGGAGGTGAGGAAAAATTAACTTGATTTTCCAAATCTCTAATAACTCTTACAAAATGAAAAGTCTTGACAACATAATACTTCAAAATAGCTAAAATGTTCCTTTAACTAGAATATGTACTCAAGTGGAGGCCCAGATTTGCAATTTTTCACACAATATATGAGATTTTAACATGAAGGATTGATTTAGAAGACTTAGTAAAACATCAAGATCTAAGATCAATCACGCCTAAGGTACACCAAGAGGCTTACAAAAAATCTCTGTCAAAAAAAGAAAGAAAACTGATTTTTAAATAATTTATTTCAGTCCTAGATGAAAGCTCTTCTAAGAAATGAGATTGTAGATACCACTAAACTATCACAAGGATTGAGACATGTGTGATTAAGAGAGATTTTGATACAAAATTTCAAACATGAAAAAGAAAAACTATTTGCAGACATTCAGAAATGAAACAAACACATTTTTCTCAAGATCAACCCAGAATAACTTGAGTTTGATTAAATTTATCAGTAGGGAAAAGTTTCTAGAAAAATATTAAAGCTTTTCAAACGCTGTAAACTCGCAACCACCTAGACACGATCAAACTTAATACAAAAGAGATATACAGGCTTCAGAGATGGCTTCTCAAGAGACATGCTTTGTGAAATTTTCCTCTTTGGAATTTTCTTCGACCTCTAAAACTCCAACCCTCTGCACGATAAATTTTTTCCATTTATAACATCTACAAAAAAAGCCTTTTCCCCCTGAAAAATATAGACATTGAATGCCACCAGTGCTTTTCATGATCACGATCATGATTCCCAGAATAAGATCTGTAAAAATTTGTCAGGTGCTCAGGGGGAAGATCTCTTTGAAAATCTCCCACATTCAACTCCTTCCTCTAAAAAAACACTCTTCCTTATATTTTCCAACCACTTCTTCCCCTAATTTGTCAAAGTATCTAGTTCCTTACGCGCTCGGGAGAAGAAAAATGGAAAATCAGATCAATCATGATATTCAGACCATTTTAATGGTGAAAGACCTCTCCATATCTCCCTCACCAAACTTAGATATCAAAATTTACTCCCCTCCTTACTTTGCGTGTAGGAAATATCAAAAAATTATGAAGACTCGCAGTTCTACGAGCATTTGATTAGAAATGGGGGGGAAAATCAAATTCAGACTCATAGCTGTCGTTGATCTCTACTTTCAATTTGGAATGTCGACATGGAAGATTCAATTTTAAAATAGGCTCGGGGGGTTTTCTTTGACCTTTTACAAGATTTTGAAAAAAATGGAAAAAAAATTCATTTTTCTCTGCACCTCTGCCCTTAAGAAATGAGCCTGACACATGTCTTGAGGTGGGTCCCAAAGGAACCACAAAAAAATTATGATATTTCACGTCTCTTTTGGAAAAGTGAAAAATTTCAAAGTTTCCCCCAGGAGTCCACACCTCCACCATTGACTAGGGAAAAACTTTGACTATTCTCTGTCGGGTATGCAGGCCATTTTGATGTTTTAATCCTTCTGGTAGCAAGGGGGTAAAAAATAAAAGTTTCCCTCAATGGTCTTCTTCCTCGACCTTTGAGTTTTCAAACTACCATGTTTCACAATGGCACAACTTGAGATGATCCCCAAAAGTTGAGACCTTGAATGAGTGTGGGCTTACGATGTGTCATTATGACGTAACTCCAAAAAACTTTAAGGCTTCAAAATGATTTGGTGGGGGCGTGCTTCAATTTTAGAATCTTACTCCATTTTTCCAAAAGGAAAAAAAATTCAACTTACCTTTGAAGGCCCGCACCTCCCACATTAGCTTTGCCATGTGTCCTCCTGCAGGGTCAAAATAAGACTTTTTACTTGCCACTTTAAAATTTGTTTTAATCAAATCCTGGCGGGGCCATGGGGTAGGTGCAAATTTTTTCCAAAGTATCCAAAAAAACAAGTTGAAAAAACAAACCTACCATGCCCCATCAAATTAGAAGAAACCACATAAGAATCAAAAGAACTAATCAGAATTGAGCAGAGCTACAGGACCAAATTTGCCTTTTTTCCAAAAAAGGAAAAAAGTGATAAGTTAAAGTATTTTCCTGTCATCCCCTGACCAACCAAAAGAATCCACATGACCGCTGATCACTGAGGAATACTTTTGACAGGAAAACAACACCCGTCAGACTATCAAAAACACACAAAAAACACCATTCATGCCCAGAACCTGATTTTTTTCACTAAGGACGAGAATTTTTCAAAATAAAACCAAGTGAATCATGGTTTTTGAGCATCTTTTGACCACAGGTTTGTATTTTAAAAGGCATAAAAATGTAAATTGATCATTGTTGAGCTTCCATTGTCCACAAAAGGTAGGGAAAATGGAAAAGCCCGTGGATTTTGAAGAAATTAGGAAAAAACAGGGAAAACTCGGAGACTATTTCAAGGAGGGACATGATAATGGATTCTTCAAACAATTAAAATTATTTTAAATGAAGTTAGTAGCTTTCAGAACATGTAGATCAAAGGAAAATAATGGCAAATGGGGCAAAACAAATCTGAGCAACAACATCGGCTCCGACTTGAGGATGGGCACTCCCTACGAGTTCCATAAGAAAAAAAGTATACCAAGTTCCTAAATATCCATTAGGAAAAGGATTCATCTTGCAGAGCACAAAAACAAGGGCTGTCTCCCAAAAATGAAACAGAGAAACCAGCAAAAATAGGCCACTGGGAGCCAGAAGTGAACAAGGACATGAAAGATAGAAAACAAACCAACAAACTATACACTGTACATATAATGTTCACCTTGGTTATGTAGAATCAATCCAAGAAATGCTTCAAATGCCTGCAATTAACAGGAAATTTGAGAAATTCTCCATCAAAATCCTTCAAGAAGAAGGTATGCTCACCAATTGTAATATCAATGGAGTAAGGGCCCATCCATAGTGCATCATATTTACCATTCTTGCCCTTATCTTCATGCCTGCTATCCCATAGCAGCATGAGATCTCCAAAATTGAAAGCTCTTGGGGTGACCTTCTTGTCAAAAAACTTCCTTAGCTTCTCTATAAACTTTACATGCCTTTGGTGGGATGCCCTCCTTTCTTCATCAAGCTCAACAATCTCATTAATGCAGGTATCATATGGACTTACCTCTTGATCTTCCAGTTTTTACATGAACAGATATGAGGATAATTGCATATACAGGGGCAGCAGGGCTTGGGTTCCATACAACAGCTCAAATGAGCTCTTTCCAATGGCTCTTTTAATACATTAATGTGGTTTTCCTAGATAGACAAACTTCAACTACTCACCCCATTTTCTCTTGTTCAGCTCCAAGGTTATTCTAATAATCTTCAACAATTTTTTATTACTGGACTCAGACTTATCCATTTCCTTGGGGATTGTAATTAGATGCATATGTCAAATTGATCCCATATTCTTTATACATGTCCACCTAAAGCTTTAGCTCTGAAATATCATGGCATTGTCAGTAACAATCTTGACTAGCACCCCAAACTTACAAATGATATGGTTCAACAAAAAATCCATGACAATTTGGTGTGTTGATCTTTTAGTGGGGATTGCCTCCACCCACTTGGTGAAGTAATATGTGGCTACTAGAATTCACTTATGGCCAACACTTGAAGGATCTGAAATGTCACCAATGAAATCCATTCATGATTGCTTTAATGGAGCTTCAATTGATACAGGCTACAAAGGAAGGAGCCTGAGGCTTTTAGTCTTCCATAGAAGCACTGACAACTCTCACGTCTTCTAACCAAAATAGTTGTATCCTTGAAGAGGGTTGGCCACCAATAACTAGCCCTCAAGATCTTGTGTCCTGTGACTCTTCCAAAAAAATGCCCCCCACAAACTCCTCTATGGAGATCAGCAATTATCTTGGGGCTTCATCTTCGGTAATGCACTGTAAAAGGACTCCATGAGGGTTCTTCCAAGTTAACCCATAATCAGTAATGACATATTTCTAGAAGGCCAACTTAAGGGTCCTTTTCTGGTTCTTACTTAAATACTTATAGTAGTATAAATGCCTGAGATAAAAAATCACATGCTTATACCACTCAAAACTCATCAATTTTTCAAAAAACTCTACCCTACCTTCTTCTACCTCATTTACCTCAATAGTTTGCAAGTTTCTCTCAGCCATAAGCTTAGCCAAGCCCAAACCTCTCACTAGCTTCGTGGTTTGGATATCCATGTCATATTCTTGCAAATTGTTCACCCATTTGCATCTTTTTCTTGAGACTTCCATCTCTGATAAGATGCCTTTCACCATGGTGTGGGGAACATAAGCAACAATCTTAGAACTCAAAATGTAGGGCATGAAAACATTTGTTGCTTTTACCAAGGAAAATTCTTGTTTCTCCATAATAGTGTATTCTAAGCTCACCCCCCTGTAATGCCTTACTGAAAAAGGCCAATTGGCCTCTCAGCCCCTTCATCATCCTTCTGCAATAGAACATAAGAAATAGTGTTCTTCTGAAGCAAAAGAGAACAGTTGAAAGGGACTTCTTATAGTCTGGAGCTGCTAGAAAAGTTGCATGCTTTAGTGTATCTTTAATCCCATTGAAAGCTTGGATGGATATCCTCCTCCCATTTGGTGGACATGGTCCCTTTTTCAGCATAGAAGTGATTGGAATGGTCAACTCAGTAAAGTTTGATATGAATCTCCTAATGAAGTTTATCTTCCCAAAGAAAGACTGAATCCCTTTCTTGGTCCTTGGAATTCAGACCTTCCTGATGGCCTCTACCCTTTCTGGATCAACTCATCACCCCTTCTTATGACATGATGTGGCCAAGAAGTTTTACCTTCTGCACTCCATCTTTAGATTGAGTGAGATGCCATATTCTCTACATCTTATCAACATCTTCTCCAAGTGTAGCAGGTGATCACTTCTCTTCCTGGAAAATACAATTACATCATCTTGATACATTGTAATAAACTCATTGATGTAACCAGAAAAAGAAACATCCACTACTCTTTGAAAGGTGGTTCCAACATTCATCAAACTGAAGGGCATATGGTGCTTCTTTAGATTGAGTGAGATGCCATATTCTCTACATCTTATCAACATCTTCTTCAAGTGCAGCAAGTGATCACTTATCTTCCTAGAAAATACAATTACATCATCTTGATACATTGTAATAAACTCATTGATGTAACCAGAAAAATAAACATCCACTACTCTTTGAAAGGTGGCTCCAACATTCATCAAATCGAAGGGCATCCTAACATACACATACGTCCCCCAAGGAGTAGTAAAGGATATCTTGATCCTCTCTGATTCCGTCACCACAACTTGGTTATAACCATAGAAACCGTCTAGGGTGGAGATAAATTCAGAACCAGTCACTAGATACAAAATGTTTTCCATGTTTGGTAAAGGACAATTATCCTTCATTGATCCTTTGTTTATATTTATGAAATCCACACACAGCCTGATGTCACCATTATTCTTTCTAACTGGTACTAGGTTCACAACCCAAGAAGAATACCTTGTGGGCTGAATAATCCCTCCATCCCTCAGTTTCTTTAGTTCTTCTTACATATTAAGAGATAGGAGTGGATTGATTGGCCTCTTCTTCTACCTGAAAGGATTTTCATTAGACTCCAAGGGAATCTCATGTTGAAAAAGATCCTCTATGTATGCCTTTAGCTCAGAATAAGTCTAGGCCATGCAATCCTGATACTTTTTCAACAATTGGATCGTATGACTACTTCTTCTCCTTACTGAGATTACTGCCATAAGCAAATCTTCCTTAGCTTCTCCTTTGTACCAAGATCATGCTCCTCAATATCTTTCGAGGCTTCCATATGTCTATTAATAATGTAATCAACATTATCAAAATTTTATTCAAGCGCAACCATCCCTTGAGGAATGATATTGGTCTTTAGTTGGATGATGCCCTTGCCAAACAAGGTTTCCTTCCCCTCTGTGGCACATACCATTGGCTCCAAATCAATGCATTGATCAACAAAATCTCCCTTGTTCTTGCATAAATCTTCTTATCTGAGCATCATCATCAAATACTGTGCCAGTGTTTAATGTTGTCTGGCACAGAGGGTCTTGTAAATATTTTCACATCATATTCACAATATAGGGACACTACACAATTTTCAAAATGAGATACCAACACTACAATTTTTTCTTCCATAGTCATTGATCTTTCCTATCATGATGCAAAATGTTGAATGAAACAAACATATAAATGACATCCCAAACTACATGCTTGTATTGTTTCATTCACTGATTCTTTGTGGCATACAGTTTTTTGACTTTCTTTACAATTAATTCCAAAATCTCCCTTGACAATGACGTCTTTGACACCATAATTCCAAAAAATTCTTAAACCCAAAAATAGTGCCTCATACTCAGCAATGTTGTTAGTGCACTCAAAGTTGAGTTTGAAGGAAAAAAAATTTTTTTCCTAACCTGGAGAAAGTAGAACAACACCAACACCATTCCTAAACTTGGAGCAAGATCGATCAAAAAATAGAGTCCAAGGAAATCTTGTTTGTTCAATGCATTTACATTCTTCAATCTTGTGTTCATTTTCATCAGCAAATCCTACAAAGTTATCAACTTCAACACTTGTGTATAGAACTTCATAAGATGCATTGTTGGGATCCTCAATAAGGTGCAACATCTTCTTTTCCCCATACATAACTTGACAAGGCTGCCCTCAATTGGGATGGTAGCATAGGACATATCCATTTGAACACTCCCACCAACATTTGCAGCCCATTTTCTAGATAACAACATACCCGACTTGGCTGGGCAATCAATAATAACTACATCAAGCTTCAAGTCCCTACCTGGATAGGTAACAAGTTGTACCACTAGACCCTTCACACATCCCACCACTGGAACCTCTCTGGAATCCATGGTAGTAAACTTCCGATATGTTGTTATTACCTTGATATTCAGTAAATTCGTGACTTCTAGAGGCATAACATTACATGATGCCCTGAGTAAACCATATAGTTATGTACCAATTTGTCTTTAATAATCAAAGTGGTGAAGAATGGATCCACATTTAGCTGAGAATATACCAAGGATGTTCCCAAATAAACCTCAGGTGTTTCATTTAGCTCTTCTGATGCTAGTGGTGCTTCTAGTTCTTCAATGATTAGAGGAGTCTCCACAATGTTTATGTTTCTACCTAGGGCAGTCTTCTCTTCTTTTAGTCCAAAATACTCCAATGTTGTCTTCTTATGCTTAGGGATACTAAGCAAACTCAACAATTAGAACTGAGATATTGATCTAATTCAAGACTTGGGAAATATCATAAGGGACAAACTTTGGTAAGGTGGCATTGGAAGGAAAGCAGACACACTCACTATGTGGTACAAGATTTTGGATAGCTTTGGCATGAGGCAGTATTGTTTGGAACTACAGGGCTTTTTGAAGATGCATCTCTCTTAGGATCCTCTTTAGGTATGTTTGAAAGTAAGGGATATTTTGACTTGGTGGCCCTACCCCTTTAAGAGCCTTACTTCTTGTGTTATATTCCTTCTCTTGAGCAACACCAACATTCAACAGTAACTGTCTATCCTCCTCAGATGGGATACCTCCATCATACTTCTTTATCATTAAAGCTCTCAATTATTAAAAGTCATTATTGGGCAATTCATAAGCTTATACAGTATCTATTTTTAAAATATGAGAGGGAGGAAGAATGGGTACCCGGTGGATGCAATCCCAAAAATCATCAATAGTTCTAGCACTTAATACTTCAGTGGAAGTTGCCCCTTGTTGTGAGCTTGTGGAGCAAGCCATCATGCAAACATCAACATCATTATCATCACCAACCTAGTATTATTCTTTCTGGTCTTCCTCACATGTAGCATGGGGCATGAAACATTTTTCACACCAATCAATGACATATGTATACTCCACAACAACAAATCTGGTAGCCAAAGGATCAACCACCATTCTATTTTTCCCAACCTTGGGGTTGCCTATTTCAAAATCCAATAGGTCCCTTACCTCTATCATAAGATATTTGGTGACTTGTGAACCTGTCTTGGCCTTGCTACTTGTGTTGACCTTGTGAGCTCTAACCAATTCCTTTATCATCTTAGGCTAGTTTGTAGGAAATTTCTTTGACAACCCCTGCCAAAGTCTTCACGAATTCTTCCAAATCAGCATCCTTGCTTGTCTGAGTTTTTTCTTGGTTAATTAGTTTTTACACCCTCCCTTTTTGGGGGCTTTCCAATTGCCTTGATGTTATTCTTATTTTTCAGGGCCATTGTGAATGCCTACCTCAAATTAGTAGGGTTTTTGTCCCTAAAGTAGTAAGAAGCCTTTTTATCAAATGCATCTAAATATTTGATCAAACATGATTCATCACATGGCCTTATCCTAAGAGGTAATATCCTCGAGGTATTAATAAAACTTGTGTTGAAATCATGTACTGAATCATTAGGATTCTTTTTGATATTTTCAAATTTTGTCAAAAGAAACCTAAGGTTAGTTCTATCACCATACTGCAATCTAAATGCATTGCTCATCTTTGTACAAGAATCAATGGAATTATCTAGAAAAGTTTTATACCAGTCCCTTGCATCCTCTTCCAAAGTATGGATAAAAAATTTGATATATACATCCTCATGTTCAATCTCAAAGTCTTCCATCATATTGATAAAAATATTTTGATGTTGATCACTAGTTATAGAAATTGTTTCCTTGGAACTTAGGTAGTATGTGCCTTACTTCTTGGGGAACTACATTTGGATAACCAACCATCCCTGTAATATTTATATGCCCAAAGGTATTTACAACAAATGGAGGTCTGGGTGGGGGCAGGGCCATGTTGTTTTGAGGAGGTGACCCTAGAGGGGTGACAAATTGATAAAGGGTAGAGGGTCTTTGAAACACAGGGGTATAACTTTCATAATGAATACCCCCTAAAGGACTTGTTTCTTGGAAATCCCTATCAACTTCTGAAAAGATAGGGGCATAATGCGAAGATTTTTTTTAAAATGAAATGAAGTCCCCTCTCAAGTTGGAGAATTCAATTCCACAAAGAGGCTACTTGATTCAGAAGCACTTGAGTTGCAGTCTTCAATGATAGGCCAACCACTTTCATCAATGGAGATCCCTTTTCTTGTTTGCTGATTTCGAACAACTCTCTAGGATTTTGTTCCTTCTGATTATGTTTTTCCCAGCTCTTGAAATAATGTCCTAGTAGGATCCCTAGGAAAGAAAGATCTTTTTCCTTCAAGCTTTACAAAGGTTAGTGACAAATTTCACTTGATAGAGGTTAAGACAATGGTAATTATCAAGAATCAGATCAGTAGGGAGTCACCACTAAGGAATTCCACCTTCGTTGTGAAAATTCACTAAATATGATCTCCCAAATGTTTGTCAACACTAGAAATAGGAAATGGAAAGATCTGAATTTTCTTCACCTAGATTTATCAATAAACTCTAGTGCACTACATGTGGAAACTGAAATAATTTCACATAGCACGTAGAGAATATAAGAAGTGTTTACCAGGGTCTTAATATGAACTACACTCACAATGTCCCCGACAAAAATAGTGCAACACCAGTAAGGTGTTGGTATCCAAATTGATTCTCCTTCAAAGTCTGAGGAGCATCACAGGTTTATTAGTAAGCTTAGAGACAGATAGATCATGATGAATCATTTTATAGCCAAGGATGGGATCTAACTGGCCGTTAGTCACTCAGATGTGAAGAAATGGATAGCACCCTCAAGAGGATTTTATCTATCCTCACTATTTTAGGTTATGCCTTTCAACCAAGGTAAGAGAACCCTTTTGTAGCCTGTTGTTTATGGAGGAGATGGTGATATCCGTCCTAATGAACTTGTTAAGGATACCTTGAAGAAAATATGATCAATGCAACAAAATATAATTCTCATGAGTTGTCACTCTAGATAGTGGAGATATTCTCTAGACAAGGTTTAGGCTACTAAATACATTTGGAATCCTGATTGTTTCTGCATGTTTTGGTAGTAAAATTTATACATTTGTATAGACACATGAAAAACAGGGGTAGTATGGGGAGGATAAGTTTTTCTTAAATAACTTTTGGTAGGAGGTGAGGAAAAATGAACTTGATTTTCAAAATCTCCTAGAACTCTTACAAATTGGAAAGTCTTGACAACAAAATATTTCGGAATAGCTAAAATGTTACTTTAACTAGAATATGTACTCAAATGGTGGCTTAGATTTGTAATTTTTCACACAATCCATAAGATTTTAACATGAAGTCTTGATTTGGAAGACTCAGTAAAACATCAAGGTCTAAGATCAATCATGCCTGAGGTACACCCAGAGGCTTACAAACAATCTCTGTCAACAAATGAAAGAGAACTGATTTTAAATAATTTATTTCAGTCCCAAATGAAAGATCCTCTAAAAAATGAGATTGTAGATACCACTAAACTATCACAAGATTGAGACCTATGTGATTAAGATATATTTTGATACAATATTGTAACATGAACAAGCAAAACTATTTGTAGACATTCAGAGATGAAAAAAACACATTTTTCTCAAGATCAACCCAAAATAACTCAAGTTTGATTAAATTTATCAGTAGGGAAAATTTTATAGAATAATATCAGAGCTTGTTAATGGCTATAGACTTGTAACCACATTTACATGATCAAAGTTAATACAAAAGAGATATACATGCTTCTTAGACCGCTTCTCAAGAGACATGCTTTGTGAAATTTTCCTCTTGGTAATTTTCTTCGACCTCTAACACTCCAACCCTTTTCACGATAAATTTGTGCCATTTATAACATCTAAAACAAATCCTCCCCCCCCCCCCCGCCAAATATATACATTGAGTGTCATTAGTGCTTCTCATGATCACGATTGTGATTCCCAAAATCAGCTCTGCAAATAGTCGTCAGGTGCTCAGGGGGGCAGATGTCTTCGAAAATCTCCCGCATTCAACTCCTTCCTCTAATAAATCATTCTTCCTTCTATTCACCAACCAATTCCACCCCTAATCTGTCAAATCTGGTTCCTTGCATTCTTGGGAGAAGAAAAAATAAAAATCAGATCGAGCCTAATAGTTAGACTATTTTAATGGTGAAAGACGTCTCTAGATCTCCCTCACCATACTTAGATATCAAAATTTACTCCCCTCCTTGCTTGGCATGTAGGAAATACAAAGAAATAATGAAGACTCATACTTCCAAGAGTGTTTTATTAGAACTGGGGGTAAAATCATATTTAGACTCATAGCCACCATTGATCTCTACATTGAATTTGGGTCGTCCACGTGGAAGATTAAATTTTAAAATAGGCCCGGGGGGTTCTTTTGACCTTTTTACAAGCTTTTGAAAAAAATGGAAAAAAATTCCATTTTTCTCTGCACCCTCCGCCCTTGAGAAATGAGCCTGACACATGTCCTAAGGTGGGTCACAAAGGAACTGCAGCCAATTTTTGATATTTTACCTCCCTTTTGGAAAAGGGAAAAATTTCCAAGTTTCCCCTGGGAGTCAGCACCTCTGTCATTGACTAGGGTAAAACTTTGACTATTCTCTATTAGGTCTATGGGCCATTTTGATGTTTTAATCCTTTTGGTAACAAGGGGTAAAAAATCCAATTTGTCCCTGATGGTCCACTTCCCCAGTCTTTAACTTTTCAAAATGCCATGTGTCATAATGGCACATCTTGAGATGATCCCCAAAAATTATGATCTTGAATGAGCGCAGGCTTGCCACGTGTCATTATGGCACAACTCCAAAAGCCTTAAGGATTCAAAATGATTTACCAGGGGAGCGCTTCTATTTTAGAGATTTACTCCATTTTTCCGAAAGGGAAAAAATTCAACTTACCTCTGAAGGCCCACACCTTTGACATTAGCTTTGCCATGTGTCCTCCTGCGGTGTCAAAGTAAGACTTTTTCCTTGCCACTTTAAAATTTTTTTTAATCAAATCCTGGTGGGGCCATGGGGTAGGCTCAAACTTTTGCCAAAGTATCCAAATGAACAAGTTGAAAAAACAAACCCGCCGTGCCCCGTCAAATTAGAAGAAGCCACATAAGCATCAAAAGAACTAATCAGAATTGAGTGGAGCTACGGGACCTTATTTGTCTTTTTTCCAAAAAAGAAAAAAACAATAAGTGAAAGCATTTTAACATCATCCCCTGACCAACCAAAATAATCCACGTGACCACTAATCACTAAGGAATAATTTTGATAGGAAAAATACACCTGTCAGACTGTTAAAAACACAGAAAAATCACCATTCATGCCGAGAACCTGATTTTTTCCTTAAGGACGATAATTTTTCGAAACATAACCAAGTGTATCAGGGTTTTGAGCATCTTTCGACAATGGGTTTGTATTATCAAAGGCATACAAATGTAAATTTATCATTCTCAAGTTTCCATGGTCAGGGAAAGGTAGGGAAAATAGAAAATCCCACGGATTTTGAAGAAATTAGGGCAAAAACAAGGCAAACTTGGAGACTATTTCAAGGAGGGAAATGAAAATGGATTCTGTAAACAATAAGAATTATTTAAAATGAAGGTAGTATCTTTCAGAACACACAGATCAGAGGAAAATAATGGCAAATGGGGTCAAACAAATTTGAGCACCAACACACAACAATTAAACCAATAAAAATTCTTACAAATTAAAAAAAAAATCAAGGACAACGTGCCACAATTAATACCCCTTTGGACACATCCAATTCACAATAATAATCAAGATTGATAAACTTAAATAGAACACATTAACTAACACTAATACAGTAAATTAGATTACAATAATAAATCACATATTAAAAAATAATTAAAACCAAAGGTGAAGACAACACATTTACCCAAGGTCACATTTGAGGACACCCCCCAATGGGGACGTCCAAGCAATTTATCAACAAAATAACAACATACACAAAGCACAAGTTTCCAACGTGACATGTTTTTAATACCCAAAATTCTTTCATTGTTGGTCTCTTATCCCCTTTTGTTTGTTGTGTTACATTTTCCTGTAAAATTAAAAAAATACCTCTCTAGCCTCATGGCCATATCAATAACATTGAAATAATAAAACAAACTTACACATCACAAATTCACATCATCAAATAACATAACTATATCATTTCTAATATCGAGCAATCTCACCAATTATTCAAAATTTTAAAATATTTCAATTCTATCATTTCATCAATGAACAATAAGATCACCAAAATAGTTTTATAGGTTAACAAAATCTATGTATCAAAATTCCAATGTGTCAGTACATATATTAATTAATAACTCTATATCATCATCGAATACTAAAATGTCAATCCATGCATATAATTTAGACAATGAGTCACCACATATCTGTAATCAAAATATATATATAATGTCTGCTAAAATACTAATCAAATATAGCAATGTCCATCTATAAATATAAATTGATCATATATGATAACAAATACCATGCTTTAAATCCAGAGTAATAAACATCATAGTAAGTGTAACACCCACTTAAGACACACACCATGACAACATGACAATTAACGAATATTTTTTTTACTTGCTTGAAGTTTATATGACACCACTAGTGGTCACAATGGGCTACAACAAACTCTCAATAGGTTTGACATACCATTTACCACCTAGGTAAAATGAAACCTATGAAACACATCATCAAACTCTTCACTTCCCATTTCAACAAGACATCAAATAATAGTACAACCGCAAAACCCACTTACAGTTAGGGGAATCCCACAATGAAATTATTTTAAGGTTTCTTAGTTTACTAAAACATATTTCAAAACATAACGTATGTTCTAGGAGATTTAAACTATGATTCACACAACTCTTCTTACAAAGCACGATTTCTTCATTTTATACTAATAGGTAATTAAATTAAGGTCATTTCTAATATGATTTTTTTTTTAATTCGTTTGTTAAAATAGGGAGGCATTCAAAACCACAAATCTATAATCCAAACTCACACTAATTAAACTTATTTCGAATCTCCCTTGCACAAGTAGATGAGCGTAAACTAAAATTAATATGGTATACCGTTATAGGTTCGGAGCTAAGATATCCTTAAGCAAGGATTAACATTTAACAAAACCAAGGAGTGAATTACAATTTACCTTTGAAACATTTATAGGAAGAGGGTTATATAGAATTGATCTTCAAGAATCTACTAGTAATAACCAGTATTTCATTGAGAATAAGGAATTTCTTTGGGTTGGGTAAAATCTTCATTTAGTCTTCTCTTGGTTGAGTTTAACAAAATAATACATATTAGGTTTCAAATAAATGAGTTAGAATTTAATGAATTATTAATCAATATTCCCTACTTACTAATTCCTAGCCATTTTCCAGAATCCAAACATTGATTACACCTTTATTGCCTTTTTATGCCCCATAACAAGATTAAGAGTTTATTATTATAGCTTATAATAGTAAGGATAAGTTCTTTTTAACAGAGGAGTAAAGTTTCTTTATCTTCCAATGAAATAATCTTAACTTCATCAAAAGGATTACAATATCTTATTTCCTTTTTTAAAAAATTTATGAGGATTACCAAACCATTTTATTATGCCCAAAATGGCATTATTTCCATAACTGAGAAGGGGAGGTTTTAAACACAAAGCTATAATTCAAGGAGTTCAGCAAATCCCTAACAATGAAAACTAAATATGATTACAACATTTACTATTCAACAAGGAACACCAACCAATGGTGACAATTGATTCAAAAGTACATTAAACTTGAACAAAAATGGTAATCAAAATTGATCAAGAAACATTATGATATTATCAATATTTCTATAATACATTAAAACAACTCATAACAATGTCGTGATTAAATTTATATCTTTCATAATAATATTTATAAGTTTATTGGCGTAGCAACTGATTAAAACAATGGGATCCCTCTCCACCATAAGTTTGAGATTTTGGTGTGATGGCAAGTCATGTAGCTCTGATACCATTTATGATTTTTCGTCACACCAAAATCTCGAACTGATGGTGGAGAGGAATCTCATCATGTTAATCAGCTACTACACCAACACACCCCTACATGAGCTCTAGGCCCACCATGTATACACCTAATTAGGTCCAACGACATTAGGAGGTAGTGACACTAGGAATTTCCCGGAGGTCACCCATCCCAGAACTACTCTAGGGTTGGCACACTTAACTACCTAGCTCTGATACCAAACAACTTGCTATCACACAAAAAGCTTGAACTGATGGTTGAGAGGGATCTCATTGTGTTAATCAGTTGCTACACTAATACACTCGCACATGATGAAGCCGGGTCTACACCCAATCAGGCCCAACAACATTAGGAGGAAGTGACATCGAGAATTTCCTGGGAGGTCGGCCATCCCAGAACTACTCTGGGGGCGGCACACTTAACTATTTGGTATCAGAGCTACATGAATTTCCGTCACACAAAAAAGCTCAAACTTTTGGTGTGACGAAAATTCATAGATTTGATACCAGCTAGTTAAGCATGCCAACCCTAGAGTAGTCCTGGGATGCGTGACCTCCCAGGAAATTCCCGGTGTCGCTACCTCCTAATGTTATTGGGCCTTATTGGGTGTATACCTAGCTCCATCGTGCAGAAGGGTATTGGTGTAGCAACTGATTAATAAGATGAGATCCTTCTCCACCATAAGCTCAAGCTTTTGGTGTGACGACAAGTCGTGTAGCTCTGATACCATGTACGATTTTCCGTCACACCAAAATCTCGAATTGATGGTGGAGAGGGATCTCATCGTGTTAATCAGCTGATACACCAACACACTCCTACACGATGAAGCCGGATGTACCCACGTGAGCTCTGGGCCGACCACGTATACACTCAATTATACCCAACAACATTAGGAGGTAGTTACACTAGGAATTTTCTGGGAGGTCACACATCCTAGCACTACTCTGGGGCTGGCGCGTTTAATTGCCTAGCTCTGATACCAAATGACTTGCCATCACACCAAAAGCTCGAACTGATGGTGGAGAGGGATCTCATTGAGTTAATCAGTTGCTACGTCAATAAAGTTAAGGTTTTAGTTGGTTATGAAAACATTATTCCGCAAAACATAATTCTAAAGCATCGAGCCTCTTCAAAAAATTTCATAAAACCATTCAAGAGTTTTACAGCACATTAAGCATTTGAACAAAAGAACTCCATCAATAAATTGATGCAACTTTCTACAATTATTTTCCCCATCTACTTGTAAATCCATCTGTACATTTATTATCCTGAGATAGTTTTTGAGAACTGAGCTTGATAAGAACTACGCATAACAACAATATGATACTATTTAACAATATCATGAAAGGAAACATTTTAATTCAAGAAATGGATAAAATCTCTCACCACAACTTTACTCTTAAGATAAAAAATTAATTTTTTTCCATGCCAACTACGAAGGAAGCCATGTTTAAGTTAAGAACAACAAGAGTTTGACAACCAATCATGAAAGACCATGGATTTTATAAGATTAGGAACAAAGGGTCAAGAGTATTAATATTTCAATCGTGTAATCCTATATATTACATGATTGAAATCTAATACTCAACCCATCAATCTAAAATTTCATGGAGAAGTCAAATATACCAGTTATGATCATTTTCAGAGAAAAAAACTAGTTTAACAATCATTCTAGAAGGGTCATTGAAGAAAAAAATAGAAAAAAAAATTGATTGAAAGAGAGAGTTCCATCATGGAATCATATAGGTTATAAGCTTGAAAATTTGATATTAAAACCCACAAAAAATATCTTCTGATCTAAAGGTGACTTCATAGATATCAAGGATGAATGGAAATAATGGCTAACAATGTCAAAAAAAGGTAATGCCTACCAACCCTCCTACTTAATATATTCAAGACCAGAATAGTGACAAGACTCAAAACTTCCCGAGCCCATTATGCAAGCTACCATTCTAAACACCCACCTAAGTTCATAACACTATAGATTCATAACACTCTTGATAAACCTATAGTTTTCATTCATAAAAGAAAATGGGTTACCACCTCCTCGACACAAGACTCTTTAAAGAAACCCTCATTACCATAATCAGAACCACTCTTAAATATGCAGTTACATATATATCTAGATGCCAATTTCTTAACCACACTTCCCATCATAGATCATAAAAGCATGCACACACACACACACACACACACACATAAATACCCAAATGTCATTAAATATCTTAACAATCTATATCATAGCCATCAAGGAATTTATACATATATGTATAAACCAAAAGTCCATAACAACATTATCAATTAAAAAATAGTGAGATATATAAAATTGATATCTTTCCCAAATATAATAGAAATCTTCCCCAATTACAATCGATATCTTCCCAAGTATAAAGATTTAACAGAAAAGAGCATAGATATTCTAGGTCAAATAAATTTCTAGTTTCCTAATATTTCAATCATATTATAGGAAAATCAAATCACCCAATGTTACCCATATAGCAAATTTTATTTTCATACAATAATTTTTGAGGGAAGAGGAGATAGTTTACAGCTATGTATCTAAACCAACCATAGATTTTCAAGAAAACAATTACCCAAAAGGATTTTTCTCAAAATAAAAGCATCCACAGTTACCCTGGAGACAAAAACCAGAGGAAAATCCAGAAGCAACCAACTAGTAATCAATGATTGAACACAATACACAAAATCACAATTACAATACCAATTTCAGGAAAGAAAATGTTTCATTTCAATATTTTTGTTATATTTTAGAATATTATGGATATGGGTAGCTTATCATGCCTATAATACACTTCCATAAGTCACAAACATACTGAACAGAGATCAAACAACAAAAACACATGCCAAATTTCACTATCGTCAAGCATGTTGGTCACCCATATTTTATCATGGTCACGTTTGGCATAGGAAGGGGTACTCGGCCAAAGAAGAAGCTCCAAAATTTGTGAGTTGCATTTTCCTAAAAGAAATGTGGTCTCAAGGACTATAATGATTACAATATATGCACAATTTTTTTTTGATAACATGGCCATACTTCACCATATGCAACCAACAGGTGTGCAACCTTTTTAGTTTACAATTTCAAGCATACTCAGAGCCAGTGCAAAAATAATATCTTTGAAATAGGTATGGAAATACACCCAAGAATTATGGAGAAGAGACTTTTGTTAAATGTTTCAGTATCAAGTTCCCTGGTATATATTTTTGAAAAAGGTGGAAGCAACGATAATGTATGTGAAAAGTTTCACAAATTATTGAGAGATTCTAAACCTTTTAAACCAAACATAACCTGCACAAGCCTGAGTTCATTTCAGTCTGCATGGCCAACCTCCATATGGAAAAAAGGAGGTAAAACACATGCCCAGACACGTATCCACAAAGATAATTAAATGATGATAGGTGGCCACTGAATTCCATGCCCCCTTTGCTAGCGCAAAACAATGGTTTTAGTAGAAGAAATCAATTCAGCACCTAGGAACATTAATTTTTTTTATTGGTGAAGCCATATGCTAGGGAAAGGTCACTATCATGGACAATGAAGGAGTTAGTAGATATAACTTAAGTTCCATATTAAATAGCAATCCTTCATCATTGAAACAAAAACAATCCCCTCAAAATTTGTGCTTCCTCATAAACATCTCCTCCTACTCAACAACTTAGTCAAGATTTGATAACAAGCTATTTTAGGTGAGAGATAAATTTCGTTTTATTATTTTATTTTAATTTTAAAAATTTGTTTAAATACTAGGTATATTTTTATAAAATATGCCTAAAATAACTTCGAAAATATTTTAGTATTCCATTAGAATTTTAAACAAAATTTCCTTAAGCATTCCAATGATCAACAACATGATTAGATGACAAAATAATGTTTAAAAATGTAAGATACAAAAGACCCTCAGCAGCAAAGAAAAAATTAAGATATAATGGGATGGCATGATGGAACAAAAAAGGGAAGAAAGGATGCTAAAATATCTTCACAACATGGTTGCAATCACCTAATGATCAAAAGGGAGCTCAAAATAACATTCGACTTTACACAATAGTGTAAGGAAGCAAAGGTGAAAGTCGAAACCAAACGGGGCACTACATTCTCCTCCCCTTACGAAAGCATCATCCTTAATGTGATATAATGTTGAAGATAACAGAAAGGGAATAAGAAATAAAGGATAGATAAGGAAAATGATTCTTCTTATGGTTAAAATTTTTGTTGTTAAAGCATGACCATAGGGTAGACTTAGAAACTTTGGCAGATTATTTAAATTTCATTTTTCTATGAAGATTTGTTGTTTTTTCTTAATTCATTATTTCATTAATCTCTTTTCCATTTCATTAATCCTAAACTTAATTCTTTAAGATTTCATTGTTGGAAAGTTTTAGTTTATTCCTTCTTGTAGGTGCCCAACATGAATTGCTATCACAATAACATACCTGAGCCATACATAACACTTATGATTCACATAAAAGTTTGACATACTATCATGACAGTACCATATTACAAGGGCCTGATCAAACCATGGAAGGAATATACATGATCCACATACATACTACTTGTCACACATAGTTGACTGACACTGAAGTACTCAGACATAAGTGTACTATAACAATATGAAATTCCTACAATTTCAAAAATGAATATTTCATGTAACTCAGAGCAATATCTATAGACACATAGAGTCAACAAGGAAATCAAGAAAGTATCCACAACACCATAACACATAGTCAGCTCACATGAGTAATGCATACATCATAATACTACTCCCAAAGCATCAAAACAATTTTGTATACCTCCCGAAGCATCAATCACATGAACAAAAAACTCTTATGCTGACCTCAAGTCTCTTATACCTCCCTCAAATCTCTTATGCCTCCTTTAAGAAGTAATATCTAAATAAATTTTACGTTTTTCTCCCCAAAGTGCTCTATCACCCTATGACTCTAGGCACGTATAGTCCAGACACACCTAATCCAAGTGACATAATAACTCATGGTTAAAAAAACTGCTAGTTATTTGTAGCTCCTTGGGGCATACCCCCATACAACGAAGTAGTTCTAGAGGTCCAACAATTCCATGGTGCATCCCATAACCCTATTCCACACATTACAAAAATAGTACCATCATAGCAATCCGATTCAAAAGCCAAGTGGTAAAATACAAGCCTTAGGCTAGGCTATAAAATTTTAAATTTCAACTAAGATCCAAATACAAGAAAAACAAATGGCAAAATAGGCATAGTTAGTGCAAAAATCCGCATGTTGTTACCATAAACAAAGGAAATTCCCATAGTATAAAAAAACATATCAATCAATAAAACTGCTGGTCCTTGCAAAAAGAAAAAAAAAGTTCAATTTACAAATAAAATACATATATAAGAATATCACATTACAATGACTATGTGACCTTATATGGCCACCCAGGGGTGTACTCAACAAGTTACTGACACTCAGAACATCGAGCCTCAACTCATAAAATAACATATCAATAGTACAACTATCATAATCTCTACCTGAATCATCCCACCACCACTTTGATAAGGCTAAACACAGTCATAGCTTTGCTTAGGTTGAATCCATACAACCACAAGGAAAGAGAGAAAGAGAAGCAAAAGTTTTCATCTTTTAAACCTAAGGTCAGCTCGAGTTACTGGCCCATGGTACACATTCCCTCACTCTAAACATACACTTTTATCGATTTCCCTTAGGGTCAGTTAACATAAGGTTGTTAACATAACACATAACTACGTCACTAACACAATGTTTGTTTACGCACATTAACCATAGTGTCTCACATATGGTACATAAACATGGTATATCACATACATTACATTTATGGTTTAAAACACATCACATTACAACATACTACACCCCAACTGCAACACTATACGATAAGGATCATATGCTCACCACATGTCCCTAAATTACGACATGAACCATCATTAGTTTTACCTATGAAGAGTAAAATTACAACATATTGTCAAGTGCATTAAAATCAGGGTGATATACACATTTATTCACATCATGATGATGACATCACTATGAAATCTAGTTCACTACGAATCAACCTTGGTATACAAAATATAATCACAAAAACACATCATAAATGAAAAAGGCTCCAATACTCCATAATCAGCAATAAAATTCCTTTCACACACATGATAAGATGATGCATAACACTCAAATTCATAGTGAATTGATGAAAGAGAGAGAGAATACTCTCATCTCTAACAAATCGACATGCCAATAGTTATGCACTAAGTGACATACACAACATGTGTGCTAACAATATCACAATTACCAAATAGCTGACATCATGCTTAAATCACATTACACTTCCAATCGCTGCCACCACCATCATGCAACACCATCACCACTCCAATTCATCCTAGAGGTTCGAGAATATGAACCTTTTCTTTAATACCAAGCGTAACAGCCCACTTAAGACACACACCAGGACAACACAAAAATTAACAAATAAATAATATTTTGGCATTTTTGAATTTTATACAACACCACAAGTGATTACAATGAGCTACAACCAACTCTCAATAGGTTTGACACAACATTTACCACCTAGGTACAAGAAAAACCTATGACACCCATCATGAAACTGTTCACTTCCCATTTTGACAAGACATCACATACTAGTCCAACCACATAACACACTTACAGTTAGGGGCATCCCACGATGAAAGTCTTTTAAGGTTTCCTAGTTTACTAAAATTTCCTTAAAAACTTATCTTATGTTCTAGGATATTTTACACTATGATTCATACAACTCTTCTTACAAAGCAGGATTTCTTTCCTTTTATACTAATAGGTAATTAACTTAAGGTCATCTCTAATATGACAAATATTTGTTTTAATTTGTTTGTTAAAACAATAAGGAATTCAAAACCACAAGGCTATCATCGAAACTCATGCTAATGAAACTTATTTCAAAGCTCCCTTACACCAGAAGACGAGTTTAAAATCCAATTAAGATGGAGTACCATTTAGGTTTGGAGCTAAGATCTCCTTAAGAAAGGATCAACATTTTAACAACACCAAAGAGAGAATTACAATTTACCTTGGAAAAATTTATAGGAAGAGCGTTATATTGAATTCATCTTCAAGAATCCACTAGTAATAACCAGTCTTTTATTGAGAATAAGGAATTTATCTAGATTGGGTAAAAGCTTCATTTAGTCTTCTCTTGGTTGATTTTAACAAAAGAATACATATTAGGTTTCAAACAGATGAGTTAGAATTTAATGATTTATTAATCAATCTTCCCTACTTACTAAGGCCTAGCAATTTTCCAAAATCCAAACATTGATTACACCTTCATTACCTTTTTACACCCCACAAGAAGAATTAGATTTTATTATTACAACTTACAGTAGTAAGGATAAGTTCTTTTTAACACATGAGTAAAGTTTCCTTATCTTCCACTGAAAGAATCTTGACTTCATCGAAAGGATTACAACATCTTATTTCTCTTGTAAAACTTTTATGAGGATTACCAAACCATTTTATTATGCCCAAAATTGCATTATTGCGATAACCGAGAAGGGGAGGTTTTAAACACAAAGCTATAATTCAAGGAGTTCAGTAAATCCCTAACAATGAAAACTAAACATGATTACAACATTTACTATTCAACATGGCACACAAACCAATGGTGACAACTGATTCAAAAGTACCTTGACTTGGAACAAAAAGGGTAATCAAAATTGATCAAGAATTATGCTACTATGCTTACTATAATACATTAAAACTTCTCATAACAATGATGATTAAATTTACACAATAGTATTTACAAGTTAAGGTTTCAGCTGGTTATCAGGTCTAAGGCATTGATCCTCTTCAAAAATTTTCACAAAACCATTCCAAAGTTTTACAACACATTAAGCATTTGAACAAAAGAAATCCATTAGTAAAATGATGCAACTTTCTACAATTATTTTCCCCATCTACTCACAAATCCATCTAAACATTTATTGGCCTGAGTCAGTTCTTGAGAATTGAGACATGATAAGAACTACACATAACAAAAATATGCTACTATTTAAAAATATCATGAAAGGAAACATTCTAATTCAAGAAATGGATTAAAGCTCTCACCACAAATCAACTCTTAAGACAAAAAATTAATTTTTTTACCATGCTAACTAAGAAGGAAGCCATGTTTCAGTTAAGAATAATATTTCTAAAAACAACAAGAGTTTGAAAACTAATCAGAAAAGACCATGGATATCTTATAATATTATGAATAAAGGGTCAAGAGTATTAGGATTTCATTCTTGTAATCCTATAGATTACGTGATTGAAATCTAATACTCAACCCATCAATCTACATTCTCATGGAGAAGGGAAATATACCAGTTACGATCATTGTCGCAAAACAACACTAGTTTAACAATCATTCCAGAAGGGCCATTGGCCAATAAATTATAAACAACAATTGATTAAAAAAAAGAGTTCCATCATGTAATCATATAGGTTATAAGGTTGAAAATCTTATATTCAAACCCACAAACAATATCTTCTTATCTAAAGGTGACTTCATAGATATTAAGAATGAATGGAAATGATGGCTAACGATGTCAAAAAAAGGTAATGCCTAACAACCTTCCTAGTTAATATATTCAAGACCGGAATAGTGACAAGCCTCAAAACTACCCGAGTCCATTATGCAAGGTAGCATTATAAACACCCACCCAAGTTCATAACACTATAGATTCATAACCCTCTTGATAAATCTATAGTTTTGGTTCATAAAATAAAATGGATTACCACCTCCTCAACACAAGAATCTTTAAAGTAACCCTCATTACCATTATTCAGAACCACTCTTAAATATTCCAGTTACATATATCACTAGATGCCATTTTCTTAACCACACTTCCCGTCATAGATCAACAAAGAATCTATATATATATGTAAATACCCCAATGTCATTAAAGATCTTAACAATCTATATCATAGCCATCAAGGAATTTATACATATCTGTACCAACCAAAATTCCATAACAACATTATCAATTAAAAACAACGAGATTGATAAAATTGATATCTTTCCCAAATATAATAGATATCTTCCCCAAGTACAGTGGGATTAAAAAAATACATCTTTTGAATAAAACTGGGCTAAAATGGAATTCCTTCAAGGAGGAAAAATACCTAGGTACAAAATTCAACACTATATCTATAAAAGTATAAATATATATTTAAAGTATCAGAAATTTAGCTAAGAATTTATCCTTTGCTGCAAGCCTAAGGCATTAATCCAAATAAAAGGTTTCCATTCAATAGTCAACCATATCATAAATAAGGATAAATATTAATTTCCTTCTCAGCTGATAAACTCACTACTAGCTACACAAGCTTGGATGTCATGCAAGTATTCTTATCTTCTATAACATCAGACATTTCAGAAAATGCAACAACCAATTCCACCAAACAGAAAAGTATAATTAAAACCAAAAAAACCATGTGATGCCTGATGGAACCCTACCCATCAAACAAAAATGCCAGTAATAGATTTTTAACTAATAAAAGGGGTCGTACAACACTCAAGAATTCATATCCATAAAGAATAAGGAAAAAAATTTATATTCTAAGCTAATAAAGATTTAACAAACAAGAGAAAGATATTCTAGGCCAAAGCAATTTCTGGTTTCCCAACATTTCAACCAGATTATAGGAAAATCAAATCACCCACCATTACCCATATAGCAACTTTTATTGTAATACAATAATTTTCGAGGGAAGAGGAGATATTTTACAGCCAGTGCATCTAAACCAACCATAGATTTTCAAGACAACAATTACCTAGAAGGATTTTTCTCAAAATGAAAGCATCCATAGCTACCCAGAAGACCAAAACCAGAGGCAAATCCAGAAGTAACCAAGTATTAATCAATGAAATGAACACAATCCACAAAATCACAATTGTAATACCAATTTCAAGAAATAAAATGTTTCATTTCAAGAAGTTTGTTAGATTTTAGCATATTATGGAGATGGGTAGCTTATCATGCCTATAATACACTTCCACAAGTCACAAACATGCCAAACAGAGCTCAAACAACAACAACACAGTGCCAAATTTCACTATCCTCAAGCATGTTGGTCACCCGTACTTGTTCATGGCCATATTTGGCATAGGATAGGGGTACATGGCCAAGGCCGGAGCTCCAAAATCTGCATGTTACATTTTCCTGAAAGAATTTGGTCTTAAGGACTGCAATGATTGCAGTATATGCACAAAATAGGTTTGATAAAATGGCCCTGCTTCACCATATGTAACCAATAGGTGTCCAACCTACTATGTTCGCATTTGTAAGCATACATACAGCCAGTGCCAAAATAGTAGCTTCAAAACAGGTATGGACATCCTCCCAAGCATTATGGAGAAGAGAATTTTGTTAAATGTTTCAGTTGCAAGTGTCCTGGTATATATGTATTCAAAACGTGGAAGTAACAACAAGGTATGTGAAAATTTTGACAAAAATTCTTAAAGCTTCTAAGCCTATTAAACCAAACATGACCTACACAAGCCTGAGTTCATTTCAGTCTAGGCAGCCAACCTCCATATGGGAAAAAAGAGGTAAACACATGCCCAGGCATGTATCCACAAAGAGCATTAAAGGATGATAGGTGGCCACCAAACTCCACCCCCTTTGTCAGCTCAAAACCACATTTTAGCAGAAGAAATCAATTTGGCGCCCAACAACATTAATTTTTTATTGGTGAAGCCATGTGCTAGGGACATGTCATTACCAGGGAGGATGAAGGAGTTGGAAGATATAACTTAAGTTCCACATTAAATAACATTCCTTCATCATTGAAACAAAAATGGTCCACTCAAAATTGGCACCTCCTCATAAACATCTCTTCCTTCTACGTAACAACTTAGCCAAGATTTGATAACAAGCTATTTCTGGTGAGAGATAAATCTCCTTTTATTATTATTATTTTTAAAAAAAAACTTGGTTCAAATACTAGGTATCTTTTTAATAAAATATGTGTAAAATAACTTCTTAAATATGTTAGTATTCATTAGAACTTTTAATAAAATTTCCTTAAGAATTCCAATGATCGAGAGCATTATTAGATCATAGAAGAATGTTTTAAAATGTAAGATAAAAAGTATCCATCCAAAACAAATAAACACTTACAGAAAGAACGGGAATGTGTGATGGAACAAAAAAATGGTAAGAAAGGATGCTAAAATAACTTTACAACAGGGTCGTAGTCACCTAATGATCAAAACAGAGCTCAAAATAACATTCGACGTTACATAATAGTGTAAGGAAGGAAAGGAAAAAGTAGAAACTAAAGGGGGAATTATAGTAAGACCAATGTCGAAGAGGAGTGGGAACTACATCCCCATCCCCATAGACTTGACTCCCTTATGGAAGTCACTGGAACAAGCAGGGGAACTGTGCTCTCAAATGTGTGGCATCCTCCCATGTAAATTTTGTCTCATCGTATCGATCCCAATAGACACACACTTGATAAATATATCGGCCTCAAAGGCCCAGGGTCTTGCTCTCTAAAATGTGCACGGGCTCCACCATCAATTGCCCATGCTCATGAACTTGTAACGCTATCCAATCCAATACATGAGAAGGATCTGGATTGTATATCCTATGAATATAAACATGAAGCACATCATGGACAAAAGACAAGGTGGGTGATAAGGTTAGATGGTAGGTTAATGTATTGATCTGCTCCAAGATCTCAAAGGGGCCCAAAAATCGAGGAGTAATCTTAGAGCCTTTTCAATAATGGATAGGGATTTTTTGAGTCCTAACACAAAGAAACACATTTGTACCCACCTCAAAAATGTAGTCAACTATCCTCTAATTTGCATACTTCTTCTACCTATCCTAAGTCTCATGTAATCTCTGTCTAGTCATGAGAACCTGTTTCTCCATATCTTGTAGCAAAACTGGCCCAAGAGAAAATTTGTCCTCTAACCTATCCTAACTCAATGGTGTCTTGCACTCTCTACCATATATCACTTGAAATGGGGCCATACTAATAAAAATATGACTTTTTTTGTTATAAGAAAACTCAACCAAGTACAAATACTCCTCCCATTTTGACTGATGATCCATGAAAAACATCTAAAACATGTCCTCCAAATTATTATTCACCTTATCTGTCTGTTCATTTGTCTCAAGGTGATAGTCTATACTGAAGTTGACATTCATCCTAAGAACATCCTGCATGGTATTTCAAAAATGACAAGTGTACAATAGATCATGGTCATAAATGATCTTCCACGGAATCCCATGTAACATCACTATCTCATCCAAATATACTCTTGCCACTACACTAGCTATATAGGTTGTCTTGACTAGAGACAAATGAGCCACTTTTGTCAATTCATCCATTGTGACCATGATCGTTTCGTGGTGGTATGTTTACATAGGTAGTTGTATGCACCCAAAATTACATGCGCTACATTGTCAAAAAATAGTTACAAAAGTCCCCAATGATGATTCATGTCCTTTCAGAAGATGTTTAAGCTCCTAAACCCATATGTAGTGTATATTTGTAGCCTAGACATTCTTACTTAACTTTTTAATGCTTTTTTTCAAGCTTCCCACTTCATCATGTACATGTTTTCTCCTTTAGTTTCCGAAGCCCGTCCTGCCTGGGTGACAATCTTGAGTGATTTTTCCTTAACTTAACTTCACGAACATAACTTAACTTCACTTTTAGGATGCGTTTGTGAACCAAATTTTCTAAAAGTAGTTTCAATTAATTGGTTCTCCTTCCCTCTTTTATTTTTAAATAGATTTACTTAGTTGGAACTGCATCTTCTTTCCTTATGCATGAAGGCACATCCAAACTCCAATTCTTATATAATCAATGCTTCTATTCTATAAAATGGCTTGATATTATTTTGTTTAACTTGATTAGCATTATTTCCAAAATCTTGTTAGTAATTGTATAGCCAAGCTCAAATCTCTTGTGAAGTCTCTCTTCTACTTGCATTGTAACTAGACTAGCTTCAAGCTACCATTTCTCAATCATCTTCTCCTGTTGTTCTTGCATTCCCAATCCCTTGGACTCATATCGACACACTAATAAAGAAAGGAACAAAATGAGGGGAAAAATATAGATACAAATTTCTTTGCCAAATCTCTTTCTTATCCATGTTGGAATTACTTGTTTGTTTGCTTCATTTGTCAAATTTTCAATTCTGAATCATTAGTTTCAATTACATATCAAATAGAGTAGTAAAATTGTTCATTTCAATTGATTAGGAAATAAAATCATTAGAAAGATTTCTCTTTGACATTACCAAGGGAGTTTTTGGGAATAATAGCTCTTCTAGGGATGTGATTTGTTCTTCACCTCTGAGGTAGGGTTTGAAGATTTTTTGATTAAATTACGTTATTTGTTTTAGATTTAGATTTACATATTCAATCAAGTAGTTAGCTACATCTAGCTAACTACTTATATTTATTTTGTTTATTAGACTAGAAGTATTGCTTAAAAACCGGAAAAGATCAAAAACATTTTACTCTTGTTAGATTAGTTCACTTTTATTTCTTTTCTCTGACATATTGTGAAAACAACAAAAACGTGGATTAAATTTCCTTTGATAGTTAGTTTGTTTTACCAAGATGATTTCAATTCATCATGTATGACCATCAATGGTGCACAACAAGAAAATATGTACGAATGGGATCCTTTGGTCCCACAACCCAATGGGAGAGAATTCTTGACCGGTATTGATATGGGTTTACGCTTAGAATTTTTAGGCACACGTGCTAAGTTTTATGAGAAAATAGAACAACTAAACACACTAAACATCATAATTAATTATAACTACAATTATTAGACTTCTCCTGGCAATAGGGTTTGATTACATGCATGACCATAATAGGACCATATCCTCCATGAGTTTTCAGTTGTGATCCCCAGGTCTTTCAACCCAACGTGCCTACTAACCAATTAGATATTGACACTAGTTTATGTGCATAAATATTTAGATCATCACCACTTCCACCTTATATGATCACACAACTTTCATTATTGAACATAGCATCCGATCAGGCTAAGAATTTTTGGCTAGACCAAAAACTTGTGCATAGTCCCTATGGTTTGATTATGCCTCTTGTTCTCACTTCTATGACCTTGTTTAGAAATCTATACGAGGCACCCATAGGTTTCTTTCTGCTTGTTTAACAACCAGTGAATAGAATCTTTGCACACCTCAATATTTATGGGAGTCTTTGAGTAGCTATTATATTAGATTGATCCATCACATCAATTCAGGTTAGGAGAGCATTCTTTACCTCAGACTTGTAGATCTTGATATTGTGTTGCAAAGATATAAGGTTTAATCATTAGCTTACCCATCATCACCACACATACACATCCATTTCTATTCTACACTGGTTGTATTGGCATGCCTTCGAGAATTCGAGTGTGAAGAAGGTCATGTGTTCATCATGTTGGCCTTTCTACTTTCTTCATCCATCCTTTATTTTGTGTATATTCTTACACCTCCTCAATATGTTGGGATACGATTAGTATGGCCAAACCATCTTGTGTTTTGACATGTAAAATTATCAAACAGGTATACGAAAAGAATCACATTCGCTCTTAACATGGGAAAATAACCACTCAACTGCTCAAAATCCTCTTCTTTAGGGTGCCAATGTTGGTTCCTCTGTACATATTAAGGAACTTGACCAAATTACATAGACATATCCTTGTGAAAAATCAAGTTCTAACAACATGAATTTCATTGGGAAAAAAATTTCATCTTCTCAAGTATTATTTCGACAACCCATTAGAATGCAATTAGACCAACTCTTGTATCTAGATGAGGATTACTTATCACGATACACCAGGAGTGAACAATGCTTCCATAATTTGAACTGGGATTTTGATAGGTTGCAAGGATGTGGTGATGCCCTACTTCAAAACAATAACACTACCCCTCCAACAATGGAATTTTGTTTGAATGAGGGGTGAAAACATAGTGAACAATTCATAGTAGGATACCACACTCCTCAAAAACCTCCAAAAGTTCAATAACAAGCACCTAAAAAAACACCAACCCATCAATGGGTGATGTCATCTCGGTGTTAGTAGACAAAGGAAAAGAGTTAGATTTTTCCCAAAATACTCAAAGTTCATATGCAGGGAAAGTAAGAACTTATCACTATCTATAGAATTATGAACAAGTACCTACTGTGTAAAATCCTCCACTTTATATAGGCGCTCCAAGTCTTAGAGATTTTATGGCTGGGATAGGAACCTTGGGTATGCCCCCTCATTCCACATATGGATATCTACAACAGGTGCTAGCCAGAAGTGCATTCTCAAATGCCATACCAGCTAGTAATACAATGTTCCCTGGATTTTTTCCTTTGACTCCATATCAAAGTAGTCAACCCCCGTATGTACACATGTACTATAAATCACCATAGTGGGATATGTACACTTACCCAGGTCTATATGGACAGCCACAGGGGATGTGGTTCGCCCCAACAAATTTTTACACTGTACCATTTCAGTAACCGATGCAACCTCCAACTCCCAAAGAGGGATCTTCAATGGTTAAAACATTCACAATGGGGACCTATTCTAAATATCTTAAAAATCCTTTAGACTTATCCATTTGGAAATTCATGCTCCCAATACGCTTTCCCTATCTTCCAAGTTTGTAGGAGATGGTGATCCTAATTCTCACATCAAATCTTATGCAACGGCCATTCGAGAGATGCTCTCGTGGGACGTAATTGTTGCAAATATTTTCCCTAAGAAACTAGAAGGTATTGATATCGATTGGTTCTATAGGATATCAGAGGGTTAAATACACTCTTTTAATAAAATCATGTCATAATTTATTAATGATTTTAATATGAAAAAACTTTTAAGAATAGGAATCAGAGAATTCCTTCTTATCAAACAAGAGCATGAGTCCATAGCCCACTTAATTCAAAGGTGGTGGAGGGTTCTATACTCCTTTGCAAGCACTCCAAATATGGATCAGACGGATCTTTTTGATTTTTTCCTCCACTCTCTCAATAGAGAGATGAAGGAAGAAGTCCCAATGTTCCCGCTAAGGAGATATCAACAGGTGCTAGAGGGTGCTCTCCAGATTGATCAAACGACCATTAACAGTGGTCATAAGACTTATGGAGCAAATGGAAGGTTAGTTAATCCTAATGAAAAAAAACCCCAGTTACTCCAACAACGCAAACAATTATCAAAGACCGAAGGAACTTAATAAGAACAGTGGGGTCACAACTAATGGTGTTACTGATCAGCCCAAGAAACCTAGTTTTATTAGTTATTTGAATAAAAATACTACCAATAACAAAAGCAATGAAAATAGTCAAATAAAAAATAACTTCTCGCCCTAAGTCAACTCTGTAGATTTTAATCATCCTCAGCAATCAAGACAAACGCAGACCCAAGGCCATAACCAATAACCAGGCTAGTATCCAAACCAATTCCAAAACCAAGGGAAGGGGTTCCCAAATTTTAACTATAACAATCAAGAGTTGAACAATAATCATAATTTTGGACTGTAAGAAGGTGCAAACCAAAGGCCTCGATATTATGATCCTGATTTGTATTGTGGTTTCTATAGGTTTCATGGGCATGGCGCAATAACATGTCATGATTGGAACAAGTTTCTACGATGTTTTCCAGAGGATCAAAGACAATTATTTGTTGACATTTTTTTGGCAAACCCAATAGCGGAAACTTAGAACACCTACATGGGACCAGTATCCCCATAGAACACACAACTTGGAATCTTTAATTATTCTCTCCCCATGCACCTGAAAGACAGAAGAATATATCCCAATTGCTCAATTAAAGGTATCACAATAGGAACCAACAATCATGAAGCCTCAACATCTTCAAACCTGCAAGTGGCGGCTCCTTTAGATGGATGCCAACAAAAAAAAATTGGGATTAGTAGAGTTGGAAATTGAACCTTAGATAAACGATGTCACTACAAAAAAAGATTATTCTTCTCATCCAATATCAAATTACCCAACTATATCAGATGAAATTATTGATAATCTAGGAAATCTAGTAGGAGCTTATGACTGATCAGTGACCTAACCAAGACCTTCTCTCACATTTCATTCTTAGATCTGCTAAATAATTACCCTACTCATAGAGCTACTCGATTAGAAGCACTAGTTCTTTGCCATTTGATTAATGTCACTCCTCCTCCATAAGCACAGATAAACAACATGAAATTTGATGTCTCTCCTCTAGGGAAGCTTAAAAGATATGTTGGATTCATATATGACATTAGCAAGATACCCACAGATGCTAAAATAGCTCATAGGGGTGATTTTGATTTATTTTTACAAGTCTGTATTTATAAAAAATATGTAAAACATGAGATAATTGATAATGGGGTAGAGCTTCACATAGTCCATTCTCTTTCCTTCAAAATTTAGGATACGGAGAGACCAATTTCTCCTCAATGCAAAATACACTAAGAGGTTATGGAAACCTCAAAAATACATCAATTGGGACTATAGTGTTGTTAGCCACTCTCAGACCTAAAATGGTTATAAACAAGTTTAATAATATAGATCGAGAAACCAACTATAATATAAAATTTTTCCATCCTTGGATTCATCTCATGAAGGTGATTCTCTCCACTTTGTTTCAGGATGTCAGGTTCCTACATTTAGGTAAGGTATTTGTGGCACAAGGTGATCCAAAACCCTTAGACATACATCTAGCTAATTTAAAGAAGAAGACAAGGGGTCCAATTTCAGTTTGAGCTTCCTAAAAATCAATTAAATAAACCTACAAGATCAGCACCAGAATAAAATTTGGTTCCTTTAATGGAATTAGAAGTCAACGGCTTGATCGAAGGAATTCTGAAAGTCAAGGATGAAACCTTCATCCTAGAGATAGTGTCATTAGGAACCACAAAAAAGATTGTGGAACTCTTGGAAAAGGATTTATTTATTCTCCTTCCATTTCATTTTATTGGTATAGGACATACCCTGTGACTTAGTTCTCTTCCAGTAGATGAATTTTATATGATTCAAATACCTAAGATAAAGGAAGAAGATACAAATGATGATCCATTATACATTTTTCCAAGTAATTGTCAGAATCTTCATTTTGATGGATCCAAATTTCATTTTGGTGTCGGGGAAGGTGAGATCCTTACCTCTCCTAGTGGAAGTATTCTAATTTTTTCCTTCAATTTAATCCTTGAATTTACAAATAACATGGCTAAACACGAAGCCTTCCTACTTGGTCTAAGTGCAGCCAAAAGAATGGGTGCTCTTAATATTAGCATGCTGGGTGATTTACAACTAGTCATAAATAAAATATCTAAGGTATATGAGACTAGAGATAAACATCTAAATCTCTACAAAACATAAGTGTGAAACCTAACAAAGAGGTTTGAATTCATATTGATTGAAGTAATTCCAAAAGAATAAAACCTCCTCACAGACTCTATAACAACTTCTTCTTCCCACTTCACTCCAAGAAGTGAGTTGGAGGATACAAACTTCATGGTCTAGGTTCATGCTGAACCTTTGGTTCATTAAACATTGATAACCCCGATGTTAACATACATTGAAAACTAAGAGAGAGTCTCTCATCTCATATGACAATGACAGTGATAAAGAAACTCTAGCATATCTAAATGATTTTGTAAAATTACATATTACTCATCACGAGGCCAATCTCTCCTTAATCCCACATTCATTCCCTAATCAAAATTTATGAGGTGGGAGAAGATGGGGATTTAGATTTACCTCCAGCCCCACCTAATTTTGAGGAAGGAAATACCTCCTTAATTAAGGGAATAATTGATATAAACATTGGGATGAAGGAGGAACCAAGAATTTGTAAAATGGGATTGTCTATAACTCTTGAGGAGGTTGAAATGCATACCCGTGTCCTCAAGGATCATAAAAAATATTTTATGTTTAGCTATAAGGGAATGATGAGAATTGCACCACACGTTGAAGTTCATAACTTTATCACCAAGCCAGATGATAAGAGAATTAAGAAAAAACAATATTGGTGAAATGTTAAATTCAGGAACAAAAAACATAGTTGCAGTTTACAAGAAAGAGAGTTCATTATTAAGCTATAGGTATTTCAAAACTCATTATTTCTGCATGTAAATACATTTAATTATGTGTTCGATTTATTTATTTCTTTATATAATCAATATATATGTCATAAAGGTGAAAGTAGAAATAAGTATGTAACTCAAGCAATGAAATTAAATGCTATTTATTCATGAAGAAGTACAATATTTCCCACACAATCCGTGGGATGTAACTCATAACTATTGAAGAAAGAAGTACATATGCATGAAATTAAAAGTAAAAGAGTATCAAAGAAACCCATCATTGCCTTGGGTTTTCTTCTGGTCTTCTTCACTTCAGCTCAAGCTCCATCTTTTACCATGCTCTCCTAGAAGTCAAAATGAACTTGAAAAAGGAAAGGCATCAATATTGAGCTCAGGGTTTAGTATGTACGCATGTACTATCTAACTACATGTAGATGGATTTTTAATAAGCAGAAGCATAAGGTACATCGTATATAGATACACAATTGATGACAGCAATATTATACGCCAGCACATATGATTCCAATAATCATTTAAGAAAATAATGAGAAAAAAAACTATGGAACATAAGCGAGGCCAAAAAGCCTAAATATTTTCCAACAATTTTCTTAAGTGTGTAGGTACATGTAACAGATGAAAAAAAGAAGTATTTTTTAAAGATGGTTACTGTATATAAAGGAAATACTTGTTGAAGAGATCTAAATGATACAAGTTATGAGTTGTTTTAAAAAAAGAGGAAATGCAAACAAAACATGTATAAAATAAAGGCATTGGGATATTTAATTAGAAGTGAGGAAGCAAGACACAAGTAACAGTTCTTTCGGAACAAAGTTTTCATCAAAGTACAAAAAATAAGCAAGGGTATCTTCCATATTTCATTAACAAACCTCTAGAAGAACCCATGAAGAGCATAATTACAGGAAATACCAAAAATGAGAAAACTATAAGTTTTTGGTTTAAAAGTATAATTTCAAAAGACCAATTTAAGAAGTGATCAAGTATGTGCAAAAAGTAAAATAATTCAGGTACAAGTTCATGAGAACATAAGCTATTATCAATGGATAGGAACATATTTCCAGCTTAAAATCAAAGCTAAATGATCAAAGTACAACTGTAAAGAAACCTTCAAAGGCCTATTTAAAATTAAATAAAACAAGGAAAGTACATTCTTCACAACTTACAAGTGAAGATTCAGAAAAAGTAAATGAGGAAATATGCACTGATCCAGAGAAGTTGAGTGTTATCATATCAAAAAGTGTTAGTGCAGAATCACAGCACCCCTGAATGTCTACAACCAGATGTGTTGAGACTCTCAGTGTGATTGTACAACATGGATCATATCTCAAAGTGTGGGACCTTGCGAGTTGAGAGAGCTCTCCGGATTAAAGCTGGTTCTTATTCCTCTGTTCAGGTGCACACAAATAAATTACAGAGGATCTACTATAAAACCTACTCTATCTTACTAAGGAGATAGGGTTGAGAAGATACAAAAATAAACCTAATCTAATGAGGTGATGCACCAAAGGAATGTTAGCCACTCGTCTTTCAATTTAACACAGACCACATAAATGTACTATAAACATAATGCACGGGTAACCAAACTATAATGAGAGATCAGAAAGCAACAATGAAAGACATGAGAAGGTTGAGAATTATCCACAGACATATATTATTGCTCCAAATTCGATACACTACATTATAGTGGCCAAGAGGCAAAAATTTGTATTACAACTTGAATGGGAGGTTAGGACTCCATGAACTCATTTGTAGACTAGAGGAGAAAGGAGGGTGCAAAACATAAATGTCCAACCCTTTACAATGAGACCAACTCCTTCTTTTATAGATGTAGTGAAGAGGAAAGAAGAAAACATGTGGGAAACTTGATTTGGAGCTCAGCTACTAGCCATCAATGCCCTTGCAAATCCACCCACAATCTATCAAGTTTGGTTCCCCATGTTTGTTCAACATGTTAAAGAAGGAAAGATGGTAGATCAAAAGCAAAAAATCCTAGAAGTTGAAGCAATAAGATCCCGTATTAATGGGAGAAAAGATGTTTTTCCAAATTCTCTGCCACCAAATCCTACTAAAAATAATATTTTATGTTTCCATGGAATAGAGCAGGGCGATATCTTTCTAATGGTACCAAATCTGTTGAAATCTGAGCTATGGGTTGAAAGATATGTCCATTCGAATGTTTGAGTCAGGTCTGTACAAAAATGGTTAAAAATAGTTAGCAAAACGGGCCCGTGGGCACGAAACTCACTTTGCACCTTTTGGAACCAAAAATACAAAACGTAAAAAAATGCCCCTCAACCCTGCAATTCCTTTTTGTCAAAAAACCATCCTCGGGTCCGCGAGTCTACATTTTCCATTTGGACAAAAAGTCCTCTCCAAGCCCACCTTCCTACTTGAATTTTCAACATGGCCACATGTCAAGCTAACACTAGCTTGGGGACCACTTTTGGATTTAACCCTTGAAGATGCACCATTGAGACACTTGGTAGCTTCTGTTGATTCTCCTATACTTAGCGAATTTTGGGGCTTGTTCTGAATTATTTGCAGAGCTCAAAGACTTTGAACCTTTTCTCGTTCCTCTCCTGAGATCTTTTGGTTTCTTTCACACTATTTGCTCCTTCCCTGACCCTATTACTCCATTATAGAGCCTTCCTATAACCTCTTTGTTATATTTGAAACATGGGCTCATCCGATGGAACCGTCCCTTGGATTTCTTCCAACATAGGGTAATATTTGATCAATTTTTCCAGGGGAAAAATTGAGATAGCAATTTGGCAACTCGTGGGGGCATCTGCCTACTAGATGAAGAGATCAACTTATTTGAAGCATCCATTGGGCATGAAGTCATAATTGATAGCTTGATCTGATCCAAAATTTCAAAATCTGGTCCCTGATCCTCCTAGACAGTTAGAACTAGAGATGATCCTGAATGCACCCTACTACTCTAGAAGTTGACCCTTCGAGACCTGATTTTAGTTGATTTGTATTTGTTCTATTTTAAAATAAGTAAGTATTACAACAACTATGGGTCTCCCTGATGCAAATGTTGAAGGGCCAAGTGCATTTATGTGGAGGAAAGTCGATATGTATAATGAAGCAATTCTGGAAAACAAAACCTATACCAAAACACTTAGGGAAAAAAAACCTATGCTACAATAAAACATGTGCATATGCACTTAGGGAAATTAAAAACCTAGGATAATATTTTATAAGGGTGATGAATTTTTCCTTTTAGTAGCAGTGTTTGAGGTAGATCCCATTGACTGGGATCTGTAATTCTTCGCCATCCAGCTTATCTAGTCGAAAAACATTACTACTTGTACATCTTGTGACCATGTAGGGGCCACTCCAAATGGCATCAAATTTGGAATGCTTTCTTGGATTTTCCTGATCAACATCCCATTTTATAACTAAGTCCCCTTCTTAAAAGGTCCTTGTTCTTGCTCTTGCTTTCCTATCAAATGTCTTCTTGATCGATGCTTGATCTTTCTCCATGACCTACATTGCATGTTATCCTTCCTCTCCTAATTCTATCAGCTCTACATACCTGATTACCATAGGTTCAAACTCGGCTAGTTCCAACTGTTTCATGATATCCAAAGTGGGAAGCTCCAACTATATGGGCAATATTGCCCATTTTCCATATACAAGCTTGTAAGGGTAGCTTCCTGTGGAATTTTTGGATGTGATCCTATCAGCCCACAGAGCTAATTTGAGCTTTGTATGCCAAGTTATCTAGTTTTCATCAAGAGTGCTTATGATAATCCTTAACAAGTTCTTGTTTGTGGACTCTTCTTGGCCATTACCCTAAGGATAATAGTTTGATGAAGTGCTAAGGTATACGCCATTCCTGACAGCCCATTTAGTGATCCTCGTACTAAGGAATGCCAATGCATTATCTGATATAATAGTGGAAGGGAACCTAAACCCAGCGGCTATTCCTTTATAGAAATACAAAATGTTGGATTCATTTTCCTCTTTAAATGCCACTGCGTCGGTCCACTTCGTGAAATAGTCTGTCACTGTAAGTATCCAAAAAAACTCTAATGAAGTCTAGTCCGCATTACATGAATAGCTGATCCATTGAGATTGGGTGAAGGGATAGGGCTGCTAGCATTTCCTTCCCTATGAAGAATACACACTTTTTGTACTTCTTGACTCATGAGTAGCAATCCCTAAACACTGTAGACCAATATTAACTAGATTTCATGATTTTGAGAGCTATTACTTGAGGCATAAAGTGGCCTCCTGCTTCTCCATCATGGAATCCATGCAACACTCTCTCAATTTGGCCTTTCTCAACACACCTCAATAGAACACTATTGATATCCTTTTTAAACAAGACACCACCAAAAACACACATATGAAATGGCTTGTACTCTGAAGTATCTTCTCTTTGCTTTGTTCCATTCTGGGGGGCAAAAACCTATTTAGATGTAATGCACCAAGGCTTGGGTCCAGCATGTAGTAGGTGCATTATTAGCTGGTTGCTCTTGATCATTCTGTAGAAATAAGATAGCCTCTTTTCCACCCTCTGACTCAACCTATCGCTTGGAGGTGAGCTATTCAAACAAACCCTTTCTTTGAACTATTTTGGTCACCTTGATCTCAATGTCATATTCCATTACTCGAGTGATCCAACCTACTATCTTATCTTTCAAGTCCCTTTTCAGGAGAAAATCCTTAACACCGGCATGGGATACTAGCAGTTGAATCTTATTGTTTGAGACCAAGTGTCTTAACGTATTTAAGCTCCTAATAACAATAAGGACATGTATTTCAATGAAAGAGTATTCTACCTCGTAGTCCTCGAAAATCTGTCTGAAGAAAGCTATTGGTTGTTCTGAGCCTTTTTTGTTGGGTTGAACCAAGATATTTGAGACTGTGTCTGATCGTCCAAAAGCATACATCATGAAGTATTTTGTGAAGTTGGGGTTAACAAGAGTTGGGGCCTATGATATTGTGAGATTAATGGCTTGAAAACTTTATTTTCCCTCTGTTGTCCATTTAAATGCAAGAATATTCTTTAACATCATTGTTAAAGGCTTCACAAGAGTGGAAAAATCAAGTACAAACCTACTAACAAAGTTTATTCTCCCCAAGAATATTTAGAGAAACTTTTTTTGTTATGGCAATGGGAGCGTCTGACTGGCTTCAACCCTTTCAAGATCGATTGTTAACCCTTCTTGTGAGACAATGTTGTCCAAAAATTTTCCATCATGATCCAGGAACACACACTTCTTTGGGTTCAGTGATACTCTGAACCTTCTACACCTCTGAAATACCTGTTTAAGGTGGAAGAGATGATCTGTGGCATTATTCGAGAAGATGGTGAAATCATCTAGATACACCAGAACTATATTATTGATAAAACCTCTGAATTCCATGTCCATAGCTCCCTAAAATGTTGCTCTGATATTTGATAGTCCAAATGACATCTTCTTATAAGCATAGGTACCCCATTTGGTGGTTAAGGTTGTCTTAAATTGATCTTCCTCTTTCACCATTATGTGATTATAGCCTAAGTATGCATTTAGCAATGAAAACCTCTTAGAGCTAGCTACAACCTACAAGATTTGTTCCATAGAGGGAAGTGGGTAGTGATCTTTGAGTGATGCTCTGTTTAGATCACAGAAGTCAACACAGTCTGCTTTCTCCACTTTTTCTCCTCACAGGAACCAATTTTGCAACACAACATAAATGCTTAATAGGGAAGATGATGCTGGCCTCAATTAGCTTGTTCAACTCTTTTTTCATGAGTGGATCAATGTGAGGGTTTACTAGCCTTTTCTTCTTTCTAAAATCCTTAGATTCTAGATCTATCTTGATGGTATGTTGTATCAGATTTGGGTTGAAACCTCTTAAATATTTGTAAGTCCAGGAAAAGACATCAGGGAATTCTTGACAAAGTTGAATGAATTCAGATTTTTCTTGTTGAGTACTTACCTTGCCAATCTGCAATGTTTTGCCTTCTTCTATGGAAATGGTCTCTGAATCTTCACCCTTTACTTGGAGATTCACTTTACACTTTCGAAATGGATCACTTGGGTTGAATATTGATTCCAAAATCACAATATCCTTCGGTAGTTTGTTGGTCCTTATCTACACCGCTTGATCACCATACTATTGCTCTAGTTTGTCTTAGTTCCTAGAGGAGAACTCAGGTTCCTCTTGTAGAAAGTTGACAATTTTCTAATCATTTTCAAAGACTTTCCAACTTGTGTTATTATCTGGGACAGCTCACCTCATGACCTCCTTGATATGGGGATGATATTTATCACTCTTGATACTCTCTACAACATCAAATGTTGCCCCTATTGCTGCCAGTTTTTGTACTGCTTCATTCTTATTTTTTGGGATGGAATTGATGTTGAATGCTTCGAAATATTTGATGAGATGCCATACCTGACTCTTGTATTTTTTTAACAAATCATTCTAGATAGCATTTTTTCCTTGGACTTGATTTGCAACCAGCTCGTTGTCGTCAAGCACTTGTAAGTTCTTTATACTTCTTTTCCTTGCCAAATGCAGTCCATGGACTTAAGCCTCATACTCTGCTATATTTTTTGAACAAGAAAATTGGAAACGAAAAGCTGAGTAGTATTTCATACCTTGAGGAAAAATAAGCATAGCCCCTCCTCCGTCTCCTTGTCTTCTCTTTGAGCTGTCAAATAACAACTGTCATACTTCATTATCATATTTGTGTTCTAGCTTAATGATGTCAGGAAGATGGATATTCTCCTCATGCAAACAATAGACTCTTATCTTAGACTGCTCCATCTCCTTATAAGGGTCAAAAGCATGCCTCTTGTTCACCCATTCGTCAAGGGTCAAGTTTGGAATACACCCAACCTTGGTATCTCCCTCACAAGTTCTTGGGAGGTCTTCCTAATCAAAAGTTAAACAATTCACATTGATTAGGATGGGTACATGAGGCTCAATATGGTAATCTACAATAAACTTAAATCTAATCGTAGCCTTAGCTCCATACCTTGTTTTAAAAATCATGTATGACCAATCAATCGACAAATAGCCTCTAATTTTAGCAGTGAAGTCTATTGACAAACACAATGCAAAATGTGGTGGCAAGTCTATGATTGATACATTTTGCAATACAATCACATTGGGGCATCCGTGTAATGTGAGGGTAAAATCCTTGATGAATCCAACCGTTATTTATGTTGTTCCATCCAATTGCACTATGCCCCTGGAGATGAATTTGTATTGAAGACCCAGTTGGTTGGCTATTTTCTTTGGCACTACAGAGATTCTTGCTCCTGAATCAATCATGTAATTATGCATTATCTTGTCCCCAATGATTAATGAAACGTAGAACGGAGGTGGATTCATATTCTTTCCTTTTTGTCCTCCATTGTTCTCTTCAGGCCGAGCAACATTAGTAAGCATTTCCTCTTGTTGGTTGGGGGGCTAACTTGAGGTTGACCAATTGGCCATAGCATCCTGCAACAGGTCCCTCTGGCCTGGGATAGCCAATGACTCCCAGATTGAAATATTCACATTGTTTTCTTCATTTTTTCAATGATGTTAAATGGGGATGAGCTATCTTTTTTCTGCCCCTTCCCTAGTACATTTTTCTCTTACACCTGGGTCGTCACAATCGGTGTATGAGTGGGTTTGGAACGTGGTTTGGGATGAATCTACATATTGGGAGTTGCATTCTGAGTGCCAATACTTTGTTGAGTAATGGAGGGATGAGGATTACCTAAGTTTGGTGATTGTCCTTCTCCAATATTTCTTTTCTTAGACCGTGTATTGGGAGCTACACTTTTAGAAGGGCTTGATTCATCCCACATAAGTCTTCATCTTACCAATTGACAAGAATGGTCTCACTTCGAGGTGCCTCTTCTAGGGTTTCTTTTTGCTAATTTTCTTCTTGACTGGGCTCATGGGATACACCAATGTTTTGTACCATCAAGTCCTAGTTCAACGCACCATTGAAACACATTGACTAGTTATGGGGCTGACCGCATGGGAAACACCAATCATATTCTTGTGTGATATTTTTTGGTGTTGAAAGCAAGGCCCATGATGTTGAAGTTGTGTTTGGATCATATGGTCAGTAAGGCCTAACAACTTGAGGTTTTCCTTTGTTTTGATTTTGACTTACATCCTAAGCTGGTGGTCTATTTTGTTAGTTCGGGGGCCTAGCTTGATACTGATTTTGAGGATGATATGGCCTAGAACTCTGATATTTTTGCCTTTTGATGCTCACTAGCTCTTTCCATAGGTATTTATAGTTGTTTTATAAATTCTTGTAGCTCTTTTTAAGTGTTAGAGGATGAGGTGGAATATTTAGCTGAACTTTGATTCCTGGGAGTGGGTATGGGAGATAATGTGGGGTGTCTAAAATTAGTGCTTGGAGATCCTAGTTCTAGATACAAATGCATAGGTGGCCTAGGGAGCAATTCCACTTGCTTGAATTAAGCAATTTTCAGATCTAATAGAAATGTTATAGACTATAGGTAAGGTTGTGCCTTTCATTTATTGAATCAATAAGTCAAGATCAACATTGAAAGCTTTAAGAAAGTTTAAGAAAGTAACTTCATCTGTGGGCCTCATGACCAATGGAATTCCATCCCATGTCCTTTGAAATATGGGGTTGAAATCTATCAACTACTCATTAGGGGCCCTCTTGATTGTTGTCAATTATTCCAACAAGGATAGATTATCTCCCTTCTCTCTAAATTTGATTATAAAGAGCTCTGCATAGATGGTCCCAAGTCTTAATAGAGCTTGCTAATAGAATCCTAAGCCATTACAAATATTTAACCTTGAGTGAAGAGGCTAACAATTGGACTGTAATTTCCATCTCAGTGATCTCATGAATTGTATAGACATTTGCAATTTTTTTTAATGGGATCACTAGGAGAAGTCTGGTTCTCTCTAGTAAAATATGGGATGCTATTTAATGTTAAAACTGGGACTGGTTTTTGTGCATTGAGAACGAGTGGGGCTACTATTACTGAAGTTGACATCTAGGGGTTGGGTGGTTGCGCCATTATGATTAGCCTAAGAAACCCTTGTTGACTGAATGAATGGCCTACCAAGAGGAGGTGTCAACAAGGTTTTTTTTTAGTTGAGATGAAGACCTTTGAGCTCTTCTCCCCCTTCCCTTTCTGTCTGGGTACAAGTGCAGATAGATAAATAGTCCCTCCTATCTAGTTCTTGACCTTGTTTGTATCCTTCTCATGAACTTGAAAAACTTGTACTACTGAAACCAGTGGATACTGTCTCTTTTGAGTCGCCATTTGTGTAATTTTAGAGCTTCATAAAAGCTAAAATTACAACAAGTGCACATCAATCTTGCTACAATAAATATGGAGACCTCTTGGTCCCCACCAGGCATGCCAAAATTGTTAGTGTAGAATCACAGTAACCCTGAATGTATGCAATAAGATGGGTTGAGACTCTCAATGTGATCGTACAACATGGAGCATATCTTAAAGTGTGGGACCTTCCAAATTGAGAAAGCTCTGTAGATTAAGGATGGGCTCTTATTCTTCTGTTCAGGCGCACACAAATAAAATTCAAAGGATCTTTTCTAATACCTACTCTATCTTACCAAGGAGATGGGGTTAAGAAGATAAAAAATAGAAACCTAAGCTAACGAGGTGATGGCACCAAAGGAGTGTTTGACACTCGTCTTGTAATTTAACATAGACCACAAAAAATGCAATACAAACACCATACATAGGTAACCAAACTATAATGATACATCAAAAGGGAAACAATGAAACAAATGACAGGGTAGATAATCATCCACAGACATATATTATTTCTATAAAGTCGATACAGTACATTCTAATGGCTAAGAGGAAAAAATTTGTATTACAACTTGAATGGGAGGTTAGGACTCCACGAACTCATCCGCAGACTAAAGGAGAAGGGAAGGTGCAAAATAGAAATGTCCAACCCTTTATAATGAGGCCCATCTCCATCTTGTATAGATGTAGTAAAGAGGGAAGAAGAAAAGAGGCAGGAAACTTGATTTGGAGCTCAGCTATAGGCCTTCAATGCCCCTTCAAATACGCCAATAATTTGTCAAGTTTGGTTCCCCATGTTTGTTCGGCATGTTGAAGAAGGAAGGACGGCAAACCAAAATCAAAAATCCTGGAAACTAAAAGCAATCAAATCCTATATTAATGGTGGAAAAATATGGTTTTCCAGATTCTCCACCACTAAATCCCGCTGAATTTTTTTTATGTTTCCATGGCGTAGAGGAGGGAGAGACCTTTCCAATGGTGTAAAGTTTGTTGAAATATGAGCTCTGGGTTGAAAGATATGTCCATTTGAATGTTTGAGTCAGGTCTATACAAAAATGGTGAAAAACAGTTAGCAGAATGGGCCCGTGGGCCCAAAAACTCACTTTACGCCTTTTGGCACCAAAAATTAAAAATGGAAAAAAAATTCCCCACAACCCCACAATTCTTTTTTTTCAAAAAACCATCCTCGGGCCTACCGGTCCCGCATTTTCCATTTGGGTTAAAAAGTCCTCCTTAGGGCCGCCTTCCCACTTGACTTTTCAACATGGCCATGTGTTGAGCTGGCGCTAGTTTGGGGACCACTTTTGGAATTAACCTTTGAAGATGCGTCGTTGAGACACTTGGCAACTTCCCTTGATCCTTCCATGCTTAGCCAATTTTTGGGCTCGTTCTGAATTATTTTTAGAGCCCAAAGACTTTGAACCTTTTCATTATCCTCTTCTGAGAGCTTCTTGTTTCTTTAATACTGTTTGATCCTTCCCGGACCCTGTTAATCCATTGCAGAGCTTTCCTGTAACCTGTTTGTTGGAATTGAAACGTGGGGCTCATGTGATGGAGCTGTCCCTTGGATTTCTTCCTGCACAGTGTCGTATTTGATCAATTTTTCTAGGGGAAAAATTGAGATAACAGAAAGCTTCAAGACTTGTAGTTAGAATAATGATAAATATATAAATATCTAATTGGTCATTTTAAGATACAAGCCTTCAAGAATTTAGCTCAAGAAAGTGCTTCCAGTTTTAGTACATAAGTGAATATCGTATCATCAACCAAGTGTTTTTACATAAGTTTGAAATTACCTTAATAGGAAATCAAGCATCATGACTGAATGGGATAGAAAAATCTCAAGCTCACAGAAGAAGATATTTCCTCCTTAACAAATCCAGTATCAAGTTTCAAAATCAACCAAGAAGGCATTCATTCCAAATCAAGATGCTACAACATTAGACAATATCAAAAGATCAACAAAATTCTTTAACAGCTAACAGATGCATCAAGGTTGAAGATTAGAAAGAAAATAGTAGTATTTAATTAAAAAAAAATTCTTGAATATAATTAACAAGGAGGTCTAGCTGAGGGAAGAATCGATTTGTATTAAAAATAAATATACAACTTAGATCATTGAACAGAAGTGTTTCAGATTTCAGATCATTTAAACAACTTATAATATCTCAGAAAGGTACAGTTTAATAAAAGATCACTTTACAACAGTAAGCAAATTTATAGAGGAAGGTTTCAGATGATTCAAGAGAATATGTAGATATTTGTAGAATAGAGTAAGGTAAACTGAACATAATGAATTATGAGCAGTCATATCATAATCATACAAGAGTAGTTATTATCTAGATTGTTTTCAACTAAGCATTCATGGAGCATAAAAATCAATGTTAAGCACCCTTTCTGAAGTAAGCAAGATTCATGTTACAACAGGTAGTGTTTATAAACGAAAGGTTATGAAGCCATCCAAAATGATAGCACAAATTTAAATGCACGTAAATAATTCTTATAGTTTCACATAGTCAGTTATAAAAGATAGAAATTATTATTGTGAAAATATAATTGCAGAGATTGACCATGAAGGATTTAGAATTACCATTGCAAAAATATTACCAACTACGAATTATAAAATACAAATGCAGAGATCCCAATGTGGACATAGAATCGCAATGATTTTTAAAAGATTCACCTAGATTTTTACAATGAATTCAAGAGATACAGTGGCAAAGGATTTTCATAAAGAATAGTGAATGAAATTTATGATGCAAGTTTCAAAGCCAAAAATATGAAGCAGGCCTAGTTAATTGCATTAAATGATGAACATCCACCATTGATTTGAAACAAAAAATACTCGTGCAAGTGTTAGAGAAATATCAAAGGTTTTAGAATTCAATAATTATGTTCACTTGAATGGATATGATGCAACTTCAAGTAAATATTTCATCCAAAAAAAATTAATGGAGTTTCAGGTAGGACATTTTCAGAGAATTCAGCCCACTAGTATTTCTAGAAAAATATCAACAAATGTAAAAATTCCACAACAATGCAACATTTTCTTTGTTCTTAGAGTTTCAGAGTATAATGATCTGAAATAAATCAAAATCAATAGTGGAAAGTCAGAAGCTATGTATCCTACTTCATATCTAAGTATGATTTCCACATCCAATAAGTAAATCAAATATATACTGGAAGTTATGGATTGCAAATTCAAAAAATGAGACAAATAACAAGCAAAATAACTAGAAATTGAAGTGGAAAATAGAGAGCTAAAGCATGTTAACAATTGCAGAAGAGAATAGCAGAGTCCATACTGATCAAAAATAAAATCAATAGCAGTTGTGTCAAGAAAAAGTGACAAACACCTGGATCCAATGAAAATATCCATGGTTATAGAGAGATATTCCCATCTGGAGTACAAAGTGTTAAGCATTGGATAGGACTGAAAATCCTACAATCAAACACATAATACTAAGATACCCAAGCTCATTCCATGAAATAATCAAACTAGAAGGTACAATTGAGGGTAGAGACATCTCTCACAAACTATGGCGACTCGATGCACTAATAGCTAGTATTAGCTCGAAACCCAATACAGATTCATGATAAAAAATTATGAACTTACCTAGAATGATGCTCTCCTCCACATATATAGTAAGATAATTAACAAGAGAAGTTTGAATAATTTTACAAATTATGGAAATCTTATTTTTAAACCAAATAATAGTTTTAATCAAGTCAGTTTAACCATGTAAATGAGTTCAATCTTTGAACGATGCAGAGTAAAACAAAATAAAGTATACATTTTTAGAGTGCAGAGCAAAATGGGAACAACAATGATAAATAATGATAAGAAAAGTAATGTAAAATATCAATACCCATGAATGAAAATGTTCAAATCTACAACACAAAAATAATGCAGAAAGAAATGAAGTCAAATATAGTAAGATCCTGAGCACATGAAAGGAAAAATAAAGTTTCCAATGTGATAGAGGAGGAATAACCCCTTTTTAGTTATCTGAAACAAGCATTGTAAATTCACACACTCAAGAAATAATAATTCTGTGGCCATGACTACAAAGAATTCAAGAAATAGAGAAGAAACTCACGAGATTCATAATGATGTTGATTGAAACCCTCAAATCAGGAAGAATGTAGAGTGAATATGCCACCAACCAGAACCCATTAGAGCTCAAAATATACACAAACATATTTTAGAAGCATTATATTTTCAAGGTTTCCAGTGCTAGATCAATGAAAATAACATAATGGAGGTGTACAAAACATTGCAATTAATCGACACACAAGGTCTTACCCCCATAAATGACAAGTCGAGACAAGCTAGAACAAACAAAAGTAGATAGGAGTGAGAACACTAAAGCCAAAATATTATATCGACAACAATAACTAGATCAAAAGTATCAGAGCCATCAAAATAACCATGAATCCAAGCTTCATGTATAGATGGTCCTCATCAATAATAATTATAGTTACTTAGAGTGAGCTCGAAGGCTTCAACAATGGTGTTTACGAAACTCTCATTTAGATCTTTGTAATGAGCTAATATACCTCATAGTGAAATGCAGAGAAAGGAAATGTAGAGAGCTCCAAGGTGCAAAAATGACGTTTTGGAACCCAAGACTTCACCCTCCAAAATGAGAATACAAATGAAATGATCAATTTTAGGTTATGAAATAAACCCACTCGACAAACCAATCATGGTGTAACCAATCTTAACTAAGGTTAAAAATCAATGGCCAAGATCGAATCATGTAATGATCAAACGAAAAATATTCCAACCACTATGACCTATCTTGCTTACCATAGTAAAGAGATCAATGTTCCATAATCAATCAATACAAATATCAAAGGTTGAGAATTGTTCCTGAAATCAATGCAAACCCTAATTTAATTCAAACAGAGTTTACATTCATCGATGCTAGAGATCAAAAGGTACAGAAAATTGAAGATGAAAAGTTAATCCACATTCCAACTACCCCTCTTCCAAGGATCAGAACATAAATGATGAGTAAATAAACAAGTATGAAGATCAAAGGTGAGGATAAGAAATTCCAACCATCACATAATCAAACTCAACCATTGTACGAAAGTAATGTACTTGCAAGAACCCTCAAAAAGACATAGCTCCAATCATGGATAAAATCCCATCACTGACAAAACCTAAAGGGTTCAACTGTTGTGGAGAGGGGGACTTCATTTATAATCAAATGATTATCTGCTTTGACCCTAGTTTTCAAATCATGGTGATCGACTAATGTTTAAAAGGGTGATCAAATAATTTAAAGAAATCATGATCTTGACAATATTTAAATTTTGGTTTGCATGACCAAGTGATCAAAAGTGGTCTAATAACCAAACCTTATATTACATCAACCCTAGAAAAAGTTCTCAAACAATGATACATATGCCATGATTAGTAACAAAATAGACAAACGATAGTGAATAAAGTAGGGTCAAGAAATTGATTACCTTCAAACCATTCAAATACCTTAATCTTGTAAAAAAAACTCATACCAAGGAAGATATGGGGAAAAAAAGTAGAATATTATTTTTACATAAAGGTGGTTCCTACAGTGGGAAAAATTTGAGTTTGAATAATTTTTACGTCCAGAGACGTATTTCACATGTCATTCAATAGAAGACAAATAGTTGTTAGCATTTGAACCAAAGGTGGTCCCCACAATAGATGGAATGCATGGGTGAATATTTTGCAAAGTATTGCAAATAAAATAATCATTTTTTCTCACACAGGGAGATTAAATTTTGCATGTTCATCCAAGGGGTCAGAATTATTGAAGTGCTAAAATTATCATTACAAGTGGATCAAGTTGAAAGTGTCACATCAAGTAGAAGACGAAAAAGATGGCATGCACATTAGAGAAGGCTTACATAGCAATCAACGGCTATTATTAGCCAAATTATTCAACCTAATTTATTAAAAATAGATCAGTCAACTACAGTTTGACTGAAATGTATTTTTGTATCTCATGCTTTTAGTTACCTCTTGTAGTAGCATGTCTATTTTTATTCCTTTATTTATTCATGATAAACGGGTAAAAAGTAGAATCCATGGGTGAGTACAAATTTTATCATATTTTGAGGATGGGTTAGGTGGAATAATCTTGCTATATATTGTATGCAAGTGAAAAACACAGGAGGAATTTTTAGACATAGGAATGCTGAAGAAGCTTCTTCAAGTTTTGCCCCCTTGAATGAGAACTGATTCCTACCTTTCCAATTTTTTGTAGTGGTGTGTATATTTCCTTAATTCTTGTGAATTTCAAATTCCTTGATTAATCATCTTACCTAGCTGCAAAATTTAGTAATTTATGCATAATATTAGTGTGCATGTTTATCTTATTATATTTTTGTGATTCATTAACTCAATACAAAAAGTGCTCTGCCTTGATATTCTGCTGAAAGCCAATGGTTCGTGCATCTGGAATAAATTCTCAAATTGATTGTGCATGTCAATCATTCAAATCCCTCAACAAGTTTGGTGTATCACCCCATTTTCAATTCATTTATAGTAATCTTTTTACCTTCAAAACCACTAAAAATTAGTTTAGGATACATAAAAAAGGAACCAGCCTTGATATCGAAACTCACCTCAATAATAGGTATACCCACAGACCGGAGGTGTTTCCATTGTATCTACAAAAGTGAGAGATCCAAAGAAAGCTTAGAACCCCTTTAGTCATCCCTCAATAGGGTATATAATTCGAGAATAATAGTTTTTGGCACCGCTGGTGGGACCATGAATCAGATTTGTAGACAAATTATAACAATTTTATAGCAAACGAAAGTCACTTTTGGAAAAACAAGCTGCAACAATTTATTCTAAAGGTCGAGAAGATTTATTTGGTAACTCCATAAGGATGATTTTTAAACCATTTTTCCAGCATGTTCCATGCCTAAATTGACTTCAAGATTTTTGGTAAGAGGAATTCCTTATGAATTTATTTCTTCACCTTTGAATTTTGTAAGAAGAAGAAGATTTGGCAATACCTTACCTTATAATAGGCTTGGTTTTGGTAACCCTGCTCCTAATATTCCTTCACCACATATTAACCTCGTTATTCAAATCCCAATTATTCTAATGGCTATTTAACCACCAAGTAATTTTGTGACCTTTACTACTAGAAGCCCTTTAGTAATTACAGTTTATCATGATATTCCCAATGCTACCATGAAATGTTTACCTTCATTCACTCATGAAAACAAAATTACTCCCAAAAAGCATATAAAAGGCATTGCATCTCTTTGTGAAGTCCATATTATAACTCATGAAGATGTGGCTTTGAGGTTTTTAGCTACATCCTTTAAAGTATAAGCCTTACAATGGTATAGAACCTTATAAATTAGTAGCACACGAAATTTGGATGAGTTAGGAAAGAAATTACTTAAGAAATTTAAAGATCATTTTTATTATTTATCCCTCATAGAGTTGTTGTCTAGAATTAAAAGATCCCCTCATGAATTTATGGCTAGTTTCAACATCCATTTTCATAGAACTTGGGAAATAATTCCAGCTAGCGTTAAGCCTCAAGTTGACCACGCTTTTCTATGTTACTTCAGAGCCTTAAATAATTATATTTCAACTATGATTCAGTCTATGGGAGGAGAGACTCTTTCAACATCTTATGACATTTCCATTAGGGCTGAAAAATAACCTTACTCAAGTTAGTAAATTGGCAACAAGTCCTTCAATGCATCTTATAGCATATTCGTTACCTATTCCGTAGCCTATCACCATTATAGAGCCTATTGTTTTGGATCCATCAGATGATGTATTTAAGGCTATGCAGACTATGGGTAACAAATTGACATCAATTGAAAATGATTTGGCTAAGCCTAGCATGCCTTATCAAGCTCCTTATCAACAAACTGAACAAATTCAACAAAATAAACAACCTTTATTAGAAAAATATGAATTATAGACAGCCATATAACCCAAGCAATTTGACCCAAAAGTCCCTAGTACATCTAGTGCTCTCATTCCAGTTAACATGGTTTCAGAAAAATACTGTCAACTTTGTAATCAACCTCATTCAATTTGTATTTATCTAAATGTATTCTTGAATATAAGACTTGTTGAACAACCTCATTGCATTATTCATGCCTCAAATTGAGGGTGGGCAGCAAGAAGCTCATAATTAGAAACCACCCATAACAAAATCTAGTCATCTTTGGAGAGGCATATTTTATTATAGTCATAGCTAGGTCCCAAGAGAAGGCTCAACAAAGAGAAAAATAGAAAAAAAGACATGTTCTGCCCAAAGTCACTAATAAAACAAGTGCAGGTCAAAAATTAGCTAACAGTTTTATTGTTCCCCAAAAAAATAGCATGAACTCTAGCTCAAAAGGACCAACAAAAAAAATTATAGCTTGATCCTAAGAGACTCTTCATACCTTAGATTTCAAAAGTTACCGAAGCAAAGTTAGTTTTTGCTAAAGCTTATGCTAAAACAATGGAAGTTGTTTCAAAAATGGTTGCTTCTTTTAACATTGTCGATGTAATGAAGAAGCGTAATATTAATATTTCACTATGGGATGTTCTAAGTATTCCAAGACAACAAGATTTACTTTATCATGAGCTTGCTAAGTTGTAGATTTCATCAAAAACAATAGAAAAGGAAGACCAAAAAATAGACATGGTCCTTGGAGAAATGGAGAAAAAACACATTAAACAGGTTTAATGGATGGTTCAAAAGGTCTTAAATTGTCACAATATCAAGAATCCACCACCATTTTATCTATCTATGATTATTAGAGATCATTTAGTTCATAACTACATGGTTGATAGTGATGTAAGTAACACAGTTATGCCAAAAAAAAATTGCAGATAAATTGGGCCTATAGTATGAGCCTACAAAGAAAAGTGTGTTGCAGCCAGATGGGACAACAACAAAAAAAGTTGGTATTATTAGAAATATTGAGGTAACCTTACATTTTTTCCTCAACGTTACTATTTTACAAGATGTGATTGTTGTAGATTTACCTCCCTATTTTCTCTTATGTTTATCATGAGATTTTACAGTAAAAATAAGAGGTTATCTTTCTTTAGATTGGTCATTTTTTTTATTTACTACAGGATATGGAACTAAGGTTACAGTGAATTCAGAGCCTCTAGCTAGATTTCATATTGAGCCTCATGCTTCAAATGTTGTGAAAAAATTATACATCTTTAGATCAATCTGATTTTGATGTTACAACACACATTTCTGCACTAGCTGGTGTTTGTAATCTGTTTATGGATGAAAAGACTCAAGAAGAACACGCTTATGATCCTTTCAAAGAAGAAGAAGAAGATTTGTTTGGTGTTTATTGTCTGCATGAAGAAAATGTACCAATTCCCTTGTTGTCTAAAATGAAATAAACAAAAAAATGGATATGGAATCTTCACTTTGATGAAGCTAAAGATAAGAAAGGGAAAGGTACAGGTTTAATGCTTACTTCCCATTCAAACGAAAGGTATTTTTTTAGCTTTAAGCCTGTAATTTTTTTGTACTTGTAATGTAGCTAAATAGAAATCATTAATTCATGACCTACAATGGGCCAAAAAGAGAGGTATCATTCCTTTACAAGTTTTTGGTGATTCAGAGTTAGTTATTAATCTAGTAAAAAACATTAATGTGTGTTATAATTCATTGTTGAAATCTTACAAAAATAGAGTTTCATACTTAATAGATTATTTTGATGTTATTAACATTCAATCTATCCTAAAAGCTAAAAACATACATGTAGAAAGACTTGGAGCAATTGGTGCTAGCTTTGATGTACTAGAAAAGATTGAAAATAACAAAGGAAAGACACATATAAAGCTTATTATTAGACCTTCAATACCTGATAATGAAGAAAATTGGCAAGTTTTCGAATATGATGAATAGATCTACATATTTTTTGTAGCAAGAAGCTGAATTTTCTGTAGTAATATGCCAACCATGTAGACCGAACAAGCTATGTCAAAGGAATAAGGCTGAGATTTGATTGATTGACTCGCTGAGTATGTTTAATATACCAAGGAAAAAGGTAGATTGGTTGGTATCTTTAATTCGCAAAGTATAAGATTGTTCCCGTGGAGATGCTAAGATATAGTATGGAACCACCCAAGAAATATGGAAGGTAATCTGGTCAAGTAGATAAGGCCGCTAACAATTTAGTAAGCATTGTGATTAAAATTTACCACCTTACCATTTTCAACTTGTCACCTTGCGATTGGTCCACTTTTTAACCTATTGATCCATTTAAGACCGATTCTTTGGTTGGCGATAAAATTTATGTACGGACTCTATTTCTTAAGTTCTACATACCTGTTATCAGCGAATCACAACACCCCTATGTTTATACAAGGGCATATACTTGAACTCATGGTCTGATTAGATAACATGGGTACTATCTCCAAGTTGTGGGACTTGCTACTTGAGATAGACCTCCAGAGAAAGTTGGTTCTTGCTCCTAAACTACCTGCCACAATCTACTCTAATGCACGGGAAACTAACTATTCTAATCTAAATTTCTAAGGGACCAGGGAGAGAGAATGCATAAAATGAAAGCCTACACTATAGTGGTAATACACGAGAAAAGGAGGGTGTGAGACTAGTCTTCAAATCCACAACAATATTTCAAACATACACAATGATAATGGATCCCTAGAATAACATAATAATAGAAACAATATTCTTTTAATCAAGGTTGCAGGGGGTAAGAAGAATGCAAGAAAACATAGTAGGGGAAGATGCATCCACAAACTTATATTATATTGCTTCCTGATATGCACAGTTCAATCAATTCCAAGATAAGGGCCTGGATCACGATGCGAGGAGTCCACAACAAGGGCCTGCAGCACATTGGCTTCACAAAGCAATTTTGGTAGAGCTTTTCTACAAAAACTATCCCCCCTTTAGAATCATCCCAACACTCCAATTTATAGAAAAAATGAGAAGAGAGAGAGAAGGGAAAATGGAAATCCCAAAATCTATCCTTCAACCACTTATAAGAGGCATTAAATGGAGTAAAATGATTGTGTATTACTTGAAAAAAGTTCCCCATACTGTCCCAAGTGCTGCATTAGAGAAAGAATGGTGACCATGCCTCTTAATTACAGTCCCAACTACCAAATAAAACACTATTATGAACCCGGCCACGTTTTATGAAAAATCTCCATTGATTTCTCATTAAATCCAGAATTTCGTTATTTTTGTGTGTCTATCTCGGAGCCACGATTCCAACCGTACTAAATTTGTGTGATTTCATTGATAAATGAAAAATTTATGGCCTTCTGAGTAAAGGTAGCTATTTTGGGTCTGGCAAGAGTTTTCTGTCATTTGACGGGAATGAGCATTAATTGACTAGAGCTGAATATGTTTATTTTATTTAAATATATCTACCCTTATTAACTGACTAGAGCTGAATATGTTTATTTTATTTAAATATATCTACCCTTATTAACTGACTATTTTGGGTCGTGCTCGTTCCAAAAAGTCCAATTTTGTGAAAATCGGAGCTCGGAGTCAAAAGTTATGGCCGTTTGAAGTTCACAGGTCAAACGTTGACTTTTCTTCTTTGCTGCAGCTATTTCGGCAAAATCAGGTCCGTGTGTCCTGGCTGTCCCAGATGAATTAACCCATATTTTCTAATTCAGGATTCCTTGTCCCCTTTTGTAGATTTTTCACCTTTTCGTGTCCCGCATGTACTTTTGTCTTGGCTGTCCCAGACGAAAATCTCCACACTGCCCGCAATAGACCGTCTTGCGGCAAATCGGTCGATTCGTGTCCCGCGTGTAATTTTTTCCCAACTGTCCCAAACTGCACAAAACAAAAAAAATTGATGATTTTTATTGCCTGCGACCGTTTCGCCTTTTCGCGTCCTGATGTTTCAACTATCCCACGGACCGCCTAGGACAAAAATGTCCAACTTAGCCAATTTTCTTTGTATTTCGGCCGCGAACTTGGTATGACAAACCTTGGTATGACCCGTACTGGTACGATCTGCACTTTTCAGACCCAAAATGCTGTAAAACAATCTTGCAACCTTTTTTTTGCATTTTTTCTATTTTTTCTAACTCGTTGGGATTGTTTCTTGGATGGGAGAGTTAGAGAGAAGCCAAGGGGGCCCCAAAAACACAATTTCAGGACTTGAATCAATCTACTTGCTTGGGACTGAAGAATTTGATGCATGTTATCGAAATTACCTTTAGGGGTGAATTTTGGATAACAATACCTTCAGAAAGGTATTGAGATATTGTTCACTGTGGTCCATGCTTAAGGAAGTTTCGAGAAGATCTGAATTCTTACAAATCCTTTAGCTCACTTGTCCCCAGCAAGACCATTTTGACCTCCAAATGGAATTTCAATTTGCTGGACTATTCAAACATTCTCTGCATATCAAAAACACATAACCGAGTTTATATCATGGTAATTTTTTCAAAATTACAATAATCAAAAAATTTAAAAGTAACATCACCCATGACTTATGTTGAAACTGATATGACATTGGATATTCCTCTGTACATTTGATCCTGCACTCACCACTATCAATAATACGAATGTAACTTGGATTCACAGCTTGTTAGTATAAAACATGTAAATACTATTTGCAACTATATCTTATAGTTACAGATATTAGTCTTAGTAAAAATCTTATAAATGTGTAAATATCATGCATAGAAAAAAAAGAGTTTGTACAAGTTTTACAAACACAAACAATGCCTACATTGAATAATTTGCACTACAACAACATACTAAATAAAATTTCCAAAATTAGACATCTGAGTCCATGATCATTCCCCTTAGGAATAACTGTACATGTTGCTAAAAGAATGAAGTTTCAAAACCATGACAGGAGAAATTCACCAAGTATGTTAAACCTGTCAACTGTATTTCCCTCTTCAGGATACTTCACCATCACCAAAGTAAAAATAAATATGGAATTTATTCCTTTCCACAATCAACATGAATTATCCAAAACTTCTTTGTTAGTTTGCATTTATTCAATAGATCACTATGCAAACATAAAAATGATAAATTTCTTATCCAACTTTTGAACAAATTTTCCTGTTTAGGTGGTTGAGTCAATTTGGTTTTTACCTAATTCACTGAAGTGGTCAAATTGGTTGGTTTATTAATTGGTATGGTAAATTCGTGCCACATCCTCATGCTGAGGATGAATCACCTGAAACTATTGGGTAAGTCACTTCATTGTTAGAAGCTTGTCTTCTTTTAGTGGTCTTAGAGTTCTCTCATATTTCATTTTTCGCTACAATAGGAAACCCCAGTATTTCATAATGAAGTCTTTCCTAAACATGTATGGGGTTAGTTATTCCTTGGTTATTCTTACCAAGGATTAATCCATAAAATACCATATTATTTAATAGCTTAAATCCTATACATTTGATGTGTTTTTCAAATTCACCTAGCACATGTTCTGAATCTAAATTTTCTTGGGGAAATGAATTAGGTGTTGAAATACTTACTATGCATTCATCTGTATTAGTGGATGCATCAATAGTAACTCATACCTCTTTCTTAGCTCTATTAATTTGTAACACCATTAGGAGCTCATCCTTATATTATAGCTCTCTTCTCAAACTATTAACTTTCTCTTCAAGAGTCAATACTTGACACCTCAGGAAGGCATTTTGTTCAAGAATCTTCTCATTTCATGCTTCAAGTTTCTCTTGCTTTTTCTTGTTAGAAAATTTGCCAATGATTTCCTACACAATTGTACTTCCAAATCTACACAATGCAACTAAAAGATCAAGCCAAAAATGAAAAAACCAAACTGAAGCAAATGAAGAACTAAACCAACTCTAATACCAACTTGATCTTAAAATGGTACTTTTTTTCCAAGTACTTAGAAATATCATGATTCTAAACTTTTAAGATTTTTAAATTGATCAAAAGTGTAAATAGCCTAATTTTGAAAATATTTAAAATGATTAATTAATCTTCAAAAATCCAAATTATGTGAATAGTCTTAATCTAGTACATATCCATTAAATTATTCATAGGTTGAACTTAATTTAACACTCAAAATTGAATTTTAAATTCACAAATCTTAATAATGCATTCCTTTACTGTGAGTTATGGATACAAAAATTTTCCTTCAATCCTTTTTAACCAGTTAATTGATTTTTTTCTTAACTTAATCAAATAATCTAATTTCAATGTTTTATATGATTAAAAGATTTCAAAAACTACAAATGAACACCACAACAGTTTGATAATGGAGTTCACCCAAAGGATACATCTCCGGATTCATTTAAATGTGAATCGTTCTATAACTATCTAAAGAAGTACAATTTATCCCTTTTATAATTACTAAGAGAACTTTATATATTCATATGAGTTGATATATGAATCAAGGAACTCTAAACAATAATAGAAACTACTCCAAGATTGATTTAAGGCTATTGCAATGCTTGCACAATGCTTAACCTATGAAAATGAATCCGAAAAATGCATAAAACATAAAATATACAACACTTACTTTGAAGTAAATTAAATATTTGAAATCCTTAGGAAATTTTGTATAATTTTCCTTTTTACACCAAAATTTGGTTTAACCCTTAGGTTACTTATAAAGTGATTTATTCTAATTCTTCCACAGTTTTTTCCTTTTTCAGTCTACAGATTGAGTTTATTTTAAATACCAGCAAGCTCCTTTTTCAATCCATCAAGTCATATGGGATAATCAGTTGGTGGATTTGTCTTAGGGGTGAGAGGTCTCAGGTTTGATCCTTGGAGCTCCATTTTCACCGACATCATTTTGAATTCACCATGGAGAATCCCACATTGAGTGGAAGACCAATGCCATTGATATTTTAATAGTGAAATACCCTCCTCTATTTACATGGCTAAGGCCACATATAAAATGACCTTCATTTGGGAAACACTTCTTTCTCTGAGCTATTAAGCTACCCCCTTGGTTGTGGTACGACCTATCAAAGGTTAAATGGTTTTGTGTTTTGTTGGGTTTTCCTAAGTCTTGGGCTGAGGTCACTTTACATTGTTGTTTGCTCTGTTGGCTGTAAATGGAGTTGTTATGTGGACGTGTGTGGCTTTGTTTGATTTACAGGTTATATGAATTGGTTATTATGATTTGATAAAAGGCTTGAAAAATAATATGGAATTTGGCTAGAGTAATATGCCAACCATGTGGAATGACGGAGCTATGTGGAAGGAATAAGGTCTATCTCTGACTAATTTACTTGGCGAGTATGTTTAAACTGTCAAGGGATAAGGTATATTGGTGGGTATATTTAATCCACCAAATATAACATTGTTACTTCGGAGATGCTAGAATATACTACAAAACTATCCAACTAATATGGAAGGTAATCTAGCAAAGTATATAAGGCCCCAAACAATGAGGTAAGCACTTTGATTAACTCGGTCAAGAGTTGATCACCCCACCAAGCTAAAAATTATAGCTCATTGAGCTACAATAGAAATGTCCATCTCAATGACCTGAAATGAAAATTTGATCTCGTGGTGGCAACCCACGTGGTGGTTTGAGGGCCCACCATGTCGTGGAATGTAATATAGCTCTCACGGTGGTCGGGCTCTATTCCGATACAAAATTTGAGCCTCTTTTTCTTTTCTACTCTTTTTTATGTTGAAGACTAGAGGTTAGAAAGAGTTAAAACAACCTTCATTTTTCCTTCTTGCCATTTTTCACTTGTCACCTTGTAATTGGTCCACTTGTTGAACTTTTGACCTATGCTGACTTGTTTAGGACCCATTCTTTGACTGACAATAAAATCTGCATACGAAGTCCATTTTTGAACTTCTGCATATTGTTATCACCGAATCACAGCACCCTTATGTTTATACAAGTGCATATACTTGAACTCACAGTGTGATTGGATAACATGGGTACTATCTCCAAGTTGTGGGGCTTGCTACTTTGAGATAGACCTCCAGAGAAAGTTGGTTCTTGCTCTTAAACTACTTGCCACAATCTACTCTAATGCATGGGAAACTAACTATTCTAATCTAAACTTCCAAGGGAGCAAGGAGAGAGAATACATGAAATGAAAGCCTACACTAAAGTGGTGATACACTAGAAAAGGAGGGTGTGAGAGTAGTCTTCAAATGCGTGAAATATAGAAGCAAAGTGCACACTAGAAGAGGTGATGACAGTTCTCCATAATCTAGCAAAATGCATTCACAACAGTATCCCAAGAATACACAATGATAATGGATCCCTGTAAGAACATAATAATAGACACAATATTCTTGTAGAAAGATTAGAGGGGCAAGAAGAATGCAAGAAAACACAGCAGGGGAGGATACATCCACAAACTGATATTTTATTGCTTCATGATATGTACAGTTCAATATTTTACAAGATAAGGGCCTGGATCACCATGCAAGGAGTCCACTACAAGGGCCTGCAGTACATTGGCTTCACAAAGCAATTTTACAGAGCTTTGCTATCTGAAAACTCTCCCCCTTTACAATGAGCGCAACACTCCAATTTATAGAAAAATGAGAAGAGAAAGAGAAGGGAAAAATAAAAATCCCAAAATATGTCCTTTAAACCACTTGTAAGAGGCATTAAATGGAGTAAAATTATTATAGATTACTTGCTAAAGGCTCCCCATACTGTCCCAGGTGCTGCAGCAGAGAAAGAATTGATGACCATGCCTCTTAATTGTACTCCCAACCACCAAATGAAACACTGTTATAAACCCAGCCACAGTTTCTAAAAAATCTTGACCAATTTCTCATAAAATCTAGAATTTATTGATTTCTGTGCATCGGGCTCAGAGCCACAATTCCAACGGTAACCAATTTTGTGCGATTTCATTGAGAAATGCAAAAGTTTTGGCCTTCTGAGTGCGGGCAGCTATTTTGGGTCTGGAAGGCGTTTTCTCTCATTTGACGGGAATGAGCATTAACTGACTGGGAGCTGAATATGTTTCTCTTAATTAAATATATCTACCCTCATTAAAAATAAGAAAGTCCAATTTTATGAAAATCGGACCTCAGAGTCAAAAGTTATGGCCGTTTGAAGTTTCACGGGTCACACATTGACTTTTCTTCTTTGCTGTCGGCCGTTTCGGCTTTTCACGTCCCCTCGCGTCCCGTGCGTACCTTGGGCCTTGATGTCCCAAATGAAAAATCTCCTACTTCGGACGATTTGGGCTTCCTTGTTCCTGTTTGAGGTGAAGACACGTGGCGAGATTCCATTCGTTGGCGGCTCTTTCGGCTTTCCGCGTCCCACATGTACTTTTGGCCCAACTGTCCCGGATGAAAGTCCCCTGTTTCGGCCAAATCGGCCAGTTCGCGTCCTTTGTGTACTTTTGTTCCAACTTTCCTAGACTTTCTTGGGACAAATATCTCCGAACCACCCGAAATGGACTGTCTTTCGGCTTTTCGGCCGGTTCGCGTACCACGCGTACCTACGACCCAGATGTCCCAAACCGCGTGATAACAAAAATTGGTGATTTTTTTTCCACTTTCGGCCGGTTCGTGTCTTTCACATCCCTCACGTCCTTTTGTCCCCAGCTGCTCCAACTACTGTGTGAAATACCTGGCGGATTTTCCACCGGTTAGCACCCCGATGTCCCAACTGTCCCAACTACTGCACCGACTAGGACTTAGCCGATTTTCTTCATTTTTTAAGGCCCCAAGCTTGGTTTTCTTGCAATTTTTTCACCTTTTCTAACTCTTTGGGATTTCTTCTTGGATGAGAAGTTAGAAGGAAGCTGAGGGGGCCCCAAAAACATGATTTCGGGCCTTAAATCAATCTATTTTCTTAGGACTAAAGAATTTGATGCATGTTATCAAAATTACCTTGAGGGGTGAATTTTGGATAACAAATACCTTTGGAAATGTCTCGGGATGCTCTTTATCATGGTCTAGGTTTACAGAAGTTTATGGAAGATTGGATTTCTCAAAAATCCTCTAAATAAGATGGGGTAAAAAATGATTTGGTTTTAAGGGGACCAAAAAGTCCTGAATACAGGTCGAGAAAAATTAACGCATGATAGATCACAAGAAGAGGTCTCTACAAGTGGCCAGAAGCAATGAAATTAAATTAAGGGGCACGCCTGAAATATAAATGAGAAAGACTCCACATGGTTCTATTCGACCTAACATTGTTAATTTTTTTAGGAAGGACCTTCCTTCATCCATCTTCAACAAGCTTGAGGAAGGATGGGGCATTAAAAAAATATGAGTTATTCCCCCCAAAATCCACCCGAGGTAGACCACTAGAATTTCATTAGACATTTAAGGGTCTTCCATCCATTCCCCATTCATGGAACTAAGATAGCCATCGGCCACATTGTAAGGGAGAAGTTAGGTCTTCAATACTAAGTCATCTACATTAATACCCGATGAAACCACTCAAGCCCTAACAAGGCTTCTTCCACCTATTGTGAGGGGATTGAATGAAGCATTTGATTTTGAATTTGAGTTTGAAAACTTGCCACTCTATCCTCTCACTTAGTTTGGAAACATCATGACGATCATCCACAATCCTAGTTAGAGAGGCACCAACATCCTCTAATCCTACAGCAACAATGCCCCCACCAGTCTCTGCCCCTCACAAGGCCACCTCCATCATGACCACTCCTATCTCCCCTTCCTCAACCTCATACTCACCTTTGTTAGAATCAAATTCAATGTCTAACTGATAGATAGGGGACCTTATATTATTACTATCAAAATAAACTAATTGAATTTGCAGCTTGCCTTGAAAACACTTTCTACCCTCGTAGTTAACCTTTTTGCATTTTCAATAGATTATGGATGATCCTTAATTGTCTATCACTTGCTCACATTTACCTTAAGAATAATCCAAACATTTTTCTTGGCACTTTGGATTCAACCATGACATTTATATAAAGCCTTATAGGATAAAGTCTAGACTGAGCTTTGGTAGTAGGATCAATGACAAGCAACACTGCCATAGATCGGGAAATTCCCAAAATGACCTCTGGTTCTCAGAACTCTAATGGAGAGTAGGGAATCATATCCACATAGGCAGGTGTTGGATGGTGAAATCAAAAGAAATATCGGGTCTCCAATGGTAAAGGTTGAGAGTATCCTTCCCAAAACTGTTATTATTGACCCATTTATATGCAATTTTTTTAATGGACATAGGATTTGGAGGAAATAAATCAAATTGTATGGGCTTGAACACATCTTACGAGCTTACAATTATACCTTCAAGAATATATATATCTTTTGAAAATCGTCAATTTTTTTTTAAACTATCAAAGGGAAGAACTATCAAATTTCAACAAATGTTTATAATGATACTATCAATACTTGTTTCTAGTGTCGCTAAAGGTATTGATAGTATATTTTATTATAATTATATGAATTAAAAAAATAATATAGCATATTCCACCATATTTTATATGTAGATATATGAGTAAGTGCAACAAGTTGGTGGACAAAAGAGGGGTCATAAGTGGACTTCATATTGCAAAAAATAATGAAATCTCAACTTATAGGGATTATTAACAATACACACACTCAAAATTATAAAAAATTATTTAAATATGAATCGTAGCATCCATAATCTAGTTTCTAAACTACTATATTTTTTTATAAACAAACAATTTTAGCTATATTAAACACTTAAAATTATATGACTTGATTTTTATTTTTGAAAAAACGTATAAGATTGTAGTTCGTTTTCCCCGTGATTTGGATGACCAAATCTTTTTATTTGTTTTTTTCATTTGGTGAAAAGTTAGATGTAGTTGTCTATCTTGGGATAGATTTTTTTTTGTATTTTTTTGAGTAATATTTTTTTTAATGATTTTTTCCATGAAAGTGGTCTGAAAAGATTTAGAAAACGGAGCGCTTTCCATTTGCCCACCATAACTATATCAGAAAATATTGAAATCATACATACATATATATATATATATATTAACATGTATATAATTTCTCCACACTTGGGATGGTATTAGTTTTATCACATTTTGATAAGTGAAACAAAAGTTTCCGTCTCAAACGTAGACATGAACATTCATGGGAAAAAATGTCTTAAAGACCTATTGTTAGTAAAAAATTATAAAATGATATTTATCTTATTCTATTTACTTAAAAATAAATATCTCTACGAAGCTAACAGTCTCTTCTACATGATGGAACAATTTTTGTGAATTGTTTTCAGTTTTTCAGCATGGTTCAAGTTCGTGGAAGAGAAAAATTAAAGTTTTTTGACCTTTTACACTTCATAATGATCTTCCATACCTTTGGTTGGGAAAAACAAATATTTCCTGAGCCTTAGGGTTGGATTTATGATACAGATAGAACCACGATTGTGGGTTTTAAAACAAGAACCATGATCGTGCTTTATAAACTGCAAGTGTGGTTTATAAATCATGATTGTTGTTCATAAATCATATTTACACACATCCAAATGTTCTAATTACCATGTGATTTTTACTGTTTAACTTTACCATATGAATTACTATAAAATTTTGTCATGTTTTGCATGTTTTTGTTATCTCCGGAAGCAAAACATCATGGGAGACAAGAAACGAAGTCAAAAAAGGAAGTCATTAAGTAAAAAAACACCAAACAAATTAGAGCCAAATAGATTTCAAAATGTTGAGCAAATGCAGAATCTTCATGAATCAAGAAGAGGTTCATCTTGAACCCCTACTATTGTAATCAATGAGGAACCAGGTAATGTTTCTACTCTCAATGTTGAAGTTGAATTAAATACTCATGATGAAAATGTTTTTACTATCAATGTTGAAGAATAATTAAATACTCGTGATGTAGCAAATGTTTAAATTGAAGGAGACAATGAAAATGTGAATAAGGAAATTCAGGTTGAAACTCTAGATAAGAAAAATTTGACAAAAACACCTCCTAGGATTTTTTGTAAGAAACCTTATTATTTTATTGAAATTGATGAAAACATTTTTAAACCAATGTGTGACAAACTTTCTGAGTGGAAAATCAGAAGAAAAGCCACTAAAATTTGGGATAATCATTTTGAAATTTTAAATGATTCCCAAAGATGTCACTTGTTGGTTAGTTTAATGAAATTGATTAAAATGAGACCTACATTAAACAACTTAGGATTCACAATATCTAATATACATGTTCAAACCTCTATAATTGTTGAAAACCTTTATGATGCATATCACACTATTTGTGTCGAGAGACGCACTAGGAATAGTAATATTTTCTGTAGTGTACTTGTTACTACTGTTGTAAGTGAATTAATAAAAAACAACATTTGATTATGTATACAATTTGAATGTTGCATGTTAATCGAAAAACTCTAATGAAAGCAATTGAAAGACGTAATATCCTTCAATCACTCAATTACACCAATTTTTGGGCATTTTCTGCTAGAGCATCGCCTAAGGACAAATATAATTTTGATGCTATATGAGAAGTTGTTATTCAATTTTTACATGATAACACTTGAGTTTCACCTAATACAAGAGATGTTGTAAAATGGAGAGTTGGTTCTACTAATCGCGAACCACATCCAAAGCATTTCTTAGATATGACTCAAACTCAATTTTTTTGTAAGTTTGAACAAGAGCATCTGGAAATTAAAATTAGTCAATGTTTTTTTGAAATGTTAAAACAATTCTATGTGAAAATCAATGACACTCGCACCACTTGTTATTGTAGGAAACATGTTGAATTTGTGATGCATTATGCTAAATTTTTATGTATTCATTCTATTTTTCATTCTGAAACTATGTTATCAAAATGTGGTGTTAAAGTTCCACCAATATCTTCCAGGGTTTTCATTCCAACGATATTTTCTAAAAACTAAGTTGGACAATTTTTTTTATAGTCTGGATTGTTTAGATGGAAGTTATGGTACATGTAGCAGATTACCTAAATTGGAAAGTTTCATCCATGACAAAATTGAAGGTGCAATAGGACATAATTTAGTTGACTTCGATAAATATAAATTAGTTGCATACTATTTGAAAGATGGAAATGAGTCTAAACGGTGTGAGTTAGTTATAAAACATATGCCTATTTTTCAATTTATGAGAAAATCTAAGGATGAAATTGTTTATGAGTATGCTAGACACACACACAGAGCTCGATGGTTGGATGAACACTTAAAGATATGAAAAGACATATTTCCTATTGGTACTATTGTTTATGTGGTTGATTTTCTAGAGAATTACACATTGCAACCACAAATGGAAGTTCAATCACAATATTACAACTTAGTACATGTTGCCATTTTTGTGCATATAGCATTTATACATTCTCCTGATAGTACAGAGAATGATCTATTTTTTTAAAGAGAGTACCAATTTTATATCAGTAATGATCGTATTCATTCTATGGAATTTGTGCAAGGGTGTTTCTAGTTATTTTATGGAAACTTATCTGTTAGGTACATCCACTTCAAACAAAATTATATATGGTCAGATAATTACACGTATTAGTTTAAGAATGCATGAATATTTTATTGAATGAGCAGGATGCACGTCAAGATGGGTGTGCAACATATTTGGAGTTTCACTGAGTCTAGACATGGAAAAGGAGAGCATGACAATGTAGGGGCATGTGTGAAAAGATATCTTTCAAGAGAAGAACTGAAGTACAAAGATGGTGCTAAATTGAAATATGCAAAGAGCATAGTGGAATGGTGTATTGACAACATGGCCCAAGGTTTTGAAGAAAACTCCACTGTTTAAAGATAGTTTTGGTTGAAAGAGGAACAATAAATTGCTAACTATGAGGATTGTATGAAACTCACAAGGTCCAGTGATATGGACTCATTTTCTAGCGCAGGCGCTACTTCATGGGCCACATGGAAAAGAAAGTTGACATGTTTTTGTACATCTTGCATTGAATTTGTCACTGTTGAGTGTGATTCACAAGAATGGGTGGATGGATGGATTTGTAGGCCTCTAACTTTGCTTCCTAGTTATCAACCTCCACAAGCATTACAACTTGTTTCTGCATATGAAGTTGCAACATCCAAAGACTTTGATGAAATTTTGATTTTGGTGCAACAAGGTATTTATGGTCATTTACAATTTTTATTTTGAGTTATGTCCATTGAAATTTTAATATGTACAATTTATATTTAAGTTGAAACCTTCATTTTTTGTAGGACATGTGTTTGCAGTTATTGGGACAAAAGACAATGAAGAAGGAAAAAAGTATTTCTTATGTTGTTGCATCGAGGAAAGAGAGAATTTGAATTCTCCTATTATAGATGGTGAACATATTGAGTACCATATAGGGTTAGTAGTAGTTACTGGAACTTGGATTTGATGGTATCAATTAAAAAACTCTTTTGTTTGGGTGTTTGAAGACTTTGAGACACATAGGAAAATACTCTTATATTCACATCTAGTTCTAGAAGAAAATATTCAGATGTATATATATCAAGAAAGGCCTAATAACAATATTCTTTGGAAGGTTCTAGAGTCATATCATGAAGCAATCATGTCTCCTATTTAGAGTAGAACCGATCCTGATGGTTCATTGGAATGAATTTACAATGCTCATGTCTGTTATATATAATTTCTTTGATATAATTTCTTTGGTATATAAAAATTTGTTAGTTAGATAAATTTAAGTTCATATATTTTATTAAATTTGTGTATTTTATATATATCTAGTATGGTTTTGATTTGAAATTTAAATTTCTTTTACTAACACTTTTATGTGCAGGTTAGTGGTGCAAGAAAAGCTTCCACCTTCACGTGGTTGGCACTAATAGTAGAAAATTATAATATCTCGAAGCTAAGAGAAGCTTTCATTATTTTACAAGAAAAGACAAGCAATTAAAAATGATTTATGTACTTATGGAGTGGGTTCTTGGCTCCGGAGGAGGTAGCCCAGAAGGACCGTGAGCTTAGAGAACCAAAACGATGCCTCCCCAAGTTTTTAAAACATCATCCCTACGCATGTGCACAGTCGGTTTGGTGTCATGACCCACTATTTGATAGCCTTACATTGACTCAAATTGCACTATTTTGTGCATTTGCAAACAATAGGGAAATGAGATCACCAATTGCAGAAGGAAAAAACCGAGACAATATATTATAGAGGGTTCCTATGCTGATATGTAGGATCATATGAGACATCTCTAGGTGCCATGGAGTGCGCGTAGCCACCCATCGAAGTTGGAAAATTTATTGGTCTCAGGTCTCTTAAGGGACTACGCCAGAATGAGGTATCCCGGAAGAATTGAAGTTGTCACACAATAAAAAGAAACCTCATTATGCATTTACCTAGCCACTCGAATGTGTTGATGTAATCGGTTTGGTGCCACGAGCCACCGTTTACAAAATATACCACTTGGTAGTCTTACACTGGCTCAAACTACACTATTTTGGGCGTTTGCAAACAATAGGGTAGTGACAGCACTAATTAGAGAAGGACAAAACCAACACAGGCTATTGTAGAGGGTCCCTATGTCATGGTGTAGGATGACATGAGACATCTCTAGGTTCCATAGAGTGCACGCCGTCACCCGTCGAAGTTCAATGATTTTTTGGTCTCGGGGCTCTTATGGGACTATGCCCGAACGAGGTAGTATAGAAGTAACAATATTGTCACACAACAAAACAATACCTCCTCTAGCATTCAACTGGCCACCCATACATGTCATCATAGTTTGTTTGGTGCCACGACCCATCATTTACAAAATATACCGTTAGACAACCTTACACTTTCTAAATATGCACTATTTGGCACGTTCACAAACAATAGGGCAGCGAGAGCACCGACTGGAGAAGGAAAACACTGAGATAGGTTATTGTATAGGGTCCCTATGCCCAAAGGTAGGATTTAACAAGACATCCTTATGTGCCACGGAGTTTGCGTAGTCACCCGTCAAAGTTGAACAATTTTTTGGTCTCATGGCTCTTAAGGGACAACGCCCAAAAGAGGTAGCCCGGAAGCAACAACGTTGTCGTGCATAGAAATGATGGCTCCTCTAGTGTTCACCTTGCCACCTGGACATTTTGGTTTAGTCAGTTTAGTGCCATGACCCACCGTTTGTAAAATATACCATTTGACATCCTTACATTGTCTCAAATTAAACTATTTTGTGCGTTTGCAAAAAATAGGGTAACAAGAGCACCAATTGGAGAAGGAAAAACCCAAGACAGGCTATTGTAAATGGTCCCTACACTGAGGTTTAGGATCAAATGAAACATCTTTAGGTTCAATAGAGTTTGCATAGTCACCTATCGAAGTTGAATGATTTTTTGGTCTAAGGGCTCTTAAGGTACTATGCTCGAACTTAGTAGCCCGGAAGTAACAATGTTTTCGTACTAAAAAACAATGCCTCCTCTAGCATTCACCTAGGTACCTAGATGTGTCAAAAAATTCAGTTTAGTGCCATGACCCACTGTTTACAAAATATATTGTTTGACAGCCTTATATTGTCTCAAACTGCACTATTTGGCACGTTTGCAAACAATGGGGCTGCGAGAGCACAAATTGGAGAAGGAAACTACTGAGATAGACTATTGGAGAGGGTTCCTAAAATGAGGTGTTTGATGAAATGAGATGTCCTTAGGTGTAATGGATTCCGCGTAATCACCCATCAAAGTTCAATGATTTTTTGGTCTCATGGCTCTTAAAGGGCTATGCCCAAATGAGGTAGTCTAGAAGCAACAAAATTGTCATGCACCAAAACGATACCTCCTCTAACATTCAACTAGCTACCCAGATGTGTCGGTGTAGTTCATTTTGTGCCACAACCCACCGTTTGTAAAATATACCATTTGACATCCTTACATTGTCTCAAACTACACTATTTGGCATGTTTTCAAACAATACGACAACGAGAGCACCGATTAGAGAAGGAAAACACCGAGAGAATATATTTTATAGGGTCCCTACGCTCAGGTGTAGGGTCAAATAATACATCCTTAGGTGCCACGGAGTTTGCGTAGTCACCCATCGAACTTGAATGATTTTTTGGTCTCATGGCTCTTAAGGGACTACGCTCGAAAGAGGTAGCCCGAAAGCATTGACGTTGTCACACACTAAAATTATACCTCCTCTAGTGTTCACCTATCTATCTAGATGTGTTCGCATAGTCAATTCGGTGCCATGACCCACCGTTTGCAAAATATACCATTTGACATCCTTACACTATTTCACACTACACTATTCGGTGCATTTGCAAACAATAGGACAGTGAGAGTACCAATTGGAGAAGAAAAAAACCAAGACAAGTTATCGTAGAGGGTCTCTACGCCAAGGTGTAGGATAAAACAATGCATCCTTAGGTGTCATAGAGTCTACATAGTCACCCGTCAAAGTTGAATGATTTTTTAGTTTGAGGGCTCTTAAGAGACTATGCCCGAACGAAGTAGCCCGGAAGCAATGAAGTTGTCATACACCAAAATGATGCCTCCTCTAGTGTTCACTTGGCCACCCAAATTTTTTGGAGCATTCCGTTTGGTGCCATGACTCACCTTTTGCAAAATATATTGTTCGATAGCCTTACACTTTCTCAAACTATACTATTTGGCGCGTTTACAAGCAATAGGGAAGCAAGAGCACCGATTGGAAAAGAAAACCACTGAAGTAGGATATTGTAGAGGGTCTCTACACCAAGGTGTAGGATCAAATGAGAAGTCCTTCGGTGTCATAGAGTTTACGTAGTCACCCGTCGAAGTTGAACGATTTTAAGGTCTCATGGCTCTTAAGGGGCTACTCCCGAACGAGGTAGCCCGGTAGCAACGACGTTGTCACACACTAAAATTATGCCTCCTCTAGCATTCACCTATACAACCAGATGTTTCGACATATTCGGTTCGGTGCCACAACCTAGTGTTTGCAAAATATACCGTTTGACATCCTTACACTGTCTCAAACTACACTATTTGGAGCATTTACAAACAATAGGACAACAAGAGCACCGATTAGAGAATGAAAAAAATGACACATGTTATTGTAGAGGGTCCCTATGCCAAGGTGTAGGATTAAATGAGATTTTCTTAGGTGCCACAGAGTTTGCGTAGTCACCCGTCGAAGTTAAATGATTTTTTTGGTCTCAAGGCTCTTAAGGGACTATGCCTGAATGAAGTAGCTTGGAAGCAACGATGTTATCACACACCAAAATGATGCTTCCTCTACTGTTCACCTAGATAAACAAACATTTTGGTGTAGTCAGTTTGATTCCACGACCCAGCGTTTACAAAATATATTGTTTGATAGTCTTACACTATATAAAACTACACTATTTGTCACATTTACAAATAGTAGGGCAGTGAGAGCACCGATTGGAGAAGGAAAAAACCAAGATATATTATTGTATAGGGTCCCTATATCGAGGTGTAGGATTGAACGAGACATCTTAGTTGCCACAAAGTCTACATAGTCACCCGTCGAAGTTGAACGATTTTTTGGTCTCAAGGCTCTTAAGGTACTATAAAAAAATGAAGTAGCTTGAAAGCAATGACATTGTCACGCACCAAAACAATGCCTACTCTACCATTCACCTAGCCACCCAGACATGTTTGCATAGTCGGTTTGGTGCCACCGTTTACAAAATATATCATTTGATAGCCTTACACTATCTCAAATCACACTATTTGATGCGTGTGTAAACAATAGGTTAGCAAGAGCACTGATTAGATAAGGAAAATACTGAGACAGGATATTGTAGAGTGTCCCTACATCAAGGTGTAGGATTGAACGAGACATCCCTTAGGTGCCATGTAGTCTGCATAGTCACCTGACAAATTTGAATGATATTTTGGTCTTAAGGATCTTAAGGGACTATGCCATAATGAAGTAGCCCGGAAGCAATGACATTGTCATGCACCAAAATGATACCCTCCTCTAGCATTCACCTTTCAACCTAGACGTTTCATCATAGTCAGTTCAGTGCCATTACCCATTATTTGTAAAATATATCGTTTGACATCCTTACACTATCTCAAAACTACACTATTTGGCATGTTTACAAATAGTAGGGCAGCGAGAGCACCGACTGGAGAAGGAAAAAACTGAGACAGAATATTATAGAGGGTCTCTACGCCAAGGTGTAGGATCAAATGATATGTCTTTAGGTTCCACGGATTCCATGTACTCACCCGTCTAGGTCGAATGATTTTTTTGTCACAGGGCTCTTAAGGGACTATGCCTCGAATGAAGTAGCCCAGAAGCAATGACATCTCTTCTTGCATGGTACCACAATAAGGCCTCGACGTATATATATCTTATATCTAGTGGTAAAAAACCTATAATCGGTACTGGTTAAAATAATTTCATTAGAATCTCCACCGGTTAATGAAATATGCAAAACCTATGAAGATTAAGGAAAATAAATTGTTGAATCAGAAATTAAAAGAGAAGAAAAAGATCGTTATGAAATTATTGGTTATTGTCAATACTCACCCAACAAAGATCCTAAATAATCCATAGATGATATGAAATGTTACTCTTGTTTAGTGTTCACTCACTCATAAAAAAAAAAAAAAGCCTCTTCTTCTACTTCCCAAGCAAAACACTTTAATCCTCAAATGGTGAATCAATAGAAAAAAAAGAAGAAGAGGAACATCATTTCCTACTTCTATGTGGTCATCCAAGAAGAATCCTAATACTACTTTCGCCAAGAATCCATCTACCTCTTTGAGTAAGTCTCTTTCACCTCCTCTTGTCAAATCGATTTCTATTTCAATTATTTCTAAGACTGAAAATCCTACTCATGTCAAGGATTCCATAGTTCCTAATGTGCCTACCACTTCCTCATTTTTTTACATCAGTGACCATTTTAAGAAAGATAAAATTCAAATATTTGAATATGAGTACATAAAAAAACACCCCAAGCATTTTAATAACTCCTCTAGTTTATAAAAGGGTGTAGTAAAAATACATGTTCCAAGAATCCTACCAACACTATAGAATCACTTCCCACTCATAGAACAACTCATTCGTAGAACCTTCTTTCCTTAAAAACCTCCTCTTCTAGGAAATAATAACTTTTCTATCTTTCCTTGTTGGTCAATGGGTATAACTTAAATAATTGCATTATTGACTCCGACACCTCTGATAATGTCATGCTTATTAAATTTGAGAAATCTATTTTTATTACTCTCAGCCCTGCTATTGGCCATTGTTACTACATGAAAAAAAAAATTACCTCTTTTTGGCCAGGTGAAAGATTCTCAAGTAGAATTTGTAGACTTCCCTGACAAGAAAATGAAGATGGAAATACTTGTGGAAGACATGCGACATACATATGGTATATTGTTGAGCCAAAGTTTCTATCAAGATATTGGTGGGGATATAAATATGTATTGGTCATACACCGCCATACTCATCAATGGTAAAATGAAAAATATCCTTTTGATAAATAAAATTAAATACATGGTTCAAAAACCAAATGACCCAAGGGAAGACATCTTATTTCAAGATTCAAGGTATGAAATATTTTTCATGACTTAAGAGGAAAATGATTAGTTGCCCATGTTGATGGAGGAATACACATGCTTCCCTTAATTTCTTAATAATTGTACCATGCAATGTTGCACCATAGTAACATTATATTAATATATGTCGCAACATAGTTTTTATATTATAAATCAAGCATACATATAGAACTAATATACATACAATATACATACATAGAAGGATATCATGTGCAATGAAATCAAATCAAACATAGAAGTAATATAGTTATAAAAACCAATAGATTAATATACAATGTATCAAACTAAGTGTGTTAGATGCAAATCTCTGAAAATATAAGTTCATAACATGTGTACATCTCGAACTAAGTGTGTCATACATATAGGACCAGATGCGGTCACATAAGGCTATATATATAATGTGCTATGAATAATCATGAAGTAGGACTAGCTGGCCCATATATATATCTATGTACATCCAGGTCCTATGAATCTAATCATGAAATATCTTCCCTCTCTTTACCCTGCGAGAAGTAGCATGCCCATGACCTAGGGATGTAGTGGAGGGAGATTCCACTATGGATTTCATTCATGTGGTCCTAGGTGTCTCTAAGTAGGCCCGCAACCTAAGTTCAACATTCATAAAAAACAATTTTTTAACACCCATATTTTTAAAATACATTTAAAATTTATAAACTTAGAATTTAGTTAAAATTCATGTAAAATCTTACCGCAATATCATGATCCCTATCAATTTTTCATTGACACATGGTAGGGACAACAGTAGACTCACGAAGGGTAAGCTACATACAAATAATTAAATTTCAAATTAAATATTTCATGTATAAAATTTGATATTGTAGATTTAAGTAATAAGAAATAATTCCTAAATAAATTTAACAAATTTGAAAATTTGTACAAAGGTTAGTGGATCTGCAGATGCTATGGAAGTATCTATAGTAGCCTCCATAGTCTACATATATGGATGATTCTCTCTGCAAGTCATAAGCTATACAAAAAACATGTGCAAATCAATATTAATCTACATGACTGCCACATAACATAGCCAAAGCATAATCCACATGAACTTCCACAATTAGAAACAAAGTGTAAAGAGAAACTAACCTGTGTAAAAGTCACATGAGGCATGCCAATAGCCTCAATTCTAAGAGCAGATGATGACCCACTAGGATCTTGCTTATAAAAGACAAACATGTATTAATATGTACATGTATAGGTGAAACATGATAATAATAAAAGTGGACAATCAATTGAAATTTTAAATTTAAGTACAACTTGAAACTTACGTTTGTAACATGCCTAGTTATAATTGCTAGCATGTCAAACCCAGATGTTTCCTTCACCAACTCTTGCTATTTAAAATGAAATAAAAAATTAGTTTTTACATGTATATCAATCAATTACATATATATTAAAATACATATATATTAAAATATCAAACATGAATTAAACTATTGTATATATATATATAATATTTATTTGACATTTACTTGTGAAAGACCAAGATCCTTTGCACCAGTTCCAAAAACATCTGCCATCATCTCATGTAGAGAAAAGAAATCATGTGATCCAACAAATGATATCTCCTCGCAGTGGATACGACACCACATGATCCACAGTGGTGTGGTGTGCTAGAATTGACGCCTTCACCAACCTCACTAGATGTAATTTTCTCACTATGTTGGGTCATAGTGTCAGTGAGCTCTGTCAATGCATGTAGTGTGTAAATCTCCACAAACCTCCTTCACTATAGGAGGGATAACTGAAGGCAATGGGGGTTTTGGGGCATGGGGGATCCTTGGTTGACCTACGCGTGCACCAGGATTACTCTGTTCAAGGCCACCACATCACCTATAAAAATCAGAAAATTCAAAATAATTTGGGACCTCATTAAGCATGGACTCGCAATATAATTTCTTCAAAAAATAGAGGGGAACCTCATTGTTGTTGCATGGTGGATAATCATAAACCATCCACCATCGGTCCCAAAAATTGTTCTTGATTGGGTCATCGTGGCACAAATGGATTGGGAACCATTTGCAAGTAACTGTGGGGGGAATTTGTTCTTAGGTCAGTAAATAATGCACAAATGTAGTCTTTTCCAAAATAATTGTCTTTTACAACCGCATAGGATAATTTATTTGCATACCACTATGTACAATCACCTCTAAAGGTATTCCATTTGTCTATTTGGTTGGTTTCGGGGTCAACTTCACCAATCAATGTTTGCAATGTGTTGACTAAAGTGATGTTGGACAGATTTGTGGCATGATTTTGTCTTATAATCTGAATAAGGTTCTCAATGACAATTTTATTTTGTCATATTCTTCCAACAATTTCAGCTTGTGTTCTTGTTAGTTTTGTGGGGTTAGAAGGAGCCATAGAAGGTAGATCTATGTTTGGAGGAGGATTTTGAGGAATTTTTGGAGGGTTTTGAGGATTGTTTGGAGGGTTTTGAGGAATATTTTGATGGTTTGCAGGATTATGAGCTTGTCAAGAAATTGACAAAACAAAAAAATTGTATACATAAACAAAAAATTGAAAAACTAATGAAAATCACAAAAAATAACCCAAAATGCAAAAACATTGATCGAAATCGGGGGCTTACCTCTTTGTCTTGGCGGCATGGTTGAAACTATCATGATCTAGAAGTCTGAAGAGTAATAATTAAGGGGTATTCAAAGCGTGAGTGCCAAAGGTCTAGGAGAAATCGTTGTTGGAGAGGAAAAATGTGGGGAAATGAGGAGATTTGGGTCTATATTTTTTGTCTCAGAGGAACATGATCATGGTTTTAGGTTCAGAAAATCACCGAACCTATAAAAAATAATTGTGTGAGCGTAGTTTATAAACTACAATCACGGTACCTAAATTTTAGGTTTTTATGTCCACTTAATTGTCCACCAACTTGCTTCACTTACCCATATTGTACCCTACTCCACCTTATCATAAAATATTATGTTGATATTTTATATATATTTTTACTATATTCATTATGTGATTGATTGATGATATAATTCTGTATAATTTACTATATGGTCAAATATAAGGGTAAATTCTTAATTTATTAAACCACGTAAACATCAGTTCTTGATTCCAATTCTAAATAAGGATTATAATCCACATTTCTTATTTGTAGGATTAAAACATCTTTATTCAAGATATAAGTAATGTGAGAAAATAAAGAAATAAACATCCTATTAAAGTTTTCTAATCCAAAAATGTTGTGAAGATGTCAATTATTGTTGGTGTAGGTCATTCAATATGGATTATGGACATTTCGACATCAGTATTTCTGAGTCTAGTATGTATTCCAAATATTGTATCTTTTTCAATGAAAATGAACATTATCCTTATTCTATTTTACTACAATGTGTTGATAATTTTATATATACAGGACATGTTTTAATCTCATGTTTTTTTATTATGTTTAGGATTTTAATAAGGTAGATCATAGTGAAAATATGAAATGGTATACAATATGTAAGTTGTTAACTACATAAATATAAGAAATTTATTACTCAAATAGAATTATATAACAAACAAATCAAACAACCATATTATTCTCATAAGGTTATCTTCTATATTTTTGTAGGCTTGACAAGATTATAGTATAATACCCAAAGTTGAGATCATTTTTGGTGAATAAGTCATCAACTATTAGAATATATTCTTCATTATGATCTTTTTTGTTGATTTCAATCTAATATAAAATGATTTTTCTATCATATGGTGAAGATATGGGTATTATGTGTCTTTCAACCATGAGTTTATCAATGTATCTCTTAATATCTCTAAAAACATGTGTGTTATAAGTATGGCTAATGAAGAGGTATTCTCGGAATAAATTTAGTACTATTTTCTACCACTCAATGGAAATGAACATCATTAGGTGACTGAATGTTAAAATCTCTCTTAATATCTATAAAAGCATATGTGGCATAAATATTGATAATGAAAAGGTTTCCTTAGCATAAAATTAATAGTATTTTATAACACACAATGGAAATGAACATCATTAGGTGACTAAAAATCATTATTGTATTCACCTAGAATGTTATGTAATTATTGCATATCTACTTATGGATCCAAGGTATGAATTTATACGACAATAGAATAACCCTAACATCATGTTGGGTTACCCCAAAATGTTTATATTCTAATTATAATTTACCTACAACCTAATTGATTTTATTAAATTAGTTATAACTAAAGGATGAAAGGGGTAGAAAAATGTGGATATTATTATTAATTAACTTCCAACATCAATTATCATAATCAAAATAATTTTTTTTTACTAGAAACTTATATGCTAAATAAGACATGAACTTGCTATCAAAAACAAATGAGTGCAAATAGCGGATTACGGATGATTCTTAAAGGTTATGGGAAGATGAACTTCAAGAACAAGGAGATATGGACTAGAAAAAACTTTTATTCAAGGAGAATTTCATTGAAAAATAGACTAGGGAAAGACCATACCATATGATTTTGCACCTCATGTACATTCATGGAGCTACTAGAACCTATGTTATATAACTTCTGCACTTTTTTAATTGTTTCAAATACTTTGTCTCTCTCAAATGATAGTTTGAAATCATCAAGAAAATATATTTGAATTATATGATTATCATATAAAATTCTATCCATGTATGATAAATATTACAAAAGAAACATTTTTTTTGGGTTGTGGGTACCCTCGTGTACTACCAAAATTGGTCCTACTATGAACATGCCTCAAACCACATACAATTATACACCTAGCATGCTATACTTGAATTAATGCAACTAGATGTGAAAAACATATTTGAACATACTTGAATTGATTTTTTATCTTTGTAAGATACTTTTGAATGAGGTAGATAGTTGGGTTCACCTAGTAATGAGATTAAAACCTCTAGATATTTATACCCTACTGAATCTAGATTTGCTATAATGAGATTTATGGAGCTATGGATACATTTTCCAATGGCTGGAAGTGATTTTATTAGTGTAGTGCCATATGATTTATAGGCTAGAAAACAAGGTAATGTATAGTTATATAGGGTTTTTTAGATAATTTAGCAATGAAAGGCTTACCCATGGATATTATAAGGCCATATAAAAACTATGAATTAGAAAGAAAATATGGAGGAGATATTGGTTTAATATCATGCAAGTTAGTTAGGACTAGATGTATTATCTTGACCATCTGTAAATCCCTTCTCGAGGAATGAAAAGAAAAAAATAATTTCCTGGAAATGTTTCTTGATGTTTTTATATAGATTTTATCCAGTATGGTTCTTAGAATCTGACAACATGTTAATGTACAATGATAAACAAGACAACAAATGAAATTTAAGTGCGCTAAATAGGAAAGGGAAGGGTTTTCAAGGGTGTATTGTAACAACTAGTAGCTTGAAAGAGTGAATTTGCAAATTTGAGTGTGTATAATATTCACCTATCATGTCATCCAATTATTTTATATGTACCATGGGAACGTATTTATGAATTTCTACCATAAGGTAATTGTTCTTATCATATCCAACTATTAAGAATAAAATCTCTTTTTTGTAATTGACTAGAGTTTTAAAATACTTGGCATTAGATGATGAGAGCTTATGACCTATTTATAGAACACGGTATTGTATATCACCAATAAATATTAAGAAAAAATACATAATTTTATTCATAGGCATCATATTAATGGTAAATATATGGATAACCAAGAAAAATATAAAATAGTTCTAACAATGAAACACTTGAAATATTAATATATTGTAAGGTCTTTATTTATACACCATATTACATTTCTAAGTAATAGAAATATTAAAAATCCAATATAAATTATCAAATTGTCTATGGATTTATGTGATATATTATTGATTTTTTTTTTTTTAATTATTGGCAAATAGTTTTTAGGAAGGGACTATACCCCAATAAAAAAGAGGCTCAAAAGCCAGATAATACACAGTAAAAATCCAACAAGTGATCGAAATCAGATGTTTACATGAAAGCACCACTGCAACTTAATCACTACACAACGAAGTACCAAAATACCTTCATAAATACATCACTATGATGTACAACGAACTTTTCACATAAACAAATAATCAATCAAACAAAAATTATACAATAAATTAATAGCTATTTTCTGAGTAGATAGTTTTCTTATTGTTACAAATTGTAATATTTCTCTAAAGGAATCAAAACTTCAAGATCTTTGATCAATTGATATGTATTATTTGAAGAAGGATATCGATGAGGAACATTCTCCTTAGTCGCTACTAATGCTTTTGACTCAGTGTTTCCAGTCCTTTGAGTTCCCCCCAGATGAATCCTTGTTTCCATGTTTTGTGATCTCTCTCAAAGGGGTTGTGGAGACCTTTTCAATCCTATCTTCGTCCTCAGCATCAGAAATAGGGATATTATTAGGTTCAAATATCAGATGTTCTGGGATGATGTTTTTCCACTAGTTAGCATTCTTATTTTAATGTTTTATCAACTCACAATTAGTGGCAAAATTTCCCAGAGAAAAGAATCTTCTACATCTAAAAAGTAGACCTTCATAGTCTAAAGGATGAGTCCAAATTTGATGTTGCGTGCTTATCTCAATGTGAGTTGGAAGATCCTTTGAAGTATCAACCTCAACCATTATTGTTGCATAGGTTGTATGTGTGAAATCACAGGTTTGGGAGTCAATGTTAATGATGTTGCCCAAGGTGTTTCCTATGGCAATCAAAAAAATTTGATCCTAAAATTGGAGAGGTAGGTAGGTTAATCTGATCCAGATCATTTTGAGAGAGATTGATTTAGTGAGAGGGTTGAATGATGGGAAACAGGGTTTTACAATAAGGTATTTTTACTGGCATACCAATTTTTTTTTAGAAACGATATCCTTATCAGCTATGAATTCAAAGAAAATAATAAAAATTCCCTTAGCACAAGGGTAGAGATCTAATCTTCCTTCTAGAAGCGGGATCCAATGCTTGGAGATCCATTCATGTAGGATATGTAGGCTAGGCTAGTGTCCATTGAATTTGCAAATCAAGGTATGAACTTAATAAACAGATCAAGTTTCGAGGACTTCATCTCCAAAGGATACACATGGGTTACTCTCAACCGGCCTCATGGTTTTGAGCTCAGGTTTCTTTTATAAAACCTCCCTAAATGAACACTGGATCAAAGCTTCTACTGTTATAGTAGGGGAGGAGATCCTAGTGACAGGAATATCAAGTTTCTTCTTGCATTCCAGCATGCTGTTAGTAGAAGCCTATTTGAATCCCCTATATAAAACAGAGTCTCTATCGTCACCGCCACAGATATCTCAGGGAAACGTTTTGTTGGAAATGAATGCAATCCTCCTCTTCCCTGCACATGCACATCATCTACCCCTATTTTCTGCCATGACCGCTATTTGTCTTTTCAGGTCCTTTTCCTCCCTTATTCTTATCAGCCCCTGCTTCTTGAGTAACATCCGTAGTAGGAGGGGAAAAAACTGCACTTTTTCTAGGTAGCTTTACATTTCTATTTCCTTTCTCCAACATAATCTTCATCCAAGAAATTTCCTGATCCTCCATAAGATTGGACTCTATCTTGTCGCTGCCATGATCATTATTTTCTCGGCTAAGGTTAGGGAAAGAACGAGGAGAGTGAGAAGAGCCGCAATGATCCACAAGTGATATTAATGTAAAATTTAATCTTCTAACTTTATAATAATAAAATAATTTATTCCCTCTTTCATTATCTGTGATTAAGTGTGTCCATTTAAGAATATGAGAAGGAAATATTGTATTCTATTATATTATATCTCATTTACATAAAGCATATAGACTTGTAAAAAGTTATCATACATAGATAAAAGATATATATATATATATATAAAAGTGTTACAATTGATTCAATATCATTAGAACATAAACATGGAAAACTATTATCATCGCATAAATCCCTAAAATATTCCACGGAAGTAAGCCAACAATATTTGATATGTCTTTGGAAACACTAATCCTATGAGTATACATTGAATTCAATCATATAAAGATAAAAATATACATCATATTACTATACATGTCAAAGGAATTTATAAAGGAAGTATGTAACCATTAAAATATTTTCCACGTGAAATTTACATAAAGATATATTTTTATACATATAATATCTAAAACACACATATAATAATAAATTTTACAAAATTACTAAAAGAAGCAACTAGGGTTATGATAAATATGATAAGGAAAATTATAGATGTAAGAATATAAAAATTATGCCCAAGTGCATATAACATCAAAGAAAACAAGCCCTAAAATAATCTTATTAATCTCCAATGAAGATATCTATTTCCCTACGTGGATATCAATTTATGAAGGAATGTGGATTTACGATAAGGTGGATGTGGAAATTCATTCATAAACAATGCACTACAATTAGTTGGATTCATTACTATTCAAATGTAAATAGTTATAAAATATTAAATTTTACCTAAGTACATAAAGGAGTATTCTTAGAATGTAAATAAGTCATATGAAGGGTTTTATATTTATATGTGTTTTTTTTACTTCGGTATTAAGTTATAAAAAAAATAAAAATTACTATATGTTCATGAATTGATATGAATAATACACATAAACATCAACATAGACATAGTAGCACAGTTTCTAAATAATTATGTGCATATTTTTCGGAATCCAATCTCCTTCATTTGAACAAGGGTTTGATTGCGACAACTTCAAAATTGTGAAACTAGTGGATGCTTTGGACCTTGTTTATTACCTACATTAATATCGGACCTTTTAGCATAAATGGTTCATTGAAAATAACACACCATGTATAATACAATTCAAGAAGAAATCCTATCTAATGTAAACACTCAGACCCTAATCATTTTCAACTAGCTAATAAATGCAACACGTTAATACTTATATATATTATTATAAATACTTGAATGCTTACCTATATCTTCAAAGAAACAAAAATCAAAGTTTTTGATGACTATATTATGGTTTTTTCATGAAAAAAATAGTAATATAATTTTGACATAACTAGAGAATAATATATATATATATATATAAACAGACAAGAAAAAACTAAAAATATAAACAAAATAAGAATTCTTGGAGAAAACATGAGAAACTGATTGGTAATAAAATACCATCAAAAAAATAAAACACACACCAATACTAAAATAATTTAATCTAATAATTGATAAAAAAACATCCAAAGATATAAATATAGTAAATACCTAATCCCATACCAAATTAGATGTCAATCTACAGGGTAAAAATCAATTTTATTTAGGAACACTTGACAATAAAATATATTTATTTTTCAAGAAAAATTTATTTGATTGTCATATAATCAAATTTCCTAGAAACTTTAATAAAATCACATGCAATCTCATGAGTCACACGATAAATAAAAACAAAGAGGTCAAAATTCTAATTCTAATATCTAATTGATGGATTGTAATATTTTTAGATATGGAATAAAATGTTCTACGAGGGTAACATATTTTGTATGGTTATAACCAATTAGTGTTAAACACTAGTAATAGTGCTCTATGTAAAACAAAATTTCACATGCTCTTGCATTTATTTATATTTTTGTGCAAAAACCACTTTAGGAGGATCTTTTATAATGATATCCCACTCACATATTTTAGTATTCCCAAATGTTAACAATATGATGGTTCCTCCAAGGAATCACATCAGAAAGTTTCTGCCCAAAATATTGTATTAGGTAATATATTTTCCCCTCATATCTTATTAATTGTTGAGAAATTTAATTCTGCATGTCATTAGATTTTGAAATTTAGAGTGATAAGATCTTTTTTGGAAGGATTGCCTCTTAAAACATGCTTCTCTCTTATGTTGAAATGAAGTGGTACAAGTTTTGTGTTAAGATGGACTTAGTATATAATATGACAAAATGTTCTTTTGTTCCTATTGACTAACTTTTCTAAATTTTCCATGGTGCAATATATATCCTCCACCTTGTATGTCTAAAGTTCCATACTCATTGTGTTCCTTTGGACTCTTGATTTTGTATTTTAGGAGTATATGACTCTCAAATTATGAGTTTCGGTGGAATTTCAAATACTTCACATGTAGTTTAATCATTCTTAATTAGTGTCTCATTTCTTCCTTAATAGGATGGTCAACTACAAAAAAACCTCTTATGTTCTTTGATACCATACCACATATATGTTTATTTTAAGGTAAAAATATCTAATGTCCTTAAAAAAACATTTGAAACAAAAGTGGGTGACTTTTAGTAAAATAAAAGGGTATTTTTCATAAGTCCTTTTAATACCTTTTTCTGATGACAATTTACAAACCATGAGATCTGAGACTTACCATTGTTAACATAACATAATAGAACTATTTCAAATCCAAATGTTTTGGTCTATTAGGATTTTGATGAAGATGGTTGCACCACTATGGATAAGAAAATTACCATTATACGACCTTCCTCCACCACCCTTCTCCTCTTAGTTGCAAGACTACTAAATTGTGAGCTAGTGAATTTCTAGTTATATTGATCCTTCTTAATCTCATTGGAGTTAGCATCTCTAATCCATATATAAATTGTTTCTTTCTTTCATAGAACAAACCTTTAACTAATAAACTATAAATATCTATACGACCTTGGGTATTGATGGAGTTAATGGGTTTTAAAACTCGTTTATATGATCAGGATGGTTTTCCTTGTGTATTTAAAATTTTAATGATAAAATAGGAACAAGGTGCTATAATATAAACCCTCACCACCTCAAGAAAGAACTTTTTTCACGCCCAAGCATAAATAAATCCCAGGATAGTGAATTTTTTCTTTCTAACCAACAACTTATTAAATAAATAATGACGATGCCCTTTTGGTATAAATTAAGAGAATATGTCTCTCGATGCTAATTTTAAATGAATTTATTCTCTTTGAGTGTAAGGGGTATAACAAACACAACTTAAAAATAGAGTATGCGAGACATTAGGAAGTGGTTTTTATATATAGATATTATTTATTTTTTGAAATTTAATGTGTTAGGATTTCTCTTATCCATGGTTTTAAAAGTTGTCTTAATAGATTGTTTAGGTCTGAATACTATTCATGAGCTTGATCATGGAAGAATAATGAATTTTATCACCACTAAATGGAAGCATCATTACATTATTCATGAATTATTTGTATTGTGGGTGTTATTCCGTAACTATAATCACTCTTTTTGATTTATTATATTTATGTAACGAATGATGTAGCTAAATAAACAATTCTCTGGTGAAGGATTGTTGATATGATCCCCAAAGGGCATTGCTTCATATGTGGTGACTTCATTATGCTTTAGATAGATATATAAAATATTGGCCATTTACCCATGCGTTCGATAGTTACCAGAAAGGGATATTTGATATACATATGTGCTAAATATGGGTTTAGAATCCTCCAAAAATGGGTTCTGCGAAGAATCTCGTTTTGGAAAAAGGCCCTAACCCTAAACCAAAGCTCCACGGCGATGGAGGGATGAGTGGATGCAGATCACCAATTGGTAATGGCCACCCATCTGCTAGCTATGCTATTAATAGGTTCACATATGGGCTTCCTTTAGTTGTTGTTGTTGTGGAAACAGATAAAAATTCCCCTTTATTATTTCACCCAACGGCGCCGCTTTTACCTGGTTTTGGCAGAGGACGTGGCGGCGACACTCCTGATGACTATTTGGGAGGATTCCCTGGCAGTATTAATGCCAAACAAGCTATATCTAACTTATAGGCTGTTGGGCGAGCCTCTTGTTCGAGTAAGACAGTGAAGTCCCAGTTTAATGGCCCCATTATCGAGCATGGCAATGCAAATACATTTCATATCTCTAAGGCTTCTGTAGGGGTTTTAACCCAGAACGATGTGCATTTTGAGAATGTAGATCTGAGACATAACGTCCGAGTCCATGTCTCAGATGCTCCTGTGCGTGGTAGTACAATAGTGTATGGGGCAGTTTCTGGGGCTAGATCCGAGCCTTTGCAGTCTCAAGATCAGCCAATATTTAATAATTCCTCTGCTCCGATTTCATTCAAGGATTTGGTAAGGGGTGGAGGAAATAAGTACAAAGTTTTCCCAGAAGCTAAAAGGAATAAGCTTATGGTTTATGATAAATCTAACCCATCTGTGAGTTTTGGGGAGGAGGTGCTTCAGTTAGTAGAGGATTTCAAGAGGAATGATCTGATTTACAGATTTAACAAATTTTGTCCAGGTTTTCCAGTGCTGCATGCTTGGATATCGAGTCAATGGGGTCCTTTCTTGGAAGTTAGGTTGGATATCATTCCTAGTGCATGTGGATTTTTCATTTTTGCATTTTTTAGTGCTTTAGATAGAGATTTAATTTTAAGGAAAATTCGGAAATTTGATTCCCATATGCGTTTGATGAAACCCCGGTTTCCTTTGTTTACCCTGGTTTCTAATTCTTTCCAAGTTAAACAGGGGTGGATACGTCTACCTTATTTTCCCCTTCAATTCTAGTTGGAGAGTTGTTTAATTACTATTGGCAATAATTTAGGGAAATGTTTATTTATTGACCCTAAAACTTAATACTTTAAGCATACTACTTATGCTCCAATCTTGGTTGATATGGATACTTATGTGGATTTCCCTTCTACTATTGAACTTAAAGGTGAAGATAGAACTTGGATTCAAAACCTAGATTACGAAGGGTTTCCCTTTTGATGCAGGACATGCTTCTCTCTTGGCCATTTAGCAACAGATTGTCAGTGGGTTTGTAAGCATGCTAAAGGTAAAAGGTCTTGGTGGAAGAACTCTAATTCTAATCACCTGGTAGTGAATGATCTATTGGATTGTGATTATGATTTAATTTCTGAGAAATCGGCTTATGCAAAAGTGATGGAAGTGCAACACGCGTGTAAGGATGTTTATGCTCTTTCGTTTGATTCCCAAGAATATGGTCAAAACATTGAAGTTTTGATTCCAATCCATAATAACGAAAATTTAAATCCAAATAAGGAAAAGGGCTGGAAATTTTTCTATCAGAAAAACACAGGCACAATCTCCCCCCTTAAAATATAGATAAGATCCAAAGGGAAGGGGCTTTGTTGATATTGTTGTTGGCTTTTGTTGTATTGTTTGTTTCCATTGTTAATTTGATCTTTGCTGCCATTGGTAGAGGATGGATTGTCATGTTCCTCATGTTGTACGGGGTAAGGTTTCCTTTCATTATGATTCAGTCATTTCACACAATTTGTCTAGTTTCTGCCAAGGATCTAACATATTATATGAGAGCCTCGATCATGTCAGGCTAATATTTGAACCCTTTTTTTATTTTTTGGTGTTTTTTAGTTACTGGTGTAATTCATGCTAAATATGGTCCCTTATGACCATATCCCTATCCACTTTAGGATCAATTGAAACTTATAGACATGGATCTTCCATATAACGTAGTTTTATCTCAAATACCACCATTTTGCATCACAGGTCCACCATTACCACATTAGGTTGTTTTGGGGCCTAACGGCATGCCCATATTGTAGGAAAGGGTGGACTAAATGGTGAAAATATATGATATGTTGGATGATTTGTTTTTTGTGCTCCTTTGGTTAATATATAGCAAAATTTTATGGAAACATTACTCCGTTATAACATCCAAGTTAAGCCTCTATGGATGAAGATGTTTTTAAGGGAATTTTTATGAAACAAGTCGAAAATATTATAGAGAACATCCAAACTAATGAGTCCTACAATGATAGAATAAAATCAAATCAAAGATAAAATAAAATTTCTCAAAGTGAGAAATTAGGTTTTGAAATAATTTGTTCACTCTCTCATAATAATACACACACACCAATAAATCAAACCCATCATTGAACTCTCACATTATATATCTTATGTGTCAACTATGGGATTTGATTTTTTATTCCGTTATCAACAAGCAATTAAAATAATCTAAGAATCATGTAAATTGACAAGTGTTAGGAATATCTATAGATTAGTGCTCATGCATTAATTTTTAATGGTTAAATGTAATATGAATATATTACATTAGTGAGTTAGTGAGATATTATTTTTGTGATATTAATACCATATTTGTGTGGGAAAAATAAAATAGTGTAATATTATTAATATGATTTATCAAAAATCTCACTATTAATAATATAGATTGAAATATATTAGTTGTGAGTTTGTAGGTGAGTGTATTGTGTTATTGAAAATTGGAGTCAAATCTTTGTATTAAGGAGATCATTCTCCTATATATTGTAGGATATTTGACCATGTAATTACTCCATAATTATGTTGAATAAAAAATAAAAGCGTGTTTATTATATAATTTCTTCTCTAATGCAACATTGTCTCATGTCTCTTAATTATTTATTCAACTATTTCATGTAATTTTTGCTACTTCAGATTAGATAAGATCTCAAGTTCATATCAACAAAATACTACATTATTAATCCTTTATAAGATTTCTCAAATTGATGATGACTTATCCCTAGGAAAGGATGAACTCCCTTTTGAATTATATAAAACCCTATTTGATATGGTCGGTAATGACCTTTTATAAGTCAATTTACAAAATATAGCCATATTAAATTCATTCTCAAGGTGGGGGACGTACAACTTATTTTTTATTTGAGGTCAATTACCTTTATCTATTTAACATAGTAAATTATTTCCAAAGCCTTCGAACTTTATATATTTAAGACTTGTCACCCATAATTGTTACTCCAAAGAAGTTAGGGTTTATCTACAGTAGATACATTTTGGATAATATAATAATACTATGAGAAGGTATGGAATGTTGTAACGACCCAAAAATTCACACACGAACAACACTGTGAAATACAGGATATTTTTTTGTTTTTTGACTTGCTTGACACAAAACACGACACAACTTGTTGTCACCAAGGTTACATCTAACATCTGTGAACCACTTGATTACAGAGGATGGCCATACAAGGACAGCGCGGAAATGTTCACACACAATCAAGGATAATACACTTTTCTTTTAGACAAGAACAACATAGAAGTCCAACCACATGAACACACTCACAGCTAGGGCCAAGCCACAATAAGAAATGATTGAAGTTTACTTATTTTGATATAGGACACCCTTGCAATTCATAGACTTATGTTTTTAGAAAGATTCAATATATGATTCGCAAAAATTCATCTTACCAACTGAGTTAATTTCTTATACACTGTAGAGAAGTTCACTTAAAGTCTTCACTTTACGAAAATTAGTTATTTAGTTCCATTATTTAATAAGGGGTTGATTTTAATTCCACAAGGCTATCTGTCCATACTTACGTTACTAAAAATTGCTCATTACCTTGCTACAACAAGAATTCGTGTTCAACAAAATCAAGATGAACTTACAAAGTATACTGGGAAAGAGTTAAGGAGATAAGGTCGAGTTAAATTCCTCTTTAAGACGTCATTAGCTATTACCAAGGTTTAATTAGAGCTTGGGGTTTTATACGTAATTATAAACGCTTTTACTAAGGCTTCACCAAAAGAGCTTATCAAAAGGAAACTACTTACTTTCAAATAGGCTGAGAGATAAATTGCGTGGTTTCTAAATTTTCTTCCCTTACTTGCTAAATCTTATTAGAAACTAACCATTGTTTTCACTTTAAGCTTGTTTTAAGCGTTCACCAAAAAGGAGTAGTGTTCACTAGTTTAGCTAGGGATATCACGATATACAAGTTTACGCTTTGCAAGGATAGTCCTGCCCTTGATTACTTAAAGAATTTCTTGCTCTCATGTTGGTGACCTCTACACCAATTTATTTGCAAAATAAATTTTAGTTTAACTTCTATAAGTATTAAACAATCCCATTTTATTTTACTAATAACACACTATTACTAAGTCTTATCAAGATTTAGCTCAACATTTAATCGCAGGGATAAAGTTGTAACAATACTCATTTACGAGAACCAAACAAGATTACATCAATTCTTAAGGTACTGATACTCCAACAAAGTCGGTCAACAACAATAACCAAATTTTCTTATAATTTCAAAGATAGTCAAACAATTCAAGGTTTCCATAGTTAAGACGACATAAGTCCACGATACAATCTACTAAGACATTGATCCTCTTCTAAAGTTTCCATTAGATGTTATCAATAGTTGAACAATATAAAGAGGATTCATACAAAAGGAACTTCTCAACTGAGGTTGATGTAAAAAAGTATACAAGTCTATTCCTCATCTACTTGCAAAATCCATCTGCAGAATTTTTTTTCCACAAGAGTTAGTTCGCGAGAATTGAGCAAGATAAGGCTACACAAAGCCACCATAACTATTATCTAACAATACCACGAAAAGGAATCACTTTATTACAAGAATTGGTTCAAACCTCTAAACACTATCAACACAGCAAGTTGTAATAAAGTCTCCATCATGCCAATCAAAGAAGGGGAAGACCTTGTACTTCAATTAGGAGTAAAAGCAACGAAAGTATAGCAATCGTATGAGAATGGCCCTTGGCCCTATAAGGAGAAAACAAACAATCTAGCAAAAAAACAGACTTCCCATCAAGTAAGCAATTAAACAATAATTACAAGATTGAGATTTGATATATAGACCAACCATCTAGAAATTTTATTAAAGGTACCAAACGCATATACTAAAATAATATATTTCTAAAAGAACAAAAGTTGATTGGCCCAAGAAAGGAGAACCACGGGTTTCAAAAATTAACACAAAAAGCCATGTATAATTGAGTTTCAAACCGGAAATCATATAGAGTATACACACAACATTAATTTTGAAGCGAAGGCCAGGTATACTAGTTTTGACCATTAACTACAAGGATTTTCCAGTCATTCAAGAAGGGTCAAAGTCTTACAGGCTAGTAGCAAACACGTGAGAGAAGAAGGGAGTTCCGTCAAACAAGAGTATACAATAATGTCATCAACAATTTTTTATAACACTAAAGATTTGCAAAATTCCGCAATAATTCTAATGTTTGGTTAATTTAAAATAAATTATCCATTTCCCAAAACAACCATATTTTAAGGCAACCCTTGGTAACACAGTCAACCGTCACACAAATAGATACAAACATAACTTCTAAGTGATACTATCAAAACAAAACCTTCCGTTATGAATCCATAAGACTATCAAATGAAAGCTGAGTTTCTTCCCGAAGATTAATCACATTTAAGGAAATTTCCATCACAAACTATTACGGTAATTACATGCATAAAAACTGACCAATATTAATTAATAGCGTTAGCATTACAAGGGAGAAAATAATGAAAGTTAGGAAAAAATACAAGAGCGCCATCAGCAATAATTCTGAGAGGGGAATTAGACCAAACTATTTTAGTGTCAATGAGGTACTGGATTTGCACAAAGAAACCTCCAGCTTAGTTTATCCAAAAAGCTAGTTATTGTTCAAGTTGATAGGGATGGTCAAGGTACTTCTTGAGGATGGCCTTAAAATCCTAGACACAAGATGAAAGATAATATAAGAGTCTAAACACGCGAGACTGGAAAAACACATTGCACACAAACCTTTTCATTCTAAAAGTTTTTAACACCGAAACTCTAAGCTGGCTAGCCCCCAAGCATTGATCACACAATACTACAACCTTTCTTTCTTGATGCCAAAAGGTTATCAAAGGGAATTGTGAAGGAGCTAACAAAAAAAAATGTCAAAAGAAAACTTGGGTGCTAGGGAGGAGCTTTATAGTTATCGTAACTTACTTCCATGATATCGAAAATACTAGTTTGATCAACATAATAACTTGTAACTCAATCGCAGAGAAGAATTAATACATAAACAAATAGAAAAAGGTCTATCACTCGAGCAAGAGAAACATAACATTTAGGGGAAAGGGCACACGCATCCTTTCGGCCCACATTCTGTCAACGATAAAAGCTAAAACAAGAAGAAACAAGCAAAAAGGGGAAATCTCCCATCATGACATCCAACTGACAAATCAATGCAAGGAAAAAGCAGTTCGATTTCACAATAATTTTAAATAAAATAATAGTAGAAAAGTGTAGAAATATCTTGCCTTTTTCTCCAAATTCTTGCCTAGGTTCTTCATCCCACACCGCTACCAGGACCATTGCAACAGCATATGTATTGGCAGGAAGCCTCAATTCCATTTTCTTGTTCAGAGCTCGTTGGGTCACCCAAACATCGACCTTGATGGTCCATAGTGCCAATATCTGATCCTGTTTCTGAAACACAACTTTGGCATTTCCATCCCCTAACCTTGAAACTGTATCTCATATGGTAGGGCAGTAAGCCCTAGTCTGAGACGAATTTGGCACAAGATACGATGGCTTTATAGTTGCTGCAACATATGTGTAGGGAATTCCTTCTGCCTCAATGGCCCTACAGACTTTGACCATATAACCCCATGCAGTATTTGCAGTCTCGATTGCATGGACTCTAGCAAAATCCTTTCCAATTCAGATGGTAGAAATCTCTTGATGGTTCTAACCTCTTTGATTGCCTTCGATAATGTTAAGTTGATCCATTATCTGCGTCCTTAACCCACTATGGAGATGACCACATGCGAGCTTTCTGAGCTTGTCTCCACAAGACTTGCATGATCTTCCAGAGATCCATGGACTATATCAGCACCTGAGGCCTTGAAGGATTCAAGAAGCTCAGCCTGCTGAGGATTTGAATCTCGGACACAAGAAATAATGATTACATCACGCTCCTGGCTATAAAAGGCCTCTAACGTAATGATAAATAAACCTTTTCCTTCATCAGATTTGAGGACAACATCAAACTCTCGGTGCAAACATTACAGCTGTAGCTCGTAAGGTGTGATAATTCCAACAGAAACCTTTATGCGTGCAAACTTAGTGACTCGTTGAAGAAGCTCCACATAATTGCAAAGCAAATTGTGCTTCATGAATATACTGAAATGAAACAAATCCGCGTCCTATGAGATCCTCTTCCATGAGCAACATCGTAAAACAAACAGAAAGGTTTCAACTAGAGAATCATAGCCAATAAAATTTCATCATGTCTCCTGGTAAAACTCTCATTGTCACTTAATCGATTCTGATAGAATAAAATAAAATACCTTGAAGGAGAGATCCTGAATTCAGAGGATGCATTCAATCCAGAACAAAAAACAACATAGTTGGACATACCTGCCTATTGGAAGCGCTCAAAAAGGCCTCGTCCACAAACTCCAGCTTTTGCCAATCTTGCCTAGCAAGTATCCAAAGTTACAGGAACTGTAATTTCTGTGGATCTTTTTCTTCATAAAAGATTATGGCACAGTTCTCGGAGTTGGACAACCATTTTGCAAGTGCAGAGGATGTCAGAAATGGCTCTGAATCGATGTTAACCCGCGTCTGCAATGATTATCTATTTTTTTTTTTTCCTGATGCCCACTTGAGGATAAACTCCAGGCCAGAGAAGGGTGTTTTTTTTTCTTGCATCAATCACTTCTATTTGCTCCCTATGATGGTGTGATGATCTACAGTGGATTTAGTACTGGTATTCAAGGACCATTGCTCCAGATTGAGGACCCCATTGAGATCCTTGTTTTTCACCTTTTGAAGACAGTGGGCAAACTCTAGTCACGTAATGCTTCCACAAAGCTTCATACCATACAGTGTTTACATGCAAACAGATATTTTTGGATCCTGCAAGAGTTACGGAGACCATATCACCACTTGTTTTACCCTATAAAATCATTCTTAACCATATCACAAGGGAGCGCTGCACCCATTGGAACAACCCCAGGTACACATGCCTTCTTCACTAGGGCTGAAGCTTGGATCAATAACCGCCATACCAAAACCATTTCTGAGCCCAAACTCCATTTTCCTTCACGTTTGGAACAGGGAAGGAGTAGCAGCAAGGAAGGGGGATCAAACCCATCGAATGGCATTGTGCATAGAAGTCAAAGAACTGAGACCCACAACCCACGACATGCTCTATCTTTCTCCAACTCCAATCGGCCAAAATAAGGACTGCAAAGCAGAACAGGAAGCTGGTTAAGGCAAAAAAAACGTGGTCCACTTTTAAAGGCACACAAATTTTTGAAGAAATAGCAAACCTCAAAGCCATACGCATTGAATAAATCCAAATGAGATCCAGGTGAAGAATAACGGGACTCCACAAGATAAAAAAATTTCTCCAACACGGTAGGATCAAAGAATCATATTTTACCAACGTCATGTAAGAATGGCAGGTAGGCCAGTCAAGTTGATTTTCATTCTTACTTCAAATTCCGTCAATCAAGGATATGCCACAAGAATCCTTAAAAGTTAAATACAATGCAGAGAAAGATTGTTCTAAATCTAATTAAGGCCACGTCACCCTGAGCGGTCAGTTAGGAAAATGGTCCTACTCTGACAATCCAAGTATATCAAGTCTTTAAGCAATGGAAGCAACAAAAGTGATTTACGCTCATGAACCTTAAGCATTGCAAATGAGGCATTACATTCTCCTCCCCCTTAAGAAAAGCATCATCCTCGATGCGACATAACACAGATGGAAAAGAAATGGTTCACGTAACCAAGAACAGGTAAAGGAGAAATTACATTATTATGCCAATTAAAATTTTAGTTGATTCTGAAAGCACGTGCCACAGGGTAGCCTTAGCCCACATTTGGTAGAAATTTTAACTTTCAAGGTTCTATGAAGATTGGCAGTTCTTTCTTGTTTATCATTTCAGTAGTTCCTTTCCATTATCATTATTAACTGAGTTTGAATAGTTTCTTTTAAAAAGTATCATCATTGAAGAGTTTTGGTTTATTGTCTTATTGTGGGTGCCCAACATGAACTGCTAACACAACACCCTATCAGGTTCAAAAGGACATTCTATAGATTCACAAGCACACAAGTATATACTTCAAGAATGTATTACACCACAAAAGGTTACTCAAATACGGAATGTGAATAGGCACAGTCCACATAACATAGTACTCGATCACACATCAGATGAATGACTTACCAAATACTCGAACAAAAGAGTACTATAATCCACAAGACATTTCCTCAATTTGCATGCAATGAGGATCGTTCGACATAACTCCATTAACAAATGCTACAGGTACATAGTGTCCACAAGGGAATCAATGACATATCCACAACATCACAACACCATATCCATCTGACATGAGTAACACATACATCAAAAGGACCACTACCAAAACATCACAATAACTCAACATATATCCCAGAAATCATCCAGGACAGCACAAATATCATATGCCTCCCTCAAACTCTTAAATCTTATCAAACTCTTATGCCTCCCTCAAGTCTCTGTCACCTCCCTCAAGCTCTTTTGCCTTCTCCATGCCTCCCTCAAGGGAATCATCTATTCCTCACCTTTTTATGCCTCCCTCAAGGAGGCCGGTTGACCCTATGGTCCAAGACACATAGAGTTCAAACACTTCTAACCCAAGTGACATAATAACGTGTGGTTCAACAACCCGCTAGTTATTTGTAACTCCTTGGGGCGTACCCCTATACAACGAAGTGGGTCCATAGGTCCAACCATTTCATGGTGCATCCCATGACCCTATTCCACACATCACAACAATAGAACCTAGCACAACAATCCAGTCAAAGTGCCAAGTGGCAAAGTACAAGCCTTGGGCAAGGTGGGTAAAATCTTCCAAATTTAAAAGAAGACCCAAATGTCAAGTCAAAATAAATGGACAAATAGCCATAGTTAGTATCAAAATCCCCATGTTAGTATGGAAAAACAAAGCGAAATGCCCAAAATTGTAAAGCATGGCAATCAAGAAAAGTTACTTAGTCCTTACATAAATGTTTGATGTAAAAATCTCAATTTACGAATAAAATCAACTGCATAAATAATGTCACATTACCAGGATAACTGTCATGGCCTTATCTAGCCACCAAAGGGGTACTCAACGAGTTGCTAGCACTCGAAACATCAAGCCTCACGACTCGTAAAATACGTATCAATAATACAACTGTCATCATCCTGGTATCTGAATCATCCCGCCACCACTTTGACAAGGCTAAACATAGTCATAGTTGCACTTAGGTTACATACATACAACCACATAGGGAGAGAGGAAAGATTCACATGTTGTTATCTACTAAACCGAACGTTTGGCTCAAGTTATTGACCCATGGTACACCATTCCTCACTCTCAACATACACTTCTAACCGATTTCCCTCAGGGTCGGTTAGCGTAAGGTTCACAACATAACATAACAACATTACTAACATAATGGTGGCACACACATAACTACCATAACGTCTTACATATGGTACATATACAAGGTAGATCACAATCATACATTCACTGAGTGTAACACATCACTTTACCACCATTCTGTACCCAAAGTGCAATCACCATACGATAGGGTTCATACACTCACTGTATGACCCAAAATCACAACATGAAGCATTACATATTTGCACGAATCATACATACGATGAACATAGTACATCTCAACATAACATCCATTGCTACATAACAAGGTGGTACACAAATTTCTTCAAAACCTATGGTAAAAACATCATGATACAACTCATGAAAAAAAAAAACTTTTAACATCAATCTAGTCATACAACACATTGATACACCTGCATAGCAACATTATGTCACAATGTTCCAACATTATGTCATCCACATTATATTTCTTTTCACACATCACAAATTAACAAATTCACTACGTGAACTCTTCATAGAATCCACAAGAAGGAGAGAGAATACTCCCATCCCCAACATATCAACATGATTACAAACATGCACAAAGTGACATACACATCATGTGCGTTCAAAAGAATCACAATTACGACATGGATCACATCACGCTTAAAGCACATTACTCTTCCAATATAAGCCATCATAATGCAATACCATCATCATCCATGCAATCAACATCATGTAACACCGATCACCACCATGTATCATAATCATACAACACCAATCCGGCCCATAGGTTCGAGATCATGAACCTATGCTCTGATACCAAGTGTAACGACCCAAAAATCCACACACCGAACAACACAGTAAAAGACATGATAACTTTTTTTTTTGACTTGCTTGACACATAACATGACGCAACATGTCGTCACCAAGGATACAACTAACACTGTGAACAACTTGATACAAGGATGGCCATAAAGGACAGCACAGAAACGTTCACACCTATCAAGGAAAATACATTTTTTTCTTTTTTTTGACAAGACAACATAGAAGTCCAATCACAGAACACACTTACAGTTAGGGCCAACCACAATGAGATATTCTTGAGGGTTATTTATTTTAAAAGGACATCTTGCAATTCTTAGCTTACGTTTTCAAGGAGGCTCAAGATATGATTCGTATAATTCAACTTGCCAAGCCAAGTTTATTCCTTTATACACTGAGTAATTATCTTTAAATCTTCTCTATTATGAAATTTATTTATCTTAATTCCATGTTTATCAAGAAAAAGGAGTATTTAAATTCCACAAGGCCATCTGTCTCACCACTAACGCTACTAAGATTCGTTCTTGCCCATAAGACAACATGGTTTGAAGTTCAACACCCTTAAGAGGAGAGATACAAGGTGCCTTGGAAAAGATGTTAGAGGGAGAAGGTCGAGATGAAATTCCTCTTTAGGACCTCATTAGTTATTGCCAGTATTTAATTGAAGCTAGGGCTCTTAACCAGAATTATCAACAACTTTTACTTAGGCTTCGCTAAAAGTATTAACAAGGAGTAAACTATTTACTTTCCAAATAGGCGGTGAGAAAGATGCGTGAGGTCTCCGAATTTGTTTTCTCCGGCTTATTAAATCTTATCATCTTCAAACAACTAACCAGTTCATTTCACCTTAGGGTCATTTTACAAATTTCACCATAAAAGGAATAATGTTCACTAGAGGAGCTAGGGTTATCATGTTATAAAGTTTACCTTTGCAATGATAGTCTTGCCCTTGATTACTTAAAGAATTTCTTGCTCTCAAGTTGGTGACCCCTACATTACTTTATTTGAATACAACTTTTAATTTAACTTCCAGAAGTATTAAACAATCCCATGTTAGTTTACTTATGACACTTTATTACTAAGTCATATCAAGGTTTAACTCAAAATTTATTCTCAAGGAAAGGTTGTAGCAACACTCATTTACAAGAACAAAACAAGATTACATCAATTCTTAAAATACTGATACTCCAACAAAGTCACTCAACAACAATAACCAAATTTTCTTATAATTTCAATGATGGTCAAACAATACAAGGTTTCCAAAGTTCAGAAGACAAAGTCCACAATACTTTATACTAAGACATTAATCCTCTTTTAAACTTTCCACTGGACGTTAACAATAGTTGAACAACATAAAAAGGTTTTGAGCAAAGGAACTTCTCAACTGAGGTTGATGACAAAAGTCTACAATTATATCCCTCATCTACACGCAAAATCCATCTGCAGCAAATTTTCTACAAGAGTCAGTTCACGAGAACTGAGCAAGATAAGGCTACACAAAACCACCATAACTATTATCTAACAATACCACGAAAAGGAAGCACTTTATTACAAGAATTGGTTCAAACCTCTAAACACTATCAACACATCAAGTTATAATAAAGTCTTCATCATGCCAATCAAAGAAGGAGAAGACCTTGTACTTCAGTTAGGAGTAAAAGCAACGAAAGTATAGCAATCGTAAGAGAATGGCCCTTGGCCCTATAAGGAGAAAACAAATAATCTAGCAAAAAAACAGAATTCCCATCAAGTAAGTAAGTAAACCATAATTACAAGATTAAGATTTGATATATACACCAACCATCTAGAAATTTATCAAAGGTACCAAACGCATAGACTAAATTAATATATTTCTAAAAGAACAAGAGTTGATCGGCCCAAGAAAGGGGAACCACGAGTTTCAAAAATTAACACAAAAAGCCATGTATAATCGAGTTTCAAACCGGAAATCAAATAAAGTATACACACAACATAAGTTTCGAGGTGAAAGCAAAGTATATTAGTTTTGACCATTAACTACAAAGATTTTCAATCATCCAAGAAGGGTCAAAGTCTTACAGGCTAGTAGCAAACACGCGAGAGAAGAAGGGGGTTCCGTCCAACAAGAGTATACAATAATGTCATCAACAAATTTTTATAACACTAAAGATTTGCAAACCTCCACTACAATACTAATGTTTGGTTAATTTAAAATAAATTACCCATATCCCAAAACAACCATATTTTACGGCAACCCTTGGTAACACAGTCAACCGTCGCACAAATAGATACAAACATAATTTCTAAGTGACATTATCAAAACAAAACCTTCCGCTATGAATCCATAAGATTATCAAATGAAAGTATGAGTTTTTCCCGAAGATTAATCACATTTAAGGAAATTTCCATCACAAACTATTACGGTAATTACGTGCATAAAAACCGACCAATATTAATTAATAGCGTTAACATTACAAGGGAGAAAATAATGCAAGTTAGGAAAAATAGAAGAGCGCCATCAGCAATAATTCTGAGAGGGGGATTAGACCAAACTATTCTAGTGTCAACGAGGTACTGGATTCGCACAATGAAACCTCCAGCTTAGTTGATCCGAAAAGCTAGTTATGGTTCAAGTTGATAGGGATGGTCAAGGTACTTCTTGAGGATGGCCTTAAAAGCCTAGAAATAAGATGAAAGATAGTAGTAAGAGTCTAAACACGCGAGATGACAAAACACATTGCACACAAACCTTTTCATTCTACCAGTTTTAATACCAAAACTCTAAGCTGGCTAGCCCACGCATTGCTCACACAATCCTACAACCTTTCTTTCTCGATGCCAAAAGGTTATCAAAGGGACTTGCGAAGGGGCTAACAAAAAATGTCAAAAGACAACTTGGGTGCTAGGGAGGAGCTTCATAGTTATCGTAACTTACTTCCATAATATCGAAAATACTAGTTGATCAACATAATAACTTGCAACTCAATTGCAGAGAAGAATTAATACATAAACAAACAGACGAAGGTCTATCATTCGAGTAAGAGAAACATAACATTCAGAGGAGAAGGCACACGCATCCTTTCGACCAACATACTGACAACGATAAAAGCAAAAACAAGAAGAGACAAGCAAAAAGGGGAAATCTCCCATCTTGACATCCAACTGACAAATCAATGCAGGGAAAAAGTGGTTCGATTTCGCAATAATAGTAAATATAATAGTAGTAGAAAGGTGTAGAAATATCTTGCCTTTTTCTCCAGAGTCTTTCCTATCTTCTTCTCCCACAAAGCTACCAGGTCATTGAAAGAATATGTATTGGCAGGAAGCCTCAAATACAATTTCTTGTTTAGAGTTCTTGGGTCACCCACTGCCTTGATGGTAAAAGTGCCAATATCTTCCTCTTTCACAAACACAACTTTGGCATTTCCATCCCCTAAAATCAAAACTGTATCCCTTGGTAGGGCAGTAAGGCCTGGTTGCCCCAAATTTGGCACAAAATACGTGGCAAAACAGTTGCTGCAAACATATGTGTAGGGAATTCCTTCTGCCTCAATGGCCCTACGGACTTTGACCTTGTAACCCCATGCAATATTTGCAGGCTCGACTACATGGACTCTATCAAAATCATTTCCAAATTTAGATGGCATAAATCTCTTGATGGTTCCAACCTCTTTGACTACCTTGATAATGTTAAGCTGATCCATTATCTACATCCCTCCCACTGAGGAGATGACCACATCCACTTTTTGATATTCTCCACAAGACTTGCATGATCTTCTAGAGATCCATGGACTATATTAGCACCTGAGGCCTTGAAATATTCAAGAAGCTCGGCCTGCTGAGGATTTGAAGCTGTGGACACAAGACATAATGATTACATCGCTCCAGGCTCTGAAAGGCATCTACCGTAATGATAAATAAACCTTTTCCTTCATCATATTTGAGGACAGCATCAAACTCTCGGTGCAAATGTTTCAGCTGTAGCTTGTAAGGTGTGATAATTCCAATAGAAACCTTTATGCCTGCTAACTCAATGACTCGCTGAAGAAGCTCATAAAATTGCAAAGAAAATAGTGTTTTATGAATATTCTGATATGAAATAGATCCACCCCTATGATATCCTCTTCCATGAGTTACATCGTAGAACAAGCAAGGTCTCAGTAGAGAATCTTTGCAATAATTTTCATCAAGTCTCCTGGTAACACTCTTCACTGTCACATAGTCGATTTTGATAAAAATACCTTGAAGGAGAATCCCGAATTTGAGGATGCAGTCAATACTGAATAGATAACAACATAGTTGGACAACCTGCTTGTTGGAGGTGCTCAAAAAGGCTTCTACTTAATGTAACATGCATGCTGCCTGGCTATTTACTGTGCAGGCCGTGATGTGGATCCCCGACCAGAACACACCCCGCAACACCCAATGAAAGTGGAGGTAACACGCCTGCTCCGCAAGCCTGAACCTCCATCTACAACCACCAAATCAAACCCAGCATTCACGCAGCAACCAAGGGGCCGAGGAAAACGTGCTAGGAGAAAGAAAAAAAGGCCCATACGTAGAGGGGAAGTAAGCAAAAGAAAGAACAAGGTTCGTGAAGCAGGAAACAGGAACAGAACTGTGAAAAAGGACAAGAAGGCACTCAAACACGTTTCCCTCCTTCCAACGCCTGCAGACCAAGAAAAAATGCGCCTAACACCCACCTATACGCATTGAAAGAGAATCCAAAAAGAGATCATGGTGAAGGAAGTCAAGACTCCACCGACTCCCATTGTCTCCACGCCAAACACGTCTGTATATTTCTATCAATGGCATCATCTCCAAAACTTTTGGGGTATTTCAATCTATTCATAGATATTTCCTTTTGGATCATCGTATGTAATTCTTAGTGGTTAAGGAGTTTCCCATATTTTCTCCAATGCCACTTATCATGTCTTGGTGAAAGTAATTCAAACGTCATAATTACCCCATACTTAGATACTCAATGATCTCATATTGGATGATTATTTTCTAACCTTAATTTAAGATAAAAATAATGTTTAATAGGTGTTATAATTCCTTCCTATTTATTACTTATCATTGGGTTGAAGCATTTCATACATGTTATATAAATTATATTTTTCCACAAACCCAATGCTTATCTAACTTCTAATGAATGTGAATTCAACATTGAGAAATCATCAAAAAATTGAGCATCCCATTTCCCTTCCAATAGAACTCTTGGAAATTATAGTATGTCGTGGATCAAGCTAAGAAGATTATTCCATACTTGATCATTAAGGCTCTTTGATTACAATTTAAATTGTTAATTAGTTCTAATTTACTTGCAGCCATACATATAATTTATTTTTTTGGTTAGGTCCCTTCTCATGATTCTTACAAAAAACTTGAAAAACGATTTTTATATATTTTTTTGGCCTAGCCCATATCATGGAAAGGAAATTCATTGTGCTACTTGGGAAAATTATCGCCTATGCAAATAATAAAGAGATATAATATTGTTATGTTTTGGCTTTTAGGGAAACTACCATTTTCGTAAATGCATAGTTCATGCCATTAATGGTCAAGAGAGATGTAATATATTTTGTGAAAATAAATTTATAAGGGTTAACCTCAATGTTATAAGACCTAAAAATTGATTTCCTAAACATATTTTTTTATAAAATCTTCAGCGAAAGTGGTTGGCTTATTTTCTAAGCAAAGTATTTATAAATAATTTGAAAAAATAAAAAATTGGCTAATACACATAAGAAATGAGTTTAGAACTAGGCTCTCCACTATTTATTATTCTATGTACTAGTCACTAATCATTGTATACACCTAATATTAATTTTTTCATCTTTTAAACCTATTAGTAACAATTTTCTTTGTGTACATAAGGGTAATTGATGCATCTATTTCCTAAACGGGTGGCTTAAGGGGCCTTTCGAGAATGTGTAATGATTATTTTGTTAACCATTATGGATTAGAGATAGTACATAGAGAGATTACCACTATTTGGTCTTGGCCTAAGTTATCCTTCCACTGGGTATCCTTTTCCTCCTAGGTATGATGCATATCATATTCAAGACTTCTTGCATGCATTCTACCATTTCGCACCTTTTTCATCCACATTCATGACCCACGACACATTGTTTTTACATTACATGACACATTACTTTATTTTTACATCCTTGGTCGACACAATTTCCCGTGGGTGATTTTTCTGGCGATATATTTTATCATGCCCGACACCATCGTGTGTAGGTGATAGCATCCTACATATACCTCGACAACATTTGACACTCATAAAAAATAGGAAACTCAGACACTTGAACTACAATTTTCTCCACTCTTTTGTTCCATCTTCACATCTTCTCACTATCCTTTTGGTTCATGTTGAATTTTTATTTAAAAGGATTAGACACCCCTCTTCTTAGATGATTACTTGCATTATCGAGTCATTATATATAATGATTCTAGAAAAGTAATGGTCTTCACCTACTCCACCTAATAGCGAATCTCTCTCTCTCTCTCTCTCTCTCTCTCTCTGTTCTGCTTCTTGGGGGAGATACATGTATCGATGACCACTCTACAAGTATAGGTGAGTGACATAAACCATATTTTTAACTTTTCATACATTATTTCAATTCCTCTTCTTCATTGTGATATGTTAGTTTAGTATTGTACATGGTTGATGTTATCTAGCTTAGTACTCTTCTCAAATATCATCTCCTTAGTTACTTTGATTTCATTTATTGCATGCTTCTTTATTTTATTTGTTGATCCATACCTCTCCACACCCAACCAATGATATCTCAGTAGGGATCCTTCCTCTATATCAAACACAAGCCTTGGAAAAACTAGGTTGAAATAGTGTAATGGTTATTTTTCTCTAGATATGTGACTCATTGCCTCAAATAACCTAGTTGAATAGATGGGTAAGAGTGCATATTGTTGATAAATATATTATCCTGCATACACTCTCTAGTGAAATCAACGTGATTCTTGTAGATATTTTGATTGAGAACAACTTGTTGAAAGCACCCATATAATATTGTAACTTCATCTAAAAATTCTAAAATGATTAAAACCCTGATGACATTTTTTCACAGACATCATCACCCAAAGGTGTTTCTACGACATGTGTTTTTAGACACGTTTAGCCCTTGTGTAGACCCTTTTATATGTCTAATTCTATTTTGTTTTTGTCCATTCACTTCTCAGATGCCATCGACCCCTGTTCAAGATTCACGATAGGGATAATTCTTTCTATCCCTTTGAATATGTCTCATCACACAATCACCCCCAGTGTAAAAATTCTACAAGGCCGATCCTTTCTAAAGTGCATATTTCTAGAGCCTTGTTTTTATCTTCCAAGTTATAAGGATGTCACCTCAGAGGATATTTTTTGGCATAACTAAACCCCCATAACTTCTCTGTGAGATATTTCCATGTGCCTACATATCTCAATACTCCTAAGTGTTCTATCTCTTATCCTAAAATCACTAATCTTCCTAATGAACATCATATCTGACTGAAACTATGTTTTCCAAACCATTCCCCTCTAATATATCAGAGAAGATTCCTGCAGTACAGTGTAATGTGGTTGAAATCAATAATATAGATCACACATCCATAATTAAAAATATCAACAATAATGAATATTATACCCTTTCTAAATTCTTAGGTTTTCAAAATATATCTACCAATCCTATGGAAATGACCATCCCTTGTCTTAACTAGGGACTGCCATAACATAATCAGACTCCTCCCTATACGACTGATCATAATAAATCTCCCCAAAAAACCAATAATTAATACAAATAACATGAACAATGACTTAAAAAAAAGGTCATTCCTACTTTATGGATACTAACATGGTAAAATTTAATTTGCTAGTTCGGATGGCCTTATCCCAAGATACCATCATAGTTAACATGCTCGAAATGAAAAACTAAATTATGCAGATAACATCTATAAGTTTAGTGGCTAGATTTCCTTTTTATTCCCCCTCCATTATTGGATGCACACAAGATCTATATCCCTCTTCCACCGATTTAAAGTAAAACGTTATAAAATGATAAAAATGAGCCTTTAGCTCCTTACGTAGCTACCATGTACTTAGGGGAGAGTGTCCCTATGATATCCTATGATGGTTCTATGGTTCTATCCCTATATATTAAGATGTTTCGCAATATTTATAAGGAATGGATTCAAAAAAATACATGTGCAACTGCTAAGCTTCTAGCAAATACTTGTTTATGGGCTCACTAGAATTGTATAACAAATTTCATCCCAGATCGATAGTTTATGTAGAAGGATTAGTTAAATCTACCATCTCTGAGTTTCAAAAATAAGAACTTCTCAAATATACTATATAAATGTTTATGTATTTTTAAAAATGGGCTCATGAATCTACCCAAGGCTTCATTAAGAAATTGGAAAACACTTTCGATACAAGCTAACAAATATCTTGATAATCAAATCTTATATTAGATATCATTGAGTAACTTACATCCACTATCTAATTTAAAGGCATGTACTTCACTCCTAACTTGTTGGAAGAAGCCCTCAAAAAATCCAAAAGACAATACCATCTTATGGGTGAGTTTGGATTCTCCTTTACTTCATCCCCTAAACTAAAGAGCACAACACATCTAATCAATCCTTAGAATGCTTCTCGAGAGAAATGATTGGGAACACACTAGGGCTCTCCTCACTCCTCCCCTAATACTATTTGATCACATGATGATTTCTCCAAATGCTTCCCACTCCATGGATAGTTCAACCTTCAAAGTAGGCCTTACCTAATGTTGGGAGTTACCTAATAAACAATATTGTGGGCACCATAGATACTTCATATCATCAAATATTCTCAAAATCTCAATATTTCAATGTGGAAAAGGTAAATTACGAATGTAATCCTACCCATAAGGATCATGTCATCAATCCAATGAAATATTCCAACAATCAATGATTACTTGATACTTCACAAGATCCACCAATGGCAGAGCCTGATCCAATAGTCCAACCTCCACCTAGTGTGTCAAAAGAAGTACCAAGTAAATATCAGATACCAAAATCTTCATACAAGATGGATCTATTAAATCAAGATGAAATATGGATGTTCCTTCCATTCTTCCACCACCATGGTATTGTTGTGGAAATTATTCCAAGACTAGTTGGAACTTATTAGATGAGTTAAATTCCCTTACATGAAAATAACCTTTATGTAACTTATGTGTACCTTAGATTGACATCGAAGGTTTCTTCTACAATACTTACTAATATTTTAGCATCCTTGTTTTTTATCCCTAAAGAATCCCACCATATCCTAAAATCAAGAGATCCACCACATAGAGACTACGAGACCATCCTTACAAAACTTGCATCTAAGCTGCATAGCCTTGGAATTTATGGAGGATGACATGCTTAATGAAAAAAACCTATTTGATGCCGATGATATTCCCTGTGTCATTAGTGTTATAATACATGATGTGCAAGTGTATAAGGTTATTATATATTAGGTATCAAGAATTTAATTATGATATTTATCCCTCATCAAAAACCTCTTCTACTCTATTAATGATCTCAATCCTACCAACTTGACTTGTTGTGGCTTATAAAAAACTACAAAAAATCTAATAGGATACATCTGGCTGCCCATAACAATTGGACCTAAAATAGTCTGAACAGATATTATCGTTCTAGATCGTCCCCTCTCTTACAACCTCTTATTAGGAAAAGTATGTACACATCATCTAGGTATCAATGTATCCATTTCATCCATACCAGCCAATGCTTTAGACATTCCAATGATCCAAATCCATGGGATATCCTAGTACCATTCCCTAGTTATCCCTTCCTAATTCAAAATATTCCCAAGATCAAGAAAATTCTCTACCTAAAGGTCTTTGATCATAGGTCTGAAATATGAATAACAATAACATAATAAGACTATGACGAGCCCAATGATATCAAAAATGAAGTTTACAAAATCAAGTTACTTGATGAAATTATGCATCACTTAACTTTTTTCTGCTTACCTCGCAACCAATTTCCACTTCAAACTGATATGGAGGAGCAAAAAAGTGATTCATTTGCCTCCAATCACTTAGAATGTAATGACCTAAGAATTTTGCACCTATTTTTTAATCACCCTCATGTTTGACCTTGATTAGTTACTGAGATTAGTGTTTTAGATAAGGAGGATGTGCTTGATCCTAAAGGTAAAGGGATTACCTTTCATGAGGACTATATTGTTTCACAAGATGAGTGTAGCCACTTGGAGGTATTTCACTATTAACATTCATTGGCCGAAACACAGTCTTTTCAACTTGAATAAAACATAATTCATGCTTCTTAAAAATGCCTTATCTACGATAATAGTGACAACAAGGATAATGGGGAAATTCTTCCCTACATTCCTCTCACTATTCCACCACTCCTCGATACCCCTTAGGTCATCAAAAATATTATTAAATTTACTTCACATGGAAATATTATAACAACTCCACCTACCACAAAAAATTCTAAAATATCCTCTGCCATCATCATTGGTTTCGATGCTCTTAGCATTATTGTTGTTGATCTTGCATCTAAAGAGTTCACCGTATATGTCAGGGTATCAGATAGACCAACTCTCAACAATGTAGGGATTGTAAGTGGTACATAGGCCTTGAGATCAATGTATAGTACCACTTTCCTCTCCCTCCCTTAGAAAATGATGAGACTATTCTATAACACTTATATTTGTAAGAAGATAAAGTCCTTTGACATCATCATAAATTGGGAAAATTATTTAAGAAACTTATGCGATTTGATGACTATATTGTTACTATTAATATTTAACCAGAATGAAGTAGCCAAATTACCTAAGGCCCCATATCATTTTCAGTAAAACAACTCTATGTTTATTAAATCAACTATCATTGTACAACTTAATGACAATCTCACACATGTAGTCATGCTTGGTGACTATTTTCCTCACCAAGACATGTGTTTCACATAGAGGTCTTATGAATGACTTAGGAGGTACTTGTATCATGATATGTCAATATGCATGGAATTGATAATGATATTGTCCCATATAACATCATTAGCTATCCGAACACTGCATCAGTTCAGAAAACTATAGGAAAGTTCCCTCCCAAAGTGAATGACCTATGTCATGAATAAATAATCAAGCTCTGAGATGAAAAATTAATTTTTACATTAGATTATTCTAAATGGGCATCTAATATCATCCTAGTTTTTAAGAATGCTACCATAGCCATTCACAATTGTATTGAATTTATAAGTCGCAAACTCACTTGTATTAATGATAACTTGCCCGTACCCTGCATCGGCACCATTTTCGATGAAATGAAATGATATTAGATGTTATCTCTTATCAAAGCGTTCTATGGGTATAGTTAATTCTATATTATCTTGAAGATTGGCATAAAAATACCTTCACTATGGAATGGGGAATTATTATGTCATAAAGATGACCCGTGGACATAAAAATGCTTGCGTAACATATCTACACACCATGAAAATTTCATCTTTCATGACCTTATATGAAAAATTGTCGAAGTCTCTATTGATGATCGAATCTTCAAATGTAGACACATGGAAAATCATGCTCATGACTTGAAAATTTCCTTAGGATGTCTTTTTAAATATAAGGTTTTCCTTAATACACAAAAATTCATATTTGGGGTGACATGAGAAAAGATGAAAGGATTTTTGTTATCTATGTTTGGTAACGATGTTGACCAAAAAAATATCAAGGGTATCTTGAGCATGCCATGTCCATCTTCCATAGCATACTTATGTACTTATCTCGAAAACCTTTGCGCAATATGATGATTTATCTTCGAGTTGACGTATCGAACACATGTATTCAATAATCTCCTCTAAAAAACTATGAAGCTAGAGTGTACCAAATATTCCCATAAAACATTTGACAGTATGAAGCATTCTTTCTCCTCGCTACCTACATTACAACCTCATTTGATATATCGACCTTTGATGTTATATACCTCTTCCGTTCCAGTTTCGGTTGGAAAGATTCTAGCACATAATGGAAAAAAATAAAAGGATCATGGAATTTACTTTATTAGTCACTCCTTACTAGATTATGAAACAAAATTAACTTCCATTCAAGGGGACTATCTCACCATATATTATTCTGCAGCAAAACTACATCACTATATGTTATATAAAAACACTTATGTTATCATCTATATAGATCCTGTTAGAATTTGAGGATTCTAATAAATACATATTTAATCAACTTACATATTAATTAATGTTACAATAAATATTTAAATAAAGATTACATCATAACATAAGTAAATAAAGAAATAATTATAGGAAATAAATAATATAGGTGACACAATATTTATAGTGGAAAACCCTTATAGGGTAAAAACCACTTTGAAAATAACCTTTTACTTCAAAGAACTTATTTTACATCCAGTAAGATCACCTCCTCTATTAACACCCTATTTACCAAGGCTAGAACCAAATCACTTGATTTGCACACCGTTGATATATTTCAAATGAGGGCCTAAAGTCAAATGAGAGCCTAAAGTCCTTTTATATAAGGTGATGGGGTATGTCTCCCAACCCACATTTTCAACTTAAAATGGTTGACACATAAACCTAGGTTTATAATATTTAATATTAGAAATATAATCATTTCATGATATTAAATATTGAACCTAAAGTATACACCTAGGTTGACATATTTAATAATCGAAATATAAATATTTCATATTATTAAATATTAACCTATATATTAGTGATGGACCCATATACATTAATGGTTGGCCAAACCACTTAATCATTATGTTCCAACACCCCCCTTAATTTTAACTGGGATAACATAAGATATGCTAATAGATTACCTGCCCGTGGTACACTAGAGGATTTAAAATCCTTAAACCATAAAGGTTTTTGGATAACATATCAGTTGAATGAATTATAACACCTTCATCATACTCAATTTACCTTTTGGTATAAAAGGATTTGGAATCTCAAAGATCATCCCATGATCAGTGGCTAAGTATGATTTGTGAGTTTTACATGTTTTCACAGGTTCTCATAAAAGGTTATTGAACCCAAGTATATAGAAGCTTTTTACAACCAAATACCTCCTTAACAATATGCTTGTATTGGCTGTTTACAAGTAAACTCAATAACACTAAATATTTTATTAAAGACCACTTTTAAGATATTTCTATACTTCTTTCTAAAAAAGAATCCGAGGAGGTATACATTCCCAAAGGTAATTTTACACTTGCCCAAAGGTATTTTTTCACACTTTTCGGAAGGTATTTTACAAATGCCTGAAGGTACTTTTACAAAAACCAAGTTCCATTAGGAGGTGGCATTATCATACACACTCCCCCTCAAAGGAAACTCTGACAATCCAAGCTTTTTATGAAAGTGAAATTTTTTTGTAGCACTCAAGGACTTTGTGAAGATGTCAGCAACCTACTCTTTAGTCAACACGAACTTGAGAATTATGTCATCACTTAGAACCTTCTCACAAGTGAATCGTATATGTATCTCAATGTGCTTTGTCCTCTGATGTTGAATCGTATTCTTAATCAAGATTAATACAACTCTGGCTACCACATAGAAGAGGAATAATTCCTTTAATTTCCATGTGTAACTCTACCAACAGTAATTACAGCCACATGGCTTCTTTACTTGTTCCATTGTACTTCTCTACCTCAGTAGAAGAAATGGAGACTTTTGATTGTATTTTTTTTGCAAGTAATGGTTCCTACACCAAAAAAACTTGAACACATATCTATTATATTTTGTAACACATCAACATTATGGTTAGAATCATAAAAGCCATATAAGATATAATTTTCATTCTTAGTACAATGGAACCCATAATTGATTGTTCCTTTAATATATCCAAAAATTCTTTTTGCAAGATTCCAATGATCTCTAAAAAATCTTCCTGCATAAACCTTGAAGTAATTTCTACTGTATAGGAAATATCTAATCTAGTTATACTTAGATAAATACAACTATTGACTAACAACATATATTAAATATGATTAACCTTTTTCATATGTAGATTTATGATTAATATTTATTCCAACTTTCATTGAAGTAGAAAATTGTTTACAATCAATCATAAGAAACTTTTTCAATACAATGGTTGCATATTTTGTTTTAAAAAATAACAATAGAATGAAATACAGTTATACAAAGAACGTGATGTAAGAGACCTAACTCATTCATTTCAAAGCATTGCTTCAATTTCTCTTTAATCATATGAATTAAATCATAATTGTCACCAGTCATAAGAAAATCAACATATATACATATAATGATAATATGTGATCCTTATTGCTCGATGAATATATCATTTTTAGAAGAACAATTAACAAAACCTAACAGTTTAAAGAAGGAAATAATTTTCGCATACCAAGATCTAAGAGATTTTTTAAACCATACAAATATTTCTCAACTTACAAACATAGTTTTCTTTACCAGTTTCTTCAAATCCTTTAGGTTGAAACATTTAAACTTCTTCTTTTAAATCACAATTCAAAAAAGCATTTTTCTTATCCATTTGGTGGATTTCCCACCCTAATTGAGTGGAAATTGCAAATAAGGCCCTAACAATACTCATTTTAGCTACAGGGGAAAATGTCTCAACATAATCAATACTAGGTTTCTGATTGAAACCTTTAGCAAAAAGTCTAGCTTTATGTTTGTTAATTCTACCATCAACATTATAATTTACTTTGTATATCCACATAGACCCTATAATACTTCGCGGCTTAAGTTCATACAAGTTAATTAATGCACGGTACATAGGATGGCTTCTGGTCATTTTCCAAAGATTAATAGGATTTTTATTTTTGAAGATAGATTGAGCCCAATTTAATTTCTTATCAAGGAAGATAAGATTTTTAGAAACATCTATAGCCTTAAAACATCATCATGACCATTTACTAAATTGGAATCAAAACCATCATTTAGAAGCATTTAATGAATTAACTTCAATACAAGAAGACAACACATGTAAACCTTTCACTATATTATATCTATACATTTCATAACCTTTCATGCCATCATTTTGAATTATTAAAAATTTGAGATATAAAACAAGATGCAGAAGAGAAATCATCACAATTATACAAACCATTGAATTCCTTAAAGCTATTATACTCTCATTAATATCCTTGATATAACAAGTATCCTTCTTATATGGATTATATTTGTGTCTATACCTCTTTCGGATGTTCGATATTACCAATGTGTAGAAGGTACTCATCATTCACATTACAAAAAATCATAGAAAGATCCTCTTGCATTCGTTGAAAAAATGCATTCATGTTATCTACAGTTTCTTGATGACCGGTGGGAGCAACCTCAGATCTAGAAATAATCGTCCATAGTTTCCTTGCCATAAATTCTTTTTTTGACCCAAATGTTGTAGTTGGTTTCCTTCAAGATTTGGGTTTTGTTACTACAAAAATAGTTGGACGCCATTTTTTTCCTAAACCTATAAAATACAACCCATTCTAATATACAATATACCACAAAGTTAGATACATATTTATCGATAATAAAAACAACACGTTTAATAGAATTAGATCCTAATTTTATAGATCTAAAGAAACTATTTGATCATATCTAATTCTGTCATTACAATGCATTATAATTAACCTCCCATGATCAAAATAATAACCAAAAATATAAAGGATTCTGTTGTATACCCCATATTTTTATAAAAAAAAATTCTGACTATATAGAAGTGACGAAGATACCCCTAAGAATGAATAACAATTTCAAATTTCTAAAAAAATTAATGTAGACAAAGATCCTTCCAACTTAAATTCGATGTCTAAATGACCCTCATAATGGATTATTTTTGGGTTTGTCGTGACGATCATTTAACCGTGAATTTTTACACAATGAAAGTTTCTTGGAACTTACAATATAAAATTTGACGTATAAATGACCATCATATTGTCTTATGTTTGGTCTACCATGACGATCATTTGACCGTCAAATTTAATGAATCCAAAACATGTTGTGTATTTCCAGAATGTCAAATTACATAATTTATTCTTCTGTATAATATTAGGGAGGTTATATTTTAATACGTTATAATAGCCTATTATAATTTATAATATAAATATATACGCACTTAAAAAAAGGTATATAGTTTATAGAATATAAATGAAAAACAAAATATAGTACATAAAAATTATAAACTTTAGATTTATTTTTTATAAAAAAATACAATGACCAAATAAAAAACATCGGCCACTAGGTATGTAATTATTATTTTAGGTTTTTATAGAGATAAACAATGCCAAGGCAGCCCACATTAATATGGCATGATAATTTGGAAACATAAGTTAGGATATGAGTATTTTTTTAATTAAACATTCCATACTTAATAATGCCATGTGGAAAACTTAAGAAAATGCCATATGATTTTTAAAACTACTTAGGTTTTAAGTATAAATTTTTTTTTATATCTCGCTTAGAAAAAAGAATGGGGCCACTTTAGAATTGAAGTAGTTTTTACGATTTAGGTGTCTTTTTTTTGTTTTTTTAATGAACAAGTATAGGATTAAACTTAGTAATATTGATTACTAAGGCCACCAACCTTCAAATACCCACCACCATTCACCATGTTGGGCATTAAGATTAAAACAATGTTTTATAGTTTACGTATGTTCAAAACATTTTTTTATGGAACCCATACGAATTGGGTAGCTATAAAATATAGTATAAGAACTATATAAAATATATAGTTTTCAAGTTATATAAATTTTAATACAATGTTTATATAAGTTATTATATAAAGCTGATTCTATATATATTTTAATTTAAAAAAATATAGTTATCGATTAACTGTAAACTAATTTTTTTCAAATCAATTTCTTTTAGAGGGGTCCAAAGAACATGGGTATGAATTTACCTTACGAAATATTTAAGCTGCAAATATTTGAAATTATAAAAAACATGAAAATTATTTCATATAGTAATAAATCATTTCCTTTTCTATATATGATTTTCACACAGGTAAATATTTGAACTCCCTTTCACTTGTACACACATCAATCTCCAAACAAACATTAATTCCATATAATTTACAAAATGTAAATGAAAGTAAGAATCATATCATATTACAACTCCCCCCAAAACAAATTAGGGATTTAAAATTGAAAAACCCTCAAAATTTTACCGAGAGTTTAATTACACAAATGTAGTGCCAAAATAAACTGAAAAAAAAAGAAGGGGACCAGATACTTTTAAATACCCTTGTGGGTTAGTTTAATAAACCTGTACAAATTAAATAAATAAAATACAAAACATTTCATCGTAATTTATTTAATTTACCTCACTCTGTTACCATGTTAGAATTTGAGGATTCTAATAAATATGGATTTAATCAACTTACATATTATATAGTGTTACAATAAATATTACATCATAACATAAGTAAAGAAATACTTACAGGAAATAAATAACAGAGGTGACACAATATTTATAGTGGAAAATCCCAATAGGGTAAAAACCACTTTAAAAAGTCTTTTACTTCAAATCACTTATTTTACATCCAATAAGATCACCTCCTCTATTGAAACCCTATTTACCAAGGGTAAAACCAAATCACTTGATTTTCACACCTTTTATATATTTCCCGAATATATTAAATGAGGACATAAAGTCCTTTTTATATAAGGTGATCGGGTACATCTCTTGACCCACATTTTCACCCTAAAATGGTTGACACATACACCTAGGTTTATAATATTTAATATTAGAATTATAATCATTTCATGATATTAAATATTTAACCTAAAGTACACACCTAGGTTATCATATTTAATAATAGAAATATAAATATTTTTAATTATTAAATCTTAACCTATATATTAGTGATGGACCCATATACATTAATGGTTGGCCAGAGCACTTAATCATTATGTTCCAACAGATCCTTTGCGACACTTATTCTTGCATGTTGTTCTCCCCATGGATCACATTGGGAAATCGATGTCCCTTCTTATCGAATTTGATCTTCGTATCATCAAAACGAAGGGAGCGACATGCCAAGTCATATAAGACCAATTTCATATCACCCTAATATATTCTTCTTAACATATTCATGAAACATCACCCACTAGTGAATTCTTGTTCATTAATGGCATAAATAGTGTTATATTGATAAAAGAGTACTACTATAACTTCATGGTTGGTCTTGAGGTATGGTCCTTTTAATGCTAAACTTGAATCACCTCCTTTTTAAGAAACCAAAACGATGACCTCAATCATTGAGAAGGAGGTCACCATTGATCTCCTAAAGGATACATGTATACTACAATTCAACCCGGAACAGTTCCTCAAACAAGTTTGAGTACATTGTGTCCTCACCAATCCATCTTTCCAGGATTTCCCCTATCCTATTAAATTTATTTTTATATCACCAACAATATGGCCAATTATGGTGCTCTTATTCTAGATATACATGTGGTATTAGTTAAGGGTGTCTCCTATCTCCATTCCATGGGGGATTCTTAGCTTGGGATTCTCACAATACAAAATTGAAATCTTATCATGACTCAGTCTTGTTGGTATCCAAATTTATCCTCCTGCAAGGGATGAGAAACATCACGAAATTGGAAAGATGCTTAGAGATAGAGGAATCATGATATGTGTGATTTTATAGCTAGGGAGGGGATTCATTTGAATGTTTGCTACTCAGGTGTTGGATAAATGGATAGCACCTCACTAAGGGTTTGATCTACCCTCACTACTTTAGGTTATGCCTTCAACCATTGTGAGAGGACCAGTTATGTAACCCGTATTTGTGAAGGATATCAAGAGATTATTCTTTGCAAAATTTTCATGAGAACCTTGAGAAAATATGATTAATACAACACAATATAACTCTCATGAATTGTCACATTAGAGAGTGGAGATGTTTCCTAGACAAGGTTCGGGTTATTAAAGACAATAATTAAAACCTGATTATTTCTACATACTTTGGCAATGAAATTTGTTCATTTTTGGATACAAAGTAAAAACAAGGATAGTTCATGTAGGATTCATCGTTTGAGATGTTTTTGGTGGGAAGTTAAGAAAGAAAAAGTTGATTATACCAAATATTTGAGAACTTTTACAAATATTGGAAAAATCATAGACATAATGCTTCAAAACAACCAAAATATTCCTTCAACTAGAAGATGTGAATCAATAGAGGCCCATAAATGCACGGTTTCACACATTCTTCTAGATTTCAACCCAAAGTCTCATGTTAAAGTCTTAATTAAACATTATAAATCCTTTGTTCGTCACAACTAAGATACACTTATAGACTTATAAACAATCTTTATCAACATAATGAAAGTAAAGTGATTTTAAATTGTTTATTTGCATCATAAGATGAAATCTCTTCACATGAGGAAATTATAAATGCCACAATACTAACACATGGAAGAGATCTTGTGTGACTCAGATATATTTTAACATAATATTGGAACACGAACAAGAAAAACTAGTTGAAAACATTTTGAAATAAAAGTAGACACAATTATGCTCATGATCAACACAGATTCATTCAAGGTTCACTAGATCAATCATCAGGGGAGATTTTCTTTGAGAATATCAGAGCTTGGGAATGGTTGTACACATGCAACCATCTTGACATAATTAAATCCAAAAACACAAGGAAATAAACATGTTTCTCAGACGGTCTCTTAGAAATAATAGTTTTTCTCAAATTTTCTCACAAAAATGAACCCCCCTTTATGAAAGAGTATTCTCATTGAATTTATAAAATTTCACTCGCTCACTCTTCCAAAATTTTCCCCCAAAAATAAAAATATTTCAAGAATCCATTGTTTATTACAAGTTTTTTCCAGAAAGTGATGTTTAACAAATTTACACCCAACAACTACTAGGTGTACAAAAGATAATCTTTTTCAATTATTTCCACTAGTTATTTTTAACTAGGGCATCCGATTATCTCCTTTGGTAGCATGTCCATCCTCATTCAATCCTGTAGCTTCCTTCTCCACATCCTTTATCTTTGCATCTTGATGTACTGATAATTCACTTTCTATAGGTGCAAGAGCAAATCTATTTCAAAACTTCAACTTTTGCACTTCTCATATTTACAAATCAAGCTCCATAATCAATTTGATTGCACTTCACTGACAAAACTGATGAGAGACTATGGAGTTAACTAAATAGGATTAAAGAAATCAAATTCCTTAAGGTCCTTGGTTTGTGTAGGAGCAATAATGGCAAAAAAACCAGATGCATTGTATCACAACCGTTAACTTTGTCTTTCACAACTTCAAATTTGAGCCATCCACATGGAAAATATTTGAGTTGAAGCGGGTCTAGGAGTACTTTTAGACAATTTTCTGGGCATCGATGGGGTGACGGCTTACTTTATGACTTTTATTCTTGTTCAAAATAAAGATGAGAATCTCAAAATGCCCTAGCGACCCACCTCCCTACTTTTCACCTTTGATGTTGACCCCGGTGGAGTTGCAGCTCATTTTTATACTTTTACTTCATTTCAAAACAGAGCTTAAAAAATCCAAACTACTCTGGCAACCCGTATCCCCACTTTTGATGTAGACTCAACATGTGGCTTTACTTCGGCATTAGCGGGGCCACGCTTCACTTTTATACTTTATTCCTTTTTCATAATAAACCTAAAATTTACAAAAACCTCCAACGACTCGTCTCCCTACTTGTGACTTAAAAGCGGCCATGTGTCCTCTTGCGGGCCTTAAGCATTTCTTTTACCTTTGTACTCTTTTTGAAATAACACCTTAAAACACAAAAAGGCCTGCTTTCGCACAACTACTCAATTTAATACACGTGTACACCTTTGGGGAAAAAATAAGAAATTTCCTCTACCATTTGATAATTTTGACTGGAAAATTAGAAATCAATGGATTCGTAGGGCCAATTTGACATTGTTTACAAAAGTGACAAAAGTGACAAGTTCACCAAATAAACCCGCCATGTCATGTCTAATCAAAGAAGACCACTTATCCGCAGGCGTTGCGATAAAATTTGATAGGGAAAACATGAATGTGGAAAAATAGAAGGAAGGGGAAACCCCAAATTCATGCCCAAATTACAAATTGTTTCTCATGGATAGAAAATTCAAACAATACCTAGCTCAACGTGATCCATGACCATAGAGATTGATTTACAACAACAAATTGGTAAAGGTAAAATTTCAATCATCCACTCAGGGAGACAAGAAATATTTCAAACCACCCATACTGAATTTGTTTTGAACAAACAGGGAGAGATTGAATCGAGCACCAACATCGGCTCTGACTTGTGGATGGGCACTCCCAAAGAGTTCCACAAGAACAACATAACATACCATGTGCCAAAAATCCATTGGGAAATGGAGTCAAAAATTGACCTCCAAAATAAAGAAACAATAACCAACCTCCCAAGGTCAAACTAAGAAACCAACAAAAACTGGTCACCAAGGACCAGGACAACCTGAAATAGAAAAAACAAAAAAACAAAGAAAACAAAACCAAAGACTACACACTGTACAATGATGCGTACCTTGATTCTAAGAAATCATTCAAGGAAATGTTTCAAGTTCCTTCCATTAACAGGAAACTCAAGAAATTCCCCATCTAGGTCTTTTATGAAAAAGGTGTGCCCACCAATCCGAATGTCAATAGAATAAGTGCCCATCCATAATGTATCAAACTTTCCTTGTTTTTCCTGATCCTCGTGTCTGCTATCCCATAATAGCACATGATCTCCCACATTGAAAGCTCTTGGAGTTACCTTTTTATCAAATAATTTCTTCAATTTCTCCCTAAACTTCACATGTCTTTAGTGGGATTGTCTTCTCTCTCCATTTAAATCAACAATTTGATTGATACGAGCATCATAGGGACTGACGTCCCGGTCCTCTAATTGTTGAATAAATTGATAAGAATATAATTGCATATGTGTTGTCCTCTCAAAATTTCCCCTCTTTTGAAAGTCAAAAATTTGAAAATTTTGAGTTGACACTCTTTAGTGATGTTCTAATGAAGTGAAAAGTTGAGGAGATACTAAAATTCATGTTTTTTGGAGTTATTTTGGTGATTTTCGGGTCTGTCAGACATTTTTGTCCCTCATGTCCCAAGTTCTACCCAGCCTTCTATTCCCCGATCAGCTGCATTCCCTGAAATTCTTTAACTTTTTGCTATGTCGGAACTTTTTGGCGCATTTTTCCTAAGTTCACCCGGGCTCTTGGTTCCCCAATCACCTGCATCGCCTGCATCAAGTACTTCACATATTTTTGTCCCATCTGTCCCAAAATTTTCTATGTTTTCTGTCCCCACTTTTCCCGCATCACACGCATCAGCCAAATCGCATCTCCACATCCCTCATGTTTCTAAGTTTCTGGACCGCCCGTGCTCATTTGTTCCACATTACTTGCATCAGTCGCATTGGCCAGATCATGTCTTTTCATCCCTCATATCCCAAATGTTCCAAAGACCATCCGAGCAAGTTTTTTCTGCTCTTCCTGATTCTTATCTTTTTGAGTTGGTGTAATATGAATTTAACGCGCATTTAATGACCGGTCATTTGCTCGTGTTCTTGCTACCTTTGCATTTTTTATTGCGAACTCGACCCTTGAATTTTTTCCTCTATGCATTTGCAAACATGAAGATCAAATTCCAAGTCCAAGAACATGTATCACCTTTGGAGTCCTTTTTTCCTGATATCGGGGATAGTGAGGTTTGACACCTAGATTTTGGGGATTTTTGGAACAAATTGACTTGCCCTAATCCTTCACCCATGGCAAAAATGATCAATGACAATGAAATTTCTTATGCGGCTGGTTTCCCTATCTCTGTACAATGTTTCAACACTGTGCTCATCTATGAAGCTCATTTTAACTCAGGCACTAAATAATTGACTAATGTTCATGGGTAGATGACTTCCAAACTAGATGCCACTACCATTATTGCTTCCCTACACATTCTATAGGCTGAAGAATCCATCGTTATCAATCAAGCTCAAGCTCAGACTCTATTAAAGTAGTACAGTGAAAAATATAATGTAAGAATAGAAAAATCATGGTTTAAGAACCCTAAGAAGGGAGCGTTAGACTTTCCAAGGCATTATTTATGGCTGATTTAAATGAAGAGATTTCTTATTTCATTTTTTTTATAGCTTGTGTCATGGGATTTCCCTCTACCAATGAATTTCACTTATGGATGTGCCCTTTCAACAACATCGTCTGCGAAGGTAGTAAGAACATAAATTGGGAAAAAATCATTTGCATGAATTTGACCGAGAAATTTTCTAATGTGCAGCAGACTAAGAAGTTCTATATGACTTTTTATCTCACGTATTCCCTAGCAGCATCCTGATAGTGGTTTAGATTCACATACATGGATGGGTATAAGGATGAGCCCATTTATGCATACTTCCGTCAATTCACCCTTGAAACTGTCAACCATAATTTCATAAGAGTTAATGATTCCTGTACCATGTATATTGTAAGGATTTTAGAAGGTGATATTACAAGGAGGTTTTATGATGAAGCCATGAACCTGATAGCTAAGTATGGACCTTTCTTCGTTAAATTCAAGAGGTTTTCATATATCTGGTTGGATGGTTATGAAAACACACCTCTCAAGCTCCCCATTTTTTATAATGATAAGATGTCTCTAATTGAAGTATACAAGCAATTGGATAATTTGCATAGAACTTGCAGGGACAAGAAAATATTGGGTATGTGCTTCCCTAATTCTATGGAAAACTATACATGTAAAGCAACCTTAGATGCCCAAATTATAGAAAGGGCTCTTCCTCCTCTCATTGTCCACTTTTTCAGGCCTAGGACTTGTTTTGATTTTAAGAGGTTCATTGATCACAACCTCAAGATACACTATCATGACAGGCTAGATAATGAGGATTAATGGGATGATTGTGTAGATGATTTTAAAGCAAGGTAGTGGTACTATGGAAGAATCTCTCTACAACCGATTAAAGAGCTCAATCTCTATCAAATTCTCGAAGGGTTCCAAGATGATGATGAAGACTTGCAGTCTTTTTAATATGATACATCAATCAAACATACTCCTTTGGAAGATCTGGATTGGTACAAGAAGGAGAAGGATGACTTGGTTGAGATTTTGACCCCTGTCCTTGTAATAACCAAAGTTTGGTTTCACAGGAAGATTTGAGAGCTTATGAAGAATCAAAGTTTATATTCTTCCAGATATATTTCAACACCTAGGAAGGAAACACATACACTCATCACAGAGGTACTTGTACAAAGCCCTCTTCCTTCCTCAATTAAACAACCTAAATAATCTACTCCCTCTTCTTCTACTCAAGTGTACCAAAAGAAGATAAAAGAGGTTAAACAAGAGTCAATTGAGGAATAACCCCTTCTTGAGCATTCAAGATTTCCTTCAGGGCCAGAGAACATTATTTTTCTTAGTGAAAGTGATTATGGTGAAGTACCAAACCTTACAGGAACTTCAGAAGTTACAGTAGAATATGAGAAGCAAGTACCTAGCACTGAACCTCCTACTACCACAGATTCCTCTGCACAAGAAGCTCTAGATGCCTCACTCACATCTTCAAAAGAGGAAACAATGGTGAATACCTTAATTGCCATGGGTTTACTTACTCTTGGACCTCTTGTCCCTTCTTCTTCTTCTACTTTTGCATGGGTACAACCCTTGGTCGATAGCAGGAAGAGAAAACCTTCTTCTCATTTGACAGGGAAAATTTTTTATGTTGTGGTAGCTTTGATAGGTACTACTCCTCTTCCTCTAGTAAAGAGAGCTAAAAAAACTTTAATAATAGTGAGATATGCACAAGGCCAACAATTTCTAGAGGTTGCAAAGCCTAAAGATTATAAGGCAGAGCAAGATCTATTAGCCTCTGACCTAGAACTTTCTAGAATTCCAATGGGAGAAGCTACTCCTTAGAGCGAGGTACATAACCTCCAAGAAATAGTAACCAAGGTTATTGAGAGAGTGGAAAAGAGTAAGAAAACTATAGAATAGTTGAAAGAACAAAATCAAGTTCTTTCCAGCTTCATCAGATCATTATTGGCTAAAGATAATGTTTTGGATCCTACTCCATTGGCTTCCCTTCCACCTCCTATGATTATCAGTCAGGATGAGGTTCAGAGTATCAAGGATATACATAGATATTCCACTTATGGAAGGGATATGGAATCCATGGTTGATGAAGTGACCATTGCAGGCTTGAAATTCATTGTAGAATCCTTCATCCTCAATGAGAAGGTGGCCAACCTGCAACAAAAACTCTCCTCCTCTATTACAACTATGGAAAAAGAACTAAAGCTTTGTAGTAGTTGCATCATATATCTTCACCTGATGGGACAGGATGATGAAAATATATTGTTGGCCAGTAAATTTTTTGATGATGTCAAGGAAAAATTTTCAGGGTCATTGGTGTTTAGTGTTGAATGGAAAATAAAAGTTCTGGAAGAAGCCTTGGGGAATTGAGAAACAGTTGACAAAAGGGAGAATATTTCGAGACTTGTGTTACATCTTCCTTTAAGGATATTCATAATCATCTTCATGATGAAATTTTAGGTGTTCCTCTCTCTCTTCAAGAGATTAAAACTCATTTTAGGACGTTTGTCAAAGAAGACCTGTTCAAATAATAATTGATTACCAAAGAGAAGATATAGGATATTTTCTCTCTTCAATCTTCCATTGAAGAGGCTAATAGAGAATACCTTGAATATACTGAGTTTGATAAGGACATGGAGAAATTAATAGGCACTTTGTCTCATGCCACTTCCAACACATCAATCCCATGAGGTAGGGAGATAACTAAGGTATTAAAAATATTCAAGCATAGGATTCTCAAGTCAGTGGGCCCTCCTCAGCAATAAACGGATGTTTTTTCTCCTAGTTTCTCCTTTTCTCATTCTTTTCCTAGAATTGAGCTCATTGTAAACTAATTAATAACATTTTTTTGAGAACTTCCCTAATTAATATTTTAGTTAAAAGAAACGGTTACCAAGTGTAACCAATTTCTAAGCTATATAATGGGCTCTATATATTATTTTCAGGGGCTGGAACTCTAGTTATTTTTGAAAGTGTAAAGGAGTAAAAAGCTATCAATACAAGAAGATATTTCTTTTCTATTTCTATCTATTCTTTTTCTTTCCTTTCAATTTGTTAAAATTTATTGAATAATTAATCTATTTTACTTCAAGAAGCTTTGTATTCTCATGGATGTGATCTCTAGAACTTTGTGTCTGAGAAATAACATCTTGTGGTATTAATACAAATGATTCTATTCTATGTGATTCCATTCTAACATGTGTGAGGAATTATTTTGTTATCTATATTTCCTGAGAGTGTTGTTATGCCTTTTCCCATTCCTTAATTTTTCTATCCTTTTGTATTGATGATCTGTTATGTCAAACACTTTCATTATATCAGAGCTCCTCTTTGAAACTAAATGTTGTACATTTCTAAATAGGTTTTTTCCTTTAAATAAGGGAACCTCTCCCATCAAAGAGGAGGGATTTTCTATCCCATGACTATTGTTTTCAATAAATTCCATATTTGACCACCAATAATATGTAGGGAAAGTAGAGCTTGAGTTCCATACACCAACTCAAATGGACTTTTTCCAGTAGCTCTTTTTATAGTGATTCTATCAGCCCAAATAACAAACTTCAACTACTTACCAATAATATTGTTGCTTGATTCTGATTGTCCATTACCTTGGGGATTATAATTTGAATTATATGCTAAATTTATCCCATACTCATGACATGTGGCTATTAAAGGTTGGATCGAAATCTCATAGAATTGTCAGCAACTATCTTAGTAGGCACTCCAAACCTACAAATTATATGATTTATAATAAAGTATATAAAAATTTGGTGGGTAGATTTCTTGGTAGGGATTTCCTCCACCCACTTGGTAAAGTAATCAGTGGCCACTAACATCCACTTGTGCCCTACACTTGAATAATCTAAAATCTCACCAATGAAGTTCATTCCCCACTAGTTAAATGGGGTCTTCAATTGATACATGCTACAAAGGGAGGGGGCCTAAAGCTTTCAATCTTCCTAAAAAATAGTGACAACTCTCACACATTATTACCAGTAGAGTTGTATCTTTAAAAAGATTTAGCCACCAATAACCAGCGTTTAAGATTTAATGAGTTGTGACTCTTCTAGCAAAATTCCCTCCAAAAACTCCTCCATGGAAATCATCAATTATTTTCGGGTCTTCATCCTCGGTGATACATCTCAAATGAAATCCCTCAGGGTTCTTCCAGGCTAACCCATAATCAGTGATGATGTATTTCTAAGAGGATAACTTAAGTGATATGTTTTGATTCTTACTTGAATACTCAGGGTACTATAGATGTTTGAGATAAAAAATAATATCCTTGTACCATTCATAATTTGTCACTTTGTCCATAATATTCAATCTTTCTTCTTCAACCTCATTTATCTCAATTGTTTGTAGCTTGCTTTTTACCATTAGCTTTGCTAGGCCCAATCCCCTAACCAATTTTGTAGTTTGGATGTCTATATCTTATTCTTGCAATTTATTTTCCCATCGGCATCTTTTACTTGAAATTTCAATCTCTGATAGGATATCCTTAACCATGGTATGGGTAACATAAGCTATGAATTTAGAACTCAAAATATATGGCCTAAAGATTTTTGTGGCCCTGACCAAAGCAAAGGCCTATTTTTCCATGATAGTATACTTCAATTTTGCTCCTTGTAATGCTTTACTGAATAAATCAATTTTTCTTTCATCTCCTTCATCATCCTTTTGTAATAACACATATGCAATAATATTCTCTAAAGCAAAGGTTAACATTTGGAAAGACTTTTTATAATCAAGATCTGCTAAAATAGGGGTATTCTTCAATGCTTCTTTAATCCCAGTAAAGGATTGAATATATGATTCTTCCCATCTGATACTTTTATCTTTCTTCAACATATTAGTGATTGGGATAGTCAATTCAGAAAAGTTTGAAATAAACCTCCTAATAAAATTTATCTACCCAAAAAAGGATTGAATTCTTCTTTTGGTTCTTGGAATAGGAAATTTTCTAATGGCTTCCACTCTCTCATGATCAATCATGACCCCTTGTTTTGACACTATATGTCCAAGTAGCTTTTCCCTTTGAACCATAAAAAAACATTTCTTAGGGTTCAATGAGATACCATATTCCCTGCACCTTATCAAAATATTTTCTAAATGTTGTAGGTGATCACTTATTTTCCTTGAAAAAACTATCACATCATCCATATACACAAAAAGGAAATCATTTATATTTCCAAAAAATTCTATATTCAATGCTCTTTAAAATGTACCTCTAGGATTCATCAGGCCAAATGGAATTCTGACGTACACATAGGTTCCCCATGGAGTGGTGAAAGTGGTCTTGATTCTCTCTGACTACTTCACAACCACTTGATTATACCCAAAAAACCCATCCAAAGTGGAAAAAAACTCAGATTCAGTAACTAATTACAACATGTTATCTGTATTTCGCAAGGGATAGTTGTCCTTGATTGATGCCTTATTTAAATTTCTGAAGTCAACACATAATCTTATATCCCCATTTTTCTTTCGAACAAGTACCAAATTTGTTACCCATGAGGAGTATCTTAGGCTATATAATTCCTCCATCCCTTAATGTTTTCAAATCTTCTTGCATTTTTAAGGAAAGGAGGGGATTAATTGGTCTTTGTTTCTTCCTAAATAGCTTGGCATTGGCTTCTAGGGGTATGTCATGCTGAAAAGGGTCTTCTATGTATGCTTTTAGTTCTGAATATGACCAAGCTAACTAGTCCTAGTACTTTTTTAGCAATTGGACATATGACTTCTTTTCTTCTCTTTTCAAGTTGTTGCCTAGCCATATTCTCCTAGGTTGATCTTTTGTGCCCAAGTTATGTTCCTCAACATCCCTTGAGGCTGACATATGTTTATTAATAATGTATTCAACATTATCAAAATTTTATTCTAGTGTAACCAAACCTCTTGGAATAGTATTAGTTTTCAATTGGATAATGTGTTTACCAAAAAGGGTATCTTTTCCATCATTTACACAAACCATTGGTTCCTCATCCATACTTTGATTGGAAAATTCTCCTTTATTTTGTAGAAACCTTTGGACCCGAGCATCATCTTAAAACACCTGTCAGTGCTTAATATTGTCAGGGACATATGGCTTGATCAATATTTCAATATCATATTCACAATATGGAGAGATTGTATAATTTTCAAACCTAGATCCCAATACTGCCAATTTTTCAGCCTTAATATTATAGCTCCTATCATGATGTATTATATTGAAAGAATCAAACATATCAATGAAGTCCCAAACTACATGCTTATATTGTTTCATTCTTTGATTCTTTATTTCATACAATTTTCTAACTTGTTTGATTATTAACTCTGAATATCCTTTAACAACAATGTCTTTAACACCATATTTCCAAGAAATCCTTAAACCCAACAATAGTGCTTCATACTCTGCAATATTGTTTGTACACTCAAAATTTAGTTTAAAAGAAAAGTTAAACTCCTCTTGGCTTGGAGATATCAAGACAACACCAATGCCATTACCAAATCTAGAGCATGCTCCATCAAACATCATAGTCCAAGGAGAACCTACCTAGTCATGATACTTTCACTCATCAATTTTATGCTCCTTATAATCAGTATATCCCATAAAGTTATCAACATAGACATATGTGTACAATACTTCATAAGAAGCATTGTTAGGGTCCTCAATGAGATGTAAAATTTTCTTCTCACCATATAAATTTACAAGGCTTCCCTAGATTGGTATGGTTACATAAGAGATGTCCATCTAAACACTTCCACCCACACTAGCTACACATTTTCGGGGTAATAAGATCCCCCATTTGGCAAGACAATCCAGAATAACTACATTCAAGGTTAAGTACTTTCCTAGATAAACTGCTAGTTGCACTGCTAATCCTTTGACATGTCTAATTACTGACACTTCTCTTATATCCATGATAGTACATTTCCAAAAATATGTTGTTACCTTGATATTTAACTCATTCATTACCTCAAGAGGCATTACATTACATGAGGCTCCTTAATCAAACATGCAGTTATGTACCGACCTATTTTTAATAATTAAGGTGGTAAAAAAATGGATCTACATCTAGCTGAGATTCAACCAGAGAATTTCCCAAAGTACACCTCAGATGATTAACCCAGTTCCTCCAATGCTTGTCGTATTTATGATTCTGCAATAATAGGAGGAATATATATATTATTTATACTTTTTCTCTGGATAATGGTTTCTTCATTAAATCCTAGATACTCAAATGCCCTTTTCCTATGCTAAGGAATTCTAAGTAATTCAACAATAGGAACAGTAACCTTGATCTGACTCAAGATTTTGGCTATGTCACAAGGAATGTATTTGGGTAGGGCATTGTAATAAGGGTGATTAACAACTTCATTTGATAATATGGGAGTCTTCACATTCTAGGCATGTGAAAAAGTAAGGTTTTATTTGGAATATTTAGGCCTTTTCTAGATGTGTATTTCTTAGGGATTTACCTCGGGTTATTGGCAAGAGCTAAAATTTTGGCTTGGTTTGTGGCCCTCCCCCTTTGAAAACATTACTTCTTCTATTATATTCTTTCTCCTGAGCAATTACTGCATTCCTCAACAGTTGAATGTCCTCTTCGGAAGGGATCCCTCCATCATAGTTCTTAATCATCAAGGCCATTAAGTATTTAAAATCATGATTAGATAGATAAAATTCTTGCACCATATAAATTTCAAAATTATTAATAGGAGGAAGAGGTAATACCCGGTGAACATAATCCTGGATGTTTTCAATAGATATGGAAGTTATCAATTTAATTGAGGTTGCCCCCTGTCATGAGTTTGTAGGGAATTCCATCATGCACACATCATCATACATCTCATCATCATCTGGTTCCTCAACTTCTTGATCTACATCAAATGGGGAGTGTGGTAATAAACACCTATCACACCACTTGATAAAATTGGCCTCCTCTAAAGTAGCAACCATGGAAGTCAAACAATCAATAACCAATCTATTTTCCTAGGGTTGAGGTTGTCTATTTCCTGACCCCATGGGTCCTTTTACTCAGTCATCTAGTCTATGATAACCTCTGGGGTGATTTCCAAATCTCCCCTAACCTAATGGCTTATGTTGACCTTCAGAATTATGTTCTATCCCCTCTTCTTCTCTGGTCAGATTATAAAATATCTCTTTAACTGCACCAGCCAAAGTTTTTACAACCTCTTCCAGATCCGCAGCCTTGCTTGACTAAGGATTTTCAAGATTGGTCAACTTAACACCTTCCCTCTTAGGAGGCTTTCCAAATACCTTAATATTATTCTCAATTTGTAAAGCCATAGTGAAGGCTTGCCTCAATGTTCCTGTGTTCTTATCTCTCAAGTGATAGGCAACCTTTTTATCAAAAGCGTCAAAATATTTTATCAAATAGGATACATCACTTTTCCTTAGGATTATAGGTAGCCTACTCAAGGTATCATTGAATTGAGTATTGAAATCATGGACAAATTCATTTGGATTTTTCTTTATATTTTCAAACTCAGGTAAAAGGAACTTACGGTCTGTGTTATCCCCATGTTACAATCTAAAGACATTTTTCATCTTAGTCCATGAATCTATTGAATTATCAGGTAAATCCTTATACCATTCACGTGCACCCTCCTCGAGAGTATGAATAAATAGTTTTACATACACATCTTCAAACTCAATTTCAAAATCTTCCATTATGTTGACAAAATTAAATGGTTCTCACCAGTGATGTCATTATTCCCTTGAAACTTTGGTAACCTATTTCTGATATCATGTGGCACCATATTATGATATCCATAACTCTAAAATTTATAGGTCCAAAAATTATTAACAACAAAACGAGGTCTAGGTGGAGGTTGGTCCATATTTCCTTTAGGTGGTGAATTTACAGGAGACACAAAATGATAGGGAATGAGGGGTATTTGGAGGTCAAGAGTATAGATTTAAAAATAGATATTCTCTAATGACTCAGCTTCATGGAAAACCCTATCAACCTTGGAAGAAATAGTGAGAAAATGAGAAGAACACTTTTCAGACACAAATGATGGCCCCTCTCCAGTTGGAGAACTCAAATATATATAAAGATTACTTGGTTCAGAATCACTTGAAGACGTATGGTAATCTTCAACCACATATTGATCACCTTTCAGAACTTATATCTCCTTTCTTGACTCGTGATCCCCTACTACTTTCTAGATTCATCGTCCTTCTGAATTTTCTGTTCCTAGTTCTAGAAATAACTTTTTAGTAGGATCCCTCATGAAGAAAAACCTTCCTCCCTCTAGATTTGCAAATATTGATTACAAATTTCACTTGATATAGGTTACGACACTGGTAATCATGAAAATTTCAATTCAACATGGAGTCGCCACTAAGTATTTTCACCTTAGTTAGGAGAATGCACTAAAAGTATCTTGCCAATTGTCTATCAATGCTTAATTTCTACAATGCTTAACAGATCCAACCTTCCTTTACTCGCATTTATCACTATTGATGCAAATTTAGTGCAATAACCACTAGAAACTGGAAATACTGCATAATGAACTTGTAATCTTGCAAAAATATTACAATCTTAGCAAAGGATGACATTTAAACAACGTATTTACACTTAAATCATGTAAGAAAACATTACCAGGGTTATTTTGCATATGCATTTGTGCAAATAAGTCCCTGATAATGGCGTCACTTTGGTGTTGGTATCCAAATTAATCCTCCTGCAAGGGATGGATAACATCACAAAATTGGCAGGATGCTTAGAGACAGATGAATCATGATATGAGTCATTTTATAGCCATGGAGGGGATTCAATTAACTCTTTGTTAGTCAGGCATTGGAGAAATGGATAGCACCTCACTAAGGGTTTGATCTACCCTCACTACTTTAGGTTGTGCCTTCAACCAGGGTGAGAGGACCCATTATGTAACCCGTATTAGTGAATGATTTCAAGAGATGCATCTTTGCACAATTTTCATGAGAACCTTGATAAAATATGATCAATACAACACGATATAACTCTCTTGAGTTTTCATACTAGAGAGTGGAGATGTTTCCTAGACAAGGTTTGGGTTACTAAAGACAATAATTGAAACCTGATTGTTTCTACATACTTTGGCAATGGAATTTGTTCATTTGTGGATACATAGTACAAACATGGGTAGTTCATGTGGGATTAATTGTTTGAGAATTTTTTGGTGGGAAGTTAAGAAAGACAAAGTTGATTATACCAGATCTTTGATAGCCTTTACAAATATATGAAAACTCATAGACATAATGCTTCAAAATAGCCAAAATATTTCTTCAATGAGAATATGTGAATCAATAGAGGTCCAGAGATGCAAGGTTTCACACATTCTTCCATAATTAAACACAAAGGCTCATGTTAAAGACTCAATTAAATGTTATAAATCCCTGATTCATCATGCTTATTATACACTCATAGACTTACAAACAATCTTTATCAACATAATGAAAGTAAAGTGATTCTAAATTGTTTATTTACATAACAAGATGAAATTGAAAAAGCCACAATACTAACACATGGATGATATCTTGTGTGACTCAGATATATTTTAACATAAGATTGCAATAGGATCGAGAAAAACTATTTGCAAACATTCTGAAATAAAAGCAGACACAATTATGGTCATGATCAACACATATTCATTCAAGATTCACTAGATCGATCAGAAGGAGAGAGTTTCTTAAAAAATCTGAGAGCTTATCAATTTTTGTACACTTGCAACCATCTTAACAAGATTAAATCCAAAAACATAGGGAAATAAATAGGTTTCTCATATGGTCTATTAGGAAAAAACGGTTTTTCTCTAACTTTCTTAGAAAAATTAACCCCTCTTTATGCAAGAGTATTCTCATTGCATTTATACAATTTCACTCACTCACTCATCCAAAATTTCCCCCCCAAAAGAAGAATATTCAAGGAATCCTTTGTTTGTTACACATGTGTTCCAAAAAGTGATGTTTAAGAAATTTACACTCAAAAGTTGCCAGGTGTATAAAAAATACACTTTCTTAATTATTTCCACCGGTTATTTTTAACTGGGGCGTACAATTATCTCCTCTGGTAGCATGTCCATCCTCATTCAATCCTGTAGCTTCCTTTTCCACATCCTTTTCCTTAGCATCTTGCTCTACTGATAATTCATTTTCTGGAGGTGCATGAGAAACTCTATTTTTAAATTTCAACTTTTGCACTTCTCATATTTACAAATCGTGCTCCACAATCAATTCAATTGCACTTCGCTGAAAAAAATGACAAGAGACCATGAAATTAACCAAAATTGATGAAATCAATCGAATTCCTTAAGGTCCTTGGTTTGTGTAGGAGTAATAATGGTGGCAAAATGAGATGTATTGTATCACAGTCATTAACTTTGTCTTTCAAAACTTTGAATTTGAGCCATCCATGTGGAAAAGATTGGAGTTGAAGTGGGTCTGGGGATGCTTTTCACATTTTGTATCACTTAAAGAAAATGAGTACTTTTAAATAATTTGGCCCGCCCACCCACTTTTAATATAGGCCCTACACATGGCTTTCCTGGGCATCGATGGGGCCGCGGCTTACTTTATGACTTTTATTTATTTTTAAAACAAAGCTGAGAATATCAAAATGCCCCAGTGACCCGCCTCCCCACTTTTAACTTTTGATGCGTGACCAAGTGGAGTCACGAATCACTTTATACTTTTACTTCATTTCAAAACAAAGCTTAAAAACACCAAAGTTCTCTGGTGACCCCGTCTCCCCGCTTTTGATGTAGACTCAACATGTGACTTCACTTTTATACATTATTCCTTTTTCATAACAAAGCTAAAAGTTACAAAAACGTCTGGTGACCCACCTCCCTGCTTTTGACTTAAAAGCAGCCACGTGTCCTCATGCGGGCCTTAGGAATTGGTTTTACCTTTTTACTCTTTTTTCCATAACACCTTAAAACACAAAAAGGCCCGCTTTCCCGCTACTTCTCAATTTACGACACGTGTACACCTTTGGGGAAAAAATAAGAAATTTTCTCTGCCACTTCATAGTTTTGATTAGCCAATTAGAAATCAATGGAGACACGGGGCAAATTTGACTTTTTTTGTAAAATGGAAAAAAGGGACAAGTTCACCAAATAAATGTGTTAGGAAATAAGAGATAAAATATGCGGAATAATCTCTCACAGAATCACAACAATAGAAACTAATATGCAGATTAAAATAACACAACACAAAGAGACAGTATTTAACGTGGTTCACCCAATTTGGGCTACGTCCACCAAGAATCACTTGCTCAGATTTAATTACAAGCCACCACTCTCTCAATACAATACCCAGATCCGTTTGGAGCTATGCTCAACAAACTCTACAGAATTCACATCCGAATTCAAAACACATTTGCAATACATTTTCTTCTACATATATCATATGCATAAGACCATATAAATAGACAACTACTTAAGCAGTTTTACAAAACCGTGGGTATCAAAACCATGGGCAAAACCTGTCCCATAAACCTATGGATCAAAAAAATCACCCATATGAGAAAAGCACGTTTCCCGAACCCCGACGAGGATACATGAAAAGTGTATAGTACTCTTAGTGTACATTCTTCAACACTTTCACACATGAAAAATAGGCTCCACAACCTAACAATCTCCCACTTGGAGACTAGTTTTCCTCTGAGAAAGCTTCTCAACCCTTCACTAGTTTCTTTGAAGACCAACCAATGCCGAACACAACTTTAGTTTTTCCCTTGTGACTAGCTTGGTCATAATGTCTGCAAGATTCTGATTGGTGGTCTGTGATCAAATAGGGTACAAAGATCAACGACAAAGAATAAGGCATGAAATTCAAAACAATCCACCAGGGTTATAATTAACCTGACTAGATTTGATGCCACCAACCAAGTCACCAAGGGGTGAGTCACCATGAAAGGGGACAACCCACGTGTCGACCTAATTAGTCATTGCAAACCAAATCATATATCATGATCACTCAAAAGGTGAATATTATAATATGCCAAGGATGACATAATCAAAGGTGGCAGACTATATAATATGCTAGGTGCTATACAAAGGGGCTTAACCATTAAAACTATGATTATTGCTTAGTTTATGCCCAAATATATCAAAGGGGTGGTCAAATGTATTATGGTGCCTATGCCATTCTCAAAGGAGATTTCAATTTTAGACAATGTGCACATAGTAGGTGGTCCCTACAGGAGGAATTATTTTTTGTAAATATTGCTAAGTATTGTAATTATTTTTCTCACATATAGGGAGTGGTATTTTTTCATGCCTTTACAACATGACAGTATAGAGAAGAAGACAGAGTTTCATGTTCACGGAAAGAGACATGCCTAGCAAGTAACCTTATTTTTAATAAATTATTCACCCTTCTTTCTTAAAAATAGAACATTCAACTTCAGTTGACTATTTGTAATCAAGGCTATTAATGCCTATTTGTAATTACATGTTCTATTTTTATTCCTTATCTATTATTAATTAAAGGATAAAAATAGGATGCATGGGCGAGTACAAGCCTTAGGATATTTTTACGAAGAGGGTAAATTTTATTTTCACTATATATTGTGTGCCTTTACAAAGCACAAGCAAGACTTCTGGAGGAATTTTTGGATATATGAGTACTGAACCAAATTTTCTTCCTTTCAAAGTTATTTTGCAGTCTTATGTATGTTTTTATTAGTCTTGTGAATAAAAATTCCCTGATCAATCACCTTACCCTACTGAAAAAATCAGTCTTTCTACTTAGTTTTAATGTGCAAGTTAACTTTTTAGTACTATTGTGATTCTCCCTTAGTACAATCAAGTGTTTTTCCCTTATATATTCTATAGAAAACTATTGGTTCATGCATCAAGAATCCTTCCCAAATCAGTTGTGCATATACTCAGTTGAAGCCCTCATACAAATTTGGTGTATCACCTTAGTTGTAATTATTTTACAGTCATATTTTACTCTCAAACTCCTAAGAATCAGTTTAGGATACATTAATAAGAAACCGAGCTTGATACCGGAGACTCACCTCAAAATAGGTATACCCACAAACCTGAGGTGTTTCCATTGTATCTAGGAAAGAGAGAGATCAATGGTGTAAGCTTAGAAAACCTGCAGCCATCTCTCTACAGGGTGCACTTTAGAGAGATAAAAGTTTTTGGTATGCCCAATGGGACCACGAATAAGATAATTGTAATTTACAAATTCTACAGTAAATCTACAGTAGTTACAAAGTCACTTTCGGTAGCATGTTGTAGAAATTTAATTTTAAAGATTCTAGGATCTTTCAGTGACTCCACAAAGCTGATTTCAGAGTAATATTGCAGCATGTTCCGTGCCTAAAGTAACTACAATATCATCGGTAAGAGGAATTTATCCTACGTTTGTTTCTTTACCTTTGAATTTTGCTAGGAGGAGTATATTTGGTAATACTTTACCTTATAATAGCCCTGGTTTTTATAACCCTCCTCTTGATATTCCTTCACTACGTATAAATTTCTCTATTAACATCCTTGTTTTTCAAATGTCTATTCAACCTCCTAGGAATTTTGTGACCTTTACTAATGGCAGCCCATTAGTAATCCTAGTTTACCATGACATACCTAATGCTGCCATGAAAAATTTGCCATTATTCATCGCTGAAAATCAGGTAACACCTGCTTAGCATATCAAAGATGTCAGAACAATACGTGCAGTTCATAATATCACTCATGTAGACGTGGCTCTAAGAATTTTAGCTACATCTTTTAAATGGAAAGCCTTCTAATGGTATAGAAACCTAGAAATTGGGAGCATAAGGACTTGGGATGATGTAGGTGAAAAATTGCTGGAACAATTCTAGGATAATTCAAATAATTTGTCTCTCATTGAACAATTTTCTACCATTAAAAGAGCTCCCAATGAATTTATGTCCAGTTTCAATTTCCATTTTTCTAGAACATGGGAGAGATTCCAGCAAGTGTCAAGCCTCAAGATGATCATGGTTTCCTTTATTATCTTAGAGCATTAAATAGTGATATTTCAACTATGATTCAATTAATGGGTGAAGGAACAGTTTTAGTAGCGTAAAATATCTTTATTTGACTTCAAAATAGTCTTATTCAAGATGAAAAATTAGCACCAAGGCCTTCAATGCCATTTTTTTCAGATTTAGCACTTGTTCCTCAACCTATTACCATCATAGAATGTACTATTGTAGCTCCATCAGATGATGTATTTAAAGCTTTGAAAACTATGGGAAATAAATTGAATTTGATTAAAAACTGAATTACATTACCGAGTACACCTTATTAGGCTCCTTATCAGCAAAATCAACAGAATCAAAAAAATAGGTAGCCCTATTAAAAAAATCAAAGTTATAAGCAACCTTAACATAAAAGGAAATTTGACCCAAAGGCTCCTAGTACATCTAACACTTTGGTCCCAGTTAATATGGCTACAAAATAGTGTTTTCAACCTTGCAATCAACCTCATTTAGTTACAACTTTCCCAAATGCTTTTCTGAATCTAAATCTTGTTGCACAACCTTAATCTGAAACATTGTTCATGACTCAAATGAAGGATGGGTAGTAAGAAACTTATGTTTAGAAAGAACCTGAATAAAATTTAGTTTTTTTTAATGAGGAAGATTTCATTGTGGTCACTACTAGGGCTTAAGGGAAAGCTGTTGAAAGTCAAAAACAACAAAATAGGCCTGTTCTACCAACTTTCACTAATAAGACAACATCTACAGTTCCAAAGTCAACCAACAACTCTATTATTCCTCAAAAATCAACAAGTGTTCCAGTTGATAAAGGCCATCAAAAATAACCACAGCCTCATCTAAGAAGACTCTTTATATCTCAAATATCAAACGATGCTGAAGCAGAATCAATTTTTGCTAAGGCCTACTCTAAGACAGTTAAATCCATCTCTAAAAAATTTACTTCTTTTAAAATTGTTGATGTAATGAAAAAGTAAAATGTTTACATCTCAATGTGGGATGCTCTAAATATTCCTAGACAATAATATTTACTTTCTCTTGAACTAGCTAAATTGCAGATTTCTTCAAATACAGTAGGAAAGGAAGTTCCGAAGATAGACACAGTCCTTGGAACATTTGAGCAAGACCACATTAAAGAAGTTAAGTGGATGGTTCAGAAATTTCTGAATGCTCATGACATCAAGAAACCACCACAAATTTAGTTATCACTAATTATTGGGGAACATCTAGTTCATAATTGCATCGTGGAAAGTGGTGTAAGTAGCACAGTTATGCCAAAAGTGATTGTAGAAAATTTGGGTTTGCAGTATGAGCCCACTAAAAGGAGTGTGTTACAGCTTGATGGAACTACAACTAATACAGTTGGTATAATAAAAAATTTAGAAGTGATGTTACATGCTTGCCCAAATGTTTCCATTCTATAAGATGTTACTGTTGTAGACTTACCTGCATATTTTACCTTATGCCTATCTAGAGATTTCACAGCAAAAATAGGAGGTTATCTCTCTTCAAATTGGTCCTTATTTTTTACTACTCATTATGGTACTAAGGTTACTATCAATTCAAAGCCATTGGCTAGATTTCACATTGAGCCTCACTCTTCAAATGCAGTGGCTAATTATTCAGCCTTAGATCAGTCTGATTTTGAGAGGTAGCTCATGTTTCAGCATTGGATGGTATTTCTTAAATGTTTATGGATGAAAAAATAGTGGAAGAACATGCTCATAATCCTTTTAAGGAAGTCGAAGAACACTTGTTTTGTGTGTATTGTATGCGTGAAGAAAATATGGCACTTCCCTTATTTTCCAAAACAGAAGATTCGATAGAAGGGATTTGGAAGGTTCATTTCGATGGATCTAAGAACAAGAAGGGATAGGTAACAGGTCTGATCCTCACTTACCCAGTAAATGAAAGGTATTTCTCATCTTTGAGTCTCCAATTTTCATGTATGCATAACATAGCTGATTACGAAGCTCTAATTCATGGCTTACTTTGGGAAAGAAAGAGAGGTATTAGTATGCTAGAAATTTTTGGTGACTCTTAGTTGGTTATTAATCAAGTCAGAAATTTCAATGGTTATAAGAATCCATTAATGAATTCTTACAAACACATAGTTTAGGACTTAATGGAAGATTTTGATGTTATTAAGATTCAGTCGATTCCTAGAGCTGAAAACAAGCGTGCAGATAGACTTGCAGCAGTTGGGGCTAGTTTTTAGGTGCTATAACAGATTGAAAATAGCAAAATCTAGCGTCATATAAATTTAATTGTCAGGCCCTGAATACCTGATAATGACTAAAATTGGAAAGTTTTTGAAAGTGATGATCAAATCTATAGATTTTTATAGCAGGAAGCTAAGTTCTCTATAGTTAATTAGGATACAGTGCAGCACTTATATGGTGACTAGATTGTTTAGTCAGAGACAAATAAATTGCCTTAAGGTCTAGTCACATTAGAAGACATCTTCAGCACTGATGATCAGTTAAGAAAGGTCAATACTAATATGTCAACCCACTCTGATAATCACGAAGAGATCTTGGTTAATGAAGGGAAAAGGCTATTTCCTAGAAAGGTATGTTCCTTAACTGAGAAGTAGTCATTTATTAATCTTTGTAAAGACTTTAAGGATGTTTTTTCTTGGAAATACGAAGATTTGAAAGGATTTGATCCCAGTTTAGCACAACATACAATTGAGTTACAGCCAAATTCTAAACCTATTAGGCAGAAATAGAGGCCTAAGAATCCCAAAATAGAGCCTCTAATGAGGAAAGAATTATCTAAATTGATTGAATTGGGTATTATATTTCTAGTTAAGTATTCAAGCTGGGTAGCTAATCTTGTTCCTGTTAGGAAGAAGAATGGTGAAATCAAACTATGTGTAGATTTCAGAGATCTTAATAAGGCTTCACCGAAATATCATTACCCACTCCCAAATATGGATCAGATTTGAAGAACAGTCTCAGGTTGAGATAGAGTATCTCTTCTAGATGGTTACAGTGGATATAATTAGATTTTAGTTTGAGGAGAAGATAGATACAAAACAACTTTTACCACTAAGTGGGGTACTTATGCTTACAAACGAATGGCTTTTCGTCTTTCAAATGTCGGTGCAATGTTTCAACGTGCAATGGACATGGATTTTTTCATCCTATTAAACAAATGCATTCTGGTTTATTTGGATGACATTACCGTGTTCTGAAAAAAATCAGAGGAACACTTGATTCATGTAAGGAAGACCTTTCAATCGTGTAGGCAATTTGGAATATCTTTTAATCCACTAAAGTCTATCTTTTTAGTACATCAAGGTAAGCTACTTGGTCATATTGTTTCTAAGAAGGCTTTAGCAATTGATCCTTTTAGGATCGAAGCCATATCACATCTATCATTGCCTCATCATAAGAAGGCATTACCGATTTTTTTTGGAAAAATCAACTTTGGTAGAAGATTTGTTCAAGATTTTACAACATTGGTTAAACCACCCATAGCTATATTGAAGAAGGAGAAAAATTTCTCTTGGACTAGCGAAGGAAGAGAGGGATTTGAAGTGATAAAAGTAGCTATCTCTCAAGCTCCTACTCTTTTAAATCCAAACTTCGATAAATATTTTACAATATATGCAATTTTAGGAGATGAAACAATCTTAGCTATATTAACTGAAGTCAATGACGAAAATATTGAGAAGTCTATTGCTTTCTTTGGACAAATCTTGCATGATTATGAAACAAGGTACACATTTCTTGAAAAGAAGGTACTTTCAGTAGTCAGAGGACTAAAGAATTTCAAGTATATGATTTTGAATAATAAAATACATGTTCTTGTTTCTCATCCAAGTGTAAAAGCATTCTTACTAAATAAGGAATTGAATGAGAAAAGAGAAAACTCGATAATGAAGGTCATGGAGTATTATTTTGATATTTGGTTTGCTAAGATGGTTTAAGGGAAAGGTTTATGTGAACATCTAATTGCTGATATGGAAAAAAAACAAGCTGCAGAACCAGATGATTAAAAACAACATGCTAAAATTACGTATTAGCAATCATAAATTATGGTTCAAGTAGAAAATCATCGACCTGAGCTTACTCATGACATTAAGGAATAAAGATGGATGACTAATTTGGTTAATTATCTATAGCATGTCACCTATCTAGAAGTTATGGAAAAAATTAAAAGAAGATATTTCAGGTTATAGGCTATACATTACATCTTTATTGATGGTGTGTTGTTTAAGAAAGATATAAATGGGATTTTACTGCGATGTGTTGAATATGATAAGATTCATAAAAAAAATTCAGAATTCCATGAAGGACCTGTAGGAGGTCACTTCTCAGCATGTACCAAAACCTTAAAAATTATGATAGCTGGTTATTGTTATCCAAAATTCACCCCCAGGGTAATTTTGATAACATGCATCAGATTATTCAGTCCCAAGCAAGTAGATCGATTCAAGGAAAAAATCATGTTTTTTGGGGCCCCCTCAGCTTCTTTCTAACTCTCCCATCCAAGAAGAAAACCCAACGAGTTAGAAAAGGTGAAAAAATTGCAAAAAACCAAGCTTGGGGCCGAAAAAATGAAGAAAATCGGCTAAGTCCTAGTCCAGGTAGTCCGGGACAGTTGGGACATCGAGGCACGAATCAGCCGAAAAGCCACCAGGTGGTCCACGCAGTAGTTGGGATGTCAGGATGCGCGGGGTGCGAAAATCTGAACTGGCTGAAAAAATGAAGAAAACAGAATAACGAAGGTCATGGAGTACGATGTTGATATTCAGGTTGCTAATATGGTTCAAGGGAAAGGTTTATGTGAACATATAATTGCTGATATGGAAAAACAACAAGCTACAGAACATGATGATTAAAAATAACATGCTGAAATTGCGTATCAGCAATATGAAATTATGGTTCAAGTAGAAAATCATCAACTTGAGCTCACTCACAAGATTCGGGAATAAAAATAGATAAATGATTTGGTTAATTATCTACATCATGACACCTATCGAAAAGATATGGACAAAAATAAATGAATATATTTTAGGTTAGAGGTTGTACATTACATCTTTATTGATGATGTGTTGTTTAAGAGAGATATAAATGGGATTTTTTTTGCGATGTGTTGACTATGATAAGATTCAGAAAATGCTATCATAATTCAACGAAGCACCTACAGGAGGTCACTTCTCAACACGTACCAAAACCTTAAAAATTATTAAAGTTGGTTACTATTGGCCTACCATATTCAAGGACTATTTTGAATGGATACAGAGGTGTAGAAAATGTGCTTTCTTTGTTGGGAAAGAACGTTTAGCTTTGTTGCCTTTCCATCCTATCTCAACTGATCAGCCTTTTATGCAGTGGGGTCTTGAATTTATTGGATTGATAAACCCACCATCATCACAAGGATACAAGTGCATCTTAACTGCTATAGATTATTTTACTTGATGGACTAAAGCTATAGCCTTGAAGGATGCTAATGCAACTTTGATACTATCCTTTTATGAAGGAATAGTTTACATATTTAGTGTTCCGACAACTATCATATCAGATAATGCTTTATCTTTCCTTGGTGCTAAGATAACAGATTCAGAGGTCAAACATGGAATATATCTAAGTTCTTCATCTAATTATTACCCACAAGGTAATGGTTTAGCTAAGAGTACTAACAAGAATCTATTAAGGATAATCAAAAGAATGCTCAAGGATAATCAAAGAGCTTGGCATCTGATGTTGAATTCAGTACTCTGGGTTGACAGAGTGACTCCTAAAATATCAGTTGGCAATTGACCATACAAACTTGTGTATGGAATTGAAGCGATAATGCCTATTTCAGTTGAGTTACTTGCATTAGATTTGCTGCATCAAATGGAGTTGCTCTAGAATGAACCATTATAGGTTTGTTATGTAGAGTTAATGGAACTACAAGAGCTAAGAGATAAAGCCCATTTGAATATGGAGAAGAATAAAAAACAAATGAAGAATACTTTCGATAAGAAATCCAAATTTAGAATCTTCAATAAAGGAGATATTGTGTTAAAATGGGATGTTGATCGTGCAAAGCCAGGAAGACACTCAAAGTTTGATATACTCTTGAGTGGTCCTTACATGATTTCAACTTACAAGCAACACAATTCTTTTCAGCTTTCGAAGCTAAATGGAGAGGAACTTCCCATTCTTGTGAATGGAATGTTTCTGAAACATTGTTATTGAAAATCTTATAGTGATTGTTAGACTGTAGTGCCCACTTCCCTTCGACATCATTTGGTTTTGTTGTTTTCGAGACTAATTACTTCACTTATGGATTTATTATGGCTTCTTGATTTAGCATGCTAGTAGATATCATAGACATTGGACTATTATTGATTTGATCTTTATATGATGCATATGGTTTACTGGTGGACATTTGATGATGATATTTGTAAATTTTTGACATGGTTATTTATCTCTAATTATGACATGTGATATGTTTAATCATATTGAGTAGAACTTGATAATTGGACTAATGTGATGATCATTTGGACATAAATGAAATGTGGAATAGAAATGTGCTAGAGAGTGTAAGTGATATCGTACTTGCATAGATGATAGTAAATCATGTGTCGTTTATTTTAGATTATATTGTGTATTTGGCATGAACGTTTTAATGCGGCCAACAGGACGAAGGAGGTATTCTCTATTCTGCAGGTATATTATATTCACAACAATAGTGGGGAGTGGAGACCAACCACATCGGAATTTGAGAAGAATCCAACTAAGGTCACCATGGCAACAAGTAATTGTGTGTGTGTTAGAATTATCTGGTTAAGGCAAAATTGTGACCTAGGGGTCATATGTTGTTTTGTTTTAATTTTCCCTTTTTATTATGTTAGTATGTGTTGCTCTTAGTAGGTGAAATTTAACTTGTGTTATTATTCATATTCTTTGGATTGGAGTTTACCCCTTTGTTAGCCATGGGTTGTAGTGGCTTAATTAAGTTAATTTGAAATTGTCCTAAACTAATTAAAAGATGTGACCAAAAGAGAGTTCATTTATTAGGCTTGATTTACTTTGGATTTTGTGTGGAATGATGTGTGTTTGAGTTTTGAGTGTAGCACACTCTACCCCACATGGGAAACTCGAATTTGGCTTTAGAGGCAAAAATTCAAAGCTTGTGGGACAAGTCAAACTTGTCCCACACCTCTTAAAAACCCCATGCCAACCCTACCTATGGGTTGGAAGGCCAAATTTAGGGTCTTTTAGGTGTTTTGGGGGGATAAAAGGGTAAAATATTAATTGCACTTTCTTACAACCACTTATTAATGGTGCATTGGAATATGAAGTTGACCAAATGATGTGGAGTGGAGGGGAAAAGGAGGTGGCATCCTACTTGGAGCCACATCATCCCTCCCTCTCTTTTCTCTATTTATTTGATCCTCTTGTTTGTTTTTGGGGGTTGGAAGTTTCATTTTTAGTCTTTTGTATTTTGGAGAGGAGAGGATTTTCAAGGAGTTTAAGGATTTTTGGAGATTGTTGATACTTGTGGGAATTTTGTTGGAGCTTGTGAAGGATTGCTTGGTCCTTGGAGGGATTGAGACTTCATACTTGGAACAAGCTCTACCATGGAAAGGTAGGAGCTTCACCTTTGTTTGCATTATGTTTCCTTTTTGTTATGTGAATGTATATTTATGTTGTGTTGAATGTTGTTGTTTGAAATGTTTGTTGGGAATGGGTAGAATGCCTAAGTTGGGAGTGGGAGGAGACTATGCAGACTTTATTTGAGGGAGGCATAAGAGATCATTTTCTTGAGGAGGGAGTTTGAGTTGGGTGCCCACCTAGTAAGAGAAATGTTTGCATTTTCTTCTTGTTTTTATTCTAGGGAGCCATAAGAGTTGAGGGAGGCATAAGAGTGGATGGAGGAATAAGGGGTACTTGAGGGAGGCATAAGAGTTATTAGGGGTATTGTGTTTTGCATTGGAGGATTTTAGGTGGCACCCATTCCCATTGGGAGGCATAAGTGGCCTCCCCATAGGTCTTACTCTTATGGCTTTCTTGATAAGCCTTGTGACTTGTTGTTGTGATTGTTTTCCCTCTTGTCGTATTGTTGATTTTGTTTTGAAGGATTATGGAATGAATGTGAAATTTTATGTTGACTTATGTGGAAGCTAGTAGTTGTCATGAGTTGGATTTTCTCCCATTGTAATGTGGTTGGGGTTCGGGGGCCAATGGAGAGGATGGCTTCTCTTCTCCATTGGGTATCTTGGTTGGGAGGAGAGCGTTGCCTCTCCCCTTATTTTGTTGTGAATCAAGAAAACTATTGGAGGAGCTACCTTGTTGATGACAATGTGAAACCACCTTATACTTTTACCCACCTTGAGTGGAGCAAAAATGTAATATTCCTTTATATTTTAGCTTCCATCATTGTAAATTTTGTTGCCACATTAAGTGGAAAATGTTGTAACAAAATTTTGAAGGAAAGTTGTATTGATATTCATTAGTAAGGTTGTAAGGTGGATGGAATTGAAAGTTGAAGGAAAGAAAATTTATTTATTCTCCTTTGCTTGGCTTAGAACCTCATTGAGTATGTTGATCTTGTTGAAATGTTGGTAGTTCTTGCTTTAAAACTTAATGGAAATATTTTTGAAACCCTCTTGATGGATGTTGGGAGATTTACCTTAATATATATATATATATATATATATATATATATATATATATATATACATTAAATTGCATTTTGTTTCTTAAAAGAGATGTATTGAAAAAGTGGAATGTTAGTGTATTTTCTCTTCTTGCATTGTTGATGGAAAGACTTAAGTTTTTAGATAGCTTTCAATATGCCAATGAAGTAATTTTAGTTCTACCTTTATTATGTTCTTCCCCCTTTAAGAAATTATTGAAAATCCATTGAGAAATTATTAAAGGAAATGAAATCAACCTATTTGAAATCCCATGCAATGTTTATTGAATTGTGTAGAAGGAAATTTTAATGCAAAGACTTTAAGATTATTAAGTTTATTACCAAATCCTCCTTAATACATAATAAGGAAACTAATAATTTCAATATAATTCATATCTAAGTAATATTAAAACTAATTTATTTACTATTTTTAAGTTCTAATGATAACAATATACAATTAATATTTATTTGTATTAACAAAGTATATTATTAAAACTACAGCCAAGAAATAATATTCAGTTATACATGCAATTAAACCTACATAGGTATAAGCAACTAATGCACTTCCCATTTCAAATAATTGCAAAACAAATCGTGATTCATGAATATTCTGATTTGGAATAGATCCACCTTTATGAGATTTTCTTCCACGAGTTAAATCATTCTGTTTTTTTTTTTTTAGTTGATTATAGGACCAAAAGAAAAAGGATTAGGACCGAGTCTTGGAAGGTCTAATGCACACTCCCATGATCAAATGATCTGTCAATGTAGCAATGAACATATGCATGCAATGTATTCAGTGTTATGCCAGCGACATTCTCATCTACCAAGGTAGTATTCTCATGGAGATGTTTCATAGTATTTTTTTTTCTCATCTGCGGCAGCATAGCTGTCTTTGCAGCAGACAACATCTATGAAACAATAGTTAACATGCCCTCTTGATTACAAGATTTTGACTTTATCCTATGACGTAACATATCTCTGGTCATGGATTATCCTTTGCAGATATTCGGAGGTAAAGACTAATTCAAGAAAACTTGTATTTAGGAAGATTGAAAAAAAACTCAAGCATTTATTAAGCTAAGCCTAAAACGAATCTACAACTAATTTTTATTTTTTTAATGGTGTGCACGCCAAAAGAACCTAGCTCTACAATCTGTCCCGATGTAAACATATCCACCGCTGTGAGACTCTCTTCCACGAGATACCTCGCAAGACAGGAAAGGTCTGAATGAAGATCTTTGTAATAAATTTCACCAGGTCTTCTGGTAACGTCCTCACTATCCCTTGATCAATTTTGATAAAATAACCTGAAGGCGAATCCCGAATTTGAAGATGCATTCGATACTGAACAGGGTTGGATAACCTGCTTGTTGGGAGGCGCTCAATAACGGCTTTGTTTTCACTGTGAACCACCTGCTGCCTGGCCGACTACTGTGGCAGGTTGTGGCTGTGGACCCCCACCATGGATGCACCTTGCAGCACCCAGCGAAAGTGAAGGTAGCACGCCGGCTATACTAGCCTGTAGCTTCATCTCTAACCACTATTTTCAATCTCGCGCAGCCAGGCCGAGTAAAAACCAGCAGGTAGACCAGACATGGGGGGTGCATAAGATTTGCAAATCTAAATGGAATCAATGATGGTATGCGGCCAGTTGGGTAGCCCGCATGTCAAAAGGGATGGAGCTTTAATTTTTGATAGGTGTTTGTTAAGCCACCCACCTCCAACATAAATTTTTTCAAACATATCTTTTGGAATTTGAATCCACCTGTCCTTTTTGTATTTTCTGATATTGGCTCTATTTATCATTGTTTGAATATTGTGGTTAATCAATGCATTAAAAATGAACAAGACTTACATGTATTTTTATAGACTCCTTCTTAATCATACATATTTTGGTGCCTTAATTCAGAATCAGTTCACCTAATCTTCTTACACCTCCTCTATATCTTTGAGTACTATTCCTTCTTGCCCATTTGCAATTTGTTTTTATTCTTCTAAGGATGAAGCGGTTCCATCGAAGCCCAACCATCTCCAAACTCACTTTCGTATCTTGGCGAAGCTCAAGAATCTATGCCATAAATAATGGAACAAAATTATCTTATCCTCATACGTGGAAGATTTCTTTAGAGGATTCCACTAAGTGACCCGATTTAAATGTGTTACAATTCTAAGCTAGTTCTCTTAATCTTGATCTTCTGCAAAAAAAAAATTTAGTCACATTTTTTTTGGTTGTGTTTATGAATGCAAGTCCTAGAGCGTCGTCTTTTTTTTTTGCGGTATTTCATTTTGGTATCAGAGCTGGGGTTTTGAAGCTTGGACCCTTGGGCACACGCAGAAATCATGAAACGTGAACATTTAACCTAGTGCAGAGTTGACTTTTTGTTTTTAATATATAAAACCACAATGTTGATAATTATAGGAAACAAAAAATTTAGAAAACTGGCACAAGACCTAGAACGATGAACTAACTCTCGCCTTGATCTGTGTAGGAGGTATGGATTGGGCAAGGGGTCTCTTCATATAGACGTAGATATACCACCGCCAGAGCAGGCCGTAGCAGCCATCCTACCTCAGATCTTGCAGACACTCCAGGATGTTAATGCCGCTATATGCGGAGAGCCCTTGGGAGGACGACTTACAAGACATAGTTTGGAGCCATCAGTAGATGCCCAGGCATCCCCTTGACACAGCAAGGAGCACAGGGCAGAGAAATTCCATTCGGAGTTAGCTAGGGTAGAGTCACCACAGAAAGGACATAGGGACAGGTCTCGGAGCCCTAGACAGAGGGAGGAGCATTCAGATAGACCTAGGATTCGTCATACGTCAGCTACAGACCATATCAGGGAGATCCTGAAGCTACGACCATCTCACTATTCGGGTGATACAGGCGGTTTTCAGGCAGAGGCCTGGTTGGTGAGTTTGAGTGGATGCTTCAAGCTCTACCCTTGTACTAGCAACACCAAAGCTCGTGTTGCAATCCATCTTCTGAAGGATGGAGCAGGAGTCTGGTGGAGGACCGAGGAATAGAAGCTCCATGTTGACTTGGAGATGATTACCTGGGAGTTATTTGAGGAGCGTTTCAGGAGAAGGTATTTACCCAGGAGATTTATACAGCAGCGGATAGACGAGTTTCATGACCTCCGTCAGGCATTGATGAAAGTAGCTGAGTATGAGAGTCGATTTTTGGACCTACTCCAGTACGTTGACTATATACAGGATGAGAAGGTACAGATTCACAGGTTCATCCGGGGCCTAAACTTGGATTTAGGTGGCCCAATGCGCATTCACTGCCCACAGACATTAGCAAAGGCCGCGGAGAAGGCCTATATTATAGAGGAGACATGGGGGAAGACGTAGCAGGCTAGAGACAGAGTTCAGAGCCATATCCAGCAGATGCGGGTTGGTAGGTCGAAGGGGTCAGTTCCTCCTCCACGGGGTGGACAGATTTCAGGGAAAGCTTCATTCAGGTCACCACAGCAGCAGCAGCAGCAGACCTACCCACCTTACTGACCTACTCAGAGATTTGATGCGTAGAGAGGACATAGTATGGGGCCTCCTCCTAGGGGTCCCATCAGGACACAAGGTGCACCGAGAGCTCAGTCAGTAGGAGCTTGTCAGCAGAGACCCCAGCAATCCATAGCTAGATCGTCAGGATCTGTAGCTCAGACATCTAGAGTACCAGCAGGAGGTGCTTCCCACTGGAGAGGACCAGGCAGCTGTTATGGTTGTGGTGTTGTGGGACATCATTGGAGAGATTACCCACAGAACCCTAACAAGGGTAAGACGCAGAGCTCAGAGCCTACTATTGGAGATATGGCACGAAGTCATCGGATCTACGCAGCGGTTGAGAACCATCAGGCTGAGCACCAGAGTACTGTGATTGAGATGACAGGTAGTGTTAGTGGTATTTCCACCTCTATATTATTTGATTCTGGTTCTTCTGATTCTTTTATTGCACCATCCTTAGTAGTGCATTGTAGGCTGGTGGTAGTTAGGCAAGGCCGTATTTGGGACATTGAGATGGCTTCTGGAGCCAAAATTTCTGTAGACTCCTTAGTTAAGGAGTGTGTAGTGGATTTGGGACCCTTCAACACTACTTCTGACCTTCGGATCCTTCCATTAGGATCTTATGGCATCATTTTAGGCATGAATTGGTTGTCCGCTCACAGAGATAGAGTGGATTGTTACCAAAATACTATTGTTTGCATAGATGATCTTGGAGTAGACTCGGTGTTATCAAGAGTTAGGAGGGCCGTATCCATTCGCACCATCTCCGCTATGCAACTTAAGCGTTGTGCGTGACGGGGTTGTCAGTTGTTTGTTATTTCGATCAATGACAGGTCAGAGGATGAATCAAGAGGACCTTCCCTCGATGACCATCCCATCTTATCAGAGTTTGCTGATGTGTTTCCAGGGGAACTACCGGGGTTACCTCCCCCACGTGATATCAAATTCCATATAGATCTAGTTCTAGGCGCAGAGCCTATCTCACGAGCACCCTATCGGATGACTACTCTTGAGTTATGTGAGATCAAGTTGCAGCTTGAGGACCTTCTGGAGAAAGGCCTAATCTGTCCTAGTGTATCCCCTTGGGGTGCACCAGTGATCTTCGTAAAGAAGAAGGATGGATCTCTTCGGTTGTGTATTGACTACCGTCAGCCGAATAAAGTAACGATCAAGAATCGTTACCCCCTTCCACGCATTGATGATTTATTTGATCAGATGAAGGGGGCTACAGTTTTCTCTACCGTCAGGGTACCGTCAGCTCAGGATTGTGGAGATGGATATTCACAAGACAACATTCCGTACAAGATATGGCCACTATGAGTTCACAGTGTTACCTTTCGGTTTGACGAATGCCCCCGCAGTGTTTATGAGTTTGATGAATGGGGTATTCAGGACCTTCCTTGATCGCTTCATGCTCATCTTCCTTGATGACGTTTTGATTTACTCACGCACATGTGAGGAGCACGAGGATCACCTTCATGAGGTTCTTCAGTGCCTCCGCGAACAACACCTTTACGGGAACTTGGAGAAGTGTGCGTTCTTTCAGCCTGGGGTGCAATATTTGGGCCACATCATTTCTGGGGAAGGTATCGCAGTCAATCCTTCCAAGATTTGATCCATCATGGATTGACCAGCACCCACTAGTGTGACCGAGGTGCGTAGTTTCATTGCACTAGCAGGGTACTACAGGAGGTTTTTTCAGGACTTTTCTCGGATTGCGCACCCTATCACTTCTCTTCAGCGGAAAGGGAAGAAGTTTTTATGGTCAGATAGATGTGAGCAAGCCTTCAGTACACTGAAGGAATGCCTCATGAGAGCACCTATTCTTGTAGTACCAGATCCTCAGCGTGAGTTCTACGTTTGCACAGATGCTTCCTTGGCAGGACTTAGAGGTGTGTTAATGCAGGAGGGTAGAGTAGTTGCCTTTGAGTCTCGCAAACTCAAAGATTATGAGCTCAATTATCCAACCCATGACCTTGAGCCTGCAGTAGTGGTACATGCCTTAGTGTGGTGGAGACATTTTCTTCTTGGCCAGAGATTTACACTCAGGACTGATCACTTGAGTCTTCACCACCTCTTCACGCAGCCCAATCTCAACGCTCGTCAGCGGCGTTGGATGGAGTTACTCTGTGAGTATGACATGGAGATAGAGCATGTGAAAGGGAAGGATAATGTGGTTGCAGATGCCTTGAGTAGGCAGAGACATGTGGCTATGGCCACCTCAGTGGGCATGGATTTGCGGAGTAGGATCTTGCAGTAGCTTCCTCATGATAGTTTCTACCTTGCAGCCAGAGCAGAGATTGAGTCTCAGAGACCCCTTGAAGGGAGATTTGATGGATTTTCATTAGAGGTAGATGGCCTTCTCAGACACAGAGGTCAGATATATGTACCTATAGATGGAGGCTTGAGACATGACATTTTGGAAGAGGCTCATCGTGCACCTTATTAAGCCCATCCCAGGGTGAAGAAGATGCACGCCACCCTGAGATAGTTGTATTTTTGGAGAGGACTTCGGAGAGACGTGGCTTTATTTGTGTCATGCTGTTTAGAGTGCTAGAGGGTGAAGGCCGAAACATCAGCATCCAGCTGGCCTCCTCTATCCTCACGCCATACCGGAGTGGAAGTGGGACACCATTTCCATGGACTTCATCGTTGGGTTACCTACGTCGAGATACCATCACGACGCCATCATGGTCACGGTGGATAAATTGACGAAGGTAGCTCATTTTTCTCTGGTGAAGACCACCTATACAGTGAGTGCTGTGGCACGAGTATACCTTGATGAGATTGTCAGATTACATGGGATTCCGTCAGAAGATCATTTGCGACCACGACCCTTTGTACACCTCCCATTTTTGGACCACTATGTAGTATGCCCTCGGGATGAGGATTAATTTCAGCACAGCTTATCACCCTGAGACAGATGGACAGAAAGAGAGGGTGAATCAGATTTTGGAGGATATGCTCAGGGTGTACGTGATGGATCATCAGTTGAGATGGGAGGAGTATTTGTATTTGGTGGAGTTTGCATACAATAATAGTTTCCAGAGTTCTATAGGCATGGCCCCTTTTCAGGCTTTATATGGTAGAGAGTGCAGGACACCTCTTAGTTGGGACAGGATTGAGGACAGGGTTTCCCTTGGGCCAACATTATTACAGGATATGGAGCGGCAGGTTACCTTGATCAGGAAGAGATTGCAAGAGGCGCAGGACAGACATAAAAAGTATGCAGACCAATATAGGACAGATCATAGTTTTGAGGTAGGCACAAAGGTGTTTCTTCGTGTCAGACCGCATAAGAGCCCTATCCGTTATGAAAAAGGTTCTAAGCTTTCTCCTAGGTTTGTGGGTCCCTTTGAGATCTTGGAGCGCCTCGGTCCCTTGGCCTATCATCTAGCATTGTCACCTAGCTTATCTCGCGTCCATGATGTGTTTCACGTTTCTGTGCTTAGGAGATATATTTTTGACCCTTCTCATGTGCTACATTAGACCGCATTGTAGGTGTAGGATCAGGGGCAGGTGATGGTGGAGCCCGTATGAATTATAGAGTGCACGACCTTGGGCCTTCGCGGTAGAGAGATTGATCAAGTTCGGGTCCAATGGGACAGGTATGATGAGACTGCAGCTACTTGGGAGGATGCTACTTTGCTACGAGGACAGTTTCCACACCTTTTCCAGTGACTTCCAGGAGGAATTCGAGTCTAAGGGGAGGGGGATGTAGTGCCCACTTCCCTTTGACCTCATTTTGTTTTGTTGTTTTCGAGACTAATTACTTCACTTATGGATTTATTATGGCTTCTTGATTTAGCATGCTAGTAGATATCATAGACATTGGACTATTATTGATTTGATCTTTATATGATGCATATGGTTTACTGGTGGACATTTGATGATGATATTTGTATATTTTTGACATGGTTATTTATCTCTAATTATGACATGTGATATGTTTAATCATATTGAGTAGAACTTGATAATTAGACTATTGTGATGATCGTTTGGACATAAATGAAATGTGGAATAGAAATGTGCTAGAGAGTGTAAGTGATATCGTACTTACATAGATGATAGTAAATCATGTGTCGTTTATTTTATATTATATTGTGTATTTGGCATGAACGTTTTAATGCGGCCAACAGGACGAATGAGGTATTCTCTGTTCTGCAGGTATATTATATTCACAACAATATTGGGGAGTGGAGACCAACCACATCGGAATTCGAGAAGAATCCAACTAAGTTCACCATGGCAACAAGTAATTGTGTGTGTGTTAGAATTATCTGGTTAAGGGAAACTTGTGACATAGGGGTCATGTGTTGTTTTGTTTTAATTTTCCCTTTTTATTATGTTAGTATGTGTTACTCTTAGTAGGTGAAATTTAACTTGTGTTATTATTCATATTCTTTGGATTGGAGTTTTCCCCTTTATTAGCCATGGGTTGTAGTGGCTTAATTAAGTTAATTTGAATTTGTCCTAAACTAATTAAAAGATGTGACCAAAAGAGAGTTCATTTATTAGGCTTGATTTACTTTGGATTTTGTGTGAAATGATGTGTGTTTGAGTTTTGAGTGTAGCACACTCTACCCCACATGGGAAACTCGAATTTGGCCTTAGAGGCCAAAATTAAAAGCTTGTGGGACAAGTCAAACTTGTCCCACACCTCTTAAAACGCCATGCCAACCCTACCTATGGGTTGGAAGGCCAAATTTAGGGTATTTTAGGTGTTTTGGGGGGATAAAAGGGTAAAATGTTGATTGCACTTTCTTTCAAAATTTAATTTTTTCCTTTGGGGGAGTGGGCTTAGTTGGAGTGTGTAAGGTGCTTGCCTTTCTTTCAACCACTTATTAATGGTGCATTGGAATATGAAGTTGACCAAATGATGTGGATTGGAGGGGAAAGGAGGTGGCATCCTACTTGGAGCCACATCATCCCTCCCTCTCTTTTCTCTATTTATTTGATCCTCTTGTTTGTTTTTGGGGTTGGAGGTTTCATTTTTAGTCTTTTGTATTTTGGAGAGGAGAGGATTTTGAAGGAGTTTGAGGATTTTTGGAGCTTGTTGATACTTGTGGGAATTTTGTTGGAGCTTGTGAAGGATTGCTTGGTCCTTGGAGGGATTGAGACTTCATACTTGGAACAAGCTCTACCATGGAAAGGTAGGAGCTTCACCTTTGTTTGCATTATGTTTCCTTTTTGTTATGTGAATGTATATTTATGTTGTGTTGAATGTTGTTGTTTGAAATGTTTGTTAGGAATGGGTAGAATGCCTAAGTTGGGAGTGGGATGAGACTATGGGGAGTTTATTTGAGGGAGGCATAAGAGATCATTTTCTTGAGGACGGTGTTTGGTTTGGGTGCCCACCTAGTAAGAGAAATGCTTGCATTTTCTTCTTGTTTTTACTTGAGGGAGCCATAAGAGTTGAGGGAGGCATAAGAGTGGATGGAGGGATAAGGGTTACTTGAGGGAGGCATAAGAGTTGTTAGGGGTATTGTGTTTTGCATTGGAGGATTTTAGGTGGCACCCATTCCCATTGGGAGGCATAAGTGGCCTCCCCATAGGTCTTACTCTTATGGATTTCTTGATAAGCCTTGTGACTTGTTGTTGTGATTGTTTTCCCTCTTGTTGTATTGTTGATTTTGTTTTGAAGGATTATGTAATGAATGTTAAATTTTATGTTGACTTATGTGGAAGCTAGTAGTTTCCATGAGTTGGATTTTCTCCCATTGTAATGTGGTTGGGGCTCGGGGGCCAATGGAGAGGATGGCTTCTCTTCTCCATTGGGTATCTTGGTTGGGAGGAGAGTGTTGCCTCTCCCCTTATTTTGTTGTGAATCAAGAAAACTATTGGAGGAGCTACCTTGTTAATGTTTGAAGCATTGGAGCCTTGTTGATGACAATGTGAAACCACCTTGTATTTTTACCCACCTTGAGTGGAAGAAAAATGTAATATTGCTTTATATTTTAGCTTCCATCATTGTAAATTTTGTTCCCACATTAAGTGGGAAATGTTGTATTGATGTTCATTAGTAAGGTTGTAAGGTGGATGGAATTGAAAGTTGAAGGAAAGACAATTTATTTATTCTCCTTTGCTTGGCTTAGAACCTCATTGAGTATGTTGATCTTGTTGAAATGTTGGTAGTTCTTGCTTTAAAACTTAATGGAAATATGTTTGAAACCCTCTTGAGGGATGTTGGGAAATTTAATTTAAAAATATATATGTATATATATACATTAAATTCCATTTTGTTGCTTAAAAGAGATGTATTGAAAAAGTGGAATGTTAGTGTATTTTCTCTTCTTGCATTGTTGATGGAAAGACTTAAGTTTTTAGATAGCTTTCAATATGCCAATGAAGTAATTTTAGTTATAGATTTATTATGTTCTTCCCCCTTTAAGAAATTATTGAAAATCCATTTACAAATTATTAAAGGAAATGAAATCAACCTATTCGAAATCCCATGCAATGTTTATTGAATTGTGTAGAAGGAAATTTTAATGCAAAGACTTTAAGATTATTAAGTTTATTACCCAATCCTCCTTAATACATAATAAGGAAACTAATAATTTCAATATAATTCATATCTAAGTAATATTACAACTAATGTATTTACTATTTTTAAGTTCTAATGATAACAATATACCATTAATATTTATTTGTATTAACAAAGTATATTATTAAAACTACATCCAAGAAATAATATTAAGTTATACATGCAATTAAACCTATGTAGGTATAAACAACTAATGCACTTCCCATTTTAAATAATTGCAAAACAAATCGTGATTCATGAATATTCTGATTTGGAACAGATCCACCTTTATGAGATTTTCTTCCACGAGTCAAATCATTTTGTTTTTGTTTTTTTAGTTGATTATAGCACCAAAAAAAAAAAGGATTAGGACCGAGTCTTGGAAGGTCTAATGCACACTCCCATGATCAAATGATCTTTCAATGTAGCAATGAACATATGCATGCAATCTATTCGGTGTTATGCCAACGACATCTTCATCTACCAAGGTAGTATTCTCACGGAGATGTTTCATAGTATTTTTTTTCTCATCTACGGCAGCATAGCTGTCTTGCAGCAGACAACATCTATGAAACAATAGTTAACACACCATCTTGATTACAAGCTTTTGACTTTATCCTGTGATGTAACATATCTCTGGTCATGGATTATCCTTTGCAGATATTCGGAGGTAAAGACTAATTTAGAAAACTCGTATTTAGGAAGATTAAAAAAAAACTCAAGCATTTGTTAAGCTAATCCTAAAACAAATCTACAGCTACTTTTTTTTTATTATGGTGTGCACACCAAAAGAACCTAGCTCTACAATTTGTCCCGATGTAAATAGATCCACCGCTGTGAGACTCTCTTCCACGAGCTACCTTGCAAGACAGGCAAGGTCTCAATGAAGATCTTTGTAATAAATTTCACCAGGTCTTCTGGTAACGCCCTCACTGTCCCTTGATCGATTTTGATAAAATAACCTGAAGGCGAATCCTGAATTTGAAGATGCATTCGATACTGAACAGGGTTGGATAACCTGCTTGTTGGGAGCGCTCAATAAGGGCTTTGTTTTCACTGCAAACCACCTGCTGCCTGGTTGACTACTGTGGCAGGTCATGGCTGTGGACCCCCGCCATGGATGCACCTGACAGCACCCAACGAAATTGAAGGTAGCACGCCTACTATACTAGCCCGTAGCTTCATCTCTAACCACTATTTTCAATCTCGCGCAGCCAGGCCGAGTAAAAACCAACAGGAAGACCAGACATGGGGGGGCATAAGATTTGCAAATCTAAATGGAATCAATGATGGTATGTGGCCAGTTGGGTAGCCCGCACGTCAAAAGGGATGGAGCTTTAATTTTTGACAGGTGTTTGTTGAGCCACCCACCTCCAACATAAATTTTTTCAAACATATCTTTTGGAATTTGAATCCACCCGTCCTTTTTGTATTTTCTGATATTGGCTCTATTTATCATTGTTTGAATATTGTGGTTAATCAATGCATTAAAAATGAACAAGACTTACATGTATTTTTATAGACTCCTTCTTAATCATACATATTTTGGTGCCTTAATTCAGAATCAGTTCGCCTAATCTTCTTGCACCTCCTCTATATCTTTGAGTACTATTCCTTCTTGCCCATTTGCAATTTGTTTTTATTCTTCTAAGGATGAAGCGGTTCCATCAAGCCCAACCATCTCTAAACTCACTTTCGTATCTTGGCGAAGCTCAAGAATCTATGCCATAAATAATGGAACAAACTTATCTTCTCCTCCTACATGGAATATTTCTTTAGAGGATTCCGCTAAGTGACCTGATTTAAATGTATTACAATTCTAAGCTGGTTCTCTTAATCTCAATCTTCTGTAAAGAAAAAAAATTAGTCGCATTTTTTTTTGGTTATGTGTTTATGAAAGAAATTCCTAGAGCGTCGTCTTTTTTTTTTGTGGCGTTTGATAGACTAGGATTTCCCTTCAATAAGTTTAGTTTTTGCACATTGCAATGTTTTTCAATTCAATAAGTGCATTCATGCACATGATATGTTTACCATCCTTTACTAGTTTTAGTTTGTATTGGAAGGGTTGGACCTTTCAGAAAAGGTAAATTTCAGTTACATGCTCAGACTCCATGCCCAATGGACAAGAGCAAGGCACTAGTCTTTAAGCTAGCAGACAGCTTTCCCCGCAGGATTGCCAAAAATGCTGATAATTTTTGCACTTGTGTAAAAATGGGCAACTCAAAACTTCGTCATTATGATGAAAAGTCTTGGTTAAAGTATACCTAAGCTAAGGAAGCTTTGATGTTATTAGTTATTGCTGAATGAATTAATGATTAAGTGAAATCTGTAGTTATTTGTGTTATTTCAAAATAGAATAGATCACATAGTCTGCAATTTCGTGCCATCTTCAGCAAAAGAACACAAAGCCCCGAAGGACAACTATGTTTCCTTGATGAAGATGACAAATTACAAATTAGGTGAAGTGCTAAGTTTTGAAGTAGAAAACATAAATGCAGATATTAGAAAATCATGGTTCATTACTTAATGATACAAGTTCTCATCAATGTTCTTTCCTTCATGATTAAGAAATTAAATTATGTTACTAACTTATTTATTTCATACTACAATCCATACAAAGAAGCTAGGATGTGGAAAGAAATATATAACTCATTTACAAAATTCAATGTTTTATTCACGAGGAGATTCAAACTTTTCACACAGCAGCTATGGGATGTAACTGAAAAGTAAAGTACAACTACTGAAAATAAAATTACACATGCATGAAAGAGAAAGAAAAGGAGTATGAGTGAATCCATCATTTCCTTGTGGTTTCTATTTTTTGATTGAAGCATCTTCAACTCCATTTCAAGCTTTTTCTTCATCTTCGTTGTAGAAGTCATTGTACATGAAAAGAAGAAAAGAATAAACTATCAGCTATGAGCTCAGGGATCAAGTCATATTCCTACACTATCCTACTTCATGCATATGAATCTTCTCCTAACATGAGATGTATTCTACTTGAAGAACAAACTACATGCATCCTTTGTTCACTCAGAAGAATGAAGGAAGAGAAGAGAAAAGAGGAAAACATGGACATAATAGAGGCCAAAAGCCAAATTATTTTTAATTATTTTCCTAAGTGTGCAGGTATAGGTTACAGCCAAAGAGAAGAATAGACAAGTCATAAGTGCACGCAATAAAAGGAAGAATGTAACCCAAATTTCCAAAAATTGTTCTGAAATACAAGAAGTTACAAGGTAGAAGAGAGAGTGGTAATAGAAGCCCATGTTTCAGTTTGCAACAGTGGGAAAAGGAAAAATTTGAAAGCTGATGTTTGGCTAAAAGAGAGGGTAACAGTTGAAAGGAATGAAGACAAGATTTTGGAAAAAATTTGACAGGGCTTCGCCATGTAAACTGGACATTTCCATATTTCCATCATGTTGTTTTTAACTACTATATGCTTAATGAAATGATTTAAATCAAGAAATTTATACAGAAAAACAACAAAACATGTTGTGATCAAGATAACACAACCATGATGTCTCATTTTATTTACCAATCTAGTTTCAAAAATGAAGTGTTATGTTCTGAATTAGAAAATTCAACTAATATGCTGAAAATGGATGAAAAAGAGAATTCTGGAAAAGTTTTGATAGGGTTTCACCATAAAAATCAACACTTTAAATTTTCATTTGCTATGGGAAAAGTTAGTTGCTACAGGTGAAGCTAGATGCTATAGGTAAAGTTCGTTGCTACAAGAATAGAAAATTTCAAAGATAGTTGCTATGGGAAATGATAAATTTCAAATTAGAAGAAATAAGTTGTCCATCAGATTATTATACAACATTGAGATACAAATAAGACTACAAAATACTACAATAGCTTCATAGATCAAATTGAGTGCATGATTTGCAGTTACAAAAATAGAAGTCATTCGGAATTAATATAGAGATGATGCCATATCAAATAAGTACAACTATCTATGCAAAGAAATTGATCAAATACAAATGCAACTACAGGTGAAGCTCAAGTACAACATTAAAGCACAAAAGAATATGGAACTACATTTTTTGACAAGAATTGAATTTTCCAACATACAGGATTTATAAACAGAGTTCTAGAAATGATATGTTATGCATAGGTTCAGAAAACAGTACACACTAGTTTTAGAAAGTCAAGAATATTGTTACAGTCAAGCATTCAATAGATATGATTTTAAGAAAAAAATTACATTTAAAACACTCATCTCATGGAGAAATTCAATGTTCAAGTGATCATAATGATGAAATTTTAAAGCACGTATTTTAAAAAGGTGCTATAGAATTTTAGAAAATCAAGTTGATCCTGATACAATGAATTGTAATAAATGGATTCTCCATAATACAAAAATGAGCCAAAGATTTCAGAATGGACCTGAAGTAATGTACAGAGAGTCATAACCATATTTTACAATATTCTCAACAAATGATGAGATAACAGTTGTCCTTTCACAAAGAACTCATACACAAAAGACGCTGAAGTATGAATATCCAGAAAGAGGAAAATACTCTATGTCCACCATAGTAAAACAAAGGAAGGTACAAAGTAAATTATATTTTCATAACAATACACACATAATCAGAGAGTCTTCTCAAAATTCATTTTAGCAATGGCTGAGCATGACAGATGTATGCAAATTAGGAAAATACAACTGTAGTACATGATGAAACCAGTACTTCAAGCTTTTACAGGTATTTTCCACAAAGATTTGGAAAAATTCTCAAGGTCACATATCTACATATACCCAAAACTCAGTAAATACACATCTAAAATTAATGATGCAGATTGGACCGAAGAATACACTCACCATAGACAATCAAATGGTCAAAATTTTCAATGAACCGGATGATGAAGTGTGAGGTCCATAGGCCAATGTGAAGTTTCAAACTCAGGATTCAATCAAGAGAAACAAATCACATAACCCACAAATATTTCAAAGAGTTTAGTGATACATTTAAAGGAGAAAATAAAACAGAAGTGTACGTATGCAAGAGAGATTACCTATAAATGAATATGGAAGCCAAGAAATGAAACCTCAACATTCGAAAATATATATAGGCACAAATGGTGCAGAGGATAAAAGAGGAAAGAAATAAGCTTAAAGAAACAATAACGGCAGCCCACACTTCGACCACTGCATAGAAACCATGAAACCAAAATGACGAAGAGTATTTTACAAATAAGGAGCTCCAAAATATAGTGAATGTCGATCTCAAATCATAACAGAATAATGGCATTGGGTGAAATTTTTCCAGGTCTTCACCCACTTCACAAATATCCAAATGAATCTGCTTAAGTGTTAATTTCCCTTTACTGCCTAAACCGAAGAAGTGAGTTAACTCAAACTCAACCCCAGTCATAGATCAACGAAATAAAAACACCAAGGACACATGATCAACATCCTCAAATCATCACAACAACCAATGCTAACCACAATCAAGATGCCACCATTAATTTTCAATGTGGGCCAGAACCCTAACCAAAGGTCATAAATTAGAGGTTTACAATCAGACAGGCTATAAAGATAAATGACAAAGAACAAGGCACAAAAATTCAAAACAAACCACCAGGGTTATAATTAACTTGACCAGATTTGATGCCACTGCCCAAGTCACCAAGGGGTGAGTCACTGCAAAAAGGGACAACCCAGTTGTTCAACTAATTAATCATTACAAACCAAATCATATATCATGATCATCGAAAAGTTGAATAATATAATATGTCAAGGCTGACATAATCAAAGCTGGAATACTATATAATATGCCATGTGTTATGCAAATGGGCTTAATCATTAAAACTATGATTATTACTTAGTTTATACCCAAATAAATCAAAGGAGTGGTCGAATGTATTATGATGCCTATGTCATGGTCAAAGGAGATGTCAATATTAGAACATGTGCACATAGCAGGTGGTCCCTAAGGAGTAATTATTTTTGCAAATATTGCTAAGTATTGTAATTATTTTTCTCACATACAGGGGGTGGTATTTTTGCATGCCTTCACAATAGGACAATAAAGAGAAGAAGACATAGTTGCATGTTCATAGAAAGAGACTTGCCTACCAAGAAACCTTATTTTTAGCAAATTATTCACCCTTCTTTCTTAAAAAAAGAACAGTCAACTTAAGTTGACTATTTGTAATCAAGGCTATTAATGCCTATTTGTAATTACATGTTCTATTTTAATTCCTTATCTATTATTAAATAAAGCATAAAAATAGGATGCATGGGTGAGTACAAGCCTTAGGCTATTTTTAGGAAGAGGGTGAATTTTATTTTTGCTATATATTATGTGCCTTTGTAAAGCACAAGAGAGACTTCTGGAGGAATTTTTGGATTTATGAGTACTGAACAAAATTTTGCAATTTTTTTCCTTTGAGTGTGAAGTATTAAGTGCCTTTCCAAGTTATTTTGTAGTCTTGTGTATGTTTCTATTAGTCTTGTGATTACAAATTCTCTGATCAATCACCTTACCCTACTAGAAAATTCAATCTTTCTACTTATTTTTAATGTGCATGTTAACTTATTAGTATTGTTGTGATTCTCCCTCAGTACAATCAAGTGTTTTTTCCCTTCTATATTCTGCAGAAAACTATTGGTTCGTGCATCAAGAATCCTTCCCAAATAAGTTTTGCATATACTGAATCGACGCCCTCATACAAATTTGGTGTATCACCTTATTTTTAATTATTTTATAGTCATCTTTTACTCTCAAACTCCCAGAAATCAGTTTAAGACACACCAATAAGGAACTGGCCTTGATACCATAGGCTCGCCTCAAAATAGGTATACCCACAAACCTGAGGTGTTTACATTGTATCTATGAAAGAGAGAGATCAATTGCACAAGCTTATAAAACCTGCATCTGTCTCTCTACAAGGTGCTCTTTCGAGAGATAACAGTTATATTATTTCATTATTTAATCTATTTCAGTAGGAACCTTTCAAGTTATGTTAGGGGATTAGTAGGGAAATCATATCACTTTTATCCAAGTATGGCATGACTTCAAATTATAATATATTTTTTGTATTTGAAAATACCTAAACACATACTTTTTTAATCATTCAATGTTGCATTATAACCCTTCTGATGTTAAAAAGAGTGATGAATGTGTTTAATATTTTTTGTAGATTACAGTATAAGCATGGAAGGTAGTTTTGGAATTCGCCCACCTTTATAACATTTTCAATCACTAGGAAATTTCCTTCATTCTATATATTGATTTATTCCTCCCTATTTATGTCAATATCCCTACATAAAATGAGAGTGATGTTAAGATAGTCCTTGTCCCCACTCACATAATTGTTTGGGTGGGACTCACCTCATTATCACCCTCCTCATGAAAAAATCTAGCATGGGGTAGATCTCAATGCTAACTCACCATCACATATCTATACCGCCTCTAGATATGATCAAGTTCCCTCATCTTGCATTACCTATTTTACCATGTTGGGGATGGGAATATACAAATGAAAAATATAAGGATAAAATTGATATCAATCTATTGTTTGAAACTCATTTAAGATGTGAAGTAACTTCCATCTAGTGGGTGGGGAAAGAAAGATGAAAAATGTCTTCCACATTTAGAATTATTTACATTTGTAGCCTAATTGTTATCATTTAAATAATTTTAGAGTTTTTGTGCTTTCTCTGGGATCCTCCATTTTTTCTCATGAATTTAGGTGTGTTTGAAATTGATGCATCCTTCTATAATACTTTTTACTTATTCTAAGCAGTTATACTATTTATTTATTATTCGTAATATATAAGCTATTTGATATAAATAAGAATAATTCTTCTACCATTCAATATAATTATCGACAAAATTTAATAATTTGTCGGAAAGAAAATGAAGTGTAAATATTTATAGATAGTAGTATTGATCATTTTAAGTGTAAGAGGTATAATTCAACTTAAATTTCACTCCTTTCCCATGAACTACAAAAAGTGATATGTTTCTTAAAATCTATTTAGTTTTTGGTGATATTATATGTATGGACAAATGAATAACTTATGATATCCTTACGATTTTTTTTCATACACATGGAATTACAAGAAAATATTAGTATTGATTAACAGAAATTTAATTAAATCTATTTTTTGAGTAACTACTATGACTAATGATATACCAATGATATATCATAGTAAATGGAAAAGAAATAAGAAAGCGATAATATGAAACCCTAAGCAAGTGAGAGAGTTAGATGACTTATATGATTTCTGACTAATCCAGAAGTGATCTAGAAGGGAAACGATAATTCACAACTTAAAGTTCGAACTAAAGTATAAAAAGGTGACTAAGAAGTAAAAGAGACCCAAAAGAGTAAGAAGATGATAAAGAAGATCGGGATAACCTAGGATGAATAGGACCACTTTTTCCTGTAATAATTTCATGTTAGTGTTCGATGCCTTAAAAGATAAATCAGTCATGTTCTAGTCTAGGTGTAAGAAGCATAAGACTATAAAAAATACACGAGATAGAACAAAAAGGCTATAATATGTCTTTGACCACTAGTTTTCTTTCTTAAGAATCATGTATATATTAGTATACTTTATGCCCTCTAAGTGTACCAAAGTACATATATATAATTTTAGTATGAGAAAATGGCTAAGTAATAACAAGTGTGGGAGCTAGGAGTTCCACACAATGACATGCACATAAGGTGAAGAAGTATAAAAATGATAGTATGTGGAGGTCCCTCACATCACAAAGGAATAGGTTAGCACGTAAGGCTACATTCATGCATTCAGTGGATTAAGGAATTAGATGATTTTTCAGACGTGGCTAAAAATGGAAAAAGAAGAGATGGAGTTCCACTCATCAAAGATCTTGAGATAGAATAAACTATGAGGAATTAACACCTAAGAAAGATCTATTTATGGAACAAAGCAAAAAAAATCAATAAAACTACAACACATGATGGATTATTAAATATACGAATTAACACATAGGAAAAGAAATATATTTATATCTTGAATGGATGTCAAGAAAATATTGGGAAACATGCAATCTATTTGTGATCATCCCATTTATGAATAATTTTCATGTAGGTGGTAAAGGGAAATTCCCCACCTTATAAATTTAGTGCAGATTTTAAGTTAAAGAGAAATACTTTGAAATGTCTCGATGTAAGCTTGTTTTAGAGTCTATATGTGAGTGTGCATGGGTGTAATGATTTAGAATGTAATAAGCTTCCATGTTATGTAATTAATTATAGTTATAATGGATAATTACTTATGGATTTCTAAATTTACCGTTTTAACATTGATTTATGGGTATTCAAATCTTAATAGTCATTATCTATGAGTGATTTTCTTATTATATGTGTTGTTGAATTGACATGCTATAATGTATCTTCTTTTGTAAATGGTTGTTATGGTCACAAACATCAACAATAATTTTAATGTCTTCCAAAACATAATAAAGGAGGTACCTATTAGATATGCTCGTTTCGGGTGATATTCCATACTTTACTAGATGAAGTGCCCATGCACATAGCTACATTGGGTAATAAAAGACTACTTTTTTTAGTTCATTGCAAGAACCTATTTTCAAAATTGTTTACTAGGATGTTACACGAAGATGTCATTTAAATTCTAATTGGAAAATATTTAGAATTGGATATTTGACAGAAAGGATGCATTCACTTAGAGATATAGGATTGGGCCTGATTTTTATGTGTGAAAGTAGGTGGAAGACAAATTCTATGACTCCTTATATGAGACATTCTTCAGACTTTTCCTAGTATAAGTTTGATAGTGGTTGGCATCTTACGTGATCAACGAATGTGTTTATATAGGTAGAAATAAAGATTGGAAACATGAAGTTTATCAAGAAGTTTATTATTTGGATTAGCCGTGGAAAATATATATGGAACAGTGGTGGGATTATTTGTTGTTTAGTTATACCTTGGAGTACATGATTTCAAGATACTCTTACCTAAAGGAAGCAGGGTTTTAGTTTTTTTGTGATCCAAGAGGATCTTATTTATGCATGACAACTTTAGCTATCAAGAGTTTGAATGTTGAACTGGGAATCAGAAACCTTCTTATGGAGAGCTAAAATGTAGTGCCCACTCCTCTTCGACACTTATTTCTGTTATGCTCTTGTTTACTAGCTGCTTTGAGGCATGTATATTATTCTGGATTACATGTGATAGATTTTATGGACATGATTATTATGGTGATTTGAATATTATTATGGATTGGATGGATGCCTGCCTTATATTGGTAAACATTTTTTTACATGTTGTTTAGTGTTTCTCTACTTATATATTTACATTTTCGATTCATGGTAGTTGTGACTACGCTTATATGATTGAACTAACCATGTGTTCATTGATATTTTGGTTTATTAATTACGTGATTGTATTAGATGATCAATAAATATATGAATTTCATGGTTTTCAGAAAATAGGAATTGTGATTATTGGTAATTACAAATGATTAATTTATGTTAGAATTGTGTAATATTGATAATAACATATCTATGATGTATGTTGGGGATTACATGATTGATTGTTTATATGTGATTTATTTATGTGATGTATTGATGTGGCCTTGAGGCCAAAGGTGGTATTATTTATGGTTGTAGGAAACAAATCACAGTAAAAAGGTGTTATTAAAAAGGCCAACTATGAAGGAATGTCACGTGTTCGCAACGTGGTCACCTTGGTAGTCATTTTTTCTGTATGTTTGCATGTCATCACATTGTGTATCATTGCTATGAGGTCTTCGTTGGGGAGTACCTAGCTTGTGACGACAGGTAGGTTGTGTCCCTTTTATTTAATTTTTCTTGTGATGTTGTGATTTTAGTTTTAAATTTCGAGTACACCCTAGTATCCTTATGTTTCTATGTTGTCAATGTTCCCCTAATTAGATATGTAATTGTTAGTATGTGTAAATGTATTAATGTGGTAAATAGGTGTCCAATGTGTATGTAGTTTTACCTTAGTATTTAACTTTAGTTTATTGAAAATTTTAGTGGCATCGGTTTATGTACCACTCCCTTGCCTCAAATCTCGGATTTGGGATTCAAGCCCAACTTTGAAGTCTTGTGGGAAAAGTTTTACTTGTCCCACACTCTTTAATCTCTTCCCCCAACCTTACTTATGACTTGGGGGTCATATTTAATTATAATGATTAAATGATTTTGGAAAAGAGGAATTTATTTTCCTCATGTTTTGATCCTCTAAATTTAACTTTGAAATGTGCAAAAGGGAGCTTCTATGCAAATTCGGTAATCGAATCTCGTCACTTAGCTCTTTATGATGCCTTATTTTGTGTGGGGATTTTTATCTCTCGAAAGTGCACCTTGTAGAGAGATGGCTACAGGTGTTCTAAGCTTTCTCTGGATCTCTCTTTTTCATAGATACAATGGAAAAACCTTAGGTATGTGGTTATACCTATTGTTGAAGTGAGTCTCCGGTATCAAGGTTGGTTCCTTCTTGATGTATCCTAAACTAATTTTTGTTGGGGGTTTCGAGGGAAAAAATATTTCTGTAAAATGAATTGAAATATGAGGTGATAAACTAAACTTGTTGAGGGATTTGACTGACTACATGTACAAATATATGATAATGGATTTTGATTGCATAAACCAATAGTTTTCAGCAGAATATTAAGGAAAAACACTTTTTGTATTGAGGGAAAGTTTCACAACAATACTGTTAAGATAAACATGCACACTAATATTATGTAGAAATTATGAAGATTGCAGCAATGTAAGATGATCTATCAGGGAATTTTTGAAATTCACAACAAAATAATAAAGTATACACAAAGTTACAAATGATTGGAAAGGCTAAAATAAATCTCTTTTTCAAAAGGCAAAACTAGAAAAATCTACTTCAGCACTCCTGTGTCCCAAAAAGTCCCCCTTTGTGCATTTCTAATGCACACAATATATAGCAAAATTATTCATCCCACCCTTCCTAAAAATAGACTAAAATTGTACTCTCCCATGCATCCTATTTTTATACTTTATCATCAATAAATAAAGGAATAAAAATAAGAATGCTAATACAATGAGGCATTAATAGCTTTTTTGAAAAAAATACAACTTAGTGAAACTATCATTAACTGTTCTATTTTAAATAACGTTGGGTGAATAATTCTGCTAATAATAAAATTTTCTTGATGAGAAATTCTTCTTCAATGCATGCAATCTCAATCTTATTGTGCTTGATGTGACATCTGTAATTTTAATACACTTGTAATTGCAAAAATAACATTTTAGGATGCCTCTTAGATGCACATGCAAAAAAAAAAATCTCCTTACGAGTAAAATAAGGGCTTGTCTCTTATACTTGGCTAAAGTTGATCAATTACACATCACCCATTATAGGGACCACTATGACCACATGTTCAATAATATTCTACTCTTATATTGTGGAAAATAAGGTAATATTCCTTTCAAAGGGCTCCTTTTCCTCTGATGTCAACCTCCTATTTGTCTTCTAGTGGTCACATGAAGAATGCACCATACTATTGTGTCCCTTTTAAAATCTCTCACTGTGGGGACCACTATGAGATATGAGAACTTGTCATTATTCTAGATCGAACACTTCTTTGACTTGGCACATTATTATGTTTTAAGGTAACAGAGGTCACTTTTACAAGGAATGTCATCATATACATTTGGCCACTTTTTGGTTACCACTGCATAGTATATAATATAGTTTTTAAACTTGATACTTGGAATAAATGTTATTGGACCTCTTTGATAAATCATTACATGTAAAAAAAATTGGCATTTGATTTTGTAGCAAATGGTTTCAAACTTTAATAAGTCAATGCTAATGATTTTTTGGAATCATAGGTCTAGCCCCCTCTCCATGATGGTTTGACCCTTCGCATGATTTTTCGGTGGCTTAGACTTTAAAAGTGGTTAGGGTTTACTATGGTTGTGTTACCTACTTTTTTCCAGGACCATCGATGTTGCCATGTTTGATTTACATCATAGATCTTATTTTACCCTTAGTTATGGTTCTTGCTCTGTAATTATGATAGTCGCTGACTGTGCTTATGGTTAGAAAATACCTCGAATTTGGTGAATGTAATGGTAGTTGTTGATTTTATGTACTATTATCCTCCACATCGTGGATCTTCTAACTCTGATTGGCATAATGGTTAGCTTTGGTTTGGAAATATGACTGTCAATCGTTGTATGGCTTGAACTTAGCTGCTGATGGTAACTCCATGTGCGTTAGGTTGGGTATAAGATCATCGCTCTTGTCGCTTGGTCTTAGTCATTTTATCATTCTAAGAGGTGAATCCCTGACACATTTTTAGCCGAATCCATGAATGTGACGTTGAAGCTTGATGTGAAGCTTTGTGAAATTTTTTGAATCCATTTTTTTATTATATTTTTTCCTGTCATCATTTTGAACTTTACTGTGATCTCTGTAACTTCTCTATTACCATGAAAATGCCTATTGAGCTTCCTGTAACTCTAGGCTTTACTCGTTTTTTTCCCATTTTTATATTTTGAGATCATTTTTGATCCTCTAGAGATCTTGCATATTGAAAATAAGTGAAGAAATTCTGCCATTTTTCTTCTCTGTGACACATTTCTAAGATGTCACCAGCCATTGTTTTTTTCTTTCTTGAGCTTGGTTATACCATTTTAATGCATGTATTATATGTATTTTACTCTTTTTCTAGATCTGTGTGATTATATGTTTCATTTCCTTTACAAATTGGTCTCCAGTTGTTTGGAGGGACTACGTATGCATTCTTCATTGTATGAAGCTCTGTGGGCTTGGATACTTGCATATCTTTCCCATTTCCATTATCTCTGAGATCTATCCAATATTATTTAGTGGTGACCGATGTTACTGAGCATTTATTTTATATTTTATTGCTTCTATTGGCTCATGTATGGCCATCATTATTGTGTATTTTAAGGTTCTAAGTGAAATATTTATAAGATTTTGTGTATTTACACTTCATTAATCGTTGGTCCTCTGGTGTGGTTGTTCCCTCTGTACACAAGTATGGATCTAAGTTTATACAACATCTATTTCACACTTTGTTCTCATTGAGAAAGGGTTATGTGGAAGATTTAATGGCCACCATGAAATAAAAAGGTAAGATTCTTGTTTGAAAACTATAAACAATGCTTCCATTATTAATTTTTTGAGATTTGTTATTATGATTTGCTTGATTCTCAAACCGTTGTGGTTGTCTTTTCATTTTCTGCTTTGTGACACCATTATGAGCTTATAAACCGTTCTGTTTCTTTTTTCTTGTTGACATCCCTCCATGGTTTCATCGTTTGAAATCCAACATGGTGAGTTTCACTCCATCTTGAATCTCTGTGTAAAACTATTAGTAGATATATAACTATTCAAACTAATAAATCATCATTCTTTCTTCAATGGGTACTTGAAATAACTTTCCCTTTTGTTTCCTTAACACTCGAAGATGGATATTTTTCTTGAAAATGGAAATAGAAGATTATAATTATCGATGAGTATCTGTGTTTTTTCATTTCCTGACATTATTTTCTCAAAAATGATGAATTTTGACACTCTTGTGTTGATCTGTGCAAAGGGTTTTGAATGTATTCTTTCAATTCTACATTATGCATAAGTATTTTCAAAACATTCTATAACTCCTTGATGGTTTCTTAAACACTTGGAAATTGTACTTTGAATGTGATTTCAGCCTTTGTGTGCACTTTTATCTCTAATATATTGTTCCTGTGAAGGGTTATTGTATAACGTTCTTACTTAATCATGCATTTTTTTTTATAACCTTAGATTATACAAAATGTACTCAGGAATGTTTTAGCTATACTTAAGGAGTGTAAATAATTCATCTCTTTCTTGTTCTTGTTCTGAAATAGAAACATCCTGAAAATTCTTCTTACTCTTGTGGAAGTATGCAAAAGTATTTCATTTCATGACTCTAATGATCTTGAGTATTTTTTTGTGATTGCTTGATGCTTACATTTCTTGGAAGAATGATACGTTGTTATCCATCACTACACCATGAATTTTCTTACTCCTTAAGTCTTGATGGTTTTGCATATCCTCAAATGATATTTTCTTTTATAGCTCCATGTCAGATTCTTGAACAACGTAATGGATTTGAAGCTGAAAATGTTCCTTTCTCTTTGTTAATGATAGCTTCTTGAGCACTATTTGTAATCTTTGTTAATGTTCCTTTATATTGTTAATCTTAAAATCCCCTTGTATTTCTAAAATCTTGATATTTTAACTGAAACTAGGCTTGTATTCTCTACATATTTACTTTTTCTTGTGTATTTGTATGGTTCGAGCTCTATTCTATAAAATGCAATCTTTGGTATTTGAAATTTTTCCTCCTATATCAAACTTTGTAAGTTTTAGAACTTAGATAATATTGAAAATAATGCAAATTGTCTTTGAATTTTGTGATCTACTTCTGCTACTTTGAATATTTCATTCTTATAATTTCATCCTTTCTTTGATGATATCTAAATTTTTCTTCAAGTTTTCCTTTTTTTTTAGGAGTGTTGTTCTTCAGCTGAGCTGTAACCTTATATTTGCAATTTTCTTATTTCAATGACCTAGGTCTTTGATTGTAGTATCCTTGATTTGTTTCCGTACTCCTCATACATCCTGTAGCAACTCCAAAATTTTACTTTATGAACAAGAACATGTTACCTGAATGATAGGTTCCTTAAATGTTGTAGCTTATTTCCTTTGTGTAAAATGTATCTATAAATCTCTAGTTCAGAAAATCTTGAAAAAAGTAACTTTGAAAACTTTAGTCTCCAAACTGGTTTAGTGTTGTCATATTGAAATGAAGACTTTATTGTTGTTTTTGTTCTACAACTGTAAAATTCAAATTTCTCATTAACGTTTGATATTATTGCAATGTAATCTCTTTTTATTTTCCAAGTATTCTAATGTATAAGTCAGTCTGGTACTCTTGAAGCTCTGAAACTGGATATTTTTTGTGCATGAATGTTCCATGAAGATTTGCAAAGTTGTAACTTGTTTCTTTGAATATTCACTATTCTGAAAATCTATACTTAAAAAAATTGTTTTTGAAAGTAGCCTTGATGCATTAGATTTGTTTATTTCTTCTTGAATTTGAATAAGGCATATTTCCTTAGTTTGGCTTGAAATGGACAATAAGTTCCTATAATGAAGAGTGAAACATGAATATTATGCAACTCTTATGTAGCATTACTTAATAAGTTCTCCAAATTGAAAGCAGTTGCAACTCTCGTTTCTGCTCCTATAATATATGGACAAGTTACATTTTTCTTTCTTCAATATGAGTGGAATTTTTGCATTACTTATCCTTATTTATATAACTATTTGATTAGTACAGTAGTTTATCTTTCATCACATCTTTCAAGAATGTATTAGTTGTGAAATGACATTATGGAAGGATGTAAAATGTCCATTTTACATGGTGTAGCCGTATCAAAATTTTCTCAGATTACCTTTTCCATTTTGTTTCACCTATAACTTCTCTTATTCTAGTTGTTAGAAAATGTATCACTAAACCTACGTTTCTTTTATGGATTAGTAAAGGCACATATTTGTACATTTAGCCTTTAGTCTAAACTGAAATGAATGTACTTTTCTGATTCAATTTATAGAATGTATCACTTCTTTCTTCTTACCTGTATCTGCATATTTAGATAAACTAGTTAGAAAATATTAGGCTTTTTGGCCTCTCTTTTATTCCATAGTTTTCTGTCTCCTAATTCTGAGTGAATGAGTCATGTATGTTGTTACCGGATAGTGATTTTATAAATTATGCCTTTGATCTTCATGTAACTTATACTTCCTAATACTAGGAGATCCACTTGCATGAAATCGGATAGTATAGGGGAATATGATCCAACCCTGAGCTCATGATTAACAATATTTGTGTTCTTGTTTTTAGGCACACAACCGTCTGCTAAGAAGCAAGGATGAAGACGGATCAAAGCTGGGGTTAGAAATTCATTATCTAGAACGAAAGAAACCCAAGGAAATGATGTTTCCTTCATACTCCTTTACTTTATTTTTCATGCTTATGTACCTCTTACTTCATTAGTTGTAATTTTCTTTTGAGTTACATCCCATGGCTTGTGTGGGAACATTTAAAATTCCTTATGAATAAAACATTGAATTCTGAAACTGAATTGTGTGTTTCTTTTTACATTTCATTTTTGTATATGGATTGTATAATAAATTTAACAACTCAATAACATAATTGAATGTATTTAATCATGAAGGAAATAACTTTAAAATAACTTTAATCCTTAGTGATGAATTTTTATACTACTGTGATCTGCAACTATGATTTTTGTTCCAAAACTTAACACTTCATATATTTTGTATTTTCATTCTTCATCAAGATTTCACATCTGTCCTTCGGGGATTTGTGTTATTTTTCTGAAGACAATGATGAAATTGGAGACTATGTGATCTATTACGTTTTTTAATAGCACACATAGCTACAAATTACACGGAGTCCTTAATTAATCGAACAAAACAAATATTGAACTTAAAGGAATCTCCCCTAGCTTAGGTTCACTTCAATAATTCCATCCATCATAACGAAGTTTCGGGTTGCCCATTTTTGCACACGTGCAAAAATTGTCAACATGGATTTTTTGATGAGGATTTTATGGAGATGAAGTGGCATCCTACATGGAACCACATTACCTATTCCTCAACCAATTCTAGTTATGTGCATCCCTTTGATGATTTTTGGGTTACTTACTTCATTGTCTTTCTTTACTATTTTTTCTTGGTATTCAAGAGATGAAATTTTTTACACTTCTACAAAAATGGGCAACTCGAAACATTTTTTTCAATGGAAGGAATTGATGAATGGACCTAACTATGGAGAATCCATATAGTTTCTTAAAGGTTTTAAGTTGCAGTAAGTGGATTAGAAAATCAAAATGAAGCTATGTGTGATGTTCTAAAATGCAAAACCTCATATATGTTGTTATTCCATGTTATCCTTTATGAAAGTTGCATAAAATATTCGAAGACGTAAACAAAATTCTTGAGAAAGGAATAAATAGTTGTAGACCCGAGCAGTTGGACTCTAAAAAAACAAACGTAGTTGTTGTTTGTATTGTAGAAATTAAGTACTTTCAAATTAATCATTTTCTATGATTAAGTGTTACTAAGTATGTTATTGAGTTGTTTAATTCATTGTACAATTATTACATATCATAAAAGTTGAAAGAAAAAGGAAATACACAACTCAATTATATAAATAATATCATTTATTCATTAGGAAATTCAATGTTTCTCACACAAGTCATGCGATGTAATTTACGATTATTGAAATAAAAGATACATGTGCATAAAGCTAAAATCAAAAGAGTATAGAAGAAACCCATCAATGCCTTGGGTTTTGTCCTAGTCTTCATTACTTCAGTTCTAGCTCTATCTTATCTTCTGCATCATCCATCTATAGTGAACCTGAAAGGGAAAATAAAAAAATGTCATTCAAATAGCTCAGGGTTTAATATGTACTCATGTGCTATCTAGTTTCAGTAAAATGAATGATTTAAGATCAAAAATAAAAAGGTACATCAAAGTAACAGATGTAGATTTGAGAAAGTAATATCTTGCAAAATATCATGGCATTCAGAACAATCATGACAGAAAGAATCAAAAGAAAAATAAATTTGCTATGAAACATAAGAGAGGCAAAAAAGCGTACTTTTTTCTAACAATTCTATGTAATTCTGTAGGTACAAGGTGCAACAAAAATTAACTCAATTCATGATTTCAATTTTGTACTAACAAATATAGGTTACATTCAATGTCTAGAAAAAATTCCATAATACAAAGGGAGATACATTAATATATTTCAAAATGATCAAGATCATAAAAATATAAAGAAAATAATGGTTTAAGGTTCAGACATAGAGTCTAAAATTAACAACCAATTTGAATGCATAGTATTATGACAATTTTTCAACTTCTAAACAATATGTTAAGTACAATTACAGTTCTTAGATACATGGTTGCAAGATGACCATCATGGTCCAAATGAATTACTTCATTAATGAAACGTACATTTTTCAAAATTTTAAGTCAAGGTACAAAATTTTACAGTTACCAAAAAGAAATGCACATTTACAAAAATATTCAGCTTTAGCACGTATCTCGAAAGAATTTGAAAGAAAACAAGTCTTCAAAAAAATTTAGTGCATATAGCAGGAATGAAATAGAGTCAATATGTGGAGAAATAAGAGTTGAAGGTGAACAGGTACAAGTACAAGAGAATCAAATTGTGATACCTTGCATGAAATAAATCAAACTCAAACAGATCAGAAGTCACTAACATTGTAAAAGAGATCAAAATATCAACCCAGTCTTAGGTCATGAATAGGTATAAGTAAATGAAGTAGAAAGTATGCTACTAATTGCCAAGAATATCAAATACAAAGTTCTACCAAAAGAGAAGTCAATAAAATAAGATGTGCTTTCAAGAAACAAAATGATACATAAGTAAAGTTCCTCATTCATAGATAACATAAAAAGATTTGTGATCAGTATCATGCATAACATAAATAGATTTGCACTCAGTATGTAAGTTGAAACCAACTATTATAGAGTAACTAGCTTCAAATTTAAAGAGAAAATAAAGATTATGGGGTTCTGATAGGTTTTCAACAATTCGAGATATCATATGTAAAATTATAAAAGTATAGAAATTCGGTTGGGGTTGAATACATTTAAAATATGAGAGCTTTAGAAGCAAATGAATGTTTATTATAACCACCTAAGGAGTGTGCAATAATATGACGTATTCAGAATGAAATTTATATAAAATGTTGCATTCATATTGAAATTTTAGAGTCCAAGGAATACTTTTATCATTGAGTACAGAGTATGAAATACATAAACAAATTTTTCCAAAAACAAGTTCACAGTGAGAATTAATTTAACTACTGAAATGAAAAAATCACTTACTGTGAAGCGAATCTTCATCAAATACCTTCAAGATTCGAGAATTTAAAATTTGTGTAAAAAATATCGAAAAAATAATAATAAGAAACTTATTCGAGTTAAAATTTTCATCTCAAGGATAACTCATACCCAACATCAGGTTGAAATAAACTCAACAAACACAAAGTAAACTCTGTATTTTAGAAGCACAACATGGAAAACTCATGGAATAAGTAAATTATTTGGCAACTCTGTAAGGTTGATTTCAGACCAGTTTTGCAGCATGTTCCATGCCTAAAGTGAGTACAATATCATTGCCAAGAGTACTTCCTGCTAATTTTATTTCCTTTCCTTTAAATTCTAAAATAAGAAGAAGAATTGGCAATACCTTGTCAGGACGAGGGGTGAAAAGGTATATTTATCAACTAAATTAAATGTTAGGTTCATACAAGGAATACTTTTATCATTGAGTACAGAGTATGAAATACATAAACAATTTTTTCCAAAAACAAGTTCACAGTGAGAATTAATTTAACTACTGAAATGAATTATACCCCCCATTAATATTAAGTGGGGATCCATATGCCAACATTATCTATTTATACAACATGATTTACAAATCCATAAACCCTAAAGGTTTAGGTTAGCACATGTAATTTTTAAGGAATTATAACTCTTAAGCATTTACTTAAGAAGTTTCAACAGAATTATGAATCCTCCTACTTTATGATTAAAATACAAAAATGACTTAAGGAACATTTTCAAGATAATTCAAAATGTTTATCTCACATAGAACAATTGTCTACAATCAAGAGATCTCCTCATGAATTTATGACTATTTTTAATATCATATTTTCTAAAACTTGGGAGAGATTTCCAGCCATTGTTAAGCCTCAAGGTGATCATGCATTGTTATACTATCTTACATCTTTAAACAGTGACATATCAGCCATGATAGAGTCCATGGGAGGAACTACACTTCCAACAGCTTATCAAATTGCTATTTAAACTAAAAACAACCTTATTCAAGCTGGTAAGTTGGCTCCTTAGCCCTCTATGCCTATTATGGTATATCTAGCACCTATTCCACATCCTATTACCATAATTGAGCCTCTTATTTAAGCTCCTCAAGATGAAATATATAAGACTTTGTAGAATTATGGAAATGAGATAAGAACATTAAAGAAACAATTATCTTAGCCTAATAGGCCTTATCAGAATACTTATCAGCAAAATCAACAAAATAGGTAGACATACCAGCAAAATCATAATTATAGACAACCTTATTTGCAAAGAAATTTTTCTCTTAATGTTACCTCTGAAAATATTGCTTCTTTTAATTTTTTTGAGGTTATCAAAAAATATAATATTAGTATTTCATCATGATATGATTTAAATCTTCCAAGACAACATGATTTGCTTGCTCATCACCTTGCTAAGTTTCAAATTTCTTCAAACCCAACAGAGAAAAGAGATCAGAAAGGTGATATGGTTCTTAGTACAGTTGAGCAAGATCGTATGAAAGAGGTTAAGTAGATAGTAGATAAAGTTTTTAATGCTCATGATGTTAAAAATCCACCTTCTTTCTATCTTTCTCTTATCATTTGAGATCATCTAGTTCATTACTCCATGTTGAAAGTGGTGCAAGCATCACAGTTATGCCTAAATAAATTACAGAAAAATTAGACCTGCAATATGAACCCATAGAAAAGAGTGTATTGTAGCTAGATGGGACAGCAACCAACACAGTTGGTGTCATCAAAATTTTTGAGGTAACATTACATGCTTGTCCCAAATTTTCTATTCTTCAAGATTTAACTATTATAGATCTACCTCCCTACTTTTCTTTATGTTTAACAAGCTTATTTTACAAAAAAGATAGGTGGCTATCTTTCTTCTGATTGGTCATTTTTGTTCTTCACTACAAGATATGGAACTAAAGTTATAGATAATTCAGAGCCTTTCACTAGATTTCATATTGAACCTCATACTTAAAATGTTGTATAAAATTATGCAGCCATAGATTAGACTGATTTTGATGTCGCAACACATATTTTTGCATTATATGGTGTTTCTAGCTTGTTTATGGATGAAAAAAGTCAAGAAGAACATGCTTACGATCCTTACAAGTAAGTGGAGAAAGAATTATTCGATGTTTAATGTTCATATGAAGAAGATGCACCTATTCCCTTGTTTTCCAAAATAGAAAATACAACAGAAGGCTTATGGAAGATTCATTTTGATGGAGCAAATAACAAAAAAAGAAAAGATGCAAGTTTGATGCTTACTTCCTCTTCGAATGAATATTTTTTTCCAGCTCTAACTCTGTAATTTTCATGTAGTTGTAACAGAGATAACTACGAAGCATTAATTCATGGTATCTTGTCGGACAAAAAGAGAGGAATAAGTATGTTACAAGTTTTTGGTGATTCTAATCTAGTGATAAATCAACTAAAAAAATTAAATGTGTGTAAGAACTCATTGTTGAAATCTTACAAGCATAGATTTTCTGATTTAATGGATGATTTTGAAGCTATTAACATACAATCAATCCCAAGAGCTGAAAATAAACATGCAAACAGACTTGCACCAATTGGAACTAGATTTGAAGTGCTAGAACAAGTTTACAATGAGAAAATATAGCTATATATAACGTAGATTATCAAACCTTTGGTTCCTGATAATGAAGAAAATTTGCAGGTTTTTGAAGATGAAAAACATATCTGTAAATATCTAAACCAAAAAGCTAAATTTTGTATAGTTAATAAAGAAAAATTACAACACCAATTTGGTGAACAAGTTATTTAGTTAAAGACAAATATAGTTCCTCAAGGACTTATAACCTTAAAATTATTTTCAATTCAGATGATCACTTCAGAAAGGATAAAGGAAAGATATCAACTCATGCACATAATTACTAAGAGATCTTAGATGATGATGAAAATAAATTATTTATTAGAAAGGTATTTTCCTTTGCTAAAAACACTCATTTATTATTTTATACAAAGAATTCAAAGATGTGAAAATACCAAAATTTGAGAGGATTTGATCTCACTTTTGCTCAATATACAATAGAATTGTAGACAAATTCAAAAAAAGTAAGGCAAAAAAAAAAGACCTGTTAATCCCAATATTGAGCCTTTAATGAGGAAATATTTATCCAAGTTGATTAAATAAGATATTATCTTTCCAGTTAAGCATTCATATTTGGCATCCAACCTTATGTTTGTTATAAAAAAGAATGGTGAAATTGTTTTTGTGTGTGGATTTTAGAGAACTTAACAAAGCTTCATTAAAAGATCATTATATCCTACCTAATATGGATCATATTTTGAGAATACTTTCAGGTTCAGATAGGCTATCCTTCCTAGATGGTTATAGTGGATACAATAAGATTATTTTGAGAAATGGAGATAGATACAAAACAACCTTCATAACAAAGCAGGGGAATTATGCTTGTAAAAGAATTCCTTTTGAACTTTTTAATGTTTCTGCAATGTTTCAATGTGCAATTGATATGGATTTTCATATCCTATTAAATAAATTCATCTTGGTTTATTTAGATGGTGTTACTATATTTTCAAATAATTCTTATGATCATCTTATGTATTTACGGCATAATTTTCAGCTTTGTAGGCAATTTGGAATCTCTTTGAATCCCAAAAAGTCCATTTTTTCAGTGCATGAAGGTAAATTACTTGGGCATATTGTTTCTGAAGAAGTTTTAGCTATTGAACCTTTCAAAATTGATGCAATTTTATAGATTTCCCTACCTCATCATAATAAAGCATTACAAATTTTTCTCAGAAAAATCAACTTTCTTAGAAGATTTTTTGTAGATTTTGTAGTCTTGGTTAAGCCATTAACAACCATGATAAATACAGGAAAAACTTTCTCTTGGACCAAAGAATGAAGAAAAGGATTTATGGCCATTAAATCAGCTATTTCACAAGATCCTAGTTTGGAAAATCCCAATTTTGATAAGGATTTCACTATGTATCCACTTACACGAGCTGAAACCATTTCAAATATATTATCTCTAATTAATGATGAGAATACATAATAGCCCATTGCTGTCATTTGATAGAGTTTGCATGACTACGAGACAAGGAACACATTTTTAGAAAAACAAGTACTTTTAGTCTCTCTTCTAAGTTCTAAAGCATTCCTGTTGAACAAGGAACTAAATGAGAAGTTAAAAGGTTGGATTATAAAGGTTATGAAGTATGATGATGACATCCGTATTGCAAAAATAGTATGAGGAAAAGTTTTATGTGAACATCTGATTTCTAATATGGAAAAGCAACAAGCTGAAGACTCATTATAGCCATCACAACATGCTCCAATTTTGTATCAGCAACCTAAAATTTTATTACAACCTAAAAATAAGAAACTAGAACTCAATATGAAGGTTCCATGATTGAGTTAGATGAAAAATTTGATCAATTACTTGGACCATGGTACTTATCCGAAACGTATCGACAATTAAAAATGAGAGTATTTCATATTATAAGCCATACCTTATGTTTCATAAAGGACCTATAGGAGGTAACTTCTCAGCATTTACTATAGCTCTTGAAATCATGAAAGATTCTTATTTTTGGCTCAACATATTCAAGGACAATTTTGAATGGATAAATAACTGCAAGAAGTGTGCATTCTTTGTTTGAAAATAAATATTAGCTTCACTAAATTTGTATCTTATTTGAGTGGATCAACCATTCATGTAGTGGGGTCTTGAATTCATTGGCATGATAAATTGTCCTTCATCACAAGGACACAATTGGATCTTGACTGCCATATATTATTTCACACGATGGAATAAAACAGTAGCCTTGAAACAAGATAAAGAGTCTTCAATCTTATCATTTTATGAAGGTATAGTTTGTTGATTTGGTATTCTAGCCACTATAATTTTAGATAATGCCTTATATTTTCTTGGTGAAAAGTTAACAAATTTGCATGTTAAGCATGATATTTATCTCAGTAATTCGTCTAATTATTACCCACAAGGTAATGGATTAGTTAAGAGTATTAATAAAAATCTACTCAAGATTATTAGAAGAACACTCAAGGACAACTAGAGAGCCTTGCATACCATGTTAAATTTAGCACTTTGGACTGATATAGTGAATCCTAAAAGATTAGTTGGTAATTCACCATAGAAGTTTATTTATGGTTGTGAGGAACAAATGCCTATTTCAATTGAGCTTCTCGTATTTTATTTACTGTATCAAATAGAATTACTTGAGAATGAACTAATGTAGGTTTGTTATGTAGAACTAATGGAATTGTAAGAGCTAAGAGATCAAGATAACGTTTGATAAAAATGATAAGTTCATATTCTTTAACGAAGAAGGCATTGTGATAAAGTGGGATGTTGATCGTGCAAATCTAGGAAAACACACAAAGTTTGATACAATCTAGTGTGATCTTTACAATGCATTTCGACTTTCAAGGTTGAATAGACAAGAAATTTTGATTCCTGTGAATTATATGTTTCTCAAAAACTTTTATTGAAAATATTACAATGTTGGTTATAGTAGGATTTCCCTTTAAATAAGTGTGGTTCATGCACATTACAATATTTTTCAATTCAATAATTACATTTATGCATGTTATCTTGTTCACCAGATGCTTTCCTAGCTTTAGTTTGTTTTTTAGAAATGTCAGTGTTTGATAAAAGGGGAATTTTTGGTTATACGCTTTTCACTCCATGCCCAATCGACAAGAGCAAGAAACTAGTCTTAAAGCTAGCATGCAGCTTTCCACGCAAGATCACAAGAAATGTTGACATTTTTTGCACTTGTGTAAAAATGGGAAAATCAATTATTTTTTTAGATTAAAGGAATTTATGGATGGACCTAACTAGGGGGAAGCCATACAACTTCTTAAAAGTGTTAACTTCCAGTAAGTGTATCAGTAAAGAAACATACAACTATGTGTGTTGTTGCAAAATGTAACACCTCACATATGATGTTATTCCATGTTCATCTTCATCAAAATTTCATAAAATCACCAAAGAACTAAATTATAGCCTTAAGGAAGGCTGAAAATAGTTGAAGACCTAAGGATTTCAAGTCAAAAACAACAAACATAGTGTTTGTTTGCATTACAGATGTTCATTTTTAAGTTACAGGTACTTTCAATTCGATCATTTCTTATGATTAAGTGTTATTAAGTATGTTATTGAGTTGTTTAATTCATTATACAATCATTACATATCATAAAATATGAAAGAAAAAGGAAGTACATAAATCAATTACAGAAATAATATCATTTATTTATTATAAAATTCAATGTTTCCCACATAAGTTGTGGAATGTAAGTTATGATTATTGAAATAAAATATCCATGTGCATAAAGCTAAAAGAAAAGGAGTATAAAAAAACCCATAATTGCGTTGTTTTTTCTCCTATTCTTCATTGCTTCAGTTCCAGATGCATCTTTATCTTCTGCATCATCCAACTACAGTGTACTTGAAAGGGAAAAGAAAATAATGCTAGTCAAAGAGCTCAAGGTTTAATCTATACTCATGTGTTATCTAGTTTCAGGAAATTGAAACATTTAAGATCAAAGATCACAAGGAAAATCAAAAAGACAGATGCAGATTTGAGAAAGTAATATATTTCATAAGCTCATGGCATTTACAGAAATCATGGCAGAAAAAAAAGAAAGAAAAATAAATTCACTATGGAACACAAGAGAGGCCAAAATGCCTATTGTTTTATAACTATTCTATTTAAGTATGCATGTACATGTTGCAGCATAAAAGAAATCAATTCATGATTTGAAATTTGTACTAACAAATGCATATTACATTCAATTTATAAACATAATGCCAGGATATAGAGGGATATGCATTCATATATTTATAAATAATCAAGAACATGCATCTATAAAGAAAAGAATCATTTCAGGTTCATATACAGACTCTAAAATCAAAAACATATTTGAATTCATAGTATTATGAATAGTTTTCAACTTCTAAATATGTTGTAAAGTAAAATTACAGTTCTCAGATACATGGTTGCAAGATGACCATCATGGTCCAAATGAAGTACTTCATTAATAAAAGGAAAAGAAAGAACTTTTTTCAAATTTTTAAGTGAAGGTACAAAATTTTACAGTTACTTAAAAGAAATTGAAATTTATAAAAATCATTAGTTTGAATATATATCTCAGATGAAGTCAAAAGAAAACAAGTATTCAATCAATTTTAGTGCATATAAAAAGAATGAAACACATTCAAGATGTGGAGCAACAAGAGTTGAAGGTGAATTGATACAAGTACAAGAGAATGTTATTGGGATGCCTTGCATGAAACAAATCAATCTCACACAACTCAGAAGTCACTAACTATGTAAAAGAGATCAAAAGATCAACCCATTTTTGTGTCATGAATAGGTATAAGTCAATGAAGTACAAAGTATGCTACTAATTTCCAAAAATATGAAATACAAAGTTCTACCAAAAGAGCAGTCAATACAAGAAGATGTGATTTAAGGAAACAAAATCATATGTAAGTACAATTCCTCATTCATGAAGATAAAACATAAGTATCATGTATAATATAAATAGAATTGATCTCAGTATGTAATTTTAAACCAACTATTTGAGAGTAACTAGATTCAATTTTAAAGAAAAACTCAAGATTATGGGCTTCTGATAATTTTCAAGAATTTGAGATATCATATAGAAAATTATCAAAGTACAGAAATTTGATTGGGGTTAAATACATTTCTAATATGTAGAGCTTAAGAAACAAATGAATATTTATTACATCCACCCAAGGAGTGTGCAATTATATGATGCATTTAGAATGAAATTTATTTACAATGTTGCATTCATAATGAAAGTTCAGAGTCCAACAAATACTTTTATCATTGAGTACAGAGTATGAAATACAGAGAAATGTTTTTCCAAGAACAAGTTCACAATGAGCATTACTTCATAACAACTAAAATGCAAAAATCACTCACTATGAAACTAATATTCATCAAATACCTTCAATATTCGAGACTTTCAAAGTTGTGAAAAAAATATCAAAAAAACAAAAAATAATAAGCAACTTATTCGAGTTACACTTTTCATATAAGGGGAAAAATCATACGCAACTTAAGTTTGAAAGAAACTCAACAAACAATAAGGAAACCCTTGATTTTAGAAGCACAACATGGAAAACTCATGACATAAGTAAAAGTGTTCCAATAAACACTTTCAGAGGGTAGAGGAACATTTTCAGGAAACAAATCTTCAGCTAAGCATTGAAGCCCATAGTAGAGTTTTTAGAACAAAAATATTGAGAAAATGGGAAGATGGAAATGAAACTCATAATATCCATGAAATAAGTTAAAATAACAGGCTAAGTGATAAGATTTTCAAGTTAAATGAATGCAACAGATAATCTTGAGAAAATACAAATCTTATATCTAGCCATGAGCTCAAAACAGATCTTGAAAAATGAAGATAGAATTCACGACGTCTAAGAAACTTCTCAAAGACATCGAAGATTCAAAGAAGAATTTCCAGAGCTTATTTTGGAATATTGAAGATTAAACTGAGCTTATACCTTTCGAAAAAGGAAAATTTTTAGTAAAATCAAAAGGAAGCAAATACACAAGTTTCAAGTTACATACAAGATCGAAATACCATTCAATTCAAAATAGAGCTGACCTAGTGTTGGATATGGGCAAAAAATTCATTAAGATATAGATTCGAAGCCCAAGAACTCTATAGAAGGAAACAAAACAATGTAAGTTACAGCAAAGGAAATGTTCCATACTTCTCAGTCAAAAAAGTTCTATCGAGCATTTCAAAAGTTTCACAAAACAAGGAGCCAACTTACTAAATTATAAAAATCATTTTTGAAATCCTCAGGAGATCTATCAGATCTGAAGAAAATAATAGCACTTATAACACATGAAACTTGAGAAACAAACACAAAATGATTCCGAAAATGAAGTATCAATATATGCATGTCCGAATAAACAGTTAAAATGAAACAATTTTTTTTTCAAAGTTAAGGAAGCTCACCTTTGAAATAGGAGTGACCATAACGATACAACACAAAACTTACAAAGAATCGTAGTCAAAACTCAATGCTGAAAGTATAAAGTGACATGCCCGGAATGAGTCTTTGAACTTGAGTTTTCGAGAAACTCAAAATAATTACAAGAAAATGACCAATTATTCAATCTTGAAGCTTTACAATTACAAAATAGGTACAAAATCAAACCCTGGAGGCTAAAAATGCAAGGAAACAAGCTTGAGATAATCAAAATAGAGGCCATGGGAAATATTTTCTAGGGCTTCGCCCATAGTGCAAAGATGCAAATGAATGGAGGATAGCGTTTTGAGTTCATTTACTCAATCCAACTCAAACACCATCTAACTCATTATATAACCCTAGTAAAGAATTCAACACCTCAGATCTAGCTAAACAAAATCTAAAATTCCAAATGCAGAACCATAGCTACTGGTGAATCAAGGATCCATATTATAAAGTACAATATAAAAGGCTCAAATTCAATCAACATTTAAGTGCCGTCACAAACCAATTGGCGGTGAGGATAAAAAAGTATGGAAACCAATGGATTGAATCAAGTTACCAGGTCTAATGCAAACTCTGAGTTACTCTCGAATAACCATGGTTTGAATATGCCATCGAAAAAAGAAGGGTCAATCCATCATGGGTAGGGGAACAGCCCCATTTGTCAAATAGTTATTGAATTTAACATTATGTATGGTTTAAATCACATCATACTATATGCCACAGAATATGTAAAAGGGGTGCCGACAAAATAATTAAATGTGGCAAAGTCTAAGGTTACCTTCACCAATAATTGAACACGTTAATGATTTTTAAATCATACTATGTGCCATTATTAGTATTGAAGGGAGCTAATATTTATGCATGCCATGAACGTATAAAAAGGAGCCAATGTATTATTCAAACAAAAATGTATGCCAAGTGTAGAGATACCATGAAAGGGAAGAATATTCCTTACATAATTATCTTATTTTTCACAAAGGAGGATATCATTTTTCTTGCACATGCTCACAAGTGGTCCCCACACATGGATGAATATATTTTTCTAAGGATGAATATAAAGGGAATTATTTTACTTGCAAAAAATTTATTGTTCCATGCCTTAACAAAAGGACAAAACATAGAAGAAGAAAAAATTTCCTTTGCAATGTGGGTGAATATTCAAGTTTCACATCAGAGAATTAAGTATGATTATTTAATCATCACCTACAACACAAAGGAAATATTTGCATACACATTCGAGAAATATTTCACATCAAACGAGTGGCTAATATTAGCAAAAAATATTCATCCAAGTTTATTAATTGTATTAAAAATAGAGCAGTCAACTGTACTTTCACTAAAGTGTAATATTTTAACTTAGGGTATTAATGCCTCACTATAAACTACATGGTTACATTTATCCCTTTATTTATTCATAATAAAGGATATAATTAACATGCATGGGTAAGAAAATATTGAATTATATTGTTAGGAGGGGTGGGTGAAATATTTTTGGTATATATTGTGTGCATTGACAAGGTAAAAAAGAGGACTTTTTGGATGTAGGAGCATTGAAGCAATTTTTTTCCAGTTTTTCCCTTGAATGAGAACTAGTTATTTCCTTTCCAATTATTTATAGTGGTGTGTATCTTTCTATTAGCTCTTGTGAATGTCAATTACCTAAATTAACTATCTTACCTTACTATAAATTTCATGTTTTTCTGCATAGTCTTAGTGTGCATGTTAGCTTGTTGTGTTGTTATAATTTATCCCTCAATACATAATTTTTTTTCCTTTGGATTCATTTGAAACACATTGTTTCATACTTCTAAGATTTATTCTCAAATATTTTGCATGTACTAAGTCAAAGACCTTAATCATTTTGGTGTATCACCCCCATTTTAAATTTAGTTAGATCAATCTTTTTACCCTTTAAAACTCCATAAAAACACAAAAAAATAGTTTACGATACATAAATAAGGAACCTACCTTGATACTGATGACTCACCTCAAAAATAGGTATACCCATAGACTTGGCATGTTTCCATTATATCTATAGAAGTGCAGGAATAAAGAAAACTTAGAACCCCTATTGTTGTCCCTCAACTAGGGTGTGCTTCTAAGAGATAACAGGAGAAGAACTTGCTTTGATCATTTTGGGCTTTGGATTTGGAGATAATTTCTTGTAGTGCTTGCTTGTGGAGAGGAGTTGAAGTGCATTTACTTGAATAAGGAATGTTCCATCAATGGAAAGTTGGGATCTTAACATATGTTAATTATTTGTTCTTATCTTTTATGTTATTACAATTTGAATGCATGAATGTGGGTGTTGTTAGTTTTGGGTATTTTTCCTTATGGAAGGTGTGGGGAGAAGGTGATATGGGGCCATTGGGGAGATAAAATGGAGTTTTTGAGGTTATTTTTAGGAGGGAGTGTGGGTAAGGTACTCCACCTATGAGGAAATAAAAGGTTAAATTCTCACTGCATTATGTGTATTTTCATTATGGAGAGATAAGAGAATTGAGTCTATTTGTGATGTGCACCTTTGAGATTTTTGGGTGGACCCTTGAGCCAATTGGGAGGTATAAGGAGGTGGCCACCATTATTCCTTCTCCTATGGCTCTAAATTGAGCTTATGTGATTGATTAAAAGCTGTAGGTTTTTATTTGAGTGTTCATGTGTTGCAATAAAATTATTTTGTATGTGTTATGTCAATGTCAAAGCCTGTGTTTTGGCTTCCATTGTTGTAAACTTGTTGTATTGTTTCATGTTTGAAGCTCAGGGAAAAATGAGGGGGTACGCTTAAACCCTACATTGTATTTATAGTTAGGAGGAGAATGTTTCTTAGCTTCCTCCCTTGCTTTGGTGTTAGAGATGGGATGGATAAGCTGTAGGTTTAAATCAAAAAGAAGAAGAAGTTGTAGGATTTAAGTGTGAAATTGGACATTTTTTCTCCACCCGTCTCGATGGAGGGCTTGTCCTCTTCCTTTTCAAATAAATTTAAATATTTTTTAATAAGGATTGTAGTTCAATTTAAATATATTATTTGAATCGTGAATATGAGAATTATTGTAAATAGTATTATTGTAAAATATTCTTTGTAAGTGTAGATAATAATTGAATTTTTCCAAAGTTATGTAACTCACATATCATCTTATGATATGTAAATTTAATAAAGAAAATATGTGATTTAACTAGAAGATTTGTAAATCATGTTTGAAGCGTTAATTTCTTTGTTATATTTGTATAATATCATGAATTTCCATTCATATTTCAGTGTAAGTTGCAAAGGATCTGTCTCTTATTTCCTTTATTATTCTCTATGGAATTGAATCATCTCATATGTGTGTATAAAAATTTGTTACAAACCTGCTACTATTTGTGAATCTCTGTGAAAATCTAAACTAGCCGATGCTTAATGTTCCTCATATTTAAATATTATTTTCCCCTTCAAATCTAGTTTTGGAAAACCATGATTAAGTTTATAGACAAGTATTAAATATATATATATACATGTGTGTGTGTGTACATAAATTTATAAAACAGGAATTTCTACAGACTGATATAGTCTAATATTTGATCATACGAAAAATATTATAGAAGAGGATTAATATACATATTATATATATACAAAAATATATAATATTGAATCTGATTTCATGCCAAGTTACATTGAGAAATGCTTTTAAAAAAATAGTAATGAAACAAGAGTTTGATTTACGTTTATTTGTGAAAATTTTAAATAAATAAAAAGGGGGTGGGCAGCTTGGCTAGCGCACCCCACCCTTTGGTAAAGGGGGTGGGTTAGCCATGCCACCCACCCCATACTCTTGTCAATTTCACGTCCCATCCAACATTTAGACCACACACAACCCCCATTTAGGTTGATTAACATTTCCTTCAATATGTGTGTGTGTGTGTGTGTGTGTGTGTGTGTGTGTGTGTGTGTGTGTGTGTGTGTGTGTGTGTGTGCACACCTGTGTATATATACACATACATATCCCCATCTATTGATCCAATAAATGAAATATAGATTTCATCAAGCTATATGCAATATTGAGTTAAAATAAAATTACATATTTATAAAACCATGAGAGATAACAAAAAAATAATGAATTCGGGATATGGGAGAGAAAATATTCCCATTGAAAGACCAAATCTTTCTTTCCCAACATAGTTTCTCCCCAAGCTTCCTTGCATCCATCCATGTCTTCCATGAAACTCTACCTATGCAAGTGGAGGAACATTAGGGTCAGAATGAAAATATAAGACACCATAAATAAATTTGCATAGAAAAAGAGAAACCTAAAATCTAAGGGTGAAGATTAAATCAATCATATGGTTGTGATTTAATCCTCATGCCTTAAGTGATGAGTGGGGTAAATTTAGTAAAGCATCGGTGAATAAATTTAATAAATTGGGTAATTTGACTATTAGTTCCCTAGGAAACTTATTCATGCGTGTGGGAAGTTAATTCCTTTTGGGATATTTTATTATTGGTTTTTAATTATTAGTGGTGCTTGGGTATGTTGTATTTTATGTTTTGGATAAAAGTTAAATATTAAAGGGGTAACAATGATTTTAAGTATTTGAAGGGGTGATGTGGAATTTATTGTTTGTCTAGGCATTTAACTAAAAAGAACTTAAGGGAAATAATAGTTAATATTAAATATGGCAAAAATCAATTCAAAACGGGTTACATGGGTATAATATGTTAGGAGATAAATTAATGCTATGCTAGGAAATAAATTAATGTTACCTTAGCTTATAATATTAATAATATGAGGTGAACCTTAAATGGGTAAAATTTAACTAGTTAAGGGTTAGGAATATTGTAAATAAGATTGATTTAAATTTTTTATAAATGTAAGGTGGGTAATTAAATGAATTTAAATTAATTATTAATGTAATAAATTTAATGAAATTAATTTGGGGGTAAATTAAACCATAATAGTCTGGGAGTTAATATAACGATGATTAATGAAGGAGGATGGTTTAAATATTTGAGATAATATTTACTTACAATTTTATTAAATTTTATTATGGAAGTGATGAGGACAAAATGCTTCGGACAATTAAATAATAATTCTAGATTAAATAAATAAATTTAATTCCGAGAGTGGTGTATTAGATAATGGGTAAACATTTAAATTAATAACAATCCATGTATTTAAGTTTTAATTAATTAACAATAAACAATTAGTCAAAATTAACTAAATTAAGTGTTGTAGTTTGGCATGGTTTGGACACATGTCAAATGCGGGCATCACACTTTGGTATAAGAGTTGTGGGTTCAACACTTGGACCTTGAGAAAACATGGGAACACAAAAAACTTTTGATGAAACCTAAACCTAGGATACCTGAACCTATGGAAATTTGAATAATAATAAAAATAATAACATTTATTTGGATTTTTGTATTCACCTAATTGAATTTCTTGTCGATACCGATTGTCAGGATATGTTAATTTCATTTTATATTCGTATGAACTTACTGAGTGTTAGAAATTTGGTTCCTTGGCATAATAATGGTTAATGGTTTCCTAGATTTAGGTTATGGTAGTGCAATAGTTTGACCCGTAAGACCCACCCTTATATAGATTTCTATTGTTTTTAGTGCAAAATTTTGTAATTAATGCTAGGGGTAACGTTTAAGGGATCCATATATTCATTAGCTTCTTTGAACTCCCCTATTTCTTCTATGACTAGCGAAGTTGTGTCGGTGGTGGTAGAGATGTTGGTTGATGTTCATCACCCTAAGCAGTTACTCCCCATATGGGAGAGTATATATCATGACATGATGCCTTATTAGATCCAGTTTTATGTGTGATCTATGTAGAGTACCCCTACCGACAACCCACATAGGGCTACGAAGTGATTGTGACATGGATATGTCATGTGTTTTATATTTGTAAGCTTAAAATATTTTATCAAGGAACAATATTATTGTTATTGAATGGTTGAGAAGATATGAGCCTCTTCTTATTATTTTATTTTATTTTATTATGAGAATTTTTTAGAATTGAAATATGACTACTTAGCCATTTATTTTGATTGTCGAAATTTCTTGTATTTTATGTTTCTTTTGGACTCGGAGTTTGGTTTCCAGGATGGACACTTGGATAAAAGTTTTCAATAATGTTATCTTGTTTGCTCTTTTTTTCTGATGAGATGGTTCTATTTTAGTGTATTATTTTCTCTCGTCGTATGGGGGTACACCGTAGGTTTCTTTATTGTTATCGTAGGATCTTCAGGTCATGCCTTTGATGTGGAGTGGTAGGAATTTATGTGTCTAGGACCTTAGAGTTCCCCTTTTGATACTTAGCCTTTCCTAAGGAGAGGATTATTTGTGTTGTATACTAAAGTTGATAGTTATGATGGTGATTATGTCTCTTCTTCTACCCCTAATGAATACAGTTATACTTAAGAATATTGGAACTTTATTCTTAAATAAGTATAATTTTCTTGATCTCAAGGACCCATAAATAGATAGACACTTGTCTTAATATCTCGTTTAAATAGATATGGGAGCATTGTACTCCTTTAGACTTTGTGCTTAGGGATCTTGGTTTTTCAGGTCTTAAGTTTCTAACCTTGGTTGTGTTTATTTCATGCTATTTAATCCAAGGGTATAACTCTTGACCATAGAGGTTATGCTTTGAGTAACTCATTTGACTGCCCTCTTGATATTTTGTTGTCCTCTTCATGAGGAAGTGTGGTGTCTATGGGGTAAAACCCCCTCCTTTTGTTATCTTGGTTGCTTTTTAGAGGCTATCTTGGTGGAGATATAATTATTTGAGAACTCCCTCTCTTACATAGTGAACCTAATTTGAGATAAAACCATGAACATTATTTTCTCCCTCATACTGATCTAAACTCCTTAAACTATAGTAGTAAATTTATAACTACATAATTATCACCATCATATTATCTCTTATTAATACTTGTAGATACCCACTTGGAATACATCGGTGATGCATGCAACTCTTGGGAAACCTCTTGTGAAATTGGTGTGTTCCATTTTGGTTAATGAACTCTTGTCTTCAATGAAATTTATAATGTGATAAGACTCGCTATTCCTACTCTTTAAAATAAAAAAATTGATTTGTATTGTGATAAGCCTAAGGATATTATAACTCTAATTGGGAAGATTGGATCTTTGAAACTCAATAAGTAGATTTGGACATTAGGAAGATGGTTCCTTACTCTAGCCTTGTAGTTTAATATAAGAAACAAAAACTATACGGGAAAAATAAAGAACAATCCTCTCATACTCCCCCTATAAGTAAAATAATAATTTTTCCTCCTATATAGAATTGCGAGATATCATGCCAACATTGGTGATGACCCTTAATGAGACAAGATATAGGATATCATAATAAAAGGAATTCATTAATTAGAAAACTTATAAGAAATATGCTTAGCGAACGTAACTGTAACTTATGTATTATAACTTGGAATATGGAAAGGATAATTTTATGGGTTAAGTAAAAGTAAAATGTACAAATACAAAATATTTACTGTATAAAAAATTATTTGTTGCATACCCTAAATATTATAAAGGAAAAAATATGAATGGTTGAATTAATTGAAAATTTCCTTTGAGCTACCATATGAGTACCTAATCTCAATTGTACCCTAATATTTTGGGTTGTGTAATGATTGAGTACTTCCCACACCTCCGTTTGTTATATCAAAAAACAAAAAATATGTATAATGTTTAGAACACAAGCTACAAAACAGGTCATTTTCAGACCTCTCACTGGTTAGTATGGAATTTTTAGAAATATACATAAGGATTTTATCACCTTGTTAGAATGGATTAATTGTTATGTTCATATTGGTGTACCCTACATCCATATTACTAATGATAGTAACTATTTGAACATTTAAATAGGTCATCACAGAACATGAATAATGGAGTACCTTATTTATAGTGATGTGTTCTAGCCATGTTCTTCTCCCTTTAGCATATATGTGTGTAACCCTCCTAGATGGAGCCTTCAGGTTGTCGTACCCCTATTTTCCTTTTAACTAGATAGGTGTATGGTTTGATATCTTTTAGGTGTGAGTATATATCCCATGTTTTAATAGAGGCACTCGTAATGTGTTTCAAATAGGTCATTGGTGACCTAGGCTTATTAGAAAGCTTAGGGGTCATATATTAAGGATATGGAGGAATTTCATAATCTTCCTTCCTTTTTGGGAACCATGTTGTGGACCCCTTATTCATTTGGGAGAAGAAGGAGTGGCTTGTTTTCATAAGTGTCTACAAGAATGTCTGGTGTATTGCTCCTATAAATGTTTAGTTGGATCTCTCTTGTTGTATATTTTTTCCCTAACTTGCTTGAGTACTATTATTCTTTATAATATTAGCATTGAGCTTGTTCAATATTCTTTTGAGTTAGGGAGGTTTTAAAATTAATAAATTTCATATACTATATAGAGTGAAAGAAATATCTTGTGTCAATATGATGGATTGGGTAAAGATTACCTATCACCGAAATGGAAATGTTGTCTAATTGATTGGGTTTTCTAAATCAAGATTAATGGTTGTGTGCTATGATATTTGGGGACAAATTTAATCTATGGAAACCTTGTGACCAAGATCATGGTTAGTGTTACCATGAAAATTTAGAGGAATCCTCCCGAGCTATATTAGCTACTTCCAAGGAATAATTTCCATCCTTGTAATGCCCACATATAGATACATAAAAACCACAAAAAATACCATTAATTAATTAGGGAAAATTACAAATTTATTTATTTATTTTTTAATACATTTGAATTAAAATTAAATACTTATATTGCATTTTAAAATTGTTTTCGTGTTTGAAGCATTATCCCTCTAACTATTTAAATATTTATTTTTATAGAAATGTTACAAAGTTTTAAAACCTTCCTTAGTGTCCAAATTGAATTTATTGAATTAATTCAAATTTAAAATTGATAAGTAATATTTCCTAAGTTCCAATTAAAATTTATAAAATTATTTCCCATGTATTTTAATCATATTTACCTAGGTAATTACTACCAGTGTTGCGCCCTAAGTTTAATACATAATTTATACTTTACACTAGCTCCTTTAAATCCGTTTAATTAATTTATCTATTTTAAGCACAACCCCTTTAATATTTACTCAACTTACTCATAGTCTAATTACCGATTCTTTATTTAATATCTAAAAAGGGGAAAAGGGTCCCAACCTAGCCTAACCCACTAGTCAGGAAGCCCATGGTGACCCCTTTAATTTATTGGCCCCATTCACTTTATTTAACAATGCATTCCCATTAAATTACCTGTTGAATTTTTTTGCAGTTGTGCAAAAATGGGAAAATCGAAACTTTGTTTTTGATGGAAGGAATTGATGAAATGGACTTAACTAGGGGAATTCATATAGTTTTATTATGTTTTCAGTTGCACAAATTGATTAACTACATGTAATCTATAGCTATGTGTGTTGTTAAAAAATGTAACACCTCACATAGACTTCCATTACATGTTCATCTTCAGCAAGGAAATACAGAAGCCTCGAAGGACTAATGCATTTCCTTGATGAAGGCGGGAATCACAATTTAGGAGAAATGTTAAATTTAGGAGTAGCAATAAGATTTGTAGTTAACATGAAGGAGAGTTCATTAGTAAAGATGCTGGTACATAAAAAATCGTTAATTCTTCATGTTAAACACATTTAATTATGTGATTGAGTTATTTATTTCATTATATAATCAATATTCATCATAAAAGTTGAATGCAGAAAGAAGTGTACAACTCAGTTAAAGAAATCAATGTTATTTATTCATGAAAAAATTCAATGTTTCCCACACAAGTCGTGGGATGTAACTCATAACTATTGAAGAAGGAAGTACATGTGCATAAAGCTAAAAGTAAAAGAGTATAGAAGACACCCATAATTGCCTTGGGTTTTCTCCTAGTCTACTTTGTTTCAAGTTCCAGCTCCATCTTTCACCTGTGTTACCTGACAATTACAGTGTACCTAAAAAATGACAGAAGAGGCATTAATAAAGTGCTCAGGGTTTAATCTGTACTCTTGTACTGTCTAACTACATGCAAATGGGTTTCCTAATATCATAGGCATAAGGTACATCCAAAGAACAAATATACAATTGATAAAACATTATTCTATAGTAACACATATGATTCCCAAAATCATGACAGAAAAAGGAAGAAAATAAAAGGACTATGGAACATAAGAATGGCCAAAAAGCCTACTTATTTTCTAACTATTTTCTTAAGTGTACAGGTACATGTAGCAGATGAAGAAAGCAAAAGTATTTTACATAAATGATTATTGTACTAAAAGAAGTCATTTAGGATTTTATCTACTCAAGAATACAAGTACAAAGATTTATCAAAGTACTCATGAGTTTAGGAATCAAGATGGTACAAGATTGTGAGTTTTTCGAGGAATAAGATTTTGAAGTACAGATTGGCATGTTTTAGTCATTAAAAGAGTGAAAATAATGTTCTAGACATAGAAACATGATGTAAGTAAGCCACTACATTAATCCATTCAGAGGAAAATGATGAAACATGATCATCAACAGGAATGTTTTATGATTTATACATGAGAACAGAATGAATGCTAAATATGAAGCTACAAAATTTTACATATCCTTGCATGGTTTATCAAATCCAACCAAGAAATCCTTGTTAGAGTAGGTATTTACCTTAGCTCATGTTCACCTAGGTGCATTATTTACCTTTACTATATTTATCCTCACCCATTTATGTGTGTGGATATTTTTATTTATTTATTTAGATATTAGGAGAAATTATCTAGTTGTTAGGTATAGTTCTTTCCTTGATCTATGGTATTGACTAGTTATTTCCTAGATCTATGGTATTGACTAGATCCTTGATGTCTAGTTCTCTCATAAATTTATGGACTTGACTAGTTCTTTGATGACTAGTTCTTTCCATGATTTATGGCTTGATCTACGACCTTGACTGGTTCTTAGATTGTTATTCCTTGCCTATATAAGCAAGGCCCATTCTCATTGTATTTCATTGAGTTCCATAATAATATATGATATTGTTGCTCATTTGTTTTCAAAGGTTTATGTAAACTTATTTTGGTGAATTGCTTTCATCTTATTGATCATGATGTTTGACTAGCATCTATGTTCTTTGCTTGGCATGATATGGTTATCGTTCCTTTTATGGTATCGGAGCAGGAGATTGCTATTGACATCCGTATGTAAGTTTCACTTTGCAAACATTATTTTTGTATATTCATATGTTCATAATTTTTTTGTATTTTTTTGAAGCATGCATTTTTTATGCAAAACAAAGTATTCCATTGGATCCGGAAGGTGACAAAACCCTAAGATCGACTGTAAAGTCAACTGTTTCTCGAGGCAGTCATTTTTTTGGTTTTCTTCTTGTTGCAGAGGATGACACAGTTCACCTCGGGATTCACGTCAGCTAGGAAGAAACGTAGAAATATTCTTTTCTGGGTTTTGTTGTTCAATTTTAGATCTACGTAGAGAATTTTTCTTGGTACATATTATTCTTGGGTTGCGTTCATATGATATGGTCGTATGAGGGCTTAAGCTTGTGATTCCTACTAGTATGTGCTTAACTCTAGCCACCTTTCATTTTATTTGTGTGGGGAAAGAAAGAGCATTTTATTTTGTTTTAGTGGCAACTAAAATAAATAGTAGAGCATAATATTGAAAGGTTTGTAACTTTTGATCGGTAACTCGGTTTTGAGTGTCGTTTTTTACAAAAGCACTTATTTTTTCGTGTTATTTCCATTGGAAATATTTATTTTGAGACTTGCACTAAAATGATAAAGTGCCATATTGTAACATGCACTCATTATAAAGTGTCAAAATCTGGTGGGGCTCTTGGTGCATTACTTGGGGGTCTTGTTGCATTGCTTGGTTCTTGCATTTATTTTGGTGATTTTTTTAGGATGGCATATACTTTCTACATTAGATCATGTTGAGCCATTAACAACACATAATTACCACACATGGAAACCAAGCATGGAAACAATAATTAAGTAGAAAGGATTATGGGCTTTAACTTCTTCAGAACTACCAGTGTTCACTAGAGAATATGAAAAATTTCAGTACCAGTGAAAATTTGATGAGTGTATGGGTTTGATAGGAACTTATGTAAGTGACAGTATTTTGTTTAATTTGGAAAAATGTGACTCTCCTTTAAAAATATGGGAGAAATTGGAGGATTTATTTAGTAAGGTGGATTATATGAGAGCCATGTAACTTGAAATTGAGATCACCTCTCTTAATCTTGAATATTTTCCAACAATTATAGACTATATTACCAAGTTAAGGCATTTGTTGACACAGTTGAAAGGGAGTGGAAGAGATAAGAAAAATGAAGATTGTGTTTACTTAATTCTATCCAAGTTGAGAGGAACATTCCAAATTTTTGCTTCTACCTTTTTCTCTAGCATGGATGCCTTAGGTGACACATTCAAAATTCCTAACTTAGAAACATTTTGTGAAAGACTTACAAGGGAAGAATCTAAATTGTCTCACCTTAAGTCTTCCACCTCTCAAAAGGCATTAGTTGCATCTAATCCTAAGGGCAAGGGAAAACCAAATAGTAAAACGAAATCCACCCCTTCTCCATCTCAAAATGCTCCTAAACCCAAGGATTATTCTAAATCCTAGAATAAGTCTAGCCATTCATGATCTTTTGTGGGGGTAGTAATCAAGAAGAACATAGGTGTTATAAATGAATGCAAGCCTTAGAGGATGCAGTCAAGAAACACAAAATTTCTATTTCTACTCCACCTCCTTCTAATCAACATGGCAAAGCACTTAATGTTGTTGGGATATCTCAGTCACGACTTGCAGACAGTTTGGTTATAGATTCTGGTGCTTCTCATCATACGACTTCTTCTAAGGAGTCTTTTGTTTCTCTAGGTTTGAGTTCTACTTCCAAAATTGAGGTTAGAGATTCTTCCTTTCTTTCTGTTAAAGGAAAAGGTAATATACAACTTGATGGTGGCAGTATTCAAGATGCACAGTATGTTCCTAACATCACTACAAATTTACTTTCAGTGTATCAAATTTGTCATTCTAGTCAAGGGAAAATAGTGACTTTTACACTACATGGGGTAGAAGTACGAACTTTGTTGGAGCCAAATTCACTTGTTGCTCAGGGTATTGTTGATCATAGTTCTGGACTACATCACTTTGAGGATTTTGGTGGCACTTCCTCTATAGGGACATGATTGGTTTCTCATGTAGATTCAGAGAGTAAGCTTTGGCATGAAAAATTTGGACATCTTAATTACAGATATTTGAAGTAGTTGAGCACTCATGGTATGGTAGATGGTCTTCCTATAGTTTCTAGTCTTGAGAAAGTTTTCTCTAGCTGTGCATTAGGGAAACAACACCAAGATCCATTTCCTAATAATTTATCTAAGAGAGTTTCTTTACCACTTGAGCTTGTGCATAGTGACTTGATTGTTTTTCCTACCCCCTCTTTCAATGGAGCTAAGTATGCACTTATGTTTATTGATAATTTCTCGAGGTGTACGTGGGTTTATTTTCTCAAGTACAAAAGTGATGTTTTTTCACACTTCAAATTCTTCAAGGCTTTGGTCAAGAAACAATCTTCTAGTTGCATAAAGAACCTTCGTACTTATAATAGGGGGGAGTACTTAAGCGATGAGTTTTATAAATTTTTGGAAACTCAAGGCATTATTCACCAACATTTTGTTCCTCATACTCCACAACAGAATGGCTTTGCAGAAAGGAAGAATAGATATTTAAAGGAAATGGCTAACTGTATGATGCATTCTAGAGTTATACCTCCTATCTATTGGGCAGAAGAAGTTAATTGTGCTAATTATATTCAAAATCAAACACCACATAGAGAACTTGAGCATTTGACACCAGAGGAAGCTTGGTCCAACACTAAGCCAGATGTCTCATTTTTTCAAGTATTTGGGAACCATGCTTGGGCCTTTGTGCCAAAGAAGAAAAGGAAATCTTTGGATAAGAAAAGTAAACCCTTGATATTTGTAGAGTATTTTGAGGACATGAGACCTATCATCTTTTAGATCGTGATACACATGATGTTATTTTTCGAACACATGTTCAGTTTGATGAGCATTTCACTCCTCATGATTCGTCATGTTCTTCCATTCCTTATTCTTATTCATCTCATCTTAAGGATGATTTCTTTGAGGATATTAATGAGGTGGTTATAGATGCCATTGAGGATCCTATACCCACTAATGTTTTCACTATGCCTAAGTGGGATCATACTACCGTTTCTGAGGCAACACCTTTCATAGAGGATCTTCCACCCCCTAGGAATCATCACGCACATTCTACAGGTTCTGGATTTTTTTTGTCAGGAAGTTTTTGAGGATCCACAGTATTTTTCAAAGGCTCATGGGATACTGGAGTGGGATGATGCGATGGCAGCTAAGTATTCTTCTTTGATGAAGAATCATGCTTGGGATTTGGTATCTCTTCCTAAAGGAAGAAATATGGTTAGGTATAAGTGGGTATATCGAACCAAATATGCAATTGATGGGTCCATTGATGAGAGTAAAGCTCATCTTGTTTCATAGGTTTTTTCACAAGTTGAAGGTATTAATTACTCTGAGACTTTTGCACCCATTGCCAAGATGGATTTTTTACACCTTGTACTTGCTATTGCTACATCACAGGGGTGGACTTTATACCATATGGATGTGAAGAGTGTCTTCTTAAATGGATATATACAAGAGAAAATATATATGGAGCAGCCAACCAGATTTTTTCAAGATTCTTCTCTTTTTTGTAGGCTCTGAAGGTCTCTCTACGGTCTCAAACAAGCCTCTCGGGCTTGGTATGAGAAGATGGATTACTTTTTTCTATGTACTAGTTTTTTTTCATTGCCACTGCGATCATACAGTGTATCTCCAACATGTCGGTGGGAATATTGTGATACTTGTCTTGTATGTTGATGATTTGTTACTTACTGGAAGGTCTTCTTCCCACATTCAAAGTATTCAGAGCACTCTTTCTACACAATTTCACATGACAGATCTTGGGCTATTGCATTATTTCCTTGGTTTATAGATTTCTCAGATAGATTCAGGGATTCATTTAACTCAGCAAAAGTACACCCATGATCTTCTTAGGTGCTTTAATATGGCTGATTGTAAGCCAAGTCCATCTCCTTTTCACTCTGGAGTTATTCTTACATCCACATGTACCACACCACTTTGTGATCCTAATGTTATCACCGAATCACAGCACCCCTAGATGTTGATCAGATTTCTAGTTTGATCACTCTAAGCATCCAGTGTGATTGGATAACATGGGTACTATCTCCAAGTTGTGGGACTTGCTACTTGAGATAGACCTCCAGAGAAAGCTGGTTCTTGCTCCTAAACTACCTGCCACAATCTACTCTAATGCAGGAGAAACTAGCTATTCTAACCTAAAATTCCAAGGGACCAAAGAGAGAGAATGCATAAAATGAAATCCTACACTAAAGCGGTGATACACCAGAAAAAGAGGGTGTGAGAGTAATCTCCAAATGTGTGAAATACAGAGGCAAAGTGCACACTAGAAGAGGTGATGACAGTTCACCATAATCCAGCAAAATGCATTTACAGCAATATTCCAAGGACACACAATGATAATGAATTCCTGCAAGAACATAATAAATAGACACAATATACTTGTAGAAAGATTAAAGGGGCAAGAAGAATGCAAGGAAACACAGCAGGGGAAGATATATCCACAAACTGATATTTTATTGCTTCATGATATGCACAGTTCAATCTATTACAAGATAAGGGCCTGGATCACCATGCAAGGAGTCCACTACAAGGGTCTGCAACACACTGGCTTCACAAAGAAATTTTAACAGAGCTTTGTTACCCAAAAACTCTCCCCCCCTTTACAATGAGCCCAACACTCCAATTTATAGAAAAATGAGAAGGAAAAGAGAAGGGAAAATGGAAATCCCGAAATATGTCCTTCAACCACCTGTAAGAGGCATTAAATTGAGTGGAATGGGTATAAATTACTTGCAAAATGCTCCCCATACTGTCCCATGTGCTGCAGCAGAGAAGGAATGATGACCATGCCTCTTAATTGCACTCCCAGCTACCAAATAAAACACTGTTCTGAATCCGGCCACGTTTTCTTAATAATATCGACCAATTTCTAATCAAATCTAGAATTTCTTGATTTTTGTGCATCGGGCTCGGAACCACGATTCCAATGGTACCAATTTTGTGTGATTTCGTTGAGAAATGCAAAATTTATGGCCTTCTGAGTGCGGGCAGCTCTTTTGGGCCTAGCAGGCGTTTTCTGTCATTTGACGGGAATGAGCATTAACTGACTGGAGAGGAATATGTTTCCTTTATTTAAATATATATACCCTCATTAAAAATAAGAAATCTAGTTTTTGTGGCGTAGAGAACGTCGTGCTCGTTCCAGAAAGTTCAATTTTGTGAAAATCGGAGCTCGGAGTCAAAAGTTATGGCCGTTTGAAGTTCCACGGGTCAAACGTTGACTTTTCTCCCTGCCTTCGGCCATTTCAGATTTTCGCGTCCCGCGCGTCCCTTTGTCCCATTTAGCACAGTGCTCCTTGTGCTAATTTTGGGCGAACCGGCCGGTTCGCGCCCATTTGTCCCAAATGTCCCAGTTGTTTCGGACTGCTTGTTCCCATTTCGCCCGGTTCGGCCGGTTCGCGTACTCGCAGCCCATATGTCCCATTTGCTTTCGGACCATCTGGGACAAATTCACCTGGTTCGGCCGGTTCGCGCCCTTTTGGCCCAACTGTTCCAGGAAAAAAGTTCTCATTTCGGCCGGTTCGGCCGGTTCGTGTACTTTTGGCCCGCGCGTCCTAGACTGTTTCAGGCTGCCTTGACTCATTTCACCCGGTTCGGCCTGTTCACGTATTTTTGTTCCACTTAGCCCACTTTGTTTTGGACTACCTTGACTGATTTCAGCCGAACCGGCTGGTTCGGGTCCATTTGACCCAAACATCCCAGACTATCCCTCTCAGCAGTTAGTCGATTTTTTTCAATTTTTTGGCCAGATCGGCTTTTCGCGCCCGCCGCGTACTTTTGTCCTAGATGTCCCAATTGCTTCCGGGGCCACCTGTGCTCATTTCGGCCGATCCGCACCTTTTTGTCCCAACTGTCCCGACTGTTGCGAGGACTAGGACTTAGCCATTTTTCGTGGTTTTTCCTGGCCCGAGCCTATTTTTTACAATATTTCTTACATTTTCTCGGAACTTGCTCCCTCCTTCTTGGACATGGGAGTTAGAAAATTCTGAGGGGACCCAAAAAACATGACTTTTTCCCTTGACTCAATCTATTTGCCTGGGACTTGAGAATTTAATGCATGTTACCAAAATTACCTTGAGGGATGAATTTTGGATAACACCTACATTGTATAGGAAGTTGGTTGGGAATATCATGTACTTGACCCATACTCCCCCTGATATTTCATTTACAGTAGGGTTTGTATCTCGGTTTGCACGTTCTCCTCATAGTAGTCATTGACAAGCTGCTAAAAGGATTTTGTGCTATTTACAGGGCACTTCCGACTTTGGCCTACACTACGTTAGGGGTTCTACTCAGTTGGTTAGGTATATATATTCAAATTGGGTAGGTTCTATTGATGATAGAAATTCTACTTTTGGCTATCTTTTCTATCTTGGTTCTTATCCAGTTTCATGGGCAAGTAAAAAGCAACTGGCTATTGCACTTTCCTCTTTAGAGGTAGAGTACGGGGCAGTAGTTACAGTGAGTTAGTAGATTCTTTGCCTTTGCTAGTTATTGGCAAATTTTGGATTCCCATAGGATTCACCGACTGTACTTTGGTGTGACAACCAAAGTGAAATTCAAATTTCTCGTAACGCAGTTGAGCACCAGCAGACCAAGCATATCGAGATACACATCCACTTCATTTGGTAGCACATTTAGGATGGAGTTCTTTGCTTGGAGTACCTTTTGACTCAGAAACAGGTTGCAAACATATTTACGAAGCCTTTTGCATCACCTCACTACCTTGAGTTGCATGGAATGCTTGTGGTTTCAGAAGTTTTTCTTGTGGGGTGTTCGTTAGAACATCTTCCTTCTTCTTCTTCTTCTCTTTCCTTATAGCAGGATTCTTTCCTTCTTTTGGTTCAAAAATTTCTTCATGGATATATTGTACATGAGTACCTCATCAGGCCTAGTTGTTGGGACTCATATTGTCGACATGCCACTTCTATTTTGGCCCCTAGCTTCACTTGAGGGACGTTGTTAGGGTAGGTATTTACCTTAGCTCATGTTCACACTAAGTACATTATTTACCTTTATTGTATTTATCCTCACCCAGTTATGTGTGTGGATATTTCTTTTTATTTATTTAGATATTAGGAGATATTATCTAGTTGTTAGGTATAGTTTTTTCCTTAACCTATGGTATTGACTAGATCCTTGATGTCTAGTTCTCTCATAAATCTATGGACTTGACTAGTTCTTTGATGACTAGTTCCTTCCATGATTTATAGCTTGATCTACGACCAACTTGATTGGTTCTTAGATTGTTATTCCTTTCCCTATATAAGCAAGGCCCCATTCTCATTGAATTTCATTGAGTTCCATAATAATATATGATATTGCTGCTCATTTGTTTGCAAAGGTTTATGTAAAGTTATTTTAGTGAATTCCTTTCATCTTATTGATTGTGATGTTTGATTAGCATTTGTGTTCTTAGCTTGGCATGATCTGGGTATCGTTCCTTTTAAGCCTATGAATAAATATTGATATTAAAAGATCTTGGTATAGATTGAAACCCTTTTCGAAGATGAAAGAATGTAAAATTTTACGTCAAACAGAATTAAATACAAAAGACACATTCAATGCTATCAATTATGTGATGATAATATTTCACACTTTCAAGATGTAGGGAAATAAAATTCCATATGTAGAATGGAAAATGTAGCAGAATACAGTAAGAAGTCTACATGCCATTATCAATGAATAAGGTTTTGATCATTATACATCTACAACTCACAGTTTTGAAATACATTATCCAAATAAAGGTATTTCAAAAATCTCAATGTACACACATATGAAAATTATAATTCATTTCCAAGAGATCATATATTTTCAATGTCAAAAATCAGACACAATAAGCCTCGGGTACAGTTTCTTCAACCAAGATTCATATAAGAAATATATTTTCTCAAGGAAACAAACAGAAAGATAATATCCAAAAATAACAAAGATTCAAACTGTTAGTGATAACAATATTTCCATTATGATGAAGCCGTAGATCATAAAAAAAAAATTCATTCATCAAACATAATCACAAAGCTGCAAGTAAATAAAAATATTTTTATTTTCTTGCAAGAAACAAATTATTTAATCAATAGCAGGCTATATAATTTCATGAAATAAAAATTTCACACATAGCCAGAATGGCAACAAGACTATAGAAGAATTAAAATAAAATTGATAAGTACAAGTACAAGGAATATAGTACAACTCTAGAGATAAGAATTTCTTCAAGATCATTAATAGAATCTACAAGTACATAAATAAATATTATGAAAAGTTTTCAATAATTTCATGAATCATTGTCAACACACTGTTACAGATTTCTAACATCCAACAGAAGATAAAACCATGGACTACTTTCTTTCAAAGGAGATCAGATAGGAGGTATTGATTTAAGAGGTATTGTTGACAATTTTTTCACTAGTATAAAAATGGGTAGCTCAAAACTTCATTACGATGGATGGCATTGATAAAGTGAACCTAAGCTAGGGGAGATTATTTTAGTTCAATATTATTTTTGTTGGATTAATTAATGATTACAATAAATATGTAGCTATGTGTACCGTTACAAAATGTAACAGATCACATAGTCTACAATTTCATGATTATCCTCAGCAAAAGAACACAAATCCCTGAAGGATGGTTGTGTTATTCTGATGAAGACATGAAGTGTATAATAGATGAAGTGTTAAGTTTTGGAACAACAATCATAATTTCATATTGTAGCAGTCAAATTTCATCGCTAAAAGTTATAGAGAATAAATATGAATATATGTTCTCAGATGTCAAACAAACAATGAGGGCACTACTCAAAAACAAACTTTTGAAATAAAAATATTGGTGACATGCAGTCAAGAATGAATGCACATTTGCTAAATCTCCATACAGATAATCATGGTTATAGTGGTTGAACAAAAAAGAGCAAGGGTCAAGCGTCATTTTTTTATGAATGCCAATAAATCAAAGGCTTCAAATCCATATAATTTTAATCAAAAGAATAATATCCATATTTGGACTGATATCTAGATAGATTTAAATCAATATACATAATATATAGATCTACAAATACCTAGAAATCAAGAGGAATGAACTGGTATACCCTCTGAGAAAGGGTAAATAATAAAAACACACATCAACAAGTGTACAGATCTACAATTACCAGCAAGGGAAGACTTCATTTTTATGAAAACATGACCCAAAAACCATCAACCAAAGAAGGGTTTTATAATTAGCAACAACATCTAGTCAATACACTATAGAAACAAAAAAAATTCAGCCGTCGAAGTCAAGAAAGAAGTTATAGAGGGCATGAAGGAAATATTCATGATAGAATTTCTTGTTTATTGCATGCAAAAATTTTAAAAACTGCATGGAACTAACTGTGTACAATATGGTATTGCCAAAAACCTAATTTTGAGTAGATTGAAAAAGAAAACACAATAACCAAAAAGGATTTTTTGAGATCATTTTATTAGTGGCCAAGCATGAAAATACAAGGAAACCAGGAAACACAAGTATCAATGCACGATGAAAACCAATACTTCAACTTTTACAGATCTTTTCTAAATAGAGTTCAAGAAATTCTCGAGGTTACTATTGATGGTTAATCACATCCCCCCTGAATGTCTGCAACTCAATGGATTGAGACTCTCAGTGCAATTACATAACATGGAGCTTTTCCCAAGTGTGGGACCTTACGAATCGAGAAAGCTCTCCAGATGAAAGATGGTTCTTATTCCTCTGTTCAGATGCACACGTAAAAATGTAGAAGGTTTACTCAAAAACCTAATCTAACTTGCAAGGAGACAGGGTAAGAATATGCAAAAAAATAAACCTAAACTAACAAAGGTGATGTACCGAGGAATGAAGAACACCTCTCTTGCCGATAAACACAAACCATTAAAATGTAATGCAAGATCATGCACAGATAACCAAAAATTGTAGTGAAAGATCAAGAGGATGCAAATGAACAAAGAGAGGGTTGAGAATCATCCATAGGCATGCATTATTTTCTCCAAATATTGATATAATACACTACAAAATGCCAAGAGGAAAAGTTGCATTACAGTTTTAGATGGGAGGTTTGAACTCCACAAATTCACCTACCAAAGAGAAAAAGGGAGGGGCAAAACAAGAATGTCCATCCAAAAAGAATCCCCTCCTTACTTATTATAGGAAAAATGAGAGAGGGAAGAGAGAGTAATTCCAAATCTACCCCAACCACCTCCAAATTGTATTTAATTCATCTCATTATGGTGGTAGGTGAAAACCCAAAAAAACCCAAAAAATGGTGAACTGTATTTTAAATTTTTGAAGAACTTTTTCTGACCCAATTAAATATATCCAATCATAGTTGGATAGAGGACCTTGTAATATTTCTGAAAATTCCAACCTTGCATGAATCTGCGCTCCCTGTGAAAAGTTATGGCCATTTGAATATCTGGGTCAGGGTTTGCTTTCTGTCGGGTTTGGGGTGTGAACTCTCAAAATGTTATGCCTCCTGAAGATGTGCCTTGGTGCATCCAGAATTATGTCAACATACTCTTAAGTGTGCCATAGGAACTGAAAATGTGATGTTGACACCTTTTTATCTGCATCAGGGTGCATCGTTTTTCATGTCGACATCTCCTTACCTGCGCCTTCCAACCTATGCCAAGGCGGATTCTTTTTCATGTGGACATATTTTTACCTAAGCCTTCCAGCCTACGTTAGGGCACATCCTTTTTCATGTTGACATCTTCTTACCTACACCTCTCAACCTACACGACGGCGCATCCTTTTTCATGTCGACATCTTTTTACCTGCGCCTTCTAACCTACACCAGGGCGCATCCTTTTTCATGTTGAAATCCTCTCACCTACACCTCTCAACCTGTGCCAAGGCGCATCCTTTTTCTTGTTGACATCTTCTTACGTATGCCTTCCAACCTACACCAGGGCACATCCTTTTTCATGTCGACATATTCCTACCTGTGCCTTCCAACCTACACCAGGGCGCATCCTTTTTCATGTCGACATCTTCTTACCTGTGCCTTCCAACCTATGTCAGGGAACATCCTTTTTCATGTCGACATCTTCTTACCTACACCTCTAATTTCTATATTCTTTTGTTTTTCCATATTTACCTAGGGAGGGATATATACAACAGTTATAACTACAAAGTTAAAAAACTCACCCAGATAGTGTGATTACGACCACGCATCTCAGAAGAACTGAGCCTAAGATTTGTAACAATAGCAGCCATGACCAAAATTATCCTGCTCAGAAGCTCTAAGCAGACAAAAGATAACAAATGTAGATATTTCAGATCCCATAAGGTGGATTTACTGAAGGATAACTGAGGCTCGAACATGCAGCCATGGATTACACAATAGAAAAATCGCAGAGAACTCAAAAGCAACAACAATGGATGAATCCAAGTATAGATCCATGAGAGATTCATAAATACCAATCTGTAGAAGAGATGAGCTTAAAGGGTCAACAATGGCTTCCTGGAAGAGTTTTTCCATGGCTCTGTTGCTTAGAACGAGCAAATGAAAAAGATAAAGTGATAGGCTTGAGGATTTTATACCCAACCTAACTAATCCCGAGTCATCCTTTGACGACTGAGATCAAACTATGCAACAATCAATAGTACAAAATCTTAACCACTTCCAACTACCTCCCTAACCATGGTTCTCATCATCTACCATATTAAATGTAAGGTTAGAAACCCTAACTGAGGGTATAGTGAAATCAACAAAAGAGAAATTTTTAGCAAATATAAAATGGAGCTCAGCAAACCCCTAACTTAACCATGGTTTAGTCAAAGCACACATGCCAATAGCAGAGAAAAAACTAATTTAACCCTAGTTAAGTATCATCACCGACAAATAATGAAGGATTCGAGCATCATGAGAACCAGGACCAAGTCCCAAATAATAATTATTGCATTGACCTATCCAAGGTCTAAATCAAAACCATAGTATACACCATGGAAATCTAAAGTGGAAGACTAATAAAATAATTAATATTTGATTTAAAACGTTTCGTGCAATGATGATAAAAAAATGCTGACAACCATTGTATGACATGAAGGGCCTAAAAGATATCTTTTAAAGCATCATGATAAATTAATAAGGTGGCCAAGTGTATATGGCAAGAATTATTTGGTAAGTGCCAAGGTTGAAGAGAGAGTAATATATAACCTTAAATTTTATAAGATACCTTAAAATTTTCTATGGTGATCCCATAAAAAGGAAGGATTTCCTATTTCTAGATGTGCAAACATGGTCCCATATATATAGGCAAGTGTCACATCAAGATGGTCCCATAGAAAGGTGAAAAAGGAGAAATACTCTACCATGCATATGAAGACAAGAACATGTTAACATCAGCACAAGTGGTCCCCATTAGGATGATCGCATGGATGATTATTTTTGCAAGTATTACAAATAAACAATTTATTTTTCTCACACATAGAGACATATCATTTTGCATGTGTATCCAAAGGGGAAAATGGATCAAAATTGTAGATGTCACATAAAGCACTAGAAGATAGAGATTGTATGCACATGGGGGAAGACTTGTTCATCAAGAAAGGTTTTTAACTAGTAGAAGTATTCACCCTGCTTTAATAAAAATAGAACAGTTAACTGTAGTTTTATTGAGTTGTATTTTGTAATCAAGGCTATTAATGCCTTATTGTATTAGCATGCTTATTTTACTCCTTTATTTATTTATGATATAGGATAAAAATAGGACGCATGGGTGAGTACAATTTCTAGTCTAATTTTAGGATGGGTAGGATGAGCAACTTGCTATATATTGTGCACAATTACAAGGCACATGGGACAATTTAGAGGAGGATTTTTTGGACACAGGAGTGCTGAAGCAGATTTTGCTAGTTTTTCCCTTTGAATGAGAAGTATATTTTGACTTTCCAATTATTTATAGTCTTGTGTATTTTTATTAATCCTTGTGAATGTAAAATTGCATGGTTAATCATTCTACCATGTTGAAAAATTTAGTAATTTTTGCATCAATATTAGTGTGCAAGTGTATCTTAACAGTATTGTTATGATACTTTCCCTCTATGCATCAAGTGTTTGCCTTAATACTCTGCTGGACACTATTTGTTCGTGCATCCAAAATCCATTTTAAATTCAATTGTGCTTATACTCAGTCAAATACCTCAAACAATTTTGGTGTATCACCCCAGTTTTTATTCTGCTTACAGTCATATTTTACCTTCAAACCCCAAAAAAATAGTTTAGGATACATAAAGAAGGAACCAACCTTGATACCTGAGACTCACGTCAAAATAGGTATACCCACACACCTGAGGTGTTTCCATTGTATCTACAAAAGAGAGAAATCCATTTGCAAGCTTAGAGCACCTGCAACAATCTTTATACAAGGTGCACTTTTGAGAGATAATAGTTTTTGGCATGTCCCGTGGGACACTATAACAGCTAAACATTTCACTTTTCAAATGCATTCATCATTCAATAAGATCAGACAACATGCATAGCAATTTTGGAAAGAACTACTATTGATAACTTCAAACAATTGAAGATTTAGGGTGCAGAATTCATCTGGAAACTCCGTAAATGTTATTTTAGATCAGTATATCACTTTTCAAGTTAACCAATTTTTAGCTGCAATTTCTACATATTTTTCAAGGAAATAAGATCTGTTATTTTGTTGTTATTAGTTTTTTTTCTTGAGCAGAAGACATATTTTCATAGTTTAAATATTTTATGAGATTCTACAACCATGAACCCTCATTTTCAGCAGTGTTATCCTCCAAACCAGTAACCTTTTTATCCACCTTCTCCTTCAGATAAATTTTATAAATGTTAGTCCCAAGTAATTATATTGATTCAAGGCAAAAAATCATGTTTCTGGGGTCCCCTCGGCTTCTTTCTAACTCTCCTGTCCAAGAAGAAAACCCAGCAAGTTTTAAAAATCTGAAAAAATTGCAAAATCCAAGCTTGGTGCCAAAATACAGAGAAAATTGGCTAAGTCTTGTCCTAGGCGGTCCTTGGGATAGTTGGGACACCAGACCATGAATCGGCCGAAAATATGCCAGGTAGTCTACACAGCATTTCGGACAGTTGGGACGTCGGGACACACGGGACGCGAAAAGGTGAACCGGCCGAAAAGTCGAAAAAATCAACTAAGTGTTGTTTTCGCGCAGTTTGGGATAGCCGGGCCAAAGGTACGCATGGGATGTGAACTGGCTGAAAATATGAAGGACATTTTGGGTCATCTGGGCCAAAGGTACACGTGGGATGCAAGGGACGTGAAAATCCAAACCGGCCGAGAGAAAAAATTGTCAAGTTTGGGACATCTGGGACAAAAGTACGCGGAGGACGCGAACCGGCCGATTTGGCCGAAACATGAGACTTTCGTCCAAGGCAGTTTGGGACAACCGGGCCAAAAGTACACGTGGGATGTGAAAAGCCAAAGCGGCCAAAGGCAAAGAAGAAAAGTCAATGTTTGACCCATGAAACTTCAAACGGCCATAACTTTTGACTCCGAGCTCTGATTTTCACAAAATTGGACTTTCTGGAATGAGCACGACGTCCTCTACATCACAAAAGAATAGATATATTTCTTATTGGAATTTATTATTTTTAATTAGGGTAGATATATTTAAATAAAATAAACATATTCAGCTCTAGTCAGTTAATGCTCATTCCCGTCAAATGACAGAAAATACCTGCTAGACCCAAAATAGCTGTCATCACTCAGAAGGCCATAACTTTTGCATTTCTCAACAAAATAGCACAAAATTGGTACCGTTGGAATTGTGGCTTTAAGACCAATGTATAGAAATCAAGAAATTATGGATTTGATGAGAAGTAGGTGGGGATTTTTCATAAAATGTGTGTGGGTTCATAACAATGTTTTATTTGGTAGTTGAGAGTGCAATTAAGAGGCATGGTCACCATTATTTCTCTACTGCAGCACCTAGGACAGTATGGGGATCCTTTTGCAAGTAATATACAATCATTTTACTCCATTTAATACCTCTTATAGGTGGTTGAAAGACATTTTTCAGGATTTCCATTTTCCCTTCTCTTTCCCTTCTCATTTTTCTATAAATTGGAGTGTTGGGCTCATTGTAAAGGAGGGAGTTTTCAGATAGCAAAGCTCTGTCAAAATTGCTTTGTGAAGCAAATGTGCTGCAGGCCCTTGTAGTGGACTCCTTGCATGGTGATCCAGGCCCTTATCCTGTAATAGATTGAACTGTGCATATCATGAAGCAATAAAATATCAATTTGTGGATATATCTTCCCCTGCTGTGTTTTCTTTCATTCTTCTTGCCCCTTTCATCTTTCTACAAGAATATTGTGTCTATTATTATGTTCTTGCAGGGATCCATTATCATTGTGTGTGCTTGGAATATTGTTGTGAATGCATTTTGCTAGATTATGGAGAACTTTCATCACCTCTTCTAGTGTGTACTTTACCTCTGTATTTCACACATTTGGAGACTACTCTCACACCCTCCTTTTCTGGTGTATCACCGCTTTAGTGTAGGCTTTCATTTTATGCATTCTCTCTCTCTGGTCCCTTGGAAATTTAGATTAGAATAGTTAGTTTCCCCTGCATTAGAGTAGATTGTGGCAGGTAGTTTAGGAGCAAGAACCAGCTTTCTCTGGAGGTCTATCTCAAGTAGCAAGTCCTAAAACTTGGAGATAGTACCCATGTTATCCAATCACACCGTGAGTTCAAGTATATGCACTTGTATAAAACACATGGGTGCTGTGATTTGCTGATAACAATAACCCCTATCAGTATGAATATCCTTATAACCTAATCCCTTTCCATCAAAGTTATTATAAATATGAGGGTTATGTTGTTCAAGATCAGGGTTATTTCGATTACTCACAACGAGAAGATCTTAGAATCAAGATTAATAGTTTGAAGCAACAATATTTAGCTATCAAGGAACAAATTGATAAATCAAAAGCAATGATGAATGATAGGTTTTAGGATAGGAAACCATGTCAACGGCATGTTCCTTCTTACCTTCCATATCAAAATTGAGTGCCTATATATCCTCTTGGCAAGCCAAAGCAACATATTCCCTAGTTTCCCCACTATCAAGTTACTGCAATTCCTACTTTTTCTACCCCAAAATCATATACTGAAGTCAAAATCAAGTGTCCAATTTGGTGTTTAGATGTTGTTCTATAATAAAATCTTATACCCTAACATCTTGTGCAAAATTTTCCAGTTGAAACTGAAGTTAAGCCCTCTCCTCCTCCTTTACCTGTACTTCTCGTCCTAGAAAGAAAGAACCAAGATATCATCAAGGAGGGGAAGCCAATGAAATACAATAATATGCTAAATTTTTTGAAGAATTTCCATGGATGGGTGTCAAAGTTTCGATTTGATTTTATTCCAGAGTTGGAAAAATAAATCATGCAAAAGGCACAACCTATTTTTCCATCACATCAAGAGAAGTTGGAAGATCATCAAAAATTTGCATATTCTGAGTGTAGTGTGCATGAGGGAATCATACTCACACATCTTACAACTATATTAAAAGAGGATAGATAAATTTTGAATAAAAAGGAGGTTGAAATTCAAGGAAATTCTGTTTCAAATTTATAGCTTGAAGAGGTTGATTTCTTGTCAGATTTGGAAAACTGTATAGGTAAAGAGAAACCTATAGAACTCACTAATTTTATAGTTTCAGCATTCAAATAACCTCTAATTTCTAAGGTTCCTCTTGTACATAAAAAAGAGAAAGAAGTGTTATCAAGTGTAGATCTTTATTATCCCCTCCTGGAAGAAGCAGTTTGGGAGAAGAATGTCTCAAAACAACATGTTGTTCAATAAATATCTTGCGCAAACAAAGAGACAATTTTGATATTACAGATTTTATGTCAAATCAGAATGAGCAAGATGAAATATTACTTGTGGTACAACATTTCGAAATAATTCAGACATGTTTAGATCAGTTTCATAATGCCCTAAAAGAAGATACATAACAAGAACTTCATATAAGTACCTATGAAGATGAAAAATATGATCTTAAGTTGTTTTACTAGACCATGCATCTGGACAGTTCCTATGAAGAAGAAGAGGATGAAATTGATAATTTAGACTGCATGGATTATTTGAGAAATGCAAAATCATTTGACATAACTGTTGAAAGATCACTTATAGTAGTCATAGAACAACTTGGAGAGAAAAATCAAACCTCAAAATAGTTTCAAGATGACTTGCAGTAGTTGGAAGACACAAAACAGCCTCCAGGACAACTTCAGAAATAACTCATTATTGAAAATGTTCTTCACAAATCTGACCAGATAAAAATAGTCAATGCATTAGCTACTATAAGGCCTTGTTCTATTTGGTAATTGGCTAATTCTCACCCAGCTACATCATTTCTAGATATCATGCTTGTCTTTGAGCACAAAATTGAGTTATATGTTCTCAATATAAAGCCTCAAATCATGTCAGAATAGATTAAAAATTAGATAGAGGTGCTTACCAATTCTTGGACTGATCTAATGAGCAAAATAAAAGTATATATCTTGTTTTCAGCTTTGACATTCTACTGGTTTCTAGAGCTGAATTCATGGCCTTGGTTGTGGAGAAAGTGGAACTAATTTTCACAATATGTTTCAAATTTTATTTAGCTTCGATTTCTTCTGATTAGAGTAGGATAGAATAGGATTTCCATTTCAATAAGTGCAATTCATTGCAGTGTTTGTTTTTCAATTCAATAAAGTGCATACATATAGGTGATCTAGTTTAACATATACTTCCTGATTTTAGTTCATTTTAGAAGGGTTAGACCTTTAGGAAGGCATATTTTATTTACATGCTTTAGAATCCATTCCCAATGGAAAAGAGAAAGGCACTAGTCTACAAACTAGTAGGAAACTTTCCCCACACGATAGCCAAAAATGTTAACAACTTTTGCACTTGTGTAAAAATGGACAACTCAAAACTTCGTTACGATGGATGGAATTGATGAAGTGAACCTAAGCTAGGGAAAATTATTTCAGTTCAATATTCTTTCTATTGGATTAATTAATGATTACATGAAATCTGCAGCTATTTGTGCTATTACAAAATGTTAAAGATCACATAGTATGTATTTTCATGATTATCTTCTACAAAGGAACACAAAGCCCTGAAGGATGGTTGTGTTATTCTGATAAAGAGATGAAGTGTAGAATAGATATAGTGTTAATTTTTGCAACAACAATCATAAATGCATATTATAGCAGTCAAAGCTCATTGCTAAAAGTTATAAAGAAGAAAGATGAATATATGTTCTCAAATATCAAAAAAAAAATGGGGCCACTTAGAGGAATCTTTCAGATTTGAAGCTTGGTTAAAAGGGCACTCCTAAGAAACAAAGCTTTGAAATCAGAATAATGGTGACATACAGTCAAGAGTGAATCCACATTTTCTAAATCTCCAAACAGATAATCATGGTTACAGTGGTCGAACAAAGAAGTGCAAGGATTAAGTCTCATTTTTTTATGAATGATAATAAAGTAAATGCTTTAGATCCATATACTTTTAAGTAAAAGAATCATATCCATATCTAGATCCATATCTTGACAGATCTAAAGTAATATACAGAATATACAGATCTACAAATACCCATAAATTGTGAGTACTGAGCTGGTATACCCTCTAAGAAAGGATAAATAAGAAATACCCATATCAACAAGTGTATAGATCTATAATTTCCAGCAAGGCAAGAGTTCATTTTTGTGAAAATATGACCCAAAAACTATCAACCAGAGAGGGTTTTATAATTATCAACAATGGCTAATCAATCGATACATAAATAAAACATTTTTAGGTGTCAAAGGCAAGCAAGAAGCTCAAGAGGGCCTGACGGAAATATTCATGACAAACTTTCTTGTTTGTTGCATGCAAAAAATATCAGGACAGTAAGGAAATCTCGGTGTACAAAATCGTATTACCGAAAACCTCATTTTGAATACAATGTAGAAGCAAACACAATAACCACAGGGGATTTTTTGAGCTCATTTTATCAATGGCCTAGCATTAAAATACAAGGAAACCAAGAAACACAAGTATCAGTACATGATGAAAACCAATACGTCAACTTTTACAGATGTTTTCTAAATAGAGTTGAAGAAATTCTCGAGGTTACAACTACAAAGTTAAAAACCTCACCTAGATAGTGTGATTACGACCATGGATCTCAGAAGAACCGAGCTCGAGATTTTTAACAATAATGGCCATGACCACAATTATCCTTATTAGAATCTCTAAGTAGAGAAAAGACAATAAATGTAGATATTTCAGAGCCGATAAGGTGGATTTACAGAAGGAAAACTGAAGCTCAAACATGTAGCCATGGATTGCAGAATAGAAATTTCATAGTAGAAAGATCACAGAGAACTCAAAAGCAACAACAATGGCCGAATCCAAGTACAAATGCATGAGAGATTCATAAATATCAATCCGTAGAAGATATGAGCTTAAAGGGTCAACAATGGATTCCTAGAAGAATTTTTCTAGGGCTCTGCCACTCAGAATGAGAAAATGACAAAAATTAAGTGGTAAGCTCGATGATATTATATCCAATCTAACTCATCTCGAGTAATCCTTCGATGGCTAAGAACAAACCATGCAAAAATCAATGATAAAAAAATATTAACCCCTACCAATTACCTTGCTAACCATGGTTTGAATCAACTACCATATTAAATAGAAGGTTAGAAACCCTAACCGAGGGTATAGTGAAATCGACTAAAGATAATTATTTAGAAAATATCAAATAGAGATTTGAAAACCCATAACTTAACCACAATTCAGTCAAGGCACACATGCAAACAGCAGGGAAAACACTAATTTAACCCTAGTTAAATATCATCACCAACAAACAATGAAGGGGTTGAGCATCATGAGAATGGGGACCAAGTCTCAAATAATAATTTTTACATTAACATGTCCAAGGTTTAAATCAAAACCATAGTGTACATCGTGGAAATCCAAAATGGAAGACTAATCAAATAATTAATATTTAATTTAAAACATTTTGTGCAATGATGATCAAAAAAATTCCAATAACCATTATATCGCATGAAGGGCCTGACAACTGTCTTTTAAAGAATCATGATCAATCAATAAGGTGGCCAAGTGTATATGTCAAGAAATATTTGGTAATTTCCAAGGTCGAAGATAGAGTAATATATTAGCTTAAAGTTTATAAGATACCTTAAACTTTGCAAAGGTGATCCCATACAAAGGGAGAAGATCCCATTGCCACATGTGCAAACATGGTCCCATAGAAAGGTGACAAAGGAGAAACAATCTACCATACATATGAATACAAGCACATGTTAACATCACAAGAAGTGGTCCCCATTAGGATGATGCCATGGATGATTATTTCAAGAAGTATTAAAAATAAAGAATTTATTTTTCTCACACATGGAGACATATTATTTTACATGTGCATCCAAGGGGGCAAGTGGATCAAAATTGTAGATGTCCAATCAAGAACTAGAAGATAGAGATTGCATGCACATGGGAGAAGACTTGCTCATCAAGCAAGGTTTATTATTAGTAGAATTATTCACCCAGCTTTATTAAAAATAGAATCCTCCACTACAGTTTGACTGAGTTGTATTTTTTAGTCAAGGCTATTAATGCCTTATTATATTAGAATGATTATTTTACTCCTTTATTTATTTATGATAAAGGATGAAAATAGGATGCATGGGAGAGTACAATTTCTAGCCTATTTTTAGGATGGATGGGATGAACAACTTGCTATATATTATGTTTAATTGCAAGGAACAAGGGACAATTCAAAGGAGGATTTTTCAGACACAAGAGTGCCAAAGTAGATTTTTCCAATTTTTCCCTTTGAGTGAGAAGTATATTCTCCCTTTCCAATTATTTGTAGTCTTTTGCATGTTTATTAATCCTTATGAATGTAAAATTCCCTTGTTAATCATCCTACCCTGTTGAAAAATTTAGTAATTTCTGCATGAATAATAGTGTGCATGTGTAGCTTAACAATATTGTTCTTAGAGTTTCCCTTAATGCATCAAGTGTTTTCCTTAATAATATTATGAAAACTATTTGTTCATGCATCTAGAATCCATTTTCATATCAATTGTGCATGTACTCAGTCAAATACCTCAAACAAGTTTGATGTATCACCCCAGTTTTGAATCCATTTACAGTAATCTTTTATCTTCAAACCCTAGAAAACTAGTTTAGGATACATAAAGAAGGAACCAGCCTTGATACAGAAGACTCACCTCGAAATTGGTATAGCCACAGAACTGAGGTGTTTCCATTGTATCTACGAAAGAGAGAGATCCATTTGCAAGCTTAGAACACCTACATCCATCTTTGTACATGGTGCACTTTCGAGAGATAACAGGTGCCTGATCAAGTGAGTGGTCATGAGAAGTTCGTAAATTTTGTGAAATTCAAAATATAGATAAAATTTACAAATTAAGAAAATACAATTACAAGACTAGAATGAGAAATCTACGGCTCCCAACAAATCATGAGTAGATTCATAGATGGCCGAGAAACGAGTTTAAAATCAAATGAAGTTCAACAGAACACAACAAGAGATTATTCTATTTGTAGGAACAAATTTCCATATACAAAAGATACAAAAAATATGGAGATAATGAAATCTAAGAAAATGCAAAAATTAAGGTCTATTGCACACATGAATTCGAATTTGAACTATAGGAGTTGCTACAAAATTTTGGCTAGTGATAAGAATCATTTTGACATCAAACAAATGGTGAAATCCATACAACCAATAATACAATGAAAGAAAAGGAGGCTAATGTTCTAAGGTAAAATTTCATTTAATTGCTGAGAATGGTATCAATTACGAGCACAACCAACAAGCTACTGAAAAGTAGAAAAATGGTAATCACTTTGTTTTCATAATATTAAAACCAGTAAGTTATGAATGAACAAGGAACTATATGAATCAAACAAATGGGAATGAGGAGTCGTACAAATCTACAAAATGGTCAACCAATCTGAAGATGAGGAGTTAATAGAAGAAACTACACAAATAAGTAATATAGCTTAGCACTGAACCATAATAAACTTCCATAGTCACGCATCAGTAAAAAGTATGAGCTCAAAATAGGAGGAAAAAATTATCATCAAACTCGAACTATAGCAAAAATTACACAAATCTGGGAAAAGTGATAAATGGTCAGACAACACCAAACTAGAGCTCTTAGCCATGAATGTAAAGACATAAGAAAAGTTTCAATACCCAGATATCTCAATGTACAGGAAGATGAAAAGGAAAAATACGAAAAGTAAAATAAAGTTATGGGATGTATGTTCTAAATGCCAAAAATATTTAATGCACAACCACTCAAATTAGGAAATACAGAAATTACACAGAGAGTATGGTTTAATAAAATTTATTCAAAGCACCTAAATGTACAAAATCCTATACTTAAGAGTAAGCAACTATTCTCTTTAGCTCAGACAAACGAAGGAGCTATGGAAGTAATGACATCACCATTAGATCTTGACTTCTAAAGTTAGATACATCATAAAAATATCATGCAAAGAAAATCCATAGATCAAAGAGAAGAATGACACAGCACGTTCATAACAACATCTTCGGAGACTGAGAACCAAAAATAAATGCAAATACCCATATCTGGGTCATTCATATTTTACTTAAATATCAAGGGTCAGAAAACCCACAAGGAAGTTCAGAGCTCAACGTTTACATTTCAAAAAAAGATCAAACAAATATCAATTTACCAAAATAATGATGACCACAAGACCTCATAGAGACCTCGGTATAAGCATAAAATGACAAAATAATTGAAAACAAAAATACCCAGATTCATTTTTCTTTCAGAAAGTTCCGTTGAAGTGAGAAAAAATAGATAAATGTGAATAATACAAAATATCACTCCACATGAAGTGAAAATGATAAAGGTTTTATCCATTTTTTTATTTATAGTAAAGGGTATCAAGGAAACAAAATATGGAACTTTCAAACAACAAATCTCACCTTCAGGAGAAACAAAGATCCTTGAAATGGGCTTAAAAGCTCACAGATTTTCATGACGAACAAAATAGAACCAAGCACATATGGAAAAATGCCAAGAATCTTGCACAGAACCATGCTCAAATGCTAAAAAATAATGGCAATCAAATTTTTCAGAGCTCGAACTAGAGAGAAAGTAGTAAAATGTGCAATTATTCAAAGTTACAAAGCTTCATTAGTCAAGAGGAGAACATTTTAAAGCTCAAAGATGTAGAAACACAGGTATTGACAGAAAACATTTCCAAGGCTTCACCAATCCCAAGGATTCCAAATGCAAATTAAAAAATGATGGTTTACACTAATTTTTTCTACCTTAACTAAAATGCCAAGTTAGCCTATGTCACTAAGGAAAGAGATCAATGACCTAGATATAAAGGTACAACAATCAATCATGCAAGAAAGATAACTCGCAACCCACCACTAGGTCACCATTGTTTGAGCATCAACAGTCAAAATCGACTAGTCCACAGATCAACAGTTTTCAAAGCACTGAAAAAATCTATTACAAGAATCGGAACCCTAAACGAAGATACAAAGAATCGACGGTCATTGATCACCAAGCACAAAGATCAAAGGTCCTCGTTAATTATCATGAACTCAACCAGGGTTTACAAAACTCATATACCTTTCCCAATTTAATAATTTCCACTGACAATCAACGCAATGGGTTGATTTATCATTAGAGGGGCCAACCCAATTATTCAAAATAATCATTTACATTAACCTGATTAAGGTCCAAAACTATAGCACCACAAACTGAAATGCCGACAAACATTGTTATACATGATTAATCACAAAGGCCGAAAAGCATTGAGATGTTTATGAATATTCAAAAGGAGGTTGAATTATATGATACTTATGATTATTCAAAATAGAGTCAGATAAAACAATATTGTATATCCCAAGGTAAAGGTGCCATCCCAACATGACAATACCTGTCTATGCCCAAGTCAATAAAGAGACAAAGATACCTTGAACATTGCTAAAGGAGGACCACATCATGGCTCGGAATATACAAAAAAAAGTGAACTATTACCTTAGTAATTACAAAAACACCCTTTGCTAAGTATGTATATTCCACAAGAAGAAAAAGTGTGCACATAAAAGGTAGTTCCCACAATGAGTGAATTAGAGTTGAATAATTTTTTCCTAAGAATAAAAGATAAGGAATTATTTTTACTTCTAGATAAGTAATTTTGCATGTCATCCACTAGAAGAGTGAACAACAAAGAAGTGCACAAATGTGAACATCAGAGATCAAGAAGTCCTTTTTGAAATGGTAATTACCTTATTTTTCACAAATAAGGGTATTAGTTTCTTGTACATGTGCTCACAGGTGGTCCCCAAATTGGAGGGTGAATGTTTTACTAAGTATTGAAGATAAATGAATTATTTTTTTCTCACACAGGGATTTTATTTTTGCATTTCCATTTAAGGGGGGATAACTGTTAAAATGCCAAACTTATCATTGCAATTGGATCAAATTACTAGTGTCGCATCAAGAAAAAGAAGAGAAAGATTGCATGAACATTGGAAAATACTTGAATGATAAACAAGAACTATTATTAGCTAAATTATTCATCCAAGTTTATTAAAAATAGATCATTCAACTGCACTTTGACTGGAATTTATTTTTGTAACTAAGGTTATTAATGCCTCATTTTAATCAAGATGTCTATTTATATTCCTTTATTTAGTTATTATAAGGGATAAAATTAGCATGCATGGGCGAGTACAAATTTTAGCCTATTTTTAGGATGGGTTGGGTGAATAATTTTTCTAAATATTGTGTTCATTGGAAAAGCACTAGGGGGACCTTTTTGGACACAAGAGTTGTGAAGCAATTTTCTGCTAGTTTTTCCTTTCCAATTATTTAGAGTGGTGTGTATCTCTTTATTGATTCTTTTGAATGTCAATTCCTTGATTAATTGTCTTAGTGAAAATTTGGTATTTTCTACATAATCTTAGTGTGTGTATTTATCTTGTTGTGTTGTTGTGATTTATCGCTCGATACGTAAGTATTTTTCTTTAATATTTTGTTAAAAACCATTGGTTCATACATCCAAAATTAATTCTGAATTTTATTGTGCATGTACTCAGTCAAATCCCTCAATATGTTTGGTGTATCACCCATTTCAATATCAGTTACCATCTTCTTTTTACCCTCAAAACCCCAAAAATTATTGTATGATACATCAATAAGGAACTTTCCTTGATACTGGAGAATCACCTCAATAATAAGTATACCCAAAAGCCTGAGGTGTTTCCATTATATCTACAAAAGTGACATATCAAAGAAAACTCAGAACCCCTATAGCCATCTCTTAAACAAGGGTGCACTTTTGAGAGATAATAGTTTTTGGCATGCCTGGTGGGAAACAAATCAGATGTAAAATGGATTACAACAGGTTACTGCAATTTACACTATATTTATTACAAAATAAAGTTACTTTTGAAGAAGTAATATGCAACAATTTATTCTAAAGATTAAAAGATTTATTTGGTGACTCCGTAAGGCTGATTTCTAACCATTTTTGTAGCATGTTCCATGGCTAAACTGACTACAAGATCATCAATAAGAAGAATTCATGCTAAGTTTATTTCTTTACCTTTTAATTATACTAGAAGAAGAAGATTTGGAAATACCTTACCTTATACTAGGCCTTATTTTCGAAACCCTCTTCCTAATCTTCCTTCACCACGTATTAATCTTGTTTTCAAATCACTATTATTCCAATGGCTATACAACCACCTAGAAATTTTGTGACTTTTACTAATGGCATCCCTTTAGTAATTCAATTTTATCATCATACACCTATTGCTACCCTGAAATGTTTACCTTCATTTACTAGTGAAAATCATATTACCCCTACAGATCGCATTAAATATGTTGTAGCATTTGTGTTTTCCATAATATAACTCATGATTATGTAGCCTTAAGACTATTAGTTGCATCATTTAAAGGAAAATCTTTATAATGGTACAAAAACCTTAGAAATAGGGATTACAACAACTTGGGATGAGTTAGAAGAGAAATTACTTGAGAAATTTCAAGATCATTCTAATCATCTATCTCTCATAAAACAACTTTTTACAATAAAAAGAGATCCTCATAAATTTATGGTTAGTTTTAAAATTAGATTTTCTAGAACATGGGAAAGAATTCCATCTAGTGCTAAGACTCAAGCTAATAATGCATTTCTATATCATCTCATATCTTTAAATATTAACATTTCAGCCATTATTAAATCTATGGAAGGATAAATTCTCTCGACATCTTATGATATTGCCATTAGGACTAAAAACAACCTTATTCAAGCTAGAAAATTAGCCCCAAGGCCTTAAACGCCTCTTATCACGGATTCAGCACATGTTCCACAACCTATTACCATTATAGATCTTGTTGTTATAACTCCATAAGATGTTGTATTTAAGGCTCTACATACTATGGGAAATAACTTAACATAAATTAAGAAATAACTAGCTCAGCCTAGTAGGCCTTATCAATACTTCTTATCAGTAAAATAAGCAAAATTAGTAGAATAGGAAGCCTTATCATCAAAATCATAACTATAGACAACCATATTAGCTAAGGAATGTTGATCCAAAGTATCCTAGTTCATCTATTGGTCTTGTTCCAGTTAATATGTTTTCAGAAGAATGGTGTCCACCTTGTATCCAACCTCATTCAGCTACAAATTTTCCAGATGCATTTATGGATATAAGCCTTGTTGCACAACCTCAGTATAAATCATTACTCATGCATCAAATAGAGGGTGGACAACAAGATGCTCATTGTCAAAAACCACCAGAATAGAATCTAGTAGGCTTTGGAGAGGAAGATTTTATTACAGTCACAACTAGGTCTTGGGAAAAGGCTGAAGATAAAGAAAAAAAAAAATAGATCTATTTTACCTATAGTGAATGATAAAAGAAAAAGTGTGGGTAAAAAAATAGCAACTAACTCTGTTGTTTCTTTAAAAATAGCAAGCACATCAGCTTCTAAAGAGTATTAATAGCAATTACAGCCTGATCCCAAAAGATTATTCAAACCTTAAATTTCAAAAGTTGTTGAAGCAGAGTCAGTTTTAGATAAATCTTATGATAAAATAGTAGAAGTTGTTTCAAAGATTGTTTCTTCTTTTAATATTGTTGAGGTAATGAAAAAGGATAATATTAAGATTCCATTATGGGATTGCTTTGAGTATTCCATGACAGCAAGAGTTACTTGCTCATGAGCTTTGTAAGTTGTAAATTTCTTCAAAACTAATAGAAAAGGAAACTCATAAAGAAGTTATGGTCCTTGGTACAATGGAGCAAGATCACACAAAAGAGGTTAAGTGGATGGTTCAAATTTTTTTAAATTTTCATTTATATTAAGAAACCACCACCCTTTTATCTATCTTTGATTATTGGAGATCATTTAGTTCATAAATGCATGGTTGAATGTTGTGTAAGTAGCATAGTAATTCCTAAAGAAATTGTAAGAAAATTAGGTTTATCGTATGAACCTACAGAAAAACATGTGTTACAGCTACACAGAACAACAACTAACACAGTTGGTATTATCAAAAATTTTGAGGTAGCTTTACATGCTTTCCGAAATGTTACTATCTTACAAGTTGTTAGTGTTTTAGATTTACCTCCTTAATTTACCTTATGCTTATCAAGAGATTTTACAAAAAAAATAGTAGGTTATATTTCTTCAGATTGGTCATTTTTATTCTTTACTACAAGATATGGAACTAAAGTTACAGTAAATTTAGATCCTTTGGCTAGATTTCATATCGAGCCTCATGCTTCAAAGGTTTCAGCAAATTATATAGCCATAGATCAATCTGATTTTGACGTTACAACACGTGTTTATGAATTAGATTATTTTTCTAATCTATTTATAGATGAAAAAAATCAAGAGGAACATGCATATGATCATTTCAAAGAAGCAGAGGAATATTTGTTTAGCGTTTATTGCTTGTATGAAGAAAATGTACTAATTCCCTAGTTGTCCAAAACAGAAAAAACAAACAGAAGGTCTATGGAAGCTTCATTTCGATGGAGCCAAGAATAAGAAAGGACAAGTTGTAGGTTTGATGCTATCTTCCCCTAAAAATGAAAGGTATTTTTTAGCTCTAAGTTTTTAATTTTCATGTACTTGTAACGTAGTTGAATATGAAGCATTAATTCATGGATTTCAATGGGCTAGAAAACGAGGTATCAACATGTTGAAAGTTTTTGGTGATTCAGAGTTAGTGATTAATCGAGTGAAAAAATTTAATGTGTGCAATGATTCATTACTAAAATTTTACAAATATAGAGTTTCAAACTTAATGGAAGATTTTGATATTGTTAACATGAAATCCGTTCCAATAGCTGAGAACAAACATGCAAACATAATTGCATCAGTTGGAGTTAGTTTTTGATGTTCTAGAACAGATGGAAAACAACATATAAAGTTTATTATCAGACCCTCGGTGCCTGATAATGAATAAAATTGCCAAGTTTTTTAAAATGATGAAAATTTTTGTAGATTTATGTAGCAAGAGGCTGAATTTTGTGCAATAAATCTGGAAACACTGCACCATTTATATGGTGAGAAGAGTTTTCAGTTAAAGACAAACAAGCTTCCCCAAGGACTGGTCACACTAGAAAATATATTCAATTCAGAAGATTAGTAAAGAAAGGATAAAGGCAAGATTTCAACTCACGTAGACAACTATGAAGAGATCTTAGTAGACAATGAAAATAAAATATATATCGAAAAGGTATGTTCCTCAGTTGAAAACAAATCATTTATTAATTTTTGTAAATAGTTCAAAGATGTTTTTTTCTTAGAAATACCCAATATATGAAAGGTTTTGATCCAAATTTATTTCAACATACTATAGAGTTACAGACAAATTACAAGTCAGTTAGGAAAAATCAAAGGCCTATAAATCTGAAGATTGAACCAATGATGAGAAAAGATTTATCCAAGATGATAGAAGTAGGTATTATCCTTCTAGTCAAACATTCCAGTTGGAGAGATAATCGTGTTTCCTGTTCGAAAAAGGAATGGAGAAGTCCAGTTATGTGAGGATTTTAAAGACCTTAAAAAATCTTCATTCAAAGATCATTATTTACTGCCCAACTTGGATTAGATTCTAAGAACAGTTCCAAGTTTAGATACGTTGTCTCTTTTGGATGGTTATAGTGGATAAAATCATATTCTTGTGTGTGAAGAACACAAACACAAAACAACTTTGACTACAAAGTGGGGTACTTATGATTACAAAAGAATGCATTTTTGGAATTTCTATTTATGTAATGTTACAATGTGCAATGGACATGGATTTTCAGAGCCTATTACACACACACACACACACACACACCACACACACACACACACACACACACACACACACACACACACACACACACAGATATACATATATAGTTTTATTTCGATGATGTTAATATATTTTGAAATATTTTTTATGATCATATTACACATTTAAAGAATAATTTTCACATGTGTGGGTACTTTCGAATATCACTGAATCCCAAAAATTCCATATTTTTAATCCATCAAGATAAATTATATATATATATATATATATATATATATATATAGTTTTATTTCGATGATGTTAATATATTTTGAAATATTTTTTATGATCATATTACACATTTAAAGAATAATTTTCACATGTGTGGGTACTTTCGAATATCACTGAATCCCAAAAATTCCATATTTTTAATCCATCAAGATAAATTACTTGGACAGAATGTTTTCAGACAAGGTACACTTTTCATGAAAAAAATACTTTCTTTAGTTAGAGGATTAAATAATTTCAATTACATGCTTTCGAATAATAAACAACATGTGTTAGTCTCTCATTAAAGTGTTAAAGAATTCTTGTTGAACAATGAACTGATTGAGAAGAGAGCAGGTTGGATTACAAAGGTTATGGAGTATGATATTGACAACCATGTTGCAAAAATAGTTTGAGGGAAAGGATTATGTGAAAATATAATTTCTGATATGGAAAAACAATAGACTGTAGAATAAAAAAATTTACAACAACATCGTGAAATCACATATCAACAATCAGAAATATTAGTACAATCTGAAATACAACAACCCAAAATCAATCCAGAGGTTCAGGATTTAAGATAGATGACTTATTTCATTAATTAATGGTAGCATGGTACTTAACAAGAAGGTATGGATAATAATAAGTGAAAATATTTCAGGTTACAAGTTGTACCTTATGTTTTCAATGATGATGTGTTGTTTAAAAGGGATATAAATGGAATTTTGCTGGAATGTATTGATTATGTTAGAATTATGAAACTATTATCTGAGTTTCACGAAAGACCTGTAGGAGGTAACTTTTCATCATGTTCTAGACATCCTTAAAAATTATGAAAGTTGGTTACTATTGACCCAGAATATTCAAGGATTGTTTTGAATCGATTCGAAAGTGTAAGAAGTCTTATTTCTTTGTTGTAAAATAACGTTTAGCTTCGCTACAACTGAAGCATATTTTAATAGATCATTCATTCATGCAATGGTTTGTTGACTTCATTTCCATGATAAATCCACTTTCTTCACAAGGACACAACTAAATATTGACTACTACAAAAACAATTTCTCATTGTACTGAAGAAATAGCTTTGAAAGAAGCTAATGAGAATTCAATGTTATCATTTTACGAAGGTATAATCTACAAATTTTGCGTTACAGTAACTATCATTTCAGCTAATTCCTTGGCATTCCTCTGTGCAAAGGTAATAGATTGGGCTGTCAAGCATGGGATTTATTTAAGTACTTCATCTAATAATTACCCACAAGGTAATGGATTAACGAAGAGAACTCATAAAAATATTTTGAGGATCATCAGAAGAACACTCAAGGAGAACTATAGAGCTTTGTATATGATGTTAAATTCAGCACTTTGGGATGACAGAGTGTCTCCTAAAAGATCAATTGCAGAATCACCGTATAAACTTGTTTATGGCCAAGAGGAAAGAATTCCCATCTCATTTTAGTTACTAGAATTGAATTTATTACATCATATGGAACTACTTGAGAATGAACCATTGCAAGTATATTATGAAAAATTAATAGAGCTACAAGAGCTAAGAGATCAAACTCATTTAAACATTGAAAAGAATGAGATACAGATCAAGAAAGTATTAGATAAAAAGGCTAAGTTTAGAGTCTTCAATGAAGAAGACATTGTGTTAAAATGGAATGTTGATCGTGAAAATATAGGAAAACACAGGAAGTTTGATATAATCTGGAGTGGTCCCTATATGATTTCAGCTTGCAAAGAACACAATGCATTTCATCTTTCAAGGATGAATGGAGACGAACTTCCCATTCATGTGAATGGTATTTTTCTTAAAAACTATTATTGAAAATCCTATAGTGTTTGGTTAGAGTAGGATTTCCCTTTCAATAAGTATAGTTCATGCACATTTCAATGTTTTTCAATTCAATAAGTAAAATTATGCACGTGATCTAGTTTACTAGATTCTTTCCTAGGTTTAGTTTGTTTTTTTCAAAAAGTCAGTTTTCAGAAAGCGCTGATTTTGGTTATATGCTTTGACTTCGTGCCCAATGGGAAAGATCAAGGACCAACTCTAAAAGCTAGTAGACAACTTTTCCCATAGGATCATGAGAAATGTAAACAAGTTTTATACTTCTGTGAAAATGGTCAACTCAAAAATTTATTTTTGATGGAAGGATTGATGTAATGGACCTAGCTAGGGAAATTCATATTATTTTATTTTATTTTTAGTTGCAGAAAATGATTAACTACATGTACTCTACAGCTATGTGTGTTGTTACAAAATGTAATGCCTCATATAGACAATCATTTTATGTTCCTCTTCAGCAAGCAAAAAAAAAAAAATCCTTGAAGGACTAATGCATTGCCTTGATGAAGGAGGGAATCACAGTTTAGGTGAAATGTTAAGTTTAGGAGTAGAAAAAAGAGTTGCATTTTACATGAAAGAGAGTTCATAATTATAGTTACAGGTACATCAAAACTCATTATTTCTTCATGTTAAATACATTTAATTAGGTGAATGAGTTTTTTATTACATTATACTATTGTTATCTCTCTAAATTGTACCATGTAGAGATATGACTGCAGGTGTTCTAAGATTTCTCTAGATTTATCTCTTTCATTGATACAATGGAAACACCGTAGGTCTATGGGTATACCTATTGTTTAGGTGAGTCTTCGGTATCAAGGCCAATTCCCTCTTGATGTATCCTAAATTATTTTTTTTTGGGTTTTGAGGGAAAAAAGATAACCGTAAATGAATTAAAAACTAGGGTAATACACAAAAATTGTTAAGGGCTTTGACTAAGTACATGCAAAAACATCTAGGAATGGATTCTGGATGCACAAACCAATAGTTTTTAGAAAAATATTAAGGAAGACACTTGATGTATTGAGGGAAAATTTTACAACAATACTATTAAGATACACATGCACACTAATATCATGCAAAAATTACTAAAGTTGCAATAGGGTAGGATGATTAACCATGGATTTTAACATTCAAAAGGATTAATAAGACATACACAAGACTGAAAAATATTGGAAACATAGAATATAACTCTCATTCAAAGGGAAAAACTAGAAAATGTGCTTCAACACTCCTATGTCAAAAATTCCTCCTCTGTGCTTTCCCAATGCACATAATACATAGCAAAATTATTCCTCCCACCCTTCCTAAAAATAGATGAAAAATTGTACTCGCCCATGCATCCTATTCTTATCCTTTATCCTGAATAAATAAATGAATAAAAATAAACATGCTAATACAATATGGAATTAATAGCCTTGTTTACAAAAAAAAACTCACTCAAACTGTAGTTCATTGCTTTATTTTTAATAAAGATGGGTGAATAATTTTACTAATTATAAAATTGGCTTAATGAGCAATTATTCTCAAATGTATGAAATAGTTTTCTTCAACTACTCGATGTGACATCTGCTTTGATTCACTTGCAATTGCAAAATTAAAATTTTAAACTCCCCCTTGGATGCACATGCAAGAATAAATCCCTGCCTATGAGTACAAATAATTTCTTGAGTTGACACATTGCAAAAATAAGTCATCCATGCTATCATTCTATGGGGACCACCTGTGAGTTCTAATGCTGACACATGTTTGTATTATTGTGGTAACCATGAAAAAATTTAACCTCTGTAAGAAAAATAATACTTTTGTTTTATACCTTAGTAAAAACACTCAACTTTAATTTACCCACAGTGGGGGCCACTTGTGACATCTTTGTGTTAAGCATGTATGGTAATCTTTCACCTTTATGTGGATACCACTTGAATGTTGCATTTGCTTGATATCGTTCTTGCATTTGCCACCATTTTGGAGAAATTAAGGATGTTTTGGAACTTATAAGGTAATGTGATCTTTTCTTTTTTGGTTTGCATATACTTTGGTCAAAGATCACATGTCCTTAAAAACCTTCTTGATTTGATCATGGTTGTAATGTATTACCAACCCCCCTTTTGGATTATTATTGCATCTATAATGATGTGTTGGATTTTACATAGTTGATGGTAATGATTATGGAGTTGATTTTATATGGGGAAAAATATAGTCAATAGGGATAATAATTTAAAGGGACTTCATCCCCTCTACCATGATTACTCACCCCTTAATATGTTTGGTTAGTTTTTTTTCTTAACTTTGGTTGAGTTGATTGTGAACTTCGGTATACATTGAAAAAATAAATCAGACACTAGTCATTGGTTCTGGTAGTTGTTTCATCTCTGATCATTAATATTTTGGTCCATGGTTATGGTTTTGAGCTAGTGGTTACATTGTGAGTTCGCATTTAATGTTGATTTAAATTAGACCCTTGATCTTTATACCATTGCATCTCAATTGTCAATTTTAACTATGGTCGACACAGTGAGTTAGGTTTGTGTGGTTATTGGGTTAACTGGGTAAATGCATGAAAACTACCTCATTTTCATCTTTCACTGTGAAAGGATAGGGTGAAGCCCTAGAAAAAGTTGCATGAACCGCCATTTTTGTGAACTTGAGCTCGTTTCCTTCTGTAAATCTATTTTATGGGCTTTGAAATATCCATATTTTGGTTGTTTTTACTCTTCTAAGAAATTCGGAGTGAGTTATGTTCACCACAATTGTTATAGCCTTTGAGCTTGGTTTATTTACAGAGAATAACTTTGTCTATTCAGAGGCACTACGCATGAATTTTTTCATTCTATGAAGCTCTATGGGCTTAAATACTTACGTATTTTCTACATCCGTCCTTTCTGAATTCTGCACAAGATTATTTTGTTTCTCATTGTCATTTTAAGTTTGAATTGGATAATTTGATGAGCCATGAAAAGAAGGCCTTGAGCTCTGTATACTACCCCTTCTGTTATGCATTTCATAGTTTCCATTTTGGAGAAGGTAAGACTTCATCCTCGAACTTTGTAATTTCTTTCCCTTATCATTTCAACTTTTATTATCATTGACTCATTGAAATCCTTGTGTTTATTTGCATTTTCTTGTGCAACCTTGATTTTTAAGCTTGAAAATTGTTTTTGTTTTCATCATTTTATTCTGCACTAGGGTTTCGTGGCTTTGATGATAATTGTACTGGTAAGTTCACTATAATTCGATTATTCATGGAATCTCTCAGTAGATCTGTGTATTTGTTGGTGTGAATATTTGAGCTTATTTTTTCTTGATTCTCTTTACTATAAATGTGGATATTTCTAATTGAAATATTTGTGAATAAAAAGAAATTTGTAGTCGACCCAGAAATTTTTTGTTGTAAACTTAAAAAAAAATTCAACCCATTTCTTTTAATCATGCACTCTTCTTTGAAGATTAAAATGACCTTCTTGAAACTCTGTTCTCTTTTCAGTTTAGAATATGGGTATCATTTTATTTCCTTAAAACCATTAGATTTGGAACTTTGAGTGACATGGGTATTCGAGTTTTGAATTCAACCTTTCTATGATAATTTCTCTTTTCATTAAGGTTGTCATGTATGATTTTGAAGTTCAAGTCTATATTTCAGAGATATATTTTTTACTTTGTATGGGCATGATTATTTTGTCCAAATTCACTTCCTGAGTTCATTTAGAGTATAAAATAAAACGTGAAGCTCATATTGCATTTTCTCTAGGTTATATCATTTATTGAGCTCCCATGAAAATGTTTCCAGAGTTCTATAAATTGTATATCTGAGCGTATTTATGCATCTGTGTGAGTCGTATTATTACACTGAAAATGTAGATTTTGTATTTTGCTTTGACTGTTATGAAAAGTTGAGAAATGATTCGACTCTTATTACTCTAAAGTGAGGAGATGAAATTTGTTCTCAAAAATTTATGGCCATGACTTTTGATGCTTTGAATACATGTTATTTTGATACTGATGTAGTCCTTGATATGTTATCATTTATATATCCCATTGTATGGCATGGTACTCTGAAAAGAAAAATCTAATATATTATATTTTGTCTCTATTCACTTGAAGCTCTAATTTCACTGAGGTAGGCTTTTGTTCTTCTCAATATTGCTTCATCTGAAGCTGAAATTTCATTTTACTTCATGTGATATTATCATTGAATACTCCTATTATTTTGATACATCCACCCTATTTTGTAGCCTAGTATTCTGAATGCCACCTGATTTGTTAATGATGCAGTATTTTCTGATGCTCGGAGTCCCTGTAGCTCATTATGGAAACATATTATTTGAATTTGATGAGATTTGAATTATCTAAGGTAGTTGAAGGTTCTCTCACCTATTATGAATAGAAGAGGCATGATTTCTTGTTTTTGAGGCAATCATAGATTTTCATAGATGTAGATGTTACTTGAATTGCTCCTAAGAGATGCCTTCATAATTCTTCTATGTATTTGTATCTTGAGATTTGTATTTGTTTATTGATATCCTGAGTTGTGTATTTTTTCAACACTATAACATCAAAACTTGTATTGGTTTGCAGTTAGAGCTTAATATGACTATTTGGATTAAAAATTTCTTGTATTACATTCTGACCTTGTAATAACTAGAATTTCTTTATTGTGAAAAAATAAGTTTCATTACTAGTACATTTTGCTACCTATAGATGAGAATCTATAAAATGTGCATTATGATTGTATCTTGATCTGTATTTTTGCACTTTTAAAACTGTGATTCTGTATACTATACTTCTTATTTTGGTCTGGAAAAACACAAGTGCACTCCTATGCTGGAAAATATAAATATTCCTTATTTACTTGCAGCTGTATACTTGGGCTTGATGGTTGTACCTTTTATTATGATCTATAGCTTAATCATAATGGAACTGATGTCACCTGTACAATTTTCAATCCTTGTTCTTTTGGTATTCTCTCCAGTGTATTCAAACTTGAAAATCTTTACTATGAGATTATTGTGGACTTTTGTACCTACTGAATTAATTAATAGTGTAATCTTTTTTCTGTGAATGAAACCCACTACTTTCTAAAATTGGAATTTGAGAAATAATGTGCCTTTTATTACAATCGCATGTTCATTCTGAAATCTAGAAATTTTTCCATCTTTTCCTAACCTCTGGATTGAGAGCCTGAGGCTTTATATTTATTGAATATTGGTACCTTCTGATTTGAATTTTTTCAAAGTATGTAATGCTTTGGAAAATTTTTACTTGTGACGTCATGATTATTTGAAGTTCATCTTGTAGTTGTACATAGAGTTGGTTGCATTTTATAATGTATCTCCTCATACATGAATTACCCTTTGCATCCTTAGTTGTAATGTAATTGAAACTGAACTTTATCATGAAGTAACCTGTATTTATGTAAATTTTTTGTTTTTCCTATACAATGTATTCTTCCCTTTCCTGCATACTATTTGATTAGTAAAGTAGTTTATCTTTTGTCAAAGCTTTCAAGCATGTATTAGTTGTGAAAAGCATGATGGAAAGATGTAAAATGTACATTTTACATGGCGAATCCATGTTAAAATTTTCTCAGATTTACTTTTCCATTATGTTTCACCTTAAATTTTATCTCATTTCATTTGTTAGAAATTGCAACATTGAAAATGTATTTCATTTAAGGATTAGTTTAGGTACATCTTTGTATATTCAGCCTTTAGTCTGACCTAAAATAAATATACTTTTCTTATTCAAGTTACTTAATGTAATACTTATGATATATAAACACATTAGTTATTGTTTATTTCCTTCATCTTACATGTATCTACACATTTAGAAAAACTAGTTAGAAAACATTAGGCTTTTTGGCCTCTCTTTTGCTCCATAGTTTTTCTCTTTTTCTTTTCTCTCTGAAATGATTATAAGAATCACATGTAGTAATTGAGAAGATTGCTTGTTTTTTGTTATGAATTTATCTTTTCTGTAATAATTCCTCCTAATATTAGGAGATTCATTTGCATGAAGATAGATAGTATAAGAATATGATTTAATCCTGAGCTCGTGACTGAAGGTTCCTTTTCTTGTTTTATTTTAGGTACAGTGTAGTATTTAATGGCAAGGATGAAGATGGAGAAAAATCTGGAGTGGAGATAAAGCAACAAGACAAAAGAAATAAGGGAATGATGGATTCCTTCATCTTATTTTTCTTTTATTTTCATGCACATGCACCTTCTATTTCACTACTTATGATGTTTACTTGAGTTACATTACACGTCTTATGTGGGAAACATTTGAAATTCCTTATGAATAAAACATTGAATTTTGAAAGTGAATTATGTACTTTCTTCTGGATGTTAGCTTTGTATATGGATTGTATAATGAATTAAACAACTGGATAACATAATTGCATGTATTTAATCATTAAGGAAATATATTTAAAATACTTGTAACCTTAGTAATGGAATTTGATACTATTGTAATCTGCAACTTTGATTGTTGTTCCAAAACTTAATACTTGATTTATTCTATATTTTTTGTTTTCATCAAGATTACACATCTATCCTTCGGGGCTTTTATGTTCTTTTGGTGAAGACAAACAAGAAATTATAGACTATGTGATCTGTTACATTTTTTAACAACACGCATAGATGTAAATTGCATGTAATCATTAATTAATCCAATAGAATAAATATTAAACTAAAAGAATCTCCCATAGCTTAGGTTCACTTCACCAATTCCATCCATCGTAACAAAGTTTCAAGTTTATGATTTTTACACAAGTGCAAAAATTGTCAAAAACAATAAATATCCATCATAAAAGTTGAATGTAGAAAGAAGTATACAAATCAGTTACATAAATTTATGTTATTTATCCATGAAAAAATTCAATTTCTCCCACACAATCCATGGGATGTAACTCATAACTACTGAAGAAGTAAGTACATGTGCATAAAACAAAAATGAAAAGAGTATAGAAGAAACCCATCATTGCCTTGGGTTTTCTCCTAGTCTTCTTTGTTTCCAATTCCAGCTCCATCTGTCATCCCTGTTACCCGAAAGCTATAGTGTACCTGAAAAATGACAGAAGAGGAATCAATAAAGATCTCAGGCTTTAATGTACTCATGTGTTGTCTAACTACATGCAAATAGATTTCCCAATATCATAGGCATACGGAACATCCATCTAACAGATCCAGAATTTAAAAAGCACTATTATATAGTAGAACATCTGATTCCCAAAATCTTGATAAAAAAATGCAAAAAAATAAAATGACTATGGAACAAAAGAGAGGAAAAAAATTCTAATTATTTTCTAACTATTTTCTTAAGTGTGTAGGTACATGTAACAAATGAAGAAAGAATTTTTTTTACATGAATGATTACTGCATTAAAAGAATTCATTCAATATTTTAACTGCTCAAGAATACAAGTACATAGCTCTGTCAAAGTACTCCTAAGTTCAAGAATCAAGATGCAACAAGATTGTGAGTTGTTCCAGGAACAAGATTACGAAGAACAGAATGGTAGGTTTTAGTCATTAAAAGAGAGAAAATCATGTTGTAGAAATAGAAATGATGGAAGTAATCCACTGCATTAATCCATTCAAAGGAAAAAGATGAAATATGATCATCAAATTGAATGCTTTTATATTTATACATGAGAACAAAATGAGTGCTTAATAGGAAGCTACAAAATTTTACATCTCCTTGCATGGCTTATCAACTCCAACCACGCAAGATTATGAAGAAATATTGATATCACAAGATCTACGTATAGATTGCAGCCATTTTCAATCATCAAAGAATGCAACATTTTTAGTCAAACAAAATTAAATATAAAAGACACATTCAATGATCTCAATTATATGATTATAATATTTCACACTTTCTAGAGGTAAGGTAATAAAATTCCATATGTAGAATGGAAAATACAGTGGAATATCATAAGAAGTCTATGTGTCATTGTCAACGAGTAAGGTTTTGATAATTATACAACTACAACCCTCATTTTTGAAATACATTATCCAAAGAAAGGTATTTTAAAAATATCAAAGTACACAGATATGAAAATGATAATGCATTTCCAATAGATCATTTTTTTTTAATGTGAAAACTCTAACACAATAAGCCTTTGGTATAATTTCTTCAACCAAGATTTAGATAAGAAATAGAGTTTCTCAAGGAAACAAAAATTAAGAGAACATAATAAAACAAAAAGCATTCAAACTATTAGTGATAACATTATAGCCATTATGATGAAACCATAGATCAAAACAAAAAGTATATTTATTAGGCATAATATCATAGCTGCAAGTAAATCAAAAGATTTATATTTTCAAGCAAGGAACCAATTATTTAATCAATAGTTGGCTATATAATTTCATGAAATCAAGAGTTCAAACACAACTACAATGGCAATAAGAGTATAGAAGAAGTAAAATTAAACTTAGAAGTATAGGTATAAGTAATATAGTAGAACTCTAAAGATAAGAATTGCTTCAAGATCATTAATAAAATCTACAAATACAGAAACAAATAGTATGACAATTTTTCAATACTTTCAAGAATCACTATCAACACAGTGTTACAAATTTCCAGCATCCAATATAAGATACAACCATGTATTAGTTGCTTTCAAAGGAGGTATGAATTTAAGAGGTACAAGATCAAGTGAGTGTACATGAGGAGTTGGTATAGTTTGAAAATTTCAAAATTTATATAAAATTTGCAATACAAGAAAGTAAACTTTCAATACTAGAATGAGAAAGCTAAAGTTGCAATGAAACCATCAGTAGATGCACATATGGTAGAGCAATGAGTGCAAGATCAAAAAGAGTTCAACAGACCACAAGAAGTGATTATTCTATTTATAGGAACAAATTGTCATATATAAAAGCTACCAATAATATGGAGATAATGAAATCTAAAATATTCAAAAGTAAAGGTCTATTGTACACATGAATTTAACATGAAAGCCCCTAAATATTCATAATTATAGGAGTTTCTAAAAAAGTATGGCTAGTGATAAGAATCAAATTGTCATCAATCGAATGGTGAACTACATAAAACCAACAACATAATGAAAGAAAAGAAGCCTAATTTTCTGAGGTAAAATTTCCTTTGACTGCTGAGAATGGTATCAAGTACAAGCACACCCAACAAGCTACTAAAAGGTAGAAATATGGAAATCACCTTGTTTTCATAATATTAAAATGAGTAAGTTATGAATGAAAGAAGAAATGTATGAATCAAGAAAATGGGAATGAGGATCTGTATGAATCAACCGATCTCAAGATGAGGAGTTAAGTGAAAGAACTACACAACTGAATAATATAGCTTAACATTGAACTAGAATCAACTTCCATAGCCATGCATCAGAATAAATTATGAGCTCAAAAGAGGAGGAAAACTGATCATCAAGGTCAAACTATGGAAAAAATTACACAAATCTTGGTAAACTGATAAATGGTCAATGAACATCAAACCAGATCTCTTATCCATGAACGTAAAGAGGCAAGAAAAGTTTCAATACCCAAGATATCTCAATGTACAAGTAGATGAAAAGGAAAAATATAAAAAAATTAAAGCAATTTGAGGGACATATGTTCCAAATGCTAACAATATTTAACAAAAAAACCACTCAAATCAGGAAATAAAGAGATTAAATAGAGAACATAGTTTGAAAAAAATCATTCATAGTCCCTAAATGTTAAAAATCCTAGAATTAAGAGTAAGCAACCATTCTATCTAGCACAGACAAATGACTGAGCTATAGAAGTAATGATATCACAGTTAGATCTTGAATTCTACAATCATATACATCATAAACATATCATGCAAAGAAAATCCATAGTTCAAAGATAAGAATGACACAATCCATTCATAACAAAATATTAAGAGACTGAGAACCATAAATAAATTAAAATACCCGTTTATGGATAATTTGGATTTTACATAAATATAAAGGCTAAGAAAACAAGAGCTAAATATTTACAATGCCATCAAAGATCAAATAGAGCTTGACTTACCAAAAGAATGATAACCACAAGACCTCGTAGATATCTTGGTATAAGTGAAGAACGACATAATAATTTAAGACACGAATACCTAGAGCAATTTTTCTTTCAAAAATTTCCACAGAAGAGAGAGAAAACAAAGATAAATGTGAAGAATACAAAATATCAGTCATGAAATGAAAAAAATAAAGGTTTAGGCCTATTTTTTATTTACAGTAAAGTTTTTCAAGGAAAAAAAACATTGAAATTTCAAAAAAATAGCTCACCTTGAGGAGAAACAAAGATCTTTGAAACGGGCTTTAAATATCATAGAGTTTCATGGTAGCCAAAATGGAAAAAAACACCAACCAAAAATGCCAATAATCTCACACATAACCGATCTCAAATTCTAAAAAATAATGGAAATCACCTATTTTCAAATCTCTAACCCAAGTAAAAACAATAAAATGTGCAAGTATTCGAAGATACAAACCTTCATTAGTCAAGAGAAATCATTTTTGAGCTCAAAGATGTAGAAACAATGGCGATGACTGAAAAAATTTCTAGGGCTTTGCCAAGCCTAAGGTTTCCAAATGCAAATGCCAACATTATTTTTTTCAATCATTTTTGCTACCTTAACAAGAGTTCAAACTTATTATAACTCACCAAGGATAGAGATCAATGACCTAGATTAAAAAGGTACAAAAATCAATGATGCAAAAATGATAAATCACAACTCACAACCAAATCACCACGGTTCAAGAATCAACAGTCCAGATCGAGAAGTAAATTGATCAATGATTGTGAAAACGTTGAAAAATATTCATTACAAGCACCAAAACCCTAACCATTGGGTGTAGTGAATAGACAATTGTTAATCACCATGGAAAAATATCAAAGGTCCTTATCAATTACCATCAACTCGACTAAGGTTTACGAAACTCAATTGCAGTTTCCAATTTACTAATTACCACTGATAATCAAAGAAATGTGTTGATTTATCATTTGAGGGACCAACCCAATTATTCAAAATCATCATTTTCATTGACCTTATTAAGGTCCAAAACCCTAGCACCATAAAATCCAATGCTGACAAACATTGTTATACATGCTTAATCAAAAAAGGTCGAAAAGCATTGAAATGATTATGATTATTCAAAAGTGAGTCAAATAAAACAATATTTTATATGCCAAGGTAAAGGTGTCATCCCAACATGACAATACATGTTTTATTCCCAAGTCAAAAAAGGAGACTAAAGATACCTTCCACCTTGCTAAAGGAAAACCACATTGTGGAGGAATATACCACAAAAGGTGAAATATTACCTTAGTAATTACAAATATAATCTTTGCTAAGTATGTATGTTCTACAAGAATATAAATTATGCACATCAAAGGTGGTCCCCATAGTGAGTTAATTGGAGTTAAATAAAAAAATTCTAAGAGTAAAAGACAAGGCATTATTTTTACTTGCAGAGAAGTAATTTTGCATGTCATCCACTATAAGATAGAACATCAAAGTAGTTCACAGATGTCAACATCAGAGATTAAGAAGATATTTTTGAAATTATAATTACCTTATTTTTTCATAAACAATGGTATTATTTTCTTACACATGTGCTCACAGGTGGTCCCCACATTGGAGGGTGAATGTTTTGTTAAGTATTGAAGACAAAGGAATTATTTTTTTCTCATACATGGATATTATTTTTGCATGTCCATCCAAGGGGGATAAATTGTAAAAATGCTAAATTTATCATTTCAAGTGGATCAAATTACAAGTCTCACATCAACCAAAAGAAGACAGATTGCATGAACATTAGAGAAGACTTACACAACAAGTAAGAGAATCAGAGTTAGATAAATGATTTATCCAAATTTATTAAAAATATATCATTCACCTACACTTTGACTAGAATTTATTTTTGTAACTAAGGCTATTAAATCCTTATTGTAATCATCATGTCTATTTTTATTCATTTATTTATTTATGATAAGGAGGTAAAATTAGCATGCGTGGGTGAGTACATATTTTAGCTTATTTTTACGATGGGTTGGGTGAATAATTTTTCTATATATTGTATGCATTGGCAAAGCACAGGGGGGACCTTTTTGGACACAAGGGTGCTAAAGTGATTTTCTACCAGTTTTTCCTTGAATGAGACTTGATTTTTCCCTTTCCAATTATTTGTAGTGGTGTGTATCTCTTTATTAATTATTGTGAATGTCAATTCCCTAATCAATCATCTTACCTTGTTAAAAAATTGGTATTTTATACATAATCTTAGTGTGTATGTTTATCTTGTTTTTCTGTTGTGATTTATCCCTCAATACATAAGTGTTATGCCTTAATATTCTACTAAAAACCTTTGGTTCGTGCATCCAAAATTGATTCTCAATTTTATTGTGCATGTACTCAGTCAAATCCCTCAATAAGTTTGGTGTATCACCAATTTCAAATTTAGTTACAGTCATATTTTTACCCTCAAAATCCCAACAATTAGTTTAGGATACATAAATAAGGAACCAACCTTGATACCAAAGTCTCACATCAATAATAGGTATACCCACAGGAAAGATTAGAACCCTTGTTGTCATCTCTCAACCAGGGTGCACTTTCAAGAGATAACATTTTGTTGCACTCCTGGTGGGACACAAATCAGAACTACAATGGATTACAACGGATTACAAAAATTTATACTAGATTTATAGTGAAATAGAGTCACTTTTGGAGAAGTAACATGCAAATATTTATTCTAAAGATCAAAAGATTTATTTGGTGACTCCGTAAGGCTAATTTCTTACCATTTTTATAGCATGTTCCATGCCTAAAGTGACTACAAGGTCATCGGTAAGAGGAATTCCTGCTGTATTTATTTCTTTACATTTGGATTCTGCTAGAAGAAGAAGATTTAGAAATACCTTACCTTACAATAGACCTTTTTTTAGAAACCCTCATCCTAATATTCCTTCACCATGTATTAATCTTGTTGTTAAAATCCTTGTTCTTCCAATGGCTATACAACCACATAGAAATTATGTGACTTTTACAGAAGGCATCCCTTTAGTAATTCAAGTTTATCATGATACACATGTTTCTACCTTGTAAATTTTTCCTTCATTTACTGGAGAAAATCATATTACCTATACAGATCAGATTAAAGATGTTCTAGCCCTTTGTGTTGTTTATAATCTAACTCTTGAAGATGTAGCCTTAAGGCTATTAGCTGCATCATTTAAAGGAAAATCTTTAAAATGGTAAAGAACCTTAGAACTAGGAATTATAACAACTTGGGATGAGTTAGAAGAGAAATTACTTAAGCAATTTCAAGACCATTTTGATCATCTATCTCTCATAGAACAACATTCTACAATAAAAATAGCTCCTCATGAATTTATGGCTAGTTTAAATATCATATTTTCTAGAACTTGGGAAAGCATTCCAAAAAGTGTTAACCATCAAGTTGATCATGGATTTCTATATCATCTCAGAGCTTTAAATAGTGATATTTCAACCACGATTCAGTCTATGGAAGGATAAAATCTTCCGAAAGCTTTTGATATTGTCATTAGTGCTGAAAACAACCTTATTCAACCTGGAAAATTATCCCGAATGCCTTCAATGCCTCTTAGCACAGATTTAACACCTGTTCTATATCCTATTACATTTATATATCCTATTTTTATAGCTCTATCAGATGATGTATTTAATTCTCTGCAAACTATGGGAAATAATTTAACATCAATTGAGAATAAACTAGCTCAACCTAATAGGCCTTATAAAAACTTATTATCAGAAAAATCAATAAAATCAGTAGAAATGGAAGCCTTATATGAAAAATCAGAATTATAGATAGCCATATCATCCAAGACAATTTTATCCAAAGTCTCATAGTTCATCTATTACTCTGGTTCCAATTAATATGGTTTCAGAAGAATGGTGTCATCCTTCTAATCAGCCTCATTTAACTGCTAATTTTTCAAATGCATTCCTAAATATAAGCCTTGTTGCACAACCTTAGTCTGAAGCATTATTCATGCCTCGAATGGAGGGTGGACAATAATATTATTATAGTTAGAAACCACCAGAATAAAATCTAGTCATCTTTGGAGAGAAAAAAATTATTGCAGACACAACTAGGTCTCAGGAAAAGGCTCAAGATAAAGAAAAATAGCAAAACATACATGTTTTTCCTACAATCATTGATAAAACAACAAGTGTAGTCAAATTAAAGAAAACAACTCTTTTTTTCCTTCAAAAATAACATGGAATTCAGCTCATAAAGAGTAGAAAAAAAACTACAACCTGATCCCAAAAGATTATTCATACCTCAGATTTACAAATTTGTTGAAGCAGAGTCAATTTTTGCTAAAGCTTATGCTAAAAATTTAGAAGTTGTTTGAAATATTGTTAGGTTAATGAAAAATCACAATATTAATATTTCATTGTGGGATGCTCTGAGTATTCTAGGAAAGTAGGAGTTACTTTCTCATGAGCTTGTTGAGTTGCAGGTTTCTTCAAAACCATCAAAAAAGAAAGCTTTGAAAGCAGATATGGTCATTTGTATAATGGAGAAAGATCACATTAAATAGGTTAAGTGGATGGTTCAAATGCTCATGATATTAAGAAACCACCACCATTTTATATATATTTGGTTATTGGAGATCATTTAGTTCATAACTACATGGTTTACAATGGTGCAAGAAACACAGTAATGCCTAAAGTAATTGTAGGAAAATTAGGATTGCAATATGAACCTACAAACTAGATGGGACAAAAACTAACACAGTTTGTATCATCAAAAATTTAGAGGTAACTTTACATGCTTTCCCAAATGTAACTATCTTACAAGATGTTAGTGTTGTAGATTTATCTCCCTACCTTTTCTTATGCTTATCAAGAAATTTTATAATAAAAACAGGAGGATTTTTTTTCTTCAAATTGGTCACTTTTATTCTTTACTACAAGATATGGAACTAAAGTTACAGTATATTCAGAGGCTCTAGCTAGATTTCATATCGAGCCTCATGCTTTAAATACTGTAGAAAATTATGCAACAATAGATCAATTTTATTTTGACGTTACAACACATGTTTCCAAATTAGATGGTATTTCTAATATGTTTATGGATGAAAAAACTCAAGAGGAACATGCATATGATCCTTTCAAAGAAGTATATGAAGATTTGATTGGCATTTATTGCTTGTATGAAGAAAATACACCAATTCCCTTGCTGTCCAAAATAGAAAAAACAGCAGAAGGTCTATGGAAGCTTCATTTCAATGGAGCCAAGAATAAGAAAGTACAAGGGCTGGTTTGATGCTATCTTCCCCTAAAAATGAAAGTTATTTTTCAGCTCTAAGTCTGTAATTTTCATGTACTTATAACGTAGTTGAATATGAAGCATTAATTCATGGCTTTCAATGGGCCATAAAAAGAGGTATCAACATGTTAAAAGTTTTTGGTGATTCGGAGTTAGTGATTAATCGAGTGAAAAACTCTAATGTGTGTAATAATTCATTACTAAAATCTAAAAAACATAGATTTTCAGACTTAATGGAATATTTTGATGTTGTTAACATGCAATCCGTTCCAAGAACTAAAAATAAACATGCATACATACTTGCAGTAGTTGGTGCCAGTTTTGATGTGCTAAAACAAATTGAAAAAAAAAATGTACAACCACATATAAAGTTGATTAACAGACATTAAGTACATGATAATGAAGAATATTGGTATTTTTTCAAAGATGATCCACAAATTTGCTGATTTCTTGAGTAAGAGGATGAATTTTCTGTAATAAATTAGGAAACAATGTAGTATTTATATGGTGACCAGATTATTTAGTTAAAGACGAACCAGGTGCCATAAGGACTGGTCACACTAGAAGATATTTTTTAGTTTAATGATCAGGTAAGAAAGGATAAAGGAAATATTTCAACTCAAGCAGAAAAATACGAAGAGATCTTACTGAACGATGAAAAGAAATTATTTATCAGAAAGGTATGTTCCTCAGCTAAAAAATAGTAATTTATTAATTTATGTAAGGAGTTCAAAGATATTTTTTCTTGGTAATACCATAATCTGAGAGGTTTTGATACCAATTTAGCTCAGCATATTATAAAGTTACAACCAAATCCCAAGCCAATTAGGCAGAAATAAAGGCCTTTATATCTGAAGATTGAACCACTGATAAGAAAAGAGTTATCCAAGATAATAGAAGTAGGTATTATCTTTCTAGTCAAACATTCAAATTGGGTAGCTAATCTTTTTCCTATTCGAAAAAATATTTGAGAAATATGGTTATGCGTAGATTTTAGAGACATTAACAAAGCTTCATTAAAAAATCATTATTGATTACCCAACATGAATCATATTTTAAGAATAGTTTCAAGTTCAGGCATGATGTCTCTTCTGAATGGTTATAACAGATATAATCATATTCTTGTGCATGAATAAGACATATACAAAATAAATTTCACTACAAAGTGGGGTACTTATGCTTAAAAAAGAATGCCTTTTGGACTTTCCAATGCCGGTGTAACATTTCAATGTGCAATGGACATGACTTTTCACATCCTATTAAATAATTACATAATACTTTATTTAGATTATGTTATTATATTTTCAAATAATTTTGATGATCATATTATGCATTTGAGGCAAAGTTTATAGCTTTGCAGGCATTTTAGAATATCACTGTATCCTAAAAAGTATATCTTTTTAGTACATCAAGGTAAATTACTTGGACGTATTGTTTCCAGACAAGGTTTATCTATTGATACTTTTAGAATTGAAATAATTTCACAGCTATTCTTGCCTCATCATAAAAAAATCACTAGAAATCTTTCTAAGAAAAATGAACGTTGTTATAAGATTTGTTCCATATTTTACAGCATTAGTCAAGCAATTCACAGCCATGTTAAAGAAAGATAAGAATTTCTTTTGGACTAGTGAAAGGATAAAAGGATTTGAAGCTATCAAGATAGTGATTTCACAAACTCCTACTCTGCTAATTCCAAATTTTTATAAGGATTTTACAATGTATGTAGTTATAGGAGCCAAAACCATTATAGCCATATTAACTCGGGTTAAGGATGACAATATTGAGCAGTCAATTACTTTCTTTGGGTAGAGCTTACATGAATATGAGATAACGTACAATTTTCTTGAAAGACAAGTAGTTTATGTACTTAGAGTATTAAATAATTTCAAGCACATTCTTTCCAAAAATAAGATATGTGTCTTAGTCTCTCATCAAAGTGTTATTGTTGAACAAAGAACTGAGTGAGAAGAGAGCACATTGAATTACAAAGGTTATGGAATATGATGTTGAAATATGTGTTGTAAAAACAATTGGAGTAAAAGGATTATGTGATCATTTGATTGCTGATATGGTAAGACAACAGGCTGCAGAATCCAAAAAAATAGAATAACATGTTAATTCATGTATCAGCAATCAAAAATCTTAGTACAACCTAAAAATCAGCAACCTGAAATCAATCCATAGGTTTAGAAATAAAAACGGATGGCATATTTGGTTAATTACTTGTTGTTTAAAATGGATATAAATTAAATTTTTCTATGATGTATTAATTATGATAGAATTCAACAACTATTATCTGAGTTTCATGAAGGACCTGTAGAAGGTCACTTTTTAGCACGTACTACATCCTTAAAAATTATGAAAGCTAGTTACTATTGGCGCAACATATTCAAATATTATTTCAAATGGATTAGAAGGTGTAAGAAGTGTCCTTTCTTTGTTGGAAAATAATGTATAGCTTCACTACACTTGCATCCTATTTCAATGGATCTTCCATTCATACAGTGGGGTCTTGAATCAATTGGCTTGATAAATCCACCTTCCTCACAATGACACAAGTTGATATTCACTGCTAAAAGTTATTTTACACGTTGGACTGAAGTAGTAGATTTGAAAGAAGCCAACTATACTTCAATATTATCATTTTATGAAGGTATAATCTGCAGATTTACTTTTCCAGCAATTATCATTTCACATAATTTCTTAGCAATTCAGTGAAAAGGTAACAAATTGGGATGTCATAAATTGGATTTATTTAAGTACTTCATCTAGTTATTACCAACAAAATAATGAATTAGCCAAGAGCACTAAAAAAAATATTTTGAGGATCATTAAAAGAACACACAAGGACAACCATAGAGCTTGGTATCTGATGTTAAATTCAGTACTTTGGGATGACAGAATGTTTTTGTAATGCTCGCTAAATTCTACCCTAAACAAAACCTGAAAACAACCTAGGACAAACTATAAAATTATGGGATAATTTTTTTTTGAAAAAAAATGTATGTGCAAACAAGATTCAAAATAGAGTTGTCCCATTAATGTTTCTAATTGAGTTATATTTATTAATAAAATATTCCTCATTATAACAAAATATTAAAACCCGCATTATACTTTAAAGAACATAATTAGATGAAGCATGGTTAATCTCTCCCTAAGTGTTATTCTAATAAAAAAATTAATTCTACTATAGTTAAATATCCCACATTTAAATATCAAGGATAAAAGGGGCCAATATAAGTATATACTAAAGTTATTTTATTCCACAAGGTGACTAGGTTTGAAACAATTAAGAAGGCCCTCAATTTGAGATAAGGTTGGAATAATAACCACACCCCTACCCCATAAAGTAACCCCTTAAAAATTCAACCCATGTATTTTGGAATTTAAACATTTAAATTTAAATTCAAATTCCACTCACCCCCTTCCCACCTACTTTTTGTAGGGATGAATCTCATCCCTTGGATGGATTCAATTAGGACCCTTAGATGAGGGAAGGGAAACTAATCCTAAAGTATGCTTAAGAAAACTACTTTCTCCCTTTCTTTTGCCTTATTATTTCTCTTTTTTTTTGCAAGTTGTTGAAGAAGGATTGGGAAGCCATTAGATGCCCTCTTTGAGCTTTTGGGGAGGCATACATGCTCCATTATTTTATTATTTGTTTATACCCTCATTTAGGGTTTTGATTGTATTTGTTTATTTCATTTCAATAATATTTGCCCAAGTAGGAAAATGGGTTTGTCCAATTTTGTGATTTAGTTAAGTTTGATATATGACTACATTTTGGGTAGAGGGATATATATACCTACATATATGTATATACGTTTACACACACACACACACACACACACACACACACACACACACACACACACACACACACACATATATGTATATTTTATTAAATTGTATCTTATTATAGACCAAAAAATTAACATATCCATTTTACTATAACCGAAACATAAAATTGAGGGCATATATATATATATACCACATTATTTAAGCTTACGGTGTTAAAGAGGCTGCACAGACCGTATCTGAAGAGGAAGAAAAGTGCAGGTTTGATAAGGATTAAGGCCGTAGATTTGATTAGCAATGGGAAAGCTTTTGTTGGATTGGGGGGAGCGTCACTGACCCCACCCCCCATACCATTTATTAATGGGGTGGGTGTTGGGGTCAATGACCCTCCCCCCAACCCCCCTTTTCCCTAAATGTCTGAGTCGCAACTTTTGGTTACTAAGATATTATTTTATTAATTGTTTATTATTATATTACATTGTACAACATTTAGTAATTGTTTAATACTAATTTATATATATATATATATATATATATATATATATATATACTTACAAATATAACATATATGTATATGTTATTTTTATTTTTATTTTTATTTATTTTTAAATAAAATTATTATTATTTTTAATAATAATAATATCTTATTAACAATATTATTAGGAGGAAGATATGATATCTATAATATTAACTAAACGAAAGTATGCACTTATGAATTCCTTTTCAAAATGGGATCTCAATATTTTCAAGGGGTGGATTATAATTATATTACACTTAACTCTACCTTTTTGATGATAATTCAAAATGAACTTGATTTAATTTAATATATCATTTATATATATTCAAAAGATCTAAGATCTAATTGCGACTAAGAAATTTCCTTACCCAATTAGTTCTAGGAGATAATCTATTTTATTTAGCAAGTAAAAGATCACTAACACTTAAGTTCTTTCCATTTCAACATAAAAATTTAAAATGTCTTTCAATCACTATAAGAGAATCAACAAATATAAATATTTCACGAATTTATAAACCTCATCGAATACAAAAGAGGTAACTATTCCTTTCCTTTTTTTAAACTATAATTTTCCAGCCATTCTCACAAACAATTATACACAATTTTCAATAAGTCTTAAAATGAGAGCTACTAGGTTTCCAATTATTTTTTTAGAACAAGAGCAACACACTTTTGTGGGGAAATAAATCAACTACAATGGGAATAAAATATTTCCCTTTATAAAATTATTTTCTATTTCAACAAAACTACCTTTTCAAACACAATTTTTTCTTTCCCATTTTCAACATACAAAACAAATTCAATATCCAATTATCAATACAACTTTTCTTCACAAGAATTAATACAATACCTTCCACGTAAAGTGGGAAATTTTACAAGAATGGAAGCTAAAATGAAATATAATATTACAAGTGTTCCACATTAAGTGGGAATAACAAGGAGGTTTTCTCACAAGAAAAGATTTCTTTTGGACACCAACAAAAGCTCCAAGTTTCACATCACCAACAAGAGATCCACCATGCTTCATTTAATCAATGACAAAAAGGGGGGGAGAGGCAATAATCTTCACCCAACCAATAATCCAATGAGGAGAAGAAGCTATCCTCCTCATTGGCCCCCGAGCCCTAACCACATTGCAATTAGAAATGGATCCAACTCATGGAAACAAAAAAAGATTCCACATCACAATACAAGGAGTGCACAACTGTACCAAAACAAAAACAAATCTAACTACAATCACTAGAAGAACTAACACAATATACAAGGCTTCAAATTATAAAGCCAAAGGAGAAAGATCTATGGGGAGGTCAGTTATGCCTCCCAATGTGAAAAAGGTGCCCACCTTAAAACCTTCCAATATACATCTCAAAACCCATACACACTCTTATTCCTCCCTCAAGAACCTCTTATACCTCCCACATTATCTTATTCCTCCCTACAATCTCTTATGTCTCCCTCATAAAAACAAAGTAAGAGATGTAAGCATTTTCTTGTCCAAGGTGGGGCACCCAATCCAACTCCCTCCAAAACATGAAATAAACACTTATGCCTCCCTACATGTAAGATCCCCATAGTAATATCCTACTCCACACTTAGGCAATCTACCCAAGCACCCAACAAGCATACCAAAACATACAAAACATGCACATATACACAATAAAAAATAATGCATTTAATAAGAGTATAGATCCTACCTTTCCATGGTAGAGCTTGATCCAAGAGTCACACACTTAGATTCTTCAAGCCCAAACAATCACCATCAAGATCCAACAAGATCCAAAAGCACTCCAAAATCCTCCAACTCTAAAATGTAAGAACACAAAGAAATCAAGTAACCCGAAAACAAGAGAAAGAACTTGAATAAATAGGAAAGTGAGAGATGAGGGTGAGGTACCTACATGTAGGATGCCAAATCACTCATCCTCCACTCCATCTCACAATTCAAACCTCAACCTCCAATGCACAATAAATTTGTGGGTGAGAGGGATGATAAATTACTTACGCACACAATCCAAGCCCACACCCTGTAAGGATAAATTTTATTACATGAAAGAAAGTGTGGTAAAATTTTATGTTTTTTTCTTCCTAAAACACATAATGTGGTCTTTTTGTTTACCCCTCAGTCCTAGTTAGGGTTGGTATAGAAATTTAAGAGGTGTGGGACAAGTTTAACTTGTCCAACAAGCCTCCAAAATTGGCCCTAATGGCCAAATACGATTTTTGATGAAGGGGTGGAGTGTACAACACTCAAGATCACAAGCACTCAAATTACAACAAATAATCTAAGAGCCATCTAATCTAATAAATGAATTATTTTGATCCATCCAATATTTATTTTAGTAAAAAAATAATTTACCAATCTAGACACAAATCAAGTAATCAATAAAAGGAGAATACATCACTATAAAATCACATACTAACATAAAATAAAGAAAACTAACAAAAGAATAACAGACAACCCCTTTGTCACAATTGGAGGTGATGCCCCCCATGAGGACCCCCTAAAAAAAAACACAAAAAAAAAAAAAAAACATTTTGCCATGGTGACCATTGTTGAATTCATCTAGCATTCCAATGTGATTTGTCTCAAATCCCCCCATTGTTTGTTGTGATGATGTTTACCTGCAAAACACAGAATACCTCTTTCGGCCTTGTGGCTACATTAAAACATCCAAGATGAAATATAAAATATAAATCCACAATCATCTACATATTAATCAAATCATCATCTAAGCAAGTAACGTTATCATTTACAATTTCTAACAACATCTTGATTCTACATGTCATCAATATCAATAGGATCACAAGATTAGTTCAATTGTTAAGGTCTACTCAATATGACAAAAATATTGAATGTCAGAACTATATAACTATGTCAACAACATATCATCATAAATATAATATATCTCTAATAATCCACACACCACATACTATGAATCGAGATCCAACTATAGTGTTAGTATCTCTAACATATAACATCACGCTAAGTAAAAATAATGTAAAATGTCCATAAGTATAGTCAACAATATCGAAAACAACAGTAATAAGTGTTGAAGGGAATGGGCACTACATCCCACTCCTCTTAGACTCAACTTCCTCTTTGAAGTCACTTGAATAGGTGTGGAAGTTGGAATCGTAGTAATGTAGTGTCATCCTATGTAGCAGTAGTCTCATCATACCTGTCCCGCTAGACTCAGACCTCGTCAATCTCTCTACCTCAAAGGCCCAAGGTCCTGTGCTTTAGAATACAAATAAACTCCACCATCACCTGCCCCTGATCCTGTACCTACAATGAGGTCTAATCCAACACATGAGAAGGATCTACAATGTACCTCCTAGGTACATGAAAATAAAATACATCATGGATGTGAGATAAGCTAGGTGGAAATGCTAGACAATAGGCCAGAGGACTGATATGCTCCAAGATCTCAACGGGACCCACAAACCTAGGAGAAATCTTAGAACCTTTTCTGTAATGGATAGGGATCTTATGTGGCCTAACGTAATGAAACACCTTTGATCCCACCTCAAAACTATGGTTTCTCGTATGTTGATCTGTATACTTCTTCTGCCTATCCTGAGCCTCCTGTAATCTCTCCCTAATCATAACAACTTATTGTTCCATGTCCTGTAGTAAATTTTGTTGAAGGGAAACCATGTCCGCCAATCTGTCAAAACTAAGAGGTGCCTTACACTATCTTCCATACATTTCCTGAAAATCAGCCATGCCCTTATTATCGAACTCTAAAAAAATATTATTGTACTAAAACTCCACCAAGTACAAATAATCCTCCCATCTCAACTGATGATTCATAACATACATCCTACGCATGTCCTCTAATATCTAATTCACCCACTTAGTCTATCCATCCATCTCAAGGTGATATGTTGTACTAAAATTTACCTTCATCTCGAGATCAGACTTCCTCGTAGTCTATAAGCGGAAAGTGTATAAGGGATTGCAGTCAAAAATGATCTTTCATGGAATCCTGTGTAATCTAACAATCTCATCAAGATATTCCTGTGTCACTACACTAGCTGTGTAGGTGGTCTTCACTAGAGAAAATTGAGCCACTTTTGTCAATTTATCCACCATGACCATGATGGCATGGTGGTGGTATCTTGACATCGGTAACCCAACTATGAAGTCCATCGAAATGGTGTCCCATTTCCACTTTGGTATAGCGTGAGGAAAGATAAGGATAGCTGGATGGTAATGCCTCAGTCTTCACCTTCTAACACTCTAAATAGCATGATACAAACTGAGCCATGTTTGTTTGAAGTCTCCTCCAATAGTACAACTACCTCAAGGTGGCGTGCATCTTCTTCACCCTGGGATGGAATGAATAAGGTGAATGATGAACCTCTATCAAAATGTCATGTCTCAAACCTCCATCTCTAGGAAAATATATCTAACCTCTATGTTGGAGAAGGAAATTTGTCTCTAATTAAAATCAATCAAACTTCCCCTCAAGGGGCCTCTAAGACTCAATATCTTCTATGGCTGAAAGGTAGAAGTTGTCGTCAGGGAGCTACTGTAAAATTCTTCTTCGTATATTTATACCTACCAAGGTATCCATTTCCACATGTCTCCATCTACTCAGAGCATCTACAACAACGTTATCCTTCCCCTTCACATGCTCTATCTCCATGTCGTAATCACAAAGCCAAGAAGGAAGTGCCAATGCTCTATCTACAACAACATTATCCATGCTCTATCTATTCAAGTGATCAGTCCTGAGTGTAAATATTTGGACAAGAAGGAAGTGTCTCCACTGTACTAAGGTGTGTATAATAGATGCAAGCTCAAGGTCATGAGATAGATAATTGAGCTCATAATCCTTGAGTTTATGAGAATAAAAAGAAACTACTCTACCCTCCTACATCAACACACCTCCAATTCCTGCCGAAAGAAGCATCTATACAAACAAAGAATTCACCTTGAAGATCTGGCACTGTAAGAATAGGTGTTATCATGAGGCATTCCTTCCAATGTCCTGAAGGACTAATCACATCTATCTGATCATACAAACTTCTTCCCTTTCCATTGAACAGAGGTGATGGGGTGCGCAACTTGAAAGAATTCCTACACAAATATCCTATAATATTTTTTTTTTTTCTTACCAAGCCCATGAAGCTACGCACCTCAGTCACACTAGTGGGTGTTGGAAAATCTATAATAGCTCGAATCTTGGAATGATCGACTGTGATACCTTCCCAAGAAATGATGTGGCCCAAATACTGCACCTTTATCTGAAAGAATGCACACTTCTCCAGGTTCCTTTAAAGATGTTACTCGATAAGGCACTGAAGAACCTGGCAAAGATGTTCCTCATGCTCCTCATGTGTACATGAGTAAATCAGGATGTCTTCAAATGAAAATCAGCATGAAATGATCTAAAAATTTCATGAACACCCCATTCATCTAGCTCATGAACACTTTGGGGGCATCCGTGAGACCAAAAATCACTACTATGAACTCGTAGTGGCTATATCTTGTATGAAATGAGGTCTTATGGATATCTACCTCTATGATCCTTAGCTGATGATATCCTGACTTAAGATCTATCTTGGATAATATTGTGGCCCCCTTCATCTGATAAAATAAATCATCAATGCGTGGAAGGGGGTAATGATTCTTGATCATTACCTTGTTCATATGGCCGTAATCAATACACAACCACAGAGATCCATCCTTCTTTTTTACAAAAATATCAAACCAGGATGGATCAAACCTTTCTCTAGAAGGTCCTCAAGCTGCAACTTGAGCTCCCAAAGCTCATGGGTAGTCATATGATAAGGTGCTCATGAGATAGGATCTACACTAGGAACCAAATCTATGTGAAAATATATCTCATGTGGGGATGGCAGCCCCAGTAGCTTCCCTAGAAACACATCCAAAAACTCTCTCCAGATGTGATGGTCATCAAGAGATGGCCCACTAGACTCATCCTACGATCTTTCACTAACCGTAACAACATACATCTTAAAACCTCAACGCACACACCGCTTAAGCTGCATAGCAGAAATGGTGCTGAAGGAAACGAGTTTCCCTAACCAATGTTATCACTGATGTAATTTTCTAGATCGGTAAAATGATATAGTGTTATGGTAACAATCCACCTCTGGCTATGTGACAGACACCCGATCCATGCCCAAGTACTTCATATGAATACCCAAAATGAAAGAATTGAAAAGATCCTGATGGTGGTTAGTTTTGGTGAACATCCGCAAATCATTTTTTATAAAACACGTATTTAACTAAGGTTTTTATAGAGATTTTGGATTTCAAACGCATTCTCGAGATTCCCCACTATATGACCCTACCTAACTGAAACAGCCTACAATGCTCTACTAAGGAGGTATCTGTGTGTTGTATAAAATAATCAGATGATCCAAAGTCAAACAGAATGGATGGTAGGTATTACCACTATAATTCTACTTTTCGGTCTTTTGATCAACCCTGTTGTTTGTTGATCTATTCACCACTTAGTCTATCCATCATCTCAAGGTGGATTATGTTGGTACTAAAATTACCTTCATCTCGAGATCAGACTTCCTCGTAGTCTTATAAGCGGAAAGTGTATAAGGGATTGCAGTCAAAAATGATCTTTCATGGAATCCTGTGTAATCTAACAATCTCATCAAGATATTCCTGTGTCACTACACTAGCTGTGTAGGTGGTCTTCACTAGAGAAAATTGAGCCACTTTTCGTCAAATTTTATCCACATGACCATGATGGCATCGGTGGTTGGTATATTGACATCGGTAACCCAACTATGACTTCCATTCGAAATGGTTGTTCCCATTTCCACTTTGGTTATAGCGTGAGGAAAGATAAGGATAGCTGGATGGTAATGCCCAGTCTTCACCTTCTAACACTCTAAATAGCATGATACAAACTGAGCCATGTTTGTTTGAAGTCTCCTCCAATAGTACAACTACCTCAAGGTGGCGTGCATCTTCTTCACCCTGGGATGGAATGAATAAGGTGAATGATGAACCTCTATCAAAATGTCATGTCTCAAACCTCCATCTCTAGGAAAATATATCTAACCTCTATGTTGGAGAAGGAAATTTGTCTCTAATTAAAATCAATCAAACTTCCCCTCAAGGGGCCTCTAAGACTCAATATCTTCTATGGCTGAAAGGTAGAAGTTGTCGTCAGGGAGCTACTGTAAAATTCTTCTTCGTATATTTATACCTACCAAGGTATCCATTTCCACATGTCTCCATCTACTCAGAGCATCTACAACAACGTTATCCTTCCCCTTCACATGCTCTATCTCCATGTCGTAATCACAAAGCCAAGAAGGAAGTGCCAATGCTCTATCTACAACAACATATCAATGTCTATCTATTTCAAGTGATCAGTTCCTGAGTTGTAAATATTTGGAACAAGAGAAGAGTGCTCCACGTACAAGGTTGTGTATAATAGATGCAAGCTCAAGGTCATGAGATAGATAATGAAGCTCATTAATCTTGCGTTTATGAGAAAAAAAGAAAAACTAATCTACCCTCCTACATCAACACACCTCCAATCCTGCAAAGAAGCATCTATTAAAACAAAAGAATTCACATTGAAGATTGGCCTGTAAGAATAAGGTGTTTCAGAGCGCATTCCTTCAATGTCCTGCTGAAGGACTAATCACATCTATCTGATCATACAAACTTCTTCCCTTTCCATTGAACAGAGGTGATGGGGTGCGCAACTTGAAAGAATTCCTACACAAATATCCTATAATATCTTACCAAGCCCATGAAGCTACGCACCTCAGTCACACTAGTGGGTGTTGGAAAATCTATAATAGCTCGAATCTTGGAATGATCGACTGTGATACCTTCCCAAGAAATGATGTGGCCCAAATACTGCACCTTTATCTGAAAGAATGCACACTTCTCCAGGTTCCTTTAAAGATGTTACTCGATAAGGCACTGAAGAACCTGGCAAAGATGTTCCTCATGCTCCTCATGTGTACATGAGTAAATCAGGATGTCTTCAAATAAAATCAGCATGAAATGATCTAAAAATTTCATGAACACCCCATTCATCTAGCTCATGAACACTTTGGGGGCATCCGTGAGACCAAAAATCACTACTATGAACTCGTAGTGGCTATATCTTGTATGAAATGAGGTCTTATGGATATCTACCTCTATGATCCTTAGCTGATGATATCCTGACTTAAGATCTATCTTGGATAATATTGTGGCCCCCTTCATCTGATAAAATAAATCATCAATGCGTGGAAGGGGGTAATGATTCTTGATCATTACCTTGTTCATATGGCCGTAATCAATACACAACCACAGAGATCCATCCTTCTTTTTTACAAAAATATCAAACCAGGATGGATCAAACCTTTCTCTAGAAGGTCCTCAAGCTGCAACTTGAGCTCGCAAAGCTCATGGGTAGTCATATGATAAGGTGCTCATGAGATAGGATCTACACTAGGAACCAAATCTATGTGAAAATATATCTCATGTGGGGATGGCAGCCCCAGTAGCTTCCCTAGAAACACATCCAAAAACTCTCTCCAGATGTGATGGTCATCAAGAGATGGCCCACTAGACTCATCCTACGATCTTTCACTAACCGTAACAACATACATCTTAAAACCTCAACGCACACACCGCTTAAGCTGCATAGCAGAAATGGTGCTGAAGGAAACGAGTCTCCTAACCCCTGTTATCACTGATTTAACTCCTAGATCGTGTAAATGATATAGTGTTATGGTAACAATCCACTCTGGCTATGTGTACAGACAACCGATCCATGCCCAAGATAACTTCATATGAACCCAATGAAAGAATATGAAGATCCGAGGTAGTGGTGAACAGTCCCAAATCCCATAAACACTTATTAACTAAGGTTTTTATAGAGATTTTGACTTCAAAAGCATTCTAGAGATCCCCACTATGACCCTACCTAACTGCCACCAGCCTACAATGCTCTACTAAGGATGGTGTAATAAAATAATCAGATGATCCAGAATCAAACAGAATGGATGTAGGAATACCACCAATTCTACTTTTCGTCTTTATCACAATGCTCTGGTGATCTACCTAGTGGTTCTCAATCGTTACATACATTCGATGGTTGTGTCCCACATCACCAACAATAGGCTCTGAAATATACATCTTACCTTTGTTACTAGGGTTTTGTGGACACTCTATCCAATGATGTCTAACAATGCCACAAACATAACAACTCGATGGTCCGCTCTAATGAGATGAAGCTCTAGTTGGTACTTTAGAGGTATGTGTTGTGGATCCTGATAATCCAGCTATGGACTACTGAGGTCTCTACTAATGAGCTCCTGTTGACTAATCTCTCAGTGCACCATATGTCCTAATGGGACCCTTAGGAGGAAGCCCATTACTCCATCCCTTCTGAACATCAAATATCTGAGTAGGCATGAATGGTGGAGGAGTCTACTACTACTGAGATGGCTGTTGTGGTGGCCTGAATGATGACTGTATAGAACCATGTCCACCATAAGGAGGAGGAGATGACCCCCTCGACCTATTATCCTACATCTGCTACATACGGCTCCACTCTTATTCCCTGGACTGCTGCATCTTCCCTTGTGTCTCCTCTGTAATATATGCCTTCTCCACATCCTCTTCTAAGGTTTGTGGGTAGTGAATGTTCACCACATGACCCAAATCAAAATTCAAGCCCCTGATGAACCTGTGATCTAGACTTGCTCATCCTTCATATAATCGACATAATGGAGCAGGTCCATACATCGACTCTCATACTCAGCTACAGTCATAGATGCCTGATGGAGGTCATGGAACTTGTTTATCATCTCTTGAATAAACATCCTGCATAAATACCTACTCCTGAACCACTACTCAAAGATATCCCAGGTAGCTGTCTCTGAGTCAACCTTCTGCTCTTCGGTCCTCCACCATACACATACTCCACCCCTTAGAATATGGATTACAACACGAGCTTTAATGTTTATAGTATAAGGGTAGATCTTGAAGCACCCGCTCAAGCTCACCAACCAGGCCTCTTCCTTAAACCCACCTATATTTCTAGAATAGTGAGATGGTCGTAGATTTAAAATCTATCTAACATGGTTTATAGCTAATGACTAGAAACCCCTAGGTCTCTCTACATGCTCCTCCCTTTTCCTAGGGCTCTGAGATCTGTCCCTGTGTCCTGAAATCTTGTCTCCATGTCCCCTCTGCAGTGACTCTTCCCTATCTAACTCCACATAGGATTTCTCTACCCTATTCTCTTCGCTGTGTAGATGAGATACACAAGCCTCAACTGATGGCTCCCTATCATTTCTAGCAATTCATCCTCCTAAGGACCCTCCACGTATAGCGGCATTGACGTCCTGAAGTGTCTATAAAATCTGGGGTAGAATGGCCACTACTCCATGATCTGGCGGTGGGCAGTCTATATCTATGTGCAAGAACCCATCATCTGGTCTGCGCCTCTTGTGTAGACAAAGGTGAGAGTTAGTTCATCATTCTAGGTTTCATTCCAGTTTTCTATGTTTACTAAAATATAAAGTTTTTAGATAAGTTATTTTCTAGGTTTATTATTGTGCTAGGTTTAATGTTCATGTCTCGTGTTTTCATGTGTGCCCAATTTAACACATAGCTTCAATACCAAGTGTAAAGCCTACTAAATTCTACCCCACATGAAACCTGATAACAACCTAGGGCAAGCTAGAAAATTATGGAATAATTTTTTTTGAAGAAAAATGTGCCTGCAAAAAGGCTTCGAAATACAATCGTCCCATTAATTTTTCTAAGTCAGTTATATTTATTAATAATATCTTCCCCATTATAAAAAAATATTAAAACCCACATTATACTTTAAGGAACATAATTAGACCAAGCATGGTTAATTTCTCCCTAAGTGTTATTTTAATGAACAATTTAATTCTACTATAGTTAAATATCCCACAATTAAATCTCAAGGGTAAAAGGGGCCAATATAAATAAATACTAAAGTTATTTTATTCCACAAGGTGATTAGGTTTGAAACAATTGACAAGGCCCTCAATTTGACATAAGGTTGGAATAATAACCACACCTCTACCACATAAGGTGACCCCTTAAAAATTCAATCCATGTATTTTTGAATTTAAACATTTAAATTTAAATTCAAATTCCCCTCACCCCCTCCCCACCTAATTTTTGTAGGGATGAATCTCATCCCTTAGATGGATTCATTTATGACCCTTAGATGAGGGAAGGGCATTTAACCCTAAATTATGGTAAAGAAAACTACTTTCTCCCTTTATTTTGGCTTATTATTTCTCTTTTGTTTTACAAGTTGTTAGAGGAGGATGGGGAAGCCATTAGAGACCATATTTAATCTTTTGGGGAGGAATACATGCTCCATTATTTTTGTATTTGTTTATACCCTCATTTAGGGTTTTGAATGTATTTTTTTAATTCATTTCAATACTATTTTCCCAAGTAGGCAAATGAGTTTTTCCCATTTTGTGATTTAGTTAAGTTTGATATATGATTTTATTTTGGGTAGAGGGATATATATATATATATATATATATATATATATATATATATATAAATTTGTATACATATATATGTATATGTATATTTTATCAAATTGTATCTTATTATAGACCCGAAAATTAACATTTCAATTTTACTATAACTTGAAAATGAAATAGAGGGCATATATATATCATGTTATTTAAGCTTACAGTGTAAAAAAGGCCATACAGACCGCGTCTGAAGAGGAAGAAAAGCGCAGGTTTGATAAAGATTATGGCTGCAGATTTGATTTGCAATGGGCAAGGTTTTGTTGGATTAGGGGGAGGGTCACCGACCCAACCCCCACCCCATGTATTAATGGGGTGGGGCTGGGGTCGATGACCCTCCCCCCAACCCCCATTTTCCCTAAATGCGTAGGCCACAACTTTTGGTTGCTAAGATTTTATTTAATTAATTTTTTATTATTATATTACTTTGTACGTCGGTTAGTAATTGTTATATATATATATACTTAAAAATATAACTTATATGAATATGTTATTTTCATTTTTATTTTTATATTTTTTAAAATTAAACTATTAGTATTTTTAATAATAATAATATGTTATTATGAAAATTATTAGGAGGAAGATATGATATCTATAATATTAACTAAATGAAAGCGTGCACTTACGAATTCCTTTTTAAAATGGGATGTCAATATTTTCAAGTTGTAGATTATAATTATATTACACTTAACTCTACCTTTTTGATGTTGATTCAAAATCAACTTGATTTAGCTTAATATCTCATTTCTATATATTCAAAATATCTATGATCTAATTACAACTAAGAAATTTCCTTACACAATTAGCTCTAGGAGATAATCTATTTTATTTAGCAAGTAAAAGATCACTAACACTTAAGTTCTTTCCATTTCAACGTACAAATTTAAAATGTCTTTCAAAAACTATAAGAGAATGAACAAATATAACTCTTTGACTACTTTATAAACCTCATGGAATACAAAAGAGGTAAGTATTCCTTTCCTTTTTTTTAAACAACAATTTTCCAACCATTCCAACAAAAAATTATACAAAGTTTTCAATAAGTCTTAAAATGAGACCTACTAGACTTCCAATAATTTATTTGGAACAAGATTGACACACTTTTGTGGGGAAATAAATTAACTAAAATGGGAATAATATATTTCCCTTTATAAAATTCTTTTTTATTTCAACAAAACTAGCTTTACAAACACAATTATTTCTTTCCCTTTTTCAACATACAAAACAACTTTAATATCCAATGATCAATACAACTTTTCTTCATAAGGATTAATACAATATCTTCCACTTAAAGTAGGAAATTTTACAAGAATGAAAGATTAAATGAAATACAATATTACAAGTCTTCCACCCTAAGTGGCAATAATAAGAAGGTTTTCTCACAAGGAAAGATTTATTTTGGACACCAAAAAAAGCTCCACCATGATTCATTTAATCAACAAAAAAAGGGGGGAGAGGCAACACTCTCCACCTAACCAGTAACCCAATGAGGAGAAGAAGTTATCCTCCTCATTGGCCCCAAAGCCCCAACCAAATTGTAATAAAAAATAGATGTAACTCATGAAAAGAAAACAAGATTCCACATCACAATAACATGATTCCATAACCATACCAAAACACAAACAAATCAAACTAAAATCACATGAATAACTAACACAATATACAAGGCTTCAAATTATAAAGCCAAAGGAGTGCGATCTATGGGGAGGTCACTAATGCCTCCCAATGGGAAATAGATTCCCACCTTAAAACACTCCAATATAAATCTCAAAATCCCTACACACTCTTATGCCTACCTCAAGAACCTTTATTCCTCGCACATTCTCTTATGCCTCCCTACAATCTCTTATGTCTCCCTCATAAAAACAAAGTAAGAAATGCAAGCATTTTCTTGTCCAAGGTGGGTCACCCAACCCAAATCCATCCAAAACATGAAATAAACTCATATTCCTCCCTACATGTAAGATCCCCATAGTCCCCTCCTACACCACACTTATTCAATCTACCCAAGTACCCAACAAGCATACCAAAACACACAAAACATGAACATATACACAATAGAAAAGAAATCATTTAATAAGAGTATAGCTCCTAAACTTCCATGGTATAGCTTGATTCAAGAGTCACACACCAAGCTTCTTTAAGCCCAAACAATCAACAACAAGATCCAACAATATTTACAAGAACTCCAAAATCCTCTAGCTCCAAAATGCAAGAGCACAAAAGGAAATCAAGTAAACCCCAAACAAGAAAAAGAACTTGAATAAATAGAAAAGGGATAGAGGAGGGTGAGGTGGCTACATGTAGGATGCCACATCACTCATCCTCCGCTTCACCTCACAAGCCAAACCTCAACCCCCCCCAACACACAATAAATTGGTGGATGAGAGGAATGAAAAATTACTTACACACACAATCTAAGCCCACACCCCCTAAGGAAAACTTTAATTACATGAAAGAAATTGCAATAAAATTTTACCTTTTTGTCTTCCCAAAACAAATAATGGTGTCTATTGTTTTACCCTCAATCCATAGGTATGGTTCATAGAGAAATTTAAGAGGTGTGGGACAAGTTTAACTTGTCCCACAAGCCTCCAAAATTGGCCTTTAAGGCCAAATCCGAATTTTCATGAAGGGGTAGAGTGTATAACACTCAAGATCACAAGCACTCAACTTACAACACATAATCAAAGAGCCATATACTCTAATAAATGAATTATTTTGACCCATCCAATATTTAGTTTAGTAAAAAAATTAATTTACTAATCTAGACACAAATCAAGTAATTAATAAATGGAGAATACATCAGTATAAAATCACATACTAAAATCAAATAAAGGAAACTAGTAAAAGAATAACACACTACCCCTTGGTCACAATTATAGGTAAGCCCCCCATGGGGACCCCCTAAAAACATTACAAACACACACACACAACAAAAATAAAAGTTTCCATGGTGGCCTTGTTGAATTCATCTAGCAATCCAATGTGGTTGGTCTCCAATCCCCCCGTTGTTTGTTGTGATAATACTTACCTGCAAAACACATAATACCTCCTTCTGCCTCATGGCCACAAAAACATCCAAGATAAAATATACAATATAAATCCATAATCATCTACATATGAATCAAATCATCATCTAGGCAAGTAACGTTATCATTTACAATTTCAACCAACATCTTGATTCTACATTTCATCAATATCAGTAGGATCACAAGATTAGTTCAATTGTTATGTTCTACTCAATATGATGAAAATATCGCATGTTAGAACTATATAACTATGTTAACATCATATAATCATCAATATAAAATGTCTCTAATAATCCACACACCACGTACTATAAATCGATATCCAATAATAGTCTCAGTATCTCTAACATCTAACATCATGCTAAGTCAAAATAATGTAAAATGTCCATAAGTATAGTCACCAATATCAAAAATAATAGTAATAATTATTGAAGGGAAGTGGACACTACAAACTCCTAAAAGATCAATTGGAAATTCACTGTATAAATTGTTTATAGATGGGAGGAAGGAATGCTCATATAAGTTGAGTTACCCACATTGGATTTACTGCATCAGATGGAACTAGTTGAGAATGAACCATTATAGGTTCGTTATGAATAATTAACGGAGATGAAAGAGCTAAGAGATCAAGATCATTTGAACATGGAAAATAATCAGAAACTGGTCAAGAAAACATTTGATAAAAAGGATAAGTTCAGATTCTTCAATGAAGGATACATTGTGTTAAAATGGGATGTTGATCGTGTAAATCCAGGAAAACACATGAATTTTGATACAATATGGAGTGGTCCCTATATGATTTCATCTTACAAAGAACACAATGCATTTCAGCTTTCAAGCATGAATGGAGAGGAACTTCCCATTCCTATGAATTGTATGTTTCTTAAACATTGTTATTGAAAATCATACACTATTTGGTTAGAGAAGTATTTCCCTTTTTAATAAGTTCAGTTCATGCATATTGGAATTTTTTTTAATTCAATAAGTGCACTCATGCACATAATCTAGTTTACCAGATCCTTTCCCATCTTTAGTTCATTTTTTCATAAGGTTAGTTTTCAGAAAGGAAGATTTTGGTTATATGCTTCGACTCCATGGACAAGAAAAAGGCACTAGTCTATAAGATAACATGTAGATATCCCAACAGGATTTCTACAAATTTTGACCATTTTTTCACCTGTGAAAACATGGGAAACTCAAAACTTTGTGTTCGATGGAAGGCATTGATGAAACGGACGTAACTAGCAGAATTCATACTATTTTATTATGTTATTAGCTGCAGAAATCAATTCACTATGCATAATTTGTAGCTATGTGTGCTATTACAAAATAAAATGCCTCACAAATAATGTCATTCCATGTTTGTTTTCAGAAAGAAAACATAGAAGCCCCTAAGGACTAATGCATTTCGTTTATGAAGGCAGGAATCATAGTTTAGGTGAAATGTAAAATTCAGGAGACTCGAACAGAGTTGCAGTTAGAATGAAGGAGAGTTCATTATAAAATTTACAGGTATATCAAAACTCATTATTTATTTGTGTTAAATACATTTAATTATGTTATTGAGTTGTTTATTTCATTATACAATCAATATCCATCATAAAATTTGAATGCAGAAAGAAGTATACAACTCAGTTACACAAATTTATTTTATTTATTCAAGAAAAAATTTAATGTTTCCCACATAAGTCATGGGATGTAACTCATAACTACTTAAGAAGGATTTACATGTGCATAAAGATAAAAGTAAAATAGTATAGAAGAAACCCATCATTGCCTTGGGTTTTCTCCTAGTTTACTTTCTTTTGAGTTCCAACTCCATCTTTCATTTGTGTTACCCGACAGGTACAGTGTATATGAAAAATGATAAAAGAGGCATCAATAAAGAGCTCGTGGTTTAATATGTACTTATGTACTATCTAGCTACATGCAAATAGATTTCCTAATATCATAGGCATAAGTTACATCCAACTAAAAGATACAAAATTCATAAAATATTATTCTACAGTGACACATTTGATTCCCAAATTCATGATAGCAAAAAGGAAGAAAATAAAAATACTATGGAACATAAGAGAGTGTAAAAAGCCTAATTATTTAATAACTATTTTCTTAAGTGTGCAAGTATATGTACTAGATAAAGAAATCAAAAATATTTTACATGAATGATTTCTGTACTAAAAGAAGTCATTCAGGATTTAAACTGGTCAAGAATACAAGCACATAGCTCTGTCAAATTACTCATGATTTCAAGAATCAAGATGCTACAATATTGTCAGTTGTTCTAGGAATAATATTATGAAGTATATGATGGCATGTTTCAGTCATTAAAAGACAGAAAATCATGTTGCAGTAATAGAAATGATGTAAGTAAGCCATTGCATTAATCCATTACAAGTAAAGGGACGAAACAAAATCATCAACAAGAATGCTTTCAAGTTTCTACATGAGAAGAAAATGAATTCTTAATAGGAAGCTACAAAATTTTACATATCCTTGCATGGTTTATCAACTCTAACAAAACAAGCTCATGAAGAAAGATTTATATTATAATATCTAGGTATATATTGCAGCCCTATCCATCATAAAACAATGCAACATTTTTAGTCAAAAAAAATTAAAAATAAAAGACACATTCAATGCTCTCAATTATATGATGATAATATTGCACACTTTCTAGAGGTAGGAAAATAAAATTCCATATGTAGAATGGAAAATGCAGTAGAATACCATAAGAAGTATACATGTCATTATCAAGGAATAAGGTTTTCATCATTATAAAACTTTGCAAATCTTAGTTTTGAAATACATTATCCAATTAAAGGTATTTTATAAATATCAAAGTACAAAACTATGAAAAGGATAATGCATTTCCAAGAGATCATAAATTTTGTATGTCAAAACTTTGACACAATAGGCCTTGGGTACAATTTCTTCAACCAAGATTCAGATAAGAAACAAATTTTCTCAAGGAAACAAATAGAAAGAGAATATAAGAAACAAAAAGGATTAAAATTTTTAGTGATAACATTATTGCAATTATGATGAAGCCATAGATCAAAACAAAAGGTACATTCATCAAGAACAATCACAAAGCTGCAAGTAAATCAAAATATTTATATTTTACAACAATGAACCAATTTTTTAATCAATAGAAGGCTATATACTTTCATGAAATCAAGAGTTCAAGTATAGTTAGGATGGCAACAAGAGTATAGAAGAAGTAAAATTAAATTCATAAGTACATGTAAAAGTAATATAGTACAACTCTAGAGATAAGCATTACTTCAAGATCATTAATAGAAAATACAATTACAGAAACAAATACAATGACAAGTTTTCAATACATTTAAGAATCATTGTCAACACAGTGTTACAAATTTCCAGCATCCAACAAAAATACAACCATGCATTACTTGCTTTCAAAGATGGTCTGATAGGAGGTTTGAATTTTAGATGTACATGATCAAGTGAGTGTACATGAGCAATTGGTACAGTTTGCTAAATTCAAAATATAGATCATATTTGAAAAATAAGAAAGTACAATTACAATACTAGAATGAGAAAGTTGCAGTTCCAAGTAAATCATGAGTAGATGCACAGATGGCGGAGAAACAAGTGCAAGATGAAACAAAGTTGAACAGACCAAAAGAACATATTATTTTATTTGTAGCGAGAAATTGCCATATATAAAAGCTACAAAAAAAATGGAGACAATGAAATCTAAAAAATGTAAAAGTAAAGGTCTATTGCACACATGAAATTGACATGAAAGCCCCTAACTATTCATAACTATAGGAGTTACTACAAAAATATGCCTAGTGATAAGAATCATCTTAGCATTAATCAAATGTTGAACTACATACAACCAACAACACAATAAGAGAAAAGGATCCTAATGTTGTAAGGTAAAATTTCATATAATTGTTGAGAATGGTATCAAGTAAAAGACAAGCCAACAAGCTACTGAAAAAGTAGAAATTTGGAAATCACATTTTTTCATAATATTAAAACCAGTAAGTTATGAATGAACGAGGAACTGTATGAATCAAGAAAATGGGAATTAGGAGTTGTATAAATCAAGAAAATGGTCAACCGATCTCGAGATGAGGAATTAAGTTAAACAAATACACAAATCTGTAATATAGCTTAACACCGAACCAGAATCAAATTCCATAGTCATGCATCATAAAAGAGTATGAGATCAAAGTAGGAGGCAAACTGATCATCGAGGTCGAACTATGGTGAAAATTACACAAATCTGGGCAAAGTACTAAATGGTTAAAGAACAACAAACCAGAGCTCTTAACCATGAATGTAGAGAGGTAGGAAAAATTTCAATACCCAGATATCTCAATGTACAGGTGGAAAAAAAGGAAAATTACCAAAAGTAAAAGCAAGTTGAGGGACATATGTTTCAAATTCCAACAATATTTATTACACAACCACTCAAATTAGGAAATATAAATATTACACAGAGACCACAGTATAAATTAATTCATTTAGAGTCCTTCAACGTATAAAAGCCCATAAATAAGAGTAAGCAACTATTCTCTCCAAGACAAGCAAATGAACGAGATATGGAAGAAATGATATCACAGTTAGATATTGATTTCTACAATTAGATAAATCATAAAAATCTCACACAAAGAAAATCCATAGTTTAGAGAGAATAATGGCACGATACATTCATAAAAAAATATTCAAAGATTGAGAATCAGCAATAAATGCAAATGCCCATAGCTTGGTTATTCATATTTTACATAAATATCAAGGCTAAGAAAACCCACGAGGAAGTTCAGAGCTCAACGTTTATGATGCCATCAAAGATCAAATAGATCTAGACTTACCAAAAGAATGACGGCCACAATACCTTGCAAAGATCTCGGTATAAATGCAAAATGATAAAAGAATTCAAGACACGAATACCTAGAGCCATTTATCTTTCAGAAATTTCTACAGAAGTGATAAAACATAGATAAATGTGAAGAATATGAAATATCATTCCACATGAAATGAAAATGATAAAGGTTTTAACGATTTTTTATTTATGGTAAAAGTTCTCAAGGAAACAAAATATCGAAAAATCAAACAACAAAGCTCACCTTTAGGAGAAACAAAGATCCTTGAAATGGGCTTAATATCTCACATAGTTTCATAGCGGCCAAAATGGAACCAAGCACAAACCAAAAATGCCAAGAATCTCACACAGAACTGAGCTCAAATGCTAAAAAATAATGGCATTCACATTTTTTCAGAGCTCAAACTAGATCAAAAACAATAAAATATGCAAGTATTCAAAGATACAGAGCTTCATTAGTCAATATAAGATCTTTTTTGAGCTCAAAGATGCAGAAATAATGGCGATTACTGAAAATTTCTCAGGGCTTCACCAAGCGCAAGGATTCCAAACGTAAATGAAAAAATTATGGTTTGCACTCATTTTTTGCTACCTTAACCAGAGTGTGAAGTTATTCTAACTCACCAAGGACAGATATCAATGACCTGGATCAAGAGGTACAAAAATCAATGATGTAAAAATTATAACTTGCAACTCACCACCAGGTCACCATGGTTTGAGCATCAACAGTCTAGATCGACTAGTACACAGGTCAACGGTTGTCAAAGAAACAAAAACATTTATAAGAAGAACTAGAACCCTTACCGTGGGTGCAGAGAATTGATGGTCATTAATCACCAAGGAAAAATAATAAAGGTCCTCATCAATTACCATTAACTTGACCAATGTTTAAAAAACTCAATTATTGTTGCCAATTTAATAATTTCCACCAGCAATTAAAGCAATGGGTTGAGTTTTCATTGGAGGGGAACACCCAATTATTCAAAATCATCATTTGCATTGAACTGATTAAGGTCCAAAAACCTAGCACCACAAAATCAAATGCCAACAAACATTGTTATACATGATTAATCAAAATGGTGAAAAATCATTGAGATGCTTATGATTATTCAAAAGTGGGTTGAATTATATTATACTTATGATTATTTAAAAGGGATTTGAATAAAACAATATTGTATATGCCAAGGTAAATTTTTCATGCCAACATGACAATACATGTCTATGCCCAAGTCATAAAAGAGACTAAAGATACCTTGAACCATGGTAAATGACGACCACGTCATGGAGAAACATATCACAGAAGGTGAACTATTACCTTAGTAATTACAAAAAAATGCTTTGCTAAGTATGTGTATTCCACAAGAAGACAAAGTTTGCACATCAAAGGTGGTCACCACAGTGGGAGAATTGGAGTCTAATAAATTTTTCCCAATAGTAAAATAAAAGTCACTATTTTTGCTTATAGAGAAGTAATTTTGCATGTCATCGAATAGAAGATAGAACCACAAATAAGTGCACAAATAAAAACATTAGAGATCAAGAAAACCTTTTTGAATTGCTAATTGCCTTATTTTTCACAAATAAGGGAATTATTTTCTTGCACATGTGCTCACAGGTGGTCCCCATATTGGAGGTTGAATGCTTTATATGTATAACCGAGACAAATATAATGTTGTGGCCAATGTAATATATATATATATATATATATATATATATATGTATATATATATATATATATATATATATATATATATATATATATATATATTTGGCCCAAAACCAAGGAACTGCGTATAGAGTGTTTGTTGGTTTAATAGTTTAGGGTTTGTATATATGGGGATGCAGCACCCCCTCCCTTTCCTACAGAATTTTTTAATAAGGGGATGCACATGCCATACGACCTCAACAAATATTAAACACTGCCCTATTTTTTTTATATATACACTTTTCTTTACCAAAATATTAGACAACTGATTCAAATTTTATTCATTATTAAATTGATTTAATAATATAATATATATATATATTTCATTAAACTTATATAAGTATAATTTATATAAATATGTATGTTTATAAATATATATAAAGTATATATGTATATATATACAATTTTAGCCCCTTTTTTTGTTTTAGTTTCCAAACAACATTTAAGTGATTTAATTGTATAACTAATATTTAGGGATATATATAAATATATAAAACTCGTGTGTGTGTGTGTGTGTGTGTGAACTTGTGTTCCTTAATATTCTTTCATTTAGAGCAATTACAAGATTGAGGGAAGATTTTTTATTATTATTTAAAATAACATAATACACGCCTTATTTTTTTTCAATGAGGTACAAAGTGTACAAACCAATAATGAATTCATACCATTTTACAACTTATTTAGAAGAGAAAATAAAGTAGAAGAACAATAAAATCTGCCTCTCAAATTTTCAAGGAAAACACTCCTTTCAATTCAATACATTTCAAATTCCAATGAATATGAATTCCAGATTTTAAACAAAATGTAACCATTAATTTAAGTTGTAGATTTGAAAACCAATACAAATTTTGAAAGAGAATAAAACTCCATATCAACTAGGCTCTTCAATACATTCTTCCAACCATATGCACTTCAGTATAAAATAGTATGAGTCTGATATGAATAATCCATTTACAAAAATCTTGAACTTTGAAATACAAGCATGAAAACCCTCCACACTAAGTGGAGACAAAATGATAAAATTTTACAACAATAATCTCTCTTTCATTGTCTTAAAGCACATATGTCTTCATCCCATGAACAACTAACAACTCCAAATCACAACAACAAGGGAGCATAGCAAACACTCACCTCCCAACCTTATACCAATGAGAAGGAGAATCCATCCTTTTCATTGGCCCCCAAGCCCCAATAATGGAGAAACAAAGAATGTTTACAACGATGTAAACTCCTCACAAAGGCTTCAACAATACATACAATCTTGCCAACAAAACTTGCAATGCATACAAACACAATAACATCAATAGAAACAATATAAAACTTCAAAAACACATAGGCTTAAAATCTCAACCAGAGGAGAAGAGAAAAATGGGAAACCCCTTATACATCCCAATGGTTTAACTATCCACCTTGAAATATCAAAAATATTCATCCACACATTCAAAAATCCTATCCCTCCCTCAATCTCTTATCACTCCCTCAAATCTATTATCACTCCCTCATGTAAAACATACAAAGATATGTGAGAAATCTTCCTTACCTTCACAAGGTGGAACACACAACCCAAAATCCCTCCAAATACACATACAAAACTATTATCCCTCTCTCAAATTTTCCCCATTTTCCTTCTCTTTATACCATCCTTAAGGTCATACTACCCTAAATAAAAAACAAACACATACATTTATTCATTTTACAAATAACAAACAACAAGTAAAATAAAATGCAAGGGTATAGAACCTATCATTTCATTGCAAGACCCTTCAATACTCAAGTGAAAAATTCAAGATTCTTCTAAATACAAGCTAAGTCCAAAAGAAAGATCCCAAGATCCAAACAAAGTAACTCAAGAAAAATTACCAAAATATGCAAGTGTGCAACCAAACCAAGTAACCTGCAAAACTCAAAAATAACTCAGATGAATAGAAAATGTGGAGAGGATGGTCAAGTGGCTCCATGTAGGATTCCACATCACTTCTCATCCAATCCACCTCACCACATCAAACAAAATGACCAAGACTCATAAATGGGTAGGGTGAAGTTATGACATACTCAACTTGTAAGCCAACTCCAAAAGAAACCTCTGAAGCTCCAAAACATGTAACTCAAGACAAATCACCAAAATATGCAAGTTTGCAACCAAACCAAGTAACCCGAAAAACTCAAAAATAACTCAATTAAACAGAAAATGTGGAGAGGATGGTGAGGTGGATCCGTGTAGGATTCCACATCACTTCTTCTCCAATCCACCTCATCACATCAAAAACAATGACCAAGACTCATAAATGGGTAGGGTGAGGTTATGACATACTCAAATCCAAGCCAAGTCCAAAAGAAAGCTCCCAAGCTCCAAAACAAGTAACTCAAGAAAAATCACCAAAAATATGCAAGTGTGAAACTAAAGAAAGTAACCGACAAAACTCAAAATAACTCAATTAAATAGAAAATATGGAGAGGATGGTGAGGTGGCTCCATGTAGGATTCCACATCACTTTTCCTCCAATCCACATCACCACAGTCAAACACAATGACGAAAGACTCATAAATGGGTAGGGTGAGGTTATGACATAGTTGAAGTTTCTTCCAAATCCAAGACAAGCCCAAAAGAAATCTCCCAAGCTCTAAAACAAGTAACTCAAGAAAAATCATCAAAATATGCAAGTGTGCAACCAAACCAAGTATCCCAAAAAACTAAAAAATAACTCAATTGATAGAAAATGTGGAGATGATGGTGAGGTGGCTCTATGTAGGATTCCACATCACTTCTCCTCCAATCCACCTCACCATGTCAAACACAATGACCAAGGCTCATAAATTGGTAGGGTGAGGTTATGACATACTCAACTTGCACTCAAACATCCCGTTTCATGCCTTCCAAGGACAAAATTAAGAGGGTAACCAAAAAGGTGACATCAATAGCCTCTTTTGCATTCAAAAATACATTATCAAGGCTAAATTTGGCCCTTCACTTTATAGGTATGGTTGGTAGGAAATTTTAATAGGCTATGGGACAAGTTTAACTTGTCCCACAAGCCTCCAAAAGTTTCTCCAAAGCCTAAATTCGACATTTGAAAAGTGGGAAAGAGTACAAAACTCAAAATAAATAAAATCCATCTACAATCAATAAGACAACAAGGACTATATACCCCATTGAAAATCCCACATTATCACATCTCAATTTGACTCAATCACATGGTTAATTACCTAAAAAAGAGCACATTGATAAGAAATAATAAAGTGGGAATACTTTACAATTAATGAAATCACATACTCAACAAAATAAATCAAATACAAGAGGTAAAAGAAACACGCAACTCATGGAAACGTATAAGGTCACCCCACCCATGGGGATCTATGAACAAACTCGATAATTAAATAATAATACATATGAACACAGAGTTGTCAAGGTGGCGTTATTGCAAACATCTGATATTCTTCCATGGTTATTCTCCCTACCCCTTATTTTTTTCATGATATAATTTCCTGCAACCAATCAAACAATACCCCTTCATCCTAAAATACAAATCAAATACATCAATAAATATAACACACAAACATATCATCCAACAAAATCATACACGAAGCTATATCATCATCATCAAAATTATAAATTTATATCAATTATTTGCAATCATCGAACATCTCATTTTTTATCAGTCATAAGATGAATAAGATCATAAGTTTCATTCCAAAATCTAAATGTAATAATCATTGTCAAGAATCAAAAGCATCATTATACAATGAAATAATACTAGATCATTATCTATCAATGTTTTATAGTAGTTTCATACCATCTATAATATGAGTCATAACATGCTGAAATTCACAAGTGTCTGTACTATCTATCAACATGATATTGAAATATAATAATAATGTCCATGTCTCTAATAAAAAAAAAACAAAAATCATAGTATAATAAGTGTCAGAGGAATGGGCATGACAATCCTTGTAAAGGATTTTGTTAAAAGTATATGTTTTCCTTGTTGTTAAGCATCATTTTTTGTGGCCCTAAATTTTTTGGCCCTAAATGAAGGTGTGTTTTCTCGTACAAAATTGAAGGTCATGTTTGCTATTTGTTAATATTGTCTAAAATAAAGAACATTGAAGTGTAATTAAACCAAAGAAAAAGTCATACCCTTTCATTTCTTACCATTTATTGCACCCATTTGTGGCTACATGGACACCTTGTGTGCACAAAATTTCCTATTCTTCATGGACCTTAGTTGTCAGTCATTTGGATTCCATGGATAATTTCATGTTTAAATGTTAGTTGTTGTACCTTGGTTAACCTCATAGAGATTATTCTATAGGTTTCAATGCTGATAATCTTGTTTAGATGAGGTTAGTATTTGTGCGTTGTAGTCTCCCCTTTCTTTCACAATAGCATTGGACCAAACTCGGGTTCTGAGGGACACACTCTTTCCTTGAATTAAAGAAACCCCATGCCAGGCATGGCTTATATTTTTATACTTATCTTCACTACCTCTTTTCGTGACTTCCCAGAGGAATTTAATTGTAAGGGGAGGGGGATGTAGTGCCCACTCCTCTATGAAAATTATTTATGTTATGCTCATGTTTACTAGCTTCTTTGAGGAATGTATATTATTCTCGATATCATGTGAGATACTTTATGGAAATCTGATTATTATGGTGATTTGATTTTTATCATGGATTGGATGGATGCCTAGCTGACATTGGTAGACATTTTGTACATGTTTTTTAGTGTTTCTCTACTTATATATTGACATGTTGGATTCATGGAAGTTTCCACTACACTTAGATGATTGAACTAACAATGTGTTCTGTAACGACCCGAAAATCAACACACACACAACACAGTAAAAGACAGGATTTTTTTTTTTTGACTTACTTCGACACAAAACACGACACAACATGTCGTCACAAAGTTACAACCAACTTTGGGAACCACTTGTTATGGGGATGACCACAAGGTTAGCACGGAAACGTTCACACCCAAAAGGATAATATACTTTTTTCTTTATTTTTGAGAGAATAACATAGAAGCCCAACCACAAGACACTCTCATAGCTAGGGCAAGCCACAGTCCGAAATGATTAGTCGTTATTTATTTTGATAAGATACCCTTTAACTCATGACTTAAGTTTTTAGAAGGATTCAATATATGATTCGCATAAAACATCTTACAAACTGAGTTATGTTCTTATACACTGTAGAGTAGTTCACTTAAAGTCTTCTCCTTTATAACAATTATTTGTTTTATATATTTATTTGATAAAGATGGTAATTTAATTCCACGGGGCCATCTACTCACACTTACGTTACTAGAACTCGTTCATGCCCTTATGACAACATCGGTTCACGTTCAACAAACCTAAGAGAAAAATTACAAGGTAACTTGGATAAAGTTAAAGGAAGAAGGTCAAATGAGTTCACCCTTAAGACGTCATTAGTTCTTACTGAGGTTTAATTGAAGCTTGAGGTTTTATACGTAATTATTAGCTCTCTTACTTAGGCTTCACCGAAAGAGCTTATCAAGAGGAAGCTACTTACTTTTAAATAGTCTTAGAGATAAATTGAGTGGTTTCAAAATTTTCTTCTCTTACTTGTTAAATCTTATTAGAAACTAACCATTGTTTTCCTTTAAGCTTGTCTTAAGCGTTCACCAAAAGAGTAGTGTTTACTAGTTCAGTTAGGGATAACACGTTATATTAAATCACTTTGCAAGGATAGTCTCACTCTTGATTACTTAAGGTATTGTTTGTTTTCGAGTGGATCTCCTCTACAACAGATTTATTTGAATAAAATTTTTAGGTAACTTCTGTAAGGAAAAGCCACCCCATTAAAACTTACATATAACCCATTAATACAAAGTCTTAGAAAGATTTAAATTAACACTTAATTCTCAAGATCAAAGTATTACAATGATTATGCCAGTGAAGAGATTGAATATTATTTTTCACTAAGAAGAGTTACCAGCCAAATTACAAAAAAAAGGACAAAACTACTTCTTCACATAATTCTCCGAACAATTCCAGGCAAGAGGTCATATAAAATCTCTTTGCAAGCAATGTTACACAATTTACAACACATTGGACATTTTTACAAGGAACTTCATAAATTATACAGATGAACCTTTTACACTCTTTTCCTCTAGTCTACTCGCATAATCCATCTGCACAAATATTAAGTAGAGTTAGTTCGCTAGAACCGAGCATGTTAAGACTATCCATTGCAACAGTAAGCTAACATTTTATAATATCATGAGAGTAAAATTCTAAACTCAAGAATGGATCAAATCACAAACCACTAATCAATATCTTTCACAAGATGAAGAGATTTATACCATCCAACAAGGAGGAATCCCAATATTCAACTGAGAGAGATATTCCAAAGACAATCAAGGTGAGACCTTATTGGAGAAGACAACAAAGCTGAGAGTATTGAGATTTCAGTCATGTAATCCTATGGATTACGTGATTGAAATCTAACACCCAAACATCATTCTAATATTATTAATCAAAAGGATAAAGATCAGTCAAATGACTTAACATATTCAAAATTGCTTGGTAACAAGACTGCATTAACACACATCCTTGTTTTAGGAAGAATATAGGCCCCAACCATATATGAACACAAATCAGTCAAATATTAAAGTTAACTTAACTTGACTGAAAAAACCAACATACATATAATACTCACAACACAATAACTGAATCTGAAGATTCAATATACTAAGTAATTCTCACCGAACCTAATTATTTTTCTTCAAGAAGTTAAATAAATTAAATTCTATCCAACTAAATTACATTCAACAACTATATTTGGATTACACAGGCAAGGATCAAGAAGATGTCTTTTCACCAAAGGTTGTTATTATCTTACATCACATAAACAGTAATAAACCCGTAATCCACCACTCGTATGATCATTGTAAGAGTTAAGGACTTAGCTCACTAAAATATGTAACTGAGTCGATTCCTACCTTTTCCATTTTCATACCAGTCTAACCCAATTCGAAGAAAGGTAACCATTCTATTTTCATACATGCCTCAATCAACACTTACTCAGAAAGTCCCTACCTGAATTATTAAAGGTTTGCTAAGCTACATAATGGATTTAATAGAACCCCATTTCATTCGATACTTGAATTTAAACAAGAAAGGGATAGTCTGTTCAAAATATAAGTGAATCGACACAAGATCATCTACCGTGACCCAACTCGAGTCACCAATCACAAGGTTTACAGTCAGCGAAGGTGGAATACAATTAAAATACTCTTCCTACAAACTAAGCCTTCTCTTCCATCTTTAAAACAACATTTGAATAGCTTGGGCATACCCATCTATTTCACGACTGCCTACTCGACCTATCCATATAGTCACTCCAAAGAAAACATCTGCTACTACAGAGTTCGATTGAACTCTTTTATCTTATTATACAGTGACTCACGTCACAGGATCTACATTGAGTAGTCAATATTTCACTCACATAGGCCTCTAAGAAAACATCATGCTCACTATGCGAGGTCTACACACAGATTCAGCCCAAGAAAAGCTTTTACCAAGACAAAAACAAACATTTAGCGTAAAACTGGCCATGAGTCAACAAATCTACAAATATCCACTAATGTTATTCATGGCTCAAGTTTATATCTGCTACTGCTAGTTTAGAAATCAAACTCAACGGCCTTTGTTCACTATTGTCTCTAAATGTAACCCGAATTTTAAGAATTAAGCAGGAAAGCACCCAGGTTAAGGATCTAACACCCACGGTATAAAATTTCAACAATTATTTTGCTATCACATAGCAGTTACTCTTTTATTTCGAAAAGAAAAACGAGGCAGAAAGGAATGTATACAGGCTGTCATAGTTGCTATCAGGGTATGAAAAAAAAAAAACTCCCAACAGTCCTTCGTTTCCTTCAATCAGGGTCGATTCACAAGGAAAAAGTAGAAGCCCATTCTAAATGCCATAACAGATAAAAAAATAGAATGACATTCAATTCATGACATAATAAAAGGGTAGCAGAAGATTGCAAGGGGCATGTTTAACATGCCTGGTTTAAAATGCCATCTCCATATGCATATGATTATTTCAATGCCGCTGCTTGCCCTTAACCCAAAGTGCTCTGCGAGCTCGTGCTAGCGCCACATTCACGCGGTGAAAAACAGCTACAAACCAACCCCATGATTTGAAGCTCAGACACAAGACATACTGATTACATCACGCTTCTGGCTCTGGAAGGCATTTACCGTAATGATAAATAAACCTTTTTCCTTCATCATATTTGAGGACAGCATCGAACTCTTGGTGCAAACGTTTTAGCTGCAGCTTGTAAGGTGTGATAAGTCCAACAAAAAACTTTATGCTTGCCAACTTGGTGACTCGTTGAAGAAGCTCATATAATAGCAAAGCAAATTGTGTTTCATGTATATTATGATATGAAACAGATCCGCCTCTATGAGGTTCTCTTCCATGAGTTACATCATACAACATGCAAGATCTCAATAGAGACTCTTTGTAAATAAATTTCATCAGGTCTGCTGGTAACACCCTCACTGTCACATAATTGATTTGGATAAAAAAACCTTGAAGGAGAATCCTGAATTGAGGATGCAGTCGATACTGAACAGATAACAACATAGTTGGACAACCTACTTGCTGGAGGTGCTCATAAAGGCTTCTTCCTTGCTATAACGTGCCTACATCTTGGCTGAAAACTATGGCAGGTCTCTGTTTTGGATCCCCGACAAGAACACACCTCACAACGCCCCAGGAAGAGGAGGTAATACATCTACTTCACTAGCATGCGGCTTCAACTCCAACCACCATACACTGCAGCAGCCACACATGGAGAAAGTTCCCTTCATTTCAGTTGTTGAAGGCTCAGACTCCATTCGCAGCAACACTTGGCATGCGAAGGATCCCCATTCTATACCCGACCCGTCAACTGGAAGAAACGTTGTTAAAACAGCCTATGCGGCCATGGCAAGGAGAGGAACAACAGAAGAAGAGCTTCCAAAAACCTGCGACTCCATTGGACTGGGGTTTCCACACCATTCATCTCAAATCCCAACAAAACAATCCTCCCTGCTCACGCAGCCAGAACAGGTCAAAGAGAACAGGTAGCAAAAGACACGTTAGATTTGCAAATCAAAGGAATTAAAGAAGGTGGGGGTGGCTGGCAGAGGTAAGGCCAGTGGGAGATGGCCACGTACCAGGTCTGGATGGCAGGAAGGGGGGGTGAGGGACAGTAGGGCCTTAGGCACAAGCGGATAGAATTTTGACTTTAAAACCATGTCCCCTCCAACCTGCGCCACACACCTACCCCCCCATCATTCCCATGCAACCCCTTCATTCCTTTAGTTGTTTAATTTCAGTACCCATTGATCATTATATTCCAAACCTTAATAAGAATAGAAATTAAGCCATCAGTATAAATCTGTATTTATTGCATTCAAATCCTACGATTTGTAAAATTATAAGCTTTGCTTTCACGATGAAATACCAAGCTAAAGGTTACAATATAATTCTCAACATAACCTAATTGAAAAACACACTAAGTTAAGAGGCTTACATGGCTTAAGGTCTCATCTATTTCCCCAAACCAAAACATATCAGTTAAAAGCCACACACTCAAATCTAAGGATTCGATTTACTAGTGTATAAATACATATATCGTTCTACACCCATGTCTTCTGGGTATTTTATTTTTAAAAAATATAATCCCATGTAAATGAAATACACAACAACAGATACTTAAAAAGGAGTGTATATAATCAAAATTTACCAGAGTCACCAGAACATCTACAACAGTAACTCAGTAACAAGTTTATTCATTGGGCTAAAGCAAGTCGAAAAACCTCAGTATTTTAATTCTCTGCAACTAACAGTGGGTTCTATCCCAACTTATAACAAAAACCGAACCCCAAGTGATAATAAACCAAACGTCTGAACTCATCAACCCATGTCGATGGGTTAAAGTCCTTGGCTCGACAACGAATAGGAGCAGGATGGAAATGGCTTCAAGGAAAGTTACTAGCCCAATCAACCTTCGAAAAGGGTTTACCAGCAAAGGGAGGTGTCGATAACGACTCGAGGATGCCAGAAGGAGAGGGAAGGTGCTAAAACATCGCCGAGACAGGGTCTAAGACAACAGAATTATGCACAGTTGTTCGACGCCCAACAAGGGAAAGGTCACTACGCCAAGAAACTGGGTAACCACCAAACGGGGCATTACATGTTCATTGATATTGTGGTTTATTAAATATGTGATGATATTATATGGTCAACAAGTATCTGAATTTCATGGTTGTCGTAAAATAGGTATTGTGATTATTGGTAATTACAAATGATTAATTTATGTCATAAATATGTAATTTTGATAATGAGATAGCTATGATGTATGTTGGGGATTATATGATGAATTCTTTATATGTGCTTTATTTCCTTGATGTATTAATGCGGCCTTGAGGCTGAAGGTGGTATTATTTTTGGTTGTAGGAAACAAGTCACACAAACAAGGTGGGACTAAAAAGGCCAACCATGAAGGAATGTCACATGTTCACAATGTGGTCAACTTGGAAGCTATGTTTATTTATGTTTGCATTTCATCATGTTGGGTATCATTGTTAGGATATCTCCTTACAGGAGAACCTCACATGTGATCATGGGTAGGTTGTGTGGTTGTGTCCCTTTTATTTAATTGTTCTTGTGATGTTTTGATTTTAGTTTTAAAATTCTAATGGGCCCTTGTATCCAAATGTTCATATGTTGTTAATGTGCCCCTAATTAGGTATGTAATTATTAGTAAGTGTAAATTTATTAATGTGGTGAATGGGGTCATAATTTGTATGTGGGTTTACCTTCATCTTTCACTTTGGTTTATTGAAGTTTTTGGAGCCATTAGTTTGTGTTCCACTCCCTTACCTAAAATCTCGGATTTGGGCTTTGAGCCCAATTTAGAAGGCTTGTGGGAAAAGTTTTACTTATCCCACACTATTTAATATCTTCCCGCAACCTTTCCAATGACTTGGGGGGTCGTATTTAGCTTATAATCATGAATTTTTTTTAGAAAAGAGGCAATTATTGCCCAATGTTTTTGATCCTCTAAATTCAAATTTGAAATTTGAAAAAGGCAGCTTGTGTTCAAGTTTGGTAATGGCATCTCCTCACCTACCTCTTTATGATGCCTTGGTTTTTGTGGGTATGTTTTTATGTTGATTTGAGATAGATGAAGTGGCATCCTACATGGAGCCACATCACCTCTCCCTCCACCAAGTCTATTTATGTGCATCCCTTTCATGATTTTGGTGTTACTTACTTCATTATATTGCTTTACTATTTTGTCTCTATATTCAGGAGAAGAACTTGCTGTGATCATTTTGGGATTTTGATTTGGAGAGAATTGCTTCGATTCCTTACTTGTAGAGAGAAGTTGAAGTGTATTTTCTTGAAGAAAGATGATTCCATAAATGGAAAGGTAGAATCTTAACTTAATATTATTTATTTATTCTTGTTGTTTGTTTTATTTCAATTTGAATGCATGAATGTGGGTGTCTTTTGGGTTTGGGTAGTTTTCCTTAAAGAAGGTGTGGTGAGAAGAGGATATGGGGCCATTGGGGAGATAAATGGGATTTTGTGAGGTTATTTTTAGAAGGCAGTGTGGGTAAGGAGCTCAACCTATGGGGAGATAAAAGGTTAAATTATTATTGCATTATGTGCATTTTCATTATGGATAGATCAAATATTTGAGTGTGGTTGTGATGTGCACCTTAGAGGTTCTTGGGTGGAACCTTAACCCACTTGGGAGGTATAAGGAGGTGGCCACATATATTCCTTCTCCTATGGCTCTAAATTGAGCCTATGTGATTAATTAAAAGCTACATGTTTTTATGTGTGTGTCCATGTGTTGCAAAAAATTGCTTTTGTATGTGTGTTGTTAATGTCGAAGCCTTTGTTTTAGTTTCCCTAGTTTTGAACTTTTTGCATTATTTCATGGTTGGAGCTAGGGCACCAACAACGGGATTGGATTCACCTATTCATTGGATTTATGGCATGAAAGAGATATTTGCTTAGCTCCCTCCCTTGTTTGTGTCTTGGAGATGGGATGGAAACGCTGCATGTTGAAATTAGAGAGAAGAAGAAGTTGTAGGATTTAAGTGTGAAATTGGACATGTTGTCTCCACCTCTTTCGGTTGAGGGCTTGTCCTTTTGCCTTTTAAATTTAAATTTGTTGTTATAAGGATTCTAGTTTAGTTTGAATGTATTATTTGAATCATGAATAATAAAATTAATGTAAATTGTGTTATTGTAAAATATGCTTTTTAAGCGCAAATAATAATTGAAATTTGGCAAATTTTGTAATTTTTGTATCATCTTAGGATCTGTAAATTTAATAAATATAATATGTCATTTAATTGGAAGATTTGTAACTCATTTGAGGGATTAATGTTTTTTTATATCTGTATAATATCATGAATTTCCATTCATATTTCTATTTAAGTTTCAAAGGATTTGTCTCTTATTTCCGTTATTTTTCTCTATGTGTAACAACCCAAAAATCCACACATGAAAAACACAGTAAAATACAGGATAACTTTTTTTTTTGACTTGCTTGACACATAACATGACACAACATGTCGTCACCAAGGATACAACTAACTCTGTGAACAACTCGATACAAGGATGGCCATAAAAGCAGCACGGAAATGTTCACACCTATCAAGGACAATATACCTTTTTTTTTTTGACAGAACAACATAGAAGCCCAACCACATGACACTCTCACAGCTAGGACAAGCCAAAGTAAGAAATGATTGGAGGTTATTTATTTTGATAAGACACCCTTTAACTCATGACTTAAGTTTTCAGAAGGATTCAATATATGATTCGCACAAATTCGTCTTACCAACTGAGTTATGTTCTTATACACTATAGAGTAGTTCGCTTAAAGTCTTCTCCTTTATAACCATTATTTTTTTATATATATTTATTTCATAAAGATGGTAATTTAATTCCATAAGGCCATCTATTCACACTTACATTACTATAACTCTTTCATGCCCTTATGACAACATCGGTTCATGTTCAAAAAACTTAAGAGAAAATTACAAGGTACCCTGGATAAAGTTAAAGGAAGAAGGTCAAATGAGTTCACCCTTAAGACGTCATTAGTTTTTACTAAGGTTTAATTGAAGCTTGAGGTTTTATACGTAGTTAAATAGTGCTCTTACTTAGGCTTCACCGAAAGATCTTATCAAGAGGAAGCTACTTACTTTTAATTAGGTTGAGAGATAAATTGAGTGGTTTCAAAATTTTCTTCTCTTACTTGTTAAATCTTATTAGAAACTAACCATTGTTTTCCTTTAAGCTTGTCTTTAACATTCACCAAAAGAGTAGTGTTTACTAGTTCAGTTAGGGATAACACGTTATATAAAATCACTTTGCAAGGATGGTCTCACTCTTGATTACTTAAGGTAATGTTTTTTTACAAGGGGATATAACCCACAACAGATTTATTTGAATAAAAATTTTAGGTAACTTCTGTAAGGAAAAGCCACCCCATTAAAGCTTACATATAACCCATCAATACAAAGTCTTAGAAAGATTTAAATTAACACTTAATTCTCAAGATAAAAGTTTTACAATGCTTATGCCAGTCAAGAGATTGAATATTATTTCTCACTAAGAAGAGTCACCAGCCAAAATAAAAAAAATGGACAAAACTACTACTTCACGTAATTCTCCGAACAATCCCAGGCAAGAGGTCATATAAAATCTCTTTACAAGCAATGTTACACAATTTACAACACATTGGACATTTTTACAAGGAACTTCATAAATTGTACAGATGAACCTTTAACACTCTTTTCCTCTAGTCTACTTGCATAATCCATCTGTACAAATATCAACTAGAGTCAATTCGCTACAACTGAGCATGTTAAGACTACCCATTACAACAGTAAGCTAACATTTTATAATATCATGAAAGTAAAATTCTAAACTCAATAATGGATCAAATCACAAACCACTAATCAATATCTTTCACAAGATGAAGAGATTTATACCAGCCAACAAGGAGGAATCCCAATATTCAAGTGAGAGAAATATTCCAAAGATAATCAAGGTGAGACCTTATTGGTGAAGACAACAAGGCTGAGAGTATTAAAATTTCAGCCATGTAATCCTATGGATTACGTGATTGAAATATAACACCCAAACATCATTCTATTATTTTTAACCAAAAGGATAAAGATCAGTCAAATGACTTAACATATTCAAAATTGCTTGGTAACAAGACTGCATTAACACACATCCTTGTTTTAGGAAGAATATAGGCCCCAACCATATATGAACACAAATCAGTCAAAGATTAAATTTAACTTCACTCGACTGAATAAACCAACATACAAATAATACTCACAACACAAAAACTGAATCTGAAGATTCAAAATGCCAAGTAATTCTCACCGAACCTAATTATTTTTCTTCAAGAAGTTAAATAAATTAGATTCTATACAACTAAATTACATTCAACAACTATAGTTGGATTACACAGGCAAGGATCAAGAAGAAGTCTTTTCACCAAAGGTTGTTATTATCTTACATCACATAATCAGTAATAAACCCGTAATCCACCACTCGTATGATCATTGTAAGAGTTAAGGACTTAGCTCACCAAAATATGTAACTGAGTCGATTCCTACCTTTTCCATTTTCATACAAGTCTAACCCAATTCGAAGCAAGGTAACCATTCTATTTTCATACATGCCTCAGTCAACACTTACTCAGAAAGTCCCTACCTGAATTATTGAAGGTTTGCTAAGCTACAAAATGGATTTAATAGAAACCCATTTCATTCGATACTTGAATTTAAACAAGCAAGGGATAGTCTGTTGAAAATATAAGTGAATCGACACAAGATCCTCTACCGTGACCCAACTCGAGTCACCAATCACAAGGTTAACAGTCAGCGAAGGAGGAATACAAAGTAAAATACTCTTCCTACGAACTATGCCTTCTCTTCCGTCTCTAAAACAACATATGAATAGTTTGGGCATACCCATCTATTTCACGACAGTCTACTCGACCTATCCTCATAGTCGCCTCCAAAGAAAACATCTGCTACTACAGAGTTCGATTGAACTCTTTTATCTTATGATACAGTGACTCACGTCAGAGGATCTGTATTGAGCAGTCAATATTTCACTCACGTAGGCCTCTAAGAAAACATCATGCTCACTATGCGAGGTCTACACATAGATTCAGCCCAAGAAAAGCTTTTACCAAGACAAAAACAAACATTTAGCCTAAAACTGGCCATGAGTCGACAAATCTACAAATATCCACTAACGTTATTCATGGCTCAAGTTTATATCTCCTACTGCTGGTTTAGAAATCGAACTCAACGGCCATTGTTCACTATTGTCTCTAAACGTCACCCGAATTGAAGAATTAAGCAGGAAACACCCAGGTTAAAGATCTAACACCCACAGTATAAAACTTCAACCATTATTTTGCTATCACATGGCAGTTACTCTTTTATTTTGAAAAGAAAAAACGAGGCAGAAAGGAGTGTATACATGCTATCACAGTTGCTGCCAGGGTATGGAAGAAACAAACAACTCCCAACAGTCCTTCCTTTCCTTCAATCTGGGGTCGATTCACAAGGAAAAAGCAGAAGCCCATTCTAAAAGCCATAACAGATAAAAAAATAAAAGGACATTCAATTCATGACATAATAAAAGGGTAGCAGAAGATTGCAAGGGGCAGGTTTAACATGCCTGGTTTAAAACGCCATCTCCATATGCATATGATTGTTTCAATGCCACTGCATTGCCCTTAACCCAAAGTGCTCTGCGAGCTCATGCTAGCGCCACATTCACGCGGTGAAAAACAGCTACAAAGCCAACCCCATGATTTGAAGCTCAGACACAAGACATAATGATTACATCACGCTCCTGGCTCTGGAAGGCATCTACCGTAATGATAAATAAACCTTTTCCTTCATCAGATTGGGGACAACATCAAACTCTCGGTGCAAACATTATAGCTGTAGCTTGTAAGGTGTGATAATTCCAACATAAAACTTTATGCCTGCCAACTTGGTGACTCGTTGAAGAAGCTCATATAATAGCAAAGCAAATTGTGTTTCATGAATATTCTGATATGAAACAGATCGGCCTCTATGAGGTTCTCTTCCATGGGTTACATCGTACAACAAGTAAGATCTCAATAGAGAATCTTTGTAAATAAATTTCATCAGGTCTGCTGGTAACACCCTCACTGTCACATAATCGATTTTGAAGAAACAAACTCAGTACATGATCTAGATCTGAAAAATATCCTGCTACCTTCATCTCCCAAGACATTTTCTCCAACATTGCATAGATCTCCTATGCCCGTGGGTGTGATCTGTCACCTTGAAGGAGAATCCCGAATTTGAGGATGCAGTCGATGCTGAACAGATAACAACGAAGTTGGACCACCTGCTTGTTGGAGTTCTCAAAAAGGCTTCTACTATACTACAACATGCCTACTACCTGGCTAATTACTGTTACAAACAGTTGCTATGGATCCCCAACAAGAACACACCTTGCAGCACCCAAAGAAGCTGGAGGTAACACGTGTACTTCCCTACCTTGTAGCTTCATCTATAACCACCATATCAAACCCATGGTCTAGGCACTGGAATAACTTCTGGTCAGTACTAGAAATAGTAGTGAACACAATCTCAGCCTCACTTGCAATACTTTCCTCAAGATTTGATCGAGCTTCTTCCATGTTAAATTCACCACCTGGATGGAAGCGACTTTCCAAAATGAAAAGGAAAGACAGCTCAACTAAAACTTTATCTCGTTCTTCTACTACAACTGCAAGATTTTGCAACAACTGATCATGACTATGGTCGCGTGCAACCAGAACATCAGGATCAACACCAATGGTTCCTTAGGATCGCCCTGCTGCAGCTGTAGCACTTAACTCTCTCTGGAGGCCACTGATTTTCTGAGATAAGTTTACTTCTCTACCCTGTAGCTGCTGCATATAGCCAATTAGTTCCTCACGACACTTTCCTAGGAGAATTTCAGTTCTACGCTCCACTGATACTGCCTGTGCAGCATGATTTTTAGAATCCACACCCACCCTCGCAACATCAGGGTGATAGACCTTCATTTCACCAACAATGAATCCACCATCCACAACACGCTGTAGCAATTCATCTGTTGCAGCATTTGATGGAGCGCAAACAAGCATTCGTGGTTTAGGGCAGAAAACAACATGTAGACCACGTGAGACAGCAGATTGCAAGTCAACATTTTAATAAATGGGGCATGTGCGGCCACTAACCAGGAAGTTGAACACGCCAAGAAAGGTGCAGGGGATTTTTTAATGCAATGGCAGGTGGCCATTAAAGCCACCCACCTCCAGCCGACCAAGGAAACAAAGCCATAAAAAAACATTAACCTTTCCTTCCCCACGCCAAACGTGGTACACAAGGAGATCAAAAGGGAGAGACAAGGTAGGTTGGGGACATAAAAATCTATATTTAAAATTAGTAATTTAAAACAATTCTAAGATTGCGGGATCGGTCGACCCAGGAGGAGAATGGGTTTGAGTAATTAAATGAAATATTTACGCGAACGCCACTCCCAAAGCGTGACACCACCACAAAACATAATCTTCCTCATTTGCGCAACGAGGCTCGATCAGTGGGAGCGACAAACAAATCAAAAGGATAGTTTAACGATAACAGAGGATGATATCGATAAAAATCGATATAAAGAAGGTAATAATAAAATAAAATCGTTGATCGATAATACAGTTATATTGTCTTTATTATTATTATTATCATTATTATCATTTTACAGCTTGGAAAATAATTTTCAATTATAGTCATAATGGTCAGCAATCGAGGTCGATGAAGGCACAACGACACTCCATGCTTAGCACTCGATCGCCACAGGATGAACAGGTGTAATGTAGAACAGGGCATTACATTCTCCTCCCCTTAAGAAAGCATCGTCCTCGATGCGACATTACACGGAGGAAAGTAAATGGTTCGCAACCAAGAACAGGTAAAGGAGAAAGTACGCCCTATGGTTTAAAATTTTAGTTGATTAAAGCACGGTCACAAGGTAGCCTTAGGAACATTTGGTAGAATTTTTAACTTTCAATGTTCTGTGAAGATTGGCAATTCTTTCTTGTTCATCATTTCATTAGTCTCTTTCCATTATCATTATTTCTAGTTTTAGTTTCTTTTAAAAAATATCATCATTGAAGAGTTTTGATTTATTCCTTATTGTGGGTGCCCAACATGAGCTGCTAACACAACACCCTATCAGGTTCACAAGACCCTACGGATTCACAACTACACAAGTATATACTTCAAGATTGTATTACACCACAAAAGGTTACACAAATATGGAATAGAATAGGCACACTCCACATAACATAGTACTTGTCACACGTCAATGAATGACATACAAAATACTCAACAAAAGAGTACTACCATCCCCCAGACATTTCCTCAATTCCACATATGAATATTTTCCATGACTCATAAAAACTACATGTACATAGGGTCCACAAGGGCATCAATGACATAACCACAACATCATAACACATATCCATCTGACATGAGTAACACATACATCAAAATACCACTACCAAACATCACAATAACTCAACATATATCCTGAAACATCAACCATACAGACAAATATCATAAGCCTCCCTCAAACTCTTATGCCTCCCTCAAGTCTCTTATGCCTACCTCAAACTCTTATGCCTCCCTCAAGGAGGCCGGTTGACACTATGGTCCAAGACACATAGAGTTCGAACACTCCTGACCCAAGTGACATAATAACGCGTGGTTCAACAACCCGCTAGTTATATGTAACTCCTTGGGGCGTACCCCCATACAACGAAGTGGGTCCATAGGTCCAACCAATCCATGGTGCATCCTATGACCCTATTCCACACATCATGAAAATAGAACCAGCACAACAATCCAATCCAAAGTGCCAAGTGGCAAAGTATAAGCCTTGGGAAAGGCGGTAAGAATTCCAAATTTAAAAGAAGACCCAAAATCAAGCAAAATAAATGGCCAAATAGCCATAGTTAGTATCAAAATCCTCATGTTAGTGCCACAAACCAAGGAAATGCCCAAAATTGTAAAGCATGGCAATCAAGAAAAGCTACTGGTCCTTACAAAATAGGGTAAAAATCTCAATTATGAATAAAATCAACTTATAATAATGTCACATTACGATAACTGTGTGGACTTATCTAGCCACCAAAGGGGTACTCAACGAGTTTCTAGCACTCGGAACATCGAGCCTCAGCTCGCAAAATACGTATCAATAATACAACTGTCATCACCTCCATCTGAATCATCCCACCACCACTTCGACAAGGCTAAACATAGTCATAGTTGCACTTAGGTTGCATACATACAACCACATAGGGAGAGAGGAAAGAATCACATGTTATCTACTAAACCGAGTTCTGGCTCAAGTTATTGACCCATGGTACACCATTCCTCACTCTCAACATACACCTCTACCGATTTCCCTCAGGATCGGTTAGCGTAAGGTTCACAACATAACATACAACAACATCACTAACATAACGGTGGCACACACATAACTACCATAACGTCTTACATATGGTACATATACAGGGTAGATCACGATCATACATTCACTAAGTGTAACACATCACTTTACCACATTTTGCACCCAAAGTGCAATCACCAAATGATAGGGTTCATACACTCACCGTATGACCCAAAATCACAACATGAAGCATTACATATTTGCACAGTCATACATACGATGAACATAGTACATCTCAACATAACATCCATTGCTACATAACAAGGTGGTACACACATTTCTTCAAAACATGGTAAAACATCATGATACAACTCATTTCTTTTAACACCAATCTAGTCACACAACACATTGATACACCTACATACCACAATATGTCACAATGCTCCAACACTATGTCATCCACATTACAATTCTTTTCACACATCACAAACAATAATTCACACGTGAATTCTTCATAGAATCCACAAGAAGGAGAGAGAATACTCCCATCCCAAACATATCAGCATGATCACAACCATGCACAAAGTGACATACACGTCACGTGCATTCACAATATCACAATTACGACATGGATCACATCACACTTAAAGCAAATTACTCTTCCAATATAAATCATCATCATGTAATACCATCATCTCCATGAAACAACATCGTGTAACACCATCACCATCATGTAACATCACCATACAACACCAATCTGGCCCATAGGTTCGAGAGCATGAACCTACGCTCTGATACAAAGTGTAATGACCCAAAAATCCACACACGAACAACACAGTGAAATACATGATAACTTTTTTTTTTTACTTTCTTGACACATAACATGACGCAACATGTCGTCACGAAGGATACAACTAACTCTGTGAACAAATCGATACAAGGATGGCCATAAAAACAGCACGGAAATGTTCACACCTATTAAGGACATCACATGACACTGTCACAGCTAGGGCAAGCCACCGTAAGAAATGATTGGAGGTTATTTATTTTCATAATACACCCTCTAACTCATGACTTAAGTTTTCAGAAGGATTCAATATATGATTCACAAAAATTCATCTTACCAACTGAGTTATGTTCTTATACACTGTAGAGTAGTTCGCTTAAAGTCTTCTCCTTTATAACCATTATTTGTTTTATATATTTATTTGATAAAGATGGTAATTTAATTCCATAAGGCCATCTATTCACACTTATATTATTAGAACTCGTTCATGCCCTTATGACAACATCGGTTCACGTTCAACAAACTTAAGAGAAAATTACAAGGTACCCTGGATAAAGTTAAAGGAAGAAGGTCAAATGAGTTCACCCTTAAGATGTCATTAGTTCTTACTAAGGATTAATTGAAGCTTGAGGTTTTATACGTAGTTAAATAGTGCTCTTACTTAGGCTTCATCGAAAGAGATTATCAAGAGGAAGCTACTTACTTTTAATCAGGCTGAGAGATAAATTGAGTGGTTTCAAAATTTTCTTCTCTTACTTGTTAAATCTTATAAGAAACTAACCATTGTTTTCCTTTAAGCTTGTCTTTAGTGTTCACCAAAAGAGTAGTGTTTAGTAGTTCAGTTAGGGATAACACGTTATATAAAATCACTTTGCAAGGAAGGTCTCACTCTTGATTACTTAAGGTATTGTTTGTTTACAAGGGGATCTAAACCACAACATATTTCTTTGAATAAAACTTTGAGGTAACTTTTGTAAGGAAAAGGCACCCCATTAAAGCTTACATATAACCCATCAATACAAAGTCTTAGAAAGATTTAAATTAACACTTAATTCTCAAGATCAAAGTTTTACAATGCTTATGCCAGTCAAGAGATTGAATATTATTTCTCACTAAGAAGAGTCACCAGCCAAAATACAAAAAATGACAAAACTACTACTTCACGTAATTCTCCGAACAATTCCAGGCAAGAGGTCATATAAACTCTCTTTACAAGCAATGTTACACAATTTACAACACATTGGACATTTTTACAAGGAACTTCATAAATTGTACAGATGAACCTTTAACACTCTTTTTCTCTAGTCTACTCGCATAATCCATCTCCACAAATATTAACTAGAGTCAGTTCGCTAGAACTGAGCATGTTAAGACTACCCATTGCAACAGTAAGCTAACATTTTATAATATCATGAAAGTAAAATTCTAAACTCAAGAATGGATCAAATCACAAACCACTAATCAATATGTTTCACAAGATAAAGAGATTTATACCAGCCAACAAGGAGGAATCCCAACATTCAAGTGAGAGAAATATTCCAAAGATAATCAAGGTGAGACCTTATTGGTGAAGACAACAAGGCTGAGAGTATTAAGATTTCAGCCATGTAATCCTACGGATTACGTGATTGAAATCTAACACCCAAACATCATTCTATTATTTTTAACCAAAAGGATAAAGATTATTCAAATGACTTAACATATTCAAAATTGCTTGGTAACAAGACTGCATTAACACACATCCTTGTTTTAGGAAGAATATAGGCCCCAACCATATATGAACACAAATCAGTCAAAGATTAAAGTTAACTTCACTCGACTGAATAAACCAACATACAAATAATACTCACAACACAAAAACTGAATCAGAAGATTCAAAATGCAAAGTAATTCTCACCGAACCTTATTATTTTTCTTCAAGAAGTTAAATAAATTAGATTCTATCCAACTAAATTACATTCAACAACTATAGTTGGATTACACAAGCAAGGATCAAGAAGAGGTCTTTTCACCAAAGGTTGTTATTATCTTACATCACATAAACAGTAATAAACCCATAATCCACCACTCGTATGATCATTGTAAGAGTTAAGGACTTAGCTCACCAAAATATGTAACTGAGTCGATTCCTACCTTTTCCATTTTCATACAAGTCTAACCCAATTCGAAGAAAGGTAACCATTCTATCTTCATACATGCCTCAGTCAACACTTACTCCGAAAGTCCCTACCTGAATTATTGAAGGTTTGCTAAGCTACAAAATGGATTTAATAGGATCCCATTTCATTCGATACTTGAATTTAAAAAAGCAAGGGAGAGTCTGTTGAAAATATAAGTGAATCGACACAAGATCCTCTACCGTGACCCAACTCGAGTCACCAATCACAAGGTTAACAGTCAGCGAAGGAGGAATACAAAGAAAAATACTCTTCCTACGAACTATGCCTTCTCTTCCGTCTCTAAAACAACATATGAATAGTTTGGGCATACCCATCTATTTCACAACAGTCTACTCGACCTATCCTCGTAGTCGCTCCAAAGAAAACATTTGCTACTACAAAGTTCGATTGAACTCTTTTATCCTATGATACAGTGTCTCACGTCACAGGATCTGTATTGAGCAGTCAATATTCCACTCACATAGGCCTCTAAGAAAACATCATGCTCACTATGCGAGGTCTACACACAGATTCAACCCAAGAAAATCTTTTACCAAGAAAAAAAACAAACACAACCTAAAACTAGCCATGAGTCGACAAATCTACAAATATCATGGTTCAAGTTTATATCTGCTACTGCTAGTTTAGAAATCGAACTCAATGGCCATTGTTCACTATTATCTCTAAACGTCACCCGAATTGAAGAATTAAGCAGGAAACACCCAGGTTAAAGATCTAACACCCACAGTATAAAACATCAACCATTATTTTTCTATCACATGGCAGTTACTCATTTATTTCAAAAAGATAAAATGAGGCAGAAAGGAGTCTATACATGCTATCACAGTTGCTACTAGGGTATGAAAAAAACAAACACTCCCAACAGTCCTTCCATTCCTTCAATTTCGGTCGATTCACAAGGAAAAAGAAGAAGCCCATTCTAAAAGCCATAACAGATAAAAAAAAATAGAAGGACATTCAATTCATGACATAATAAAAGGGTAGCAAAAGATTGCAAGGGGTAGGTTTAACATGCCTAGTTTAAAATGCCATCTCCATATGCATATGATTGTTTCAATGCCGCTGCTTTCCCTTAAACCAAAGTGCTCTGCAAGCTCGTGCTAGCACCACATTAATGCAGTGAAAAACAACTACAACCCAACCCCATGATTTGAAGCTCGGACACAAGACATAATGATTACATCACGCTCCTGGCTCTGGAAGGCATCTACCATAATGATAAATAAACCTTTTCCTTCATCAGATTGGGGACATCATCAAACTCTCGGTGCAAACATTACAGCTGTAGCTTGTAAGGTGTGATAATTCCAACAGAAAACTTTATGCCTGCCAACTTGGTGACTTGTTGAAGAAGCTCATATAATAGCAAAGAAAATTGTGTTTCATGAATATCCTGATATGAAATAGATCGGCCTCTATGAGGTTCTCTTTCATGGGTTACATCGTACAACAAGTAAGATCTCAATAGAGAATCTTTGTAAATAAATTTCATCAGGTCTACTGGTAACAACCTCACTATCACATAATCGATTTTGAAGAAACAAACTCAGTACATGTTCTAGATCTGAAAAATATCCTGCTACCTTCATCTCCCAAGACATTTTCTCCAACATTGCATAGATCTCCTGTGCCCGTGGGTGTGATCTATCACCTTGAAGGAGAATCCCGAATTTAAACAGATAACAACGAAGTTGGACCACCTGCTTGTTGGAGTGCTCAAAAAGGCTTCTTCTATACTGCAACATGCCTGCTGCCTGGCTAATTACTGTTGCAGGCAGTTGCTGTGGATCCCCAACAAGAACACACCTTGCAGCACCCAAAGAAGTTGGAGGTAACACGCCTACTTCCCTAGCTTGTAGCTTCATCTATAACCACCATATCAAACCCGTGGGCTAGGCACTGGAATAACTTCCGGTCAGTACTAGAAACAATAGTGAACGTAATCTCAACCTCACTTGCAAAACTTGCCTCAAGATTTGATCGAGCTTCTTCCATGTTAAATTCACCACCTGGACGGAAGCGAATTTCCAAAATGAAAAGGCAAGACAGCTCAACTAAAACTTTATCTCGTTCTTCTACTACAGCTGCAAGATTTTGCAACAACTGATCACGACTATGGTTGCGTGCAACCAAAACATCAGGATCAACACCAACGGTTCCTTGGGATTGCCCTGCGGTAGCTGTCGCACTTAACTCTCTCTGGAGGCCACTGATTTTCTGAGATAAGTTTACTTCTCTACCTTGTAGCTGCTGCATATAGCCAATTACTTCCTCACGACACTTTCCTAGAAGAATTTCAGTTCTATGCTCCACTGATACTACCTGTGCAGCATGATTTTTAGAACCCACGCCCACCCTCACAACATCAGGGCAATAGACCTTCATTTCACCAACAATGAATCCACCATCCAGAACACGTTGTAGCAATTCATCTGTTGCAGCATTTGATGGAGTGCAAACAAGCATTCATGGTTTAGGGCAGAAAACAATAGGTAGACCACGTGAGACAGCAGATTGCAAGTCAACATTTTAATAAATGGGGCATGTGCGGCCACTAACCAGGAAGTTGAACACGCCAAGAAAGGTGCAGGGGATTTTTTAATGCAATGGCAGGTGGCCATTAAAGCCACCCACCTCCAGCCGACCAAGGAAACAAAGTAAAAAAAAAAACATTAACCTTTCCTTCCCCATGCCAAACGTGGTACACAAGGATATCAAAAGGGAGAGGCAAGGTAGGTTGGGGACATAAAAATCTATATTTAAAATTAGTAATTTAAAACAATTCTAAGATTGCGGGATCGGTCGACCCAGGAGGAGAACTGGGTTGAGTAATTAAATGAAATATTTACGCGAACGCCACTCCCAAACCGTGGTGCCACCACAAAACATACTCTTCCTCATTTGCACAACGAGGCTCGATCAGCGGGAGCGAAAAACAAATCAAAAGGATAGTTTAACGATAACAGAGGATGATATCGATAAAAATCGATATCAAGAAGGTAATAATAAAATACAATCGTTGATCGATAATACAATCATAATGTCTTTATTATTATTATTATTATTATTATCATTTTACATCTTGTAAAATAATTATCAATTATAGTCATAATGGTCAGTAATCGAGGTCGACGAAGGCACAACGACACTCCATGCTTAGCACTCGATCGCCACAGGATGAACAGGGGTAATGTAGAACAGGGCATTACACTATGGAATTAATCAACTCATATGTGTGTATAAAATTTGGTTACAAACCTACTACTATTTGTGAATCTATGTGAAAATTTAAACCAAGAGAAGATAAATGTTCCTCATATTTAAAAAAAAATTCCCATGTAAATCTGGTTGTGGAAAACAAGGTTTAAATTTATAGACAAGTAAAAAATTTATATATACACATATATATATCAAAATATATGTGTATATATAAATTTATAAAAAAAATAATCTCTACAGTCTGATATAGCCTGATATTTGATCATATGAAAAGTATTACAGAAGAGGCTTAACCTGTACCAGTATGTGTGTGTCTGTGTGTGTATATATATGTATATTTAATCTGATTCGGAGCCAAGTTTCATTGAGAAAATTTTATAACTAATAATAATAGTAATGAAACCAGAGTTTGATTTAAGTTTATTTGTGAAAATTTTAAATTAAAAAAGTGGGGGTGGGTCGGCCATTTTTCCAAAAAGATTAACAGTTGTTCATACCGTGCTCTAGCCTCAACTTACACACATGCTAAATTTAGGGCAACTCAGCTACATTAAACTGAGAGGTCTATAGATACCCTATCTCAACACCATTGCATGCTTCCCATTTGCATAAACATCTACCACGACACTCTCAAGGCGACAACAAACAAAAAATTATTTTTCATCTATGCTTTAATGGACACGCAGGACCTGCTAAGAACCATATATGGACAAGTTAGATAGTGTTGGCGTGGGTTTCTAGATCTAGGTTTTCAACCTACCAAGTGATTGCAACTACAAAACCTCCCCTAAATCTCGTCCCTTCTTCACCAAACCCTTTCTTCCGCCCATACCCCATTGCAAGGCTTCATTTTAAGACGATATGAAAGTATGGTGATGTAAGGTGAAGGATATGGATTGTACATAGACGTATGATTTTCCTTAAGGATCTACAAACTCCCCAATCACATCATTTATAGTTAGAAATTATTCCCTAATGGAACACCTCTCAATGTAGAAAATTCTTATTCTTCTTCTGCATACAATGCAAATCATTAGAAGATAGTAGATTTTTTTTCTCTTATCGAAAAATGAGCTCGATTAAGATACAGAAACAGATCTAGATCAATCAATTCACATATGTTAAAATGAGGAGATATTTGGTGACAATTTTATCTCCATGCGCAGGATGTTTCGACCCATAATGGACTAATTTTTGTGACTACTATTAGCAGAGCTCCTTTCAACACAATTCTAATTAATTTCTATTTATTTCATTTTGATAGTGCACCCGACAATTACTACCACCATCCAATCATCGCTAACTCTACAACATAGCATGGGCCTCCTCAGGGTTGATGCTTCTAGACCTCAAATAATGTGCATGTACTAATATGCAAGGAAATGATAGGTTGCAAGCCCTCCCACCTACCGGCCTTGACAAACGCGGCTTGATTTCTGAAAAGATGGAGCATTACAAAAGACAACTTAGGAATAAAAATGTGCGATAAAGGTTGTTTGATGAGGTGTTTGGTTCAAGAAGAATGATGTCTAGTGGAAGTGATTAGAGCCCCGTAGAAGGTGAGGGATTGAAAGATCATGTCCTCTCAACATTGGGTAATTACAATAGAGATACCCCATTAACAACTGATGATATTGAGTCTAAGGAGAGCGTGAGAACTATGGGAGTGCATCTGAGCCAGCTTGCCTACCTTTCCCTTGTGCAAGATGTTTAAGATCCACAGGTTGTTATAGAGTAGAATCATAGAGAAGGCGATAAAGGAGGATATCCATGTTGGGAATGATGTATAGGTAGACATATTTTAGTTAACACTTAGGAGGTATAATAGAGTAAGGATGCGGACTTGGGATCAGAACAGGCGCTAGTGTTTTGAACAAGTGTTTTTAGTAGTACTTTAACATGTGCGTTGACATGGAAGAGTGTTGGAGCATTGTAGCCTGTTAGAACCTGGCCCCACTTCAGGATAAGGGTCCAAGACTTTCATCACAATAACCATTGTAGCCTCAACAACCAACACAACAAACACCTCAAATATTCTTTAGGATGTTTCTTTAATTACTTATAGGGGTGTAAAGGATGCAAATATTAATTTGAACAAGTGTGAGTTATTATACATAGCTAAGGGAATAACATCGCGTGATAGGAAGGCAAGTTAGTTTTCATAGCACTTTAAGGGTGCGCCTACAAATCATATATAAAATATGATCCACATCATACTTTGATGGATTATGATGTATTTTGTGCTACATTATTAGTTGAATTCCACATCCTTGGGTTTGAGCAACAAAGCATTTGCGTAGTTAAGGACATCAAGAAGGGCTTTCCTGAAAGTGTGAGAGAGTATGATGCATGGTTTGAGAATTTTCTATCCAATTTATCCTATGTTATTCATCAGAGCCAACCTGCGAAGTGGTTCATTGGAGGTTTGTTGACTCCCTTTTGAAGCATCTTGTCACATAAAATATCAATTGATCTATGCGATGATTTAGAAGTAGATATGCATGCAAAAGTAGTTGAGAGTGCAGATATAGGGGTAACTCCTTTTCACGAGGCACAAAGATAAATTATGGCTATACAATTGGAGAAGTTCTCAATAAATTTAGTGCATGAGACATATGGTGGGTTGTGGTGTAATGATTACGAAGTGAAGGGACATACGAAAAAAAAAATTCCGCATAGCAATGTGCGCATCTTCTTAACAACTTGTGAGATTTTCCACAAGAATCATGATCCATAATTGTCCACTATTCCAACACATGACATAAAATATTGTCTCTACGTACTGCAAGATATGTTTAAATATAGTCTTCAAAAGAATTTTAACTCAAGGTTATTTCCAATTATATAAAAAATCTTAAATCTCTTAAATTATAAATATAAAAAGCAAATTAAATTAGAATTTCCAACCCATACATGATTAGTTTTGGGCATGGATTTTTTTTTAGAAAATTATATGGTGCCAATTATGACAAGTTAAAACATTTTGAGATCTTTTATAAAAAAACAAGACATAAATGGCTTCGAAAAGATTGAAGTTATGGACTTCAAAAGTTAGCCTACATAGCATTGGGACATCATGAATTGCAATTGTCAATAGTAATTCTCAATTTTGTCTTGGACCAACATTAGTGCTCCACTTTGGCAAGGTTATTGTGCACCGTATTCCACTCCTCATTGTCTCGTGTACTTTTTCTACAACGCACGTCCATTCTAAATGTATTCTTCTTCCTTTCCTTTTCGTAATTTAAGTTTCCGACATTATTTTAGGCCAGATTATGACATTTTCATTTTGTATGTTCGCTTACGTTCCATTTGCACACCTATGTTCATTCCCTTTAAAATAACTTTACTTTCAAAGCCACATTCCTTTCGATATTTCAAAGAAGGCGTACTTATGCTTTCCAGGCACTTCACCACTTTGTTTTGAAGTTTCAAGATGCTTATAATGGGTCACAATGAGTCACCATGGGACAACAACTTTTGTGTTTCAAAACCGAGGAAAATGTGTCAAGATATCTTGGAGACAAGGTGACCACCCGACAACAAATTCTTGTGGAATGTTTGAGATGTATAATATAATCTTGGCATACAAATTCCTCGAAGAATCTTATTCACCTTCATTAATGGAAATCTCCTCGAGTGTTAATTGGGAAAAAAAAAGAAAAAAGAAGGCACGGGTCAAAGATATGTATAACTTTATAACGTTTTAGCCTTTTAATTTACTGTTAACCTGAATAGGGTTTGTTTCATATACTTTTGACATGTAGGGAAGAGTTTATATTGCGAAGGGAAAAAGTTATTTCCAACTCTATATTTAGCAACTTATTTATTGTTAAATTATGTTAAATTGCAGTCCATTAATATATTTTTAAATATTTGTATTCAAATATAACATATCATAATTTTTTTAAAGAGAGTGTATATTAACAAACATTAATTTTACTTTAAAAGTAATTAATTTTGTTCATCCAGTTTTTATTGGAGTTATGAATTAGATATTTTTGCAAGGAGGGGGAAACAATTGGCCCATTTTTAACGACTCATCAACACCTCATTGATTTTTATAAAATATTTCAAGACATATTTAGCTATGCAATTTTCTAAGAATGTCATGTTTTCTTAATATGTACACCTATTTTGTTTTTCTATTTATTCATAATATGCTTATTTATATTATGGGGATTCATGTTTCTAAACATGACTTATTCCTTGACATTTGACTGACGCTCTTTTTTTTTCCCTTGACATCATAAAAGTATGCTCCCCACTTTTGAACAATTTAGTTTTGGAAAGAAATTTTTTATGTTTACAACTCTTTCAAGATTCTTATTTAAATAAAGGAATGTTAATTTTAAAATAAAAACATTATTAAAAAAACTCACCCCCGAATGAAATAGGAAAGGAACGATATACTACTTTAATATGTAAATTATAAATTAGGAAATAAAATTAAACATGTACATTTCAAAATTAACCATTTAGTGTATGATTAATTTCACAAGATTTTATATAGTTTATTATGTTGATCAGGTTCCACTAAGTTTGTAGGTTATGTCTATCTCCACTAGAGATCAAATCTCGTTAGGAAAAATCCCTTTTGAGATGTATGAATTTGAATCATCCCAACCATTTAATCTAGCAAGGGACGAAATAAAATAAATTTTAAACTTGTTAAAACTGATTGTAATACTAGTTCATATCTCTAATCAAAATTGTTTGCACACACACACACACACAAGGTGGCCTATCCAAATAGGTTGAGATAGATATTTTTGTTCACTATATGATTTGAAACTTAGTTTTTCTTTCAAATAGTTTCTTAAAAGTTATATGTATATAACAACATTTTTAAACAAAAACCTAAACATTTAACTCTCCATAAATATAATTTATTATAATAATTAAACCACTATATTTATCAATGTAATATTACAAATCTTGTAATGTTGGATATTAGTGACTATTTTAGATGAGCTACAAGGTCTTCCAAAACTTATAATATAGAAACAATAAAATTAATTACAAAGGGAAGGCCATTTATTATAATTAGTTGTCATCGAAAATTTTCATTCAACAATTAGGTTAGTGTAATATAATAAGGAATTAAAATTCTTATAACCAAAAATTACTTAAAAATCATTTAATTTGTAATAATTGTATTTATTTATTTCGATTTATTTTTTTTATGCTTACGGATAATTTTTTACTCTATAATGTCTACAATCATTAATCATTTGTTTTGATCTTGATGATATATCATATATTGTGATCTGAAATATTGATTTTAAATATTATTATACAGTTTTATTAAAAAACACTCTTTAACTCCCTTACAAACTATAGAAAAAATAATTGATTTTCAATATGATTTCCATTTAAACCGTCATTATATATTCAATATATATTAAAATTTCGATTTCAATAAATATTATATAAAATAATATTAAAAAATTTAAACTAATAATAACTAGCATATCTATCTTAGAAAATCTATGTAAACGACGCTGAGAGGTATAATTTTTCAAGGCGCCTATTTCCACATATTTGTAAAATCAAATATAGGCTCCTAAACAATGATGCCTCTGAACATCTTTTACATAGATTTTCTAAAATAGATTTACTAATATTATAATAATAATTACGTTTATATTTAGTACCAAATGTCATTTTATTATATTATATATAATACAATAATATTTTATAATGTAATATTAAAAACTATATTACTCTTATATATATGTGTGGTTATATAATATAAATAAATTCTATACATTATATAATATTTTATATACGTATTAACTAAGCTTTACGATATAGTCCCTTTCAAAAAACTATTTTCCAATAATTAAAAATAAACTAAGCTTTATGATATAAATTATAATTTATATAAACTAATATAAATATCGCTAACCTAAAATCTAACCCAATTCCTGAATTTGAATGTAAACCATGTTTTTTTTTACAAAAAAACCGAAGTAATAATTTGAAGCTTTAAAATTTTAAACCCTATATGGCCTTCCAGACTAGTCATTATAATACACACACTTTATTTATGATCCAGAGGCATTAACCAAGCTGAAACCGAAATTAACATTAGAAAATTTAGGAGCATTTGGATAGATGCAACGAATGCAGAAGTCAGAGTCCCTACAGGGGGAGGGCTATGCTAAACGGAACTCTCGCTGATAGTTTGTACCAAAGGAGTAGCATTATGGGTTAAATCAGTCCTGCACACGGAGATAAAATCTGCAGCTTAATATCTCCCCATTTTACTTCACAAAAAATCAATTGATTTTGGATTTGGATCTGTATTCAAAATGGGTCGAGACATATATGATTGTTCAAAATATTGATCTCTGTTATTTATAGATTTCTCAAACATTCTAAACATTGCGTGGTTCATAACTTTTTTTTATTTTTTTA